>OY365783.1:33480913-34907913 GCA_959347405.1 Napeogenes sylphis | reverse complement strand
CCAGATTAGTTTACCTGTAGGATAATAATATTTGTAACATGTGTCATGTAATTTGTCCAGGAATGTTTGGTAAAACCTCATGATGAGCATAAATATATATCTGAGGAGAAATTCTATAATACAAATAAACAGTAATCATTAGGAATAAAGTGCACATCAAATGGCAATGTATAATATTAATATGTATAATATTAATATAGTTAATTGTAATAGGTATATTGACTTTTATGATTGACAATATGGAACATCATCAACTTTCATCTACATCTTTTGGGGAAACCAATATAAGTATACTTAGTTAATAAACTTAGTTAATATACAGATTTTGGTCTACAAATAGGACTTAACTTTAACTAAATATTTGAAGTTATTATAAAATAAAAATAAGAACTTATACATAAATACTGTATTAATAATCTATAAAACTGTTTAATGGGATTAGATTGAATCTTATAAGATTCTTGTTAAACATAAATTGTGTCATTGGTCTTAAAATTACTATTTACTTCCTTCATGGTATAAAATATCCATACAATTTGTTAGTGTTAAGAATAAACAGTGAGAACAATTATAATTAATATAATAATTATCACATTTATTTACAATATTTATCTATTATTCAAGCAATTAAGATAAGCCTAGGAAGAATCAATTTAAATTAACGCGCAATTCACCTACCTTTTGAAGATGCCCTGCAGCTGAAGGTTAATTGGAGTTACAATATCTACAAAGATAGGTTTCGAAGACTTCACAAAAGGACCACCGTATATAAACTCGGGCTTCGTTGAGTTATCCAATTCTTCATAATCATCCAATTCTTCAACATCATCCAATTCTTCAACATCATCCAATTCTTCATCATCTTTAAGACTCTTTTCTGTTTCCGTTTGTGAGGTTGCAGAGTTTTTTACTGATACTTTACTCATTTTTTGTACTACTATTTATTTGAACTTATTTAAAAAAAAACCATATTCAATTGGTTGTGTTTTGATTTGAAAAGATTCAAGATCGGCGATTCGCCAATCGCGACTGAAAACTAACAGTGACAATCAAACTTTTCAAATTGACATCGGCGAATGTCGACATTTTGACACTTGTGTGTATTAAATTATTTTTTTAAAATAGAATGTCTTTTAAGAACACAATAATTTAAATTTAAAATATTTTAATGAACGCTTTTGTTTCTTTTATTAGGGTTAAAAAGTATAATTAGAACACTCAGTAACGTTTGAAACAACATATAAATTACTAATTGTTATATTCCAAATTCACTATACTTTTGACTGTATATTGATCTCCCACTGCCCTATAAGGATACCGTAGAATTATTATAGTTAGTACAAAAGACCTTCAAATTGTATTAACAATTATCTTTGTTGAGTATGTACTATGTAACGATGTCATATAGCAATGTGCAATGTAGCAATTTATCCTACTACACAGAGCTCTATAGAACTTACCATGGAGATGAAATATATTGTCTCTACGTCTGGCCAATAATAAATTATAAAAGAAAATATTTTACCAACAGGTAATAGGAATTTATGATCAATTACGTACGGGATTTTAAAAAACCATTGTCTCAAAACGATTTGTTATTTTCCGTTCGGTTTTTTCTTTGGATAATGGTATCCAAAGAAAAAACCGAAAATATTTTTGTTTTTTATTTTAAATTTCAATGCTGGATTTAGATTTATTTATAGAAATTTCCATTAAAAGAAATTATTTATATACCGGGAACGTCGATAAACGCTAAAAGTCCAAATAAAAAAAAATCCCCTAGGACAGTCCGAGAGGGAGGGCGGAAGAACTGTCCACCGGTTGACAATTACGGCGAAAACGGCGCGATAACGGAACTGAAATGCCCTACGTGCGGGAAAAAATACAAAAATACGAGCCTGGTTTATTAAACATCTAAAAACACACAATGGTGCTGAAGTGCGGCAACCGTCGGTAAGATCTTCAGTTTTCACTGCGGATAGAGTTTACCCTCATATATCTCATGGTGAGCCATTGAATGAAAACTACCAGGAGTCCATGACCATCCGGACGCGTCTTAGCATTCCAAATACTAAACAATCGACGAGCACTATCCACCTACGAATCGTTATGTTCACAAAAATAAAGAAAACGGTTTTAAATTGAAAATTCCTCATTTTCAATTTAAAACCGAAAAAAAGATATCTTATAAAGAAACTTCGTATAGCCAAAGCCTTAGGCGATAATCAACTTAGTCACCAACTGTCTACGGCTTTGCGATCAATTCTTAAACTTATCCAAGGTATAACAAATCAAATAACGAAAAATCGTGATAGCTTTGATCGGGCAAAACATGAAGTAGACTTTGATAAAAATCCTTTTAAATACTCAAAAAATATTTTCAAAGATCAAAAAGGTAAGCTTCTCTTGACCAACGAGCAAATTTTCGACCATTATAAAAGCACATACGAAGTGCCAGAAAACCAAAGACTATATGGGGATCCAAACGAACACAAACCTGAGACTCCTACTGAAGATTTTCAAGCCAACCCACCAACTTTGGAGGAAATTAATAAAATAATTAAAATGAAACCATCTAAGTCAGCACCAGGTCCGGATGGTATCCCTTATATAGTTTACAAAAAATGTCCGTCGCTCCATAAACATCTTTTAAATATATTCGGTAAAATCTGGTCAAGAAAGCAAATACCGGTATCATTCGGAAAAGCCATTTTTGTCCTCATTCCGAAAAACGACAATGTCAATAATCCCAAGGATACTAGACCGATAGCCCTAACAAATACAATTTCCAAAATATTTTTCTCTTTTTTACAAACTAAAATGACCCAATTCATGATTAACAATAGATATTTCAGGCCTAATCACCAGAAAGGGTTTTTGCCCGGCATTTCTGGATGCCTGGAACATAATACGTTAATATCGGAAAGCCTTAAAGATGCTAGAACTAGCGAGAGAAAAATTGCGGTTTGTTGGATAGAATTAGAGAACGCCTTTGGGTCGGTACGACATGAACTAATGATGTTCGCGCTTAAATGGTATAACTTTCCTACGGTAGTTCACGACATTATTGCATCATATTATTCAAAAATAAATTCTCTATAATTTTTAATGAACACCATTCAAAACCACTTAATTATAATGTTGGTTTATTGGCTGTTGTATTTCTCCTATTATATTTAATATAGTTATTAATATTTTAATAGACAAATTAATTACAAATGAAAAAAAGTGGGGCTATCGGTTTAAGTTCAACAACAAATACACAGAATCCATACTAGCTTTTGCAGATGATCTCGCGATACTGACACGTAATCCGAAACAATGTCAGGTACTTTTAAATGTAGTTGAGGATTTCTGTACGTGGACCGGCGGATTGAGGACAAAACCAAGTAAATGTTTTAGTCTGTGTCTGGGTAGACGGAATACCAAATATACCTCTTACGATCCGGGTCTTATAATAGGCGGTCAGTGCGTTAGTACGGTTACGGAAGCAGCTCCGTTTAAATTTTTAGGTAAAAAAATCGATTACCAAGGCTGTACTCCATCGTTAGATGTAATAGTCGATAGCTTTTTAAACGATCTCAAAAAGGTAGACAACCAACCAATAAGTAATGTTAAAAAAGCTTGGATTTACGATAATTATTTAACATCACGTCTAAATTGGCCTTTCCTCGTGTATGATATAAATAAAACCCTTTTGTCAAAGTTAGATGCAAGCATCATAAAGACATTGAAGTTATGGCTCGGGTTAGCGCACTCAGCGGACTCTTCAACCTTATTTAGAGACCGAAACAACTTTGGATTAAAATTAAAGAAACCATCGGAGCTCTACAAACATCTAAGAGTTACCAAAAGACATATCATTGGAAAATCTAAAGATGATACTGTAACTTCTCTCCCAAAAGACAAAGTTGCCTCAGAGCTCGAGTCACGACTTCAATTCCATAAAAAATTTATGATAGGTGCTCAAACAAATAAAGTAGGGCTAGGATCAAGTAGGAAAGTTCAAGACATAGACATAACAAAATCTTTTATTCGACAAGACGAAAACGATAATTACCGACTCCACGCGATGAGCCTAGAAATTCAAAACGAATGGGTGACCATAGGAGATTTTTGTATTCCACTAGCTTTGAAGTGGCGCACCTTAATTTATGATTGGTCCCCAGCATTATTAAAATTCTATCTTAATGCATTCCAAATGACTCTCCCAGATCAAAGTAATTTAGTAAGATGGGGCAAAGCCACCGAAAAGTCTTGCAACATCTGTGGGGAGGCAATAGGAACCGCGAAACACCTATTAGTAGGGTGTAGGGTACTTCTAAATAAAGGTCAATACTCGCGTCGCCACGACAAGGTATTAGAAATTATACGGGAAGCGGTTAGTCTTGCAGTAGCAAGAGCGCGGAAGGGTATAACAACCACCAAACGATCTATAGAATTCGTAAAAGAAGGCTCCTCCAAAAAATCAAAAGCGAAGCCTTATTCAATATTAGGCGCGGCTCCTGATTGGATTCTCATGATGGACACGTATGAAAAGCATTACAAAATCCCTGGGGATGTTACAAAATACTTGTGGAACTTACTGTTCCTTGGGAAACAAACATCCCAAGGGATCACACATTCAAGCTCAATAAGTATTACGAACTAACCAACGAACTGATCAGAAATAAATTTATAGTTAGTTTGTACGCGGTAGAAGTGGGAGCGAGAGGTATAACAGCAAAATCTCTCTATAGCCTACTTAAAGATCTTGGCCTTTCTAGAACAAGCATCGGTTCATTTCTAGAACGTACTTCAAAGGCGGCATTAGTAGGTTCTTTCCAAATTTGGTTAGGTAGGGAGAGGAGTGTGGAGGGTGAAGGTGAGCGTTTTTGCGCATAATTAAGGGGCCCCTTAAACCTACTCCTGGGTCGCAAGTCCCAGGCACTGCTTGCACTCCTCTCCTTGCAACGCGATGGGCCCGGCACCCGCACGGTGAATCCATGGATTGCTAAGAAGCTTCGTCGGTCGTCTTAAATTTCATTTTAATATATGGGGTCAATTTTCAAATTATATAGTTTAATTTTCGAAACATGTTTCCTTGCAAAAATGAATAGTGTTTAACCTAAATTAAATTAAAATTTAAAAAAACCCGATACCAAAGAAATCTAAAAAGGATAAAATAACATTATTATGTAGTAATTGAAGTCGTTGCGTCGGGGGACTGTTGCAGATGGTGTCTATTTCACTAAGTTTTCGGAGCTAATTAATGAAGATTTGATATTGTTATTTCGTATTTTTTTTTTAAACAAAACTAGGTAAATGCTTGACTATATTTCACCTGATGGAGAGTGGCGATATAGTCATAAGTGGTAAGGCGCATTAACCTAACAATCTATTCACTCTTCTCTTGAAGACTACCCACACTGTATTCGACCGGAAATACCGACCCAGGCAAGCTGTTCCAGTTCTTGGCTATAAGCACTAAAAAAGACGAGGCATAGCGCTTCGTTCGGACAGGTGAACTGTTCACAACGTAAGGATGGATACCTGCCGTGCGTCGGAACTTCCGCTGATAGAACGGGGACGGAGGAATTAAATCGTGTAATTCCTGCGCACACTCACCAAAATGTATCCTATAGAATACTGAGAGGCTAGAAATTTTACGCCCGTGTATGGCCGGCTGCGGAGGTCGTTTTCGATCAATTCAGGATCGCCTATAAGCCTCTTTAAGCAAATATGCGACCACAGTACTCCACACACGACGGATTGTATAATACAAGTAGCTGTTCCGGTGTAAAGTACTGTCAGACGTTCGCAAGAACGGCAATTTTCCTGCAGCTGCATTTGCTCTGGACTCAATGTACCGACCAAATTTGAGGTTCGAGGAAATCTCTAAGCCTAACAACTGAAGCCGGTCACTGTATTCCAAGGAAAAATTCTGGAAAGAAGGAGCCAAGGGGAAAGTGCTCCTTTTGGCGGTAAACAGACACGTCTGGGTTTTAGTGGCGTTGAATTTGAATTTCAGACTGTAGTTGATCTCTACTAGCCCGAGTACTTGGCAGATATCTTTCTACAACTGTGCTGTCGTCTGCATACCCATAGATACCGGGCTAGAGTTGCAGAAAGTACGGACCCCTGAGGCACTCCGGAATTTATTGTCAAGGTTTCCGAAGAACACCCACCGACAACTACTCGGAGAGATCGCTGCTTCAGAAAGTCCGTTACCCAGCGGATCAGACCAGGAGATATACCGTACGCTGAAAGCTTGCTTATAAGGCTGGCATGCCAGACCCTGTTAAATGCCTTCGAGACGTCAAGAGAGACGGCGACCGCTTCTCCGTTCCTCTCGATGGCCTCGCCTAAAATGTGTGTAGCGTACCTGTGGTTCGTTAGGTGTTGATCAATATAGATACCGAGGTATTTTATATAAGCCACTTGTTCAAAACTTGTGCAGCAACACGCTTTGTCTGTGTTTTTACACGTATGTAATTTTACCGATAGGTGTGAAGGGCAAGAGTTTCTTTTATTGACACTAATGTTTATAATTTTATTTTTGTCCTCATTAAGTGTTAACAAATTACAGTTTAACCAGTCTGCGACCTGATTCATTCCATCCTCAGCGGCCTTGTACACAGCTTCTCATGATTTATCATAGAAAACTATGGCCGTGTCGTCAGCATAAGTAAATATCTTAGCTTTATGGAGTGGCAAGGAGCAAAGGGTGTTAATATAGATAAAAAGAGGCTAGGCCCTAGTATGCTTCCCTGCGGTACACCATATTTAAGGCAGGCGTAATCGCTTTGATGTTTACCTATGCCAATTCTTTGTGTTCTTTCACTTAAGTAGGATTTGAACCATTTGAGAGTTGTGCCTCGTATTCCTATTTGTTCAAGTCTTTGGAGGAGGACACTTCTTGACACGATGTCAAAAGCTTTCGCAAGGTCTAGGAACACTCCTGTGCACTTATTTCCTTTATCTAGCTTAGTTACGATAAAGTCAACTGGATTGGTCACTGCGTCTTCCGTCGACTTATTATTGCGAAAGCCATATTGGTTGTCTGATAGAATGCCGTTCTTCTCTATTAAATTTAAGAGTCTTCTATTCATGATCTTTTCGAGGATCTTTGTTAGTGATGTAAAGAGGGAGATGGGGCGGTAATTTTCTGCTAATGTTTTGTCACCCGATTTGAAAATAGGGCACACGTAAGCCATTTTCATGGCATTCGGAACTCTTCCAGAGGAGATACTTAAGTTGCATAAGAATGCGATAGGAGAAGCGAGGTGAGGCTTGTTAAGTTTTATAACTTTGTTGGTAATCCCGTCCCATCCAGGTGCAGAGATATCTTTAAGGTTGGAAATGATTTTAATAACTTCATAACTGTCGGTAGGGCTCACAAAGAAGGATTTACAAGGGGAGGTATTTTGGTACAAGGATCCGGATAAGCTAGCCAGTTCTGATTCAGTTTTTTTAAGTGCTGAAAGAGTTTTTTCGGCTAGTTGTTTGTTTAGGGACTCTCGGGGGTCAGAACAGGTATGTAAGAATTCTGAGTTATTGGAGTTGGTTTTTTTATATTACAAATGGTTTTTATTGCCATCCAAGTGTACTTACAGTCTCCATTAGCATCATTCAAAGTCTTTTTCTCATGGTTTTTTTTTAGATTTTTAATTAAATTGTTGCACAGTGGAGTTATCCTTATTATGTTGTTTTTTTGCTTCTATATGCAAAAGATCTTTTTTACGGATACAGTTCTGTAAACTTTTAGTTAGCCATGGCTTTTTTATACATTTTGAGTTTCTAACGGTATGTGTGCTTGTACTTGTGAAATCTTGTACTATTTTACTTAACTTCACTGTAAAATCTGTTAGTGCTTTGTCAATATCTATATTCTATCAATATCTATATCAATATTTGATATTAGAGTTTGTTGCAATTTGTAACAATAGGGAACATTCACGTATTTTTTTTTACGTAAATTAATCATTTACCTCTCAATATCGTAGAAAAAAATATAAATAGGCTTGAAAAGATTCTAGTTTTTTAAAAGTGAAAATTAAAACATTGAGTAAATTTGACCCGTTTAAACACCGCCATTTTGCGCGCGTTTTGCGTGACGTCAAATGATATGTCCAGTGAATGTTTACTATGAACTTTTTAGTTATATTTCATAGATATTTTAAGTTTTAATTGCTTTACAAGTCATGGAAGAAGATAAAAATCATCCTACGAGTATTGTATAGTACCGGAGTGCAAAAATAGTATTAGAAAAACACCCGACAAAGTGTTTTTTGTATTCCAAGAGATGCGAAAATACAAAAACAATGGTGTATGGTAATTAAAAGGGATAATATAAGTCCTAAATCGTGTTTATATGGTTGTGAAGATCAATTTAACGTAAGTATACTTTATTTATAATAAGTTTAATCTAATAGTTTAAATTTATAGTAAGTATTAAACATTAGAAAATTTGAGTTTAAAATTAACCTAACCTATCTTACAAATTTCTGTATAACTTTCTATAAAAACCGTAATCTTGATTTGTTTTACGGTCTGCAATTTTTATGGTCTGTCGATTTATTTCAGGTTAAGGAAGATACAGCAAATTGTATTGAATATAATATGTGTAACGAAACAACAAGGAGAAAGATGTAATCTAAGTTTGAAGAAAGGAGTTGTTCCTTATATATTTTTGTGGCAAAAACACCAGCTGATAGAATGAGACTGTGCATAGTCAAAAGGCATATATTGAAATCGGTTAATGAAGCCTTTTAAGAGTTAGCTATCAAAAGTAGTGTTTAAAAAAATTGGTGACCTTTACGAAGAAGTGATATAGGTAGTAAGTCCTAGTACTGCCCATACAAATGTCTGTGATATTAATCAGCCAAGACTCAGTACTTCTCCTATTGAATGTGATGATCATAATGCAGAGCCTTGCTTTTCGCATATAAAAGATAAATTACTAAGTGACTAAGCTGTGCAAGTTAATATTAAACCGAAGTAAACGTGTCAATGTAAATATACCTGCTGAAAAACAAAATGATGCTACATTTTGTCACCATTTCCTCATTTAACACACAACATTGTTACACAACAGTTTTAAAAGTAAAACTATCTGTTTTAAAAAGAAAATTGTTTACTGAAAATATAGCATCTTATATCTTCTATATCTGCTGATTATCAACCAAGTTATTTATCTGAGTCAAGTGAAGTGAAAAATGATTCAGAGGCAGAAACATTTTAAAAATGTATTGTGTAGTAGCATGCTAACTGCTATTCAAAAAGAGTTTGTAGGTATTTGTTTTGTTAGAGTTGTTTGAGTATGTAGAAAATGTTTTTAAGATTACCTAAACAATTGTATCATTTAATAAAACCTTTAAGCACGAAAATATAGGTTTAAATTATTTATTTTTCTCAGTCACACTGATACCACAGTATGAACTTAAACGCCGATATATTGAATGGCGTGTCAAATGACGTCACATTTCCTTTCGACCAATGGTGGCGCGTTTTGGAATTTTGAATTTCGCTCCCTAAATTTACACTTTTCATAAATTATTTTATGGCCTTAAATGATTAGTAAATTAAAAAAAAATGATTTTATTATAATAAGATGATAAAAAGTAATCGAAAAAAAAATATTTGAGACCATTTAAATTTTTTTGCATGTTCCCTATTATTACTAAAATTGAGCCTACCGATTAAGTTTTTAGGTTTATATTTAATAATAAAAAGATCATAAGATAATATATATTATTATAACTAAAAAAATTTTATTTTATAACAATTCCTTTAATAATTAATCGAAAGGAACTTCGTTCCATCCGGGTGTCCCTTGTTTTCTTAAATAATAATAATAACATTGTGGAGTTTCTGGTCAGAAATGAGCTGGTGGTAGCTTTTTCACAGACTGACTATACTGACCAATTTTAAGTAATCATTGATGATTCAAATGTGCGTGTAAATGCCTACTTGAATATAAATATTTTGAAATTGAATGGTTTTTACAGAAAAAATCAAATGTCGATTTTCCAGGGTGAAATATCGATTCACTGAATCGAAGCAGTACTACATATCGATTAAAAAAATATCGATATTTGGCTAGAAAAATCGATTGTTCGATTAATCGATCTTAGATCGCCATCCCTAGTCGACGGGCCAATCGTATGGTGACATTATGAAGACTGTACTGATTTAATTTTAAAAAAATGTATCAAAATTAACTAAACAAATATATACGAGTGTATATCACGGCACAAAACAAAGCTTTGAAATAGTTTTGACCGTGAAATGAAACTAAAAATAGAAAACTCACTGGGCTGCTACCGAATATAATACTTAAACCTGAATAATTTTACTTTCCTATGTATGAGTCATTTAGATAATTATTTCAAGTATTTTTCTTTTTCCGGGTATTCTAGTACCTAATTAGTAGAGATGTGCTAAAAATATTCGGTTCAAGTATTTCTATTTTCCCTGCTACACGACACGGTAAAGAACTATAAGACAGAACTAAGAGTGTTGCCATCAGCCATATTATATGTGAAAGATATCCTATAAATAATGTGTTGAGTCTTTACTTAATAATATAAAGCAATTAAACTTCAAATAAACATTATTTCAAAACTTATCAACATGATTACTTTATTATTAACTATGAAGGAGAAGCATTGCTCGAAGCGGCTTTGGCATATGACTTGGCAATAGCAAATACATTCTTTGAGAAAAAAGACATATAAAAGTGAAAACCATCTGAGCCAAATAGATTTTTTTCTTCTCAAACGACAAAAATTAGACATTAAAAAATTGCAAAATTATTCCTGGAGAACATCTAACATCGCAACACCGGCTCCTAGTTTTAGACATTAAATTAACTGTCCAACTAGTTAAAAACAAAACCAGACCCCCAGCCAAAATAAAATGGCATTTGATGGAAGGAAAAGAGCTTGCAGAATCTTTTAGGAAACAAGTAGTAGATAAGATGTTAGACATGAAAGGTATGGAAGGAATGACAGGGAATTGATGTTGGAATGAAATAGCAATACGTATAAGAGGTGTAGCGAAAGAGGTTTTTTAAGAAACGAAAGGTAAGGGCAAAATTAAAAGGAACACGTGGTGGTGGAATGATGAGGTGAAAAAGGTACTAAAGTTGAAGAAGAATGCTTTTAAAAAATGAAGTAGGAAAGGTAACGAATGATGAGGAAATTAGAAAGAGATGGAATGTTTGGAATGGGATACTAGAAAGTGCCCCAGCCAATGAGGGGTTAGTGAATAAAGTAAGTATGGAGGAAGCAGAGGCGTAGTGAGGGGGGTGCAAGGGGTGTCATCATGCCCCGGGCGCTACTCACATAGGGGCGCCAAAAAGTTCGCAAAACAAAAAAAAATTGGATATTTTGTTGATAATATATTTTAAATTTACTGTGAGTGAAATACAATACAGTTAATTCGTAAATAAAAAGGGAAAAGATCAAGACCAAGTGCTTGTAGTTGGACTCGCACACGAAGGGTTCCGTACCATTATATACAAAAAATATCAAAAAGTCAACATATTTGTTGTATGGGGCTCCCCCTTTCAAAATTTATTTTTATTTACAAGGGAATATATAACTGTATATTATAGGAATATTTCAAGCGCCTACCTGTTGCCGTTATATTAAAAGGGCGCAAAAAGTCGCGTTTTTTGTATGGGAACCCCCAATAGTAATTATTCCTTTTTAGGTTTTTTAAATTAATATATAAATAAATATTCTGTGAATATTTCAAGCGTCTATTGCCTTTATTAACATTGAGCAAAAAAATGAAGTTTGTTGGAGCCCCATACAAGTATTTATTTTGTTTCTAGTACATATTTGATATAACGAGTGTCACAATAAGTTCCTAGAAAATAAAGGTAAACACGTTGCCCACCCGTCTTTTGGGCTTTTCGACAGCATTTTGAAGCGCAGCCATTGCTTCTTTGGCGTCCATAAAACGTTTTTCTCGAAGTTTTTCTTTTATTTTCGAAAATAAATCAAAATAGCAAAGTGCGAGGTCAGTGTTATAATAAACGGATGACTCATTCTGCGTCTGATTTCTTCAAATAGTCGTTTATTAGCCCGGCATTGTGCGACGAGGCGCTGTAGTGATGAAGGAGGATTCTCTTGCTAGGTCGTTTTTACCAAACCTTTTTCAAAATAACTGGCAAACAGTAGTTCGTGCACCACTCAGCAGTAACCTTTCTTTTGATCCTCTAAAACAATTGTCGCGTAATCCTTCTAAAGAACGAGGCCACCATATTTTGCCCATACTTCGACTTCTTTTCACTTTGCTTGGCAACTCCTCGGCAAGACACAGTACAAAATAAAAAGTACAGTTGTTGGCGTAGAAGGCCGTTGATCGCGCAGAGCAGCAGTGAGACTATGTGCTGCTGGACTTAGACCTTCCTAAGGGTACGCTATTGAACCCGATCTAAAGTCCTCGTCACTGCCAGCTACCCTCTTCAAGTCATCGGTCCATCTAGCCGGTGGGTGTCCAACACTATGTTTGCCATTCGAAGCCTCCATTCGAGACCCCGTTTATTGAACCGACCATTGGTTCTGCGACAAATATGATCAGCCCACTGCCACCGCCAGATAACCTCGTTTAGGAGTGTGTCCCTTAGTGAGATCCCAAGCATAGACCTTTCCATAGTTCTCTGGGTGACATGCAGACAGTGGTCCAGCTTCATCGTCAGGTACCACGTTTCGGCTCCGTCTTAAGGCATTGTGGTAAAGATGACTCAAATATGTTACGCAATTTTCGGTTCGGGGATGGTGTGTTTATTGAACATTACCTTGGTCTTGTCCAAGTTCATCCGGAACCTAACAAGTCTTGAGGCAGCATTGAGGCTAGACAGTATTTCCTATAGGCTTTGCAGGGATTCTGTCACTATGGCTATGCCATCGGTAAAGCAAAGGTACATGAGTTATTCACCATGGACATTGATGCCTCAATAATCCGACTACAATGTCTTGAAAACATCCTAAAGCGCAGTGGTAAAAGTTTCGGGAATATAACGTCACCCTGTCCTACACCTCAAGACCACTGGATAAGAGTTGTTTGGTGGTTATTTACTTGGACTGATCTCGTTGCCATTTGGTAGCAATTTCTAATATGTAAAGTAGTATGTAGAGCTGCGCTGCAAAGACTTCAGAATAGCAAAAGTTTAAACGAAGTCGAAAGTTTTGTCCTGGTACACCATAACTAGACATTTACAAAACGCAGCTTGCTCCGGTGTATGGAAGGTATCAAATCTTGATGCTAGACGATTATAATTATTTTATATAGTCAGCTTCTGATTGTGGCTCAGAAGTGTTTAGGAGCCACAATTATAAGCTGTATTTCATATAGCTGTACTTCAGGACAATTACTCAATTATCGTATAGTTTTTGATGAGCGCCATCTCTACTCCACGCCTTCGGGTTAGTTCCATTGGTTATCACCTAGCTAAATGCCATTAAAGCTCCTCAAGGATTGGTTTGTGTCTAGCCCTAACGAGCTCATAGTCTACTCCGTCTTCCCTGGGAGTCTTATCGTTTTTAAGTTGTTTCACAGCCGCCTCGATTTCGTCGAAATCTACGTCTGGTAGATCGTCCGTAAAGTGGCGGGTAAAAGGGGCTCTAGGGTCGCTCGCGTTTGGAAAAGGCTTCGGATGTATGTGAAGCATATGGATTTGCGTAAAAATCCTCAGTTTCAGCAAGTATCTCCGGAACTGATATGATGGATTCACCATTCGAGGTCAGTCAGTTTTGTCAGATGACTTTTCCCAGTGGTTTTGTAAAGATTTTGAATTCCCGAATTCACTCAATCATCTTCTGTATGCGGCGAGTGTTCCAGCTTATGTGGTCACGCCATACCAAGCTCCGAATCTTTTTGTGGAGCTACTGGGTATCTGGCAAAGGAGCCTCTTTTGTTTTAGTCGAGGTCGCATCAGTTTCAGGGTTTAGCATGAAAGTTTGGTCTTATCTAGTTTACTTTTCCGAAAGTGCACCATTCCCACTTCGCGTATAATCCCCATTATGACGTTTAAGTCCTCATAAACTTTTGCCTCGGATTCGAGTGCAGGGAATCTGTTTTACAGTTCCAGCTGGAACGCATTATGTCCGGCTTGGGGCACAGTTATACGAAAAATAGACCTTATCATGCGGTTCCGCTCGAGCTTGAAATTGATATTTAGGGTGCCCTTACAAGTCGGTGATCGCTTCCAGTATTATGCGATATACCGGTTATTCATCATTAAGACCTGCCTAAATATGTGCTTCTTATCCGTCATGATGAAGTCCATCTCGTTCTTATACAATATATATACAGCTACAAAAAAGGGAAATAAAGAATCCGTAAGCAAGTAATGTGTTCGGAAAATAACAAGTGAAAAAAATCTGTTTTTAATATTGTTTTCAAAACGGGGGCGCTGAAACGGTTTTGTGCCCGGGGCGCGAGTTAAGCTCGCTACGCCTCTGGGAGGAAGTAAGGGAAGCTGTGCGAAGTATTAAAAATGGTAAAGCTGTGGGACCCGATGAAATCGATGAAATACCAGTGGAGGTATGGAAGTTATTAAAGTGCGATGGATGGACATGGCTAGCGATATTATTCAATAAATTGTTGCAAGAAGAGGCGATCCCTCATGAATGGTGTAGCAATTCGCTGGTACCTATCTTTAAAAAACAAGAGTGATGTACAAGTCTGCAATAATTACAGAGAAATAAAGCTCATGTCACACAGTATGAAGGTCTAGGAGAAAGTGGTAGCGAAAAGAATGAGAGAAGAGACTGAAATTAGCCTAAGTCAGTTTGAATTTATGCCCGGAAAACTTATAACATTTTTGCCCTTCGACAACTGTGCGAAAACTACAGACAAGTTTATAAGAACTTGCATATGGTGTTCGTTGACCTTGAGAAAGCGTATGATAAGTTACCTCGAGAGGTTTTGTGGTGGGCTTTGAAAGAGAAAGATGTGCCTGAGAAGTATGTAAGACTGATTGATGCAATGTATGATCGAACAAGCACAAATGTTCGGTCAGCAGCTGGCGAAACCAAAAAGTTCGGTGTGGTCGTTGAGCTGCACGAGGGATCGGCACTGCCCTTACCTGTTTCTCCTGGTGATGAGTGCTTTGACATTAGACATACAGGAGGAGGCTCCCTGGTGCATGTTGTTTTGCTGATGACATTGTGCTCGTTCGAGAAAATGAACCTGAGGTGCAGAGCAGGCTGGAAAAATGGCAGAGTAGACTGGAGAACTTCGGAATGAAGATAAGTCGGACCAAAACAAAGCTTTTGTTCTGTGATTTCGGTGGTTTCTCCAGCTTTACCACAATTGCCTTAGATGGTGTATCCCTTTCTGTATGCTCCGACTTCCGCTACCTCGGTTCAGTCCTGCAAGGTGATGGTGAGATAGATCGGGATGTAAGGAATAGCATAAATGTTGGATGGATGAAATAGCGACAAGTCACAGGGTCAACATGTGACTCTCAAATGCCCCTTAAACTAAAGGGGCAAATATACAAGATGATCATAAGACCTGTCGTATTGTATGGTTCGGAGTGCTGGGCGACGAAAAGGACGAATAAATGGAAATTACACACGGCTGAGATGCTAATGCTAAGATGGAAATGTGGTATAATTAGAATGGACAAAATTAGAAATAGGTTTATAAGGGGAAGTATGAAAATAACGCCCGTGACCGAAAATCTGTCAAGCAACAGATTAGCGTGGTACGGGCATGTTATGCGAAGGGATGATTGTAATGTGACGAGGAGAATGTGGATGGAAAGAAGAAGAAAGGAAGGCCGAAGAAGGTCTGGATGGACTGTGTGAAATATGATATGATGAGAAAAGGAGTGAATACTGAGATGACGAATGATAGAGCTGAGTGGAAGAAAATGACATGTTGTGCCGACCCCACATAGTGGGATAAGGGCAGGAGAAAGAAGCTTATTTTATTGTTACTAACCTAATTCGGCCGAATAATCGGTTCGATAAAGGTTAAACAAATCTTTTCTCTTTATAATATTAGGATAGATTAATAGAAATACTTAAACCCAAAATTGTATATGTTTGTAGGTTCATTTAGTAGGTACAATTCATAAACCAGTTACATAACTTTAAAAAGCAGAAAAAAAAATACCCCCGATACAAAAATATCTCTAAAAAGAATAAAAATAATATTTTAATCGTTTAATAAAGGAAGAAATTAAAATGCAAGTAAGTTAACAAGGCAAATAAAGAAATTACGATATCGAATTGTATAGTCTAAGTCCTCGTAACTTCGTAAATTAGACACCATCGTCAACGTACGTACGTTTTTATTATTTTTAATGGTCTTTTTGTATCGGGACTTTTTAAAATTTTTAATTTAATTATTCTTCAATTTATCCGTCACTGACACCACTTTCAAATTTCCTCTGATACAATTTAATAATTGTATCAGAATTCAAGAGTGACTAAGAACCGTAATTGTATCTTAGTCACTCTTGTTGCCCTTGTTACAGATCCATCTCAACATTCGCATCTGCCCAAGGAATCTTTCCTCCTCTAT
This sequence comes from Napeogenes sylphis, assembly GCA_959347405.1. Lineage (NCBI taxonomy): Eukaryota > Metazoa > Arthropoda > Insecta > Lepidoptera > Nymphalidae > Napeogenes > Napeogenes sylphis. The sequence goes on along the minus strand of OY365783.1, from coordinate 34,891,383 downwards.
CTCTTTAGTTGCCCAACACTCAGAACCATATATCACGACAGATCTTATTAGTATTTTGTATATTTTTCCTTTAATTTTAAAGTGCGGCGAGGTTATTGCACTTAAGTTATTCCTGTAACCAATATGGGAAAACCGGATGTCAGATGTGCCACCGAAGTCCCGCAATTGGTGCTGGTGGTCCGTTTCAGTTCTGCGATTTTCTAAACTTCTCTGGACCTTAGTTACATCTTTTCTGTAACAAGAACAGTATCTGCAAACATCAGACGTGCCCGGTGCTCGATGATGATATCCATTACCAGTACGGACTTCAAGATGTACGTGGACAGCCACATTGGCCCATTGAACTTGTCGGTTACATCTACAGACTGGACATGCGTATTCGCTCTTACAAACGTATTACGTACAAGTTGTATGTATTTTCCAGGCAATTGCGAGGTCCAAAGTCAATGTCGCTAGCAATACATTTTCGCCCTCCTAGAGGAAATTTCAACTACCGTGCAATTTTTCATATCTTCAATTATTTCCACCGATAAAAATTTGTTCAACAGCTGGTAAAGATTATGACCGTACAATCATCCCAAAACGTTTCAACACCTGCTCACATCCAGCCTGACTTACGACTTCATGATCGCATTTCCAAAAAAATCTCCCAACGTTTATTCCTCTCACTTCATTCTTCCAGCATTCAAACAAGCAGTTTGTTTTGGGATTATGGAAATTTAGGAAAAGAAAGGAGGGAATAATGGGACTAGGAAAAATAACAATAACAAAGGATCAGGTACAGGGCACAGCCAGCCCAGGGCCCACATAACAGATAGCCTACTGATTACAGGAAGCTCTACCAGTGTTGATATATGATAGTCATAAATAAAATAAAAATTAATTTTATTAAAATATATTATTATAAAAAATCTTCAACAATGGCTTGTTCCATCTTATAAAAACATTTTAGTACACAAGGTACGGTATAAATAATTAAAACCTTTATTTGTAGACAAATCAAGATGTCTCAACATAACATAATTCTCACTTTTTGGGTTTAAAAAGAATCTAAAAAAATATTTACATGTAACCAAAACATTTTTCTAACAATCAACCTTATCAACCTATTTCATATAATGTCGAGAATATATTTCATATCAACACGAGCGACATGTTTGTAAGAACGGTAAAACTTGTTAAATAGTCTAAACACAAAATGAAATAAAACCTATCGGAAAGTTTTAGTTACGCCATTAGAAAAGTTACAGAGCACATACATATTTTTTCCCGTCTTTTCCTCTTTACAAAAACATGCTAATATTATTAAGTTACGAACAATAATGACGTATAGGTACAATCTTTTATTTCAGCCTTTTAATGGTCTTATTAAAGTAAATTAGAAAATAATTTGAGATCATTCTTTATGATTATTTAATGTTAAAATTACATTAATGTCAGTATTGTGGTATATATTAAACATGGTAAGTTATTACTTTGTTCTGTCCATTAAAATATCAAAGCATTTGTCTTTACAAAATAAGTTTTGGAGTAATTTTAATATATTTACATTTTGAATTAACATCTTTTTGACATAATTTAAACAAACATGCAATTTTTTTACATTTTATAATTCAGATTGTCAATCAATTATTTATTTAGTCACATTTCAGGTCTTACTGTAAAAAAAAGTATTTGGTTGTAATTATCATGATTTTTGTTTTTAGTCAAGTAAATTGTCAATCTAAAAATTAAGAAACTATATTAATTTTGTCAATAACTTTCTTTGACATAAAAAACTTTTTGCCTGTATATAAGTAATATAAGTATAAAATTCTTACCAATATAGCAATTTCTTACCAATATTAAAACAACTACAATCTTAAAAAAATCTCAATAAAACTTTTAAATAGTTATCTTAAAATGTAGAATTTAAATCTTGAAAAATCTTTCAATAATTAAAACAGTTTTAAAAAATATATCAAAATACTTAGAACCGCCTCCTCCCATTACTCTTCACTCTAGTGTTCTTCAATGTGATGGTAGTAGACTGTAGGGGCTTGCCATTGTTAGAGCTCCTTAGCACCGGGCAGTATGTACTTTAATAAAATAAAATTTCTAGTTATTAAAAGATAAATAATAAGAATAAAAAAAAGATTGTACAAGAAATAATTAAATAAGGCTATAATAAACAAAATGCATTTATCTATTTGATACCTACATAGTATGTGCATTATCTCCAGAAGCACCGCATGTTAGACACACATGGGACCTTAGAACGGGGCATGTAACTACATGTCTGTTCCCTATTTTCTTCTTAACACAGTGAGTCATATAAACCAATGGAGTTTCCCCATTTTTTCGACAAAATGTACACATTGTGGAAGGACCAATATCGTCCATAGAAGAAAAACTTGATACAGGAATGCGAGAGAGTGTCTGAAGTCTGGAAGTGTTTGGGTTTTGTGTATAATTAGACAATGAGTAATTTAAGCTTGATGAATTAGATAAGGTATCCAAATGTGGTTTAATAAGATTATTTAACTGTAGATTTTTTTTTTCAGATGGAAACAGTTCATAGGTTTTATGATTTCTTTTTGGTGGGGTTAATGGTAATCCTTCAAAGTGCAAGGAAGTTTCATTTTCTTGTGTTAGCTGCGAGTTTCCCAGAATTTTCCTTCCGACTATGGGGCGTTGACGCCTAATTGGGAATGGACTTTCAGTATTTCCAGGATTATTCAAATCATAATTTATAAATGTATTCACATCATGACTGTGGAATGAATTAATAGAAGGGGGGGAATCAAAAATGCCTCTGTTTTCAATAATACTCCTTGGGGACATATTTAAATTAGGGGACCCATAGATACTAATAGGGTCATAAATATTTGTTGAAGATCCATGTTCTGACCTATAATAATATTGTGGTTTCGGTGTTTCACATCTGGTTCTCAATTCGGATTGACGATTACAAAATGGCATATCAAAATATGAATCGGGAGAGATTGAATCTGGAGAACTTGAAGATTTATGTGTCTCGGCCGTTTGAAATGGAGATGTATAAGTATGTGCCATGTTCATTGATTCTGGAAAAACATATATTATTGACTTACAATTCAACTTACCATTAAAAAGAACATTTTAGTGATTTAACTCAAAATATAATTTAGTGTTGTTAATTGTTATTTTTTAAAACCGTACACACCTAGTAAACATAAAATATTTAATATTTTTTAAAACTACATGATAAGTATTAATATTTGTTAATGTTAAAAATAATTATGATGTATTCTTTTGTTTATGTACGATGACAAGCAGTATACTTATTATTATTTGTTGACTTACCCATAGTTTCAGATTTATGAAAAAGCCTATTCATTTCAGTCATGTAGTCGACTGCGCATTTCGAATTGAACATTTTTTCCTGAAAAGAATAGTTCAATACATCTTCATTTACATTTTTTTATTTTACTACAGTAGTAAAGAAGCCATTTTGAAATGCTCGACCACTAACAATATATATATATATATATATATTTATATATATATATAATGTTACCGGAAATATCACTATCCAAACTTTAAGATTAAAAAAACCCTAATTTCTTAAGAAAGAAATATATCTTTGGGAAAGAACTTGAAAAATATTAAGTTGCTTTTTAATATATATTTAAATGTATATAACTTTAATTAGTACAAAAATAAAGGAACTAGGAAAACATAAAACAACATTATATATTATTCTATTTGCGTCTAGCCCAAACGACCAATAAAATGTTAATAATAATATGTAATACTAACCGCTATTTTAAAAATTCTTAAATCCTTAAAAAGCAAATATATCTTTGGGAAAGAAATTGTAAATATCAAGTTGCTTTTCGACATGTAATTAAATGTATGTAACTTTAATTAGTAGAAAAATAAAGGAACTAGGAAAACATACAACAACATTATATAATCTTTTATTAGTGTCCTGTCCAAACGACCAATAAAATTTTTATAATATGTAGTACATAGATTTTTTTTAATAAATAGACCGACTGAAATATGTTTGCCTAATCCCTTAGTAATCATTTATTATTTTAATAGCCGATTAATTTACATTTAAGTAATCAATCAAGTAATTTACGCAACTTTGTATGTTATTAATTATTACAGAAAAACCTGCGAAATATTAAAAAAATACTTACATGAAACTAATGATAAAAAATATGAATTTATATTCTTGTGTTGTAGGAACGGCCCAAGTAACGTGTGCGATTCACCAACTTTAGACTGGAATAAGCATTTATTATTTTATTTTCTGTCATATTTGTATCATGACCTTCGTTTCGACGACATTCGGCGACTTTCGGCTCAAGCACAAAGGCGCCGACCATCGGTTAGGCTCAAACATTCTGAATTGTTTTAGAAGTAGGTTCGATTCTAGGTCAATAAATATATTTAAACAAAATTTTTCATTATTTTTAACAATAAACTAGACAGTCATCTTATTTTTTAAGATGGCTTATTTTCTATTTTTCAATGCTCCTAAATTTACCACCATATCTGTGTTTAAGTTATAAATCAATATTAATGTTGTTTAGTAAAAATATAATACATATAATAACTTCAATTATGTTGATTTCAGATTAATGAATTAATACGATATTCAGAATGAAGCTACATATTATTGCAAATAAATACAAAGGTGTGCCGCCGTTTGTTTGTAAACACCGACACACGTGCAACTTAGTATCAATGAATGCAATGATACTATTCGACACTAGATGGAACTGTACGGAACAGAAAGTTTAGGTGGTAGTTTTTTGGTTTGTAAGAATTTGTTTTATTCAAAGATGTTATAATTTGTTTGAGTTTTTTAAGGAACAAAACTCTTTTCAACACTACAACGACAACAACAACGACAACAAACAGTTTTCAAAACTATTAATAAGTATACTGTATAGGTAAGTCATCGTAAATAACTAAAGATAGGTTATAACTATCTTTATATTATATTTTTGACAGATTTTTTAAATAGGTATATCAATAGATTTTGATTCGACGATTTCGAAAACTGCTTTACTTTTTGTAATGTTAAAGTTAAGTTTGGTTAAAGTTGTTGAGTTTTTGAGTTAAAGTTTGATTTTGAATCAGTCAAAACAAATTTATGACAAACTTTAAAATTACGTATAATTCAAGGAAAACCTACTTAGTGGTATATTAACCCTAGATTACTAAACTTATTTTTCGACGCTTATAACGAACCTTCGTCAGTTCGACTACGTTATTTATAAGAGTTTATTGAAACAAAATATGTATATTATACATTTTTAAGTATTTATTTATAATATTACTTCTATTTAAACAAATAAAATTGGCAAACTTCTAATTTGCATTGAGATCATAATTTTCTTGCAAAATCAACAATAGTCACATGTTAAAATCCGACTATTACAAAATTAAAAAATATAAACCTATATCAAAAATAAACACTTCAATAAAACATAAAATAAAAGAAATGGGAAACCTTATACAACTTATGCATTTATCAAGTTTATGTTCGCCGCACAACGATTGTTTGCATTTGATACAAACACTTTTGGTCACCCTTCGCTTCGCGGAAGGACATGACACATATTTTTAACCGACTTCAAAAAGAAGGTTTTCACTTCGGCTGCATGTTGCTTGTGTGTATGTTACGCGATTACTCCGGCGTTTGTGGACGGAATTACATTTTTTTTTGTTTGAAAGCCTATACTTCCGCGGTGGTTCCATTACCACCAAATCAGCTTCTGTTGATGGAATCCCAGGGAAATCGAGAGAATACTTCAATTATGGGCATTGATAGTGGTTATCCACTATAGACATTGCCGTTCTTTCATTGGAATACACCGAGTGGACGCTGGCCTGGCACTAATCTTGAAAGAGACGGTTTTGTAGCTTAATTATTATAAAAAATGGCACATCACGGCATAAAAATCGTTCTTCAAGTTTCGTCAAATTAGCTAGCTCCTGAAGTACAGTCGCGACTAGGGTTGCCAACTTTTTTTGACGAAAAAAAGTATAAAATGGTTTGAATAGGAAAAAAAAGTATTTAAAAGAAAAATAAAGTATTTTTAAAATTGTATACTTATATAGAAACGTATTTTTAAAATTGTATACTTATATATTTTTATGTGCTTTTGGCACAAGCTATTGTTTTTTTTACTATTTTTAAATATTTCAAAGTTTGTTTGACAATCAAAATGGAAATTTAAATAAATAAACAATTTGTTTCTAATTAAATTTATTACTATTTCAAAATATTCAAATTTACTCAATTTTTCAAAGACATGCTAGGAAGTATGGAAAGTAAGTTATGTTCGCTAAAACTAAACCATTTTTAACCCCCGACTCAAAAAGTTATAAGTTTGACCTATCGTTGGCATTCTAGCAACCAAACGCGTGCACGGATTTGATTGCGGTTTTTTTAAACAAAAGCCTGGTTTGTTGAAATGGTTCTTGGTTTGGTCGAGATAGAAACAGTCGTCTACAAGATATTGAGGAATTATTGGTGCCGGTGTAAGGTTCTTATGCAATATTGGTAGAAATACTTACACAAGTGAAAAAGTGTGTGTCCTTAGGTTCATTTAGTACAATAATGAAACCAGTAACATAATTTAAAATAAAAAAACCCATACAAAACATACAAAAAGAGCTCTAAAAAGAATAAAAATAATAAAATTAAGTTCTTATTGAAGTCGTTGCGTCGAGGGACCGCTGAATAAAGGAAGAAATTAAAATGCAAGTAAGTTACTAAGGGAAATAAAGAAATTAAGATATCGAATCGTATAGTCTAAATTTTCAATGATTAACTTCGTAAAATAGACACCATCGCGTCGTCAACGTAAGTACAACGGTCTCCCGACGCAACGACTTCAATAAGTACGTAATAATATTATCTTTATTCCTTTTACATGTTCTTTTGTATCGGAGGCTTAAATATTTTTTTTGTCATATAATTTAAGCTCCTATCAATATAAAGTTAAAGAATACTGATAAGTAATAACTTTATTAAATATTTCGGGTGATGACAGATTCCCATTGACATTTGACTGACTGAATGTAATGTTAGATACATTTCGTTCATTCATTATAAATTGTTACGATCATCTGTTCTAATTCATATGCTAATTTTTTATTTTTTTTTTTATATGATCTAGGGCAATGTTTGACTACTTTCCACCTGATGGTAAGTGGAATGTAGTCTTAGATGGTAAGGCGCATTGCCCTAGCAACCTATTCACTCTTCTCTTGAAGACACCCACATTATATTTGGCCGGAAATACCGACGCAGGCAAATTGTTCCTGTCCTTCGCTGTACGCACTAAAAATGAGGAAGCAAAGCGTTTCGTTCGGACAGGTGGAATGTCCACAACAAAAGGATGGATACCTGCCGTGCGTCGGGACGTCCGGTGATGGAAGGGGGATGGGGGAATTATGTCGTGTAATTCCTGCGCACACTCACGAAAATGTATCCTATAGAAAACTGAGAGGCTAGCAATTTTACGCCTGTGTTCTAGGCTTTGGAGGTCGGCTTCGACCTATTCGGGATCGCCTATAAGCCTCTTTGCTCGCCTCTCAATTGAGTCCAGAACCGCAAGATGAGACTTTGCGGCACCAGCAAATAAGTGACCACAGTACTCTACACACGACCGGATCTGTGCTTTGTATAGAACAAGAAGCTGTCCCGGTGTAAAGTACTGCCGAACCTTCGCAAGAACGGCAAGCTTTGCTGCTGCTGCTCTTGCTCTGGACTCAATGAACCGACCAAAGTTGAGGTTCGAGGAAATCTCTAAACCTAACAACTGAAGCCGGTCACTGTATTCCAAGGATAAATTCTGGAAAGTAGGAGCCAAGGTGAAAGGACTCTTTTTGGCGGTGAACAGACACGTCTGCGTTTTGGTGGCGTTGAACTTGACAAGATTGGCATTGCTCCATGCGGAGACTGCCTGAAGTTTGTCATTCAAACGTTGCACCATGGCTTCTCTTTCAGACTGTACTTGACCTCGACTAGCCCGACTACTCGGCAGATATCTTTCTACAACTGTGCTGTCGTCTGCATACCCATAGATACCGGGCTTCAACAGATCATTAATGTGCAGCAGAAAAAGAGTTGCAGAAAGAACGGACCCCTGAGGCACCCCGGCATTTATTGTCAAGGGTTCCGAGGAACACCCGTCAATAACTACTCGGAGAGACCTCTGGCTCAAAAAGTCCGTTACCCAGCCGATCAGACCAGGAGATATACCATACGCTGAAAGCTTGCTTAAAATGCCTAAAATGTGTGTACCATACACTAGGAGGTCCCCAGTAGACCTATTACGGCAAAAACCCGTACTGTCGGTCACTGAGGAGATCGTTACCTTCTAGGTATGCTAGTAGGCGCGAGTTCAATACACGCTCCATAATCTGGCAGAGTATGGAGGTGATTGAAATTGGTCTGTAATTGACGGGGTCGGCACGGCTGCCTTTTTTGGGCACGGGTTGCACATTAGCAAGCTTCCAGGATTTCGGCACTATTCCAGTCATGATAGAGAGACGATACAGACGTGTCAGTACAGGAGACAACTCAGCTGCGCATATCTTGAGCAGAATGGCTGGTATACCATCAGGACCACTGGCTTTATTCACATCTAAAGGACACAATGTTCTCCAAACCTCTTTGTTAGTGATGCGGATTTCAGGCATCGAAATACCGCAGTGAGGAAGATGTGCTGGAGAAGCATTGCCAGTGTCTAGATGCGAATTATCAGCAAACAGATAAGCAAATACATTTGCTTTCTCTGTTGCTGTGTGGGCTAGGGATCCATCCGGCTTCAGCAGAGCAGGCAGTGAGGGTTGGCAGAAATTCGACTCGATCGCTTTCGCAAGAGACCAGAAAGCTCGACTGCCAGTTGATCTGACAGAGAGCTCTTCCCCATTCTTAGCGATTCGATCGAGACGAGCCTTCCGCAATGCCTTTTTGTAGGACTTGACAGCTTGGTTAAAGGCTCTCTTCTTTGAACTTACATCCGGAGTTTTGCGGGTTCGAGCATCAGCCCAAATGAGATATGCCGAATGTTTTCGGTCTTGAGCATGACCACATTCGGCATTAAACCATGGGCGAGCTGTGCCACCGATGGGTACTTCAGCAAAAGGAATAAAATACTCCATTGCCTGGTGCACCACATCGGTTATAGCATCCGCGCAACTCGACGGATCCAAAGAAGAGAAGCAGACCTGCCGCCAAGGATAAGACGCAAAAAAGTGCCGCATCTCATCCCAATCTGCTGACTTGTATTTCCATACTCGCCTAACACCATGAGGTTCGAAAGCTGGTGGGGAATATGTAAACACAGATTTCACCAGACAGTGATCGGAGGTTCCCAAGGGGGATGTGACTTCTACACGATACCTGTCCGGGTCAGTTGTCAGCAGAAGGTCCAGGCAATTGGCTGTATGGCCTACCACATCTGGTACCCTTGTCGCTTGCTTCACCAGCTGAAAGAGGTCCGAGGACAATGCAAAGTTCCGTGCTTCTCTTCCAGCATGGTCGGTCTTCTGGTACGGGAGCAGCCAATCCTGATGACAGGCATTAAAATCCCCCAGAAAGACGAGCTGCGCCGAAGGGTACTGATACAGAGCCATGTCTGCAGCCTCACTGAGATACTCAAATAAACGAGTTGTCTCCTGGTCACCGCTGTGCGAACGGTAGACACAGGAATATAGGATTTTTTCGTTTCCTGTGTCCACTAAAACCCATAGGGAAGAAAAAGTGGGGTCTTCAAGGTGACGGAGACGCTGAATACAGAGGTCGTTCCGCGCGTACACACTGACTCCGGCCCGTGAGCGAAAGTTGTGCTCTAACGAGTAACCGGGATAATCCAAGTATGCAGCGCTCAAAGGACATTGAATCTGCGTCTCCGTCAAAAAGAGCAAGTGCGGGTGCTCTGTCTCCAGGTGGTGGTGGACAGCTAAAAGATTTGAGTGCAAACCCCTTATATCAGTAAGGTGCACTTTATATGAGGAGGAGTGCAACCGCTGTGTATCCTTGTTTCTTTTTTTTACTTTTTCATAAAATATAAATAAATATAAAAGTGAATAGGGATGGGAAATGGCAGTTGAACGAGGCGGTACGTATCGAACCTGACGTCAAAATTGGTGATGTCTAGTTACTAGGAGGCTAGTCTGGAGACTGCGGGGACGCCCGAACCCCCCCAAGGATCACCATCAGGCCTCCTCGTCTGGTCGCCAACCAGCACGATGGAGCCACCCTGGGATTTTTCGCAGCTGGCGGGGCATCCTTTCGTGGGTGGCTAACCCACTAATTGGGCCCCCAACTATCTGCGGGCGGCCAGCGGATAGCCGTCGCTTCGGATCCCGCTACCCTCCTTTAATAGACACCCGACAAAATAAACACCAACTCGACGTTAACCGGTTCGCCAACGTACCGCAGATGTTCAGACTCATTTCCCATAAACGGCTTCATCGAGCAACGTCCCGGAACACGACTAGGTCGCTTTGCGGCACACTTTGCCCGATGTATGGTAACTTTGCCGGCGACCCGATGTTATGGTCTACCACCAAGTAAAATACTTTTACCTACATCTTTAAATAGTTAAATACATACCTATAAATCCCATAAAGTGTATTTTGATCTGTGCATCGCAGTAAATCTTTGAAATAAAGTATTTCCATATATTTTTTTTGCATTCAAAAGTATAAAGTATAATTACCAAAAATAAACTATAATACTTTATTACAAAGTATGGTAGGCAACCCTAGTCGCGAGTCGCGACTGTCATTTTGTTCCAGTAAACTGCAGGCAGAATTTTTCGTTTCCTAATGTTATTTTTACAGCGAGAGCATGTTATGTTACCCAGAGAAACCAATTCTTCGGGTAATTACGCACTGTACAAAGCAGTATGTACATTACACATGGTACGTCTGCGAAAATGTTAATACCATGTTCAAAAGAATTAGTTGATGATACCTCCCTCCGATTGCGACTAGCTTGTCGTAAAGTATCTAATAGAGTCGCTCTGGGTTCGGCAGATTCAATAGATAAACGCTCGTGTTGCATGTGTAGGCGACGGTTACGTTGCGCCTCGGTCTCGTTAGACGAACGTTCGCGAGTCAAACTGAGTCGCTGAGCATTACTTTCTGGACTTTCATTAAGCCTTGATGAGTTCGCGTTTGCTCTCTTTCGGAAAGTCTATACGCTCGTTGCTCATCACTCTCTTTTGAAATGTTTCTAAAATTTCTTCCCCTATTTTTCTTTAAACTACTATTTTTCTTTAAACTACCTACTACTAAGGTAGAACTACCTTCTCGTCGCTACTTACTTCCAAGCGGTGCAGTCACATTTGAGAAGCCCGTTTAGTTGATCTCCTAATATTAAATAAAATTAACTACTTGAAACTGAAAAAAAAACCTTTCAACCTATATATTATTATGAAGAAACTTAAACTAAAAACTAGAAAATAAAGTTATTTTAAAAAAATAAAAACCGATTAAATGTATAAGTTTAAACTAACACTAAAAAGTTGAAAATAAAATTTTTATAACTTCAAAATAAAGTTTTATTAAAAGAATTAACGAAATTATTAAAACGTATATAAGGAACTTATATACGTTTTAAAATCCGTTATTTTTGGGAGTCGGTGCCAGCCGAGGTGGACAGCTCGTTTGTCGTGAAAACGTATACTTACGTTAATCTTTTAGCCATGCAAAAAAGATCTGTAAGATAATTATTATTCCTGGAGATCCTAATGAGGATAATGAGATAATCTCATCGAATTATTAATTTACTATCGGGCCTTGATATGTGTACAAAGTTAGAACAAAATTGGTCCGTAAGAAATGAGACAAAATCGCTTTCGAAAAAATTCCGTTTCAAGCAAACAAACAAGCAAGCAAACACGTGAAACGAATAAAAGCGTATTAAAAACAATCATGATGGCCGCCGAGTATGTACATCACTTTTAATGAAGATACTCATTACTTATAACTTTAAAAGAGCTTAATAATAAAATGTGTAGGCAGTAGGCACTTACATTAAACCTTGCGTATCACGGAAGAACGGATTGGCAAATAACATTAAGGCGAGTTCCCATACAGATGTACATCGCACTGATTTATATGTGAAGATATCTTAAGTGTTGCCTGAAGTTTAGATTGTAGTAATTGCAAAATATTTTAATTCGAGTTGAGTAGGTAGGTAAGGAATATTATCTATGGGTATTAACTAGTATTCCAATTTTTTGTGAGAATCACATAGGCACATATTTATATGTAGTTTCTTATTTAATTGGTTATAAATTTCAAGATATTCTTCTATACTATAAAGAGGAAAGATTTGATCATTTATTTATTTGAATTGAATAGGCTCCGAAACTACTGGACCGATTGAAAAAAATATTTTACCATTAGAATCCTACATTATCCGTGATGAAATAGCTAAAAGCGATGAATATAGGCTATACGAGCAAAAAATAAGGAACCGCGTGAAAATTTCGATGTAATGTAATCTCAAATCTCAAATATATAATAAGACTGTAAGAATCCAGTGTCTGTACATTAAATGTTTTTCCAAAAAACTGATAGGCGATTAAAGACAAGTAACAGAAACCAAAAAAACAATTTTTGGATTTTTTCTGTCTGGTACGTTATAACTTCGAAACTACTCAACGGATTTGAACGTGGTTTTCACAGGTGGATTATATATAATCTGGAGGAGCGTTGTTAAAATTTTGTTTCTTCAAAATCGGTTTAGGGAAAAAGAAGTTATAATCAATTGAAAATTTACTTCAAGCACTGTTTCAAAACTTTGCGATAAAGCTAGAATTTCTACTTTGTTTTATCCGAATTTTAATAAAATAACAAATTGAGCATATGCCCATTTTAAATAGTTTTATAAAAACTATTTAAAATGGGCATTTTAGTTATATAAAATCTCAATAGATGGCGCTGACTTTTTTTTGAGAACTATGATTACGTTTTCGCATATGGTATAGCAGTTTGAAATTCTACAAAGAAATTCTTTAATTGGACATTACTCAAAAACATAATATTTGGTAAAAAAATATTTCTTATCCATATGCTTTATTACGTATATCTAAATAATGTCCTGGCTGTGTGTGTGTGTCTGTTATTATTATTAGTTTGATATCGTAGCTATGTAATGCCTATGTATGTATAAAATTGCCACGGGAATAGGATACTATAGAATTAATTATAAGTATATTATAGGTCTGGATTATTGTAGTTTCCACAGATTACGCGAAAAGCGAATAATAAAAATATATGGCACGGGCAAAGCAGCTGGGAACAGCTAGTTTAATACAATTCCGAATTAATGGAATATCTCATTTATTTCTTCTACCGCTGCAGCTATGGGTTTACTTAGAGAGAATGTAGATCAATGCGTTAGCAGTTTTAAGTTTGAAAAAGTTAATGCTCAAGAAGTAATCAAAGTATTTAGATCAATTAGCGTTAAAAAGACTAGTGATCTTTGGGGGTTTTCTGTTGACATACTTAAGTCCATAATTGACATTGTAGCGCCAGACTTAGCATTAATATTTAATAATTGTTTAGAATATGGTATATTTCCTGATCTAATGAAACAAAGTAAAATAACTCCATTATTCAAATCCGGCTGTTCATTAGATCCTAGTAACTATAGACCTATTTCAGTCTTACCCACTTTTAGTAAGATTTTTGAGAAAATAATTCTTAATCAACTTGTGGCATATTTCAGTAAAAACAATCTCTTACACAAAAACCAGTTTGGTTTCACTGCCGGTCGTTCTACAACAGATGCTGGTGTTGAGCTATTACTAAACATATTTGAAGCCTGGGAAGGATCACAGGATGCACTTGGCATTTTCTGTGATCTATCTAAGGCGTTTGACTGCGTTCAACATGAAATCCTTATAAAAAAGTTAGAACATTATGGAGTTAAAAATAAGTCCCTAGATTTAATTAGTTCATACCTTAATGATAGAATCCAAAAAGTTGATGTAAATGGAAAACGTTCCTCTGGTTCTTTGGTGCCACAGGGCTCTATCTTAGGGCCTTTCTTGTTCCTCATTTACATAAATGACTTACCTCACCTAGTGAGGGAAAAACATGGGATAGTATTGTTTGCTGATGATACTTCTCTTACTTTTAAAGTTAATAGACGGCAATCTGTTATTGACGATGTAAACAATGCTCTCTCAGATGTTGTACAATGGTTTAACGCCAATAATTTGTTGCTCAATAAAAAAAAGACGAAATGTGTCAAATTTAGTTTACCAAATGTTAAAAATGTTAGAACCAATGTACAATTAAATAATGAGGATTTGGACATGGTCAAATCTACTACTTTCTTGGGCATTACTTTAGATGAAAAATTGCAATGGGGTCCTCATATATTTGATTTGTCAAGTAGAAGTTCTGCTGCATACGCGGTTAAAAAAATACGTCTATTAACAAATATGGAAACTGCTCGATTAGTTTACTTTAGTTACTTTCATAGTTTAATGTCATACGGTATACTCTTATGGGGCAATGCGGCTGACATTGATACCATATTTACATTGCAGAAGAGAGCTGTTCGCGCAATATATAATATGAGACCAAGAGACTCTTTAAGAAACAAATTTAAAGAATTTAAAATTATGACTGTTTATAATCAATATATTTATGAAAACTTAATTTACGTTCATAAAAATATTTCAAAGTTCAAGAAAAATTGTGATTTACATAATATTAATACAAGACATAAAAATAAACTCGCTATGCCCGGCACAAGGCTCCATAAAATAGGTAAATCCTTTAAGGGTAATTGTATACGTTTTTATAATAAGCTCCCAAATGAAGCCTTAAGCCTCTCATTAAATAAATTTAAATTATATGTTAAAAATAATTTAATAAAAAAATCCTACTATAGTGTAAAGGATTACATCGACGACGGTATGGCCTGGGAATGAATCTGTATTGTATTGCGAATAGCTAGTAATCTCCGCAATTTGTTTTTTGTTGTAAATTAATTTTGCTTTATCGACCTTCTGCATCACACCGATTCCTTAGAAGTCACTACTTGCGGTAGCATCGGGAGTCGGGTTGCCTCCCTCCCTCAAATATGTGCGAAGGGGGTGATGGCTGGCTCTTGTGTTATGCTCGTGAACGGGTGCTGCTTGCGGTGACTGGTTGTGTGGCAGGCCGAAGATTTATATATATTTATTTTTTCTGTTATTATTATTTAATTTTCGTTGCCCGAAATCATTAGGCTTCTTTTCCGATTGATTGCGACGGTTCTAGTTGTTCCAAAATTGCATTTAAGTTTGACGTTTGTGAAACAGTGATCACAATAACAAAAAATATATCCGGCTGAGTTTGTTGTGTGGTTCTTCTCAGACCAGGACGCGTTTGGAACCCTCATAGCTTTAACATTAAGATGGAAAGTGCTTTTTCAGAAGGGCTTATTACGATAAATCTAGTATCGTAATAGGCCCTCCTGACACTTCCATGTTGACGTACACAAGTGATCACTGATTATGATTCTAAGTGGAAAAGATATAAATAAATAAATAAATAAAATATATTTATTATTGATTTTTATATAAAATTCTTCTCTTAAACATGTATTTATATTACAAGCATCCAACTCCATCGCCAAGTTTCAGAATACTGTTTTAATTATTACTATCATCTCTAAGTCAATAGTAAATTCTGCTTGCATTAAATTGTTAGGTACCATTATGACCATCATGGTTAGGTATCAATTTTAAATTGGTTTTCTAGTCTGTATTTTCTTCTGTATGTTTTATTATAATAATATATTAATGGTTGTAATATCATATTAATGGCAAGCTATCGCAATAATAAATTACCTAATGTAGGTAGGTATCCATCATTGCTAGAAACAAAGTCAAGTCAAAGTATTTTTTAAATTTCAAATAGGCACATTGCACAATGAAACCTCTAACTCATTTCCAAAGGGTATATCTATGGACAATAACTGGCAAAAAACTCAATAGATACTCTTTTGACTTGTCGATAACACTAGTCCTCCGTTCACGGTTTCGCTAATGAAGTGATAAGTATAGCGTTTTTAATTGACTCGCCAGGGCTTGTATTTATTAATAACACCTCTGCCAATACCTTGAGGAACTTAAAATAATTACATATAAACTGACAAGACCCGAGTTTGATTTCCGTTTGTATCAAAATGTATGATGTTAACTATATTACTATCTACATACTTATATTTCTGAAATTCGTTAGTAGAGGACAAAAAGGTGTTAAAACCTATTTTGTGTCGAAAAAGATACCAGTATGCCATATTGTCCAACAGTGGGACAGTGGGACAGTGGGACTTGTACAGTTATCGGTTATTTGTAAATACTTAACTATCTAACTACATACTTACGTAAAAATATATAATAACACTAACACAAATTTAAGTACGTGATGCAAGCTAGTATGTAATGAGCTGAAGATTAAGTTAATAAATCACTGGTAACATAATGAACTCATTTTCTTGGAGCACGTGCTTTCATGGATGTTGAATGTAGAGCAAGGTCGTCATTAGTGGAAGTATGCAGTGTGTACTACCGTACTATATGTAAACCGTACTACTATGTAAACCGTACTACTATGTAAACCGTACTACGGGATGAAATCGTTTTAATGTACTTATGGAAATGGCGGCCAATACGACCGTAAAATAAGTTTTAAATTCAAATATACAACAAAAAGAAGTCAATTAAAGTTATGCAACTTGGAAACGCTTCCACTTTCTACCGAAATGTTTGGTAACTTTTGTGTTTCTACTTGCAACTTATTAAAAACAAACATGTGGGCAACATGTCTTTAAATGACGATGATATTCTACAGAGAGCCGCAGTATTTATTATTAATAGTGAGCAAAAAGAAACGGAATCATAAATGTTGGGTGAGTGACCAAGCTTCAAGGGAAGGAAAGTACATGGAGGCATTGAGATATTAAAATACATCCTTTATTCTCATTATTTTCATCTTCGAGTGCCATATTACTTTTCGTGTGTAATTTTAAGGACGCGTTTACGGTTATGCCCAAAATTATCAATTTTTCGGTAATTAATGCTACAAAATCAAACTTAATATAGTGGAACCAATAATTGCTACGCATAGAATGTTTCTTATTCTTTTGAGTTCTAAGAGAAAATACTGTAATATTGTTGTTTTTAATTTAAAAAAAAACGATGTTAGGTCATGTATTTTACGAAATCGGGAGGAGTTTAAGTACATTTTTGTAGTAAAAGTTATATGTATATTATATTATATTTAAGAATTAAAAAACTCTTAGCTAAGAAGACATACTCAACTAAAAATGTGTGAAAAAAAAAACCATAAATAAGTTAGGTAATATATTAGAAAATAAATAAAAAAAAATATTTTTTATCACGTATATGACCCTTAATGTATTACACATCAAGTCTGATAGTAAGATCTCATCAAAAGCAACAAAACAAGCCCATACTCGGCGCACCAAGCTCTATTCATCTAGGAATTATACTAGCATCCATCCATCAGTATACCTTCAGGTCCACTCCACCAAGCTTGGAGGTATCTCTTTATGATTAACACAACGGGCCTAAACTCGACCAGCTTTGCTTTTTTTAGTTTAAAAGATCAAGTAACAGCCACCGAAGCATTCAGCTATGTTTAGATCACAGAATAATTAATACGTATATCATATATGTAATAATATTCTGTTATTTTATTACACGTATAATAGTTACATACTTAATCATCAATGATATAAAAATAATTTAAAGTAGTAATAATTAAACATTAAATATATGAGAAAAAAAAAATATATGTATATGGTATTTACATTTTTATACACTATACATGCGTAAGTATGAGTAGTCGAGATTTGTCTTTGTAGTAATGCTATTTTTTAACTATCAGTTATGTAAACGCGTCCTTAATCAATAAACATATCTAACTAATAAATAACCGATCAACAATTTAAAGTATCATAACTGTCTGGACATTGGCAGAATTCGAATCTTCGAGACTGCCATAAAAATGTAGGCATCAAGTGCGCGAACCAGAGGCGTAGCGAGCTTAACTCGCGCCCCGGGCACAAAACCGTTTCAGCGCCCCCGTTTTGAAAACAATATTAAAAACAGATTTTTTTCACTTGTTATTTTCCGAACACATTACTTGCTTACGGATTCTTTATTTCCCTTTTTTGTAGCTGTATATATATTGTATAAGAACGAGATGGACTTCATCATGACGGATAAGAAGCACATATTTAGGCAGGTCTTAATGATGAATAACCGGTATATCGCATAATACTGGGAGCGATCACCGACTTGTAAGGGCACCCTAAATATCAATTTCAAGCTCGAGCGGAACCGCATGATAAGGTCTATTTTTCGTATAACTGTGCCCCAAGCCGGACATAAATCGTTCCAGCTGGAACTGTAAAACAGATTCCCTGCACTCGAATCCGAGGCAAAAGTTTATGAGGACTTAAACGTCATAATGGGGATTATACGCGAAGTGGGAATGGTGCACTTTCGGAAAAGTAAACTAGATAAGACCAAACTTTCATGCTAAACCCTGAAACTGATGCGACCTCGACTAAAACAAAAGAGGTTCCTTTGCCAGATACCCAGTAGCTCCACAAAAAGATTCGGAGCTTGGTATGGCGTGACCACATAAGCTGGAACACTCGCCGCATACAGAAGATGATTGAGTGAATTCGGGAATTCAAAATCTTTACAAAACCACTGGGAAAAGTCATCTGACAAAACTGACTGACCTCGAATGGTGAATCCATCATATCAGTTCCGGAGATACTTGCTGAAACTGAGGATTTTTACGCAAATCCATATGCCTCACATACATCCGAAGCCTTTTCCAAACGCGAGCGACCCTAGAGCCCCTTTTACCCGCCACTTTACGGACGATCTACCAGACGTAGATTTCGACGAAATCGAGGCGGCTGTGAAACAACTTAAAAACGATAAGACTCCCAGGGAAGACGGAGTAGACTATGAGCTCGTTAGGGCTGGACACAAACCAATCCTTGAGGAGCTTTAATGGCATTTAGCTAGGTGATAACCAATGGAACTAACCCGAAGGCGTGGAGTAGAGATGGCGCTCATCAAAAACTATACGATAATTGAGTAATTGTCCTGAAGTACAGCTATATGAAATACAGCTTATAATTGTGGCTCCTAAACACTTCTGAGCCACAATCAGAAGCTGACTATATAAAATAATTATAATCGTCTAGCATCAAGATTTGATACCTTCCATACACCGGAGCAAGCTGCGTTTTGTAAATGTCTAGTTATGGTGTACCAGGACAAAACTTTCGACTTCGTTTAAACTTTTGCTATTCTGAAGTCTTTGCAGCGCAGCTCTACATACTACTTTACATATTAGAAATTGCTACCAAATGGCAACGAGATCAGTCCAAGTAAATAACCACCAAACAACTCTTATCCAGTGGTCTTGAGGTGTAGGACAGGGTGACGTTATATTCCCGAAACTTTTACCACTGCGCTTTAGGATGTTTTCAAGACATTGTAGTTGGATTATTGAGGCATCAATGTCCATGGTGAATAACTCATGTACCTTTGCTTTACCGATGGCATAGCCATAGTGACAGAATCCCTGCAAAGCCTATAGGAAATACTGTCTAGCCTCAATGCTCCCTCAAGACTTGTTAGGTTCCGGATGAACTTGGACAAGACCAAGGTAATGTTCAATAAACACACCATCCCCGAACCGAAAATTGCGTAACATATTTGAGTCATCTTTGCCACAATGCCTTAAAACGGAGCCGAAACGTGGAACCTGACGATGAAGCCAGACCACTGTCTGCATGTCACCCAGAGAACTATGGAAAGGTCTATGCTTGGGATCTCACTAAGGGACACACTCCTAAACGAGGTTATCTGGCGGTGGCAGTGGGCTGATCATATTTGTCGCAGAACCAATGGTCGGTTCAATAAACGGGGTCTCGAATGGAGGCTTCGAATGGCAAACATAGTGTTGGACACCCACCGGCTAGATGGACCGATGACTTGAAGAGGGTAGCTGGCAGTGACGAGGACTTTAGATCGGGTTCAATAGCGCACCCTGAGGAAGGTCTAAGTCCAGCAGCACATAGTCTCACTGCTGCTCTGCGCGATCAACGGCCTTCTACGCCAACAACTGTACTTTTTATTTTGTACTGTGTCTTGCCGAGGAGTTGCCAAGCAAAGTGAAAAGAAGTCGAAGTATGGGCAAAATATGGTGGCCTCGTTCTTTAGAAGGATTACGCGACAATTGTTTTAGAGGATCAAAAGAAAGGTTACTGCTGAGTGGTGCACGAACTACTGTTTGCCAGTTATTTTGAAAAAGGTTTGGTAAAAACGACCTAGCAAGAGAATCCTCCTTCATCACTACAGCGCCTCGTCGCACAATGCCGGGCTAATAAACGACTATTTGAAGAAATCAGACGCAGAATGGGTCATCCGTTTATTATAACACTGACCTCGCACTTTGCTATTTTGATTTATTTTCGAAAATAAAAGAAAAACTTCGAGAAAAACGTTTTATGGACGCCAAAGAAGCAATGGCTGCGCTTCAAAATGCTGTCGAAAAGCCCAAAAGACGGGTGGGCAACGTGTTTACCTTTATTTTCTAGGAACTTATTGTGACACTCGTTATATCAAATATGTACTAGAAACAAAATAAATACTTGTATGGGGCTCCAACAAACTTCATTTTTTTGCTCAATGTTAATAAAGGCAATAGACGCTTGAAATATTCACAGAATATTTATTTATATATTAATTTAAAAAACCTAAAAAGGAATAATTACTATTGGGGGTTCCCATACAAAAAACGCGACTTTTTGCGCCCTTTTAATATAACGGCAACAGGTAGGCGCTTGAAATATTCCTATAATATACAGTTATATATTCCCTTGTAAATAAAAATAAATTTTGAAAGGGGGAGCCCCATACAACAAATATGTTGACTTTTTGATATTTTTTGTATATAATGGTACGGAACCCTTCGTGTGCGAGTCCAACTACAAGCACTTGGTCTTGATCTTTTCCCTTTTTATTTACGAATTAACTGTATTGTATTTCACTCACAGTAAATTTAAAATATATTATCAACAAAATATCCAATTTTTTTTTGTTTTGCGAACTTTTTGGCGCCCCTATGTGAGTAGCGCCCGGGGCATGATGACACCCCTTGCACCCCCCTCACTACGCCTCTGGCGCGAACAAATGTCGGCAACAAGCGGGTTTGATGTTTACCGTACAAAACGGATACATGGTTGACAACTTTTTATCTGATGAGACCCAGCTAATGTACTCAAAAAATGTAATACTTAATGTACTTACACCATGCAATAGGATGTTTTGTTGATTGTCTTGTCCCTGGCGGCTAATACGATATATGTCTAAAGAAAGCAAGGTCAACGTATCTCCCATCATGAATATATTTATAATACAATAGCACTATAATTGTTGTTGGTTTAATGAGATTTATAAGTATTGTGACGGTCGGCCAAAAAAATGTAACCTCGTCACTCCAAGTCACTCGTGATTGTAAAAATATCTGCCAAATATAAAACTATATATTTTAACAACTGTACATATTAAAAGCATTATGGGTTTAAAATATTAAAATTTCAAATAAATAAAATAAAAAGCTCTTTTTTAAAATCAAAGCAAATTGTCTTTATATAAATAAAAATTATTACAACATTGTCATGTACTTACGGCTGGCACTCATTTCACAATCAGACATTAAATTACAAGTTAAATAGTTATCTGTACTTATGTTATCTGTGCTCTAGTTGCTTTATAAGTATATAATATCTGTTGTAAAATGTAAAGTTACAACATGAAACATTTCTCTATTTGGTAAATATCAGGTAAGCATCAAATAAGAAAACCTAAAATGGTTATAAGGATAAAAAAAGATTTAAAGACTTACTCGTTTGTGTAGAACTTTAGAGTTTTTACATTTAGTTCGGGGCAAATGAAAATACAGTTTCTTACTTTGATGTGACAGCCAACAGGATATAGGTGATTAAAATAATCTGCCTTCTGCAATTTGTGGGTTTTAGTGACGTGACACTGGGTTTGTCACCTGTTTAAATTACAACATGGTATTTTTTTCAAACAGAATAAACCTAATATATTTTAATTATTTAGATTTTTTTAAAGTAATAAACTATATATTATAATTTTTGGCTTTATCCATAAAAGCTTTTTTATTTTTATTTAATAATTATAAGAATCTTAACAACTAAACTCAGTATAAAAATACAACATTTCAATGTCTCCAAATTAAAAAATGCTTTATACAAGTATGCTGCACTGCGGGAGCATTCCATTCACAGTTAATGCAAAAAATATATTAGATTTTTTAAAAATATGATTATCGAACCTGCGGATTACTTGATGGTAAGTAATCACCGTCACCCATGGACATTTGTAATGTCAGAGGTATTACAGTACAATTGACTAAAATATAGTTAATTAAAGTAAGGTAAATTATATAGTAGTATAATTTAGTAAGGTTGGCAATATATTTTTTTTATCTGTTGAAAAAATCCGATACGGATACCCACCGGCCAAGCAGGTAATGACTGGGGGGGCTATGTGGCAGCATAGAGGACGCTCCCATTTTTAAGACTACCCACTAAAAAACCAACGGTTTGTCTCATCGTCTTAGTGGGATGCCACGGGATCGCTTTCGCACTCACCGTGACGCCCCGGCGGACCCCCCTATATGAGGGAGCCCGGAGCTACTTAGGGCACTCTCAGGGCGTAGGCCTATGGTTGGTGAGAGGGGAGGGTGACCCCTCTCACCAAGGCACTACAACTGGAGATGAAAGCTACGGGCGTGATTCGGTTGTCAACCCTACATGACATACATGAACCAAACGCTTTACCAACATCGAGAAACAAGAGTCCTGGAGAGAAGAAATAACAACAAATAAGGAATGGGTCTTAAAATTAATATAACACATAATTTGAATATAGCTGCAAAATCTCTCTATAACTTCTAACCTTTCTAGAAAAAGCACCGGTTCATTTCTAGAACGTATTTCTAAGGCGGCATTAGTAGGTTCTTTCCAAATTTGGTTAGGTAGGGAGAGGAGTGTGGAGGGTGAAGGTGAGCGTTTTTGCGCATAATAAAGGGGCCCCTTAAACCTACTCCTGGGTCGCAAGTCTCAGGCACTGTTTGCACTCCTCTCCTTGCAACGCGAAGGGCCCGGCACCCGCACGGTGAATCCATGGAATGCTGAGAAGCTTCGTCTGGAAGCTAAAATTGACGGATCAGAATTTAATAATACTACTTTTAAAAAATATGCTCTGTTAGGTTCGTTCCAGTGGGGCAGTGGCGTAGCTAGGTAACCAAGGGCCTTGGGGTCAAATAAAAAAATGGGGCCCACTGCTATGAAAACTGGTAAGGTTTTTGAAGTAAAATCTTTAAATATACAAATACTTTAAAAATGCTTAGCAACTTTATTATCAGCTCTTCTTCGTGCATGGGCAGGAAATAAAACTATTAGACACTAACAACACAATTTACAATTATTTTAATACTTGGCTTAGGTATTGGGCAATAAAACGAAATAGAAAAGATTCAGACTACATATTTAAGGGATAACAGCACAAAAAATAATTAGTTCCTTTCCTAGACGTACTTGCCAAATTATAATTAATGGACGGGCCCCTACCTACCGCATGTGACTTTTATTTTTCACGGTTTTTAGCGTTATATAGTGAGTAGCCGAAATCTATGGATTTCTTTAAGTAACTATGTTTACGTATTATAATCAAATAAAATTGAATTTTTGTATGGACCAGCACTAAAAAATTATTGACATACGCTTACTTACTCCTGATACATTAACTTTTTAACCATTCTGAAAAAAAATATTGACTCGAAGTTCACAATCGCGAATCCCAAAACGCACATCGATAAAAAATAATATACAGTTATTGAAATCCGACAAATTTGTAAAAACGTTAATAACACTGTCAACCTACACAAATAATTTAGGGTAATTCCCTTTTTGTTCCCTTTTTGAACATGGGAGAAATTTTCAAAATTTGAGTTCGATTGAGATTTTCTAATAAGGATTCGAGGGCCCCCTGAGCTTGAGGACCCCGGGGCACTACCCGCCTAGCCCCTTGGTGGCTACGCCACTGCAGTGGGGTATAATATATGGAAGTGCCTTATAACATACCACTTGCCCATTTGTGCCTAAGAATTAAAACCGTTTAATAATCTAAGCTTAGAAGAAACAAAGGTACTTATTAGATTTCAAGTATTAACCGTTTATAGTTTTCATGAGTCAGTGTTTAGGTATATATTTTTAGAGCAGTTAATTTAAGAGGGCCCACTGAAGTCGACTGCTATGGTGTACTGTGCAGAGTATAAATCTTCGCTATCCAGTGTACTAAATAATTATAAAGTATTCGTGACTTTCAAAACTACTAATTGTATTCCTTAAGTATCTAATCTGGATCGAATAGAACTCATTATTTATGTTTAGACATTTCGATCTTATTTTACGTGCCATACGCGGCCTTGAATCTTCTTTAAATTGATAGATAATAACCGTTTTGTGTTTTTAATAAAGGTTATGATGAATATTTTCTAATATTTATTTTAAATTTAATATGTATATCAGAAGTTAACTATTTAGATTGTCAGCTACTTTTATTAATACCTACCGCTTGTACGTTACGCTATCCAAGTTTAAATTTATTGTTAAGTAAACTTTAAAAGATATAAAAGAATATCTAATCACAAATTAAATTACAAAAATATAAGGTACCTATATTCCACTGGGGGAAGTCTATATGTTAAATTATAAAGATACCTAATTATATCGTTAATTTATAACACTGTCACGAAAATACTAACGTACGAATTTTTAGTTCGTATTTTGGTCTCAGTATGTACCTAGTTAGTAGTTAGTTAAGTAACAAAAGGTACCTAATTAAAATTGATTTATCCGTATAACTGTTCTACATCTTTTCTTTGAAATTTTTCAACCACATTTCTGTGCATTTAAAAAAAATACCGCCCGAACAGGGACTTGAACCCTGGACCCTTGGATTAAAAGTCCAATGCTCTACCGACTGAGCTATCCGGGCTATATCAATAATTTACAATATCGGTAAGTTACCACTTTATAATACATGTCTTTGCTATACCAACAACCTTATTGACTCAGCTTATTAGTGCGCTGGAAACAAAAGTTACAAGACTGAATATAATATGAGCTCAAGTTTCTTGGAAATACGTTGATGTCGTAGTTTAGTATATACTGGGAACTTCGTTGACTCTTTGGAAGGCTGTACAGACAAAGTATCAGACCGCAATAGAGACATTTATAATTAGTTTTTAACTATGGACAATTAATTTACTTAAAGCACATGACATCCTTTCGTTTATTAAAAAAAATACCTAATAATTTTGGAATTCTGTGCTTATTCAAGTATGAAGTAAATATTAGGTATATTATAACAGATATGTATTCTATAAAACAATAAACCTCTTATTGGCCCTCTGGTCAAAATTTTATCTGAGAATTAAAAAATCGTCGTGTAGCTTAACGACTACGTTTTTAACATTAATTTATTTATTTTGTAGAGTAGATAGCTACTTAAATAAAAAACTAAGGATTGTTTAACTAAAGACCAGCAATAATAATTTGGAAGAAACAAAACTTGAAGAACGTTATTTTTATTACATACTTTAAAAAATATGGTTTTCTTATACTGACTTCCCGCGAAGAGCAACAGAGGTCTAGACACAAACAACAATAGTTCCGGGCGAGTTCCCACGAGGTTATGTAAGGTTGCTAAAGCCGTATATGTAAATGATATTATGGTGCAAATGAAAGTTTCAAGGTCCCGCAATTACTGGTACTAATTGTTACATTAACTTTTATCTTTTCCCCTTGTATCTTTTGTAACTGGATTGGATAAAACTTGCAGTCTTTTCTTGTTGCTTCAGCTACGTGATCCGTGTTTAAATTTGATGGTTGACCGATAACAGTACCCAATAAAGATTTCCAGATTTATGTTTTAAATCCCGTGTTTGGTTTTAAAGAGGTTCAATGTAGGGGAAATAATGTTATTAATTAGCGATATTCAAGGCAAGCGTGAATGTTAAGAGTGGTCTTATTCTAATTGTTAATTGGTATTTATAATATCTTTGTAGATTTTTTTTTCGCTAAGTCTGTAAAGTGAACAAACACTTAATAGAAGTGACCTAATAAACTAAGTATTTTAAATAGAAATTTGTAATGTAAATTTATAATTCCCTTGAAAAGCCTCATAGTGAGTAGTCTCATACAATCAAATACACAACTTAAGCGGTTCATTGCTCTTTGTCTTAACAACATTTTTTTTTCATAGAAGTCGTAAAATTGTGTCATTATAATTTTATTATGTACGTCTATTTTATGGAATTTGGCGCAGCATCTCCTTGATAAATAAGTATATACCAACGATAACTGTTATTATCTTATTCCTAAATTCTAATTATTATCTACACATAATATAATAAAGTTGTCACTGATCAAAACTGTTCATGGAAAATATTTAAAAAAATCATGATGCGGGTCCTTTATACTATAGGCAAGAGAACCCAAAACAATGTCTTTTCATTTTGTCTGGTCGTCTGTATGTTTGTGCACGCTAATCTCAGAAACGGATTAATCGATTGGGATGCAGTTTTCGGGAATATATTGTCATGGGATTGACTTTACATTTTGTTTTTTTTTAACAATGGGTTAACAAATAAAGAAGTTAATAATCTCTTATTTTCGTACCATCACCCGTGATAAAAAAAAATATATAGGTACATAAATAAACTAGAAATACTCCTACACGCAAAACTACTTGATTGAGTTTGATGAAACTTTGAAGGTTTACAAGTTTTGCACACATTAATAAGTACAACGTACCCTACGTTTTATCAAGATCAAATCTACGCGTACGAAGTCGCAGGCATTAGTCTAATTCAAACATTTTAATAACATAATCTTGTCTTATATCATTTGTATTGTATTTATACATGTATTTAGTTTTTAGATATGTAGTATAATTTATCATATTTTGGTGCGAAGTCGGCACGGGTTTATGAAGTTTACCTACTTACATGTTTTCAATTTACTTGTAACACAAATGGCACACCGCAATCAGGTAAATAGGTAGGTATCTAATATATTTAATAATTGTAAAATCTTAAAATAAAAATAAAATAAAATATTAAGGTGTTAATATAATCCGGAACGTTTTACCAGACTTGTTCCTAGAATTATAAACTGTTACATATCTTGTCATACTACAAATCCAGATCGCAGTAGGATAACAGTATTCTTAGGATCCGTCTTCAAAACAATGGGAGCAAATGATATTTCTCATGCTATAAAAACAACATTTCGCCAAATTCTATAACAGTCCGCAGTTGAGGTTGTGAATAGTGACAGAGCGGTGTGCGAAGCGCGCGAAATCGAGTAGTAATTTATAGATTAAAAAGGTTTGTAATGTTATTTATTATCTGTATTACCTATTGAAAAATGTTATGTTTGAAAATATCTATAAACATGTAAGCTTATTTTAATGTTAAATATATATAGAATAAAGATAAACAAAGCCATGCAGGTAGGGATTTATATCGGTTTAATTTACATTCTATATTAAATAAATTATTTATATAAATATTTTTTTTCCTGTAGTGGCCATAATTAGAATTTATATTAAAAGTTTCAGAATACCTGCATAGGCCTCTGCTAAATATTATTTATCAACTTATCATTGTTATACTACTTAATATGTTACTTCAAATACATTATTTTAAGTGTTTTCTGTCGATAAGCAGTAAAGCTGTAAGGTATGTTAGGTTGTTCTGTATTATAACTGCCGGATAGTTGTGCATTGTATTTTACGCTTAAATTATTATAACCAATCCTTACCCTGGGCATAATGGTTATGCTGGCTGGACACATACTTATATATTTACAAATTTATTATAAGGCGGCGCGGCGTATGATATTATAACAAGGTCATAGGTGGTTCTATCTTAAAGAGGAAATTCAACGAGCACAGCGAATTTTCCCATGGGGAAAGTAAGACCTTTGATTTGATTATGTTATCTTAAAAAACTTATTTAGTTATATAGTGACATTTTGTTGGATTTTATATAATTACATTTCTTGAAATATTTTTTTTTCATAATGCGCCGACAACAGCCGGTATCTTCTGAAATGTGCTTAACTAAAAATTTGTTGTAGCCACACTTATCTGCTAACATACAACAAAATGCTAAAAAATCTACGAAAATCTTAATATACCTATACACCAGGGTTATTTTAAATAATTAGCTACCTCTTGCAGGCAACCTTTATACATCAATCCCAACACTATTTGTTCTACGACTTTTTAAAATAGTTTTTAAAATTTAAGTTTTAACAAATTTTAACAAATTTTAATTGTTGCCTCTGTACTGGCATTAGCTCTGACGATAGGTGTGGAGCCCGGGCGTTGATCTTTTTAAGTACTTCTTACAAAACACAGAGGTATAACTAAGAGAGGGGCCGATTTTTTTTTTGTTTTTTTTTGTGTTGTTTATCAAGACTTATAAAAAGTCATAGAACAAATGTTGTTAGGAGTGATGAATAGAGGCTGCCTGCAAGAGGTGGTCAACTAATTACAAATAACCCTGTATATATAAAACAAACCATTTATAGCACGGCAGGTGTCTTGCCAAACTAGCACATGTCTGTTGATTGTTGTCGTCTAATTACACTAATATGTTGCATCGAGTACCTACCTGTTTGATAATAAACTTACTTTCATTTCTAACTTCTGAAGTGACCACAGCTAGAATTTATCATGATGGATTGGGCTTTAAAAAAGATATAAAAAAACTCTTTTTTTTACAATTTCATGATGTTAATTTTTTTTTGTCTTTTAAAAATGGTTCACATTAAAGTAAGAATGACTTTAGAGTAGATATAAAATTGTTCTTATGAATATATTATTTCTAGGGTAAAAAAGAAACCCTTAAAGATACCCAAAATATTACTAAGACTTCGCTGTCCGTCGCGTCGGTCCGTCTCTCTGTCTCCAGGCTGTAATTTATGAACTGTGATACTAAAATAGTTGATTTTTTCACAGATTATGGATTTCTGTTGCCACTCTAACAAACAATTCTTAAAACAGCGTAAAATAAATATTAAAGGGGGATCCGCATACAGCCAACACAGATCTTTTGCTAGATTTTAGTAAGCGCAACAGGAAGGCTTTTAATTTTTTTACTGAATATTTAGTTATATATTCACTTTAAAACTAAACGAATAAATTAACAGTAAATAAATATTTAAGAGAGGCTTTAATCCAACAAACGTATTTTTTATGCCGTTTCTTATTAATAATGTTAAGGAAACCTTCGTGCGCGAGTCCGACTCGCACTTGGCCGGTTTTTTTACACTTTTATTTACTTGGATTGTAATTTGGTTTCTATATAAAAAAAACTATTATTTAGTTAAATCGGAAACAGTCAGTTAATCAACTAAGATTTAATTAGGTATCCTATAGAATTTCGTGGTCTATATTGGCTTTTAGATATCTTATTATCCTATATTACGAACGAACGCTTGTGATTTTTTTATGATTTCTCTCATTTAATTCCTGTATTAATATCCAATAGAAACAAAAATATATTTAATATCATAAGCGCCATTTTAGAAATATTGTCAACCACGGGGTATTGGAAACGTTTCTTAAATCGTATTCATGGCACTTGAAAGCCATTGTAATATGCTTTACTGATTATACTTACACAACTGACCGCGCTCAAAACATACCTCTATGTTTATTAACGTGAATTAATGTCAATTTTACCTTAAAATAAGCTTAATTATGCATTAAGCTTAATTACATCATTTTGTTCTTTTTGTTTTTTATTTCTTGGTTTATCTTGTCTACAAAATGTTGCGGTTTGGTCAAGGAGGTTATAATTATCATGTAATTTTACTTGAATACTATTCTGAAAATTCATGCATCGAAAAGTATTGACTCCTCCATACTGACGGGCGTTAGGCTTTTGGACAATTTGATAAAAGCTTCTCTAACTCAGAGTTGAAACTGCGCTATCCGTATTATCCACTTATATATATTTTTTACATCCAATTTGTATTACTTCATGGTTCTAAGGGTTGTAGAGATTCTATATAGTCTATAATTTTCCTCATTCAATATCGAATCTAATGCGAAAATATTTTTATAATCTATGTATAGCGGAGTAAGTAGACGGTAGATAGTTGCAGACCCAGTTAGTCTTAATTTACTCAGGAACAGGCTATAAGTATGACGAATGACAACATAATATAAGATTATAAAAGTCACAGTCACAGGCCGTCACAGGTAAAAAGGGTACTTTTTAATGTTTTTTTTATCACGACTGTTTAAGGTTTCAGATACCAGGTTTAGAACGGTTTTAGATACCAGGTTTAGAAAGGTTTTAGATACCAGGTTTAGAAAGGTTTTAGAGGTTAATAAGAATAAAAAGGAATTTAGAAGACACTATTAAGAGCTATTCTCTAGGTAAAGGAAGGGGTCGCTACTTCTCAAACACAAAATTTTTTATGGACTAATAGTGTTAATCTATATAATACTTACCAGTTGCCCTCCGGCAGCGCCGATTACAAAAAATGCAATCTTTGTAATCAGTATGACAGTTTGTTGTTTGTATATATGTTCGCGCAAAACTAAGAATTAATAACTAATTGAAACCTACTTCCCACTTTTGAAAAGCTGAAGCTTATTAAGAGTCAATCCAACAAAATAAATAGAGCCATTAGAGAAAAAAAAAATCCAAAAAAGTAAGGTAATTAACGTTTTTGCACTGTGGATACTAAGGACAGTAACACATTCCTGCAAATAATAATATACATAAGGAAAACAACCTAAGAGCTATGTGAATGTAGTTTTACTTTAGTTGATTGGCTATACCTACCTTTTACCTACTTAAAATAGTTACTAGCCATTATTGATACATTTCATTATATATTATTGTGATATCTGGTTATCCAAAAATAAAAATGTGCTTTTAATGTAGCACTCTCAGTGTACAAAAACATTATATATTTGTTTAATTTACAGCTTTATTATAGTATACCTAAATATATTTATATGTAAATAATGACTCTTAAACAAAATGTGCTCGATTCCTAATTTGTGCGGTGTTTATCATTGAGCTTAAATGGATTTTAATTATGTATTTTATAACATTTTACCGCAACTTTGTCCGCGTCATAGATGTTTCCCAGGATCAATTGATAACCTGTCTATCTTTAACTATCACTACTAATAATTATGTATTTTATTACATTTTACCGCAACTTTGTCCGCGTCATAGATGTTTCCCAGGATCAATTGATAACCTGTCTATCTTTAACTATCACTACTAATAATTATGTATTTTATAACATTTTACCGCAACTTTGTCCGCGTCATAGATGTTTCCCAGGATCAATTGATAACCTGTCTATCTTTAACTATCACTACTAATAATTATGTATTTTATAACATTTTACCGCAACTTTGTCCGCGTCATAGATGTTTCCCAGGATCAATTGATAACCTGTCTATCTTTAACTATCACTACTAATAATTATGTATTTTATAACATTTTACCGCAACTTTGTCCGCGTCATAGATGTTTCCCAGGATCAATTGATAACCTGTCTATCTTTAACTATCACTACTAATAATTATGTATTTTATAACATTTTACCGCAACTTTGTCCGCGTCATAGATGTTTCCCAGGATCAATTGATAACCTGTCTATCTTTAACTATCACTACTAATAATTATGTATTTTATAACATTTTACCGCAACTTTGTCCGCGTCATAGATGTTTCCCAGGATCAATTGATAACCTGTCTATCTTTAACTATCACTACTAATAATTATGTATTTTATAACATTTTACCGCAACTTTGTCCGTGTCATAGATGTTTCCCAGGATCAATTGATAACCTGTCTATCTTTAACTATCACTACTAATAATTATGTATTTTATAACATTTTACCGCAACTTTGTCCGCGTCATAGATGTTTCCCAGGATCAATTGATAACCTATGTCTATCTTTAACTATCACTACTAATAATTATGTATTTTATAACATTTTACCTCAACTTTGTCCGCGTCATAGATGTTTCCCAGGATCAATTGATAACCTGTCTATCTTTAACTATCACTACTAATAATTATGTATTTTATAACATTTTACCGCAACTTTGTCCGCGTCATAGATGTTTCCCAGGATCAATTGATAACCTGTCTATCTTTAACTATCACTACTAATAATTATGTATTTTATAACATTTTACCGCAACTTTGTCCGTGTCATAGATGTTTCCCAGGATCAATTGATAACCTGTCTATCTTTAACTATCACTACTAATAATTATGTATTTTATAACATTTTACCGCAACTTTGTCCGCGTCATAGATGTTTCCCAGGATCAATTGATAACCTATGTCTATCTTTAACTATCACTACTAATAATTATGTATTTTATAACATTTTACCTCAACTTTGTCCGCGTCATAGATGTTTCCCAGGATCAATTGATAACCTATGTCTATCTTTAACTGTCACTATTAATAATTATGTATTTTATAACATTTTACCGCAACTTTGTCCGTGTCATAGATGTTTCCCAGGATCAATTGATAACCTATGTCTATCTTTAACTATCACTACTAATAATTATGTATTTTATAACATTTTACCGCAACTTTGTCCGTGTCATAGATGTTTCCCAGGATCAATTGATAACCTATGTCTATCTTTAACTATCACTACTAATAATTATGTATTTTATTACATTTTACCGCAACTTTGTCCGTGTCATAGATGTTTCCCAGGATCAATTGATAACCTATGTCTATCTTTAACTATCACTACTAATAATTATGTATTTTATAACATTTTACCTCAACTTTGTCCGCGTCATAGATGTTTCCCAGGATCAATTGATAACCTATGTCTATCTTTAACTATCACTACTAATAATTATGTATTTTATAACATTTTACCGCAACTTTGTCCGTGTCATAGATGTTTCCCAGGATCAATTGATAACCTATGTCTATCTTTAACTATCACTACTAATAATTATGTATTTTATAACATTTTACCGCAACTTTGTCCGTGTCATAGATGTTTCCCAGGATCAATTGATAACCTATGTCTATCTTTAACTATCACTACTAATAATTATGTATTTTATAACATTTTACCGCAACTTTGTCCGTGTCATAGATGTTTCCCAGGATCAATTGATAACCTCTATCTTTAACTATCACTACTAATAATTATGTTGTGTACCACCAGCCTCCTTGTTACCTTTCCTTTTTTAAGGAACATTGACCTTATAATTGTGAAGGCTCTGAGAATGTGCAAAATTATAATATCTAAGTATACCTATATATTGGTAATATAAAATATCGTGATCATACAAAATAACGTGTCTTCAAATTAACTTGAGACTTGATGAAATATAATTTATTAAAATGAGATTGTATCATCATGTCCATTGAGGCACGTGCTTCAAGCCTCAAGTCTCAAGTCAATGGGACGATATACTTGATAGTCGATAGTGTATGGTCACTTACTTTCAGGAAACTGAAACAACTGAAGGAAAGCAATTTTTCTTTGTTTTATTTATAGTGGTGCAATAATTATCACAATAATATTTTGACGATTACTTTAATAACAATATGTGATTTTAAATAAAAACTTTATTGATTTAAATTCCATTTAATTTATTTGTTACACAATTTTATTCCACATGCCTACAACTGTTTTTTATATTTGGTAATTAATCAACCAATTATGTTATTATTTTAATAATATAAGTAATGTATTTGTTCAGTTGTTTAATCAGCTGGAACGTATAGTGTGGACGAAATTTTTTCAATATTAATACGTAGCCCGGATAGCTCAGTTGGTAGAGCATTGGACTTTTAATCCAAGGGTCCAGGGTTCAAGTCCCTGTTCGGGCGGCCGTACTTTTTGTACTTTACATCCTAAGAAACATAATTAATAAACTATGAATAGTATTGGACGCAGATTTAATATAAATTCATAGTGAGTTGATAAATGAAATAAGAAGTGCATTTGTAAAAAAAAAATAAACTTCTAGTAGAATTAGAATTGTTTTAACTTTACATCTAAATATATGATTATTAAATAGTGAATTGTACTGACAGAAATAGTATGAACTCATCGCAAAATAGAACATTAATTTGTATATATTGCCGTTCTTCTGTGTTTTTGCTTATTTTTTCTACAATTTATTGAAAAACCATTCTATAAATAACTGATATGCATCAACAAATTATCCATCCCAGCCGCTATTGTGTCCGTCTGTCGTAATTAACGCGGAAGTAGTTTTCCCACGTTATACATTACATTATATTACATAGGGTCAGTTGCGGTCAATTTAAATGATTCAATCATAGTGTATTTATCGTGGAATCTTCAAGTTGCGTTATGTCGACCATTTTGTACTCCGTATATATAATATGTAAAAACATTCGATTTATAACATTCGTGTTGAAAAATATTTTAAGTATATATGTGTTTGTTCCCGTTTCAGATGGTCGTGATTTTCAGTTTATTGACCATGGTGTTAGTGGTTCATGGAGAATCTCCACTAAATGCTTACGACTATCAGCCAAATTATAATTTAAATAATTATAATTCAGGCAATTCATATTTGCCACCGAAAACAGGTATGTAAATTAAACAGATTCACTACAAATCAATTCTTAAGTAAATAAATAGTAATATTGCTAAATACAAAATGTATTTTTCAAGGATTTGGTCTGCCAAACAGCTATTTACCACCAAATTCTTTTACTGGAGTCCACAGCCACGGCTCAAGTCACGGAAATGGCCACGACCACAATAATTATGACCACGAAAATGAGGTGGTAAGTAACGTAGGAAAAATAAAAAATATATATTAAGAAATTTAATTATATGTACGTCTGTGCATATTGTAAACAGTATACGAGTTGAGAGGTTTTAATCTAAATATATTGTTATCAATTGAATAGAATATATCTCCATAGTCACCAAATATAATACTTCGAGGGAAAAAGTTCAAGTAAGCGACACGTGTAGCAGTGCCGTTCATGCAGTCCATTTCAAACAAGCCGTCCTCAGTCACACCAAAAGTTTTGAACTCATCGCTTATAAAATGATAAACTACAGACAAGTCTCTATTCTTTATAACTTCAACACCTCCTAGTGCACAATAAACACCACACATGCTCACAAAATGGATATTCTTTTGGTAATCAACATCAAATTCCACAATGGTATTCATGTTGCCAACTTTAACTATTTTATTTCCTTGCTCGAACACTTTGTATAGCATGTGATTATTTGCGTCTATTAAATACATTTCGTTGTTACGTATAACGAGCTTGAAAACGTTTATATTGTATAGTGCAATATTGTTTGCTTCATTGGTTATGGGATCATATTTGTAAAGCCCATCGTCTGAACCAAAATAAACTTCCCCAGTGTCTGCATCGACGGCTGTTGCTTTATTCCTTATAATTCCTTTTATTGTCTTTGCTTCTTTCGTTATAATATTTACGTAAGCCCGTCCCGAGTTTTGTAAAACATCGTCCATGTACATGAAATAAAGATTTCGACTCGAGGAATCGTACGCTAATTCTTTTGGGTCTTTGAAGTTATCAGTCAATAACTCGACCTTGTATAATCTCGTTCCTATTTTTTGTATCGGTGTGTCTGTTACGTATATTCTAAGTTTGGCTTCAACACCAAGAAGGGTAAGTAAAATTGCTACATTTAAGTAGAACATGATTGGTTTAACGTGCACTATCCTACGATTTAAGTCTAAAACTGACGACAATGGTTAATATTTTGATCTTTTATCTCATTGAGGTTAAAACCAATTAATTTTTGCGTCTGATTCAGATAATATTTATAGTAAATTGGTTCTTAAGTGACTGTCATAAAGTCGTAGTTAAGTTGATAGTGACTTGTCAGTTAGCCAATTTGTTTTGGTCAGCGCGGATGTGTTGGGAAAATTGCTATAAACAAGCATAGAGGTCGTTCTCTAGGAGTCATCATCATTATACATAGTTACAAGACCTATTTCAGACAGTAAACTGTACAAATCGAATATAATAAAATATTAAAATTCAATATAGAACATCATCCCTACTTATTAAAGAACATTAAAATCGGTTCACAGTCGTCGAAAATACCTTAAAATAGACACAAACCGACTTTGTACACACCTTTCAATTTTTGAAGTTGGTTATTATTAATTATGCTACAATATCAGTTTAAACACTGTTTACAATTGATTATGATTCTGATTTTAACTGCACTGATTGGAATACAAAAGGCAAACATTTTCGTCTACAGACAATATTTAACTGATTACCTACTTAGCTTTAACAGCTCTTATCCTTATTAGGTTTGAGTCGAATCATTTTACCGCCAGCCGAGTAAATTATATTATTATCATTATCGAATGCCACGCCATACACGTCATCGAGATCAGCAATCTTAACGACAGAGTCCGAGGCTTTATCCACATTGTAAATACCATCTCTTTTACTGAAATAGACGTTACCATGAGTATCTGTTGTGAGACCTCTTATTTCATCGGTGAGAATTTCTTGGTATAATTTTGCATCTTGCGTCCCTTTTTTTTGAGCAAACAAACCTGTTGCATTAGTATAAAACATTATATCTTCATTATCTATCACGAACTGATCTACCTTGGTATCTTGCAAATCTTTAAATCTCGTTGACTCTCCATTAACAAATGTGTATAAAAATTGTGTTGGAAACGTTGAATAAAATAAAATATCTTTGAAATATATATTCCAGATATCCATTCCCTTTTCAGCGTGAAATTCAGCGAGTTTTGTAATGTGATTATATTTATAAATACCATCGTCTCCACCTATGTAAAGCTCATGATTCTTTTGATTTATTGCTTGTGTAAAACCATTAACAACACCTTCCAAATCCCCAAACTCTTTTGTATTTAGGTTAATGAACCCTGTTTTGAATACATCGTCGTCTCTTTTGACACTATAACTAAAATATACTATATTCGTTCTGTAGTCTACGGCTAAGGAATAAGGTCTGTCGATATCTATCTTCAGGACTTCATTGTCGTGGAAAATATCGTTGACTTTTATACATTTAGGTAGCGTTTCTTCCTCTATTACCCCGCCTTGAATACCGCCTGCGATTGCTAATATTATGATTGTTTTCATTTTATCTGAAAATGAGTAAGCTTTGGTCAAATAGGTATCAAAAAAACATAATATTACAAAATGTAAAAAGTAATGGAATATATGATTTGTTGATTCAGTTCTTACCATTCATTATAATATGTTAACTAAGAGATACCGGTATTATAATTGCGGAGCGCGAACTAAAACATTTAAGTAGTAAATTTATTTTTATCTCTATGTACCTACGGAGTAGTTACATATATGTTAAACTTTTTTTTCTTACCTATGTTTTATAATAAAAACGTGGAATCATTTAAATAATTAATTAAACATGAGATAACTAATATTATTTTTAGTGAAATTAACTTTCATATTACCTATAATTTTAGATTACCTATATCAAGTTTCATTTCAATTTCAAGAGATCTATACATACACCTGTACAGTTAATTCACTTTAGTGATATTATCATATAGTTATGCATAATAAATATATTTAATGTTGGAATGCTCCACGCATGTTCTGTTCTAAGTGGCCCATGGTCGGCGATGTTAAGGGTTATCTATTTGTAAATATATCTTAGTGTTGCAAGTATTGAGATATCCTAAGAATACTATAATTATGTATAACGGTTTAAACAGTTATGTCTATGGACAGGACAAAACAAATGACAATCGGAAAAACTTAATTTGACGTTTACTAAAACATAATATATTTATATGTAACTACAACAACGATAATTTAATTCATTAACTTCTATTTTTAATGTCCTGTTTGTTAATTTCAGCCAAAATCCTACGAATTCGGTTATTCAGTGAAAGAT
The DNA here is from genome assembly GCA_959347405.1 of Napeogenes sylphis. Lineage (NCBI taxonomy): Eukaryota > Metazoa > Arthropoda > Insecta > Lepidoptera > Nymphalidae > Napeogenes > Napeogenes sylphis. The sequence goes on along the minus strand of OY365783.1, from coordinate 34,853,222 downwards.
GCTAAGAGCGGTAACGACTACGCGCGACGAGAGGCCTCCGACGGTCACGTGGTCCGCGGAGAGTACAGAGTACAGATGCCGGACGGACGGACACAGATCGGTACTTATTATATATATTTGATTTATTAACTATTGCTATTATTTTTTTCGTTTACCCTAATTTTATCTCAAAGATTTCCTTGTTTCGTCAAATGTATCACATATCTATTTGTACTTCGTTTCAAATAGAAATATAACTTATCAACTTCAATTATATTCTAGTGAGTTATCACGCGGATTGGAAGACCGGCTTCCACGCTGACGTCAGGTACGAAGGAGAGGCGAAGTACCCGGAACAACACAACCAGGGTGAGGACAGATACGTTTGATATTTAATAACCTAACAAATAGCAACAATCCTACGGGGTCCTAGGTAAAATGAAGATATTAAAAATGTTTATTATTTAAGACTAAATATGTATACCTACGTATATTTACCTATACTTCTATAAGTCATCTTAAATATTGTTTACAGGATACAACTACAATACTCCCGATTATTCGGGTTCATTGACAGGTTTCCATGGCAACAGACAATTTAAGAAACCAGTCACCTCTTACGGGCCTCCCGCATACCAATAGATTAAGATCTATTAACATTGTTTTTAAGAATAACTTAAACCGATGTACCTTTTGAGTATTATTAGGAATAGTGATAAAAGTTACAGTATAAGAAATAAATAATAAAATAAGTCTTCTTTTTTTAATGAAAATAAAAAACAAAAATAATATTCGACAGTTTATTTACTTATTATTCTACAACTTTAAAATACCAAATAACGTATTTTTACAATAACAATATTTGTTTAAGTGTGGGTGTGTCTGACTCACACACCTAGGTTCATTGCCGTATCTGAAAACAAGTTTTAAATACAGTTAAAATATATTGTTCCTGTTATAATACTAAACATTTACAAAAATGATATGTACACTGATATTCTTGAAATGTCCTTTTCTGAAATAATAAACTGATCTCTCTTAGCGTCGTACTGCAGAGAAGCCTCGAAAGCTGCTTCTCCGGGACTCGATATTATCTGTAATAGTATTTATCTATTTTTATACCAATTATACATACAGCTGCAAAATAATACTTCGCCCTGATCTCAAGAACTGATAGCAGATTCGTTTATTGATTGCTGATTTAGATCACTGGTTACTGATTTTTTATGCACAAGATCAAATTCAAGACAAGGTTATTTATTTCGAGTATACAATGCATCTTGGAAACATCAGACTAGATTAGCTTCTAGGTTCTGAAGACACTCCATAGACACGAACCGGCCAGAAAATCCAAAAAAAAAAATTGGTATTTATTTATAAATTTTCAACTTTTCGTTATTAGCGCGTATCATTATTAAATCATAGTTATCACTAACTAAAATTTGACAATAAATCAATAGCCATTAAAATAACTATAAAAGTAATTGTTTCTCACCAAAGTTTGATAATAAATAACATCTTTCTGAGACAGGTCTTTCGTCTCCTGGCTCACCACCCACTGGATGGCCGTCAGTTTTCTCTCAGCGCATAAATCTCTGTGAAATGTAATTTCGAATGCCTCATGACATTGGACAAAGATTACAATAATAATAACAGTAATAAATAATCTTTAAATAATTACAGATTAAATTTCATACTTAGCTTTCGCAAAGATGACCATATTTCTCACTTCGGTAAAAAACTCTACTAATTTCGATTCGTTTTCGCAGGAATATTCGTATGCTTACCCTTCTATACCATCTTCTATTCAACCCTTCCACTCGTTCCTTCTTGAAAGAACGGTTTAGTTCCGTTCCATTCAGTCCTTTTCACTTCCATCCTCTCACTACGCATACCATACCACTTTGAAATGATCTCACACTTAAAATTAAATGTACAGTCATGCGATTCGTTTAAAGATTATTTTCATCTTCTTATTTATTCCCCAAATTTATAAAACCGTAATAGAAAATTTGAATGGTGAGATGCATGTTTGGCGTTACGAGAATAAATAAGTAAAACATTAGCATGTAAGAGGTAGTCTGAGAGTACTACTGGTAACAAAAAAGATGTCAACTAATCACGCAATGATGATGATAATAATAGGATTTATGACCCCGTAATGCGGAGGGATAAAAGAATAGTCTTAAGTATTGTAAGAGAAGAATTATTGGAGTGCCTCAAAAAATATGGTAATGAAAAAAGTTTTTTCTAAGATTGTTCCCACCATAAACAAGTTATAGAAAAGTTGATGACGTTAGATCAGTGCATCCTATTCCTTTGTCCAATCCGTTCAAAGTCACATTGGACATAAAAAATGTCGTAGCAGCATTAAAGGCCTCAAACTACCGTCAAAACTATCTGTAATGTACAAACCGCTTCTCCGAAATGAAATTATTGATAAAGCCGATGAGCTCGTTCGCCACAGTCTTGTACACGGGAGAGTCGACTGGCACGTTTCGCCACTGGGCACTCACACACGCACACCAGTGTGGCAACACGCCCGCCGACGCACACGAACGTGATAATGGGATCTAAGTGCGTTTATTCGATCACTACACGCTAGAGTGCTAAAGTGTCGGATAACGTTGATTCAAATAATTTAATTTGATTTAATCTCCTTACGGATTTCAAAAGACTCATTCCTCTTTTCATTTCAGAATTCGGTACAACAAAATCGCTTGCATATTTTTCCAATCCCATCGCATCTAAGAGTGTGGTGTGTATATCGTAGGGTGTCGTCAGTACGGCTGCGTTACTTTTTAAAAAGTATAAGGCTTCTCGGCGCTGCCTCTTTAACCTTTCTGGTAAAATTAATGCCATAAAAGGTAGTCTTTCTTCCATTTTGCCTTCGTACATAGCGCGCATTGGACTGAACCTACGCAACAGTTTTTTCTAAGTTATTAATAAAAAAGTGCGATACGTGTAATAGTAAAGTAAAATCCAAAAAATAAGTTTTTTGTAATAAATATTAATTTTAAGACGAAAGAAAATCAAAATTAATGAAAATCAAAACGTCATATAGGATAGTATATTCGTTATAAAGATCATTTGTGTATTTTCTATTTTTTGTCGTCAGGGTGTCTGATTCTATTTAAGGGGAATAAGACAATAACTTCAGATAATCTCTCTCGAAACTTGAGTGCTCTTCAAGTAACCCATGTCGTTGATTTATCATTTACCGTTGTAACCCTTGCAATATAATTTCCTCAAACCTTGGTCCGTGATCTCCCATGACGATAACCATTGTATCTTCCATCATGTTAAGTTTCACATGTTCCAAAAAGTTGACCAAGTCCTCATCCGCGGTCGAGACCAAGTTGATCTCGTCATGACTAATGTCGGCGATGAAAGTAAAACAAAAACGCTTTGTTTTTATGTTCATAAACTGAAATTCATTGATGTTAAGGTTTTTTTCTACATGATGACGATACAGAGTACCTATTATAAATTAAAATTTTCAAGGTTGGTAAAGACTAAATAAAAAAATATTTATAAATTTGTAACGAGGCGGTGTTTTTAGAAAAAAAAAAACTAAAATGATGTTACGTCAAATTCGTTACAAAGTGTTTTTACAAACACACTTTGTATATTAGGTATTTATATTTTATATAGCTAAGAGGAAAGTAACAAAAAGGATCACATTAAAAAACATAGAACAAAACAAGTACCTGTCTTGTTAAATTAAGAAGAAAAAGATACTGTGGTGTCGATCCAATACAGTATCTAGACTTGAGACCGTTCCACCATTTTTGTCCATTCCTAGTTTCTTCCATGAGAAAAGATCTGAGATAATGATCTGCTGGTTTTCGGCTGAAGCCGTTGTAACGGTACTGAAAAGACCCTATCCATGGCATGTCTTCTAAATATGCGGTTTCATAACTGGTGAATAGATAATTTGAAATTTAACTTAAGACAACTTTATAAAACAATTATACTTATATTTGGGGTCTACAATAATATTCCTGGTAAATTATGTTTTTTTTTTATTACGGATATAATAATATTTGTTAATAATTGTGGATATTGGATAATATTGAATGTAAATTAAAAGCAAACGTCCCGTCTTATTAAAAAATTTATTTTTACGAAGCTCGTAGTAAGACTTCTAGTACAGAGTGTGCGCAGCAACCCCACTGATATATACCTAGAGGCCGATATTTTCCGATAAAAACAGTTCAAAACACTAACCCATGAATCTTCACCGTGTGAAATATAAAGAGGTCAGGGTCCAAAAGGACGCTCTTGGTGTATATAGTCCTCGCGTAGGGATGCTGTAGATCTGATCTACCAGAGAGGATCGGGAATAAGGCATCGGGAGTTCCATCTCCTACTATGTTATAACTGTAGAAAAGATAATTTTGGTCAAAGCTTGCAACATTACCTCTACATAAAAAACGTAAGTATATACAAAAAAAAGTTCCTTAAAAATCTTAACAATTTTTATACACAACGAATTTGTACTATAATGTAGAGTATAGACGATAGATTGTCTTGTGCAGAGATAATGACCAGCGATTGATATTGAGACGGGCAAATGTTATGAACGATCAGAAGTGTTACGTTTTTAAAAGGTACGTACGTACTTATTAAAAGCTGTACCAAATTGGAAAATCAAAACATAGAATTATTTTACACTCAAATCAAATCATCAATCAAAATTTATTGAATATAAAAAAAAAAATGTTAAACATTATAGTTATTTTTAGTTATTTAAGATGACATATTAAGCGATCGTTTCGAAACGATTTCAAAAAGTGTCATAGTTATGAAGTTTTCGATGCAGAAATTTAGGGTTGCCATCTTCTAAAATAAAAACAGCCTGACTATGTGCTTCATTAGTCTTAAAAGCTGCACGCACGTAATTAATTAATTAATTAAAAAGCCAAAAATAGAAAAAATTCTATTTTTGGCTTTTTCACCTAAATTATCAAAAACGTAGATTTTTAAATTACACAATGTCAAATGTGTCCATCATCTTAGCAATTGCTTCCGTACAGGCCGGACATATAAATGTTTAGCCGGACACATGGCAGCACTACGCAGGATTCATAGCGTAGGTCTCGGGCAGTCAAAATAAACACTAACAATATTAATTTAATTTGTATTAACGACATAAATAAATAAGACAAGGTTAAACCAACGGCCACTTTGAAACGTCTGAACTGCAACAGCTGGCTCATGTTCATCTTTTAGCATTTAAAATGTAAACGATATCCCTCCTAACCATTCCGTTTACATGACTTGTGACGTCACGGGCTTCACCCTATCATTACAATGATGACTTAATTATTTTCGTGATTTGCGATATTTTCATTACTATGAGTATATAATTATGAAAAAAACTTTTAAGAGATCAATGTTGATTGCACTGTACAAACACAAATGTGATAATACTATTCGGAAGCTGTTATCTTTGAAGACTTACCCTTTTAGAATAACTGCCTCCATTTCTTCCTTTAAATATTTATAGCTCTTTTGCATTTTTCGTATAAAACAATTTCGAGACATTGAATGGAAACCGACTATGAGGATATTTATTGTATTATTATTTTCTTCTGCTTTTCGTTCAAGTGGTCTGATACCAGCTTTATATCCGTACCATCTTTTTGAAAACAAAGTTAGCCTAAAAAATGGCTAGTTTAACTATACCTACTATATACATACTGAAACCTGTTAGAGTTACTAGTTGGGGAACTATTTAACCTGTTTGACTTATTACTAAATAAACGGAGAAACCAACGCATTAATATTATGTCAGGTCTCAATACAATGATAAGTTATAAATACATCTCGAAATGGAACAAGAAGTCACAATATATCTCACGTATTAGCCGTAATCTGATTTCCGACAGTTTCTTACCAAACCTTATCGTAACCAGTGCAGGACACTTTGAATCCATCACTTGCATTTAGTTTGTAAACAGCATCACCATGTAGCGTCACCGGCTCAGCCACCATGTACAGACGGTCACTTACATATTTTATATCTTTATAATGACACACCACGTCTCTGGTAGTGTCTAGGACGTGTTGGATCACTTTACATTCGGACATCTGAAATATATGAATGGACGAATCACTTCTTCAATTTTATTTAAAACTATCTACCTCTTTCTATGAACTTTTGTATAATAATTTTATTATTTACATTACACTCCACCCAATCTTCTCCGTGGCACACTACTTTTGGCAGATTTTTATCAAATCTCATTGCGACTTCGGAAAAAGGTTTTAGATCCGGAAATTGACAACCGAGTTCCGGATATATTTTCTTTTGATATTCACTGAAATTATCATGCAATTTTTTAGGGACAGATCTGACTAGAAAAAAGCATATTTTTCAATAATTTATTTATTCTTATAACGAATAGAAACATGTAGGTATAAAGACCAAACTCACGGTGGAACGACGTCTCCGAACTCACGGATTACTGAAGAGTATCTTAACTTGTACACACTTATAAAAACTAATATTAAAACAATAAAGCCTAAATAGTATTTATTTACATTTTTCAATAATCGGTAAATGGATCTTTTTATTGATAAAATACACTGAAAAATATTTATCTTCTGATGAATATAATAAGCAACTCATTAATTAATGTAAAATTCAAGAATTCATTTAACATGTAGTCCAACCTTCCAAAATGTAGTCCCTATTTTCCAGTTAATATCCATTTTATAGATAACAGTTTTTACCTTTATTATGTGATATTATAACTTTAAATCAATTCAAAGAACATCAGACATTTAAGAATATTACATTATTTGTCGCCAGTGTGTTTTTTATCTCTAGACGTCTTTATTGTTTACAAGTAACCCTACTTATTGATAACCTTTTTGGTACCTATGGCTGATTTATATTATATGTACATAATTACATTTTTTACAATACTTACAACATTATATTCTAGGATATTATAATTATCATTTGATTGATCACGACACAATTTGTTTCAATAAATTGGTCGAACTATTGGTTAGCACTGAATAAAATACTATAACTATTATAGAGGTTTAGTCTTCAAAACATCCAATGGAACTCAACCTAAGTTTAACAATCAAATCAAATACAGCATAAATGGGGTTATTGGCCTTATCAAACGTCAACGCTTTAAGATTAGGTAGCTCGCTTTTTTTATCAAAGACATATTTATATTTGTTATACATATATAAGCCGTCCTTAGTACATAAATAAGGCTTGGAATAAATATCTGTAGCTATAGCATTGGCCAAGTACAGCTCATGGGTTTTGACAACTTTGGTGCCCAATTTTATTGTAAAGAGTTTCTTGTTCCGAGTAAAAAATATGTTATTATCATCATCTATTACCATTTGTTCAACTTCAAGTCCTCGTAACTCAGGGACGGGTGTAGCATAACCGTCTTCAAACTTGAATGCTTCTCCTTTACTATTTGTAAAATATAAGCCATTATTGTAATGCATGTGTCGGATGTCGTCTTGTATGGGATATCTCTCTGGTATTTTCCTGCCATTTATTTTATAAAGTCCTTCCGAACCTCCAACATAGACCTTATCGTAGAACTGGTCTATGGCGATGGCTCTTGCATTTTTAATGCCGTGTATGACGGAGGCGTTGTAGTTGTTAAGATCTAGCTGACCCAAGAGACGAGTTGGTACTTCGGTAATATCCTCAAAAGTGAAATAAATTACATTTTCGTTTCTATTAAGAGCAATATCGTGAATTTTGTTGATTCCCTCCTTTACGATATCCAAGTTGTAGTATCTACCGTCGATGTAGACTCCGTGGCATCGTTTATCAGCTGATGCCAGGGCAACGAGAGTCATCAGCACCAGAAGCATCTGAAAAAATAAAATCTTATTGATAAATATTTGAAAAAGTTTTTAATAATATTTTTTATCTATGTATACCTTGACCTAATATAGTGTCTCTTGATCTCAGCTATCTGTGAAGGACAAAAGTAACTGTGTCCGGATTGCGGAATTGGTTCATTGGTTTTTATTAAATTATATTATTTATATATACGTACAATGGATACATTGTGATTATAAGATTTGAGAAAATAATAGAATGTTTAAAACGAATATGAAGAGATATACCTATGGGTGGAGAAATATTGATTGAACAAACCACAAATCTCATTTGTATGAGTTTATCTTTTCTCATTTGTATGGTAATAAGTAATGAGATAATTTTCTCGTACATATTTATGTTTTATAATGGTTCTATCTGCTTTGCCTAGATTCACAGTCATTAGAAACTTCATCTTCTACCCCCAAGTAACAAACATGGCCACATTTGAATAAAAATAATATATAACGGCAATAAGAAGTAACATATACTTATGTTTAGTAAAAAGTTGAAGCTTCGAGTATATATTTTAATATCACACACGAAATAACAAACAAACAGTCGAGCGGAAAGACATCAGAAAGTGTTACCTAACTGCGCATAATACCTACTAAACATGTAACAATTACTATACAAAAGTATTCACAGGTTTGCCCACGTTAGTACTACGTGCGGTCAATAGGTGTACTAAATATTTCCTTTAGTTACAATCACAATGGTTATCCGTAATAATGAGACATGTTTTTGATGACTAGGTACTGGATACAGATTGATTTAATACTAGATCTTATCAGGTTTTACCTTCATAAAAAAAATAATTTAATCTTTATAAATGTGGGTACCAATGATGTTCATAATGTTCTCTGTTGCTAATTATTTACTCGGATCGCAATATATATACATATATATTAATTATTTTAACGGATTAGTATACGATTCGAGAATGGTTTTGACTGAAATACCTACTTTAGATACATATTTTATAAGTTTATAAATATTTAAGAAATCAGCTATCAGAAAAAAAAATACCATTAGAAACCAGATAAAAATGAAAGGTGTAAGTAGCAATTTTGGACCGAAAATAGAAAGAAAATGTGATAATTTATAAGAGCACCAGCTTATGAAACTTGTTAATGTGACTTGTGTATTTTTATAATGTTTTCATTTAGAATATTATAAAATACTTGTCCGTAATGTTTAAATATGACCTTAAATATAATACCATAAAAACAAATTAATAAATACATACCACGCTAATGTAGAGGGATTCAAAAATAACACGAGACTCACTCGTTGTTAACACAACACTCAACTCACTCAATAACAAAGAACACTAAAACTACTATCTAATAAACCATAAAGTAGGTAGGTACTCGGTGACTAAACGAAACGCAATGAGTTACTTATTCATAAGCCGCTGTATATCGATAAAACTTTCAAAAGGTTCCTACTTATGTAATCCAAGGCTACACGAACAAGACCCACCAAAACTTATTAGCTTAAAATCTTTTTTTTTTTTCCTTTGATTCTATTTTTCGCATTTCTAGAACGTCCGGGTAAGTAAATAGTATAAATAATTATTGACCCATGCAATAAAACTAATTAGCTTATGTACAGCTAGGGACTAGGGTTGCCAATTTTTTTGACTATAAAAAGGTATAAAATAGGAAAAAAAATATTTAAACGTAAAAAAAAGTTTTTTTTAACTTGTATGCCTTTATTGCCTCAAAATCGTATTTTTGTGTGCTTTTAGCTCAAGTTAACATTTAACAAAGCTTGTTTGACAATCAACCTTTAAATCACATAAAAAAAACAATTTGTTCATTAGGGAAGATTCATGTAATATTTTTTTGACGTAAATTAATCATTTACCTCTCTATGTCGTAGAAAAAAACATAAATAGGTTTGAAAAGATTCTAGTTTTTTTTCAAATTAAATATTAAAACATGTAGTAAATTTGAGCCGTTCAAACACCGTCATTTTGCGCGCGCTTTGCATGACGTCAAATGACACATCCAGTGAATGTCTACTATAGACTTTTTAGTAACTTCATACATGTTTTAATTGCTTTACAAGTCATGGAAGAAGATAAGAATCATCTTACAAATATTGTATAGTACCGGAGAGCAAAAATAGTATTAGAAAAACACCCGACAAAGTGTTTTTTGTATTCCAAGAGATGCGAAAATACAAAAACAATGGTGTTTGATAATTAAAAGGGATAATATATGTCCTAAATCGTGTTTATATTGTTGTGAAGATCAATTTAACGTAAGTATACGTTATTTATAATAATTTTAATCTAATAGTTTAAATTTATAGTAAGTATTTAACACTAGAAAATTTGAGTTTAAAATTAACCTAACCTAGCTTACAAAAGTTCAGTATAACTTTCTATAAAACTCGTATTCTTTTTTTTGTTTTACGAAATTTTTATGTTTGTTCAATCAACTTAGTCACCAACTGTCTAGGGCACTGCGATCAATTCTTAAACTTATCCAAGGCATAACAAATCAAATAACAAAAAATCGTGATAGCTTTGATCGGGCAAAACATGAAGTAGACTTTGATAAAAATCCTTTTAAATACTCAAAAAACATTTTCAAAGATCCAAAAGGTAAGCTTCTCTTGACCAACGAGCAAATTTTCGATCATTATAAAAGCACATACGAAGTGCCAGAAAACCAAAGACTATATGGGGATCCAAACGAACGAACACACACCTGAGACTCCTACTGAAGATTTTCATGCCAACCCACCAACTTTGGAGGAAATCAATAAAATAGTTAGAATGAAACCATCTAAGTCAGCACCAGGTCCGGATGGTATCCCTTATATAGTTTACAAAAAATGTCCGTCGCTCCATAAACATCTTTTAAATATATTCGGTAAAATCTGGTCAAGAAAGCAAATACTGGTATCATTCGGAAAAGCCCTTTTTGTCCTCATTCCGAAAAATGACAATGTCAATAATCCTAAGGATACTAGACCGATAGCCCCTTTTTTTTTCTTTTTTTTTTTTTTTTTTTAACGTTGGGAAATCCTTTATGGATACCACCCAGCCCAGGGGAGGGCCGGGTTGGTTATGTGGGAGTCCTGTACTGTAGTTTACCCACTAAAACCCAACGGTTACCCTCATCGCCACAACGGGGCGCCGTGGGATCGCTTTCGCACTCACCGCGACGCCCCCGGCGGATTTTTTCACCCCCTAATGAGGGTGTCCGAGTAACCGAAACACCCTCAACCGCATAGGCCTATGGTAGGCGAAAGAGTTCACCCCCCTCTCCCGCCCAGGCACTATGACTGGAGAAAGGACTCGGGCGGTATCTCCTTCCATCCAGCCTTTCCCAACTAAGCACCCGTCAGTTAAGATTTCATTGCCTCAACTGACGGTGCTTGTCTGCGCTCCACGTTTAAGGCAGCTGGAGAGGTACCAGCTGCCTTCCCCTTTTTACGTGGAGCCTTGCAGGCTCGGCTCCCTATCTCATGGCCCGCTGATAGGCCCTGATTCGCACAGATGGCGCAACGCAACGTTCCAGTGCAACTGGCGCGGGAGTGTCCCGCTACGCCGCACCGGAAACAGACGGTGCTGCGATCGACCTCTGATGGGCATACCGCCCTCATATGCCCCGGCTCCAGGCATTTGAAACAGCGCAGGGGCCTGACCTCTAAAAGCTCGACCCTGGTCGAGCTCCATCCCACCAAAAGCCGTCCGGCATCCAACAAGAGCTTTGCCGCATCGATGGGGAGTCGGGCAAAGGCGAAGCCCATGTCCCCAAAGCCACCGCGATGAATCTCTCCTATGTGGAGAGACTCATCAGGGCATTTGGTGATGCGGCAAATAGCATCTGCGATATTCTCCCTCGTGGCAGAGTCGTCCAATCCTTTTAGCTTAATTGCTACCCGCGTTATAGGTCGGACGACGTCTGCCACCCCATCTAGTACTGGGCGAAGTTTCACAGCCAGTTGCTCAGCTTGCTCTGGAGCACCCTTAGGTAGCTCCAACAGCCTGGCTCCAGTGGCTGACCGCCGGATTCGCAATCCATCCTTCAGCCCGATGTCGTCAAGGGTGACCATCTCTGCTGCGCGTTGGAGGACATGGGCGTACGTGACGCCCATGGCTGCAGCCTCAGTCTGCAGCTTTATTAAGACCACTGGTGCCCAGACCGATAGCCCTAACAAACAATTTCCAAAATATTTTTCTTCTTTTTACAAACAAAAATGACGCAATTCATGATTAACAATAGATATTTCAGGCCTAATCACCAGAAAGGGTTTTTGCCCGGCATTTCTGGATGCCTGGAACATAATACGTTAATATCGGAAAGCCTTAAAGATGCTAGAACTAGCGAGAGACAAATTGCGGTTTGTTAGATAGAATTAGAGAACGCCTTTGGGTCGGTACGACATGGACTAATGATGTTCGCGCTTAAATGGTATAACTTTCCTACGGTAGTTCACGACATTATTGCATCATATTATTCAAAATTAAAATTCTCTATAATTTTTAATGAACACCATTCAAAACCACTTAATTATAACGTTGGTTTATTTCAGGGCTGTTGTATTTCTCCTATTATATTTAATATAGTTATTAATATTTTAATAGACAAATTAATTACAAATGAAAAAAAGTGGGGTTATCGGTTTAAGTTCAACAACAAATACACAGAATCCAAACTAGCTTTTGCAGATGATCTCGCGATACTGACACGTAATCCGAAACAATGTCAGGTACTTTAAAATGTAATTGAGGATTTCTGTACGTGGACGGGCCGATTGAGGACAAAACCAAGTAAATGCTTTAGTCTGTGTCTGGGTAGACGGAATACCAAATATACCTCTTACGATCCGGGTCTTACAATAGGCGGTCAGTGCGTTAGTACGGTTACGGAAGCAGCTCCGTTTAAATTTTTAGGTAAAAAAATCGATTACCAAGGCTGTACTCCATCGTTAGATGTAATAGTCGATAGCTTTTTAAATGATCTCAAAAAGGTAGACAACCAACCAATAAGTAACGTTAAAAAAGCTTGGATTTACGAATTTTTTTTAACATCACGTCTAAATTGGTCTTTCCTCGTTTATGATATTAATAAAACCCTTTTGTCAAAGTTAGAGGCAAGCGTCATAAAGACATTGAAGTTATGGCTCGGGTTAGCGCACTCAGCGGACTCTTCAACCTTATTTAGAGACCGAAACAATTTTGGATTAAAATTAAAGAAACCATCGGAGCTCTACAAACATCTAAGAGTTACCAAAAGACATATCATCGGAAAATCTAAAGATGATACTGTAACTTCTCTCCCAAAAGACAAAGTTGCCTCAGAGCTCGAGTCACGACTTCAATTCCATTAAAAAATTATGATAGGTGCTCAAACGAATAAAGTAGGGCTAGGATCAAGTAGGCAAGTTCAAGACATAGACATAACAAAATCTTTTATTCGACAAGACGAAAACGATAAAAACCGACTCCACGCGATGAGCCTAGAAATTCAAAACGAATGGGTGACCATAGGAGATTTTTGTATTCCACTAGCTTTGAAGTGGCGCACCTTAATTTATGATTGGTCCCCAGCATTATTAAAATTCTATCTTAATGCATTCCAAATGACTCTCCCAGATCAAAGTAATTTAGTAAGATGGGGCAAATCCACCGAAAAGTCTTGCAACATCTGTGGGGAGGCAATAGGAACCGCGAAACACCTATTAGTAGGGTGTAGGGTACTTCTAGATAAAGGTCAATACTCGCGTCGCCACGACAAGGTATTAGAAATTATACGGGAAGCGGTTAGTCTTTCAGTAGCAAGAGCGCGGAAGGGTATAATAACCACCAAACAATATGTAGAATTCGTAAAAGAAGGCTCTTCCAAAAAATCAAAAGCAAAGCCTTATTCAATATTAGGCGCGGCTCCTGATTGGATTCTCATGATGGACACGTATGAAAAGCATTACAAAATCCCTGGGGATGTTGGTGTTTCGTCATCCAGACCGGACTTATTCCTGTATTCGAAACATCTGAGGCGCGTGTTACTTGTGGAGCTTACTGTTCCTTGGGAAACAAACATCCCAAGGGATCACACATTCAAGCTCAATAAGTATTACGAACTGACCAACGAACTGATCAGGAATAAATTTATAGTTAGTTTGTACGCGGTAGAAGTGGGAGCGAGAGGTATAACAGCAAAATCTCTCAATAGCCTACTTAAAGATCTTGGCCTTTCTAGAACAAGCATCGGTTCATTTCTAGAACGTATTTCAAAGGCGGCATTAGTAGGTTCTTTCCAAATTTGGTTAGGTAGGGAAAGGAGTGTGGAGGGTGAAGGTGAGCGTTTTTGCGCATAATAAAGGGGCCCCTTAAACCTACTCCTGGGTCGCAAGTCCCAGGCACTGTTTGCACTCCTCTCCTTGCAACGTGATGGGCCCGGCACCCGCACGGTGAATCCATGGATTGCTAAGAAGCTTCGTCTGTCTTCAGGTTAAGGAAGATACAGCCAATTGTATTGAATAAAATATATATAAAGAAACAACAAGTAGAAAAATGTAATCTAAGTTTGAAGAAAAGAGTTGTGCCTCATAAATTTTTTGTGGCAAAACACCAGCTGAGAGAATGAGTATGTGCGTAGTCAAAAGGCAAAAAAGTGATATACTAAGTAAGTCCTAGTACTGCCCATACAAATGTCTGTGATATTAAGGCAGAGCCTTGCTTTTCGTATATTGAAGATAAATTACCAAGTGACTAAGCTGTGCAAGTTAATATTAAACCGAAGTATGGAAGTAAATGTAAATATACCTGCTGAAAAACAAAATGTAGCATTGTCAGCATTTCCTTATTTAACAAACAACATTGGTACACCACAGTTTTACCAGTAAAACTACCTGCTTTAAAAAGAAAATTGTTTACTGAAAACACAGCTGATAATACTTCTATAGCATCTTATATCTTCTATATCTGCTGATTATCAACCAAGTTATTTATCTGAGTCAAGAGAAGTGGAAAATGATTCAGAGGAAGAAACATTTTAAAAATGTAATGTGTAGTAGCATGCTAAATGCTATTGAAAAAGAGTTTGAAGGTATTTGTTTTGTTAAAGTTGTTTGAGTATTGAAACAATGTTTTTAGGATTACCTAAACCAGGAGGAGACCATTTTAAATTTTTTGCATGTTCCCTATTATTACCGTTTATTTTTTTTTAAATTTAAACTTATTTGTTTTGTAAGGAACTATGGAAAGAAAGTTATGTTCGCTAAAATCAAACCATTTTGTCATATAATTTAAGCTCCTACTAATGAAAAGTGAAAAAATACTGATAACTTAATTAAATACTAGGTGTGCCTGCGACTTCGTACGCATATATTTAGATTTGATAAAACGTACCTACCCTTTGTACTTACCAATGTATGTATAACTATAAACCTTCAAGCTGGTAAGCAGCAATGGTACGACAATAAGAGATTATTAACTTTTTTTTTTTTTTTTTTTTTTTTATACAATCTAGGGCAATGCTTGACTACATTCCACCTGATGGTAAGTGGAATGTAGTCTTAGATGGTAAGGCGCATTGCCCTAGCAACCTATTCACTCTTCTCTTGAAGACACCCACATTATATTTGGCCGGAAATACCGACGCAGGCAAATTGTTCCAGTCCTTCGCTGTACGCACTAAAAATGAGGAAGCAAAGCGCTTCGTTCGGACAGGTGGAATGTCCACAACAAAAGGATGGATACCTGCCGTGCGTCGGGACGTCCGGTGATGGAAGGGGGACGGGGGAACTAAGTCGTGTAGTTCCTGAGCACACTCACCAAAATGCATCCTATAGAATACTGAGAGGCTAGCAATTTTACGCCTGTGTTCAAGGCTATGGAGGTCGGCTTCGACCAATTCGGTATCGCCGATAAGCCTCTTTGCTCGCCTCTCAATTGAGTCCAGAACCGCAAGATGAGACTTTGCGGCACCAGCAAATATGTGTCCACAGTACTCTACACACGACCGGATCTGTGCTTTGTATAAAACAAGAAGCTGTCCCGGTGTAAAGTACTGCCGAACCTTCGCAAGAACGGCAACTTCTTTATTTGTTAACCGATTGTTAAAAAGAAAACAAAATATAAAGTGAATCCCATGACTATATATTCCCGAAAATTGCATACAATCCATTAATCCGTTTCTGAAATTAGCGTGCATAAACATACAGACATACAGACGAACAGACAAAATGAAAAAACATTGTTTAGGGTTTTCTTGCTTATATAAAGGTAAGAATTTTTGAAAATATTTTTTTCGTGTTGTGTGCACAACTAAAAGACAAACAGATAAACAGACAAAGATTTTTCAACAAGAAAATTCTGAAATTAGATTCTGTTAGTTATCACTTCACATCCTGGTATATTTTTAAAAATATTTTCAATGTACAAAGACTACTTCTCTACAGATTTATTACATGTATAGAATAAGATTTGCATGGTACCTATTACCTGATTGCCTTAAATTGACATAACTTTTTTATTTCTTAACCGATTTTGATGAAATATCATTATTAAATGTTAAGTGAAGATTGTGATAATATATTCCTGAAAACCGCTTTCAAATTGATTAAGCCGTTTCTGAGATTAGCGTGCACAAACCTACAGATATACAGACTAACAGACAAACAGACAAACTGAAAAACCATTGTTTTGGGTAACCAAGTACTTACCCATAAATCCCATAATGAGTGTTTTGTACTATGCATCGTAGTAACGCTTGGAAATAAAGTATTTTCACAATTTTTATTTGTATCCAAACGTATAAAGTATAATTAACAATTTAAAGTAGAATACTTTATTACGAAGTATGGTTGGCAACCCTATATACAGCTGCGTTAAACTTTTCAACATAAACGTCTGAAAGTCAGGCAGCAGATACTAGCCATCCCATCATTCTCATCATAAATTTAGGACATTGGTTATGCTAACAAAGTAACAAGTTTTCCGGCAACAAAAGTGTGATGAATTACGAGTTACATGTGAATAATAAATGGTATCCGATCCGAAAACTTCATTTACATAATGCGTTAAAATATTACCCCAGCAAAATTGTTATTCAACAGGCGAGTTCAGCAGGCACTAATATAATAATGATATTAAAATCGGATTGCTCAACCACCTACTTCGTCCAGTTGCAACTAAACAGAAACATTAACTACACCAAATATATATATATATTTACAAATTACATATGAGCTGACTAGTTTTATAGCTTGTCATCAATATTAATACGAAATGCTGCAGTATCAATTGGCTACTAGATCTATATCAAAATAAACTATAAAAAGTATTGGAATTTATAGCTTAAAGGTAAACAATGACTATGTAATAGATCTTTCACATTATTATTATTTTTTAATTTTTATTAGGTAAAGTAAATTTGAATTTTTTTCGCGCGATTTAAGTTAAATGAAAAACAGGCCGCAATGACAGATCGTGGCGTGACGTCACGACGTAATAAACAGACAACTTGAATAGTGTTCTACGTTATAAGTTATTACAATTTTGTATTTTGAGCAATTTTCCATATCATTTGGTAGCTGTAAAGAATGATGTGAGCTATCTTACAATTGAAAATATAATTAAATAGTAATACCAAATGAAATAAACCATTTAAGAGTTTTCTCATTGGTTTTAGTAGCGGTGTTTAATTGTTTCTTACCGTTTTTTATTTTCGTTTATTTTGTAGAAAGGTCTCATTTTCAACAAGGCTTTATGAGTGCATGTATTTTTAAAACGGAGTAAAAATTTTCAAAATGCTAATCTTGCCATTGAAAACAGTGCCAAACAAATATGCTTTTAAAGGCGTCACTTTTTAGTTCTACGTTAGGTATTATGGTTTTTTAAGCCTCCAAAGTATTTAGGTAAGTTGTAAGGAGGTTCCAGACGAGTTTAAATATTTAAATTCCTTATTAGAAAAAAAAAAAAAATATATATATATATATATATTTAAAATTATAGTTGTATTATTTTTATATATTCGATCATAACGTAATCTCAAAATGTTAATTGGATCCAAATCCTTACGAAAGTTATACCAACTTTAGATATCTTAGAGTTATTTGATATTAAATAAGGATTTCGTCGTGCTAACTTAATCTATTGTTTTCGATGTTTTACACATTTAGGAACGTGTATAAAAAGTGTATCAGGATTTCTAATCGTCTTACTATTTCATTTTGGCACTACATATGTCTTATTAGAGCACTTTCTTAACAATGTCCAATGAAAACCGTATAATGACAGAGAAGACAAACATTATTGTTGTACTCAGAACAATAACTAATATTAGTTATTATTCTGAGGTGTTGTATTTGTAGTGTCGTGACGTCAGTGCTCGTATAAGTCACGTGACCTAGTGCTTTTGCGCGAAATTTAATTTAGAATTTTTGGTCATCGGCATACATATCGAAAAAGAATTTTATTTTTGAGAGAAAACGAATTATGATAGTAGATAACAAGATATTTCGCATGTTTTAAAATATATTTCATAAAACGCTAAAGTAGCTAATTGGTGTCTAAGTAGCTAGAAAGTAGAAGACTGTAGTTGTTATACTACAGTCTACAGCTCTATTTGGTGGTGACTGGCAGGATGGCAGTGAATAACAGGAGATAGCATTTTTACATTCCACTTTTTTATTGTGAACTAATCAGAGATCCTTTCCTATATCCACAAAAAAAATCAAAAAACGTTTTTACTTTCAGAATGAGACTAACGAGCAGCCATTAATTATACAACATATGCTTATTATTAATTATGATGTATTTTTCAAACTTTAAATCGTTTTTAATTTTTTAATTACACACTTAAAAACTAATTATTAATTATAGATGTAAGGGTTAATTCAATTGTTTAATTGTATGTTTATAATCAATATGAAACGGAATCCTTATACAACTTTTTTTCCTAAGTTATTTGACATAAGGTACGGCCACACTGGTCACTCTTGTGTATTTCGGAAAACCAACTCTTTGTACGATGTTTTAGCATACCCTCCTTCTCAGACCCTCCAGCCCGCTCTTCATTTCTGTCCCAGTGGAAAGAATCCATGGCCAATAGAATCCAATAATGGCCAATAGAAGCCATAAGAAGATAGATACACAAACCGGACAAACCCTGGAATCTTCCTAGCAGTTACCGTCCCATTAGCCTTGTTAGTTTCTTAGAATAAATCTATAAGAGACTCACTTTCTTTGGACCTAGATCGGAGTCAAGGTACTAAAAATCATCCCCATCGAGTAGTTCAGCTTTGATTTATTTCAGTACTCACCAGATGCAACACCTCACGGAACACATTTTACAGGGGCCACAGTCAGGGCAAAATGTATAGGTAAGGAGCGCTCTTCCTCGATTTAACAAAGGCATTTGACAGGCTATACTACTTTTACAAGCTATACTACTTCAGGGTGTCAGACAAACAAACAGATGAAGGCGTGATCGTGGAGACGTCCATCTGGGAGGGCGTCTCCCAGGGTTCAATTCGCCCAAACTCGATTCCATTTACTCTGGTGTCATTTTAAGACCGCGTCCAGAAGTCCATCTAGTCATGTACGCGGATGATTTAGATCAGAGGTTCCCAAACTTCTTTCGTCTAACGCCCACTTTGAAAGTCAGCTATTTTGTAACGCCCCCCAATTTTTTTCATCTTAAAAACTTGAATAATAGATTAGATTCGTTTCCTAAGATAAGTCATCTAACCAGAAAATAGCAATAATAATGCAACCTTACAATATTAAAAGTATTTTTGATTAAGAAATTGGTCAATAGTAATACCACTTTTCACAATTAAAAGTACTCGTCTTCATCTTCCTGGTTTTCATCCTGACGTATATCAAGGTCTGTCTTCCTGATCAACCTACTCCACATTGCACGATATTCGACATCCATCCAGCACTTCCTTGTACGTCCGGGAGATCTCACTCCAGGAACAGATATATCAAGGATTTTCCATCTGACATATTTCATAGACAGGCGCGCAATGTGGCCATACCATCTCAGGCGTCGATCTTGGACTACTTCGAAGAAATGTTTTACGTATGTGGTCAGACCGCGTAACGCCGCACATCCAATTCCACATCATTTCCTCCCTTGTCATTCGGTCAGTCATTTCCGTGACTTGAATTTCCTGTGTATGCCGAGATGGTTCTGGCAAACATTCGCTGCCGTATATAAGAACCGGTCGGATGACGCTACTTGTACTACGCTACTTGTACTATACAAAGCACAAATTCGGTCGTGTGTGTAGAGTACTGTGGTCACATATATACTGGTGCCGTAAAGTCTCATCTTGCGGTTCTGAACTCAAGTGAGAGGCGAGCAAAGACGCTTATAGGTGACCCTGAATAAGTTAAAGCCAACCTCCACAGCCTTGAACACTGGCTTAGAATGAATGTCGTCTTAGTATTCTATAGAATACATTTTGGTGAGTGTGCGCAGGAATTACACGACTTAATTTCCCCATCCCTCTTCCTTCCTTCATCACCGGACGTTTCGACGCATGGTGGGTATCCATCCCTACTATGTGGACATTCCTTCTGCCCGAACGAAGCACTTTACTTCGTCTTTTTTAGTTCGTACAGCGAAGGAATGGAACAACTTGCCTGCGTCGGTATTTCCGTCCGAATATAATGTGGGTCTCTACTAGAGTAGAGCGAATAGTTAATGCGCCTTACCACCTATGACTACATTTCCACTTTCCATCAGGTGGAATGTAGTCAAGCAATAACTGAGTTTGTATAAAAAATAGGCCATTAGATGATTCTCATCAATGAGTGCTATTTCATCGCCATACATCATCAACCATGGAGACTGGTCTTGGATGTGAGCCGAGAGTGAATAAGAACGGACCAAGGGCTGAGCCCTGGTGAACCACTACTATTATCTGGAAGGGTTTGGTGTCGCCAAAGGAGGTCCTAACCATAGGAGTCATGGTACATGTCTCTGATAGTCTCAATATAAGAATGGATGGATTTCTTTAAATCACAATGTCCACCAGATACACTGACGAGGCACAGAGCGAAAAGCCTACTGCAAATTTAAAAAGGTTATGCGCAGAGCTCTTTTTTTTCTGTATACTTCCATCAGAGTTCTGAAGACAAAAATAGCGTCTATAGTACTCGATCTTGGCTGAAATTCACATTGAGACTCAGAGACAGTGCACTTTTGGCAGAGCCTGAGGTCGCTCATGTGTACGAAGATCTTCATAGCTCATGACTTATAAGCTTAATGCACTTATAATTACCATAGTCTTGAACACTGCCTTTTCCCTTGTAAATAGGTGTAATAAAACTATGTCGCCACTGCTTAGGCATCTTTCCAGTGTTCGAAATGTGTTTAAAAAGGTCAGTAAGCGTTTCGTTACGGTCTTATCGTTTAGCTCTGTTGGTGTGCTCGTACCAACAGAGCTAAACGATATTCAAGCTTCTATCCGAAGACCGTCAGGTCCTACCATTTTTCCGTTCTTCATACGTCGAAGGCAATCACGAGTTTCGTCAAAGGTTATTAGGGTAAGTTCGAGTTTAGATGGTAGGTCGGGAGGAATCCCGCACGGATGCTGACTGACTGCTGTATAACGACAAAGCAGCGTGCCCTAAATTTCTGACGCAAAGACATTTTGCGATATCTCGCGTCACTTCATCTCGAGCTCGTGCCATTTTAATTATATATTATAAGGTTAATTTAATATACTGTCAAGTTATATTTATACAATAAACTAGAATATTAATGGTTTGTAAATAATTATAAACTTGTATAACTATTGAAAGAGTATTCTTTGTATTAAATATAAATATAGATGAAAAATAAATCGATACCGGCAAAGATACGAATTTGCGACTTGTGGGAAACTGTACCTAGAAGGGATGTGTTTCGGTAACCATGTATTTTTCATTTTACATTTATTTAAAATTTAAAAACATTAATAAATGGACGTTGTGTAGTAGAAGGAGATTATTTTTAGTGAATTTTCAAATATGAATAAGATAAAGTTACAAATCATCTATCACCCCCCGAAATGATACCAGCGCCCCCAAATCATTCTCGGTCTCTTACCTCCCCCCTCTAGGGTTCCAGCGCCCACAAGGGGGCGTTATCGCCCACTTTGGGAAAGACTGATTTAGATAGACATAGAATATCTAAACTTAAACTTTCTATATAAACTTAAAATTCCTTCAAAGACCTTTTTGAGGTTTCTCTACGCCTGCAATCTGGATACTGGTTTTGCAAATGGAGGATTGAGCTCAATTTGGATAAGAGCGCGGTGACGCTCTTCGAACGGGCATTCAACGTAGGCACTTCGAGC
The DNA here is from genome assembly GCA_959347405.1 of Napeogenes sylphis. Lineage (NCBI taxonomy): Eukaryota > Metazoa > Arthropoda > Insecta > Lepidoptera > Nymphalidae > Napeogenes > Napeogenes sylphis. The sequence continues at coordinate 34,831,045 of OY365783.1, read as the reverse complement.
GGGCAGACTCTTCGAGCTTATAAGGATCCTCCCAGGAATTGAACTTTTTTGTAGACCAATACCGACAAACTACATTAAAGAAAAAAATAAGTATTATATTTATTAATTTATTCCCTCCCTTCAAGACCTACTTTTGTGTACATCACACAATAGATTTTTTCATTATCCTTATATTTTCACGTCTTCAATTAAAATTTAACTATAAAAAAGGCTATTGCTAAACTGATAACTTAAATAGCTTAATCCGGTCCAATTATCGAATGAATAAAACAATTTAATCGTCCGATAATATCTATTTATTGTTATACTAAATAATCATACATAAACGTAGGATTAGAAGATCAGAATTCGGCCTCTGATCTTTAATACTGCACGAAAGTACTGGACATTTTGACAGGAATCAAGAAGCAAGAAAGAGCGAAAACACCAAAGCATCTTAAATTAATAAAAAGAAAACTTCAATTAAGCAAAACAAGTTAATTATATTATTAAAACAAAGGAGAAAGAGAAAACAGGAAAAAAACCTTCGCTAACCTAATTTGTTACATGAATAAAAAAAAACCTAACCTAACTTTCCTATCTGACCATACGAAAATTGGACGACAAAATTAATTTATTTATCGAACGACTAATTTATGTTATTAATCCGTTTAGAGGACGATTAGACACTTCGTACAAAAAACAACTAATTTTTTATTAGATTTATTGATCTTTTACGGTGAAAGCTGAAGTGGTGGAAATAAAGTTTTTTTTACTTGTTTGTCAACAGCAGTTTTTCAAAAATTCGTTATTACTAGTTTTTTTATTAGTAAAATATTTTTCTATCTTTTTTAGTTTTATTGACACTGAATAATATACAATATACGACTTAAAGTCAAGCGTGTGTGACAACCTTAGAGTTATTATACAAAGTCTATGGTGACAACTGACAAGTCCAAATAATTATTTGGATTTTTAATATACTGACTGCAAAACGCTCTGTATTCCAAACTTTATCTTTTAACTATTTCTGCTTAAATATAAATAATAAGTAATAACAAACCTGTACATTTATTATAATAAAATTCTAAAAAAAAAATACCGTTTGTGCTATATTGGCACAATAAGGATTGGTCGTTGCCTGCAAGCTAACAGATTTAAAAAAGAACACTAGTTGTCAAACTCCCAAGTACCGTGGTCCGTGCCTGTTATTGGTTCGTTGGTAGTGGGTGTCGCTACCCACAGAGTACTATAAATCTATACACATTACTCTATGTCAGAAATCAGAATTCAGAAATCAAATAAATCAGATTCAGAAATCAGAACTGGCTGTATCGGTGTAGTTTATTTATATTTAGCTCAAATTTCGGGATCTTACAATATTTAAATCGCGGATTTAGAAATTTAACATTTTAATATTTTTCGAGTGAATTATGAAATAATAGTTGTGATATAGTTTCATAATATTTACTTATACACAGGTGAGTAATAAAACTTACAATTTCAGTTAATAAACTCCCGAAAGAATAAAGTTTAGCACTTATTTATATTTCAGAATATCATGTTTCTTTGATTTTTGTGTATCTAAATTGCAAAATTTCAACAGAATAAATGCAAACAATTTGGTCACAGCGTTTTACACTAAACCAGTTATTTTATTTCATTTTTAATATATTCTATTTATAATAATATTTGCGAGATGCGTCTGGTAGAATGTATTATATGTTTAAAAAGTATTTATTACGAATATATTAATCTCGTACAATCTGAGGAATAATTCAAATTGATTAAACTGATAGATTAATAAATATTTTATTAGTTTAGTAAGTATTTTAGTTTATAATTAAAACATGTTTTTTTAATGTACATTTTCATTTAAATATTAGCTTCGTTTTCTATCTAATATTTAAATAGGTTTAGTGTAAAAATATCTGAAATATTTGGGAGTTACTGATGTACTGATGTAACATTCTGTTCATTTTCAATAACATTGTATAAGAATTTCAATAAACAATTGACACACCAAAGAACTGTAAAAAATATGAAATGCATTCATGTTTACGCATTCCATTTGTAAGGAATTATGTTTATGGTTTGTATTCACGTTCTTGATGGTTGTAAAAATATAATTTTAAAACCACTTTACAAAAGTGTAATTTTAAATCTAATAACATTTTCATGGCAATTTCCGTAAATAAAATGTTGTAAATCCAAATTTTATGCTTTAATGTTGCACACCGGCCCTTTTCTGAATATTTTATTAATAATTTTTTAGAATAGTATCAAAATAATCTTTAATAAAGTTAATTGTCTAAATAATAGTCAAATATTATTATTAAAACTGTAAACTGAGTAACTGCTTGTTGCCAATTTGAACTACTTGTATACTTTGCCAGGTCGAGGGTCTATTTATTAAAAAAAAAAATCATTTAATACTGCAGATTAAACCAAACAATGTATTTACAGATGGATTTCATGTTTATTGTTATAACATTTTATCTTATTATGGCCTCAAATGTCATTGACATTATTGTATTTTACTAGGTATGTTTATGAAATATAGTGGACTAGTTCAAATTTTAATTATCTCCTCTCATATACTGCCACAACGATAGTTCAACTGATTTTATACCGTGAAGTACAAACATAACGTCTTGTATTCTCTTGGTCTGTTGCTTGGAGATTTATATCTTATGGAATTATTTTTGCATAGAGTGCATTGTGATAATAAGAAGTCACTTTATGCCATTGTTTATATAATAATAGCTTATTAATTATTTTGCTTTACTAAAATTAACTTAAGTAATGACAAATAATATTTTATAAAATTCATTGTTTCTATCCTCATTTCACCTGTCAGAGTATTATTGTTTTAAAGTATTATTAACATAGTGATGGAGTTGCGCACCATGATCCCGTGACATCCCATTAAAGGCGAGGAGGACGACCTTCTGTTTTTAGTGGGTACCCTTAAAAATATTAGCGATAACTATGCTGCCGCGTAGTCCGGCAAAACCCCCCGGGCAATACTACTGTATCCGGAGGGTATCCGTAAAGATTTTTTCCGAAAGAAATAAAAGGGTTATAGGTATATTGTAAATTTATTTTACTGACCTTGTCAATTATTGTTCCTTTTAAAAAGTTGGAGACCTTATCAAAATCAGAAATATTAAAAACGACCATCATTTTTACTTGATTTCGAATTGAGTTTTATTTATGATAAATATGCTGATAAATGTTTGTCCCTACTCAAACAATATTGGTTTTTTATAATGTATTCAATTCACCTCGTGGGTATAACTCGTAACTGCTACATTAAAAACGATATACGTGTAAAGACAACTAGTATCACAGTCACTAGTAAGACAATTTTTTTCCAGTTGGTTCCAATGTAGTCTTTACATAGTAATGAAATAAAGAAGTCAAATAGGGAAATTGCCTCTGCTTTTCAAAATTAATTGCAGCTTCTACCACTTTTTTTTATTATTTCTTCCGGCTGTCTATAAAAATGTAACATCACTTTGAAAATTCAAAAAACTAAATCTAAAGAGGTAATAAAATGTTCAGAATACGTAGATACGTAGTAGACGTAATAAACTTAGCGACCATTTTTATGACGATATTTTTCTCTTTTGTTCTTTGATATGACTTGTAATGTAAAAACTACATTGACTGAAGCTTACATCTGCGCAAACAATGGTTTTACAGTAAAATTTATTATTTTAGTTTTGTTATCATAATGGGTAGTAGGTATAATTGATTTATTTACAGAAATAAATGAATGTTAACAAAACAAACATTGATGGAATTAAAACATATAAATTTTATTACTTACTCGTAAAAAATATTTACACTAGTTTGCATAATTGGTAAAAAAAAAAAATGTTATGTGTATCATATTATGTAACATTTTTATTTTGTATGTATTAAAATAATAAAAATGAAGAAAAGCAATATATACCATTTAAAAAAAAACAAAAATATTACTTTGTTTAAAAGGTTTCGAGATATATTTTGTGTCTTTAGGGTCTAGACTGAGGGGTTAGACTGAGCGCTGTAGGTAGTTGAGTTATGAGTATGCAAAAAATGAGGACCGCTTACTCATAATAAACGTGACGATGTTTATACAAAAAATAGAATAGGCGTACCACCGACTAACCCACGGAAGTTAGTATCCAGCAAGTAGACATTCAGATAAAATACATGACTTACTTATAGTGGTCTTTGAGAAGCTAATTGATGAAATTAAATATCCATTTAAAGCACTTATGGCTAAATGACTTACTTAAACCTTTAACTGTGTACGTTTCTTTTTTGTCACACTTCCATGGACGTGAGGTCTCACAGAACGCTATATTTCCGGCTTGATTCTATTACAAGATATTTATATACTTCTTGTTTATGATTTTTTTATTATCTATAGGTATCAAAGTAAACAAATATTAGGTAGTTTTCTTTTTCAAAATATACTTATTTATTTATTTATTTAACTTAAGCAATTTAATATTCTAAGGCACTTTGAGTCTTAATTTTGCCAGAAATCAATTAAAGAAACAAAATCCATAAACTCTCAAGTATTTTAAAAATCAACTAAAATATCTTAAAATTTAAAGTATACCAAACATAGAAAATAAACTATTTGTTTGAAAATATTTATAATCATGTATAGCCATGTCAAGCTTATATAAATATAGAATGAATAATAAACCGATACGGGCAGGGATTCGAACCCGCGACTACCCGTATCGGTTTATTTGTCATTCTATATTTATATAAATACACTATTTACTTCTCGAAATATAAGAAACAAATTCTGACAAAGGTCCAACGTATGAAATATTATTGACAGTCATTGCACAACGGTTTGGAACATTCTAGGCCATCACTTGCAAGCAAGTGATGGCCTACAATGTTCCTACTACTTGAACAAACGTAGTTTGTCTTTCGTTTTATCGTTTTTCATTTTACAACAGTAACTTTCAGATAAGATGTCTGTTTTAGAGGCATATCTTGTCTCAAAACTCTTGTCAAGGTTAGTTTTAATTCCTTGTGTAGCTTAGAACTTAGAGCTCGTCTTTGCATATGAGGAACGAATAGATTCCATGCTAATCTTAAGAAAATCTCCTCTTTCGACTTCCTTGACCTAATATTGGTTATGTAAAATGTGAGCATCTACACTACATAAGTTGAGAATTCTATAGAAAACAACAAGAGGACACTTCTTGTTCCTCTGCTGCTCCACTCCTCCCTTGGTGATGTTATAGTAGTGTATGATCTCAGGTTTCTTGGTAGTTTCGTTGACTGTGTTATTATAACATATTGTATCAAAATAACCGAAAACAAACAAAAACAAACTAAGATTTTTTGTATTGGATATATGGACGTAAGGTCCCACAGACCGAAATTGAAGTTTGATGCAAAATGATTTCTGGCATTTAGAACTAACAACACAATCTCCCGCCTCAGCAGTCGTATCGACATCAAAACCGAAGCTACTGAGCACCCCAATAGTGAGGAGTGAGTGGAAGTAACTAAACATGAAGTTTGCAAACTGCCAGCGGTCTATGAGAACGTGTGTCCATAGTTAAAGGTTAACTTACAGAAATTGAAGATGGAACACTGATGGTTATTAACAAATATGATGAAAACATTTCATTTTCATATTCAAATGTTCGATCAAAACCATCATTGATATGTATGTGCAGCATACCACTGGATTCATTATATTCAACTTAGCTAAGGAATATTAAGCACCGAAGAATATTAAGCGCCGAACAATAAATTGAATTTGAAACAATGAGCACCTATTTTTTTTGGGAAAAAAATATCATATAATCTTTATATATATAATATTTCTTGTGTGCGTGTGTATGTATGCCACTGAACTCCTCCTAAACGACTGGACCGATTTTTATGAAATTCTTTGTGTGTGTTGAAGGGGACTTGAGAATTGTTTAGATTCACAATTTGGTCCACTGGAAAATGGTTTTTTGATTAATTTTTAATGTGTATTTGGTGATTTTGGAATGTTTCACATTGGTTCCGACGGACTGCGTTACCATGGCAATGTCAAATATTAAATAATATTATATTATCATCTGCCCTGACAGTTCGCGTTGCGATAGAAATAAGAAAAATATTTTAGTACTAGCGGCCCGATACGTGCTTCGCTACGTAAAAAGTGAAATTTAAAAAAATATTGGAGTAAATTCATTTATTCAAACAAAAAATCTTTATTTACATATTCATACGGTATCGATTGGTCGAATTATGATAAATGTACATGTAATGACGTTAGACATTGTGATAACTTTTTAATATATATTTTTTTAAAGTTTGAAATTTTTAAATTAAAGACGCGTGTACAAGATAACGTCTGTCGGGTCCGCTAGTATTGTTATAAAAACAAAAATTAAAATAGTTTCAAAGCATTTGTTCAGTCCATTTATATAAATATCCAAGAAAGTAGGGTTAAAAAAATGGACCAATGTAGCTCCTGGCAACATCCAGAATCATAATCTACAAGCTCTTCTGAGTTCAAAACTATCAACGGTATGCATCCTTCATATTTTGCATACTCAACTACCTACAGCGCCTGCACTATATGTGCTGCCGTTAGGGATTGCAATCCGGCGACACTTCAGGATAATTTCAGCATTTCGGGTCAAAATAAACTATGCCTTTTTTGGGCTCTGGTTGTGCATTTGCAAGCTTTCAGTCTTGAAAGAGAGGCGATACAGAGGTGTCAGTACAGGGGACAACTCAGCTGCGCATCTCTTGATAATCTAGTTGTCTCCTGGTCAACGCTGAGTGAACGGTGGACACAGAAAAACAGGATTCTTTCGTTTCCTATATCTATTAAAACCCATGGGGATGAAAAAGTGGGGTCTTCAAGGTGTCGAAGACGCTGGATACAGAGTTCGTTCCGTTCCACTTGTTATTTATTGCCAGCGACAGCTTCTTTGCTCAGGTTATAAGTAAGATAACATTCATTACTTCTAATATTGTTTCATACGTGTCGGTCTCATAGTTTTGTAACAAATGAGAAATTATTGAGATTTGTTTTAGTTTTTTTAGTGTTTACGATGATGTTACTAATTGTTTGTAAATTTAGTGAAGTCTTGAGAAATCAGATAATAGTAAGTTTTCAAATGGTATGTGACTTCAGTATCTTGTTATTTTCTAAAATGTTTTCTTCATCTATCTGCCCTCATCTAGCTGTTTGAAGACTGGATTTTGCTGACTTTTTCACGGCAATTGCATAACTGAAATTTACAAAAATATTTTTTAAAATAGAAATCTAATTAAACTCTACTCTATATATGTAGGTTCAAATAATTGTACTCCATTATATACATACACTATATTTTAACTTAACAACAAATTTCCCACAATATTTATATTAAAAAAAAATTAAAAAAAAATCTAACGTCAATAGTTAAAAAAAGCTTTATAAATCATTTTAATAACGACAAAGGTTTTTAAGGAATAAATGCGTAGTAAATGCTTGTATTAATTGATAAATGTATTTTTTTTTTTATAAATTAGTCCTCCGTCTAAATATAACTTAACGTTTAGCACATCATTCTAAGCATAATATAAAATGTTATTGTATTAAATATGTAACTTATACATGTTATAGATTGTTTAATTATTATTTTCTTATTAACTAAAAAAAACATTATTGAACATATTTATCCTTCTTGAGATAACATCATTGCAAAGTAATTCCTCAGTGAAAAATAATTCTTTATAATTTAATACATTTGAATTTCCAAAATAAAATGCTAGACAAGAGTAGTTATATTCTCTATCTTAACTTTCATCCGTTCCAAAGATCACACAATGACAGAATATAGATGTTTGAATAGGTATTTATATTTTATCGTTCATAATATAGATTAAGGTTGATCACCCTGTTCTAAGGTCAATGCAGTAATCAAATTTTTTTGTAATAACTAGATCAAACAGTATCCATCATTTTTTTGTTAACTCTGCTCCGTAATGCCTTCAATAAAAACTTTTTCGTTGTTACAGATGACCGTCACAATGGCCAAGCGATGGTATCGTTCGAGAAGGAATCAAATTATTATTATCATAATTATAGCGTCCTGTGTTATCTATTATCTATCACTCTCTGATAACTCGGAGAGAGAACAGAATCTGGATATCACTAGGAGGTATGTTACAATATTATTTTAATATCACGATTTATGATTATCTTGCTAGATTATTTTTTACTTATGTTTCATATTTATTTGCAAATCAAGTTATATTTATTATTGCATTTGATATTATTTACAGTTTGGTTTGATATTAACAGCCGGTTGCATTTTGATTTATTAAAATATATTGTTTTTACTAACGCACGCTTCATATTTAATAGAATATGTTCAGTAGGTCTTGAACGGAACAACTGTAGTCGTTTTTGATTTTTTATTTAAGTTTGACACAATATGTTAAAAAAATTAAGTTACACCGTCAAGTGTTATTGGTGGAATTTTGTTATGATTTTAATTATAATAATCGGTTTTTTACTCATCTGTAGTTTAAAAAGAACTATCACAATGACGTCATTGTGGGCGGCTCTTGTAACCACGTCTTGTAACGTGTTACAAGACAAACCAATTAACGTGTGTGATAAGAATAAAACAATTAACGGTACTTATATCACATTAAATACACTCAATTAAAATATCAAGAGATTTTCAGAAAATATTGTTTTATGCGATAATAGTGCATCTATATCTATCTGATCAGTAGTCCTTGCGATGTAGATTATGTTTTGTACTTTTCGTTACATAATAAAATGCAAATGAATTATTATTGTCGTTTAAAATGTAATTTACAGTAAGCAGAGTTACAGTAATAGTTTTGATATTTTGATGAAATTAGCTTCCTCGGGGTTTTTAAGCCAATTTTAAAAGTATTTTGATGTCGTAAAAATAAGTATATCTTGTTGTAAAGTTTTAATACAACTGACCAGTCTTTATATATAATGGTGATGGAAGTAAACGGCCGAGTTTAAAATGAGCTGTCTGTGGCGACATGATATCTAGATGGCGTATCCCCGCCGTGACCTCACTTATATTTAGAATTATAATATACTATCTGACCTTATCCTGTATCTCTAATAAAATTATAGTTGATTATGATACTGTTGCATAATAAGGGTTCTTATAACAGTTTTCTTATAGTATCACACGTAGGGTTGCCAACTTTTTTTGACGAAAAAAAAAAAGTATAAAATGGTTTGAATAGTATTTGAATGAAAAATAAAGTATTTTAAAAATTTTATGCTTTTATTGCGTATTTAGTATTTCTATCGATATTGCTTTTATTTTATTTTATATTTTTATGTGCTTTTAGCACAGGCTATTTTTTTTTACTATTTTTAAATATTTCAAAGTTTGTTTGACAATCAAAATTGAAATTTAAATAAATAAACAATTCATTTCTAATTAAATTTATTACTATTTCAAAATGTTCAAATATAATCAAACGTTTCAAAGACATGCTAGGAAGTATGGAAAGTCAGTTATGTTCGCTAAAATCAAACCATTTTTAACCCCCGTCTCAAAAAGAGGGGTGTTATAAGTTTGATCTATCGATCTGTGTATCTGTGTGTCTGTCTGTGGCATTCTAGAAGCCAAACGCTTGGACGGATTCGATTGCGGTTTTTTTTTACGAAAGCCTGGTTTGTCGAAATGGTTCTTGATTTGGTCGAGATAGAAACAGTCGTCTCCAAGATATTGAGGAATTATTGGTGCCGGTGTAAGGTTCTTATGCAATATTGATAGAAATACTTACACAAGTGAAAATGTGTGTGTCCTTAGGTACATTTAGTACAATAATGGAACCAGTAACATAAATTTAAAAAGCCAGAAACAAAGTTAAAATAAAAAAAAAACCTATACAAAAAGAGCTCTAAAAAGAATAAAAGTAATAAAATGATGTACTTATTGAAGTCGTTACGTCGGGAGACCGCTGAATAGAGGAAGAAGTTAAAATGCAAATAAGTTACTAAAGAAAATAAAGAAAATACGATACCGAATCGTATCGTCTGTTACTTGTTGAAAAAAAATAATGAAACGCAACTTAGTGGTGGGTTTTAAATGATTTATTTATATTACACTAAAATTGAAGGAGAATGTCAAAATAATGCTAAAATAATGCCAGCTAGACTCAGCGGTGGTGACCCACCTTGAGATAACACCTTAATATTAAATTATATTTAAAAATTACTAAAATAAAATCCTAGGCGCCACTGACAAATTATAAGCGAAGACATATGCATGATCCTCCTGTTTGTCAGTACTGGAGATTCACAGTCAAACACTTGTTTTTTATAAAACTAAAAAAAATGTGTTGATCAATGGTATAAATGAATTTTGTACATCACCATATTATCGGTATAACAATAAAGACGAGCTTCTTAAACTCAGGAAGCAGGATACAGGTCAAACAGGACGATGCTCCGAAGATTCACCTCTACCCCCGCGAACCAATTATAAATATACCCGTATCTTCTAGGGTACAAACAAAAACCTCCTGTAATGATTAAATTACAGGTAAAACTACATAATAACACTAATCTCACATTCATCTATCCAAATAATAATTTATAATACCTTATGGAGGAAAAAGGCCTCGCAAGCAATAATATTAGCCTATGTCGACTCCGAGGGTCGAATCAGGACAAATTCTGGAATATCAGGACAAACGCCGGAAAGCACAAAATAAGTCAGAGTTTTTACAATCCTCTGACACTAAGTCGTCAGATAATATAATGTCTGACACTCGAACTATAATACGCGAGGAAATGCGTTCGATTATGAATGAGTTTGTTGAAGAAATGAGATCTACTTTAAATGTTACAGTGCGTGAATTAACAGATCAATTAAATGATTTCAAGGATTCACTTAGTTTCTTAAGCACGAAATTTGATGACTTAAATAGTGATATGCTGAGCCACAAATATGAGTTGAAAAATCTTAAAACGGAAAATGAGTCGCTTCGTTCAGAGGTTTATGCTCTTTCGGGGCGTCTTAAACACATAGATCAACTGTCTAGGGCCGCAAACCTTGAACTTCAGTGTGTACCCGAACATAAAGCAGAGAATGTACTTAGTATTGTGAGACAACTAGGTCAAATTGTCAAGTTTCCAGTATCGGATAATGACATTTTTTACTGTTCACGGGTTGCTAAAGTGAACCCTAAATCTTCACGCCCTCGTACGATCCTGGTGAAATTTAACACCCCTCGTACCCGAGATTCTTTGCTTGCGGCTACTATTCAATACAACAAGGACCATCCGGACGAGAAGCTAAATACTAGTGCATTAGGCATTAACGATAAGAAGACTCCCGTATTTGTTTGTTATAACTTAACGGTAGAAAATAAGAATCTTCATGCCGCAGCCCGACTTCGTGCTAGGGAACTTTCCTACAAATTTGTGTGGGTACGCGGTGAACGAATTTATGTACGGAAAACAACCGATTCTGAACCCATATACATACGGAATATGGATGTATTGGGTAAATTAAGTTAGTTTTAGTTTTCATCTTTTTTATAGTTTTTATTAAATTCTTAACTTTTTGCGTGAATAAAATACATTTATTTTGCTACTTTCAATAACACAATTAAATGTTATTATCAAAATGTTAGAGGATTAAGAACCAAAACTGTAGATTTTTATTTAAATTTATTAAATTCTGACTTCGATATAATCGTTCTAAGCGAGACGTGGCTGGCTAGTGATATATTAGACTCAGAACTATTTTGCAATCGTTACATGGTATACCGACGTGATAGGGAGACCAGTGGCTATCATAGTTCAAAATCGGGTGGCGGAGTCCTAATAGCGGTTAGTAAACAACTACCATCATGTCGACTTAACCATTACGAGAGTAAATGTGAGGATTTATGGGTGGGTATTAATCTTTACTTGAACAATAAAAGAGTTCAGCTTGTGATCTGTGCGGTATATTTACCTCCCCCGATTCAAAAAAGTATCTTAGAACATTTTATCGAAAACACTAATAAAGTTTTAGCAAATACTGAGGCCAAGCTTATATTAGGCGATTTTAATTTAAGTAATATTGAATGGATTGGTCCATCGAGTTCATCCCTTACTGCGTCATTAGTTAGAACTGGGGTTTATGAACAAGCGTTAATAGATTTTATTGCATTAAACAATTTGAATCAGCATAATTCTATTTATAATCATAAAAACAAAATATTGGATCTTGTGTTGACTGATATCGATATAATTGATGTAAAGATGTCTGATAATCCATTAAGCAATGTTGACTTATACCATCCCCCCCTTGAGCTACAATTTCAATATAAAATTAGTGAGAATACTTTGGGTCATAATCAAAAGCCTAAATTTAAATTCTATAAAGCAGATTATGATAAAATCATCAATGAACTAAGCACTATATCTTGGCCGGATATTTTCTCCCAATGTTCGCATATTGATTCAATGGTCGAATCTTTTTACAATATAATCAATAGTATAATTGAGAAACACGTACCTAAAACTAAATTTAAACGTTATCAGTTTCCACTCTGGTATAGCAAAAACCTTATTCGCTTATTAAATGAAAAAAATAAGTATCGTGTTCTTTATTCCAAATTTAAAAATCCTCTTGATAAAATTTCATACTGTTTGCTAAAAGAAAGGGTCTCTAAATTAACATATAAGAATTATTCTCAATATATAAAATCAATCGAATCTTGTATAATTTCTAATCCCAAATTTTTTTGGTCCTTTTTAAAGCAAAAACGCCAAAGTTATAGTAGGTATCCGTCAATAATTAATTTTGAAAACAAAAAGGGTGGCAACGGAACAGATATCTGTAATATTTTTGCCTCGTGTTTTTTATCTGCTTACAACACAAATAATAATGTCACTCCTGATGACGCAACTGCTAGTATAACGCAATGTCAGTCAATACATGCCCATAACCAAATTAAAATCTGTAAAACATCGGTTATAAATACATTAAGACAGATGAACCCGGATAAAGGCCCAGGACCTGATGGTATTCATTCTATGTTTGCTATAAAATGTTGTGAAGTTTTGGGTGAACCTTTGTCTATGATTTACAACAAATCATTGGGAACAGGTTCTTTCCCTCAGGTTTGGAAGGAGACCCTAACTATACCAATTTTTAAATCGGGCAATAAATCGGACGCTAATAACTACAGACCAATATCTATCTTGTCGGTATTCGCCAAAGTCTTTGAATCGTTGGTTTATCCCTTTTTTTCATGGCATGTGAAGCAACTACTGCTGCCCGAACAGCATGGTTTCCTGAAAGGCCGTTCGACTGGTACTAATTTAGCTTGCTTCGTAACGGATATCAGCAATTCTGTAGACCGAGGTATTCCGGTTGATGTAATATACACAGATTTTAGTAAAGCGTTCGACAGGGTCGATCACAAAATATTAATACATAAGCTGTCAGCTCTCGGCATCTATGGTAAGATGTTAGATTGGTGTGAATCGTACCTTCGTAATCGAACGTCAAAAGTTGTGGTTAATGGTTACTCATCTAACTTATATCTAATACCTTCAGGCGTTCCCCAGGGCTCTCATCTAGGCCCTTTGTTTTTTAATGTTTTTATAAACGACGTAGCGCCCTGTTTTGTCCACTCAGACATATATTTATATGCTGACGATCTCAAAATTGTTAAGCATGTGGAGTGTGACCAGGATCCTTTTAAACTGCAAGAAGACCTCGATCGTTTTTCTATGTGGTGTTCTGACAATAAGATGTCACTTAATGCTAATAAGTGCAACCATGTTCATTTTTCCCGTAAAAAAGCTTCTTACTATCATAACTACAAAATAAATAATCAGATTATCATAGAGACTAATGTAATTCGCGATCTTGGTATATATATAGATAATCATCTGCGTTTTCATATTCATATTGATAAATTGGCTACTCAGGGTAACAAGATGCTGGGTTTTGTATTGCGTAACACTAGAGAATTTAAATGCCTCTCCAGCCTAATTGCCATCTTTAATGCATTAGTAAGGTCTGGCCTAGAATATTGCAGCATAATTTGGAATCCTTGCTATGAAGTACATAAGCGCCGGTTAGAAGCTGTTCAAAAAAGGTTTCTTTTACACCTGTCTTATAAGTGCCATATGATTAAAAAACTAAATAATTACAATTTTCGCTTGAAGCACTTTAAATTTCTTAGCCTTGAAAATCGTCGTAAGATCCAGGATCATATATTCTTATATAAGACAATAAACAATTACATAGATTGTCCGAAGTTGTTGGAACATATTAATTTTAATATTCCTTATAAATCTTCTAGGTTATCTAAATTTCAGTTGTTTTGTGGCAAAAGCTTTAAAACCAAACTAGGCCATTTTTCTACTTTGAACAGAATGCAAGATCAATTTAGTCGCCTGTCACGCTCGCCTGGAATCGATATTGACATGTCTTACTCCTTACATAAATTTAAATCAATTTTATATAAGGAAATTGCAAATAATTGCAATCCTTAGTTACGCCACCTGCATTCTCATTTTTATACTTTTGTTATTTATCTTATATTACATTTTTTTTTTTTTTATATTTATATTTTATTATTTGTAATTAAATATAGTCGTATTTTTATTTTTTTGTTCTCTGTATAACTAATAAATAACTAATTTTGTCACAGCTACTGTCTATGCATGCCGTGGCAGCCTTTAAGTAAGGCTACACTACATAAATGTAACAAACAATTGTAATTCTTCTTTTCCATGAAGTTTTAGTGTACGCTTTGTTGGTTGTCCTATAAATAAATAAATAAATAAATAAATAAATATTACCACTTAATAACATTAAATAAAGTCTCAAAACCTATGAAACATCTCCTAATTTAGAATAAGGATTCAAATTACTTACGAAATATTGTTCCAACAAACTTTGAAACTGCCCGGGAAGTGCCGGCAATAGGAATTAATATTAATCCATATTAAATTATTAGTCCTGCAATTAAACATGCTAATGAATTTAAGAAACAACGCTTCAAATGCGTTAATAAGATCACAAATAACTAAAACACTCACCGAAGGCTAATAAGATATTCAATTCGGAAGTGCTTCCGAAAGAAAAGACTCTAAAGGTCACGACATTGAATTTTATAATCAAAATATGCATAATAAGCAGACAATGTGGCCATGCATACTCGGGGTTACACGAAATGTAGGTAAAATTGATATTAATCGCAAGAAGACCAATATTTAAATAATTTAAGCTCAATGCATTATATATCTAAAGGAAGAAACGAATGTAATAAATTGATAACAAATTGTTATACTAATAAATATAACAATAAAACAACGTTGGCTGCAACTAAACTTCTGAAACAATATGACAGCTACTTTCAAATAATATTTAGCGATATGCTAACCTTAATAATGATTAATAAATGAAATAGTAATTATAAATAAAATGTTTATATTTACAATAACGTTTTGGGGACTATAAAGTTTGCTTAAGCTGGCAACATTTCAATATCTTAACAAAAAGAAATGTCACAGACTAATTAAGATATTGTATTTAGTTGTCAACAGATAAATAATTTTCCTGTCTACGAATTTGACTGATAATAAGAAATCGATAATATTAAATAAATAAATAGCTATAGAAATGAAATTGCTATGTAACAAGTCTTAAGTCTTCAATGATTATCTTCGTAAAATAGACACCATCGTCAACGTAAGTACAACGGTCTCCCGACGCAACGACTTCAATAAGTACGTAATAATATTATTTTTATTCCTTTTAGAGGTCCATTTATATGAGAGGTTTTTTAAATTTTTAAATATTTTTTTTGTCATATAATTTAAGTTAATTTAAATATTTTCGGTAATGACAGATTCCCATTGACATTTGACTGACTGAATGTAATGTTAGATACATTTCGTTATTGTACTTTATTGTATTGTATTGTACGTTACTGAATAAAGTATTTTCATATACTTTATTTGCATTCGAAAGTATAAAATATAATTACCAAAAATAAAGTATAATACTTTATTATAAAGTATGGTTGGCAACCCTAATCGCAGTGTTATAAGACCAAGCTATGTACAGTGTCATACGCTACTTTATCATATCTCATACGTAAAACATTATTGCAAATAAAACGCTGAATATAACAACAAATTTATTTTTACTTGTAATAATTATTGATGTGCTGAATATTACAATTATGAAACTGAATTTGAACCGTACAGGAAGCGTTATTGGAGGTACTTGTTTTCAGGTTTATAATCTTTGTATTATAGTATCAGAGTAGATAAAATAATTTTATTCATCGGTTGGAAATAAAATCTATAAATAATAAAAATATTACTCTTAATTTTCCCATATAGAGCAAAGTACCTCCATACTACCTAGAAAGAAAATATAAATAAAGTGTATTGGATATTGTTATGAAACTATAATTCACATTGTTATCTGAAACATGTGTGTTACCAATACCAATATATCTACCTACCTTACAACTGGTGAAACTAAATTATTCAATATGCATGCATATGATCGGTTGAAATTAATAACCAATCCTGATATTTTTTTTAGCTACTAAAGATTGAAGCTACAAACCCTCGCTTGAGTTCAGTGTACTAGTTTATACATTGCAACGGATTAGAGAAAAAGAAATTCCCTTCAACCACGACAATAAAATATTGAAAAAGGTTTATTATTATAATATTAACACCAAACAAAAAAGTTGAATTCAATTAGCCTCCCAAGAAATCCAGTGTTTTTCTATTTATTCAATAAAAATATTAATAATTAGTACAAAAAACTTTCTTGGTCATAATATAATTTGCGTAATATAATAAATAATAACATTATATAATTAAATAACACCCAACTTTTTCAAAACAGATCATACTTATTTGTTATAGCAGTAACATCGTTTCCATTGGACGGGTCCCCCTCCCCAACCCCCCGTCACAAAATTTGTATTGTACCTATAGTTGCTCGGGTTTGAGTTTTGAAAAAAAAAACATCTCATATTATAGTTATAATAATTTCAATTCAATGATTATACAATACACTAACACCTAATATTCCTTGTAGGTTTTTAGGCTAAAATGGTTTTTACATTACTTCACGAGGGTAAACTTGAAGGATAATGTACCTACAGAGAAAATACTGCAAATGTTAATTCTATGCATAAAACAACAAATGCTGGAAACAACAAATCCTATCATATAAATTTCATAAAACATACTATAATAGACATAAACATGATTTAAACACGTCTACACACACACACACACAGCTACCAGAACATTAAAATGACTTGCACACATATAACAGAACACTTAATTCTAACAAACACTAATGCATACACCTACATGACGTGTTCGTTGATAGTGTTACCACACAAACGTACATTTATTATCAAGTCGGTCCTGATAAGTGAACCTCGTACTTGATACAATCTAAACAGTACTTTATGCAACATTAAATCGATTTTTATCGAGTTACTCATACATAAAATCAAATGATAAGTTATGAGTTAGTAAAATAATATCAAAATATTGAATTTCAATGGCGATTATTTATTTCTAGAAGAGACTGGCTGCTACTAACCATTACTATAATTCTATTAATAATGTAAACTATATATGCTGTAACAGCTGTTTATAAAAAATGCATTTATTGAGTGTTGCTATTTATAACATAACTAATACCTACTACAATATTTTCGAATATAAATTAGATTATAATGTTCCGCGAGTACGCAGCGATCGCCGCCGGGCCGCTTCAATATTTATTCATTGCATTTTTTAGGGTTAATTGAATACCTTTTTTAACCCGGCGTGAATGAGGTTAGGTGAGGTTATATCATACCCACGAAGTTTTAAAACGCAAATTATTTAATATTATTGTTGCAATGCAAGTCCCGCCGTTGCAGTAGCTGGAGGTAAGGGTGTGTTGGGTGAGGTTCGGCATCGAGTTTAGTTATTCGCCAATTGCGAATGGAGATATACGATTACAAACTTCGCCAGGGTATGACATACCCCACCTCGTAGTTGGTGTCACATATTTGGAGTGACAGAAAGTTAATAATTAATTCTTATTTTTAGTATTTTGTAACTTATTTTAAGATTTATCAAGATGTATTATGAAACAAATGAACACCGGTTTCAAGAAATGTTAAAAAACTGTTCCAAGTACCAGATATTGTGACTCCTTTAGCGAAGAAGAAATAGACAACGAATCTCACAAAAGTCAAGAAAATGATTCGCAGCAAGAAGGTATTGAACCTGGTTTAGAAGAGCTGGGATCTCTGCCCGGTGATACCAGTTAGTCATATGAGGAACGTGGAACTTCTTATTCTTCCAAAGATGGTACCAAATAGTCTAAGGATTTTCTTAGACCAGCAGTTCCCAAAAGAATGGTTAGCAAATATGTTAGATATTGTGGCTGTCTTCAAAAAAGAAAAGATAAAACATTGCTGTTCTAAATGTATAAAGCCAATATGTATGGAACACGCTAATTTTATGTGCGGACATTGTGCTGATTTTTATGTGTAACTTTAGTGATATGTTACATGATCTCATAAGATTGTTCAGTTCCTCTTTTAGTAAGAATTATTACAAAATAGTCTTATTATGTTGATTTACCAAAGAAGTTTGAATTTTGCTAGATTTTTATGCAAAAAGTCAATTAACCACCGAAACTTGTATTTTTATCATAGAATATTTATTAACATAGTTATTTTAATAATCATTAAAACTGTTTGTACTTAAACCTCTTTTCTTTTTAGTAACCTTGTTTGTTTAAAATTGCGTTTTGATTATTTTATTATATGTAATGCAAATTAAACGTTATTATAAAAAAAAATAACATTAAAGATTTGGGTATCTCATACCCACCTTATAGCTGGTGTAACAATTACTCACCTCATTCACGCCGGGTTAAAATCCTATTATATTGTAAAGGACTACATAAACGACGTTCAGTACTGGGAATTTATTGTGTTTTGGAAGTTAACTAATGCCTAACCTACGTAATTTGTTAGTTATTCCCTCTTGTGTGACTAACTGGCTCCATCATACTGTTGCGGGCCAGGTTGGTCGCCTCCCTCAAATACAGCGAAGGGGGCGATGACTGACGACTGATGGCTGATCCTTGCGTTATGCTCCTGACGGGTACTGTTTACATTAACAGGGATTGTCTTGCTGGCCATGGAATGCTATTTGCTATTTTATGTGACCAAAATTATTGGACCATCCCATTGAATTGATTGTAATGGTTCTTGTTTTTCGTATATGATTATTTACTAAATAAATATTGACGTCTATGAAATAATGATCACAAAAAAGATAAAGTTATCACTGTTACTGATTTTACGTGGAAACTGTATATAAATAAATTTATTAAATATTATAATGTACGTATATAATTTAGTCCTGAAGTATGGCTTAGGAAAATAATCTAAAACATATTCGCTGAATTTCTGTCGCCAGCTCTTGTCAGGTCTGAGGCATTTAATTTTTCTCGCTGGTAGTTTTGACAATGAAAAACTGACTTTACATGGACGAACACATTAGTTATTTTAATGATGATTAGATTCAACACCTTCTGTATGTATAGATATATAAAAAATAACCATTTGTTTTTAAATTTATTCCAAATACTAGGTATTACCCGCGACTTCTTTCTCAACCCTAAACCTAATCCTAGACTCAAAGCCTAAATAGGTAGGTGATAGCCTACTATCTATCATCGTTTCAAAATTATATAATAAACATTGCGCAAACAAACAAACAGACAAATGGATTATATGATTATTATCTATTATTATGATCTGTGTCAAGTGTTTGCTGAACATGTAGCAATGATTACTGTTTTATAATAACGTTAAGTTTTTCCTTGTTATTATTTTAATATAAGTATGTTATTTATTATTTTATTATAAGTATGTTATATAGTTATAGAGGCGAGAGACTCATAAATAAAGTTATCACTTGGTTTTTCCGAAACGATAATTTTTTATCTTCAATTATCAAAAATGTCATTAAAACTAATATTATTTAAAAATTAAAATAATATTTTATAGCACAGTTAAAGATTTAGCATCTTCACTGTTGCCTCGTAAAGCCTGGAAAACTTGCATAACAGCATATTCATAGTACATATTTGTTAATTATAAGTACTTAAAGACTGTATTAAGAACAATTTGTATGTTTGCATGTATTGGAAATTTGATAAACACCACTATTGGGGGTATTTAGGCAAGAATAACCAACTAAATATATACAATGATACATAGTTATATATTTTGTCTGTATGTATCTAGTATACCTACAGGAATACCTTAAAAATATTATAATATGTGTACTTTTAAATAATTTTTTGTTGTTTTAATATATTATGTATTGTATATATTAGCACGATGAATGATTAATTGTGTATTTTGTTCTCCTTTCAGAAAATCTATTATTGAGTAAGTAGAATTTTTAATTATTGCATTTTTTTGCTTAGCTTTTTTTGGATTGGCTTAATAGTTTTTAGTGCTTATTAATGTTTAGCATATATATACATATATTGTCTTGTAATAATATTTAAGACCGCTCGAATAGCAGTACTTTATGGGTTTTCATTACACTTTAATACTTACTTAGTGCAGATTTCAAGATCCGATTAAAAAAAACATATTTCGTTAAAAAATTTAAAAATCATAGTCCCTTGAGCAGTTGGCCTCTTAGAAAACAGAAAGAAAAAAAATAAAAATTTGTATTGTCAATAAAAGGGTCGATTTCACCACGAACAAAATATTATTTGAGCGCAAGTTGTCAGTTATCTAGAAGAAAAAACACTTTTACGTTTCACCAAACTATTTGTGGTTTGATAAGAAAATTCCAACTAATATAATACGTTTATGAATTGAATGCAAAATTGATCAAGGCGATTCCTTTCTCGTCTCGCGTTAAGTTTATTCCGTTAATAATTAATTTCAATAGTATTTTTTTTTACAAGGCTATTTGATATTTGAATATATAAATGTAAAGCACTGTTCGTTATATTCTCTAAAATGAAGAAGTGGTGAAATCGGCACTAAAAATTCATTAAACTTATATAATATAATATAATATAATATATGGTAGGAAGGTAAAGGTAATTTGCTTTAAAATTAAATAACACTTAATTACATGTAATAAGAATTTAAATAATACTGTTATCATAACTATTGTATTTCAGGTACATAGAAAGAAGATTGGAACAGTCTCTCAAGTTGGACAAAGGTTCTGGCTGCGAGATACCAAGACTGGACCCCTTCGCGAAGGAGGTCACTCAGTTTGATAAGGAGATGCCCAAAATATTATGCGCGGGCACTGATTGGGTCAAATGCTATGTAAGTTTTTTAAACCATCATCTTAGTAAAAATTAAATTTCTATTATATATTTATGAAGTAGTATTATATTTATTACTGAGTCGAGAAATGTATTATAATCTTTTAGCACTCAAAATGTAGAATAGTACCTGACATATCTAGAACTACCAGGGACGTAGTGTGTTCTTATCAAGATATAATATATGAAAGCGATCAGAAGTACGTTATCGGAGCACCCACGGAGGTGAGGGGGCAGGACGAGTATGTACTCTCTAAGAGTGATCACGTTAAAATTAAATGTGCTGGAAAACATCGGGACAGGTGAGAAGAATAATTATTATTATCTAGTCAATAGATGGCGCTGTCTAATACATGATGTCGTAGAATAATAAAAGTGACTCTAAAATGTTTAGGTTTTTTTCAGTGTAAATTTACTCTTTAACAACAAAATTATACATTACATTATCTTATTTTCCTAAAACGTCGTCTAAAATGTTAATATATCCCTGCAGTGATCGTCCAGCGAGGTGGTCAGGTCACTCTGTGGGGTTCCGTTCGTCCGTCCACCGGGAGCCCCCCCCTCCAGGCCGAGAGGAGGCGCTCAATGTACTCATACTGGGATTCGACTCCACCGCCAAGAACGGCTTCATACGACGGATGCCTAAGAGCTATAAAGTCGTTACTGAATTATGGGGAGCTACGATCCTTAATGGGTAAGTTCAAATAGTTTTCTTTAGATTTTTTTCGCCGTTAAGAGATCTACTAAAGACCGACTGAAATTATTGACAGACCAACATGAAAAAATATAATAGGTACACCTTTTTTTGGGACTTCGTAGTTGGGTAACAAGTTTTTTAACTTTCTTACAGATCGGTTAAATAATTTTTGGTAAAAAATATTTGTTAGTGGGTTCACTAACAGTGAAATAAAAGATGAAAAACTTGTTGATTTGGTTTGGTTGATACAATTTGTTTGTTTGATATAGTCTAGATTCGTTTAAATTTAAATGATCTAGACTCTATTTGAAACAACTATTATTGCAGACATCACTTTCTAAAGTTTTCATTGTTTTATTAGAGAATTTATGATGTTGTATATATTTTTATGTTTACTATTACTCTAACTCTATTAATATTAACAGTGTAGGAACACGTCACTTGTATTATGTAAAGAGACCAGTTTACTGTATATTTTTGTCTTTTAATTAAAACTCACTCAATTTCTAAAAACATTTGGAGTAAATCTACATTACATGTATATAACCGCCCCGTTGGTCGAGTGGTTAGCGCAGACGCCTAACGTGTCACGGCGCAATGGGGCTCGGGTTCGATTCCCGGCGGAGACAGGCATTTATGTGATGAGCATAGATGTCTGTGTTTCTGGGTTTGGTCGTTTATTAAATATATTCCCAGTATTTATATGTCGCACCTCCGCTCAAATAGTGTCACAACTCAAAAAAAATGAAAATCTCTTTTATTGCACTATTCATTTCAGAAAGCTTCAAAATCTTATCTCAAATAATGTCATTTAAATAGGATGATTATTTATCCCTATATTGAGCTCGTGACAATATATCGATAAGTAAAAGTATTGTCTTATCAAACATATACAGTGTCACGTCTTTGCTTGCGCAAGGTTTTCGTCTGTCTGGATATTGTATAGAATGTTGGTTGTCGATTTATGTCGGTACATGTGTGGACAAAACTTTAAATAATCAGATTTTTTATTAAATTATAGTGAACTTTGTCGACATATGACAGTTTATTTAATTAAGGTAAGTCAAAAGTGATTATATTTTTCATATTGAAATGAGTTTGGACATTATATATGATAAGGAAAAGCTAAAAGTCCTTTTTATTTTGGCAACAGTATTGTTTATAACATAATGTTTATAACGGTCGCACACGGTCGCTGCCTTGCCATATGTGTGCGAGTCTATTCACGTGAGTGTAATCATATTAAACATAATATGCTACATACTTCCTTCTGGTCTAGTCTTCTGCATCTTTACATATTTGTCAAGAGTGGCACACAATTAAATTTTTAAATCAATTTTCAGTTCGGTTCGGTTCGCGCACCGCAATAGTTGTGCTCCGTTAGAAACAAATAAATAAATAAAAAACACAGTTCTGATACTTGCAGTTCTGAGACTTGTGCTTAAAGCTTATATTCTTGTCATGTGAGTGAAAAAATAACGAAAATAACTGATTTTATTAAGATAAATAGTGATATAAAACATTTGTATATAAGTGAACATTTAGTTTCTACCTTCGTATAAGTATTAAAATAATTGTGCGTTCTGACGGTCGGTGTTAAGGCGTAAGCGACGCAAATTGTACGGCGCTTAAGACCTTGTGATCGCTTACTTCGGAATACTGAGCACTTATTACTGTGCTGCTTTAAAAATATAAATATTAATCGGAAATTATTTTTGTGAGCCTTTATTACTGTACAATCTCCAAAAAAAACCCTAACTTATTAAAATGGCTAAATGTGATAATTGTGATAAAACCATAGCCAAAAGGTCTCCGATTCTCGAGTGCAACAAATGTTCAAAAATTGTGCACGCCAATCAAGCCTGTTCCGGGTTATCACCGAAACAACTGTTGGCGTTGCGCAACACAGATAATCTGGAATGGACATGCATAGGATGTCGTAAAGAGTCACCTCAACGCAAATCATTTATGATACTAGAAGAGGAAGACGAAAATGAAGAAGATTTCGCGATGTGTCAAGAGGGCAACAGTGGAGACAATGTTATGAAAAAGTTATTGAGCGACATATCGATTGAAGTGAAAAAAGCAGTAAGAAAGGAAATACTAACTGTAAATGAAGCGATTCATGTTTGCTGTAACAAAGTTGACGGGATAATGGGCACGTTAGAGATGTTTAGTGGAAAAATAAAGGAGCTTGAAAAAAAGAATATCTACCTCATTAATCAGAATAAACACCTAGAGCTCAAAATGGACGCTATGGAGCAATATATTGGAGAAATAGAACAAAAACAACTAAACAACGTAATTGAAGTCGTCGGAATTCCCGAAATTAAAGAAGAAAATACTGAAAACATCACAGTGCAGCTTGCTACGAAGCTAAACCTTCAGCCCAAAAGTATTAGTTTAGTGAAGAGACTAAGAGGAAGAAATGGAAAAGAGGGTGTGATACAGGTTACGTTAAAAGAAGAAGATCAAGTTGATCAGTGGTTACGTGCAGCAAGAAAGTGTGTGGTTTTATCAGAGGATATCCTTTCCTATGTCGATCCAGCTGATTCAAGGTCAAAGGTAACGATTCGTCGAGCTCTCTCTAATGCAAACAAGTCCCTTTTGTGGCAGACCAAGCTCAAGCTTAAAAGCACTTACAAGTATATATGGTTCCAAGGCGGTAGAATCCTAGTACGCAAAAATGACAACGACAAACCCATCATTATTAGAAATACAGGTGATTTAACAAAAATTGAGGCCGACAATCATGGCAGTCGGTAATAGGGCCCATCCACTTTAGGCCTGAAATCGGAAATAGTTGAACTTTTTGATTGTCCAAATATAAATGATTATTCAAATTACCTACCTAAAGATACCTGTAATTTTAATTTAGTACATATTAACATTAGATCCATTATAAAGAATTTCAGTCAATTATTGCAGTTCATATACGAATCTCAAATTAATATAGATGTTATTATCCTAACAGAGGTTGGTATTTCTATGTGTAATGACCTAACTCGATTATTTACTATAAGTGGTTATGAAATGTACAGTGTGCTTCGTGAACAACGTAGAGGCGGAGGTATAATTGTATACATAAAAAAATGTCACAAATTTCAAATTATTAATAATGTAAATCTAAAACACTGTGAATCTTTGATTGGAGTTATTAAAACCTCTCATAATTACGAGGCACACATCTGTGCACTGTATAGACCGCCATCAGAGAGTAAACACTTGTTTGTATCCGAACTAAAAGAAATATTGTGTAATGATAACTTTAAACGCTCCGATCTGTACCTACTTGGAGACATAAACATCAACCTAAAATCAAAAGATAATATACGTGATTACTACATGGCTTGTATGGCTGAGTGTGGTCTATTGAGCGCGATATCTGACTTTACACGAATTGAAACAAAAAACCAAACTATAACACGAAGTTGTATTGATCATATCTTTGCACGATCCCGCTCACTAGACCTATACTCGGCAGCGCTTGGTACAGTTATGGCGGATCACCGCGCGTGCGTACTGTCGTGCACTGGGATTGTGACAAAGAAAAATACACAGGTTGATGCGAGCTTTAAACAAATAATCGATAACAATAAATTAATGACACTACTTAACGCCGTAGATTGGAATCAAACTCAAATAATGCATTGCCCGATAGAGATAAATAACTTTATCAAAAACAACTTTGAAAAATGTTATAAACAATCCATATATTCTATAAAAAACAACTTAACGAGTAAAAGAAACAAAGAGCGTTGGATAACTAATAAAATAAATATAGTTTGTAAAAAAAGGGATGAGCTATACAACGAATGGAAAAAAGATACAAATAATAAAATTCTTAGACTAAAATACAATATACAAAGGAATAAAACACGAAAGATAATAGAAGGGTCACGAAATAAATACTATAACTATGAAATAAATAAATGTAAAAACAATACAAAAATGTTATGGAGTATACTCAATTCACTAACAGGCAGGGTATATAAATCAATAGACTCAGGAATTTTGAAAGCTTTTAATAAAAATAAAATTACTGTTAAAACATTGGCGAACAATTTTGCAAAAGAATTTGATATGAACGTAAAAAAGATACTCCCAAATTGCGACAATAATCTCTTGAACGATTTGACGTATCTATTTCCCGAAAATAGATCTATGTTTTTTAAACCAGCTGAATCCAGCAGTGTGTCAAAAATAATTAACAAGTTAAGCACCAATAAAGCACCTGGCGCGGATGGTATTCGCTGTATAGATATTAAAAGATTATGTGAAAAAATTACTTCTGCAATAGTAAAATTAATAAACACAAGTGTACAGATAGGTAAGTATCCCCCAGATTTAAAAATAGGAATAGTAAGGCCTATATACAAAAAAGGACCCCACAATAATTACGAGAATTACCGACCAATTACGATACTATCGGTGACAGATAAAATAGTAGAAAAATATATTTGCAGCCAGATACAAAATTATTATAATACCTATAATGTTTTATCTAACGACCAGTATGGGTTTCAAAAAAATAAATCCACGACGTCATTACTTGCTAAATTTACCGACGAAATAAACAACTATCTTAACGACAAACAGCATGTTATTCTTCTATTTATAGACTTCAGTAAAGCCTTCGATACATTAAAACATGAAAAACTCATTCAAAAACTGGAGAACACAGGTATTCGAGGACCTCTTTTAAAGTGGTGTGAAGACTATCTCAAAGAAAGAAAATATCAGGTGAAAATAGGAAACGAACTTAGTAATGAGACATTGATCACCAATGGCACCGCCCAAGGATCTATAATCGGTCCCCTGCACTATTTAGCCTTTGTCAATGACATGGGAAACGTAGTCAAATACAGCTCAGTCTATCAATATGCAGACGACACCTGCCTCGTAATAGCCAACAAAGAACTAACAAAGGCTGAATCTATGTTACAGAAAGATTTTACACTCCTCTGTAAATGGTCCCATGATGCAGGACTTGTATTAAATGCAAATAAAACTAAAGTCATACATGTTCGCTCTAGTCACATAAAAAACATGGACAGACCACTAACTATAATTGCACATGATCATCAGTGTTTGCATAAGGTAACAATTAAAAATAAGATAGGTATGTGATTATGAATTGCTTGAACAAGTTATTCATTACAAATATCTAGGGCTTATAGTCGATGAGAGATTGAACTGGAACTATCATATTGATTACATCATAAATAAATTAAGGGCTATGCTAGCTAAATTTTCAATAATTAAATATAAAGTACCATTTCCGGTGCTTATAAATCTGTATAATGCGCTGGCGGAGTCAATAATATCGTATGGTCTCATAAGCTATGGTAAAACTTTTAAAACTTACTTGGATAAAATATATACATTTCAGTTAAGAATCCTAAAAATAATCATACCTCTAAAAATTAAAATGAAACTATCCAAAGACACCATAGAAATATTTAAATTTTGCAAGATTCTACCAGTACATGATAAATTTAAAATGTTATTATTAACAGAATAATATCATAACAATGAGGTACAAATAAAAGTCACTCATAGTACTGTCACAAGAAAAATAACTAACGCTAAACTTCTGGTACCAAGAGTTTATAACTATTATGGCAAGAGAACAAACAAATTTCAAATACCTACGCTTTTAAATAAAATAACCCCCAAGATTCTATCAACTATTACTAATGAAAACTTTAAACACGTATATTAAAAATATTTCTATGAAAGACTTGAAGGTTCATAATTACTATAATATTACATACCTACCAACTAAATATATATAAATACTAAAATATATTGAAAATATATTATAAATAGTCATAAAACCCTTAAATACCTACATACATAAATATATATAAGTAGAATAGCATCCTATCTCGTACGCTCAAACAAACACTTCCTAATTAATAAGATATTGATATCCATACACGAACATCCAACTCCATTCAATAAAATACGTTCTAAAAGCCTCTTAGAAACGCATCAACTTGTATGCGCCGTCCGCTAGCTCTGACCTGTATGTATTTCGGAGTTCCTACAAAAATATTTCTAGGTCGTTGCATATCGCTTGACTTGGTTGCGCGCGCGGTGATGCGTTTGCATCGGCGTTTGTTATGTAAATTGTTTATGTATTATTTTTATATGTTAATAATGTTATTTGATAAGTTGCGAGCTGAACTGGCATGCACTGCGTTCAAACTGGAACAAGGTTTTTGCAATGCATTGTTTTTAAATTTTGTAAAAATATATTTCGGTATGAATAAATGGAAAAAAAAAAAAAAAAAAAACAACGAATTGGGGAGGTAGAAACAGATGATTTAGTAAAAGATTCATATCACAATATAGAACGTAAAAAAGTAAGAAAAAGGTCCTTCCTCATCGCCGCTCACCATCATCATGTACTTCAAGTTCTTGATTATCCAGTTTAAGTTCATCTTTTTACAGAACAAGTGTATCCTTATCTAGCTTACCCATTTTGTTAAATACTGCAAACCAAGTAAGATATTCACGATTCACGAAGTCTGTCCATCAATTTTACAAGTATCAAATGCCGAAATCAACTCCGGGAACAAAATGTTTTGTTTTGCAGTTACCTCGGAATGATGTTTCAGTTTTTTACTCTAACAGCAAATTAAAGAACATGAATTTCACGATAAGCAAGTTGAAGGCAGAAAATACAGAACGAAAAAAGAATAACATTACTAATGTTATTTTTGTGAACCTATTGTAAATCAAACTATTAGTGAATGCTACTTTTGGCAAGAGGGTAAAGGCTACCGAGGTGCAGATGAAATTGGTAGCAGTTTCTTTAAATTTATCAAAATTAAATTGCATTGTCATACCAACCATGAACCAACTTATTTAAGTTTCTTTTTGGACAGTTGTTGCGGGCAGAACAAAAATAAATGTACAGTCGAGTTACATACGTATGCAGTCGTGAAATACATAAACTAAATTCGATTAGTTTTTAACTCGTCTAGGGTTAAAAAGCATGTTTATATTAGGTATAATATAATGCTGAGTTAGTGACAACCACTAGTTTTATATTTACAATTGTATTTTCCAAAATTTGTAATTTTAAAACTCTTTAATAAGACAATATTTTGTAAATTATTTACTTGTATTATCTCTAAAGTGTCACAAGTCAAAAAAAAAATTAAAAAAATAATATCTTTTAAAGCTACCTACCCGATCATTTGGTAGATCTTCATAAACCATTTAAACTTACTTAAAAACGTATAGCGCTAATTTTGTTAGTTTTTGAGTTATGACCCGAAAATTGAAATTTTTGCTTAGTATAATTTTCAAACGCTATTTACTCGAAAGTTTGATTTTTTGACTTATGACACTATTTGAGCGGAGGTGCGATGTGTATTTCTATGTATTTGTATCGTTGTCTAACACCCTTAACACAAGCAAATAATTTGCTTACTTAGGGGTTAGATCAATGTGTGTAATTTGTCCTGATATTATTATTATAATAGTTAATACCTAAAGTCTAGAGTCTAGATGAATGTAGTAGTAAGTTAGTGCCGTCACAGATACAACATCCTGGGCGACGGGACGCCTGCGTCACTGTTCCCGATACTGACGGGGAAGAACGAGTTGGAACTGCCTGATGTGAGGAAGAAGATGAAGAACAATGGCAGCTTGGACTCCATGCCGTTTATATTTTACAAGCTGAGGGACGATGGGTGAGTTGATATTTTTAGTAATAGTAACAGACCAACTGACAGATGATGCGCTGGCTTAACAGAGTATATCGCGTTTGCTTTAATTATAGAAATTTCTGTTTTCGGTTAAAATTCATTCACACAGGCGTCATGTAAGTGCGTAGAAGTATCGAAGCCCTCTTGATGTACTCAAACAAACACACTTTTGTACTTTGAAGATTTTACTAATACAGACATATAATTATATAAAACTCAATAAAAGTGCACGTCTGACTGTTTTTTTTGTTTCATATATTAGGGGAGGGTCCACAAATTACTTGAGATCTTTAAGGGGGAGGGAAGTCTCGGCAAATATCATTTTGTTTTCATTGAAAAAAAAATATATACTATTTTCGGTTCATTATCCAAATTGTAAATTTGCTTAAAATTTAATCTTAAACATAATCGTTATACGATTAAGATCATTCAATAATTCGTTCGAAAGAAAATAATTTCATTCATATTTCGACGTTATACATTACTACTGACTGTGAAACCACCATATTTGTTTTATACCAAATAGCTCAATTTAGGTGATCGTCTTATTTTTAATTTTTATTACACTTATAACTCTCAGCAATATTGATTACTAGTCTTAACTAGTCGTAACAAGCACAAAGCATTTTTTCTTTTTACATTAACCATCCAACCCCTTTCAATATTTAAGAAACCCACATTTTGAAAAATCTCACGTGATATTGGGGGTTGGGGGAGGGGGTTGAATAAAATCTCACGACATCTCACCAGGGGTGGCGGGAGTTACAAAATATTAAAAAAAAACACCTCACGTAATTTATGGACGCTCCCTTATATGTTCAAATGTACAATGATTAGACTACTAAATACAAATATAAATAATACATTATTAATCATAAACATATATAGAATCTTAAATTATAAAAATTACATTAGGCCAATTTCTTACAAAAAAAAAATCTCGTCAAACAAAACCTTTAGTTTGCAATTAAATTTTCAGCTACCGCACAGCATATTTTGAAGATATGCCCTGGATAGGAACATTTCAGTATCGGTTCAACGGCTTCAGGAAGCAACCCGCGGACCATTACCTTAGAGACTTCTATTTAGAGGAATCCAACAGCGGGAAAAAGTGGTGGCAGAGCAACCACAATAAATACTGCGTGGGAGACACTCCACAGTACCAGCTGATGTTGAACATTACTGATCAGGTAACACACGCAACATGGAATCATAGCGCTTTGTTATTAAATTATTATATTACATCGTATTAATTACTCAATGAAAGCAGAAATATATCAACAACAATTACATCCACGGAGTTGATTTTTTATAACGTAGACGAAATAGTTCAGTTGTTAGAATTACTGCATAGTATTGATAGCTGCAGGTTCGAGTACAGCAATACTTTTTTTTAGTTTCTCCGTCTCGACGGCAAACGTTATGCATTCACGTTCATAGCGGACATTACTCACGACGACTTCAACATGATCTCCACAGCAGACGAAGACACCGCGGACTACCTCACTAGGTTCTATGACCAATACAGACAGGACACTCTGCTGATGGTCATGGGGGACCATGGACCACGGTGAGACTTAGTGCTGGCTCTTAGAAAGACAATTTTAAATATTATTTTAGTTGCGACAGCTTTTAAATGTTATTCTGTACGGAAAAGTTAAAAACATTGGTTAAGATTTTCAAAAGAAACCTAATAATCGAGTCCCCGTTCTGCTAAAGATGATAATGTATACAGGGTTATTTGTAATTAGTTGAGCACCTTTTGCAGGCAGCCCCTCTACATCAATCCTAACAACATTTGTTCTACGACTTTTTAAAATTAGTAGTTTTAAAAATTTAGTTTTTCCCATACAAAATTTATTTATTGCCTCTGAACGTGCATTAAACTTGAGCAAAGAGAGGCCACGCAACTTGTCAAAATATGTGCCAAGGCCACGTGTATCGGGGCGCGGGGTGGCGGGGTGGCGGGGTGATGCAGCGGCGGCTATGCACGTTAGAACTTGATCATTTTCTAAGGTGTAATAAAAAATAGCATCGTTTTCCACTTTTATTTATTAAAATATTTTCTACAATAGTCTAAACACATATTGTCTAACTGTTTAAGAATCTAATGAAAAAACAAAATCTCCAATAGAAGTTGTCCACAAGTTGAATGTCTCAATATTTTTATTTGGTTTATAAAATAAGGGCACTGTAACGAAACCAAATAAATATTATTTTTACAAAACAATAACTTCTCTTTAACTTACTTTATACATATCATATTATCTCGTTTGTTAATATTTATATCATGACAATAAAACAATAAGTTACTTACGAATTTCTTTAAGATGGCGCGTAACAGAAAAACGTCATAATTTTCATTAATATTAATTAATTAAAACGTAAGAAGTGAATCGACTGTTTCTGACGTATAATATTCTCATAGAAGAAACACATAGGTAAGTACCATAAAAACAGACAAATGTACACAATCCACTTTAAAAATAATAACTTTAGGCTTCTTAACATGTTGGATCGTCACTATATCACAAATAAAATTATTCTTCATCATGGTTTCTGCTGTTTCGAGTTGCTGTTCGTTCTAGGTATAGCAAAACAGACCTTGTAAAGATCAGGACCCCAATGCTCCATTTCTCAGCCAAAACTCGTATTTCTTTTCATTCTTACTTCTTCTATTTCAGACAATCAATGTATTTTAAAAATATTATAAATTACATTTCATAATTTCTTCTTCATGTTATAATCTTGAATTTATTTATTAGTTTTAATAGCAAGTCCATAAAATCGCATTGTCCAGTATGTAATTACAATTCATTATTTAATTATAAAACTCTAATCCGATAATTTTATTTTTGGTTAATGTAAATTGTGTTTTGTAATCCACATACTTGTCATTTTGATTATTTAGTATTTCCATAGCAACATGGTGTAAAAGAGATGAAGCTATACGAAAAAAGGTGGCGCGCGCATTTAACAGTTTCTGACTTTCGCTAGCCTGCCGCGACCTATACTTTAGACTGCTTACAAAATACAGAGTAATAAATAATCGAGGGAGCAAACATTTTTTTTGTTCGTTTATTCTGAGTTATTTATCAAGATTTTTTAAAAGTCGTAGAACAAATGTTGTTGGGATTGATGTAGAGAGGCTGCCTGCAAAAGGTGCTCAACTAATTAAAAATAACCCTGTATAACGCTAAATTCCCCGCTGACACGATGGCTCAGCGGTTGGCGGGCGAAAGTATACCGGAGGTGGAAGTTAGATTTTGTGGATGAATTTTTCATTTAATATTATCTTAAAATATTCTATCAAAAATATTTATGTTATGTCAATGGAAG
Source organism: Napeogenes sylphis (assembly GCA_959347405.1). Taxonomy (NCBI): domain Eukaryota; kingdom Metazoa; phylum Arthropoda; class Insecta; order Lepidoptera; family Nymphalidae; genus Napeogenes; species Napeogenes sylphis. Next base: position 34,797,908 of record OY365783.1, on the reverse strand, counting down.
AAAGTTTGCGAAAAAATGTATGTTAAAAAAATGTATTGGTTGCAAAACAAAAAAAAAAAAGAAAACTTGTTTATGATTCAGATACGCTAAAGTTCGAGATACTCTTCAAGGAAAACTCGAAGAAAGACTACCATTAATGGCAATCAGACTTCCAGACAAATTGACGAAATCCAGACCGGAGGCAGAAAGAAATTTAAAAATGAATGGCGAGGTTCTGACCACGCCGCACGATATTTACGCTACGGTCTTAGATGTTATAGATTTAAAGCAGTTTATGAATCCCTATAAAATTAAGGGTGCCGATCTGACGAGAGGGATGACCCTATTGGAACCGGTGAGACGATTAGCTTTGAATTACAATTGAATGTTCGTTATTCGCTTTCTTTCAATCGATATCGTATTTTATTATTACAATACGTAACATCATTCAAAACTATATCGCATTCGAAAGCGAAAACGCAGACATGAAAATTTACCAATTTCGAAACTAGCATCTAACACTACAATTATCAAACTATTATATCGTCCTTGTAAACGACCGAAACCTTGCTCATCATCCAGATACCTAAGAACAGATCGTGTAGCGAGGCGGGCGTGGAGGCCCACTGGTGCTCGTGTCTGTCCTGGGACAGAGTGCCGGAGACTGACGTCATGTACGGGAGGACGGCGGCCGCCCTCGTGGACTTCATCAACCACTTGACGGAGGACGTGCGGTAGGTCGACCAACATACACGCGAGAGGCGCAGTTATGGAACTGTGTCGCCAGACGTATCTGGCGATGTAGAAGGACGATGTGCTCAAAGTTAGCCATTATTGACCAAAACGGGGTTCTTAACCTCTCTCCCCCTTCTCCCTCCTTCAGGTCGCGGTGTTCCCCCCGGGTGTTGCAGGGTGTGTCGTGGGTGACGCGCGCGAGGCCCAATCAGGGCGTACTGACATTCGCAGGCGCCAGGGACCAGGACGGGTACGTCGGCCGCTTCGGGGACTCCGTGAAGCAGACCACCAACAACTACCAGCTCAAGGTACCATCCACTCTACCACCTGCTGTTGGATGACGTCGATTTAAATTATGATATTATGTATGGCCTCTTGAGAGTTTCATATTATGACACTTCAGATTTTTGGCAAATGTATTGTTCGTTAGACAATACATATATACAAAAGTATTATACCACTTGTGTACTTCTTTAGATAGATTTTGTCAAAATAATGAAGACAGATGACAACACTATTCCCAATATTAGTTCCGTGGTGTGTTAAGGTGCGGGTGGGTCCCGGGAGCGGCGTGTATGAGGCCTCCGTCACTCACCTCCTGAAGGAAGACAGGTTCGAGATCGACTCCAGAGATATATCGAGAATTAACGCGTAAGCTTATGTTTTTATCTTTAATTATTTTCTTATATGAATACTCAGCTCGGTTATATTTTAGAAATATCATGTTATGACTATTGCTTTCAAAGTTTATTTAAGCATTATTAACGTGAAATGACGTCATAAAAGTGATGTAATGAGTCCTCCTATCCGCCAGGTACAACGACGAGCCGGCCTGCGTCAGCGCCACGCACCCTCACCTCAACATGTACTGCTACTGTACTGTACTGTAACTGATCACGCACCCTCGCCTCAACATGTACTGCTACTGTACTGTACTGTAACTGATCACGCACCCTCACCTCAACATGTACTACTACTGTACTGCACTGTAACTGATCACGCACCCTCACCTCAACATGTACTACTACTATACTGTACTGTAACTGATCACGCACCCTCACCTCAACATGTACTGCTACTGTACTATACTTTAACTGATCACGCACCCTCACCTCAACTTGTACTACTACTATACTGTACTGTAACTGATCACGCACCCTCACCTCAACTTGTACTACTACTATACTGTACTGTAACTGATCACGCACCCTCACCTCAACTTGTACTACTACTACTATACTGTACTGTAACTGATCACGCACCCTCACCTCAACTTGTACTACTACTATACTGTACTGTAACTGATCACGCACCCTCACCTCAATTTGTACTACTACTATACTGTACTGTAACTGATCACGCACCCTCACCTCAACTTGTACTGCTACTGTACTGTGCTGTGAATGATAATTGTAAGGTAATGATTTGTAACGTGCGGTGAGTTCCTTAGTGGAGGTACAGAGGTTAAAAATCATCGACGCAAATGAAACTCGACCCCGCTACTCGTGTGGACGGTGCTGTTGATTCGCCGTTCTATATATGTAAATATATACATATATTTTTAATTAAAACGTTCTATTTAAGTAATATTAGATATAATAATAATGATATTAGTGTAGATCGAGGACCGTATCTCTCTCTTCGATGTGTTGGCACAAAATATGAATATTACGATATATGTTAGTGTTGGAACAATACTCGCCGGGTGACTTCAATGTACTCATTTAATATCCGGGTCGACCTCGATGTATGGTTGGTTTGTCTGGAGCTCTACCTGCTCTAAGGGAACATTGACATAAAACTGTTCTCGACACAACATTAAATATAACAGTTGTGTATTGTGATTTCGCTTAAAGTTTGTTTTGTAAAATACTCAAAATCATTCAAGTTATTTATTTTATCATTATGAGAATAGTCGGTTAGAACCCGGGACCTACATTACAAATGAATTTAGATATATAAAAAATATATCCAGGTAGGAGTCGATTTTTGTACATTTCCATAGTAAGCCGTCTGGATGGTTTTATAAGTATTGTTTGTTTCATTAAGACCTAACATTAGAGCGCGATGAGATCGATAAAGTGAATATGAACTTACCAGAAATGTCGGAAAAAAAATTAGGTTTTATAAAATGTGCACTTGACTGAATACTGCTGTACTAATTAATGTTATTTAATATTAACTCAAGCCTAATTACTGTTTACTACTCGTGTTTCGTACTTAATTGCATATTACTTTTTATTAGTTATATTTTGTCAGGGTGTAGTAAAACGGGCGATTGGATCTTTCAAGGTATTATTTTGTGGCTAAGTCGAAAATGTTATTTTTCTTATAACGCCACCTGTAATCGAAACCAGAAACGATTATTTTGTCATAACATTAATATTATCATAGATTTAATTAAGATAATTCATTTTTTAAACCAAAATATTTTGATTAGTATTGCTGTGATTATAATAATTTCAACCTGTAATATCCTCTCGCATACTAAGTATTGTTTAATTGAAATTATGCAAAATCTAGTCAATTAAAAAGAAACCTGTAAGATTTTGAAATATTTTTACCTTTTAGTTGTTGAAGTAAACTTAAATAATATGTAAATTGTGTTTTACTTATTAAATTATTAAGTAATTCTTTATTTAAGGTAAGAATAAACTAAATTATTATTAAACTTAAATAAAAAATAAGCAAAGGGATATTAAAAAGAATTTTATTTATTTACAAAAAAATAGACAAAACATAAAAACAGAAACGTTAAAATCCTTATTTTAACGTCCTTCATGACAAAGTTAAATAAAGTGAAAATTAAATATATACTTAAAAACTAGATCATATAACTCATTATCCATTAACATAGCGCAGTCGTCGGTTAAGATTATGAATATTTACAAATAACTAATATAAAAAGAGGTATTTAAGAAAGTTATATAAATATGTTCTCTTGATATATATTAGTAAGGTCCGTTTGTGTCATCGTTGTTATATGTGGTCTGTCTGTCGCTGTATCCTGCGCCAGAGTCGTTGTCTTCGTATGAAATCCTGGGTTTGAAACCGTCCTGGTCGGCTTCGTACTCCACAGTCTGGAATGACATAGTATATAACGTTCATTAATTTAACTCTTATTCTAAAAACAGCCTCATAACGTCTGAACCATGCATGTCTAACACACGTGGTTGTGATTACAAACCTAACCATTTTTTGTTCTAACGTTCATTAATTTAACTCTTATTCTAAAAACAGCCTCATAACGTCTGAACCATGCATGTCTAACACACGTGGTTGTGGTTACAAACCTAACCATTTTTTGTTCTAACGTTCATTAATTTAACTCTTATTCTAAAAACAGCCTCATAACGTCTGAACCATGCATGTCTAACACACGTGGTTGTGATTACAAACCTAACCATTTTTTGTTCTAACGTTCATTAATTTAACTCTTATTCTAAAAACAGCCTCATAACGTCTGAACCATGCATGTCTAACACACGTGGTTGTGATTACAAACCTAACCATTTTTTGTTCTAACGTTCATTAATTTAACTCTTATTCTAAAAACAGCCTCATAACGTCTGAACCATGCATGTCTAACACACGTGGTTGTGGTTACAAACCTAACCATTTTTTGTTCTAACGTTCATTAATTTAACTCTTATTCTAAAAACAGCCTCATAACGTCTGAACCATGCATGTCTAACACACGTGGTTGTGATTACAAACCTAACCATTTTTTGCACGTTCCCCTGAAAGTGACACAATTTCCAGCATTGAAAAGTATCCGACATATTGGTTGTGACATGAAGTTATAACGTCACCGAATTTCATCGTAGCGTGTTTGTTTTTGCGTGAACAAACCAAGAGATCAAAATCCTGTACATATAAATTAAAAAGTAAGGTATATCAGTGTCCGTTGCACCTGTGTGCGTCCGTCCGGCAGCAGTACGTAGTACCGGCCCTCGGCCCTGTCTCCTCTCCTCTCCTCCCTGTGACCAAAGTTGTTCCCGGAGGCGGCGTCCTCCACCATATACTCGAACTCGTAGTTTGCTGGCTCCTTTACATGATATTACTATTGTTAGATTTGGGATTTTTAAGTGCAATATGAAGTATATATAATACATTATATTAAAAAGTAACTCGTAATTAGATGCGGCACAGAACATCTTCGTAGTGTTGGTTATAGTCTATAGGTATCTCTAATATATATTTAGATGTCTCTAAATTGACAGAGTATTTGATTTTAACTCTTGTTATTATTTCACTACTAGACGACTTAAGTTCTTTGTTTATAAGACTCACCCCATTGCTACCATCATCGTATGACCGTGCATTAGGTGGTAGGTACTGTCTGCTCTGCTGGTTGTCGTATCCACTGTCGCTACCACCTACAGGTAAATAAAAAAACACAAGCAGCAGGTTTTAACATTTGCTTAACTGACATTACATGAACGAGTAAAAGCTACTGTTTAAATATAACATACTGCGAGCTATGCCAGGTGCACCATATTCTTGTGAAGGAGCGCTGGACCGAGCTTGGACTGGAAGACCATACTGAGTGGATGGAGTTTGATATAGACTAGTGGGAGGCAAATATTGGGCTGTTGGTGCTTGGTGTTGAGTTTGGGCTAAACGTTGATTTGTTGAAATTTGGTGTTGGCTGGTTGGTGGCAAATATTGGGCCGTTGGATCTTGGTGTTGGCTTTGGGCCAAACGTTGATTTGTTGAAGCTTGGTATTGGCTGGTTGGCGGCAAATATTGGTTGGTTGTTGGCAAATATTGGCTTGTTGGTGCCTGGTATTGGCTTGGAGTTAATCGTAGATTCGTTGGAGCCTGGTATTGGTTGTTTGGCGGCAAGTATTGGCTGTTTGGCGCTTGGCTTCGTCCTTGATATTGGTTGGTAGCAGTTTGCGGCGGTCCGTATTGCGTTTTTTGCAGACGGCTCCTCTTTGGCGCTCCGTACGTAGATGCTGGACGACCCCTGTAATATTGTAATTATTTGTGTTATTAAGAACTAAACTAAGATGTTCTTATGTTTAAAACCTTTCTTAGTAGATAAAATTTTATAAGTTATTTATTTCGTCGGTATATGTACAATATACTGTTACATAGAAATTTCATTTCTGTAGATAATTAAATATTTATAATTTTAATATTATCGATTTCTTATTATCTGTCAAATTCGTAGACAAGGTAAATTATTTATCTGTTGACAGCTAATTACAATTTCTTAATTAGTCTGTGACATTTCTTTTTGTTTAAAATATTGAATGTTGCCAGCTTAAGCTAACTTTATAGTCCCCAAAATGTTATTGAAAATATAAACATTTTGTAAACAACATAAACATAATGTAGAGTAAAAGAAACAAAATATAATAATTTTCTAATCGACAGCGCCACTATAATACTTTTAAAAATAAATGTAAATCTGTAGACAAAGTATCGTTGAGATGAAGTTTTGATTTTCTATAAACTAACATGCTAAATCCAACTGCTTAAAAGTTTTTACTATAGACAAATACTTATTATTAATAAACTTCTGATCTGACTGCGGAGAACGTACAAACAGTATTTATTATAGCTTGAAGTATATTCAACTGTGCTGACTACCGGCACTGTCTCTTCGAAAAGTAACAGTGTTAAGATATAACCAACCAATAATAATAATGGTTTATTTTACCTGAAGACAGCATCCGTTTGTCTCTGACCGAACCCAGGCACGCCATATGTTTGAGCCGGAGCTGCGTTCCTCGACTGAGGTGGCAGATATCTGTAAGACATTACATAGTCTCTTTATGCTTCGATATTGATAGTTAAAGTTAATAACAGTTCTTATTAAACACCAGATAGAGCAGAAGTTAAATGGGGTTAGAAATTAACTAATCTGACTGTAGATTCCTTTTATGACGAAGGCCTATACTACTAGATTTTTTTAAAAAATCTACCGCAGGGAGATTAAAATGACCCGCATTGAAGGTTGATATAATGTTCATTTTGTAGTATTTTATTAATAGCAGATAAAAGAAATGTATTTTATTATTCATGCATAATATGTACGCGCTAATTAGGTAATAAATAGTATACTATGAGCTACCTGTTATCCACCGGTGGTTCTGCCAGACTCGACGCCACTAGTAAGGCGCATGCTAAGAAAAACTAAAATAAGGACTCGATTATGATATGAAAATATTTACCTATATGTGCCTGATACAGAATAATATATCTTTAATAAATAATAATATATGCATACCTTCATTGTAATCTATTATTGAAAATCTCAAATTTAAATTTTTGTATTTCCTGAAAATCCAGTCCTATATTATTTACTATATATTAAATTTGAAAAATATAAATATTTTTGAATGTCCTCGAAAATGATAACACTGTTTATTAATATATTTAATCTATCTACCTGTCGTTGTATGTATGTAACGATGGATGTACACTGATGCTGGAGATGTAACCCTCTGCTTATATACTCGTGAATCTCTTAAGCGCAGCATCTTGTAAGATGAACATCTTAAATTTTAACGGTACATTGGAAGAATACTCTACTTCACAATTGTAAAGTTTGTTGTAATTGGATTCTTTTATGTTATTTTAATATTATTTTCAATTTTATTTAATACATTTATTATACTTTGTTTTATTAGTTTTTACTTAAAGTTATGTGATTAGTAAATAAAAATATTTTGTTTATTATACTTAAATTTCATAGCATGAAATCATGAAGTTAATTAATAGATTTTAGTCAATTAAGTAGCAAGAGTGAGGAATAAAATACAAATAGGTACATATTAAAAAAAAAATGGGTAAATCGTATCATAAATTATAATTGCACTATAATGTTTAATCAATTTAAATAATGCTTTATGTACAGTTATATGTATACAATATATATTATAATATTTTGAATATTATTATATGAATGGTAGAGCAAACTCTATACGTGATCACTATCACCTGATCACCTCAAGGCGTGCTCTAGTTAAAATTCACATTAGATTATGTTTATTTATTTCTAATATATGTAATTAAAAGTAGGCAAAGTTCCCATGATCAAGACATATATGTGGGTTTTAATACGTGTTTCGATATAGAAAAATAATAGATACATGTGTCTGATTTAATCATATATAATAGATATTTTAAATCTAATATGGAAATATAAGCAGTTTTTATAATTGTAAAACACTTATTTACATAATAATATTGGGGTTATTTGCTTAACATTTAACACAGTTGATTAAGAGTTTATTGTGGATTTATTATGTTTTAATATAATAAATCCACAATAAACTCTTTATTATTAATAACATTTGGAGGTATTGTAACATTTCTAAATATATATAAAATGTTTTAATTATTTGTGTGTTAGGTGAGCATAACGTATCACATGAATAGCTGATCTAATCTATTAGGTATAATCTGTAATTACAAGAAGGTCAATTATTTAAAATAATAACCTTAACACTAGGGATGGGATGATATTTTGACGAGCATACGCTTCACTTTATTGGATTGTTTCAAAATGAAATTTATTTTTTATTAAAGAATACTAAAAAATGTCACAACATGAAACACAGTGTTTTTGTCTTTTTATTTTGTACAGGTTATATTGTCACTGAAAGGTTCTGGGCAGATGCTAGCATTATAAATATATTTAAATAACACATTGCCTTAAAACAATAATAGATATTGAATAATTTGCTTAAGCAATACACATTTGTTAATAATATTTGTCTAATTGTATGTATCTGTAGAACAAACCACAATGGACACTTCATCGATAGATCCCATCACTATATTTCATAAGCGGCGCATGCGCATGTATTTTGACAATCGATAGTAATCTTTATCCAGAGCAAGGTCTGCCACGAAACGATCCGCTTTAGAAAAGCTATTGAAGAGCTAGATATGTTGTGATTTCTATTATGATTGATATTATCGCAATTCAATATATTATTATAAGCACTTAATAAATTATATATACTTAGAGGTTATTTATAAAATAAAATCGTTGTGGCAGATATGTATTTCGTCCTCACATTACTCAATCTTCTATATTAGATGTTAGTAACTAAATTGTAGCTTACATGAAAACTGAATTAATTAAGAATCTTAAAAGTTAGAAATTTAAAGAAATATTTGTAGCTCAGTACTCTGTGAGTGAGTGAGTCTATTCACTTACGAAGTACCTATCATAGTAATTCATTAAACATAGCAATATAATTTGAAGTCGTGTATCAGTAATGCGAATCCTTGCATATCGCATTTCTCTAGTAAGTTGCCTAATATGACGTCGTGATGTGTCTACCTGCGATCAGCTGTCGATTAATTATTGGATAACGTCGACGTGTGGCGAAAAAAACTTGCGTCTTCAGTTGAGACTTCCCTATGGAAAGTTTCGGAATGTAGTAGTTGTGCAACATTACTCTTTACTATTTTTACACGTTATTATTGTTACAGTTACCACGAAAATGTGTATTTGATAATACATTATACAACCTGAGCAACAAATTATGAAAAATATATAACTGTCTGGTAATAAATATAGTTACAAAAAATTGAATTAGAAATTAAAAAAACCCCCGATACAAAAAGACCTCTAAAAATAATAAAAATAATATTCTGTACTTATTGAAGTCATTGTGTCGGGGGACCGTTGTACGTACGTTGTACGTATTTTGTCTATTTTACGAAATTAATCATTAAGGACTTCTTAGACTATACCATATATGGTCAACAACCGGCCCGCGGGCCGGATATCCGGCCCGCTGTATGATTTGATCCGGCCCGCATGACATTTTGTAAAACCTAATTAAAAAAAAAATACACTACTTACTCATACTCACGAAATCAAGTGAGCGAGCAAGTGACCGAGTGGCGGCGATCATCAAAGAGTGAGGCGGCAAACATAAAAGCCTTTGATGTTTGCCGCCTCACTGGCGGCGCAACAAAAGATTATTTCTTCTCAACTGTTCTACACTAGACGATTCTAGATCATTCTTTCATTTTGCCTATATAAGCGGGTGGATGGCCCGAACTTAAGTTCAGTTCTATTTGAGCTACCGAGGTGATAACTTTGACAAGCGATATCCTAGCGAACTGCTAGTGCCGTCAATTTGCTTTGTGACTTAGTGTGCATCTCGAGTGCCTACTAATTATATTTTGTATACGAAAATAATGTCTGGTGGAAAGAAACGAGAAGTAGATGCAGAGGGTCGCCAATTTCAAGAAAAATGGACTGAAGAATTCTTTTTTATCTTGCACAATGGTAAGCCTATTTGTTTCCTGTGTAATGAATCCATTTCAGTGATGAAAGAATTCAATATAAAGAGGCATTACTCAACTAAGCATCCTACGCTGCACCCACTGACAGGACAAATAAGAAAAGACAAAATACAGAAGCTTACTGCAAATTTGGGAAAGCAGCAGCAAATGTTTGATAAACAAAGAACACAACTTGATAATGTTGTGAAAGCTAGTTTTATAGTTAGTTCAAAATTGGCAAAGTCAATAAAACCATTTGCCGAAGGAGAATTTATCAAGGAGTGTATGTTAGAAGTTTGCAGTGTTTTGTGTCTTGAAAAGAAAAATGAATTTGAAAAAATTAGTTTGTCACGACGAACTGTAGTCCGACGTATAGAAATGATGGCTAATGATATGAAACAACATTGACTGACCGTATGGCTGGTTTTGAATCATTTTCCATAGCATTAGACGAGAGCACCGATTTGTCGGACACAGCTCAATTCGCTATATTTATTCGAGGTGTTGATAAAGAGTTCACTGTTACTGAGGAATTGCTTGCTTTACAGCCGCTAAAAGGTACCACTACAGGAGAGAACATTTTTAATGAAGTTCAAAAGGTATTCACAAGTTTTGACTTGCCATGGTCAAAATTAGTTGGAGTATGCACAGATGGTGCACCTTCTATGGTCGGCTTCCGTAAAGGTTTCATCGGAATTTTGAATGAAAAAGCAACTGAACTAAATATGCAAAAAGTTGATTTGATAGTCCTTCATTGCATTATCCACCAACAGAACTTGTGTTCTAAGTCCATTCGACTCCAGAATGTTATGAATGTGGTAGTAAAAACCATAAATTTTATTCGATCCCGAGGGCTTAATCATCGTTAGTTCAAGGCGTTTTTGGATGAAATATCAGCCGAATATGACGACGTACCATATAATTGTGAAATCAGATGGCTAAGCAAAGGGAAAATGCTGAAACGGTTTTACGAGTTTATAAATGAGATAAAAGACTTTATCCAAATAAAAGATAAACCACTATCTGAATTGAGTGACCCAAAATGGATATGTGATAATGTGACTTAGCATTTCTGGTCGACCCTATAATAGCCAGCTATTTGAATGATTTAAATTTGAAACTTCAAAAACAAGGACAGTTAGTTAATGATTTATACAGCCATTTGAAAGCGTTTCAGAATAAAATCCGCTTGTGGGAGGCACAGATGCTGTCTGGTAACAGTTACCATTTCCCCACGCTCTCTGCGTATGAGAATATTGCTCATGCTCAATATGCTGAAGAACTCAAGGTACTGTCGGAGCAATTTTCAAACAGATTTAGCGATTTCAAAAACATGGATGACTGTTTCAATTTATTTGCTACTCCAACAAAAAGTAATGCACAAAATGCTCCAATACACTTGCAAATGGAGTTGATCGAGATTCAAGAAAACTCACTCCTAAAATCTAAATTTGAAGACGTGGAGTTGTGCGATTTCTACAAAAAATACCTCGAAGAAGACCATTTTCCGCAACTTAGAAAATTCGCAAGGAGATTGATTTGTGCGGTTGGCAGTACTTATAAATGCGAACAGTTGTTTTCAATGATGAAAGTTAATAAATCAAAATATCGTACAAGGAAGATTCTTTACGTTTTTGTATCAGTGGAATTAATCCAAACATCGATTGATTAGTTTCTCAAATTCAAGCTCAAGTGTCTCATTGATTTCGGTGTTGCTATTTAACTTTCGTAGTTTGTAACAATTCCAAATTTAACGATTTAATTATAATGTTGTACTAATTTTTTTCATTTCATTTTGTTATTTTAATAAATTGATATTATAATAATATTGTCGTATTATTTCATGTCTGATACATATATAGATATTTGCAATAGTGCAAAAAATTGTGAACACTACTTGACAACACTACTTTAAAATGAACTACTTTTAAACGCGGCCCGCGAATGTATTTGCACACTAAAGTTTGGCCCACAACTTGTCAAAGGTTGCCCATACATGGACTATACGATTAGATATCGTAATTTCTTTATTTGCCTTGGTAACTTACTTGCATTTTAATTTCTTCCTTTAGTAAACGGTTAAAATATTATTTTTATTCTTTTTAGAGGTCTTTTTGTATCGGGGGTATATTTTTTTTTTGTTTGCTTTTTAAAGTTATGTTACTGGTTTCTGGATTGTACTAAATGAACTTATAGACACACAAAATTTTCAATTGTTTGAGTATTTTTATTAATCTATCCTAATATTATAAAGAGAAAAGATTTGTTTATTTGTTTGAATTAAGTAGGCTCCGAAACCACAGGACCGATTTAAAAAAAATCTTTAAGCATTAAAATCCTACATAATCCTTCATGAACATTAGCTATTAGCTACGAGGGCGAAGACCTCTCCCCCGCACGAATAAAACGTCAATATCTTGGAGAAGACTATTTCTATTTCGACCATACATGAATAAAAACTATCTCGATGAATATAGCTTTCGATTAAAAAAAACCGCATTCAAATCCGTCGACGCGTATGGCCGCAAATTTGCCACAGAAAGACACATAGATACACAGATCGAAAGGTCAAACTTATAACACCCCTCTTTTTAGTGGGGGGTTAAAAATACAAGAAATACAATAAAATACTATACAGTGCAGTCCAGTACAGTACAATATAGAATGGTGTTTTAAAGAAAACGCTATCATATTTATTGAATATTAATTATATACAGAGTTATTTTTAATTAATTGGCCACCTCTTCATCAGAGACTGCCTACCAACATTTGCTCTCGATAGGTTGATTTATCACTTAGTTTACTGTTATTTGTATTATACCTAATCTTGCCATAAATATTATAACAAGGAAAAAAATATTTTTTTAAATTGCAAATACAATTTACTACTTTTACAGTGTGTTAGTTTAATACACAAATATGAAACAATTAAAAATATAAAAAGCTTATTTATTATTTATTACAATTTATTACTTTTACAGTATGTTAGTTTAATACACAAATATGAAACAATTAAAAATATAAAAAACTTATTCAAAGCAGTGTCCATTGGCTGAAATAGTCCTTTCAACATTGAGGCCAGTTATCAATAGAAGCGCTTTTTCCATGGGGAAATTCTTCACTGCCAATAAATCGTATGGATAGTTTTAAGGACTACAAAATATTAGTTTAGAGCAATCTGTACTCTCTAAAACTGACCATAAATCATAATCCAGCGGATTAAGATCGGGACTACACGACAAGTCTTCAGCTCTGATGAAATCCGAGACTATATTGATTGAGTCCGAGATTATATTGTTGTAAAAATTCCATAGTTATTTATAATTAGTGTATTATTTGTAATTATTTCATTCAAATTTAAAATATCTTTAATCAAGTAGGCGTTTATACGAACTTTTGAATAGTCAATTACATTAAATTGGTCAGTATAGTCAGTCTGTGAGTAAGCTACCACCAGCTTGGAATGCTGTTCTGCTGAGAAGAGCTGAAAATTTCATTTAAAAAGAGAAACTCAACAGTTGCTCTTTTTAAATGAAATTTAACAATGTTTGACTCGTACACAACCATCATCATTATAACATCAACCCTGCAAATGAGTCAATGACCCAAGTTCCACACATTTCGATCAACCAAAAATTCTTGTATGTTATAATAAGATTTATTTAATAATATACTTTAAATTTTAGATTTAAAGCTAAGAAAAGGAAGATCTGACTTATCTTGTGGAACTTAATTATATCTACGACACTTAAGTCCATGAAGGATTTGTAAACTTTTTGAAGGCGAAATTTTGGCGTTACGAGCTTATTTTTATTTCTTGTATTGATCGTATGTCTGTCGTTGTTTTAATATAAGCATTTAAATTTTGGCGTATATATATTAAGTTATTAAAAATGTATTGAGAAGTCATCGTGGGAATACCGATTTCTTTAAAAACATCTCTTAGGGAGTCTCTAGCTTTTAAATGAAGAACACGTGACAGAGCACTGTTTACTTTATCAAAATTAGCTTTATTACGCTAAACTTTAAAAATAAGCGAGGTATCATCAGCAAAACGTACAATGTCACATAGTCCTTTTACTTAAAAGGGCAAATCATTAATATAGAGTAATAATAAAAAGGGGGCAAGAATAGATCCTTGTGGAACACACATTTTTAGGTGAGAATGCACACGCACACCATAGTGATTAACGCACCACCATATGATTGAACGGTTTGCATAATAATGTTTGATGGTCCACGCAATCAAAGGCTTTAGATAAATCACACCCCGATTGCATTCTGTGACTTCTCCCATGCGTCATAAATGTGCCTAAGAAGCGCGGCACCCGCATCAGTTGTTGATTTGCCTTTGGTGAAACCATATTGTTCACTATGCATGATTTTATTGCTATAAACAAATTCTGTCATTTGGTTTAGAATATTTTTTTCGAATATTTTACTTAAAGTATGTAAAATAGAGATAGGCCTATAATAATATTCGGGTTCTAGTCTATTGCAACTTTTGAACAAAGGAACTACTTTACTATTTTTCATTAAATCTGGGAATGTACCGGTTTCAATACATTTGTTAAAAAATAAGAATAATTGTGGAGCAATATCATTTATAATACTTAAAAGTAGTTTTACTGACATACCCCAAAGATCACCAGTTTTTTTCATATTTAGGTTTCTAAGAGTTAACAATTTCATATGATGTAACAGGTTTCAAACCAAAACATTTATTACTGACTCTTACGTTATTCGTCAATTCGGCGATTGTATCAAATGCTGAAGAATTTAAATTACGCGTGACTGTGAAAGGAATTTGTTAAAAAAAGTCTCAAAAAATGCTGCCACATGTAAATCTGAATTTATTTCAATATTATAAATTTTGAACTTAAAGGTCCTTTAGCATCCCTAGTTATCCCAGAAACACTAAATAAAACCTCCCAAGTTGTAATTATAAAACTGTTATTTCTCTAACTTCAACCTCTTATAAGACTGCATTGACTGTTTAACCTGTTTTTTTAACATTGGATATGCAATTTATTATTTAATAGTATTGTTGCATAAACAATCAGAGTAAAATTCAATTAGATTTAATTTAAAGTAATCTTAATTATTTGTTTTAAAATAAGTTTTGATTACGATAATCGTGATAAAGCCTGTAAATTAGTATAAATGCCGATATTATTATAATAATAATTCAGTTTTTACTAGAATTCGTGTGTTTTATTACTCTCTACGCTATGTTCTACATGGAATTTTCAATGTAATGACCACAAAGTAATGGCTGCAAACAGCAAAGGTGGTCACTGCACACGGGCGGTGCGTCCTAGAGGGTGACAAATCGAGCAATAGAAGTGTAATAACATGGAAAATAACTCATGGATCAACTCGATGCAGAACCCTATAATTAATGTTAAAATTTGCATACATTTATTAAATAATTTAATTGATAAATTCATAAAATATCGCACGGATGGAATATTGTTAGCAGAAGTATCAATGTAGAAACTAATTTCAATTCTATAAACACAATTCGACCTAGAAGAAAACGAACAGAATTCCAATATGATCATAATGATAAAATTTTAATAGACCATAAAATTAGATACACGGTAGAGTTGTATTATAGAATGCTAGATCAAACGATAACTGAAAAGAATATTATTTACACTGCCGTTTTCAGTTGCAACTTACATAAGGTTTAGAGACATAGAGAGCTTTATTCGTGCCCGGGGAAGAATACCTTTTTGGCGCCCAAATTTTTAATATTATTTTTTATATTAATTTTTACTTCTATTCACGGACACGTCGCCCGTGCACTTTTCGCATTTAGTCTGTATTTGGCAGATGAATCGTTGAATCGTTTTGAGATAACATGCTCATAAGGAGTCTATTAGTAGAGGTATCTTAAAAAACTATATAAGTGAGTCCTTTACACAGTAATTACATATATACTTATAGATATAGATACTTATATATATATATATATATATATATATATATATATATATATATATATATATGTAATTATTTTATTTATTATAATTTTTGTTTACTATATTTATTTATTTGTATATAATGTTATAATATAAAGTATTTAAGTATTTGATATACAATAAAGATTTTATTATTAAAAGTTACATACGGGGAACGCTGTCGTGCAGTTGCAACTGTTCCTGAAGTTAATCATAAAAACGAAGCCAAGAGTAAATCGTGGAACTCCAGAACGTCCAGAATTACAGCAAGTGTTTCTGTTGTATTTTCTGTGCTTTTTATTAGATATGAATATGAATTTATTATTTCTGATGTACTTGGGTGACCAGAGCCTTGTATTTGTTGAGTTGTGGTATTTGTACATAAAAGTCTAGCAGGAGTAGGTGAACGATCTGAATTTGATTTTATATCTGCATATTAATTATCTCCGGGATTTTCCTTTTGGGATTTTTTTCCTAAGTATGTTTCTATTATTACTTTAAATTTTAGAGCTTCTTTAACTTGCTGAAGTTTTCTTTTCAGATTCTGGAAACTTTATATTTTTCCTGGCGTTGACATGTTCATAATAAAAAAATATATTTTAAAAGAGAATAGAATGTTTGAAAATATCTATAACATGTATACCCATGTTAAGCTTATTTTTAACTATCGATCGATACTGTAGCTCAATTGGTGGAGCGACGGGACGGTTTCTCAGAGGTAGCGAGTTGGAATCCCTGGCCTTATAGGTTTAATTTTATTCTATATTTATATAATTTTAGGGAAAAGAATCTTATTTGAAAAGACAGGAAAGTGAAAAAATACTAATATAATAATACTGAATATATTCAATAACATTGGAAAAACCAAAATCCGGGCGTCCAAGATCTACTACAATGGAAGAAAACGAAGTTAGGCCATCCGGTCTGTTCGTGACGATCCAATTTTTCGATTCGGATGCTTGCTGTTGCATGGGTCTTCATTATGACGCATTTTACAAAATATCTAAAGCTTCGCCCATACAAAATGCAGATGGTGCAAGAATTAAAGTCAGGATGCTGGTGAGAAGCTTGACTTCGTAAATCAGATGATTGAGCACTTTCCGACGTTTACCAACATCTTGTTATCGGTTGAAGCCCATTTTCATCTTGATGAACATGTTAATAATTAAAATTGTCGCTACTGGAGTGCAACCAATCCAAAACAAAAACATCAGAAACTCCTACGTTCGCCTAAAGTGACCGTATGAGCAGCGATATGGGTGCAAGGGTTTATCGGCCCTTGCTTTTTTGCAGATGGAAGGGGACGCACAGTTACAGTGAATTCAGCTTATTGATGATGATGTTAGACGCCTTCTTCGTGTCTAAACTGCATTTTTTTTTGTTTATAACCAAAGATTATGGGACCAGCAGGAAGGAGCAACTTCACACACGTCCAACAAGTCTCTACCAAGAGTTCTTGAAAATTTTCCTAGCAAATTGAGCTCCAAGAGCAGTGGCGTAAGTTGGCGCTCCAAGCAGTACCGATTTAACATATATGGACTCTTTCCTATGGGGTTATATCAAATTCAAAGTTTACGCCAACAAACCGATTTCTCTGGAACAATTATAAGTAAATATCAAACACGATATGGATGCCATGAGCGCGACGGTTTATATTTGGACGACGCCATTTTTAAATAACATCCCAAACAGTGTATTTTAATAAGTAATAAAAAAATGAAGTACCTAACTCTGTGCTTTTAAAAAAATGATTTTTTAAAGGAGAACTTTCTTTTGAGACGCCATATAGAATAGTAAAATTTTGTAGAGAAATATTTAAGTAGTAGCTGACATGCTCGCAGCTTCACCCGCGGGAGTTCCGATCCCATGGAATTTGTGTAGATTTTCGTACCCAGTTACCTACACCACGAATCAGTAAAACAACGTGAAAATCCGTTTACTACTTTTTGAGGCAGACATACGCAACTGGGGACTTATTTTATAATGCCTAAGATAAATTAATAGAAATGCTCAGAAGTGGCTTCAGTCTATGCCGTCTATACTCTATTATTATAATTATTTAATAGGTAATAATTAATGACTTTGTAGTTTTTTTTGTTTAAAAGACCGTCCGATTAAATTTTTACCGTTTCATAGTTTTCTAGATATTTATTCTTGGTATTGTTGGGGTTTTATATTTCAGTAAAAAAAAATAATATTAAACACCTAATCAAAATAAATGTTTTATATTACTTAAGATGTTTTTCTTTTTCCCCCATAATGAAAAAAAAAAACATTTAAATAGTTTTAAAAACTGAACTCAGCATAGTGGCAGGGCGGCATAATCGGTATTGCACGCGGGCGATCAAGCAGCTAGCGGCGAGCCGGTTGTTTGTTACTTTTCTTAAAATTACATTAAAGTTTTGAAGGCAAAATTATTAATGGGATATATACACGGTTGCTTCTTAACGGGAGGGTAATTCAAATTTACTTTTTTTTTGTTATATTTTAGTTAATAATATGTTTTTTAAAGTATTATTGTATATATTTTTGGAATGTAGTCCCTTTTCGCGCGCTGTGAAAGGGCACGTTGGCACGACATGTTTTGCTATCTCTCTCTCTCTTATAAAAAGCAAGCGAGATATTTTCATTTCTTCCATTATAATTTTTTGTATTATATTAAATTGCTTAGTAGTTCTTTATTATTTTTTTGATATTCGAGTTTGTTCTATTAGAATCAATTTGCAAATAAGACAGTTTAAATGAAAATAATAATACAAATTTGTGATCAAATATACTCGTCAACAACGCCATCTATTTATACCTTAGGGAAACATAACTACATCTGTTATACAAACATATCAGTACAAAATAAAACCGCTAGGTGGCGGGACAATAACTCATGGGTTTATTGATTAACACCTTTTAATTTAGTTATTCTTTTTATTTATAAATTTAATTTTAAATTATCGGCGAAATATCATATAAAACTAATATACAAATATTATTCATTAGCATATTGGCTTCTATTAATAATTTAATACCATAAAAAATAGAAATGTATCGTTCCCTACATGGAAATATAAGTTTTTATTTACCTACACCTTTCTTTACCTACTTTTCTCCCCCGGTGACGCTGTAATAGCCAACAAGGTTAACAGTATAGACAAAAAAAATATAAAAAAATTACTTACCTACATTACAAATAATAAATATTTTAGGTTTTAATTAATTATTTTTTGTATTTTATTAAATTGCTTCTTCTTTAGTATTTATTTGATATTGTAGTTTGTTGCAATTTGTAACAACGCCATCTATTTATACCTTAGCGACATAACATAATTACATCTGTTATATAAACATAGTGAAACCGCTAGGTGGCGCGACAATAACTCGCGGGTTTATTGATTACCACTTTTTAATTTAGTTATTTTTCTTTTATGCGTATAAAAAATATTAATATCAATAATTAATGGAAAGGAACTTCGTTCGATCCGGGTGTCCCTTGACACCTTTTAGTTTTTTATTACTATTATTTGGTTTTATTAATTGCTATATGTTAATATTCAACGCATCATACTTGTAATGATTAACTGTGTTGCATACTTCTTATTAAACATGTTGGTGTAAGCAATAGGATAATATAAAAGTAAAAAAAATAACAAAGGGATATTAAAAAGAATTTTATTTATTTACAAAAAAAATGATAAAACATAAAAATAGAAACGTTTTGGTATCATTGGGCTCAATGAGAACAGAGACAATAGGGATTCCTACATGACAAAGTTAAATAAAGTTAAAATTAAATATATACTTAAAAACTAGATAATAAAATTCATTATCCATTAACATAGCGCAGTCGTCGATAAAGATTATCAATATATACAAATAACTAACATAAAAAGAGGTATTTAAGAAAGTTATATAAATATGTTCTCTTGGTATATATTAGTAAGGTCCGTTTGTGTCATCGTTGTTATATGCGGTCTGTCTGTCGCTGTATCCTGCGCCAGAGTCGTTGTCTTCGTATGAAATCCTGGGTTTGAAACCGTCCTGGTCGGCTTCGTACTCCACAGTCTGGAATGACATAGTATATAACGTTCATTAATTTAACTCTTATTCTAAAAACAGCCTCATAACGTCTGAACCATGCATGTCTAACACACGTGGTTGTGATTACAAACCTAACCATTTTTTGCAGTTTCCCCAGAAAGTGACACAATTTCCAGCATTGAAAAGTATCCGACATATTGGTTGTGACATGAAGTTATAACGTCACCGAATTTCATCGTAGCGTGTTTGTTTTTGCGTGAACAAACCAAGAGATAAAAATCCTGTACATATAAATTAAAAAGTAAGGTATATCAGTGTCCGTTGTACCTGTGTGCGTCCGTCCGGCAGCAGTACGTAGTACCGGCCCTCGGTCCTGTCTCCTCTCCTCTCCTCCCTGTGACCAAAGTTGTTCCCGGAGGCGGCGTCCTCCACCATATACTCGAACTCGTAGTTTGCTGGCTCCTTTACATGATATTACTATTGTTAGATTTGGGATTTTTAAGTACAATATGAAGTATATATAATGTATTATATTAAAAAGTAACTCGAAATTAGATGCGGCACAGAACATCTTCGTAGTGTTGTTTATATTCTATAGGTATCTCTAATATATATTTAGATGTCTCTAAATTGACAGAGTATTTGATTTTAACTCTTGTTATTATTTCACTACTTGACGACTTAAGGTCTTTGTTTATAAGACTCACCCCATTGCTACCATCATCGTATGACCGTGCATTAGGTGGTAGGTACTGTCTGCTCTGCTGGTTGTCGTATCCACTGTCGCTACCACCTACAGGTAAATAAAACAATACAAGCAGCAGGTTTTAACATTTGCTTAACTGACATTACATGAACGAGTAAAAGCTACTGTTTAAATATAACATACTGCGAGCTATGCCAGGTGCACCATATTCTTGTGAAGGAGCGCTGGACCGAGCTTGGACTGGAAGACCATACTGAGTGGATGGAGTTTGATATAGACTAGTGGGTGGCAAATATTGGGCTGTTGGTGCTTGGTGTTGGGTTTGGGCCAAACGTTGGTTTGTTGAAACTTGGTATTGGTTGTTTGGTGGCAAGTATTGGCTATTTGGCGTTTGGCTTCGTCCTTGATATTGATTGGTAGCAGCTTGAGGTGGTCCGTATTGCGGTTTGGGCAGATGGCTCCTCGTTGGTGCTCCTTGCGTAGATGCTGGACGACCCCTGTAATATTGTAATTATTTGTGTTATTAAGAACTAAACTAAGATGTTCTTATGTTTAAAACCTTTTTTAGTCGGTAAAATTTGATAAGTGTTTTATTTCGTCGATAATTTCTTATATTTACAATATACATGTAATACAATTTTATATCATCGAAAATTCAGAAGCAACATCTAGAACTTTAGAAATGTAGACTAAGAGAGGCAAAATATAATAATTTACCAACAGACAGTTCTACTATAATACTTTTAAAAAATACTACCAGCAAGCAGCGGTGTTATAGTCCATATAATATATATAGTCCATATATATATATATATATGGATATATATATATATATATATATATATGTAGTAGCTAAAGGATTCGAACCCGCGACTACTGGGAAACCGTCCCGTAGTTCCCAGTAGTCGCGGGTTCGAATCCCTGCCCGTATCTGTTTTTTACATTCTATATTTATATAAATTTAAATAAGCTTAACATGGCTATACATGTTTAAAGATATTTTCAAAAATATGTAGTAGCTTCTTCTGTGATCTCGGAGAAAGTACAATCAATTAGGTAGTTATAGCTTAAACACAGTGTTGCCTACCGGACCCGTCATATTTAATTTATATTTAAAATAATTATATTATACTCATAAACGTTTAATTTACCTGAAGAAAGCATCAGTTTGTCTTTGACCGAACCCAGGCACGCCATATGTTTGAGCTGGAGGTGCGTTCCTCGACTGAGGAGGCAGATATCTGTAAGAAATAATATAGACATATTGTGATCCGATATTGAACACACAGACAGAGCATAAGTTAATAAATAAAAGAGTTTTCAAATAAATTTAAATTAGGTATCTAGAGATTATTTTGAAATTTTTGATATGGGGTTAGAAATTAAAAAATTTGTCTGTGGAATCCTTTTATGAAGAAAACTTATATTTCAAGATATATTGTAAATCTTCTGCAGGGATTTAATGGCCCCTGTTGAAGGTTTGAGTAGTTTACAAATCATTACATAGTATAGAGCAAAGTCGCTTTTCGCGTCTGTCCCTATGACTGTATGTATGCTTAGATATTTAATACTATACTACGGATTTGCAATGATGATGCAAATAATGAAAATAATGTTCAAACTTGATTTCATTGAAATTCGTGTAAATATAAATACTATGTATAATTAAGATAATTGTATATTAATTATTTTTTCAACCACTTTGTATTTATATTTTGTTCATGATTTGTTTAACCCATCATATGTAACTAATAAATAAAACATATTTCCTCCTCTTCTAACGATATTGTTTGATGCTTGGAAATTTTATATCAACGTTAAACGTCAAATTAGTGTATACGTGTACACAGGCTACTACGCGTGCGCTAGTCTGGCTCTCCGCGCTATTATCATTAGCATGTCGGTGACGCGAACCGAGGATTTTACCCTCTACCAAAACGCTCAACGCGCCTAAAGAAGTTTTCACTTCAAAAATCATATAATTTTTGCATATAGTTTTAATTACTCTCAACTTAATAGTTCCGTTTTCACTTCTATCGGTAGTCCCACGACTGCTACTGTTTTTATATTTTTTTTAATGAAAATCTATAAGTAGAATATATTAGAATGGTTATTAAGTGCTCTGTTTAAAAAGTATTTAAATGGACGTTTAAGTAAAAACAAGAGAGGTAAAAAAAAATATAGTATCTAATATTGTATTCTTATTAAAAACTTTAAATAGATTTTTGACAGTGAGCGATGTCTAACGATGTCGTAATTTTGATTGTATCACTTAAAACGAGTCATATAGAAGCCAATACAAAAAAAAAGGAAAGGGGAATTGTCTTACTACGATTTTAAAGCGTGCGAAGCCGCGGGCAAAAGCTAGTTACATAATAAAATAAATTTTGTAATACCATGTGAATGAAATGTATTTTTTTAATTAGGTAATAAATAGTATACTATGAGCTACCTGTTATCCACCGGTGGCTCTGCCAGACTCGACGCCACAAGTAAGGCGAATGCTAAGAAAAACTGAAAGAAAGACTCGATTACAATTTGAAAATATACATAATATACAGAATAATAAATGTTTAATAAAAAATATATATACCTTCATTGTTGTCTATTTTTGAAAATCTGCAAATTAAAAGTTTTCTTTTTCTTGAAAATTCTGTGATTTATTATTTACTATATATTAAATTTGAAAAATATAAATATTTTTGAAAGTCTTTATTTAGAAATTATAACACTGTTTATTAATTTATTTAATCTATCTACCTGTCGTTGTATGTATGTAACGATGGATGTACACTGATGCTGGAGATGTAACCCTCTGCTTATATACTCGTGAATCTCTTAAGCGCAGCATCTTGTAAGATGAACATCTTAAACTTTAACGATACAATGGAAAGATACTCCACTTCATAATTATGAAAATTAAAGTAATTGGTTTCTTTTATATTATTTTAATTAATATTTTCAATTTTATAAATTAAATTTATTATACTTTGTTTTATTAGTTTTTACTTAAAGTTATGTTATTAGTAAATAAAAATAATTCTTGTAATATATTTATGTTTCGCATAAAATATGCAGTAAAAGTAATAAAAAATCAATTCATATTTAAAAAAAATGGTTCCTAAATGCTATCATAATCTAGGATCCGCCACAATCCGCTGCGGGAGTTGAGCTGAGCGCCCTCCCCCTTTTTTATGCTACTAAAGTCAGTCCATACCTCGTCCAAGGACTTCCAATGAAGTTGCTGGCACCGGAAAGGTAAGAGTGGCGAGCGCGCGCAGGTTCAGTTAAGCTTAAGTCTATGAGATATTCAGTTTTCTTTGACCATATCTTTAAAAAGAAAACAATATTTTTTTATTCTGTTTTAAGTTTGAGTAAAAGCCCAGTCACGTCCTTGACATGCGTGCCAATTTCGATTAAAATTGGTCAAGTGTTTTTACTGTGATGTTGCCTCAAAAAATTGATTCTCAAGCTTACGCTCAGCTAATTCGAAACAGTTATTTAATATTTAATATAAACTGTAAATATTGATATTAAAACGACCAAATGAACATGAACAAAACGGCGACAGATGATTTTTATTTCGATTCCAGGGCAGAATTCTTCTAAATATCTAGTAAATATTTTTAAAAAAGCCAATTTACTATGATAACAACATTTTTGAATGTGATACCGCGATTCAGAAATATGGTGGACATGCACAGCGACCTCTGTTGAGATCTAGAAACTGTTAGCGTAAGTCTATGGGAGATTCAGTTTTTTGACCATATCCTTAAAATGAAACAATATTTTTTTATGTTGTCTATGGGAGAACAAGCCCAGTCATATCCTTGATATGCGTGCCAATTTTGGTTAAAATTGGTCATTGGTTTTCCTGTGATTTTGCCTCAAAAATTTATTCCCAAACGGGTAAGAGCTTCGCTTACGCTTAGCTCAATAATAATTGCACTATTATGTTTAAACTATTTAAGTAATGCTTTATATGCAATCATAATGCAACTATTTAAGTAATGCGTTATATGTATAAAACATATATTATTATATTCTGAATACTATTATATGAATGGTAGAGCACACTCTACACGTGATCGCTACAGTCTGATCACCTCAAGGCGTGCTCTAGTTAAAATTCACTTTAGATCATATTTATTTATTTTTAATATATGTTATTAAAATAAGGCAAAGTTTTTATGGTTAAGACATATTTGTGGGTGTTGCATCGATATAAGAAAATAACATACATATGTCTGCTTGATTATATATAATAGAGATTTTCAGGTATTTAATGAAATTATTTAAATCTAATATGAAAATATAAGGATTTTTATAATTCTAAAACTCTTATTAATATAAAAATATTGTAGAATAAATATTATTTAAATATAATAAATTGACAATAAACTCTTTATTATTTATTAATAACATTTGAGGTTATGAAACACATTTTTGTGTACCTTTTAATTTTGTGCAGGTTATATTTGTCACTGAACGGTTCCGGTAAGAAGCTCGCATTAAAAAATATATTGATGTAATACATTGCCTGCAAAAATTAAAGATATTGAATAATACATTTATGCAATGTATAATTAATAAAATATAATAAAATAATATAATTCATCGATAGAACCCATCACTATATTTCGTAGGCAGTTCATGCGCATATGCGTATTTGGATAATCGATAGTGCCTAATCTTAATTCAGTGCAAGGTCTGCCACGAAACGATCCGCTTTGGAAAGGTATTTTTTTTTTTTTTTTTTTATATAATCTAGGGCAATGCTTGACTACATTCCACCTGATGGTAAGTGGAATGCAGTCTAAGGTGGTAAGGCGCATTACCCTAGCAGCCTATTCACTCTTCTCTTGAATTTATCCACATTGTATTCTTTCGGAAATACCGACGCAGGCAAGCTATTCCAATCCTTTGCTGTACGCAGTAAAAAAGACGAAGCAAAGCGCTTCGTTCGGACAGGTGGAATGTCCACAACAAAAGGATGGATTCCTGCCGTGCGTCGGAAAATCCGATGATGGAAGGGGGCCGGGGGAATTAGATCGTGTAATTCCTGCGCACACTCACCAAAATGTATCCTATAGAATACTGAGAGGCTAGCAATTCTACGCCTGTGTTCAAGGCTTTGGAGGTCGGCTTCGACCAACTCGGGATCTCCTATGAGCCTCATTGCTCGCCTCTCAATTGAGTCCAGAACCGCAAGATGAGACTTTGCGGCACCAGCAAATATGTGGCCACAGTACTCTACACACGACCGGATCTGTGCTTTGTATAAAACAAGAAGCTGTCCCGGTGTAAAGTACTGCCGAACCTTCGCAAGAACGGCAAGCTTTGCTGCTGCTGCTCTAGCTCTGGACTCAATGAACCGACCAAAGTTGAGGTTCGAGGAAATCTCTAAGCCTAACAACTGAAGCCGGTCACTGTATTCCAAGGATACATTCCGGAAAGTAGGAGCCAAGGTGAAAGGGCTCCTTTTGGCGGTGAACAGACACGTCTGCGTTTTGGTGGCGTTGAATTTGACAAGATTGGCATTGCTCCATGTAGAGACTGCCTGAAGTTTGTCATTCAAACGCTGCACCATGGCTTCTCTTTCAGACTGTACTTGATCTCGACTAGCCCGAGTACTCGGCAGATATCTTTCTACAACTGTGCTGTCGTCTGCATACCCATAGATACCGGGCTTCAACAGATCGTTAATGTGCAGCAGAAAAAGAGTTGCAGAAAGAACGGACCCCTGAGGCACTCCGGCATTTATTGTCAAGGATTCCGAGGAACACCCATCGACAACTACTCGGAGAGATCTCTGGCTCAGAAAGTCCGTTACCCAGCCGATCAGACCAGGAGATATACCGTACGCTGAAAGCTTGCTTATAAGGCTCGCATGCCAGACCCTGTCAAATGCCCTCGAGACGTCCAGAGAGACGGCGACCGCTTCTCCGTTCTTCTCGATGGCCTCGCCTAGAATGTGTGTAGCATACACTAGGAGGTCCCCAGTAGACCTATTACGGCGAAACCCGTACTGTCGATCACTGAGGAGATCGTTACCTTCTAGGTATGCCAGAAGGCGCGAGTTCAATACACGCTCCATAATCTTGCAGAGTATGGAGGTGATTGAAATCGGTCTGTAGTTGACAGGATCAGCACGGCTGCCTTTTTTGGGCACATTTAAGAGCTAGATATGTTGTGATACTATTATGATTGATATTATCGGAATCCAATATATTATTATAAGCACTTATAAAATGAAATATACTTAGAGGATCTTTAATAATCAACATCGTCTTTGGCAGATATGCCTTTATTTCGCAGAAACAACAATCTAGTTAAATTCTAGTTTACATAAAAATGTATTAATTAAGAATCTTAAAATATAAGTAAATCACCAAACGGTTAGTGAATTAGTCAGAGTGAGTGAGGCTATTCAGACTAGCGAAGTACTCGACGACAGTCACCATAAATAATGTACAAAATAATAGTAATTCATTAAAAATAGCAATGTAATTTGAAGTCGTGTAGCAGTAATGCGAATGCATATCGCATTTCTCTAGTAAGTGGCCTAATATGAGATTGTGATGTGTTTACCTGCGCTCATCTGTTGACAAAATATTGGGGAGTCGATGTTAAGAAATGGAGTCTGCTGTCGTCAGCGTAACGATTTCAAGGAGACCTGTCAACCCTCAGGTTTTTTAGTCGTAATGCAGAAATGGATCTCCTCATGGACCACTGTCTCCACCGCCGTAGTCGTAATTCTTGGAGGCTGCAATGCGCACATTACCGATTGTGTTGAGCCACGAACCACTGACAAAAAAAAAACGTATTTTACTTTGCGCCAATTAATGATCATTTTGTTCCTGCAAAAATCTATACGATGACCTTTTCTTAAACGATCATAAGTGGAGCGTATCGGATGTCATATCTCCAATCGTGCTCTGAACATGCGCTCCTGAATAGACTCCTGTGCCACAGCATTTATTTCGCACTCTTATTTAAAGGACTTACTTCTCATGAATGATCGTCCTTTTACGTTCGATCCCTAAAAGGCCTAATACCATTACTTCCTTGCTCTCGTAAATAATGGCTAGCATTATAAACAGCCAGCTCCTGGCTTATCTTCTAAGAGTATCTAAAGCGCCGATGGATGGCGGCCATTTAAAGTAAGAGAGCTTGCCTGACAGTAAGTTTGTCTATACCTTCCTGTAATATTCTCAAGAGTTTCTGCTACTAGATTAACAATTTTCTTAAAACAATAATTATTTCGATCGGTTAGAAGATTAATTTTCTGTCTATAAAATAACACAAGAAAGAAACAGGAATAATTCACTAGAGCTATTTATATGTTTGCTAGTTATTTTGATTTTTTTTTGTACATTTGATGCAAGTTTTATGATTTATCCACTGACACATTGTAAGATACACGTTCACTATTAAAATATTTTTGTTATGATCTTAATATTGTAATTTGAGATTTTAACATCCTTAAAAGGAGTTGGTTAGTACGAATCTTAAAAACTATGTTAGTGAGTCCTTTTGCTCAGATACAGTTTATTATTATTTTTTAATTGTTATTAAATATGTAAGTATAATATATATTTTTTCTAAGTGAAAAATTCTTTAGCATTGTTGTGATTTAAACGTCGATAAAAAAAAAGTGACAGTCAAAAAAACTCAGGCACATAAATGCATTCACCGTTTTCTCATCCCTTCTCTTTCTAATATCAGTCCACGTTGCCAATGCATAGAATTTATAAGGGAACCTCTATATGCCCCCTTACAGACTTTTGGTTTAAATTTAATTGTCTTAATTTGTGTTTTGTATAATTCCTTTTCTTTCTCCTCAAACTATTTTAATTAAGTGTTTATTTTCTTACTTTACCATAAGTTTATAATTTTTTCTGTTAACTATTTTCTTATTCTTATTAAAATCTTCTCTCTCTAGTGTTTTCTTCTCTCTCTTCTCTTAATCACCATATATTTTTGCTCTTCTCACATGTTATAAATCTGACTCATATATATGTGCGATTGTTTGGATATATGTGCAATTGTTTGGATGTTTGTTACTCAATCACACCAAAACTACTAAACGGACTTTGATGAAAGTATTGATTGTAGGTTATGTACCAGAATAACACATAGGCTATAGAAATACTAACTTTTGCACGTGGTTTTGTCTGTGATGATTGTTACTCAATCATGATAAAACTACTGAACGGATTTTGATGAAATTTAGCAATATTGTAGCTTATTTTTTTTTATTTTTTTTTTTATATGATCTAGGGCAATGCTTGACTACATTCCACCTGATGGTAAGTGGAATATAGTCTTAGATGGTAAGTCGCATTGCCCTAGCAACCTATTCACTCTTCTCTTGAAGACACCCACATTATATTTGGCCGGAAATACCGACGCAGGCAAATTGTTCCAGTCCTTCGCTGTACGCACTAAAAATGAGGAAGCAAAGCGCTTCGTTCGGACAGGTGGAATGTCCTCAACAAAAGGATGGATACCTGCCGTGCGTCGGGACGTCCGGTGATGGAAGGGGGACGGGGGAATTAACTCGTGTATATCCTGAGCACACTCACCAAAATGTATCCTATAGAATACTGAGAGGCTAGCAATTTTACGCCTGTGTTCAAGGCTTTGGAGGTCGGCTTCGACCAATTCGGGATCGCCTATAAGCCTCTTTGCTCGCCTCTCAATTGAGTCCAGAACCGCAAGATGAGACTTTGCGGCACCAGCAAATATGTGTCCACAGTACTCTACACACGACCGGATCTGTGCTTTGTATAAAACAAGAAGCTGTCCCGGTGTAAAGTACTGCCGAACCTTCGCAAGAACGGCAAGCTTTGCTGCTGCTGCTCTTGCTCTGGACTCAATGAACCGACCAAAGTTGAGGTTCGAGGAAATCACAGACAAAACCACATGCAAAAGTTAGTATTTCTATAGCTTATGTAACAGAATGACACATAGGCTATAGAAATACTAACTTTTGCATGTGGTTTTGTCTGTGATGATTGTTACTCAATCACGCCAAAACTACTACACGGATTCTGATGAAACTTAGCTATATTGTAGCCTATGTACTAAAATAACAAATAGGCTATAGAAATAATAACTTTTTTCACGTGGATTTGGTGACATGACATAGATTGTAGCGCAATAACTAGGTGCCACGGGAGATCCTGTTTAGTATGTATCCTGTGGTATAAATTTTAAATAGTGGTACCAACGTTAGTGTAACATCACAAAATATTTTTATTTTTAGAAGTAAAATATGGAACATATAGTGAAAGAGTACCATCTTATATAAAAAGTGTCGATTTAAATTCATGTCACTATTTTTCATCAAGGCTTTTTTTATGTTACAATTTTTTTTATTAATAAAAAAATGCAGAAGTAATTTTTAATATAGCTAAGTTAAAAAAAAGTAATTGAAATAATAAGTATAGAGTATTTTCAGTATAGACCATAGAGTATTGTTGAAATGCTTGAACTACAAAATTATTTACCGTGATGACTATTTTTTTCTTGTCCTTTTATTTTTGTTGCGTTGGTATTATTTAGTAGTATTAATTAGTATCTAACAACCAATATTGTACTAAAAAAACATTTTAAGCTTTAAGCAATAAGAAAATATAAAAGTTAACTTGGAAAAAATTAAATAAAGGAGTATTAAAAATAATTTTATTTATTTACAAAAAAATAGACAGAAAATAAAAAACATTAAAGTTTTGGTATCACTGGCCTCAATGAGAACAGAGAAAATATGGATTCCTTCATGACAAAGTTAAATAAAGTTAAAGTTAAATATAAACTTAAAGCTAGCTAATAAAACTCATTATCCATTAACATAGCGCAGTCGTCGGTTAAGATTATGAATATTTACAAATAACTAATATAAAAAGAGGTATTAAAGAAAGTTATATAAATATGTTCTCTTGGAATATATTAGTAAGGTCCGTTTGTGTCATCGTTGCTATATGTGGTCTGTCTGTCGCTGTATCCTGCGCCAGAGTCGTTGTCTTCGTATGAAATCCTGGGTTTGAAACCGTCCTGGTCGGCTTCGTACTCCACAGTCTGGAATGACATAGTATATAACGTTCATTAATTTAACTCTTATTCTAAAAACAGCCTCATAACGTCTAAACCATGCATGTCTAACACACGTGGTTGTGATTACAAACCTAACCATTTTTTGCACGTTCCCCTGAAAGTGACACAATTTCCAGCATTGAAAAGTATCCGACATATTGGTTGTGACATGAAGTTATAACGTCACCGAATTTCATCGTAGCGTCCTTTCATCCTGTACATATAAATTAAAAAGTAAGGTATATCAGTGTCCGCTGCACCTGTGTGCGTCCGTCCGGCAGCAGTACGTAGTACCGTCCCTCGGCCCTGTCTCCTCTCCTCTCCTCCCTGTGACCAAAGTTGTTCCCGGAGGCGGCGTCCTCCACCATATACTCGAACTCGTAGTTTGCTGGCTCCTTTACATGATATTACTATTGTTAGATTTGGGATTTTTAAGTGCAATATGAAGTATATATAATACATTATATTAAAAAGTAACTCGAAATTAGATGCGGCACAGAACATCTTCGTAGTGTTGTTTATATTCTATAGGTATCTCTAATATATATTTAGATGTCTCTAAATTGACAGAGTATTTGATTTTAACTCTTGTTATTATTTCACTACTTGACGACTTAAGGTCTTTGTTTATAAGACTCACCCCATTGCTACCATCATCGTATGACCGTGCATTAGGTGGTAGGTACTGTCTGCTCTGCTGGTTGTCGTATCCACTGTCGCTACCACCTACAGGTAAATAAAACAATACAAGCAGCAGGTTTTAACATTTGCTTAACTGACATTACATGAACGAGTAAAAGCTACTGTTTAAATAGAACATACTGCGAGCTATGCCAGGTGCACCATATTCTTGTGAAGGAGCGCTGGACCGAGCTTGGACTGGAAGACCATACTGAGTGGATGGAGTTTGATATAGACTAGTGGGAGGCAAATATTGGGCTGTTGGTGCTTGGTGTTGAGTTTGGGCTAAACGTTGGTTTGTTGAAATTTGGTGTTGGCTGGTTGGTGGCAAATATTGGGCCGTTGGATCTTGGTGTTGGCTTTGGGCCAAACGTTGGTTTGTTGAAGCTTGGTATTGGCTGGTTGGTGGCAAATATTGGCTGGTTGGTGGCAAATATTGGCTTGTTGGTGCCTGGTATTGGCTTGGAGTTAATCGTAGATTCGTTGGAGCCTGGTATTGGTTGTTTGGCGGCAAGTATTGGCTGTTTGGCGCTTGGCTTCGTCCTTGATATTGGTTGGTAGCAGTTTGAGGTGGTCCGTATTGCGGTTTGGGCAGACGGCTCCTCTTTGGTGCTCCGTACGTAGATGCTGGACGACCCCTGTAATATTGTAATTATTTGTGTTATTAAGAACTAAACTAAAATGTTCTTATGCTTAAAACCTTTTTTAGTAGGTAAAATTTTATGTTATTTATTTCGTCGATATACATATATCGATATACATATACAATATACATGTAATACAATTTTATATTAGTGAAAATTAAAAAGCAACATCCAGAATTTTAGAAATGTAGAGTAAAAGAAACAAAATATAATAATTTTCTAATCGACAGCGCCACTATAATACTTTTAAAAATAAATGTAAATCTGTTGACAAAGTATCGTTGAGATGAAGTTTTGATTTTCTATAAACTAACATGCTAAATCCAATGGCTTAAAAGTTTTTACTATAGACAAATACTTATTATTAATAAACTTCTGATCTGACTGCGGAGAACGTACAAACAGTATTTATTATAGCTTGAAGTATATTCAACTGTGCTGACTACCGGCACTGTCTCTTCGAAAAGTAATAGTGTTAAGATATAACCAACCAATAATAATAATGGTTTATTTTACCTGAAGACAGCATCAGTTTGTCTCTGACCGAACCCAGGCACGCCATATGTTTGAGCCGGAGCTGCGTTCCTCGACTGAGGTGGCAGATATCTGTAAAACATTACATAGTCTCTTTATGCTTCGATATTGATAGTTAAAGTTAATAACAGTTCTTATTAAACACCAGATAGAGCAGAAGTTAAATGGGGTTAGAAATTAACTAATCTGACTGTAGATTCCTTTTATGACGAAGGCCTATACTACTAGATTTTTTTTTTAAATCTACCGCAGGGAGATTAAAATGACCCGCATTGAAGGTTGATATAATGTTCATTTTGTAGTATTTTATTAATAGCAGATAAAAGAAATGTATTTTATAATTCATGCATAATATGTACGCGCTAATTAGGTAATAAATAGTATACTATGAGCTACCTGTTATCCACCGGTGGTTCTGCCAGACTCGACGCCACTAGTAAGGCGCATGCTAAGAAAAACTGAAATAAGGACTCGATTATGATATGAAAATATTTACCTATATGTGCCTGATACAGAATAATATATCTTTAATAAATAATAATATATGCATACCTTCATTGTTATCTATTATTGAAAATCTCAAATTTAAATTTTTGTATTTCCTGAAAATCCAGTCCTATATTATTTACTATACATTTAATTTGAAAAAAATATATATTTTTGAATGTCCTCGAAAATGATAACACTGTTTATTAATTTATTTAATCTATCTACCTGTCGTTGTATGTATGTAACGATGGATGTACACTGATGCTGGAGATGTAACCCTCTGCTTATATACTCGTGAATCTCTTAAGCGCAGCATCTTGTAAGATGAACATCTTAAACTTTAACGATACATTGGAAGAATACTCTACTTCACAATTGTAAAGTTTGTTGTAATTGGATTCTTTTATGTTATTTTATATATTTCGTATTATTATTATTATTTAATTATATTTAATACTATGTTTAATTAGATTGTGTTTTTTTTTTATTTTATTAATTATATTTATTTTGCTTTGTTTACTTAGATTGTGGAAAAAATGTATGTGATTAGTAATTAAAATTAAATGTAGTTATATTAATTATTATTAATTAGTATGAGGGTAATTAATTCATTTTGATAAGTTATGTTAGTAATAAATAAATACTATTTACAAAGTTAAAAAAATGGGGTGAATTCTGTCACAAATTATAATTGAATCTTTAAACTATAAAAGTAAAGCCTAATTTGCAGTTTTAGGTATTTTATATATATTATTATGTAAATGGTAGAGCATACTTCACACGTGAGCGCTATCACCTGATCACCTCAAGGCGTGCTCTAGTTAAAATTCACTTTAGTTCATGTTTATTTATTTTTAATATATGTAATTAAAAGTAGCCAAAGTTCTTATGATCAAGACATATATGTGTGTTGTATCGATATACAAAAATATTATACATGTGTCTGCTCTGATCATATATTATAGAGATTTTCAGGTATTTAATCAAAAGATTTTAGCCTAATATAAAAATATAATAAGGATTTTTTATTCAAAAAACTTTATTAACATAAAAATATTCGAGGACTTCTTAAAACTTTACACAATTAATTGTCTTTATTTAAATAAAATCAATGGATAATATATATAATAAATGTAATAAACATTATAAAATGTTTTAATTATTTGTGTGTTAGGTGAGCATCACGTATCTCATCAATAGCTGATCTAATCTACTGAAGTGGAACAATAATATGTAATTACAAGGAGGTCAATTATTTAAGATAATAACCTTAACACTAGGGATGGGCTGCCATTTTGTGGATATATAGTTTGTTATTATATATATATATATATATTGTTATTATATATATATATTGTATAAATTTCAAAAAGTTGTTACAGCATGAAACATTTGAAACAACATCTTTGTGTTTTTTTTAATTTAGTACAGGTTATATTTTTACCGAACGGTTCCGGGAAGAAAATGACATAAAATATTTAAGTAATACATTGCTTCAAAACAATAATAGATATTAAATAATTTGCTTAAACAATACACGTTTGTTAATAATATTTGTGTAATTGTATGTATCTGTAGAACAAACCACAATAGACACTTCATCGATAGATCCCATCTCTATATTTCATAAGCGGCGCATGCGCATGGATTTTGACAATCGATAGTAATCTTAATCCAGAGCAAGGTCTGCCATGAAACGATCCGCTTTAGAAAAGCTATTGAAGAGCTAGATATGTTGTGATTTCTATTATGATTGATATTATCGCAATTCAATATATTATTATAAGCACTTAATAAATTAAATATACTTAGAGGTTATTTATAAAATAAAATCGTCGTGGCAGATATGTATTTCGTCGTTAGTAACTAAATTGTAGCTTACATGAAAACTGAATTAATTAAGAATCTTAAAAGTTAGAAGTTTAAAGAAATATTTGTAGCTCAGTACTCTGTGAGTGAGTGAGTCTATTCACTTACGAAGTACCTATCATAGTAATTCATTAAACATAGCAATATAATTTGAAGTCGTGTATCAGTAATGCGAATCCTTGCATATCGCATTTCTCTAGTAAGTTGCCTAATATGAGGTCGTGATGTGTCTACCTGCGCTCAGCTGTCGATTAATTATTGGGGAGTGTGGTCCAAGTTAGAAGAGATAGCGCCTTTCGGATTTCGGTTTTTGTTTGAGTGTTTTGAGTCCAACGCCAAAAATTTTGTCTACTATAAATATTTGCGTATTATCTTAAAATAGTAAGGATTTATATAATCG
Organism: Napeogenes sylphis; assembly: GCA_959347405.1. NCBI lineage: Eukaryota > Metazoa > Arthropoda > Insecta > Lepidoptera > Nymphalidae > Napeogenes > Napeogenes sylphis. Next base: position 34,762,511 of record OY365783.1, on the reverse strand, counting down.
TTATAAGTATTATGAATGTTGCGTTTTTGATAAATCGTATAAATTATAGACGATTCGTCATATTTACAGAATCTGTGTGTTTTGTAAAAAAGATGGTTCATATTTCAGTAAAGACCCGATATTTAGCGCTTGTATCCAGTAGTTAATAATTATTTGACACGCGAAAGGACAACAATTACAAGCTAATACACTTGTAATATTAAGAAGCTTATAACTTGCACAGTACACAAAATATGTGATGTGGGTAATTTTCCAAGCTCACGAATTCGAGATCGTTTTATATCCAAATTCAACGCGCTAATGATAGTCCACATCGCGTCCTCGATACCAAGTACAAGATACATTTTATATTCAAGTACTATTGTCCTACTGGATCCATATAATTAGACCGTTCTTAAGTTAGTTACATATATGTATTATGTGTATAAAGTTCGTCTTTTATGTTTTTATGCATCGTTCCAACGATTGCAATGAAATGTATGCAACGTTTTAATTAAAATGGTCGTAAATTCTGCTCAACATCCTTTCAAAAAAGGATGCCTAAAGATCGATGTTCACACCTTCGCTCCGTTCCCATCTTTTTATTCATTTTTCCTTCATCTCTCCCTTTTCTCTTGTATTTATTTATTTATTTGGTAAACAAACAGTATTTACACTCTTTAAAATAAAATTAATAATTAATAAATAATATCATTAAAGTTCCTTCTGTTATAAAAACAAACTTAACATGAACTTAAAAAGTAAAAATAATATTAACAAATCATCAAAAGAAGCATAAGTTGCAAGAAAAAACAAAATAACATTTACATTAAAATAATAATAAAAACTCAGAAATTAGAACACACTCACATCGCAAAAATAATAAATAAAAACGTTAAAATTAACGAAAATTTCTTTTAAAAATACTAATCTTGTCATTAAAGATGTCGATGTTATGACAAGTGTTATTAAAGTCACGACAAGCTCGAGATATAGATACATTATTTGTGGCTTTACATTTCTTAAAAGGTATAAAAAATAACTTATTGTTTCTGGAACTTAATCTAGGACATTTAAATTTAACTTCACCGAGAAGGTAATTGTATGTTTTTAATACTAATATACAATACTAACAATATTTTAGACTGAAAGATAACTTTATTCACATGGTAGGTATTTAGGGTCTTTACTAAAAAATATCAATATATGTCTGCTGATACTTCTTATTGAATGCATACACCTTGCAAGATTTCACAAACAGATCTTACGTTTATGGTCAATCTATCGAGAGCACGGTTATGCGCAGGCGCATCGTGCACCATTTTACGCAATTTGAATTATTTTGCTATACTATATTTGAAATTACATTATGGTAATAGTTTTAGTGCAATAATACCTATTACATATAATTATTACCTACCTATCTTATAATTACATATAATCTTTACATTTATTTTAGTTACACACCTAAAATAAATGTAAAGTACACACTTTTTTAAATAAGGTACTTAGGTATTTTTAGGTACTTTAATGTGTTATTGCTGAAATTATAAAAAAAAATATTTTATTTTATAATGTGTTTGTAACTTATAACTTTAGCTAAATATTTATTATATTTGCGTAGTTTGAGGCCACTAATATAGGATTCAAAGATCAAAGTTCAAATCGGTTAAACATGATACAAATAAAGAGAATCATGAGATTTAATGATTTATGATCTGTAACTGGATCACGATGTTTTAATAATTAGTTCAATATTCAGATGAAACGTTTGATCTTTGACTTGTGAACCTTCGTAATGTAATTACTAATTACAATCACCATATCTTCGTTGTGTGTCTGTGTTAGTTGTCACCCGTAAAACTTTGTTTGCAAACCGTGAGAGTATGATAGTACTCGGAAGTGATGCTGGATACTTGCTAAATGACTCTATACAAAAATATTATTTTCTAAAACGAAAATTTTCAAATAAATTTTACTGTTTTTAAGTATATTCAAGCACTCACTCAATAAACTTTATTAATTTATAAATTAATGTAGAGGGATATGTGAGTAGAGGGAGACCAAAGATTAGACGATGGGTTGCGTAAGATATATCATGACTAATAGAAGAGTGACTGTTGAGATGACGGCTTATAGGTAAGAGTGGAAGAGAAGAACATTTTGTGCTGTGCTGTTCAATTGGATTGGATGGGATAATATTCAGAGAAAACTTAGTTAAGGTGAGCACTTTCTTAATTACCTATATTGTTTGTTTAAGACTCCATTGGTAAAGTATTTTACACTAATAACAGGTATTTAGTGAAGGAAAGCAATTCGTAATTTACCGGTCATTATTTTTGCAAATCATTTATTTATACGCTGCTTTTTTGTGTTGACATTTTGATATCCATGACGTCTAAAACTTTCAGTGCTTCTTTCTCTTTTGACCAGGTTGCTTATTTTGGTTATATTATTGGTTGCTTATTAAAACGAATAATATAATAAGTCCAAGAAGTCTGTAGTTGGTGCTCTAGTTCTGGTCAATACTCCGGTTGCATCAGTCGTCTTTAAAGGGCGTATTCTTGCCGTTATCAAAAGCTGGGCACAGATTTTATGTAAATTTTAAAATATAATTTTCGATATGATATTAAGTTTTAATATTAAAAAGTACAAACTTTTTTATTTAATATACTAGTATTTAAATAAAAACCAACAAAGTCAAAGCATCTCTGTTTTTAAATCTCTCATCTCTGGGTTTTTTTTATTTTACTTTATCCTTTTTATTTTTCACGTTGGGAAATCCTATATAGATACCACCCAGACCACGTGGGGGGTAGGGAGGTTGAGGGGGGGGGGGGTTGGCTTTTTTTTAAAAGGAACTCACACTTGGCCGGTTATTTACATTAGGCATACATCGTACTTATGAAATGTCAGACTCTAGTTGCACGGTTTCTAAACGACGAAGCTACAAGGTTACTCATTAACTTATTTATGAAATTACAAGCTCAAACGATTGTTATTAAAAAGATCTATTTAATATTAAATATATATTCCCTTATCTTCAAACTAAAAGGCACACTTCAAACTAACTAAAGGCACAACACCACCTAAGTGGTAAACTTTTCTTTTATTTTTCTACTTTTAAAAAGTAAATCCGTCACTGTCCTAGCTGTTAGCTTATAATATAATACACACTGCCGCCATTCCTACACGTGTCTAAAATACATTTAAATTTGTATTATTTATCTGTTAATAAACTTTTCGTAATGATAATATTATTTATGTTGGTTTATTATTGTAATAAGCTAAGCACATCAACATAACAATAGGTACATTTAAGTCTGTACTCTGTTCTATTCCTTATCCCAAAGATTACCCTGAACTTGCGTCTAATGCACACAATATGTGTAGATGTATTTTGGATTCTTATATTTCTGTGTATATTTTATGCATTATATAATTAACGTAGTAAAATATCTATTTATCAAATATTTATTAAATATCATAGTTAACAGACGAGGATAAGATAAAGTACAAACTAATAATTACAATTTAAAACATCAACTCAAAGATAAAACAATATAGCTGTATGAGGACCCCGTTGTTATTTAGCATCAATAGTGATTCTTAGAAAACTGAACTTTACCACACCTATCGCTTCCTCATTTAAAGATATATTAGTTTGTACTTAGGTACTTAGATATTTGTATTACATTATGACTTGTTTTACATCTTCATATAATATACTTATAATTAATTCTATAGAATACTAATCCCTTGGCAATATTATACATATAGGCATTACATTGCTACGATATCAAACTGATAATAATAACATACTCACACTTCACACACAGCCAGGACATTATTCAGATATACGTCATAAAGCAAATGAATACGAAATAATTTTTATCAAATATTATGTTCTTGAGTAATGTTCAATTAAAGAATCTCTTTGTAAAATTTCAAACGGCTATACAGTATGCGATAATATAATCATAGCGAATTCTAAAAAAGTCAGAAAGTCAAAAATTAAATTTTCAGGGATATTAATCGCAACGCATCTCTTTTCGTCCCCATCAGCGCGGTGCTCTGAATTCTGAAGACAAGTACAAAATCAAGACATTAAGATCATTGTTCTTAATAATTAATTAATAATTATTAGTAATACAATTTCTAAATCAATATGTCACGCTAAAAACATGTCATGTAAAACCGAACTGATTCTTATGATTCATCTTATGAATTGATCAGGTTGTTTCAAGATAAAGGTATTTCTACCATATACTAAATTAGGCTATTTATCATATCATTCTTTGTTATATAATACGTGAAAATATTATCAATACAGGCAGACACAGAAATTCTATTTGGCACGAAGAATAATTTTAAATTTTGAAGTTCTTACAATGATCTGAATCTAATAGTGGTAGAATAATCTTGAGTTATCTAGTAAGTTTATGTTGAAGTTAGTGAATACAATATTTTTTTTAGATGCAGGTAGTTTTTATAGAACTTCCTCAAAAATGGGTTCAAAAGAATCATATAACAAACTTAGGTAGTTATTAGGTAGTTATTAGGTAGTTATTAGGTAGTTATTAGGTAGTTATTAGGTAGTTATTAGGTAGTTATTAGGTAGTTATTAGGTAGTTATTAGGTAGTTATTAGGCAAGAACATGATATTTCAATAGTCCTTTCAACATAGAAGCTCGCAATATCTTTGTGTTCCTTAAATTGTAATTTATTGTTGATAATTACTAAAGAACCAATGCGTATAGCATTCACTCACATTCACTCTACAGAACGAACTAACCATCTGATAAATTTCAATATATAAAATATGTTACATAATTTTTGAGCTAATGTTAAAAACACATGAGTATACATAAACACAAACAACACACATATGAATCTTATTTGTTTACATTTACTTTCATTTCATTTATTTATTTAGTTATGTACATCTTTTCCGTTTTGAATCAATATCAAAATCACTCCTAGACGTCAAAAGAAAGATTTGAGTGCTATTTGAATGCTTATCGAAATAAGCACTACGGTAAATAAAGACACTCCTCAAATATAATATACATATAATAAAATTGTCACTGATCCATTTATGTACAGGGAAAATATAAAAAAAAAAACCTCATAGAGGGCCATTATAAGAGCAAGAGTACCCAAAACTATAGTTTTTCAGTTTGTCTGTATGTCTGTATGTTTGTGCAAACTAATCTCAGAAATGGCTTAACCAATTTGAATACGGTTTTCAGGAATATATTATCACAGTCACCACTTAACATTTAGTGTTTATTTCGTCTAAATCGGTTACGAAATAAAAAAAATATGTCAATTTATGTACATCAGGTAATAAGTACCATGCAAATCCTATTCTATACATGTAATAAATCTGTAGAGGAGTAGTCTTTGTACATAGAAAATTTAAAAAAATATATATACCAGGAAGTGAAGTGATAACTAACTGAATCCATTTTCAGCATTTTTAAAATCTTTGTCTGTTTATCTGTTTGTCTTTTAGTGACGTGCACACAACACGAAAAAAAATATTTTCAAAAATTCATACAGGGGGACTTTTATATAAGCAAGAGAACCCAAAACAATGTTTTTTTCATATTGTCTGTTCGTCTGAATGTCGGTATGGTTGTGCACGCTAATCTCAGAAACAGATTAGTCAATTTGGATGCAGTTTTCGGGAATATATAGTCATGGGATTCACATTATTCATTATATTGTTTTTTTTTTAACCATCGGTTAATAAATAAAGAAGTTAATAATATCTTATTGTCGTACCATTGCTTCTTACCGGTTTAAAGGTTTATAGTTTTTACATACATTAATAAGTACAAAGGGTACTTTTTATCAAAATCGAAAACTACGCGTACGAAGTCATGACACGAGGCAGGACATCCCGAGCCGAAGTCCTTGTCTCAATCTGAGACGCCCTCTGGACATCGTTCCCCATGGAGGCCCATCTGGCCCCCCCTTTTTAAAGGGTGGGTCTCCTGACCCACCCGCTCCCCCGGTGACGCTCCCCGGTGTAATAGCCAACAGGGCTAACAGTATAGACAAACAAAAAAAAAAAATAAGACCAGTAAAAAACGGTTTAGTTTTCACATTTTATTTATATTTTATTCAATATCTAGTCGAATCACAGTATACTGTAAGTAAAAAGATCACAATAATTAACATTAATAATACCTCAGTGTAAGTTATTACAACAAATATACTTCGGTTTAGCCGCCTTCACACCGCTACAGCTACTCTTTAATATTTTAGATAATTCAACTTATCAATTGATTAGGTTTTGGCAAGACATAGCAAAATAATTATCACCTAAAATAGTATTTAAAGATCTTTATTAGTACGCACAATATACACCGTTATACACATGTATGATACATAATATATGATGTGTCGGACCAGCCGAAATTTAACGACGAATATAGTAGTTGTTTGGTAAGTGTACACGAAAATGGAACGTTTGTTTCCTAAATTGATTTAACAACGAAAAAAAATACCACAATCTTACAATTGCTTATAAAATGATACAAAAATTACTTTGACAAATAAAAAATACTCCAATTTAATAATATATTGAAAGGAAGTTAGAAATATATTTCGTAACAAAATACAAACTTTATGAAAGTAATTACCTATATGTAATAAATATATAAAGTAACAAACGTTAGGTAGTCTCGCGGCGCGTGAGTTGTCCTGTATCTTAATTAACCGATTTGGGAACTCGGTTTACTTCGTTTTAGTTCGTCTAATCGTCGGCATCGTTCGGCTGAAAAAAAGGAATGCAGTATTTAATTTTTTATTATTCATATTAATATAGCTAGTCTCAGCAAATCTCAATATTGTATGCGACTTGTCCTATCGAAACCGTTTTAACGATTTTGAGTAGTTAGATTTTTTGGTTGAGAATTCGATGCATCTCAATATTCTTTAGGCAGATATAATATACGCACTCGAATGCAAAGCGGAAGTAATATCGATCGCCAATAACAATAACCAAAAACATATTTATATCTGTGAGGTAGAGTTTCGAGATTCACTGTCCTGTAATGGCGCTACAATAATAGCGTCTCTGTCTGTCTCACCTGTGCCGGGTACAGGAAGGTCTCCGCGACGTCGGTGCCGTGTCTGTTCCCGGCGACGCAGCGCCACGCGCCGAGGTCGCGCCACGACACGGAGCGGAGCCGCAGCGCGCCAGAGCGGGACACCTGCCGACCGCGACGTTACTATCCGTCTCACTCACTCGTTTGCTCGAAAACTAGTCGGTAAATATCTCACTTCCATCCTCGAATTTTTCTTAACGACGTTGCCGTCGTTGTCCCTCCAGGTCACCGTCGGTCGCGGGTGACCCTTGACCTGGCAGGGCAGCACCACGTCGCTCCCTATCGTGTCCACGAACACCTTGTACGTGACCAGGATCTTGGGAGCGAGGGGTACGAGCTTCGATCGCTCGGAGTCGTCGACTACGCCGTCGGGTGCTGAAATTGGACGCTCATATTTAGCATGGAGCTACGTATAGGAAAGATAATTGAAGACATAAATAGAAGCTGCCGCCAGTTATTTAAAGGAGGCATCGATGTCGACTCCGCACTGACCGGTGCTGTAGACGAGCGTGTCGGCCCGCAGCGAGCGCGCGCCCGCCGTGGCGAGGCAGCTGTAGCGCGCTGGCGCCTCCGTGTGCGCCACCAGCAGCGTGGACGACACGCGCGCCAGCGACGACGGACTCGCCTCCAGGACCTCCGTCGAGGCCTTGTCGTACTGCAACGAAACGATGACCTCAGGGGGCGCCCGCTCATTTACATTCCAATAGAAAAATCCGGACAAATTAAAAATATATAGTTTATAATCCATATCACAGGTGGCTCTTTACGAAATTAAACAGGGAATTCTAAACGCGCGCGATAGATGGCGCCGCGAGTACCACGGGGGTCGTACCTCGTAGACGGGCGCGTCGTTCTTGAACCAGTGTATAGAGGGCGCGGGCGCAGCCACCGCGTCGCACGTCAGCTCTAGCACCTCGCCGGGTGAGTGAGACACCGCGCGCGCCGGACGACGAGACAGGGAGAGGAAACTCTTTGTTGGCGGTTTTGTAACTATTACAAAGCAGTATTTAATATTTATTACGTGGATTTAATATATTTGTGTTAGATACACATTGAAGTACAGCAAGGGCTTTAACTATTGATGAGTAATTTGATCAAAATTATACATCCAAAAAAAAATACTTGATATATGAAATATGGTATTTATATATAATAACACTCACCTTTAGTATCTATATGGTTATCGATGTCACCTAGCAGCTTTATATGTCTGTCGACGGTGGATGCGCCGGCTCCAGCCAGCGCGACCGCTACTATCATTAGGAAATACATTTGTACTGGATGAGATTCTTGGTTATATCTGAAACAAACAATGCAATATCAGTATAATTAGTATGCACTGGTGCTAAGTGTTCATGTCGTGTCCAGTAGGAGGTCTGGTTGCTTCCAAAACCTGAATGACAAAACGTTGCTTGTAAGCATTTTAAATATACATATAGGTATATGTTTTAATAAAACATAGGTAAGTACTATTATTACAGATAAATATGTAAAATCCTCCGTGATTTAAGCGTTTACAAACATACCTTCTTATGCTATTATTATTATCATGCTTTACAACATTATTTTTATTGTGAGATAAATTCCTTAAAAAAATATATCTTTGGAATTTGTTTTTTTTAATTTTACTGTCTGATTGGTGTTTTAAAAATAAAATAGAAGACTCTATTAAATCTTTGTAATTTGAAACAAGATATTCTTCTAAGGTTTTCTATTTGAGGTCCGTTTTGCTTTGACTTTAGTCAATCATTAAAACTGAACCGAAATTCAAAGATCCCTCCAAATCAATAGGTATAGAAGATATATTGGGTAAAATAAATATAAATAAAATAACAAAAGTAAAACTAAATTATTCTTCTCAAGTACTTGTACTTTAAAATAAGTATCCACTGTAAAAATGTGTATTTCTTGCATCATCTTAATATATAAGTGTGTAGGGCGTCTGCCCTAGATAATATATATAGCCATAGATTGTCTATTATAAATAAATTAAAAATAATATTCTTAATAAAAATAAAATAATAGGATATTTTGTTCATAATAAAATATTTAAAATAAATTAAATAAGTATTTTTATAAAGTAGTTATTATTAAAATAAAATATTACCTTAAATTACCCCAACTTTATTTATGTATAGAATTAAAAACTTCACAATCACGTTCGAAAACACAAAACAAAAATACTATAAAAAAATATTTAAATATTTAACAGTTTTTTTGAAAATAGGCGCGTACACACAAGAGCTTTGTACGGGACTAAATGGCGGCAAATGTATTCGCGTCATTTATATAGGCGGGAACATCTTGGATTCAGAATTGAAAAACGCACGCATATTGTGTAGTGTAGGAGTTCTTATTAATAGTTTCGTTTTTTCTTATTCTTATTAACAAAAAAGTTTTATCTTACGCTGAAAAATGACAATAATTATATCGTGGTTTAATACTGAGAAACTTTAGTGACGCTGTGAGATAAACATTTTAAAACCTGAAACAGACATCCAACATGTGTCTACGTGTACAACCACACGTCATTATTTCATAGCTTTTGTTGCTTGGTGTATTTGGTACAATGTGCTTTATATAACACATTTCAACAAACACGCCATTTTATTTTAGGTCCATAGTCCATATATCTAACATACCTTAATTTTTAATTTTAGCAATAATATTTCAGACTTTAAGAAGTATAATACAAAATATTTATTTATTCAGCATTTCGAATAGCACGAGGTGCGTTTAAGGGCCTTTAAAAAAACCTATAATAATTCCAATATAGTAATATTTTTAATTACAATTCGCTTACTTTCGAAAATTGATAACAGATGGCGTTACATGTTAAAAATTAAGTTCTCAGAGCTTTTGATTACAGTAAGGTAATTATTTTAATATAGATCTTGTTAAAATATTTCAAAGGGTGTGTATGCAAAATGCATTTGGGGTTAGTGCCTGGTAACTTATACTGGATGATGAGTTAGAAAATGCTTAATATTTGTCGATAAACATAATTCATTAGCAATTTAAATATATACAGTAAATTTTATAAACCTAAAAAACAACTAAAACGGCGTTTAGAAACAAATTACTGTAAACACATTAAAATAAGTTTTGATAAAAAAAAAGAACATAAAAGAACAAAAAGACGCATATATATGAAGGGTACTTATATATGGAGGTGCACTTTCTTAATTTAAAAATGATTTTTTTTTTATAAACAGGCTCTCGTTTTTTTGGGAGTCTTCTGGATTTGATTCAAAGGCAAATGTAAAATAACTTTATTTTAACTTTTAAAACACATGTCTAACTTTAATTATATTTTCAAATGAATTCTCAAACATTCAAGAAACCCTGAATTTAAAGGTATTTTCCCAATTCTATGAAATGTCATTGAATTTTAAATGAATGTTAAACACTCTCTCACTGTTTCAAATGTATTTGTTATTAATTGTATTTCGTTTGAGAAATCGTATGACATTTATTATTTTAATTAAATAATTTTATAAATTGTCAAACACAGTAACAAAATAATTTCTATAAACAGTGTTTCTTTCTGTTAGTGTCGTTTAAATATCATAATCAAATCAAATACATGTTAATGTTTTAGTATTATTAATTTACATTTGTAAGAGTGACTGTAGATGTGTGAGTTTATCGTTGAATTGTTATATTTAAGAGTATTCTTAAAGAGACAGAAATAATAACTTCTATGGTATTCTAAGGTACTTGTATGGCGGTTCTCTTCAGTATTGTTTTTGAAACTGCGCAAATAGAACCCGAGTCGTGTTGGATTTTGAGTAAAAAATAAATATAATTTATTTATATTAAATATTAAAATTGTCTTACTTAACAATAACACATAACATAACATAACTGTCTTAATAACCATAATAATTATAACTGTCTGATTAGTGTTTTTAAAATAAAATAGAAGACTATTAAATGTGTTTTGTAATTTGAAATAAGATATTCTTCTAAGGTTTTTTAATTGAGGTCCGTTCTCCTTTGAGTTTAACCAATCATTACATTAAATAATTAAATAAAGATAACATTATATAAATATACAATACATGATATAAATACGTAAACCATCTCAACTCACAAACCGATGTTTTATCGATTAAAACATTCATCCCAACTTCCGGTACGATTGAATCGATTTTAATATGATTGGCAAAGATTTGAATTTTGAAAACATTCGCCATTCACTCATTAACATTTTTCTTATATTTTCAGTTGGTATCAAACAAAACAAAGACGTACAATAGTATGTAAATAGTTTTCTTTATAATTGTAGTATAATTATTGTACATCTACGTTGTGAAAATGAGTTAAGTAATTACTTTACAATTTTTTTTAATTGGCCATGTTAGTAAACAAATTGTAATTTGTAATTAAAAAATATTACTATATTTGAATTACAATAGATTTAAATTTATATAAATATAGAATGAAAAATTCCTAGTAGTCGCGGGTTCGAATCCCTGCCCGTATCGGTTTATTTTTCATTTTATATTTATATAAATTTAAATAAGTTTAACATGGCTATACATGTTTAAAGATATTTTCAAATATTATAGGTTTTTTAAAAGGCCCTTAAACGCACTTCGTTCTATTCGAAATGCTGAATAAATAAATATTTTGTATTATACTTCTTAAAGTCTGAAATATTATTGCTAAAATTAAAAATTAAGGTATGTTAGATATATGGACTATGGACCTAAAATAAAATGGCGTGTTTGTTGAAATGTGTTATATAAAGCACATTGTACCAAATACACCAAGCAACAAAAGCTATGAAATAATGACGTGTGGTTGTACACGTAGACACATGTTGGATGTCTGTTTCAGGTTTAAAAATGTTTATCTCACAGCGTCACTAAAGTTTCTCAGTATTAAACCATGATATAATTATTGTCATTTTTCAGCGTAAGATAAAACTCTTTTGTTAATAAGAATAAGAAAAACATTGGAACATCATTGGCCAATTTAATAAAACCAATGAAAAATTGCACATCATGTCTACCGCATTATATCATATATCATATTTTTCATAATGTCTGTTGCATTGGTTTCCGTCGATGAGTACCATAACTGGTCCATCACTAACTGATGTATACTAAATCTTTGTGTCTTAATATTTACTAAATCGACTCCAAAAAAGTATGATGTTTAAACTCAAGAACTTAAGTCCTAAGTCCTAATCTAAGTCGTATATGTGGTCCTCGAGTTACCTAAAAATGGACAGACAACCAAACAGATGTTAAACAAATACTTATTTATGTTTTCTAATGTCTAATATTGACTGATTGCAGTCAAAAGTCCTGAAAAGCGATGTGGTAATGAATTTTAGATTATATTATATCACGTGTAAGAGTCGCGTGAAAGCTTTTCATTGATTTCAAATTCAATTTGAATTTAAAAGTGTAGACAAATAAGTTGGAATCTCTTTATTTGTATTTAGTAGTCTAATGCTGCTGTAACAGCAGCGTCACTTAGCTGGTATGTAGTGAATAGAGGAAGCCTGAAGGAACTCTCAAAGAAAGTTCAAAGGGCACTCTACCATGATATTGTAAAATTTTCTAAATAAATCAAGGTTAAAATGTTCCAAGGGTTTCCCTAAGATGTTACTCAATTGTACCTCGTATGCGGGCTAGCCCGCACTACTCGTATTAATATACAATTCTAGAAATGTCAACTCCCTTAATTGTTTTGATTTAATAAAAGAATCCAGATACATACCTAATTGCTATCCGAATTTTCCTCAAAATGATTAGATTAATGAAAAAACTTTTGTAATGGTAAGGTTTTTAAATGAATATTTCATAAATAATGATTATACAAAATAACACTAAATAAATTACTTTCACTCAACTATCTCTTATGATAGTTATTATCTTTGAGATAAATAAGACCACGAGAGAGAGAGGAGAGTGTTAGTGCATCAGCTTTCAATACAATGACAAGTAACCAGGGTTGCTGCCGACCCATTATGAGGGCATTATGAGGGCATTATGAAGGCATTATGAGGGCATTATGAAGGCATTATGAAGGCATTATGAGGGCATTATGAAGGCATTCTGAGGGCAATATGAGGGCACTCTAAGCGATGGTCTAATAGACAACGGTAAGTGACAATTTACTCCAAACAAACAGACAAGCCGACAAATAGAAAACTATTTCAAAACTCTTATTTAGGGGTCTGTATAATGTATCTACTTATGACGTAGTAATTACCCCTTTTAAAAGAATATTTAATGTAAATAGACCTGGCCTGGTTACATTTTGATATGTGTAGATAAACTATTGAATTTTAAAAGACGTTTCAGTATGCAACTCATGATACAAAGAAACATTTCGAGTATACTAAATTTACTGAATATATTGAATACTAAAAAAATCGACCTAAGTTGCAGCTAACAGTGAATCTTCGCTTGTTATAAACGCACAGACGGATGCTGCATCAACATACTAAATTGGCTTAACATCAATATTTCTAACATAAAATTAGAAAATACGAGAGCGCTGTTGAAAGATCTTGTAAATATAAAACGTAATTACTTCTTAGATTGATTTACATTCTGCTTCAGTTTGTGTTAAGATTTCAACTAAATCACTACATTTCGAAGAATATTTAGGCGTGTACAGAAAGACGTTAACATAATAATATAGATCGACAGTATAAATTACACTTTCTAATATTAAAAATATAACACACGGCAGTCCATTATTTAAAGATACAGATACATTTTTCAGTAATGTGAGCATTCTGTAGGTGCCCGAACACAAAAAATAGTAGGTATATTACACACTTAGGGAGAAAAAATAAGAAATGTCTCAGATCACAATGTAATTGTCTAACATGTGATCTGAGGCTCTCTTATTTCACTTGTGGTGGAGGTGTATATGTTATTTAGGTGTGTATTTTAATGTCTGATGAAGGCGGAGAGCGACAACTTCGTTTTGCGCAGCGTGACAAAAGTTGTCACTTTCCGCCCGCCGCGGCCGGCAGAAAAATAATTGATATGGACCAGAAACCAGAAAGTAAAATAATATGGAAAGACATGTTCTCTAACACGGGCACGAACCTGCGTCCGTCCCGAGAGTTCGACCCGTGGCATTGATAACTGAACTACCGTGTCTCTAGACACATACTAATCACATTAGATTTAACATTATACACATAGTAGGACTTAATAGGCGAACTTTATCTACTTTTATCTACCATTATCTACCAGTCAACCTGGAAAAAAACAATATCCTATATGAACTTAAACATTTCAATAGGTTTTCTAAATGTCTTATGATGCTTTAGTTAGCTAAATACCGAACGATTAGTTTGATTATAGTAAATTGTGTTCAACCGCCAGCGCAGGCCCACGCCGCGCCGGCGCGTCACGTACGTTGGTTCGTCTGTAGGTACTTTGTGAAGGGATAAATCTGTAATATGTATCATTTGTCTTTGATAAAGATTTTTAGATACTTTTTTATATATTTAGCCTTGATATCTTGTGATATCTTGGCATAGTTGAAGCTTCCTCATATTTAAATTGTTAACTATAGATATTACTTCTATATTTTTATCTTTTTTACTATGGTTGATTTCGGTCCATGTTTTTATTATTCTTAAAGGTATAATGTATTTAACTTTTTTACATACAACAGGATTAGAAAAAAAATCTAATAGAAAAAACCTTCGTTTTGAAATTCTTATTGGGCACGTTTTCATACAGATTACATAATATCCTGTAAACTAGTGTTTCGTATGTACATACATATTTGTAACATTATTGTGGTATTCAAGTAAGAAGTTCTCATTGGTTTTCTCAAAGATATACGGGCGGTAAAAGAATTACCTTACATTTTAAATATAAGTTTATTAATTCCGTGCAATAATTCAATATTATATTTAGTAACCTGTAACGTCGTTGGGACTTAGAATGTAGTGTGACATACAAACCTACTGTTCAAACACACTGTTCCTATGAAAAAAAACAGACAGTTTTTTTATTCACTTTAAAGCAAGCTAAAGATAATTCAAGTAATAATATGAAATCCATTCTGTTCATTGGCTAATTTAATGGAATTAAAATTCAAAACATTGGTCATATGTATGTATCTTGTGTAAATTTAAAAAAAATATTAAGATAAGTTCAAATAAGTCGGGAATGGTATATAGCTTTCCTATGGTTTTAGTGGTTTAAGAATATCCGTCCAACAGATATACAGGGTTATTTGTAATTAATTGGCCACCTCTCTTTACAAATAACTACACCTTGAAATATTGTTATTTAATAACCAGAATAAAAGTATGAAACAGCTCTTTGATTAGAATAAAATAAACTGACTTTGAAATATAATATTATGAGGATGTGATATAATATTATGAGGTGTAGATATTAAAACTACTTAACAATTACACACATAATACTGGTGCACGTATATTCTTTTACGGAGACGGCTAGGAGCTAGGAAATGCCAATTATTTCTGTAAACTATTTTGTAAATCCACGATACATATTGTATATTCTTCGAAGTTGCTAGATCTTTCTATTACACATATTGCGCAACAGACGGTCAAGGAGACGGTATAATGTGTATCAATTAGGTTTTTAAAACGTAGTCAGACTGAATATAAAACAGTCTCCAGGTCTTTTAGAAGGTTTTTTTTTGAAAGGATCTTCTTTTGTGATTGTGCTTCTATAATCATTGTTATTCATATATATTATATACAATATTTATGTTTCTGAAGTGCAATGTAAGAGTCATTGAAATAACAACAATATTTCGAGGTTTAGTAGTGATAGAGTAGTTAGTAATGATGGTGTAGGAGGTTGACGTCATATTAACAAAATATCTTTATTTTGTTAAGATAATTCTAGGTAGTCCAGTAAAAAAACATTTATCTCCTACCAGTACTAGTAGAGTACTTACCTACAGCACCTACTTACTATATTTTTCTGTAAAGATGATAATATTTCTTAGATAATTGTCAAAAAGAAAGTAAATCTTAACAATGAACATTAATTGATGATTTGATTTTAAACTACACATACCAAAAAAGCGATCTAGTTAAATTTTTATCCTAACTTCCCCAGCAACAAGTATAATTCTCCGAAGTCAGATAAGTTACCTGTTCAAACAAAAACTATGGGATAACTTAGGTAAAAACTAGATAGAGGCATGTGTCCATTGCGCCTGGCAACAACTACTCTCTCCGACAAATTTGAGATTATTTATTATAATTAATAAATAAGTACTAGTTTATTTCAATTCCACATGGTAAAACAAAGTAATTTCTATGAAAATAATAAATATTTAAATTAAATTGACTATTTTTTTTTCATAGATATATACGCCTTCTGTTCATATTAAGAAACTGTGGGTTATAATATAATGTAACAATATACGAATATACCTAATATAGAAATATAATAAAGGTAAAGATTTTTCCACAATGCAAATTCGGCAACATTTTAGTTATGTCCTTTTATATAAGTACATATGTAAATAATATCGTGTCGTATGCAACAAAGCGAACAGTTCTTTTTTTCCTATACGTGACATACTACAGGGACAGACGGTCAGACGACAGATCAATTAACAACTATTACACATTACTCAAATATAGGTCCTATTGACTAAACTGTTAAGTATAAAATAGCTTGGTAACAAACTTCGGATTTTTCCTTTACATTTAGTGGGATGATAATTTTTAAATGCACTTGTTAAAAGACTCATATTTTTTGTAAATGGTGTCATTTCTGTTGTTTCAAAACAGATACTAAACTTTTGAATGCAATTTTCGTATTGATGTTTATAAAATGATCAGGACAGAACAGAGACCTCGTTTAAACTCTGTCTTGTCATTAAAGGGTTCTGGATTCGATCCCTGTATGGACGAAATTAGATAAAATCCTATATAAATTTAAATCTGAAATCCTAACGGGGAGATAGCAGGTAGGTATTTTAAGCTCAGTATCTTTTCTATAGCTGGAGAAGCGACCGTCTCAATTAAAACAAACTTAAACGAAAAAAAAACAAACCTACAAACGCACACTAACATACATAAAGATAGTAATTATAATTAAAATTAAAATTTCGTAACAAAACGAATTAATGATAACATCTTGATACCAATGTGATAATCACGATGTATCATAAAACGTGATAACCACAACGAAGTTCGCATTTTGTGATAAAGCACCGGTTTCCTTATCCTGTTGAACTTTATAGCTAAAAACACTGTACGAAACTTACATATTTATAAAAAAATATTGTAATTGTTAAATCTAAGTACCTACTATTAAATACGACATTTTTTTACTGCTTGCGTCATAGTATCTTACGATACTACTCGTGTTGCCGGTAGTGACGCCATCTTATAATTCTTTGCAGGATAGTCCTGTATATGTACTTATATATTATTATATTTAATAACAGTAGGTGTGTCTGTTAGCTGTTACTTATATAATCGGATGAGAGAATTTATAACATTATGAATATGACTTAAATTTGTGTATTAACCCGGTAAATTATATTACTTTGGAAAAAATATTTTAAATAACGTTGAAAATAAATATCTATTACAATATCACAATGAAGTATTATATTAGTACGATTAAAGTGGATTACTGTTTTCTTGGATATAAAAAACTAGAACGTCATTGATAATATTTAGCAACGAATGATAAAGAAACAATGACATTTATCATTATTTGGGTTATCCGTTCATTTTTCACAAAGATTATTTATTGGACTTTGACCTCAGACGTCTTTAATGTAACACTGACACGAGCAGGAACCAAAAATGTTTCTTTAGACGACTCCGGGTGACGGTGTAACGATATTTATATAAAGATAAAGCCATGGCTCATACAATTTTTTATAAGTAAAGGATGTGTTTTTCTTTGTCATATAATTAAGTAGTACGGTTGCTCAGGGACATTTTCCATTTAATTTAGGTGTGGGGGAAGCCTGAAAACAGGAGGATAATTGAGCATATTCAGATAAGTTCATATTAATTTAGTACATTTAAACATAGTGTAATGTAATATATTCCCTATTAAAATTAAACTTATAATAGGAATAATCGGGGTGCAAGATAAGGAGAAAGACATATGACGACATTCTTAATCGGTGGTAACCTAGAAGACCGAAAGAGAAAGAGAAAGAGGGCAAACTTAGTAAGGAACAGCTAGAGGGTTTACGTGGGTTACGTGGGAGGGTTTACGCGCTATCATATGAGTGTTTACTTAACAATATTTATGTTTACGGCAAAGATATCTGACCCTCTAGCTTTTTATTTATTTATTATTTTTTTTTATTATACATCAAATACTTATACTATACTTCACATTATAACATTGTACAATAAAAAAAATAATAATAAATAAAAATTTAAAAATATATATGTATATATATATATATATATATATATATATATATATATATATATATATATATATATATATATATATATATATATATATATAATATTTATATTTATCTAAGTATGTGTAATTGCTGTGCAAAGGACTTACCTTACTAATATAGTTTTTAAGGTACCTGTAGTAATAGACTCCTTTTTGAGTATGTTACCTCAAAATTTCAACAATTAATATGCAAAATACAAACCAAATGCGAAAAGTGCACGGGCAACGCGTCCGTGGATAAAAGTAGAAATTAATAAAATAAAAAAAAGCTAGAGGGTCAGATATCTTTGCCGTAAACATAAATATTGTTAAGTAAACACTCATATGATAGCACAATTATATATAGAATTACCAAAAAATATTTGGCTTGTAAAATATTAACAAAGGGCTATACTTTAAAAAAGTAGGGGGGTTTGGGATTTCCATTGCATCCCCTAGCTTTTGTACAGTCCTCGAGGACACAGAGAAGAGAGGGGGCAAAAATTTCTTCCCCTTCAAATTCGGGTCATTTTATTATATTACATTTATTATTTTTCCTCTTTCGTCTTAGTCAAGTTCCTTGATTTAGGTCCAGGCGAACAAAAAATATTAATCAATTAAATGTTATAAAAAGGTAGCGAGAAAATTTCGAAAAAGGTCTCGAGGTAATAAGCAATTAAATATATAATTAAAGAACAGTCTTCCTCTCCGAGTCGTCAGGATGTAAAAGATATAGGTATATCTTCTAATGTTTTTAAGAGTCAACAAACTTGGTCTTAAATATTGTGATTACTGTTTTTTATCGAGAACTGATATGGTTAAAACATATTTTTTTATCAATTTCCAGGTTTATTGGATTACTAGCTGTTGACAGTGACTTCGTCCACGTAAACTGTAAGAATAATATTTTTATGGCTAGGAACATAAGCCATATAAATATTATTTTCGATTATTTTTGATGTATTTACCGATAGCTCATACGTCAAAATGTTTTAAACCGTTTAGACTATAGCAGTGAATATAAAAATAGTATAATTGGCTATATTTCTATTAACATACGTATATTTGAATAACATAACAGTCTTTAAGTCTTTGGTAATAAAAAGAATTTTCACAAATAATTATGTAAAATAATTCAGTGAATCAAAAGATTAAAAACAGAATCTCCCATGGCAATTAGTTATCGCAATATAATCTAGTTAGGTCACAGACAAAAAAATGTGCGAACGTTAGTATTTCTATAGAATATGTATTATTTTGGTACATAAGCTACAATATTACTAAGTTTCATCAAAATCCATTTAGTAGTTTTTGAGAGATTGAGTAAGAATCATCATAGACAAAACCACGAGCAAAAGTTAGTACTTCTATAGAATATGTGTCATTTTGGCACATAGGCTACAATATTGATAAGTTTCATTAAAATTCGTTCAGTAGTTTTGGCGTGTTTGATTAACAAACATCACAGACAAAACCACGTGCAAAAGTTATTAGTTATTATAAGATTATTAGTGATATAAGATTTCGCAGAAGATTCGAAAATAGTACGACGTAATACTGAAAAAGTAATTGTAAAACATTATATTGGATTTATCTTGACATGCTCTGTGTAAATTAATTACCTTTATAATATCTTAATAACTGTAAATGTTAATACAAAATACTCATATTAGTACGGACACATGTTATATACAATAAAAAATATATAATCCTAAATGAAACACTATTGATTAAATGTTGTATATTTTTACAGTAAAGAGAAATTTACTAATATTTCACTAACATGCGGATCTTAAATTAAAATTATATTATTTTATGAGAAATTCATTATTAAACACATATATATACACAATATCGAAAAATACGTAAGAAACACAAATCATTTTGTAAAACCTTTACAAAGTAAAAAAAACGGGACAAATCCCACAAAAATATAAACCTTGGCGTTGCTAGCGCACTCACAGTGTAATGAACACTTCCGAGAACTTGGACGTCACCGATGACGACCTTCCTGTCATGAAAAAAGGAATGTGTCATTGTAGAGGAAGGACAAGTGGGATTTGAAAAGAACATTACTTTATTCTGAGTTAGGAATTTACTTATAACTAGAATTTAATTAAATATCAAATTGAATATAGTTTAAGTCAAGGTGTTTTCTTAGACATATTATACACTTTAATTGATTTTATACTTAGGCGACGTTTGCATTCGAAATTTGTTTGGGTGTGTGTCGTATGAATTTTAGTCGATCAACTCTGGTAACTAAATATTTAAAAAGTTCTTTAAGGTATTGTTGTAAAAGTCTGTTATGAGTATAACTTCCGAAAGTGGCAAATTAAAAAGCAATATGTCTATATAGACAAATAATTGAAAAATAATTGAAAGAGTAAAATAAAAGGTTCTTTAATATTAAATATTTATTTACACATATATTAAATGTAATTGAATGGTACCGAGAGCAATATTCGTTTCTCACTTATTTTCATACAAATGTAACTTTACACAAATAATATAACAGTATCATTGCTTTAACTTCAAATTGTCATTTTTCAATTGGCTGTCAATAATGACGGTAGCAATTTATCGGCCATTTTATAAATGGTGGTCAATGACCTATGTCTTCTACATGCATGTTATTACATATTACCTATACTAATATTATAAATGCGAAAGTTTGTGAGCATCCATGGATGTTTGTTACTCTTTCACGCAAATACTACTGAACCGATCACGATGAAATTTGGTATGTAGGTAGCCGAAGAACCAGAATAACACAGACTATAGAAATACTAACTTTTGCACGTGGTTTTGTCTGTGACACAACATAGATTGTAGCGTGATAAATAATTGCCACGGAAGATCCTGTTTTAAATCGTTTGGTTCACTGACATTTATGGTCACATAGGCTACAGGCCTATGTGATCATATAATATATACCATATAATAATATATATTTGGCTTATATACAGGGTATATAAGCCAAATAAATATTATTGCGGAGTTGCGGGCAACAGTATTACTACCAATATACTAATAATATTATTAGTAATAACATTATTACTTTATACTATAAGTAATTTGCGTGTAAGAAGTTAAATAAGTAAAACAAAATATATTAAATTGTTTCATTATTGCATAACACTGATAACTGCACGGACTCACCTAATCTAATCACTATATATATATACGTCATATCGACAAGACCTCACCTCACACACGACATACAGACACTTATATGAAAAATATTCTTTTATATAGCTCTGGAAGAGGAAGTCTTTCTCAAAGTGTGTTTAGTTTTTTGGCACGTATGTTTTATTATAATTTAATCAGTTTAATTAATTTCCGGTAGGCTAGAATTGATTGATTGTTAAAAATGGAAGTATTAATTATATTGGCACTAATCTAATCATTATTTCTTGTAATTATCATACGTGTGACCTTCGATTTTTTTTATTTTAGTTAGCTTAGGTAAATTAAAATAATGTCGGCTATAGTACTGTATATATTATATACTATTTTAACATATAGGTACTAAAGCCCTCACTGTGCACGGCGGGTGTTGAACTGAGCCCCCCCTTTTTACATCAAACTGCGCAACAATGCGCTGCGTGCTGATCGGTGTAATGGCTAAAGAGAACAATTAGAAATCAATTATTCGTCTATAAATATGCATTTTTATCACAATCATTCTAACAATAAATATTACTGTATCAATAATATAACCGCTATATATCCTACTCGAGTCGTTTTTACATTATTAATAATGGGTGTAGGTAATTCTGTTGGTGGAAGTGTCCCATGTTCAAGTAGTAGTTCAGGTAGTAGAAGTAGTCAGGGTAGTAAATAGTGGTTATTCTTTCAAGCCCAATAAGAGCTCGCGCGTGAGATTTCAAAACTTCCCTCAAGGGATATATATAATCATTCATTTGAAAATTAATATGTTAAAAGATGCTGTTAAACTTTTATTAATGTAGCTCTAAAGGTGTAGGAGAAGCAGACAAAGGAAAAAAGATCCAGTTGATCGATATAAGTTTTGCTTCGCTCAGGCCTCAGCTCATTGAACGTTTTAAGATAATAATAAACATATAATATTGTATGTTTGGGAACACTGAACACATGTTCATAAAAAATATACTATTAAATCTTTTTTTCTTAAAGTTATCAATAAATCGATTGCCATAAAATAAAAAATCTTTTTACACGCCGTTCATGTAATTTATGAGTTTATTTTATCTTTCAATTTACAACTCTAAAATGTCCTTCATAAAAACGAATATAGCTTAACATTAATGTACATTATAACCTTAATTTGAGTAATGAAATCTACAGTAAAAACAGACCTAGTAATTATGTGATGTACCCGCGGTTACGATAATAGTTGTCCAAGTAATTAATATTTGAGCTATAATTATATTTCATTCTTTAAAGAGACTGATTTTGTATTTGCCATATAGTAGGAACTATTTGAATCATAAATAATATAAAAATATACAATTTTAAAATCATCTTATATTCACAATAACTAATTAATAAAATTATTAAGTGTCTGCCAAAATATCTTTCCGGATGTTTCTGTAGTTGTTTCATCCGACAAAAAATCGTGCCCACTACAAAGAAGCATTTTTTTTTATTTATCGAAAAAAAATGTGACGTCACTACGAAGTTGCTACGCAATTAAAAGGATCACTTCATGCTACTTTTAAGTACGTTAATAGTTAATAAGAGGTATTTCATTTAAATTAAGTGTCCAATTTCAATTCTCAAATACCTCTGTCTGTCTGTTGTGAAACGGTGATGTGATCCCTGCCAGCTCCTGTACCCGGACAAGACCTCAGAGTACAGTAGACTGGTTAGTTCTCTACATTCATACTTAAACTTTATGTTTAACTTCATTCATATTCTTTTCTATTCCTGTTCATATTCTAATATGAAAATAAACTGATATCTATCAAATTTAAATTATATCAAATTGATAACCAAAGTACTAAAGTAATCAAAGACTCAAAGACACATATCGACAGTTCCAGAACTATTTGAACTAAGCAATTTTTTTTAAAAATTTATAGGTATGTACAAATCTGTGCAGATTTTCACACAATTGATATAGTATTCCTTAAACTACATACTCTCAACTACACTTTATTTGTGATTTATTTTATAGCTGAAAGCATATAGATTTAAGTGATGATACGAATATAAAACAACAAAATAACAAGGAAATATCATTCATATTACAAGTTTGACAATATATTGTTTACGTCAAATAACGTGAAGAAACTTTTACTGGTTAATAAAATTAGAGTACCTACAAGCGGTTCAGGCGACGCGACGGTTAGAATTCAAACAGACTCAATAAAAAAGTGTACTTTCTATTGTCAGTACAACATTTTTATGGGAAACTCTCGTAGTTAGAGTTTCTACAATAAAATCAACCAAGTTTTAATATAGTTAGTATCGAAAGTTCTTATTCATTTTACAACATTATTTGATATAGGAGTTATAAAATAATATTTTTATGCCTTCTGTATGGGATCATTTTGTAGATAATGATCCAAAGGGATATATTTTTTGTCGATTCGTTTATTTTTAATGGTTCGTTTACCAAAATAATAAAAGATTTAGTTGATTTGTAAGAGGCTTAAAGTAACATTTTCAACCAATATTGTGATGAAACGAAATGTCTCAAGTGTCATTTCATTACAAATAAGTATCAGTCTTCATGGTGAAGAAGTATAAATGTTTCAAGCTACTAAGCTTCTCAAAGTGATAGAATGCAAAATGTTTGAAGGAAAAACACCAAAATTTTTGACCAGAAGGCGAATTGTCTTAATGCTGGTTAAGTAAAAAAATCAGAGGCAAAATAGTTTAGAAGTTTTATAAGAAAACTCTTTATAAAAATAAGTTGGTTTAAGTTATCTGATACATCAAATAGGTAAATTTTGTAGAACTTGAAAAATACTCGTTAAATCGTTCGTTAGATCAAAATGACTTTGGATTCTAAATGCCAAAACAATTGCTTACAACAATTTGAAACCTAGCTTCAAAGTCGCGGAAAAATAGCTGATTCTAAATATGTATATAGAAGTATTTTGCTAAAAAGTTATCAAATATGACTCAATGTTTACATTATATGAAAGTTAACAAAAAGCAAGCTTTTTTAATCGGTCTGCTGCTTATTTCTCCTGGACAATCTTAAGAACTGCGACCACATGTAAAGATATAATTTTGACAGAAACACTTAACGAGTATTTAAAGCTACTTTTTATTATAACAATAATGCCAACGTAAGTGACTAGTGTAAGTAATCGGGGACAAGCACTAGTATCAAAAAAAATCAGATTAGTCCAATGTGATATGTAACATAATTTGGTAACACGTGCTTGATAAGTAATTGGCTAATATATAATTTACGTCAATGGGATGTTCCAATTTATATAAAATAATTAAGCTTATCGTTGCTGTAATTTTAATTATTTAATTGTATTAGGACTGTAAACATTTTGTAAAATGTGAGTTTTATCAACAATTTTTATTAATGGAATTTTGTATAATAATTCTGTTCCCTGAATGCGTCTCATCAATTACTCAATACCCTTATAATCTCTACACGCAATTGCACTCAAATATATATAAAAAAAAAACATTTTTTCTTTCGATAATCCCTGGGCATTAATTATAAATAAGCTCTTGAAATGATAAAAAATGGACACAATATTTTTTATCCAATAGTGTCCGGTATGACTCAGCGCTAAACAACATGGCGGAAAAAAAAACTGCAAAAACGAGACAGCAGGTGAGATTTGAAGGCCGAGTGCCGATGAAAGTCGGTTCGCAGTTAAAAAGTATTAGAGATCCTTTGATTTTACAGGACTGGATGTTATTTATATTATATGTCAGGGGCGAGTAACTAATTACTTATAACTTACTTACCTACTAACCCCAGAGTTCCGTATTTCATTTTAATTACCTAATATGTCATTTTTCGATGAAGGTTCTTAATTAAACCAATTTCTAATTTGAGTACAAAATAAAGATTTTAATGTATTACGTTATAAATTATACGGAACTTTTTTTATTAAACACTTATTACGTTTGAACTCTTATGACCAGTTGAGAGCCATAGTATTTTAATTTCATATTCTAATACACTATAAGAGGTCTTATGTGATCGGGATAAGGGTGTTTTTTATATGAAAGTAATTTTATATTTCGATTTGAGGAAAAAAATCTCGCATTTCTTTCAAGCGTTAATTCATTTCTCGCAAAAAAAGTAGGAAAAAAGTTTAAAAGATCGTGTAATATGACGTAAGCCTTAAAGCTTGTAGTGATGTGACCTTCTCACTCGATGTATGTATGTATGCTATTTGTTTGTGCGAATTTACAATATATTTAATACATTTTAATGTGTTAATTAATAAAAATACACATATTTTTTATTTTAAATCTATTAATAACAATAATTACAACGTAATGATTATTTTCTCTTCTATAATATTTTTAATTTTAATGTGGTTTGTCTTTAAATATTTTCATGTGGCTATATTCAAGTAAAAAAAAACTATGGCAGAAATTCAGAAGAACAAACTTTTATAATCTGTTTATTTTAGACTTTTTTATCTTTTTTCTCTGTATGACCTTGAAAAATTGTAAGCAGAATTGGGCCTTTTCACAGATTACCTTGGTAGTGACATCTTTTACTTATTGCTGTAATAAAACACCAACAAATAAACGGTAACTTTTTGTACAATCGAAATAAAAAAGTAAACGATTACGTAAAAGTGATGTCATTTTATTTCTGAAACATGTTTTTTTATCAATTAAAACGTTTATACATATTAATTAGCAGTAAGGGTATTTTTTTTATGAAATTTGAATAAATATATGTTGGATAATAATATGCATATTTTTATTTATAACTGGTTTTTTCACTGTTTACTTAGGTTTTTCGATTTTTAGCCGGGGATAGTATTATTTTTGTTTGCTTTTGAGATTTTATGATGTTCTTATTTCATTTAAGGAATTGGATTATTTTGCAATTAACTTAAATTAAGGTACTCAAGGACTTTGCCTCCGATAGCAACAATATAAAATTAGGCCTTTTTACGATACTCTTAACTTTGACTCTACAACTGATAAGCCAGCTTCCAATCTTGTGGTGTATAAGTTTCATGTGTGCTTAATAATGTTTTTTCAACACGTCACTAACTAAATTCTGTTTATATTAATTATCCAAATTTCGTTCAAGGACAAACCAAACCACACTTTCGATAAATCCCCAGCTCTTCATGCAAAGTTTTGACGTCATATCTGCATTGAAACTGGGTCACATGCATACTATTTTGCATGTACGTCACTCGCATACATGCATTATTGTTTCATCGGGTAAGCATCACTTTTAAGAAAAGAAATTGATGCACTTTGGAGAGAAAATGCGATTTGTTACTTCACAGAAAAAAAAATCAATGAAGATAAGAGATTGATAATCCTCATCTTCTACTCTGGACATAAGAAACATCGCTGATAGGTTGCCTAAATAAATGAACAGGAAGGAAGAGAAAGGTTACAATACCTGCTTCGTGCAGACCTTAAGACTGGGGGGGACAGTATTCCCATAGCGTAGTGTATTTCATCGTATGCTGGGTACATATAGCATAGCATAGTAGCATATAGCATAGCATAGTAGCATATAGCATAGCATGGTACGTATGGCATACTACTAAACTCGGAAACTAAGGAATCAGGCTTTTGGAATTCCCTGGACATTATCAAATTAACTAACTATCCACATCCATACTAATATTAATATTTAAAATTATGAAGTTACTCCGTCAGTCTGTCGGTCTGTTACGCTTTCACACTTAACCTCTGAACCGATTTTGATGAATTTAGCATAAAAATAGATAAAACGTTGAGGATGGACAACAAAATGTCTCATTCTCACAGAAAATAAACGGAAAAAAAACACCGCTGCGCTGCTTCTTGGGACGTGACGTCATGGTAGGTGACACGTTAATTAAATGTTTGTGTAAAAATAAAATTAGACATTATAAGTCAAAATGAAAACAAACATTTAAATTTAGGAAGGCATAGCAACTCTTATGAAATATAGTAACTTTATGATCACCGTCAGACGTACGAAGAAAAACTTTACCTTTTAAAGTATGTTGTGTTTTTACTTATTTTTTTTTATTTACATAAACATAAAACATACGTACATTAGTTTTGAGAACCAATTAAATGTTTGAAAATCTACCTATAAACATGTTTAAACATATCTGTCGATCTAATCTATAAACTATCTAATCTATAAACATGTATAGCCATGTTAAGCTTATTTAAATTATATAAATATAGAATGAAAAATAAACCGATACAGGAAGGCATTAGAACCCGCGACCTCTGGGAAACCGTCCCGTCGCTCTACCAACTGAGCTACTTTCCGTCTCGGTGAATAAGGTATTCTATTTTTTATCGTCTTTATCGGGACGGTGGTGACATCTATTAGGCTTTTTTCTAAAATCCTAACCAATGTTTCTTTATGAGCGACAAAAGTTATTGTGAAAAAAACATTGCTTCCAACAATAGGCAGAGAATGTGCTACGACTATATACATTAAGGCAAAAAAAAACTAAGCTCTTCATATTAATGAATGCATATTATGATTACCAACGCATAATTACGTTTGGTTTTCTTATGTTGTCTTTAGAATACATATTTTACACACACACATTGCATTTGACACACACACGAGAGTATACAATTAATATTTCAAACACATAATAAGTTTTACTTAAATCTGTATCAGCTATAAATAAGTGTTATAAAGATACTAATTTATTTTATTTATTTTTTTATTTATATCTTTTCCACTTAAAATCATAATCAGTGATCACTTGTGTACCTACGTCAACATGGAAGTGTCAGGAGGGCCTATTACGATACTAGATTTATCGTAATAAGCCCTTCTGAAAAAGCACTTTCCATCTTAATGTTAAAGCTATGAGGGTTCCAAACGCGACCTGGTCTGAGAAGAACCACACAACAAACTCAGCCGGATATATTTTTTGTTATTGTGATCACTGTTTCACAAACGTCAAACTTAAATGCAATTTTGGAACAACTAGAACCGTCGCAATCAATCAGAAAAGAAGCCTAATGATTTCAGGCAACGAAAATTAAATAATATTAACAGAAAAAAAAAATGTATATATAAATCTTCGGCCTGCCACACAACCAGTCACCGCAAGCAGCACCCGTTCACGAGCATAACACAAGAGCCAGCCATCACCCCCTTCGCACATATTTGAGGGAGGGAGGCAACCCGACTCCCGATGCTACCGCAAGTAGTGACTTCTAAGGAATCGGTGTGATGCAGAAGGTCGATAAAGCAAAATAATTTACAACAAAAAACAAATTGCGAAGATTACTAGCTATTCGCAATACAATACAGATTCATTCCCAGGCCATACCGTCGTCGATGTAATCCTTTACACTATAGTAGGATTTTTTTATTAAATTATTTTTAACATATAATTTAAATTTATTTAATGAGAGGCTTAAGGCTTTATTTGGGAGCTTATTATAAAAACGTATACAATTACCCTTAAAGGATTTACCTGTTTTATGGAGCCTAGTGCCGGGCATAGCGAGTTTATATATATAAGAGTATACCGTATGACATTAAGTTATGAAAGTAACTAATGTAAACTAATAGAGCAGTTTCCATATTTGTTAATCGTCGTATTTTTTTAACCGCGTATGCAGCAGAACTTAGTCTGCTTGACAAATCAAATATATGAGGACCCCATTGCAATTTTTCATCTAAAGTAATGCCCAAGAAAGTAGTAGATTTGACCAAGTCCAATTCCTCATTATTTAATTGTACATTGGTTCTAACATTTTAATAATAATACTAATAGGCTACTAAGAATACGAATATTTAAAAGTGAATACTTGTTATTTTGGACCTATGTTTTTTAACAAATCTTCAGTTTTATTAAACTATTTTTAGTACAGTTTAAGAAATACGAGAAGATGAATATCACCGCATTCTTCTTGCACCACGCTCCTTAACAATGAGGGGCAAATTGTGCTAACAATATGAGTGCCTAAACCTAGAAAACAGATTTCAAATAGTAAAACGGTGTTAAAAAAAATGTTTAATAGTTTCAATTAAAATGACAAATTTTGAATTGATATGATGAACAAAAATGGTTCTTTCGTTTCTGATGATAAAGGGATACCTTGATCATCAAAAACGAGCAGATCATCTTCTAACAGGAAAACTAAGAACTTTTCTAACATCCAGTTCACATTTCACACACAAAAGAAAAACAAAATCGGACTTACTATGCAAGTACTTGATGTCAAAAATAGAAATGCTTTCCTAAAATAAACTATCTAATACAGACGAGGTCGCGAGTAATAGTTAGTAACTTATAAAAAAATAGGGAGAAGTTAGTAATATAAAGATTATTAGAAATTCTATTAACGATAACTACGACTACACAGACCAACATACAACTACAATGGGTTCTTTTAAAATAAGTACCAATTAAACTTTAGAAATAATTCGAAGAAAAGAAGTAAAACGTTAAAAAATACAATTATTACATAAATATAGGTGACATAGTTAAATATAAAAAAAATACAGTTAAAGAATATGATAATGTATATGAAATCTCAATGTAGCGAGAGTGTTGAATTCAATTAACACACTAAACCACCGTTATCATTCAATGATAACATTAACATTATTTAAGAAACATCTGGAATACGGTTAAATAAACTGTATTCAGGGCTACTAAACCCCAGTTCTTACACCCAGCAAAGCCAGGGATGCCAAATGGTGCAATAATATTTGAAATTTATAATTGCACTGATGCTGATCTCAGATCTTCTTTTTAGTTCGTGTTTTGACAATTGCAAGGTTAAGTACATATCTTAAAAATCAATAAAATGTGTTGGTTTGTTTAGCTCACGTTTAGTTTCATGGACCAGATAGTACTCCTGCTTTTTAGGTTAAGACTTTATTATTTGTTATAGCTTGGTTAAAATACTTTTATGCCTAATATTTATGTGTTTTCTTGTTAAATTGTACCTTTTTTTCTGTTGTTTATAATATTTTAATTTAGTGCAATCTTTAATAGGTTATGTATGTATAAACTGTATGGCTTCTGACACTGTCGTGGGCTCAACCAAAGAGTACTATAAAGTACAAAGGCTCAACTGAAAAGCCGTGCTGCGATATTTTTATTATATTATATATTTTATATATCGTAGCGTAAGCTGAGCTGAGTTTTTTTCGGCTCAACATGACATTTAGGTACATAGCACTTAGTAGTCACTTAATTCTGTTTTAACTTTTTATAGCCTTTTTTGTATGTAAGTGTTGTGTAGAGACTACGAATAAACATGTTTTCTTTCTTTCTTTCTTTCTTAGATTCTGAAAAAGTTGTAACACAAAAAGTTTATGATAGTCGGTCCTAAAACCGAGGTCATTAATACCATCAGCTCTTATTGCAAAGTGAATAATATAAATAAAACGTAGAAACATTATTTTAGCATTCCTTCAATTATATATGCTTTTCATGCGATAATAAAACATTTAAATTCCATACGAATGTTTAAGAAATTTAAATAGTATAATTAAATAAACGCTATAACGACATATTATGACATTTGGTTTCATATTATACATCATAGAATAATAGACATAGTCACAGTCTTCAAAGACTATACGTACAAATATTCAATTTTCCGTCTGTATGTCCATATTTTATCTCCCTTATTATTTTCAATTTGTCTCAGCTCCATTACCTCTAGTCTAAATTGTCAACATCAATACATTCCAATGTCAACCTGATTAATCCAGCAATAAATACTTTAAATGTTACCCTTGAGCGAATACTAACCTGGTCATCGGAATTTGGTATCATAGTCAACCCTAATAAATGTCAAGCGATTATTGTAGGCAGTTCTCGCCAGTTCTCGCTAAAATTAACTTGAGTACTTTACCGAACGTGATTTTTGACGGCAACACGATGCCTTTCTCTTCACATGTAAAAAACTTGGGCATATTTATTGATAGTTCTCTTAGTTGGAATGTACATGTCCGAGAATTATCTCGCAAATTCTACAGGACATTACATCCTCTGCTACGTTTAAAAAATTTCTACCTTTCAGTGCTAAATTAAATTTGGTTAATATTTTATTACTTCCAATTCTTGACTATGCAGATGTGTGCTATTTGGATGCCAACGAGGTACTTCTTAACAAACTTGACCGGCTACTTAATACTTGCGTACGTTTTATTTTCGAACTTCGTAAATTTGATCATGTGTCAAGCTGTAGGTCCCAACTCAAGTGGCTACCTGTTCGCAAGCGCAGAAAACTTAGAATTCTATGTCTTCTTCACTCCTTATTGTTCAATCCTCGTACACCAAATTATCTTAAATGTAATCTCTCTTACTTATCTGACACGCATGACAGATCACTCCGCTCTTCTAGCAATTTATTGCTTCACACTCCTCTTCACCGGACTGCTTTCCAATCTAAATCCTTCGCATTAACGGCCGTTCGACTTTGGAATCAATTGCCAGAGTCAGCGCGTAAAATTTCTTCCCGTGATGTTTTTAAACGTTGTGTAAAAGAGTTTTTCCTAAACGATAATTTGTTTCATTATTATTATTATTTATTTATTATATTTTTTTCTTTTATATACAGATAAATATTATTTATGAATTTCTTAATATTATTTATATATCATCCAAAAAAATTATATATATATATATATATATATATATATACATATACACACACACACGCACATATATATATATATTTATATATATATATATATATATATATATATAATTTTTTTGGATGATATATAAATAATATTAAGAATATATATATATATATATATATATATATATATGTGTGTGTACATATATATATTGCAAGTACATATTTTGTTTCATTTGTTCATTTGTTCGCTTTGTTTTTTTTTTTTTGTTTTGTACTGTAATTGTAATTTGCACGCCTAGACGTTAATTTTTGTACTTTTTTTTTAAGGTTGGCTGGTAGAAAATGACAAATAGCCTTAAGTCCGCCTTTTGTACACTTTTCTTTTTGTTAAATTGTGCAATAAAGAATAAATAAATAAATAAATAAATAAATGTGTAAGTGCACCATTTCTTATGAACCTCATCAATAACTAATGTAATGAAACTTAAATATTCCCAGTTTGTACCTATCTTTTATAAAGATAATAATGTATAGATATTATTTATCTTTCTTTCGCAAATTAATAAACCTTAAATTTTCGTATAAACCTTTTAGAAGGTGAAATTCCTAGGATCTGCAGTTTTATGTTTCTAATAAGTAGCTCAGTCTTTCCTTTTACACAAACATAAATGTGAATTATAAAATCTCCTCATAATATAAAGAAAGGCAGGCTGTGTATGTTCATTGACACACATATAATCAGAGCACCAATGGTCCGACTTACAGATTTATGTTTTAGTAAAAAAAATATCTGATATGTCCCGGTTACAGTATGTATTTAGTTACGGTAGGTAACCTAGGGTAGGGGGGCAATCGCCGGGAACCTCCTCGTGCTGCTCCTTGGGTAACAACGGTTAATGAGAACCTTCGGGTTCTCCCGTTGGCTAATACCCGGCGCGGTGGGGATCGGTCATGGCTGGCCAAGGCAGGTAAACTTGCGGAGTTTCCTGCCGGTTGGGCTCGGGCCTCTTTGTATCGTTTGATCGCGTTGGAAAGTTGGTCTGGGCGTCGAGGGTGGGAGAGCGAAGGTTCTCTTCGCCGGGGTCAGCTGCAGGATCGCTCCTGGTACTTCTCTTATAGCAGAGTGGACTGTGGAGTGGTTCCGTGGCTGTTTCGGGGGGGGGGGGGAAGGGTACGTGACGGTCGCTTTCTTGCTGAGGGAGAGGCCGTCTGTGGCTGTTAAGCTCTGGACCTCTTTCCACGAAGCACTTTAGAGAGGGTGCTTGGTGGGGAGACGGTCCGGGACGTTGCCTGGATTGATCGTTGCCGAGCCACGGTTGCGCTCGGTGATGGTTGGTCTGGGCATGGTAGGTACCCGAGTTATGCCTTTTTCTTGTTTGTCTCGGCTGATAGACCATAACATCGGGTCGCCGGCAAGGTTACCCATCGGGCAAAGTCGTGCCGCAAAGCGATCTAGTCGTGTTCCGGCGCGTTGCTCGATGAAGCCGTATATGGGAAATGGGTCTGAACAGCTGCGGTACATTGTCGAACCAGCCAGCTGTGTTAAATCTCAGGGTGGCTCCATCGTGCTGGTTGGCGACCAGATGAGGAGGCCCGATGGCGATCCCTGGGCGGATTCGGGCGTCCCCGCAGTCTCCAGACTAGCCTCCTAGTAGCATGACAACGTCAATTTCGACGTTTTAGTGGACACAGGAAACGAAAAAATCCTGTATTCTTGTGTCTACCGTTCGCACTGTGTTGACCAGGAGACAACTCGATTATTTGATTATCTCGTGAGGCTGCTGATATGGCTCTACATCATTACCCTTCGGCACAGCTAGTTTTTCTGGGGGACTTTAATGCCTGTCATCAGGACTGGTGGTTCCCGTACCAGAAGACCGACCATGCTGGAAGAGAAGCGCGGAATTTAGTGTTATCCTTGGACCTCTTTCAGCTGGTGAGGCAAGCGATAAGGGTACCAGATGTGGCCATACAGCCAATTGCCTGGACATTCTGCTGACAACTGATCCAGAGAGGTATCGTGTAGAGGTCACCTCCCCTTTGGGAACCTCCGATCACTGTCTCGTGAAATCTGTATTTACATATTCCTCACCAGCTTTCGAACCACATGGTGTTAGGCGAGTATGGAAATACAAGTCAGCAGATTGGGATGAGATGCGGCACTTTATTGCGTCTTATTCTTGGTTGCAGGTCTGTTTCTCTTCGTTGGATTAAGTTGCGCTATGTTGCGCTAAGTTGGATGCTAAAACCGATGTGGTACATCAGGCAATGGAGAATTTTAATCCTTTCGCTGACGTACCCATCGGTGGCAAAGCTCGCCCATTGTTTAATGCCGAATGTGGTCGTGCTGAAGACCGAAAACATTCGGCTTACCTAATTTAGGTTGATGCTAGAAGCCGCAAAACTCCGTTTAAAGAAGAGAGCCTTTAGCCAAGGTGCAAAGTCCTACAAGAGGGCATTGCGGAATACTCGTCTCGATCGAATCGCTAAGAATGGCAAAAAGCTCTCTGTCAGACCAACTGAGAGTCAAGCTTTCTGGTCTCTTGCTAAAGCGATCGAGTCAAACTTCTGCCAACCCTAACTGCCTGTTTTGCTGAAGCCGGACGGATCACTGGTCCATAAAGCAAGAGAAAAAGCGAATGTATTTTCTTCTCTGTTTGCTGATAATTCGCACCTAGACACTGGCAATGCTTCTCCAGCACATCTTCCTCACTGCGGTATTGCGATGTCGGAATTCCGGATTACAAACAAAGAGATATGGAGAACATTGCGTCGTTTAGATGTGAATAAAACCAGTGGTCCTGATAGTATACCGGCCATTCTGCTCAAGACATGCGCAGCTGAGTTATCTTGTCAAATTCAACGCCACCAAACCGCAGACGAGGGTGTTCACCGCCGAAAAGAGCCTTTTCACCCTGGCTCCTACTTTCCAGAATGTATCCTTGGAATGCAGTGACCGGCTTAGAGTTTTCCTTGCATCTCAACTTTGGTTGATACATTGAGTCCAGAGCAAGAGCAGCTGCGGTAAAGTTTGCCGTTCTTGCGAAGGTCCGACAGTACTTTACACCGGGACAGCTACTTGTATTAAACAAAGCGCGATCCGGTCGTGTATAGAGTTCTGTGGTCACATATTTGCTGGTGCCGCAAAGCCTCATCTTGCGGTTCTGGACTCAATTGAGCGGTGAGCAAAGAGGCTTATAGGCGATCCTGAATTGGTCGAAGCCGACCTCCACAGCCTTGAACACAGGTGTAGAATTGCTAGCCTCTCAGTAGTCTATAAGATACATTTTGGTGTTTGTGCGTAGGAATTACACGATCTAATTCCCCCGGCCTCGTCTTTTTGCCTCGTCTTTTTTAGTGCGTACAGCGATGGATTGGAACAGCTTGCCTGCGTTGGTATTTCCGGCCGAATACAATGTGGGTGTCTTCAAGAGAAGAGTGAATAGGTTATTAGGTTAATGCGCCTTACCATCTATGATTACATCTCCACTCTCCATCAGGTGGAATGTAGTCAACTATTTACCTAGTTTTGTATAAAAAAAAAGATCACTGTGGCCGGCGATAAAAGCCTGTTGGGTTTGACGTTGGGTCCCCTACGTAAGCGGATTCACGTTCGACTCCGGTGTGTTCAGTGAGGCTGCCTGCGCTTCACTGGGTCTTACGGTGGTCTCCTCTCGGGGAGATAACCGGCAGAGCTGGACACAGTCGATGGTCGAGTCGGTCTGACCTAGAAGGTGGTTTCGGCCTCTTTCAGATGTAGCAGGCTTAGGTGAGGGGAAAGGGAATCCCTCCACAGTCTATAAAGCACGCGTGCTTCTCGTTGCGGGGTACCCTCTCCGTGGTTCATGTCGGGGCGTCGAGGTAAGTGAGAAAGCGTTCCCGTGCGTTCCGTGTCCCATTATGACGGCGGCGGCAACCGTCAGGTTTAGTGAGTAGGAGTCCCAGTTAACCTCCTCCATTATCCCCTAGATGATGGTGTATCAATGAGGATTTCTGACGTTAAAAAAAAACGAAGGGTAACTTAGGGTAAGTATCTTTAGGGTAATGGGGTGCCTTAAAAATGGCAGGGTTTCCTATGCTGCCGGGTGCCGCATATACCGCCCGGCCATCGGCTTCCTGGCCGGTCTGACGAAGCGGAAAAGCATTTTACCAACGATAAAAAAAAGAAAGTATCTTTAGGGTAGTAATTTTCCTGGTTTCACAACGGACTACTTCGTTGCGAAACCAGAGAAAACCACGGTTGTAGATAGTTATAAAAATAATTACTGTCTTGTATTAAATAATAAGAGGGAAACATAATAACCACGCAATTATTTTAATTAAGAGATAAGGCGCGATGTGATATTATTTACTTTACTTTACAACGAAAATAAAAATATATTTCACTTAAAATAGATAACTCTTAGCTACAAAATAACTTGTATATTTTTAGATATATTCTTTAGATAAACTGCAATACATAAAATTTATTTATATAATCAAATATTTTCTGAGTGTTAAAAACGAACCATCACTTAAAATTAAACTTGAGTCTCTGAGTTGAATTCCTCTCGGTCGGTTTCATCTCAATTTATATCTGATGAGATGAGATGTGATGCAACAGTCCAAAGTCTAATAATTGCAGTCGCCAGGCAGTCTCACTTCACTACAGAAACAATATACTGCATTTGCATAGAGTAATATTATCTCAGAGGCTTATTTAATTATTAAAGGTAAAAGGCATTGATAACGTAGTTTACAGTATTTTCTATTGGTAATTATCTAATAAACAAAACTAAAAAAACACAAAATCGAAATATTTTTTTATGATAGTTAGATTTATAGAAATATTACTCTTATAGACATAACTAATCTTAGGAGCTTGGAATTTATTTTTTATCTCAAATATGTATTAATAATAGATAAAAAAAACCCTTGAAATCAATTCACCGTGTATATATAATCAACACAAAGAACTTTAAGTAGCCAATTATAAGCGGTGAATTCGTCGCAGCAGATGAATGGAAAGTGCACAAATATTTGAGATTAGCCAAATTCAAATAAAGCAATGTTTTGCATTTTTCTTTTACGTCTGTTTGTCTGATTTTTTAAACATTTCTATGCATTGTTAAAAATTAACTTTTGAATCTCTTGGAGTCATTATTTTTTTATGTTTAAGGAATGCATGACATTTTGTACGCTATCAAGATTTGATCACAATACCCCTGAATTAATACCTTTTAATATCTTTTAAGAAAACACCCTGACAATCTATGGAATGTATATTCAAAGGAATAAAACTTTAAACGCTGCTTTCTTATTTCCAAAAGCACTTTGTAGTTATTATTATTAGTCTGTAAATTATTACTCTTAAATTTTACAATTACTTTAGTTACTAAGACCGATAGACAGATAGACATTTGTTAGGTACCATCTATAGTCGAGAATTATTGTAATAAAGGAAAATCTAAATATATCGCTTTCTTTGGAGCGATGAATTATTCATTATATTTTTCTTCACATCTTATAATATCCTTATCTTTAATATCTTTGTTCATTATTCTGTACAATTCCGATTGGCAACTACATCTCGCGGTGGTCTTACTGATCAGTGTAAAGTACTTATTGACTCCTTATTGAATGTCAAGTTGCTTATTTGTTAAGGGCTAAGTCACGTTGGTTCCGTATATATTTAAGAGGATTTCATTTATTATTTAAAGATCTTTTAATATAGGTTGGATCTAGAAAGTACATTTTGACATGTGATGTAAGTAGAGGAATCAAATAATTGAGAACACTATTAGATCATAAAACAGATAAAAGAAACTTAAATATTTTTCCAATATAATGTAGTCAGAAAAGTTTATTTAAGCATAAAATTAAATAGTTGGCACAAATATTGAATATCAAAAGATAATATAAATAGATTGATACTGGTTCCTGACAGTACATAGATATATAGATAGAATTTATGAAGATAAGAATTCAAACAGTATTTCCGTAAAAAAAAACGATTTTAATTGTATGTATGTCGAGGACAAGTGTAGCGTCAGAATGACGCAAGTATCACATGATCTGGTGACATGTAACGGTCTGTATGTATGTGAATAATGAATATATAAATTTATAATCATAATTTATATCATATATATGATGTTACAAACGGTCAGACAACGTCAGAGCAAATTATAATTCTTAACAATAAAACGTTTAATTACGTTACGTACGTTACGTCAAAAGTATAATTTCTTAGCTCCTTTATTTATATATTTATAGATATATGTACGTATTAAATGAGAAAGAGAAAGAAACAAAAGGAGACTTGCTTTCACTTGTATGTATTTGGTCTTTGATGATAACTACTTTTTAGCTGCATTCGATGACGTGGTTTTGTAATTGCAATTGTAAAACTTTTCAGTCTGAATACTAAGAAATGCTGACATCTGGTTTAACAATTAACAAACCAAGTAATTATTTGTAAATAAAAAAGAGTGTCTTATCTCAATTAGTGACTAGCAATTCGTAATACATATTTTATGAATTAAAAACTAGAAGTACGTGAGATTAGAATAGGTTATTGACCACTAAACGTGTCGGTATGCTGAAAATAATAAAACCTACGAACGCTATCACTTATTGTACAAATATTATTTCGCAGTTAACTTCTTACCTTTGTTACGTGTCATCTTCAGATAAATGAGAACACAATGGAGGGTGACTGCTTTTCAGATATTCTAACTCGTATTTACATGTCCTATATTCCACTTAAATATATAAAACCGCTTTCCTATATTAAGCTAAAAAACTGAATTATCTAAAAGAATATCTGAGGATTAGCGTCTCTACCTATAAGCGTTAGCAAATAATAACTTATTAATATACTTAATATAAAAGAGTTTGCTCGCACGTTGTAAGATAAAGATATATTAGTATTATAATTAAGTTATATACTTATTGTACGGAGATTATTTTTAAGATACACTAAATATAAACTTTGTAATATTTAACTATGTACGTGTTCAAAGAAATTTAAATTTTCACCAGCTTTCATCTGTAATTATATTAAATAGTAAAGTTAACTTTAATAGTTCTTACTTTGTTTGAAAATATAATTGATATTACTTAACATGTTACCTGTCTTTGGTTTATAAATAATATAATTAGCTTACAAATTCAAACTTTATTCAACCGATAAAATAATAGGTAGGTACTTCAAGAAAATTACTTAATAGTAATTACTAATAAATATAGCGATACCTGTGTACAGGAACTTATTTAGTTTTTATTTAATCTATTCTCAAAAATGAAGGTGATTCCTGCCGTTTTTACAGGTTTTAACACTAAAAAAGTTTATTATAAATTGCATTTGTGGTTCTCAAAATTTGAACACACAGAAAGAGATAATATTGTTATATATAATACGTAAGGGTTCCACTACAAATTGTAAGACCTACAATGTGTTTCTTACTGATTTCAGTGAATTATAGACAAAGAAAACTACCACTGAAATATTTAATATCGGACTGAAATTATTAAATTATATAGTTCAGAGCTTGCTTTGTAATATTTGCGTGTTTTCAGCAAATCTTTAGGAATGCAATTTGTATCTTTTTTATCGTACATTACAATATGGTTGCTTAAGATAAATGCTTTTACTTCTTTATAGTTCTATTTACTAAGTACAATGTAAATCTTAAGACCCTCACACATTCTACAATGAAGAAATAAGCTTTCTAAACA
The DNA here is from genome assembly GCA_959347405.1 of Napeogenes sylphis. Taxonomy (NCBI): domain Eukaryota; kingdom Metazoa; phylum Arthropoda; class Insecta; order Lepidoptera; family Nymphalidae; genus Napeogenes; species Napeogenes sylphis. The sequence continues at coordinate 34,722,535 of OY365783.1, read as the reverse complement.
AGAGATATCTTTTAATTATTAAATCTAGTTTTAGCTCCTAGTAGTAGTTAATTAGTTAGTTAATTCTTTAGTTACTATCGCATGTCAATCCGATCTGTGACTACAGTAACGTCACTTGACCGTCCCGTGTGGGTCACTCATCGAATCTGTATACGTGATAAACGTCACGTCACCCGACATCAATGATTTAACTTCTATCTCGAGGTAAGGTCGCTGCAACAGGGTTGTCACTAAACGAAAATATTTATTATCAAATGGCAAAAAGAATTTACTTATTTTTTAATTATTAAAAAATAGGTATACCTTTTAAGTCATTCTTAAATTTTAATCAATTGTTTCTTCTTGTTACCAAAGGAGTATAGTTTTTTTTCTTAGAATGATTTAAAACTCTTATTAATAGTATAAATATGGATTTTTTATATAATCTTTCATAGATATGTACCCTCAAGTGACAATCGTAATTTAAAACTGTAGGGTCAATGCTCTTCTGACGAATAGAATCAGTTCAAGACCAAATAAGTCGTTAAAACTAACAGTTTGTCTTTAAATAAAAAATATTAATTATAGACCTTGCGGACTTGTATAAATGTTATTTATAGTTTTCATATTGTCGCGGTTCAGAGTTAGTTACAAAAAATATCTATCTAAGTAATAAAATAATTAATAATATGTCAAAATATGTCCTTACATGAGTACATGACACAGAAAATAATTTTATTGCGTATTTGTTTGTTCGCACATCTAGAAAAGAAAATCTACTTCAATAAGGATGTTGATGAGGTTTTTTAAGGTAAGAATATTTCTTGCAATTATAATATTATGTGTAATACAAGAACATAAAACTGTTGGACGGATTTTAATGCAATTTAGTGTTTTGTTGCTTATTATTTAAATCATCATATTATAAAATACTCTTCACTCGAGAAAATTCTCGGCGGATAGTTTCAGGTTATTTACAGAAATTCAATTTATTTTCAAGGTATAACAATAAGTTTATAATGAAGGCCTTTGCATTAAAATAGGTAGTAGTAATAGTAGTAATAGTAGTAATAGTAGTAATAGTAGTAATAGCAGTAATAGCAGTAATAGCAGTAATAGTAGTAATAGTAGTAATAGTAGTAATAGTAGTAATAGTAGTAATAGTAGTAATAGTAGTAATAGTAGTAATAGTAGTAATAGTAGTAATAGTAGTAATAGTAGTAATAGTAGTAATAGTAGTAATAGTAGTAATAGTAGTAATAGTAGTAATAGTAGTAATAGTAGTAATAGTAGTAATAGTAGTAATAGTAGTAATAGTAGTAATAGTAGTAATAGTAGTAATAGTAGTAATAGTAGTAATAGTAGTAATAGTAGTAATAGTAGTTATAGTAGTAATAGTAGTAAAGTTATAAAATATTACAAATACTTTCGTTGTCTATTTTTAAATACTTATTACTATATTTTCTTTTATTTTTACGGATTTAACTCGCGTATAAATTATAATTAAATAAATTTTAAATTTAACCCGAAATTGCGAATGCTTTGCAGCAATCGTGTTCACGGTAAGACGAGATGAAGGTGTCTGTCAGTAAGTCAGTTAATTTGTCATCTACCTCCAACGGTTTCTAAGCTTCCGGGCGTACAGTTCAGGATTCAAACAAAACGCACTAACAGTATCTTGAGGTCTTACAGTGCGGTCACAGACATGGGATTTTATATTTTTCAAAAGTGGGTCCCAGGTGTTAGATAATACCCAACCATCTTCTCTATTAAAATTAGGATGTTTTTATAATTTCAATAGCCTCACAAACCATTCTTGGAATTTAGCGTTGTTCTTTAGCGAGGATTTTAGTTTTGTTAAATCTTATATAATGATTGGGCTTGGTATGGCTATGGTATGTTCACACACTGCAGACTTCGATGTACGCCTTTGTTTGATATCCGAGATGTGTTCCCTAACTCTTTTACCGATGCTCCTCTTTGTTTGACCTATGTATGACAAGCCACAATCGCAGTCAAGTTTATATACTCCAGCACATTGTAAAGGAGTTTCGAATAACGGTCACTATATACCAACCTTCCAGTGGCTTCCTGATTGACTGCATTGAAATTGACAAGAGAAAGCTGGAGGATAAATGAATAGTAAACGTGTTATACTCGTAAAAGTCTTAGAAAATACTATACAAATGTTGTAAAAAAAAAGTTTTCCTATGTGTTTTACATGTGATTATCATCTTGACCCTTATCCTGATTATTTGGGATCGGCCTTTCCACGTTCTTCTATCGTACGTCACCAGAGCCTCGCGTCTGGGCTTCTTGACACTGTCTTCTCTGACACTTCCACATTCATACTCAAGATTCTTACTACTTACTATGTGACCAATAAAATTAAATATAATTACTTACAAAAATGTTTTTTTATTTTTTTTTTACTATGTATTAGTGCACCACACAAAACACTTATTTTTATGAAATTTAGTGTTATTATTAAAAATTTTCTAAGTCGACAAGTTTTTCAATGTGGAAGATTCACTCATTTATTGAGGAAAGACAATAAAAAATGCTTTAGGCTCTAAGTACACTAAATATATAAAACTGTAAGGATGTTTCTAAAAATATTCTCTTTCTCAGCACAAAATATAGTATGTTTTATAAATATTTTAAAATGAAATAACTTAATACTGATTAACGTTTATTACTCAAAGTATACTAAAATGTTCAAATACCTACACATAATACTTTAGTTAATTAAATATTTTTATAGATATGAGAAGGAAAACCATTAAATAATCTGAATAATAATATTTTATATGATAACTTTCTTTTACTGTTGGTTATCGATGTCGATGTTTTTATCAACGTTTATATTCGCAACAATGAATGGGTTTCAATACATATATGGAAAAATAATATATTTAATAATGTTTGTCTTTGTTTGGTTATAACATATTCGATTATTAAATTTATATAAATTTAAAATAAGCGATACATGGCGATACATGTTTATAGTTATTTTCAAATATTCAAATATTATTTTCATAGATTTTTTCATTTAAATAAAAAAGATTGCTTCTACGATTACTTTATTTAGTACTTATTTTTTATTTATTGTATGTTTATTTAAGTACGTGGATCGTGTAGCTTGAGTATATTTATTATTTATATAAATATACGAGAGTAGGAAAGACCAAAAGTTAGTCAGTATTAGTATGTAGAACACGAGATTCTAAGAAGTTATGAACCAGTAAGAAACATTGAGCTTGGTTTAGAGCATTTAGAGGAAATCACGACACCTCGTACGATATTATAAGCTAGGTCAATGAACTCTACTACTATCTTTTGCTGACAACTTGACATTATTATAATATTAGAAATATTTAAGTACGTAATAATAAATATAATTGCAATTACATTTATTACAAGGAGGCTTGTTCCGAAGAAAAGATAAGTTAATTTTTACAAAGTAAAAACAAAATAATAAGAAACTACACACTATAAGAAATCCAAAATAGTTACTTTACACCAATATTTTTGAAAGATAAAGGCAGCGCACATACGAGATGCAGTTAATTGTCAAACTGATGTCAAAATGAATTCCTTCTTAATTGTGTAACAAACGATTGAAATAGATATTATTAGTAATATTAACTATATGCTTAGAATATTATACTACAATTTGCTAAATAGATAAATTAATACATAAGACATCATACAGTTTTCAATTTAAACTATAACTTATATATATACTGTATTTATAGAATATATATCTATTCCACTAAAAGCTATATAATAAGGATCTTAATGTTCATCCGGGGAATTAAGGGGAAGGTTGTCGAGCAAAATCTTCTAGAATATGATATTTACTATGAATTGTTATATATACTTATATATATTCAAACGTCAAGAACCAGATTAACGAGAGGGGCCAGGGTTGATTCCCTATTTTAATATTATTTTTGACTCTGTTGAACTTTTTCTAATTCTAAATATTTTTTTTGTTTTACAATCACTAAGTAATCATCTAAAGTTTATTTTTAGAAAATGTCATAGATTCTCACTCTGCAATAATTAAAATAAACCTTTACCCAGCCTTAACCAGTTCGCGTGACTAACTGTCACAAAGGTTAGAGAAATGTACTTTTGAGCAGAGTATTCAATCCCTCTCACACGATACACATCTAGAGCTTTATTACAACCCTTTGGTGTTTTGTTACTTACGAAGTAGCTCGTGGTGTGACGGTTAAGTTTAATTTCTCGTGACAGTGACGTATTAATTCATTCACTTAGCCTGATCAAACTAACATACAGTTACTTAGATTGCTTGCAACATTTTCTTTACAACAAAGGCCTGACATACATGCATTGTTATCTGACATGGAACATCTTCAACATATATGAACCTCGTTACTGATCCAGACAACTAAACTTGATCATGTACAGACAGACGATTATATTTTATAATGAGTAACAATATCTACAGAAACTGATGAACAAAATGACGTATAATTATTTAAGATGTCAATTGACAGAGGTCGTCAAAGCGGATGTCAATAATGTACAGTGAATGATCGAAGAAATTAATTCTAGTGAGAGCCAGATTTTTGACAACCACTGGCTTGTGCCGGTTAATAATATAATATTGATAAAAAAAAATAAGTTTGTTCAAGATTATCTTCTACGTTTTTACTTTACAAATTGACATTTATAAAATATAACCCTGCAAAATATAATTCACCGCTTTGTTTTTAACTATTATTTTATTAAAAGAAAATATATAAAATATTAGTTTTGTTTTGAATTAAAAATATATATAATATGTAATAATGAATATTGCTTACAATATTTATTAAAGAATATTAACTTGACATGTAGGTATATTACATAAACCTAGGTCTTGTATTATTCTTAGACTTGTAGTAGGAACCGACAGTCTCGTTGATGGCTTCCCTATCTCGACTCGACCTTGTGTGTAAATAAATTGAATATAAACCTTCCTTCTAACATTTATAAATTGTCACTACCAGAAATTTAATTAGAAAAGAATGTTTGTTTCTCAGAAAGGGAAATCATAAAGTTTTCGTATATTTAGCCGTAAAACAACAATCACTTAATCAAAAACTAATGAAAAACTTGAAAAGAAATTGTAATATTTAATATTTTTGTAATAAATAGCATTAAAAATAATGAAGAGTTCAATGAATGTAGAGTATGTGTGTCGTGTGAGTGTGAGTGACGATAGACACAGAGACACACCCACCAATGACATGACTCTAGATGTTGCATCAGAAACTTTCAATTTCTGTCCTTTATAAATATAATTAAACTCCGTGCACTAATTAATGGTACATTAAAATTATTCTCATAATTATTTTATTCAGACTTATTATATATGTTCAAATTTTTAAAAACAATATTCAAGTAAAACATCAATAGGTAGGTACTATTGATTTAAATTATAAATATCCTTGTCCATTATAAGATTTGTATGAATTCTTTATAGAGCAATAAAATATTTAGTTTAAAATAATAAAATTAAGGTTTGAATTATATTGGTATAATTTACATACGTTTTCAATATTTTGAACGGTGTTATTTTTTTCTCCCTCATTGACGACAAAGATCAAATCCCAATATAAAATATTTTAATATTCTTTGTACATTTATAAAGTGTGTTTATCTTTGAGCTACACTCCCACGTCGGGAGAACTAAGACAATTCGTAAAGATGTCTATTTCTGTTGAAAAATTATAAACAACCGATAATTTTTATAATATATTAAAGCCTTCATAAATATCCAAGAGTTCTTGACGGGTTTTCTCAATGCACCTGTTTTAGGACTGTGCAGAGAGAATCGCACTTTGGATGCGGGCAATTTATGTAAATTTGAAATAACACTGTAATGATTATAAAACTGATATTTGTTATATATTTTATACATATAATACTATATCTATACATATAATAAAATCGTTACTGAGCCATTCCTGTACATGGAATCAAAAAAAAAAAAAAACTTCACAGGGGGGCTTTATAAGAGCAAGAAAACCCAAAACAATGGTTTTTCAGTTTGTCTGTTTGTCTGTCTGTATGTCTGTATGTTTGTGCACGCTTATCTCAGAAACGGCTAAACCAATTTGAATGAAGTTTTCAGGAATTTATTATAAAAGTTTTCACTTAACATTTAGTGTTTATTTCATCTAAATCGGTTAAGAAATAAAAAAGTTATGAGTATTTATGTCAATTACGTAATAGGTACCATGAAAATCTTATTCTATACATGTAATGAATCTATAGAGGAGTAGTCTTTGTACAATAAAAATATTTAAAAAAATATACCAGGATGTAAAGTAATAACTAACAGAATCCATTTTCAGCATTTTTAAAATCTTTGTCTGTTTATCTGTTTGTCTTTTAGTTTAAGTTTTAAATTCATACAGGGGGACCTTTATATAAGCAAGAGAACCCAAAACAATGTTTTTTTTTCATTTTGTCAGAAACGGATTAGTCGATTTGGATAGATCAAAATAATGTACTAAGTATTGTATACCTTAAAAGGTTCTACAAGAAAGTCCGCGATGGTATATGTTTATCTCTTAGGGATAACCCCCAATAGCTAATTTTTATCCTTTACTTTTTACGAGAAATAATGGCTTATTTACGAAGCGATTTTAAGCAATACAGCATTAATCCTTATCTAATTTAGTACCTTAAATACATTTTACATTTAATATTAAACAATATAGCCTTTTACAACATGTAATTTAAATAAATATTTTCGAAGATATTACAGATTTATAATATATGGGGTCTTCGCGTTTGTGGCGGTACGGTCTACCGGTGCACTCTGGTATGGAACCGTGCAAACCGTCTCAAAAATGGCGTTTGTGAATGTTCAGTATTGAAAATTTTGTTAATGCATATAGCTAATTGAATGTTTATCTTTTAAAATAGATTTTTTTTTAAATAACGTCGATTGTGTAGCTCAGAATTCATCAAGTTTAAATGGTAATATTTTGATTATGTTCAATGAAAATCTGTAAGTGTGATATATGGTTATAATGGTTATTAAGAACTCTATTTAAAAAGTATTTAAATGGACGTTTAAGTAAAAACAAGAGAGGTATAAAAATAATTACAGCACCTAATATTGTTTCCTAATTAAAAACTTTAAATATACTTTTGACAGTGAGCGATGTTTGCCGATGTCCTAATTTTGATCGTATCACTTAAAATAAGTCATATAGAAGCCAATACAAAAAAAGGGAAGTGGGAATTGTTTTACTACGAATTTAAGGCGTGCGAAGCCGCGGGCAAAAGCTAGTTTATAAATAGTATTAATGGTAGTAGAGAGATAGCATGATTACTATATCAGACAAAAGCCTTATGTATGTTAAATATACAAACATTTTATTGCTTAAGTGTGTGTAAGTATAGTTATTACAAATGGCATTCAAAACCTTAGTTTTAAAGTTAAAAAGCACACATATTTAAATTGGTAACGTATTGGTTATTCCTTTCAACAGTAATTATGAGAAGAGAGTTTACTGCCTACGCTAATAATACTAATCCCCTGCGAACTTTTGATTTACATTTATAATTGGTTCAGAGTTTGTTTTCCTTCACTGAAAATATACTTGACATGGTATTCTTGCTATATAAAGTAAGAATCAGTAAATAATACTTAATTGTAAAAGTCAATATACTATACTATACTATACCATACCACACTATGAAGTCGGTTTCTTATAATCTCTCGGCGCTGTATTTATTTGGCGAATAAGAAGTGATACCTTTGTACCTCAACAAGGAATGTCAATGCCACATTTCACTTTTAAAGTCCTTCCAATCTAATATAAACCCTATTACATTCTCATACGTGTTAAATTAGAATAGCATATAAAAAACTTACCTATTTCCGGCAAGGCAGTTATAATGTGCAGGCGAACTGTTACTTTATAGTGAAATACAAATAATATTGTATTCGAGAAACATTTAACATCTTTAAAAGTATTAAACACCACGTGGCCGCAATCTCAAAAACGCCATTAACCACTACGGCGGTATTGAAAGTTAATAGTGAGGTACGCTAGAGTTATCGATATCGATGTGTCGTATGTGCTATCGATAAACACGTCTTTATTTCGCGACTGCGCAGTGTGGAATGCCATGTCATGTTCATCGAAAGTATGTATTTTATCACTCCTGCGCATATCAAAGCTGATATTATAGTGATGTGTTGATTAATCAGCATTATCAGAATCCCTTTGATGATTCCGCGAAAACGGTAAGACATAATATAATAATCACGTCCTTGTGATATAATTAGGTTAATTTGTTTTATTGTCTCATTTATAATGTTTATGTTTTATCTGTTTCTTTATTTTTAATGCGAAATTTTAATTACATATTTTATTACTGGTAAAATATTTTTATTGTTAATTTAATTTCAGTGCATAAAAAAAAATTATTGTTCCTTTTTAATATATTTCTATACAATAAGTAACTGGTTTTGCGTTCACAATAAATTATTAAAAAATAATTGATGTCGTTCATAACTTTTGTTAATTAAAATAATCATCATAATCTGGGCTTAACTTTATGTTTTACGATGCAATCTTAATTTTAGTCTTTAAATGTGATTTAAAAACATACTTTCTTTATGATTTTTTGAAATAATTGCCGAAGAAAAACAACAATAACTGAATAACTTGACTAAAGCGCAACTCATCAGGTTTTATGTAAATATGACCTCAATCAGTCAAGTCGTTCAGATCAATAATCCTGTAGAGAATAAAATAATAATTTAATTTTAACAATTGTTGATGAATATGTAGTACCTAGGTACACCACTATCACTGACAAGGACTAAGGACGTTAGTATAACAAGATATGATAGATATTTATCCGATTTTTAAAATGCATTTAATATTTGAAGTAGTATTTGAAATTATATATTTTAGTGATGTGATTTATCAAAGCACGCAATACTTGGTATTATAAACAATGTTCTTACCCTATATGTATGATTCATTCGCATACTCAACATACGGTATATTTTTTCTTGGATTGGATGAATGTACGGATATTTGAAAAGTTGGAACTTTACGAACTCGTAGTCATACTTGAGAAATAGGGATTGATATCAGAGAAGACCAGAAGAAGTGGGGACAGTTTGAGGAGCTGCTTTACATATCTTTTTGTAAAAGTCTCTTTTGTAGAAACCTCTTTATACTTAAATTTGTATAGTTTGTTTTTCTTAAATTACATGTCCAACCTTTTAAAAAAATTAAAAATATTTCTTAATCAATTATAATAATTTTAATTTTATTAATTCATTTTTCAAGTAATATCATCTTGTATTTATTAACCTGATAAAGATAACGAATGCGCTATCTACACGTGTATTTAATTCACATCCTTTGATTTAGTTTTACTTTACTTGGAAAATATATTTTATAGGCTATTATATAACTTTCTTCTGTATACTTTTAATAATCATAACATCGAATAATTACTAATATATATTACTTTTTCTAATATCCTAGAAAGATTATAATTTAGATATCGACAAACCTGAGGCACATCACTAATGCTACGCACACGAGTGGGCGTGCAGTGACGGGCCCCTTCACACAGAGCTGTTCTAATCATTGAGCATGTCAATGACCGATTACCAGTTATAGTAATAGATTACAATTACGGTAACGTCTAGTAACAGCACCTTTAAAGAGCCATAGATGACGTCATCACTAATCATTTAAATTGAGATGATCAAATGAGTCCAATAAATAGTCAATATATTATTCAGCTTTCATCAACTTGAAAACTGTCAAGTTATTTTGAAAATCTTAGCTTTTAAATAATTTCCAATCTTAATAAAAAAGTTAATAAGTGATATTCAAGTTTGTTATAGGTATTACAGAAATCGCAATTATATTTTATCTGTGTATTTTTTTGTTTCATTGTTCATTGTGTGAGGGCGTGATAACTGTTATCATAGCTGATAATAAAAATGGTGATCCACTTAATAAAACATGAAGACTGAATGATCGCACCATCTTACATGGCAATAAAGATTAAATGTTTTCGATAAATTATTTGAGTATTTATTAGAGTATTTCCTCTAGCAGTAAAAAAGTGAAAATGAAAAAGTTGAAACGACATATCTTTTATTTAAACTGTTTAATGTTCTTAGATGTTGCGGACTGCTACCACCAATATCAATAGAACTTTATAAAAGTTTTATCTCTAGCAATATAAAATATAATCCTCCGTTGTTTTATTGGGAAAAGTTTGAGTTTATATTATTGTATTATTTTTCTAGAGTTACAGTTATAATTCTGATTCTTATATTAATTTTTAATTACTTTACTAATCTGGAATGATTATTTTGATTAAAAAGAAATAGGTTAAGTATGCTGTTTAAAAATATATATATGTATATATATCTTAAGTTATCGAGAACCATGTTCTACTTATTTATTAATATTATAATATATAAATAAAATAAAAGGAGCATTTATTCCAAAACACAGAAAACTAAACAAAGTAGACAATAAAAGTAACATAAAAAAATATCGAATAAAAAAAATAAGCGGAATTTAAGAGGTATAAATGGTTTTTAAAATCAGAAACTACTGGATAGCTGGAATCAAATGTTCCTTCCGACGACCTTCCGTAACCACGCGATTCTACTTAAAACTACGTATATTTACTCTGAAGTCTGAGACTAAATTAATAGGTCGTTAAAATCAAAACAGTGGGTAACGGAAAAATAAAATAATGACGAATTTAATTCACTATGGAGCAATGATTCAACAAGAAGAGTTTAAGCTCAAAGCGAAAGTTTCCTAATTAGTCAGCAAAGTACAACGTCGACATTATCCCACTACAGTGATGGTTCGGAGTAGTGCTAGTTACTAAGAAGTAACTGAGTCATATTTTCGTGAGAAATGTATCAAAACATCAACACAAGCGTATCAAGATAGGATTCTTGTGTATTTAGTTAGGCCTCTTAAGAACAGAATGTTCTGAAGACTGCCTTCATCTAGTCTTCTCCGCTGCAGACCTTACTTCGCTGGATTATGATCTTTGGTCAGTTTTAGAGGTTATTGCATGCTCTAAGTCCCGGGATACTTTGGAGTCCCTGATACAATCCACAAGATTCACAACGGAATATTTACCATTTTTATATAAAGAGAGTGCGTAGTTCTATTGATAATTGACCTCAACCCTTTAACAATTCTACTAATAAAATATAATTAATGTTCTTATTTTAAACGAACTAACACACATTACAGTAATAAATGTGTGATGAAATAAAAAAATCTTGTAATAGTATTTTTAGCAAGACTGTGTATATATAATAAAATAAAATTCTTTTATTTTTGTTGTTTTTTTTTTTGAGGTTGAAATAAATATTTTCATAGGAATTAATTATTTAATTAATTAATTAATTTCCTTTAATTAATTATAAAGAATACGACACATTCACTTCAATTCCAAAGTTAAAGTAGCGGGCATTTAGTTGTGAGGTATCTTAATACCTCACAACTAAATGTTTCTAAATGGTTTTCAATACTTAAGGTCGCCAAAATTCACTAATCATTTTCAAGTCAGACTCTATGATTTGCAAAGCAACTTGTTAGGTTTGAAGAGAACCTTCAGGGGTCGTTTCTGATCTGAAAATTAACATAACAGGCTAATCGATGTTATGTTAATGGGAAATTAATACATTTGTGATAAATACAAAAGATTTATATCATAATATTTTGCAGATTTTTCAATTAATGTTGTTGCCGGTGATGATAATCTGACGTTATCACGTAATAGTTTTAAATAAATAAAGAAAGATATCAGACTTATCTAGATTATGATCGAGAACGGATGCAAACTATATTAATTTACATCGCAGATAGATTTTTTATTTCACTTGCTTATTCTGTGACGGAAATGATTAAGGAAATGGACTTCTATGCTTAATTTCCTAGGATGCATAAATATCATAGGAATTGTATTTACTTGTTTCAAATAGCGTTTCTCCCGCAGTTCCACTTGTTTTAACAACACTGACAGTAAGATTTCATTCTTGTTTTTCATAGAGTTTCGTTGTGACAATCAGCAATTACAAGATACAATTATAGATCATATAAAATATATTACATTACCATACTCCTGCAAAGTCTGACAGTTTTAGCTGTTTTTAGTATTTGTATAATATGAAAATAACCAAGAAAACTGAAGATTGCTTCAAAAACGTAAGAAATAAAACTTTAAACCTACAAACTCTTATATATTTATATATATTTTTTACATATCTATTTGTATATGTGGATAAGAATACTGAATAAAAATCAACAATATTTAAAGAAAAACATTTATGTGAGATTTCTATGTAACTTTAGAAATAGGACCTATTATACCTAATTATCTAAGTACTAAGTACTAAGTACTAAGTACTACACTACGTACTAACTAACGAACAAAGCTTATATCTGCTGTTGGTAAAATAAGGTCCCTTATTTAGTTTATTATATGCAGTATTAAGTAGAATAATATAATAAATAACATTTGATTTAGGAAATCAATATACTACTGATCATTTTAATAAGTATTGTAATAATAAGCAAGCTTTACCTATTAGGTACCTACTACTCGGTTCCAAAAAATTGTAAAACTTACACTTTTTCAACAAGCTTCCAGCAAAACCTTTAAATGTTACAACTTTTAATATATTTACGAGTGCAAGGATATGAGTTTATTTTTGTTTTTGTTATAGAGAATCTGATTTTCTGTCGCCAGCTCTAATAAGAAATGTCTGTGTCAAGAAAACTTTAATATTCGGCAGTAAAAACTATGATTTTATAAAATTTACTTTAAATATGGAATTTGATTTTTAAGTTTGACTTCACTACAGTAAGACAATTTTATTTATTGTATATATTAATTCATAAAATCATGAAGACAATTAATATGCGTGTGAAGTCGGACTTGCAGCTTGTATGTAATAATTAATGTTATAATATCACAGGCTTCCATTATATTAATCGCATTCATTTATAAAGGCGAGACTCCATCTTGGAATGCCATAGTGGCGTTTAAAGTACACTTTAATATTTATTTTTAATTGTAAAAACATAGATCTTAAGTAATCTACTTTTAATGAAGTAGGTACTAATGTAAACAAATATTGGTCTATAGTTTCCACCAAAATCTTTCGTGTTACATTTTTATTTTTATATAATAATAAAAAAAAATGTACAATCATCGTCGTTATTAATTCTATATTTATATAAATATAAATCTATAATGCTATCCTAATAAGTTCAGATGTGAGTTAATCTCGTATTACTCACTTATTCCCGTTTTGATTAATAAACTAAACACAGGCTTGGCTTTGGTTTTCTGTATCTATTGACAAATGCTGTAATTATTGTATTAATCAACCTCCCACGGCTATCTTGATTAAGGCGGCATACACACTAGCGACAGATACCGAATATATATATTTTATGTTCTTTCATTCTTAAAACTACACTTTGAATGATTATTTAATAATTACATTCTGAATGATTATTTAAACTATCTTTAAAAAGACCGTTTAAATTGAATATGTATAACTTACCAATATGTATATCCTTTTGTCTTGCAGAAATCGTAAGTATGTGACCGGCTTTATACTAAGGACTTATCTCAGAATAATATAGAAAAATAGATATATATAGGAGATTAAATCTATTTATTGATGGAGTTATATGTCGGATCTGTTATTATAATTATCATCAATATTATTAATTGTTACTAGATACTTGTTGGATATTACTATGAGCGTCGAGCTTAAAATAAAATATACGTATAAATAATAAACTCAATTTATTATAATTATTATTTAGAAAGGATTTCAAATATGTTTTGGAAGTATAAAACATGGCTATTACAAAATAATCTCTGCATAGTTAAATTAAAAATTTAAATAATTTTAACCCCTGACCTACAAAGAGGGGTCTTATAAGTTTCACCTGTGTATGTGTGGTCTGTCTGTGGCAACATAGCAGCCAAACGCGAGGACGGATTCGAATGTGGTTTTTTTAATCGAAAGCTTGGTTTATCGAGATGGTTCTTAGCTATCTTTGGTCAGAATAGACGTAGTCGTCTCCTAGATATGGATATTTTATTGGTGCTGGTTAAAGGTTCCTATTCAATATTGAAAATAAAAACCTAAACAAGTGAAATTTGTGTGTTCGATGGTTCATTTAGTAAAGAATTAAAAAAAAATAAAAAGCAAAAAAATCCTCGATACAAAAGGACATCTAAAAAAGATAAAAATAACATTATTATGTACTTATTGAAATCGTTGCGTCGGGGACCGCTATATTTATAAAAAAAATCAAAATGCAAGTAAGTTACCAAGCAAATAAAGAAATAACAAAATCAAATCGTATAATCTAAGTCCTCATGCAATAGCTTCAATAAATAAGTCTCTTTGTACGTTTTTAATTATATATTGGTAATCATTTAAAATACTAATTTACTTACAAATTGTACAAATTTGCATTTTTGTCCATCGCAATGCAATGTTACAATATAAGAAAAAACGAAAGAATAAAAATGGATAATTTTGTATGTATATACAATATTTTTGCCCAGCGGTGAAATAAAATTAACTTAAACACAAAAATCTGATAAATTAGATCACAAAATAAAGTTATTATAAATAGCAGCTAACAACCCCCCGCGATGACGTGAATTGCCTGAACAAAACTTAATGAGGTTATGATACTTACTTATTAAGAATTATTAAACCCCGCTGTTAGTGTGTTGTTACACTTAATTACTACTGGAGCAGTTATTTGATGAACCATTGTTGTTATTACGTAAAATTAAATTTGATATTAGACTAGCTGTTGCCTGACTTTGTCTGTAAATGTGATGACCGAAAATTAAACATGTGTTAAATAATTTATTAAAATATTAGAACATACAGATAGTGACCTCTATAATTTTTATTAAAAGTTTCTTTAAAAATGGTTCTTATTATCTGAATTATATTCCATGCTCTTATAAAAAGCTATGATAAGTCATCAATAAAACTTGATCGTAATTACAAAGAATGCATTTTTAAAAAAACATCAAAATGACATTACTGTTTCATGAAATTCAGTCCATAATTACAACGAACATCGAGTAATAATTAACATACTATGAGTTACAGAATAAATAAATAATGATGCTAAAGTAGGTACTTAATCCTAAATATTTTTTTTTTATTATTCATATTTTATTACTCATTTTTTTTTGTTTGTCTATACTGTTAGCCCTGTTGGCTATTACAGCGTCACCGGAGGAGCGGGTGGGTCAGGAGCCCCCCCTTAAAAAGGGGGGCCAGATGGGCCCCCGTAGGGAACGACGTCCCGAGGGCGTCTCAGATTGAGACACGGACCTCGGCTCGGGGCGTCATTAGTCAGGAGGGAAGCTAAGGAAATTTGGACACTAGCGTCCTCCGACGGCAGAACGCCAGAGCAACGGAGCTCTTACTCAGTTTTGGACCTCGTCTATACCGGTATAGACGGTGTGTGTCTGGCGATTTCATGGCGTGAAGCGCCCTAACTATGGACGTCACTTCGTCTAGGTTTTTTTCCTTGATTGACGGACCGACCGGTGGCTGAGAACACATTATATTGACCGATTTGTCGACTATTTCGTCATGATCGCGATCAACCGATTGAGCAGACAGACGGCACTGGCTCTTTAGACCGTCGGCTAAGCACTCAGCTTTGTCAAGGTCTTCAAACGCGATGGCGGATTTAGGTCCAACCAAGGGAGGCATATCTGAGACAGATTCTGACTTCAACTCCCTCTGCAACCGCCAGAATGCCTGGTGTGTTGGAGAGAGCGCCGCAAGCGTCCTATCCTAGCCGCTATCTCTGAAGTCGTCGAGAGCTTGTCTCGACTGCCTCTGGAGACGGCGCAGCCTCCGTCGGTTGTCATCTGTCGGGTATCGGTCATGGGTTCTAATTGCGGCGTTTTTGCGGGTGATGAGAAGTCTAATGTCCGGAGGGAGTGCTCGGTTACCCTCGAAGTTCAATTGGACCTCCCTCGAGGACTTTTCTATGCCTTCTACTAAATGTTCTGTGAAGTTAGTCGCGGATGAAACAGCGTCCTCGACCGATGTAAGCTGGTCAGGAATTTTGTCAAGGTGCGCTGATACAGGGGAATGGAGTTGCTCTCGAAGCTTCGTCCAGTTAATAATTGTTTTTGTAGCGGGTTCGCGTTGAATGTAGCGACAGTCAGAGAGCGAGGTTTTACCCTTCCACGCGATGTCATCATGTTGACATCGTGTGTTCGTATATCGATTTGATTAGGACCGCGTGCTTGAGGAGCACTTCCATTCTCGCGGGAGGGTGAACAGTGGGGAAGTGTAGAGTATTTTTAATTTTGTTGTAGTTTTATAATTTAAATTGGTCAATTATTAAAAAAAATTGTTGTTTAACTTTTAACTTGAATCAATAATAATATATTCTATTTAAATATGAGCGATTGGTAAGATTGGTAACTTAATTGTTAATATAATAAGAATCCTTGAAGAAGCAAAAAACATCTTGGTTACGCCCACCCTGCGCTCTTTATGTTATTTTCTTTCACTTTGTAAATGATTTAAAAATACCTACTTTTCAACATAACTGTATTATAATAAAAGAAATCATTTGGGTCCTTAAAAGATTTTACTTTTTATAAGTAACAAGCGTGGGACTATTTTGCGATGAAAAATATTTAGAAAAGAATTATAATTCAAATTAAAATATACTTGTGATGTTCGTTTCCTGTGACGTCATTGCATCTCCTGTACTATAATAAACAACACTTTAAGGTAAAAGTTTTTTTATCTCATTTTCTCAGAACAGCTTTGGATTCAAGAAAATGAATATTTTCGAAAATGGACGCTTAATATTATAAAAAAAATGTAATCATTGTAGATGTATTTAACACAAAAATAATATATAAATCAAATCGTTTGTCTTTAACGCCCTTGACATAAGGAATACTTTGATCCGCAACGATCTCGATGAATTATATTATAATACTTCATCCTCACTGGATGGTTTTTGGGCTAAAAATAAATGTTTTTTTTTATCCTTAACTTGTACATGTATTAATCCATTCAGTGATGGTGTAGGTGACAGTTTTATATACTTGTCAGGCGGAAGCAGAAGGAGAGGGTATAGAAGAACGTATGAAGATTAAGAAGAGAGAGAGAAGTAACATCTGAAACTAAATGGTTGCAGTGATTCAAGGATATGTTCATCATACTGATGATGAACTCTACTGAGTTACAGATATGTCGTTGCCGTTGGGGGACAAGGAAGAATGACGAAGTATGAAATTTGGGAGGAGAGAGAAAGAAAGAGAAAGAAAGACTGTCACTACCCCGGTCGAGCCAGCTCGCATGCGGGTTAAATTCAAGGCTCTACTATAATTTAAACATAATTAAAACTAATAAAATGTGCGACATAACAGTTAACCTCAATAAAGTAGCGATTAGATAAAAATCATTAATTTTCCGTCCCGTTGTTCCTTGGTTCTAATGATTTTTTTTATTTGATGACTCAGAGTTTATCAGGAGGAAGCTCAAAGTTTCAAGAACCGTCATTAATTATAAGGATAATTCCATTAAAACACCGTCTGTCACTATGTGGGTATTTCCGTTCAATATTAAATTAAAACGAACCACGCGTTTGATGCATTCATTTTATAAGATTTGATAAATTGAAAACCAAAAAGGAATTACCCAAAAATAAATACTTAAAAAAGTTAATAATAATGTGTAGCTTCAAAAATTTCCTTTAAAATCAGTGTTCGTTACAGAATTTCAGAATTGCTTCGGAGCTACACAAAAAATCTTTTGTTTGTATACATATTATGTATTCGCGTGGAGATCGTATTCCTCAACCAATTTTGATAAAACTTCGTCTTTTATTCTATTCTTGCCTACGATTATGACATAACGAGCAACATATCTGAGTCCTTTACATTGTTCGTTTCTTATGGAACATATCCTAGACTCAACAATAAAATAAAAAAAAAGAGAATGGTTAAATCTATTCTAAACCTTAATAAACTTATGTGTTATTCTAAATGTAAAGCATTTTTTGTTTTTGTATGTTAGTGTGTATGTATGGTGTGTAAATGATGTGTGTATTACTTTAAAATTGTAACGCATTTGCGAATCGTCATTTCATTCAAACATCGTAATCATTTTTTGTGACGGTCAATTTGCAGGTGGACAAGCTTCATTCCATTTTAAACTCTATTACTGTAATATAAGACTTATTTAAATTAAAAGTACTGCTTCATTGATAGATGACTCGTGGGAATTAGGGTAGACACAGACTGGTGAAAAAAACGTGATGATATTGTTAAAACTACTTTTTATTCTTTAAACAACAATCCTTTTTAAAATTAAAACTTAAAATCGTTAAAATATTAAACCTTAGGGGATTTATTTAAAAAAAAACACCAAGTTTGTTATATACGTAATATCTGATTGATTTGCTTATATGCTTACATAATATTTTTTTATTGTTTTTCTATAGAAAAATAATGAAGAGTTCTTGCGCCCTTTCGGATACTAACACCATTTAGTAGTACTAATAGCAGCAACACTGTACACTAAATTAGCAACAATTAATAATATTTACTTTCTAATTGTGTGGGTTTAAGAAATCACCATAAGTAACATTCAATTTAATTGTTTAGTACTTAAAACATATTGAAATAAACTTTTCTCTAAAATGTATTATTTTACATGTTGCTGAAAATAAAACTGTTAGAATAGCCACTGAGATAAGGCGAGTCGTTCTTGTGGTTTGTCACCACCTTAAGTTTAGATACTGCGTCATAGATAACACGTGACATGTCACATGAGTACGTCGCAAGAAAAAACCGTACATTCACAAAAAATAAATACGTAATGAGTAATTCGTTCGTAGAAACTACACAGAGACACACACACACGGGCCTGTAATGTTTGAAGAAACACAACTTAAAATATTATTATAATATTGTGTTTGTGTTAGTGTTTATTAATTTAAAGAGAACACAAACAGTTATTAATATAGGTATTTAATAAAACATTTATAACGTTATACTCTATTGAATATTTTTAAAATAGAACCTTCTTAAAATAGCTTCTTAAGCTCATAAAACTTACAAAATAATAAGAGCAAAAAATGCTTCCAACAACAAGTGTCTGAAGACCGTGAACTTAAAACGTGATAGGATTTATTATAGTTTAAAGTATTATAATATACTAAAATTAGCCGTAACTTTATATATATTTATTTATTTATTAGACACACAATGAAAAATAAATTAAAAGGGATTTGAACCTGCGATTATTAAATCCTGTAAAACCACAAGACAAGCTTAACATACTTATACATGTTTTCTCTTGTACGGTTCCGAAATAAAAATGTATCCACGTCCCTACGTACGAAGCGCCAGGAAACAAACACATTCATATTAATTGTAATACATAATTAATAATTAAATTATACAATTGACAAAGAAACTATGAAGACATGAGATGTCATTTTTAAAGCCTTGAACATTTCTAGAGTGAGAAAGAAACTCTTTCACTTATCAATTCAAGCCAATATTTTTAACTGTAATAAAAAATGCGTTATTATAATATATAAATACAATGCCTCAGAGTAACTTAAACATAAATTATTTAATACCACATAAAATTGTGTTCATTAAAAATCTTAAATAATTATAGTAGAAAATAAATGAAGAAATAAAATGATAAGTAAATAATCTTTTAAAATAGACAGTTGATTTAAACTAGTCTGACGCGTGATAAATGTTTAAGTGATAATATTAAACTGAATTTCTATATAAGAAAGCTCTTATAAAGATTAAAGTCTCTTCTCTCTTGAAGCTCAACATATAAATTAATAACAACATTGTTGAAAATAAATCTCAATAACTACTTTTAAATACGTGACTGGAAATAAGAAGCGACGTCAAACTAATTCATTAAAACTTATTTTAAAACCGGTAGCTGAGGTGATTTATAATAATTGGTTCCTTAACTTTTAAACATTAATATTTATTTAATTCATAAATGGCACATATGTGAATATTATTTGAGAGAAAAATCATGATAATTTAAACGATATCTTAAATGTTTCTAAATTCTTAGGCCACGATTGACAAGTGGTAACACGTGCTATTATCTACCATCTGTTTAAAATAGGCTGCTCTCTTAATAAATAATCATTAGAAATTAATTTCAGTTTCTTGCTATTTTACACGTTTATCTGATCTAAACAATATTATGTTATCGTCAATAAAACAAGGTATTGTCCTAATGTTTTTTGTGTTGTCATGCCGCTAGGGACCCCTAAATGCTAGACTATGAATCATCGTAACGGAATTCGTTGACAGTTCTATGAAAGCAGTAACGAGTCTGATGTAATATTGAAATCACGTGCGTAATATGAAAAGGGATTTTTCCTTAATAAGCGACAAATTTATATTTTTAGCCCAAAACATTACCTTGCGTTAATGAGATATATACCTATTCTCTTATCATCCAAAGATAATAGATTAAATCACTCAAAAATGGGGAAGTAGGAAAGAGAAGAAATTACATTCAATATTTTTAATATTAATAATAATATTTTTATCAGCCAAAATAAATGTAAATTATTTTTTGTGTACAAATAACTTATTTAATAACATTAACTCAGAACCAAATAAATAAGAGAAACATAAAAATAAAGAATTATAAAATATATATATATATATACATACCAAAAAACTAAAAAAACGTTAGACGAATGATGGAGTAAGTAAATTAATATCAATTAAATATTTTCCTGGCGGAAAAAGACGCCGTGTGGTCTCACCGGCTCGCTATATAAGGGTGGGATCGCGTGGAGGAACGTATTGCGCTGAAACCAGCATCCAGGACACATCTAGTGTCTAGACCGAGGTACGTGCTGTTCAATTACGTTGGTGATATTTATTTCTTTGAGAAATTTTTAATATTAAATATAATTTTAAATATTTTGTTGTGTAAGTTTGTGTATTTTTTGTGACTCGTTTTAAGCAAGTTTTTTTCGCTCCAAAAGTCTTTTCCGTTTTTTTATTTATATGTCAAAAAAAAAATTGAAATGAAGAATTTTTTAGTAGGATATATTCTTATTATTTTTTCAATGTTTACATATTTTCTTCTCTATAAATTGTTTAAATTTATAAAAGTTTTCTTCGTGACGATTCAAGTCTAATTCTATAAACCGTCCGTTGATAAATCTTATCAGTTATCAACACGTGTTCAGATTTAAAGAAAACGACGATGAATATCATTCATAGATCATCTAAACTTATTGTGTTCTTTCTAGTTTCTGTAAGTAATTAAATAAATAAATAAACCGACTGATTGTTAGTGTACCTCGCTACATTATTTACTGAATTCATTAGTAAATTAAACATATTTACATAATATACATATTTTTATATATAAATAATATTTTGCTTAAAATCATTCTGCAAATAATTTGTGCCCTAGTTCTACTATGATCAGTGATTTTTTTTCATAAAAACAATATGAAATCATAAAAAATGGTTCTAAATAATGTATTAAAAAGGGAAATTCGACACAAAATATAATAAAACATTTTTTCCAAACTGAATACTACTCTACTGCACAGAGAGTAGAGTGAAGTACAAAAGATATTTTTTTTTAATTGATTGATATTTAAAAGGAAGGCTTAGGTTTTATATGTAATTATATTGTCTGTCTGTCGTACTTCAATTGGTTTATTTTCATTTTGACTATAATTTATCAAAGAGATATTATCCCGACTTCATTAATAATTATACTTAAGTTGTGCGAACAAAATCAATTTACCAGAAAGTTCAAAATTTTAGTTTGAAATTGATCTGAATTACTAAATAACACATTACATGCGTTAGTGCTACGAAACATTAATTTAGTCGGTTACTACTAGAGTCCACTTTACAAAGTTAAATTGTAATTTGTTGATTATTTCTTCCCTTTTCTAGTAATAACTTGATTTGATAAGAGAGAGCTCAATTTTACTTGGAGAGAAATTATAATAATTGTCACTTGTTTTTATAATTTACAATTTCATAATTAATTAAATAGTGTTTATTATTTCATTAATACTTACAAAATAAAATAAAATAATTTTAAAATTTATTTGATATTTTATTTTTCAGGTTCTTATTAATACTCAACTAACGTCATCTAGTGAACAGAGAAGATGATTAGTTTAGTTTCGCTACTCATCGCCGCGGTGTTAGTGTCGCAACAATGCTCGGAAGCGTATGCACGATTAGAAAATGGCAAAATCGAACTTGATAATAATTTATTACCGAATGGTGAGTCCTAAATTATTTTAACTTTTAATTGATTTTATAATCAACAAATTTTTGTATTCTAAAATATGGTTAAATCTATTATTTTAGGCACTGTAACACAATACCTGAACATAAAAAAATGCTAGAAACATATTTGATAAATGATATTATTATGATAATTATAAATGATATTCTTCCACTCTTATATAATATTGATGAAATGATTTAATGTTTCATGAGATTCATGAATTTAATAAATATTGTTGGAATCCGTAATTCTTCGACACGTAACGTATATAAATGTCGGTCTATAATCAATATCATTTTTGTACCAAAAAATCTATGTATTGTAAAAATACAAAGCTTATATGCAAAATATTCACCGAACTTTCTTCGAAACCTTTTCCCATTTTTAAATAATTTCCAACATATCATATTTTAAGAAAATCATCTCTCTCTATGTTTTAAGAAACACTAATAAAGGTCATCTTAGTTTTAATTTTATTAAATGTAACGAACTTCATGAAACTGACAATAATTTAAATACACAATATTATCACCAGAGCAGTTCAACAAAAATCAATATTACAAAAAAAAAACATTTCAGCAATCGAATATATTTAGATAATACAGAATAAATTGAACATCTGGTAACTATCGGCCACTGAATTACAAACGACCAGACAGATTTTCTGATTATAAAGTGTAATTCAGTATTTCGCACGATAAATGATTTGTTTTTTATTTAAAGTGAAGCTACTTTTTTATTCTTTCCTATTATATGTCGTATTTATTTGCGCCGTTATCGACTGACACGATTGTATAATTTTATTAAAGATATAGCGCCGGTCAGACGGACGCCACAACGTAGTACATACGTAACGATATCAGCACCGCCTCCAGAAAACGTGAACTACGTCCCAGGGACTGCTCTGGTGTTGGAATGTGAAGTACAAGGTCATCCGATGCCCATCGCTGGCTGGCTAAAGAATGGCATGCCTTTATCTGATGTAAGTTTTATAAGAAACTAAATGCCAGAATACACATATAAATTTAATAATCATTAATTTAATTATAACTCCGATTCTGTGATTCCAGTTCGAAGAAGAAGTGAACGAGATCCTTCCAACTCACCCATCAAGCTTTGGTAGCCTGACCAGTCGCTTGGTGGTTAACGGAGCAGATCAGGGAGACATCTTTACATGCGTTGCAACGGCGGGAATGAAGGAGACTAGTGCCACTACCACTGTTTTTGTTGAGGGTAAGAAATCGGGAATTCTTTTATATTTTAGATATTATATTTAGTAGCAATTCAATTTATCTATATTATTGCTATACATATAAGATAGGCGCTAAATTTTAATATTTATTTATTATTAATTAATTTTATTATTCTTTTTAGGAAACGGACCCGTCCTGAGGTCAAAAATGTTATCCACTAAGCCGATTATTACTGGCTTTTACCAGTACGTTCTTCAAAACATGGGCACAAGTCTATCCTTACCTTGCAGGGTGTACAGTCCTGTCAAAGCACAAGTGTACTGGCTCGATAATAACAACAATATTGTCTATGGAAATAACAGAATGCGGGTAAGAATGTAGTTTTATTTAAAACTTTATCTGTAAAAAAGCAACCTAAAATATGTATTCGTATTATTTGAATGACATCTCTTATTCAACTATTTAACCACCAGGTGCTGCCCTCTGGTGATCTACATATAAAGAATTTATCTTGGTCGGACATGGGTGGTTATACTTGCACAGTAAAAAGCGCCTTTGGAAAAGATTCAATGGACGCCTTCTTATATCCACTGAAACCTTCAGGTAATTATATTAATATATTAGGTTATTTACTTATTAATATAAATCTTGATATCAATATTAATATTTAAATAATAATTTGTTTTCAGAATAAATAACAGATCCAGAATAAACTGAGTTACCCGCCGATGATATTTCGATGTTCCTATAATACATAATTTGTAACATTTTATTATTAAATTAATTTATTTTTAGGATTAAGTAATGTTTTAAAAAAGCTGTGCTCATAAAACCTATTATTATTTGATGTACTTAATTATGTTTAATTTTGCTGATAACTTTTATATATTTTTTTGTTTTAAGCACGATAAGATATTAAATTGTATGGAGTATAACATTATAATATTTGAATATTTAATTAAATCTGAAATTATTAATTTTATTTGTTATATATAGTTTTCCATTTAATTACTTGAAGATGTTAATGTTTGACAATGAAAAGCGTGGTCCATACCTACATCGTGAAAAATAGCTAAAATTAATGCATTATTTCTTAAAGTTTTCTGTGATTTCTCATAATAAATGTTTTATTATTACTATTTTCTTTTATTTAAATAAATTAACACTATTTAAAAATAAGTTTATATATTGATTAATGGGTAATACTACTAACTGGGTCAATGCGAGATTTACATACAAACAACTCAACAAATTTGCGCAGATTTTTTTTGTCAATGATAGAAGTTTGTCCGAATAGATGAAATCTTTATTTTAGTTCTTAGAAAATTTAAGCATGAAATAACTTGATTCTCACAAGAATTCAATAAGCAGTGTTATTTTTTATTTTTTTTTATATAATCTAGGGCAATGCTTGACTACTTTCCACCTGATGGTAAGTGGAATGTAGTCTTAGATGGTAAGGCGTATTGCCCTAGCAACCTATTCACTCTTCTCTTGAAGACACCCACATTATATTTGGCCGGAAATACCGATGCAGGCAAATTGTTCCAGTCCTTCGCTGTACGCACTAAAAATGAGGAAGGGAAGCAAAGCGCTTCGTTCGGACAGGTGGAATGTCCACAACAAAAGGATGGATACCTGCCGTGCGTCGGGGCGTCCGGTGATGGAAGGGGGACGGGGGAATTAAGTCGTGTAATTCCTGCGCACACTCACCAAAATGTATCCTATAGAATACTGAGAGGCTAGCAATTTTACGCCTGTGTTGAAGGCTTTGGAGGTCGGCTTCGACCAATTCGGGATCGCCTATAAGCCTCTTTGCTCGCCTCTCAATTGAGTCCAGAACCGCAAGATGAGACTTTGCGGCACCAGCAAATAAGTGACCACAGTACTCTACACACGACCGGATCTGTGCTTTGTATAGAACAAGAAGCTGTCCCGGTGTAAAGTACTGCCGAACCTTCGCAAGAACGGCAAGCTTTGCTGCTGCTGCTCTTGCTCTGGACTCAATGAACCGACCAAAGTTGAGGTTCGAGGAAATCTCTAAACCTAACAACTGAAGCCGGTCACTGTATTCCAAGGATACATTCTGGAAAGTAGGAGCCAAGGTGAAAATGCTCTTTTTGGCGGTGAACAGATACGTCTGCGTTTTGATGGCGTTGAACTTGACAAGATTGGTATTGCTCCATGCGGAGACTGCCTGAAGTTTGCCATTCAAACGTTGCACCATGGCTTCTCTTTCAGACTGTACTTGATCTCGACTAGCCCGAGTACTCGGCAAATATCTTTCTACAACTGTGCTGTCGTCTGCATACCCATAGATACCGGGCTTCAACAGATCGTTAATGTGCAGCAGAAAAAGAGTTGCAGAAAGAACGGACCCCTGAGGCACTCCGGCATTTATTGTCAAGGGTTCCGAGGAACACCCGTCAACAACTACTCGGAGAGATCTCTGGCTCAGAAAGTCCATTACCCATCAGACCAGGAGATATACCGTACGCTGTAAGCTTGCTTATAAGGCTCGCATGCCAGACCCTGTCAAATGCCCTCGAGACGTCCAGAGAGACGGCGACCGCTTTTCCGTTCTTCTCGATGGCCTCGCCAAAAATGTGTGTAGCATACACTAGGAGGTCCCCAGTAGACCAATTACGGCGATTATGGAGGTGATTGAAATCGGTCTGTAATTGACAGGGTCGGCACGACTGCCTTTTTTGGGCACGGGTTGCACATTAGCAAACTTCCAGGATTTCGGCACTATTCCAGTCATGAAAGAGAGACGATACAGACGTGTCAGTACAGGAGACAACTCAGTTGCGCATGTCTTGAGCAGAATGGCAGGTATACCATCAGGACCACTGGCTTTATTCACATCTAAACGACACAATGTTCTCCATACCTCTTTGTTAGTGATGCTGATTTCAGGCATCGAAATACCGCAGTGAGGAAGATGTTCTGGAGAAGCATTGCCAGTGTCTAGATGCGAAATATCAGCAAACAGAGAAGCAAATACATTTGCTTTCTCTGTTGCTGTGTTTGCCAGGGATCCATCCGGCTTCAGCAGGGCAGGCAGTGAGGATTGGCAGAAATTCGACTCGATCGCTTTCGCAAGAGACCAGAAAGCTCGACTGCCAGTTGGTCTGACAGAGAGCTTTTTGCCATTCTTAACGATTCGATCGAGACGAGCCTTCCGCAATGCCTTTTTGTAGGACTTGGCAGCTTGGTTAAAGGCTCTCTTCTTCGAACTTACATCCGGAGTATTGCAGGTTCGAGCATCAGCCCAAATGAGATATGCCGAATGTTTTCGGTCTTGAGCATGACCACATTCGGCATTAAACCATGGGCTAGCTTTGCCACTGATGGGTACTTCAGCAAAAGGAATAACATACTCCATTGCCTGGTGCACCACATCGGTTATAGCATCCGCTCAACTCGACGGATCCAATGAAGAGAAGCAGACCTGTAGCCAAGGATAAGACGCAAAAAAGCGTCGCATCTCATCCCAATCTGCTGACTTGTTTTTCCATACTCGCCTAACACCATGAGGTTCGAAAGCTGGTGGGGAATATGTAAATACAGATTTCACCAGACAGTGTTCGGAGGTTCCCAAGGGGAATGTGACTTCTACACGATACCTCTCTGGATCAGTTGTCAGCAGAAGGTCCAGGCAATTGGCTGTATGGCCTACCACATCCGGTACCCTTGTCATTTGCTTCACCAGCTGAAAGAGGTCTAAGGACAACGTAAAGTTCCACGCTTCTCTTCCAGCATGGTCGGTCTTCTGGTACGGTCAGCCAGTCCTGATGACAGGCATTAAAGTCCCCCAGAAAGACGAGCTGCGCCGAAGGGTACTGATACAAAGCCATATCTGCAGCCTCACTGAGATACTCAAATAAACGAGTTGTCTCCTGGTCACCGCTGTGCGAACGGTAGACACAGGAATACAGGATTTTTTCGTTTCCTGTATCCACTAAAACCCATAGGGAAGAAAAAGTGGGGTCTTCAAGGTGACGGAGACGCTGAATACAGAAGTCGTTCCGCGCGTACACACTGACTCCGGCCCGTGAGCGAAAGTTGTGCTCTAACGAGTAACCGGGATAATCCAAGTATGTAGCGCTCAAAGGACATTGAATCTGCGTCTCCGTCAAAAAGAGCAAGTGCGGCTGCTCTGTCTCCAGGTGGTGGTGGACAGCTAAAAGATTTGAGTGCAAACCCCTGATATTAGTAAGGTGCACTTTATATGAGGAGGAGTGCAACCGCTGTGTCAACTTGTTCCTTTTTTTTAACATTTCATAATAAAAAAAAAAGTGAATAGGGATGGGAAATGGCAGTTGAACGAGGCGGTACGTATCGAACCCGACGTCGAAGTTGGTTAAGTTATGCCACTGGGCTAGCCTGAAGACTACGGGGACTACGGGGATGTACATTTTTTATTCCAATACGCATGCAAGTAAATAATCGAAAATATATGCCTATAGAAATACAAGATACTCGTATGGTAATAAGATATATATTTACCTACATTTAACGATTATTGAACTTATTCTACTACAATAAATATGTTATAAAATGTGTATTGTTAATCTAAGTTCAACATTATATATATAAAAATAAGAGATATAATCGCGATTTTAATAAATAACCTTTTAAAATGTTACCCGGCCCGCGGCCGCTGCTATGAGTTCTTTAATAATAACGACTGAATGGAGACGATTATAATATATTAAGAAGTAATATCATCGTAACTTTAAAAAACCTAATATAGCACGAATATAAGGTATTCCAAGGATAAGACTAATATTATTAGGAAAACAGCAACTGGTAACCATACAAAAAATATTCAAATAACTTTTATAAAACCATACAACACTAAATACAATATGAAATAGTCTCGTTCTGAGAAATGTAGAAATATAGATGAAGTACTAATAATAACTCTATTTAAATGTTAATTTTACATTAAATTATATATTAATGTATAAATTCTCGTGAACGGATCCTTGAACCAACTGCCTTTCTTTAATATTATATCTGATGACATCTTAATGTATTTATTACTTAAGTATTTCAACAAACAAAATTAAATCTTCGTTGTAGATCAGCTTTCAACAGATCTGGTCACGATGTTGATTGATTGATTGATCAATTCAATACAGAGTCAAAGTCAAAAGTCAAAGTCACCGATTTAGATTTTAAGTACTACCTACGTACCTACATGAAGAATAAAACGTCAGATTGCAAAATTGCAAAGAAAATTACGTAATCTGTATATATTTAATTATTATTTATGTATTAAATGTTAGTATACAATTTTTAAGTAGCACATAGCTGATAAATGCTGAAAAATTACTTAACTGAGGAATTATAATCTATACATATAATAAAATTGTCACTGATCGAAACCTGTACATTGAAAATATTTTAAAAAAAATCATGATCCCCATCATTTTAAGATGCCTTTATAAGAGCAAGAGAACCCAAAACAATGGTTTTTCATTTCGTTTGTATGTCTGTATGTTGGTGCACACTAATCTCAGAAACGGCTTAACCTTTATTTGAATGCGGTTTTCAGTAATATATTATCATAGTCTTCACTTAACATTTAGTGTTTATTTGATCTAAATCAGTTAAGAAATAAAAAAGTTATGACAAATTATGTCAACGACGTAATAGGTGCCACGAAAATCATATTCTATACATGTAATAAATTTTTAGAGGAATAGTTTTTGCACATTGAAAATATTTAAAAAATATATATCAGGATGTGAAGCAATAACTACCAGAATCCATTTTCAGCATTTTTAAAATCTTTGTCTGTTTATCTGTTTATCTTTTAGTTGTGCACACAACACGAAAATTGTTTTGATCTTACAATGCCAACGCTGGCTGAACTCTACGAGATAGATCAAAATAATGTACTAAATATTGTATACCTTTAAGAGTTCTACAAGAAAATCGGCGATGGTATATATTTATCTCTAAGAATAACCCACAATAGATTTTTTTTTCCATTTCCTTTTTACGAAAAAAAATAGGTTATTTACGAAGCGATTTTAAGAAATACAGCTTTAATCCTTATTATATTTTTTTTGTCTGTCTATGCTGTTAGCCCTGTTGGCTATTACAGCGTCACCGGGGGAGCGGGTGGGTCGGTAGACCCACCCCTTGAAATGGGGGGGCCAGACGGGTCCCCATGGGGAACGACGTCCCGAGGGCGTCTCAGATTGAGACACGGACCTCGGCTCGGGGCGTCGTTAGTCAGGAGGGAAGCTAAGGACATTTGGACACTAGCGTCCTCCGACGGCAGAACGCCGGAGCAACGGAGCTTACTCAGTTGGGACCTCGTCTATACCGGTATGGACGGTGTGTGTCTGTATGTTTTGTGGTGTCACTTATGCCTACGCGTACACGTTATTACCTACTGTGAACGCGTCATCGGGGTCAACGAGTACCGACTTGGGTCTTCTTTTTCTGACTAAAGTCTTACGTGGTCTATACTCACTGGTTTACTGGTTTTTTTGTGTTGTTTATCATAATTTGTAAAAAGTTGTAGAACAAGTGTTGTTGGAATTGATGTAGAGAGGCTGCCTGCAAGAGGTGGTCAACTAATTAAAGATAACCCTGTATATATACTCCTACACGCAAAAACTACTTGATTGAGTTTGATGACACTTTGAAGATTTATAGTTTTTACATACAATGGTGTACCTACAAAGGGTACGTTTTATCAAAATCAAAATCTACGAGTACGAAGTCGCAGGACCTAATATAATAACAACTTATAGTATTTAATAAGCTGAAGTAACTATAATAAAACGAGACCTCGCCCCATTTTCTAAAAAAAATCTCATTGTGGTCTTTTGATTTTCCGTAAGTTCTTCAATATGTAGTATTTGCGACCGCAGGCGCAGATAACAAGATATCGTATTCCATACTTTTCATGAAAGTGCTTAGGCCAGTGATAGTGACCGCTTTTCATCAGATGAACCCTCTGCATGTGACACTAACATTAAAAATTAAAATAACACTAAAAGAGAAAATAATAAAAACGCATTTTACTTATAACTTTTCCATTTTCAATATCAGAGATCACTTGTGTACGACCGATCGAAGTGTCAGGAGGTCTTATATTGATAAGTATAAATATGAATTACAGTCACTATGCAATAAGTTAGAATCAAATTTTTGCACAAGAGTAATAATAATTCTTAAATAATTTTAATACGAATCATTCATTCAATTACCTTATTTGTATTTTTTAACTAATTACATGTTTTGTTTATTGTACATTCATTGGTCATTTTAATAAAATATTTCAATTTGTTTATTACTATTTGATGATAAAAAGCATATCTAGTGACCTGGGAAGTAGGTATGCAAAAAAATAATTAATCTGTACTCTGTATCTGTACTGTGATAAAATAAAAATAAGAATTAGATTTTATCTGACAAACAATTACCTGTTCTATTATTTTTATTGAGTCAGCAGTAGATAATCTAGAAAAGGTCCCAGAGGTAAATAGAACAGGAGCGATGAGTAGGTAGGTAGGTAGGTAGTCGTAGGTCATTGGAATGTCACAACTAAAGGTATATAATTACAAATTAATGTTTACCTTCACTGCATGTTGTAACTATGAGGTGTACTAACTTACTAAGAATTGCTCCAGATCGTGACTTGGTATTGAAGATACGCATTAACATTCCAAAGATTTATAAATAACTGATAACATTTTCGCGGTTAACTTAAAGGTTAGGACACGGATTTGGAACCAAAAGAAATACTTAGCAGGAAGATAAAAGGCAATATACATTTTAAACAGAATTTAGAAATCATATTCTGTTACAATCGTTTGTTTGATGCTGTAAAGGGAACTGACGGAGTGTTGATAAAAAACCATTGGAGCTAAAATATCTATTTTTAAGTTTTCTTCAGTATTTTTGTACACTTATAGGAATAGTTTACCACCTCTTCTTAAATCATCATATGACCAGGGAATAAGGAGCTATGTTACATACTGTGTCATATACTGTGTTATATACCTAGTCTTGTCATAAATATTGTAAAAAATAATAATAATAAGTAATTTAATTTCAAATTACATTTATTACTTTTACAGTGTGTTAGTTTAATACACAAATATAAAACAATTAAAAATATAAAAAGCATATTCGAAGTGGTGTCCATTGGCTGCAATACAGTCCTTTAAACGTTGAGGTCAGTTATCAATAGAAGCACGCGCTCTTTCCATGGGGAAATTCCTCACTGACTCCATATTATTATGGCGTTTAGAGCAAGCCGTATTACTGCTCTCTAAAACTGACCATAATCCAGCGGATTAAGATCGAGATTAGACTAATTTTCACTAAATTTCAATTAAACTACATTTCATTAAAAATCTATTTCGTATGTTTTTCATAATGATGAACAAACAAAAAGACTGTCAGATATTAATTAAAAACCAATTTTTGAAATTTGATCATTTACTCATCACGTAGCTTTTACTGTTTTAAAAATATAATTAACAGACTTGACCTGGTTACTTTAATAATATAGTGTATAATTAACAATATATTTTAAATTGAGAAGTAATAAAATGAAAATTGATATCAAGAGGGCTTCAATGTTGTATTAAGTAATACATACTACTCTCAATTATAATAAAGGTCGTAGTTAGAAGTGCGGTAATTAAAACATCAATCAGTTAGGAGATGAATGCGTGATGAAAACGTACTGACATATTCATGCCGCTACTGTACGTGACTGGCAGACGGACAGGTTGCTTTATTATACATAATACATTAGCGATTGCGTTTGTGTAACATATTTATAGTAAAGTAGTTATATGGGGTGTTAAAACTGACCAATCATATTGCGGTTAGATTCTCAGCTTACAATCTCTTTATAAAACGAACTTCCAAGATCATAAGTGGCTTTGTTTTTTTTAACCAAGTATGTGAAACATAATTTTTGGTCAGATTTAAATAAAGAAAAACATGTTTTTTTTTAAATTATATAATTTCATTTTTCAACCGTAAGATTACTATAATAAAGTCTATAAAGAACAACTGATACTCAAAACTACTTACAAATATCATGCTATTTTCTTCTGATAATTTATATTTAATATATTTGCTGTAATTCGTTTCGTTATGTTAGAAACAGTACAGGTGATGTTTATGACTTCTGTCGTCTTGTAAATAAAATAAGGAAATGTGATAATCGGAATGCAGATCCAAATTCTAAAGTAATATTAATTCCCACCAGACAGACATACTTATAAATATATATATTCAATAAAGCTGGAGGTTAATCTTAACAATGCTGTTTGAGTTTCATCCGACGCCTCCGCCGAGACGTGATATGTCAGAGTTTGGGATAAAAATATTATCTGTAATGTGTATCACAACTTATTTAATATGAATAATAGTATGTTACCCGCGACTTCGTTTACAATTTGTTTGTAGTAAATAAATAAAACATTAAATATATACAAATATATATCGAACAACGTTACTTTGATTGATTGAATATATTTAAATTATAAGGTTTTTTGAACTGAACTACAGAAAATAAATATTCTAGTTCTCGTTTAAGTTACTTGCAAGAAAAAATCGATATTGAGATGTCTATTTGCTATATAATATATGTAACATTTTAGTACCTCAAGGAACCGATGAAGAAGATTCTGTGAAGATTAAACTATATTGGATTAAAGACGATTTGCCAAGTTACGGACAAATATACCTATATATGTAACCTTTCTATTGTTTTATCTGTAGGTGGCTGGTATCTCATATTTTTCAT
Source organism: Napeogenes sylphis (assembly GCA_959347405.1). Classification (NCBI taxonomy): domain Eukaryota; kingdom Metazoa; phylum Arthropoda; class Insecta; order Lepidoptera; family Nymphalidae; genus Napeogenes; species Napeogenes sylphis. The sequence goes on along the minus strand of OY365783.1, from coordinate 34,689,147 downwards.
TTTATTTCATGGATTTTAAAAATATACCTAAATAGGAACTAAAGCCTTGGACCCTTCTATTAAAAATTCCAAGGTTTCAAAGACTGAGTTATCTGATCTGTTAGTTTGCTGTTAAAAGAACAGTATGTAGGTTACCTACACATAATACATTTATAAACTATCACGAAAAACTTTTGTTTTTTTAGTATTATATATTAAATAAATGTTAATAACCAAGATGAAACTTTAGTCCTGTTATAAGACATTTCCAATAAGTTCTATTCAAAAAGTATTACTCGTAAGAAATATTAAAATTATTTAAGTAATTCTAAGACAACGAAATGCTTTTAACAATCTATTAAATATTTTAATTATTTGTAACAAGTTCTTATATGTGTGTATGTTTGTACGCCGTTGAAGCGTGAGATAAAAATATCTAAACAATATAATATTATAATATAAAAAGGTAATTTACATATAATGATGGTGAAAAATTCCATTCAATCACCTTGAGATCTTCAGTCGCTACAGAGATCGCTATTTCAAAATTGGGTCTTGCGCAGGTCAAGGTGTTATATATTAGTCTAATTATATAAATTATATACTTAAATAAATAATACATTAAGTAAATTACTTACCAAAAGGTCATCGGGGTGATCTTATTTTTAAAAGCGTATTTCGTAGATACCACATCATGCATGTTGCAACTAACAATATTATTTAACAGCTCCAAGTGGCTGCTGATGCGTAGAAATCTTGAGGAACTTTGAGGAATGAAGAGGAGCAGGATTCAGTTCTCAATAAGTTTACAATTTTCAGACAAATCATTTTTTGATTTGCTTTGAAAAGGTGGTACCTACTACAGCGAGCCAGCACGGAATTACACCCAAGCACTACAACATAGGAAAGGCAGGCTTATATCTCTATAAATTATGTTTAGACTATCGTCTGCATAGCTGTGCTATACAGAGTTAAATGATGTAACTGTTTTCCTACAATATTGGAATGTTTGAAAATATCTATAAAAAAATATATCCACGTTAGGCTTATTTAAATGTATATAAATAGAGAATGAAAAATAAACCGATACGAGCAGGGACTCGAACTCGCGACCTCAGAGGCCTTTTCTTTTTAGAACTATTTATTATAATATGTTAATTTTCAATTGATAGAGAACACAGGCTTTGGACTTCTGACTGGATACCTATTGTGGGATAAATATAATAAGGTTTTAAAATATTTGAAGACTTAAGTAAATAACGACTATATTCCTGATATAAATTTCAAAAATATATTATCATTTTAATGCTACTATTTACGTAATATTAATTAATACCAAAAACACAAATCACTTAAAAATAACAAAAATATAATTTATGATGTGTTATAGTAATACTTAAATGTTTCATTTCGTTTATTACTTTTACGAATTCTTGAATGTCTTGAAATGATTTATTACATACTTGTTATTCCTTGCGGGTTTTACCTACTATTTTATTTATTTTAACATAAATAAATAATAAATTGTTTTTAAATTTAATATGTTTAATATAAAATAAAAAAAACAAAAACGAAAATGAAACAAAAATATAACAAAAATGGTTTGAACTAAGTATTACACACATACGGACAAATTAATTTGAAATGTTTAAAAATGTAAATTTAAATTAAATTGAATGTTTTACGACCGACGATTCTTTCTATGCAGGTCAAGCTATTAGGAATTCCTGATTTAGCAGTATAGTTCTGAATTGAAGTAATACTAGTTTACCAGATTATAATATTATGAATAAATAGTTACTATATATAACGTGTGTCTAAAATATAAATGTCTGTTGGTCATCACATAGGCTGTAAACGACTTGGCTGATTGAGGTCCCATTCACAAATTTATAATTTGTAAGTTGTAATACAAAAAAATAAATCCGGAGCCAATAAGTAGGACTCGAATTATAATAATTATTAAGCATTTAGTATAAATTTTAAAATATGTAATAAATAATAAGAATACACTCTCAATTGGAAATTAATACGTTCTAATTAATCTGAAAACAAGATGACCCGAAGTTCCATTGGTGTTCATCTCAAGTTCATCAAGTTGAATGAGACTTCTTCATACGCAACATAAACAGTAATTAAAACTGTATTTAAAACACGTTATAAAACTAATCTACATTCGTTAATATCGCAAGGCTGTAGAAAGGAGGTTTTGTAGAACAATGGCTGGAAAACATTAGTCGATGTCTTCAGTGTCGAAACCTCGGGTCACTGTTTGAATTGTGTTTACAAATACATCATTGTTTACTTCTTATTTGGGCGTGACCGGTTCTCAAATAGACGAGCAGATTCTTATAGATTTTTTGCTAATTATTTTTTAGAAGTCAAAACAGAGCAAGGAGAGCTGTAGATTTAAGAAAGAAGGAGACGAGGAGATGATGAATCTTTGGTTACCGTTGTAGAAAGATATCACATTTGTTTGTTTGTAAGCTGCAATGTTTTGCCCTTTTAGAACAGTTGTAAATGAAGGAAGTATGAAGGGATTATGCTTCAGGAGGGTGAGAATATTAAGGCGACTAGTACTGGCAGTAAATTGAATATTACTAGATTAATAAATAACAGGTGTGTCTGTAGAGCAGTTAGTTAGAGCAGCTTGATGTCTCCAGCGCTCTATCAGATAGTTCTTAAGAATATGTTTTTGAGTTGGAGCAAACGGTTTTGAAAATATATTAAGATACAAATAAATAATCTTAATGTGTGATATATTTGTAATTTATAGCTCAAAGGCACAATTTTAAAGCCGTTATTGGCGCAAATAACATCAATTACTGTCCTTCACTTATCTTACAAACGATTTATCTTATCGGCCGGTTGTATCTGACCTGCCTCTTACATGACTGTCATTTTAAAATCGACACTATTATAATACAATAAAGCTCATTTCCTGCTGAATTAAAATGCGTGAGAAAGGTTTATCTACTTTGGTCTAAGTGGTTTGAGATGGTCCGAAGTTACATAATTCGGTCATCGACGTAAATAGCTATTTTGTATATAATGGCAGTTTTGTCTAACGATAAATAGGATTTATATCCTGTATCCTAAAATCTATCCATATTGACATATAACAAAACTTGATGAATTGAACTTCCAACCACACCAGTAACTAGCAGGCAGTAACAGGCAGTAATTGCAAACTATAACACAAATCAAACCAGGGTCAGATCGTGGTCATTTAATGTGTAAGTTATATTACTGTACTTAAATAACTAATTTACTTTAAATTATGCTCATCTGGATTGTTTATTGCTCTCAAACTTTATGACCGTTTTATAATCCGAGGTCTTGTTGGATGCATTTTGTACTGACGAGTTCACTAGTATTAGGAATGTATAAAATTAAGGTAATCATCTACATATACATGTCCTATTGTTGGGCAAATTTTGGCCAGCTTGGCCCAGCATCTTCATGGCTATTGAACGGTTACGAGGCAAACACAAAGACATGGCAAGGCATACTTTTATATTGATTGTTCTTAGGCCCATCACCATTATGAGAATATTCGTTCAAGGTGTATCCATCACTTTCCACGAAGACACTTTTGATGGAGAACTGGCACATTTATTAGATCTACTTTACTTTTTTTGTTCTTCCGGCACCACATAATATATATACCTATGTGTTATGTATAATTAAGTCACATGTCTTCAATACAAACATTATCATTATTTATGTGAATCCAACAGTACTTACTTTCAACACTACGATAATTATAATAAATATAAATAAATCAACGAGTAAGTAGGTTTATAAGTTACCTACACTATAAATAAAGTAATAATTAATGTTATAAACCAATAAAATCAAACTTTGTCTCTATTTCTGCGGTATAATGAAGCAAAATGTGAAATAAAACGAAGAACATACCAACAGACAGACAAATACGACGCTTTTAAATTACAATATATCTATTACTAACTGTGTCTATTATTTTATGACTTAATTAATAATTACACAGAGCTTTCTAAGCTACTAACAAATTTTCTTGATGCAAATATTTACAACAATACTAGATGTTCCCAAGGATAGCGTCTGTTTGTGATACAATAATATTCCAGAGCCACAAGAAATACATAATTTTAATTATTACGACAAAGCCTTTGTCCATTCTTTGTTCGGTTAAAAACGAATATACCTAGTTGTCAAAGAAAAGAGACAATAGACGAAAAAAAAGAAAAAGAAATATAATAGAAAAATAATTTAAACTTTGTTCTTCCGTGTAATATTACAATTTAAAGTTAACAAAAAGTTTTCATTCATGTATTATATTACATTTAAAATTGGCCTTTTTCGTACTTGGGCCACTTTAATCACAAGTTTCTCCTCTTTGGTAAGGAATTCCAAATTTAAATTTTTACACCTATTTACTCATGTATTTTTGTTTGGTTGACCGTCATTCATTTGTTTTTTTTCTTTTGTTTGCGTTACTCAGTTTACAAAATGGGAAATTTAAAATATTGCATTATTTACGAGTACGATTTCCATCGAGGCACCGGTGCTGCGGAAACGACTCGAAGGGTTCTAACGTTTTCGTTCTGGAAATTTCGACCTGTATAACAAGCCCCGTGAACGGCCGGTGACCCAAGATGATAATGAAGAATGAAGAAGAAGAAAGAAGAAGGCTATTGCGGATGAGAATCCATCGCAAACCACGTTCGAGTTAGCTACAGGCTGCGGTGTTAGTGATAAAACTATATTAATACAATACATACATTAATACAATACAGAATACTATTTTTTTTCGTAGTTTGGATAACTTCTTGCAAGAGAAAAAAATCAACTCCGATAGGGCAGAACAAGTCGCCTTCAAAGATTTTACTGAAACAAGTCCGACTGGTTTTTTTTAGTAAAGGGATTAATGAACTACCTACAAGATGGCAAAAGTGCAAAGTGCAAAAGTGCAGTACGAAAACAAAGGTTCATACTTTGGTTAATTAAACACATTATAAAAAAAATACTTAGTTTTTGTAACTCCCATACAAAATTCCAATTTCATTTTAAGAATCTAACATTTGTATATATAGGAACTTGTAAAAACTAATAGAGAAGATGCTTAAGATACATTGTATTTATATACAATATCATTAATATATTAGTATAATCGTTATAATATTTTTCCACAGGCTTGAAACATACATGAATATGTCATTAATGATTCATTGTTTCCCCGCCATCTTCACATGGTGATATGAATTGTAATAATTATTATAATCAATCAATGTAATAAAATCTCATATACAATATTTTAATAATACTTAGAATTAGAACAGAGAAGAAATAAAAATAACGTGGAAACAGATACTCCGTTTTTAAAAAGATATATTAGATTAGGAATTATGTGCATGTATTATATGCACATAATTCCTTGAAGGGACTTTACGAATAGCGATTTCTAGTTGTCGTTATTTTTATCACGAGAAATTAAAGTTGTGGAATATTGCTAACTTTTTGTTTTATGAGCATAATCGAAAGCGAAAAACTTACAAACACTGTGATGATGTCACCCACAGTAATGACGTCACCCATTGACATTTGCAAATATAGATTTGATGCGTTCCCTGAAAAATTGGAAGAGGTGGTTGAAACTAGGAAAGGCCGTGCAATGATGTGTTTGAACTACCCGCCGTCTCATCAGTCAAGTTATCTCACACATGCAGCATAAAAATGACTACATCTAGGCTTTACAACTCACACTTATACAGGTAGGCAACGTATAATCTGACCAACTGGTTGGACATCTATGGGCACAAAGTCAGTTTAGTGTCCGGAGGGAGAAGATGGCTACACGAAAAATTAAAAATTACTCATATTTTGTGACAAATGAATTTATATACTTACCTTTCATAATATCTGAACCCTTTCGATCACGTCTCTATTTAAACATTCAGTTATGTCCTGACGTTCATGATTCATCTTCTAAAAACTTTTATTTCTATGCAGGTGGATAGTTACACATAATTATACAAATATTTGCTTTGTAAAGTCATTTTTATTGACCTTTAAATTCAAAAGTTCTGCAATCTCCATCCTAATTAGTTTTGTATAGAGGAAGGCCTAATGAGATTTTGGCGTCAGAACTTCTAAAGTGACTCTTCAGTAATGGTTTAAGATTAGATTTTCGTTTGAGGGAATACAAACAGAATAAGTAGTACACGTCGTGTCTTTATAATTTGTAGCAACATCATTAGTAAAGTATTAAGCCTTACCCATGATCTGTGATCTCTAAACAATAATCCAAACAATTTTCTTTTACTTGAATTGTTTTATACTTCCCTTCAATACAATTCTACCCTGAGTGCTGCTTGACATGCTTCTGAGACACTTAAAATATAATTGTTTGTTTATAATATCATTATAGTTGTTTGTTTATAATATCTTATAGTTTCTCACGAAATCCAGCAATTGATACTTTGTAAGCTGTGTTATATCCTTTTACGATGTTAGTACGTACTGACGGCTCAAGACGCACGTATCATGCACCTTAGATGAAATAGATGTGCAAAATAAAGGTTTTGAATATTCTAATTGTAATTTCTATTATAGATGATAGTACGGAACCCTTCGTGCGCGAGTCGGGCTCGCACTTGCCCGGTTTTTTATTATATTATTTTCTTTTCAAATTACATTCTCAAACTTTTATGTACATAAAATATTCATATTTATTTTGATATAACAATATTTGAAATTAAACCTGACTTTTTGAATATTCTTGAATATTGAAAATTCTGTATATTATTTTGAATATATATTTTCATAATTGAATATATATGTTCACGGAAAATGAGATGTAAAATCTAAGAAAGTATCTATTAATATTAATTTTACCAAACGACTTCAATGTATTATGTACGTACCTATCTAAACTTTCTTAACACTACATCATGATCTATAGCAAACTCGAGTAATTTAGCATAATGTTGCATGTAAAGGAACGCGGCTGAACCGAGATTTATGATCTTCTTTTACAAGTTAATACGACCTTTGATGGTGCAGTAAATCATAATCTAATGAAATATATAATTAGTTTAGCTTCCAAGTTACAACACCTCTATATTAGGTCGTTCTGTGCTCCGTAGTGATAGACATACACTACATTCAGATAACATATATCTATGTAGAATTTATAAGCGGGAATTAAAAAACATTGGAGGAGAATATATAAATAGAAGGTACCTTACCATTAATTTTCACGTTGATGAAATATGAAAACATATATTTAATTAGGAAATCTTTTAGCAATTATTGATATAAAAGATGAACAATAATTTTATCTGTCGGTGTTGGCAATGTAATGATACATTAGTAAATAAAAGACCAATAAATTACAGCTTCTCACGGAACGACGGAACTTTTGTAACGATGTTAATCATTAATATTATAATGATCATTAAAATTAATGAATCGGAAAATATTTTTGCTGACCGTACATACGGCTTTCCGTAATATATAAATCGTTTTTTTGCGACAGACTATTGGTTAAGATAACCGATAATTGTTTCTTGATTATTTAAATTACAACTTCTTACACGTATATTCTAAACTTTATCATAAAAAGACTAGGAATTTAAGAAATACATTCGATTATGTAAAGAAAAGTGTTTCAGAATCCTGTTACTATTTTTTTTTTTTGGAAATTGTTCTTGCATGAAATTAATTACAAAAGCAAGTATTACAATCATTCAGACATTAAAGAACGCATTTCCCAAACAGATAGTTATCAAATCCCATAACTTCTTAGACAAAGCTTGAGTACATAAACGCACACATGAATAGTGCGAGAATGGTATTTAAAAGAAAAAAAATATAGTTTGTATTGTATAGTATAGTATCCATAGTTTAATCATATTTCATACATTATTATAAATATTTCAATTATTACTTTTGTATAATCCGTATGTACATATTATATATGTAATATAATTTTGTTATTATTTACTTATTTATTAAGCTTACTTATTTCCAAAAAAAAGATACATTTTTACTTATTAAAATTAGTTGTGATATAGTTAAATTTTGGACCCCAACTGGGTAAAAGCCTCAACCATCTTCTTCCATTTAGTTCTATCTTTTGCCCTGTTCATCCAGTTATCACCAGCCACAGATACTATGTTATCAACCCACCGTTTTTTTGGTCTGCCTATTTTTCTTTTGCCGAGTTGGCCGGTCCATTTTGTTGTTTGTGTAGTCCATCTTTTACCTGTGCATCTAGCAATATGTCCTGCCCATTGCCATTTTAATTTAAATGCATGTTTAATGGTATCGGTCAGTTTCGTTTGATGTCTTATATCTATGTTTCTGATTTTTTGTATTTTTTTGAGTCTGAGGATACTTCTCTCCATGGCATGTTGTGTAGTAAGTAATCTGTTTCTTACTCTCTTCGTGTATACCCAGGTTTGGCACGCATAGGTAAGGCACGGTAAGATGCATGTTTCCATGACGATTTTCTTAACTTCAATGTCATAGTTCCCTTTTAGTATTTCTTTTCGAGCCCAGAAGCTATTCCACGTGTTCCTGATTCTTTTGAACGATATCTGCTTTCCGAGGTATACATAGACCTGTACATAAGTAATTTGGATTTCATCTACTTTGATTGGTTTTTGTTCACTGTTTGACATTATCTTGGTTTTTTCAGCGTTCATGTGTAAGCCTACTTTTTTGTTTTCATCGTTAAGATCCTGCATCATTTTCTGAAGTTGTAAGGACAACTATGTCGTCAGCAAATCTTAAATGGCTTAAATATTTTTCTTGTACCCAAATACCTTTATTTTACCAGTCCAATTTTTGGAATACTCCCTCTAGTACTGCTATGAATAGCTTAGGGGAGAGGGGGTCTACTTTTCTTACTCCTCTGTTTATGGGTATATCTACCCCTATGTTTTCCAGTCTAATCTTGCTGGTACTTTTAGAATAGATAGTTCTAATAATATTTATGTACTCAGTTTTTATATCGCATGTTTCTAATGCTCTCCAAATGGAGGGATGGGTGATAGTGTCAAAAGCTTTACGATAATCTATGAATCCAATATAGAGTGGTTGGTTAAATTCTTTGAATCTCTCTAATACTTCTTCTATAGTTTGAATGAGGTCTATTATCGAAAAATTTAAACGGAAACCAAGTTGTTCTAACGATTGTTTCTCTTCAATTTTATCTGTTATTCTACTGGAATTGATGAGAAAAATTTATAAATAGTATCTAGAAGACTGATAGGCTAGTAGTTATTAATATCCTTTGGATCTCCTTTTTTATAAAGCAGTACAATATCTGATTGAACAGAACCATGTTGAATAATTTTATTAAGAATGGTGCTAATAATGGTGCTCCCCATTTGACCGCTTCGTTGCTTATGGTATCTGGACCTGGGCTTTTGTTAGGTTTTAATTTCTTAATATGTTTAAGCGTCTCGTTTTCTGTTACCTTGTCTATTTCCTTTCTAGCTTTATAGTTTGTGTGTCTCGTTCTTCCCTTTCTCTATATTCATCTGATGGTTTTGCATATAATTGTGTATAGTATGTAGTGGCATATTGTAATATATCTTGTCTAGTTTTTGTATTTTTCTGATTCTCTCCAAGGTTTTGTATCCCTTTTTTGTGTGTATTCAGTTCTTTGATGCCTCTTTTTTCGTTTCTATAGGTGATAATGTTTTTCTCAAAAATTTCCTTTCTATGGTTTTTATAGTCATCTCTTATTGCTTTATGGGTCTTTTTATAGATAGATTTCAGTTCATCTTTTATTGCTTTAGTTTTGTTTTTTGTTCGTGTCAGTTCTGTCCTCCTTTTTTTAAGTTCCAAAGTGCTGTTTTTGAAAACCTGATGTTTTTTATAAGTGTCTTTCTCTTTTGTTTTTGGGCTATGTAGTATTATTACAACTAGTTTGTCATAATACTTTTGGACATTATTTATTTCGTTTAAGACATTTGTTTCTATTGATAGGCCTTCTTCTAGGTGCTTTTTGTAGTTTTTAATGTTACTCATTGACATTTGCATTATCACTTTTTGGCATTTGCATTGTTGGTCTAAACGTTTTTTTACTTCTTTTTTGGCTTTGCGTTGATAGGGATGCTCGTAACAGTCTATGATCTGATGGAAAATGCACATTATTTAGGACTTCTACAATAGCGATATTTTTCGGTTTATTGTTCATTATAAAGTCTACTTCGTTTTTAGTCTTGCCGTCTGGCGAAGACCAGGTCCATTTTTGGCATTGTTTCTTCTTAAAACATGAGTTCATTACTGTTAATCTGTGTTCGTAGGTGTATTATAGAATTCTTTCACCCCTTTTGTTTCTAGCTCCATATCCATATTCTCCTAATATCAGGTGTTCATGTTCTTGTGGGTGTCTCCCATCACTAGGATGTTTTCGTCGGCTAGATCGTGAGCTCTCGCTAAGTTTTCATAGAATTGTTCGATTTCTTCATTGTTAGATTTTGCTGTTGGTGCATAAACTTGTATTATTTTTATTATTAGTTTTTTCATGAAATTTGTTATTAGGTTATATATATGATATTGGCGTTTTTTTTTACTAACTACATTAATAACAAATTTCTCCTCCTTGGTCTTAAAGAATTCCACAGATTTTTTTACTTCTGTATTTTTGTTTCGTTTACGTTATTTTTTTATTTTTTTTCTTCTGTTTGCGTTACTCAGTTTACAAAATGGTAACTTGAAATAGCTTATTATTTATGAGTACGAGTTTAACCGTGGCACCAGTGTTGCGGAAACGACTCGAAGAATTAATGATGTGTATGGCGGTCGTGTTGCAAAAGAAAAAACAATTCGTTTTTAGTTCTAACGTTTTCGTTCTGGAAATTTCAACCTGTATAACAAGCCTCGTGGACGGCCGGAGACCCAAGTTCATAATGAAGAATTGAAAGCTATTGCGGATACGAATCCATCGCAAACCACGTTCGAGTTAGCTACAGGCTGCGGTGTTAGTGATAAAACTGTTTTAATCCCCTTGAAGCAAATTGGGAAGAATAAAAATCTTGAAAGGTACCTTATAAATTAACTAAAGCAAATCAGCAAACGCACGTCGACTGCTGCTTTACATTACTGAAACAGAATCATAATAAAGGGATTGTAAATCGAATCAATACCTGTGACGAAAAATGTATTCTCTACGATAATCGCGCGAATATAAGCGAATATAAGCGCTCATCGCAATGGTTGGATTCTGGTCAGCCAGCCAAATCCGGCTTAAGCGAAAATAACCCAATTGACCCGAAAAAAATCCTTGCGTTTTGTGGACTAGTGCCGGTATTGTTCATTACAGTTTTCTCAAATCTGGCCAGACTATTGCTGCAGATGTCTATTGTCTGCAATTTCAAACAATTATGGAAAAGCTAGCTGCTAAACAACCTAAGCTGGTCAATCGCTCCACACCACTGCTACTTCACGACAACGTTAAACCACACACTGCACAATAGACGGCTACCAAATTAGAATGTCTAAGACATCCACCGTAACTACTCCAGAAACCTTGCTCCAACAGATTACTATTTTTTTCGAAATTTTAATAACTTCTTGCAAAAAAAAACAACTCCGATGAGGCAGTCCAAGTCGCCGTCAAAGATTTTATTCATCTTTAATTTATCAGTTCAGAAACGACCAGTGCGTCTCTTAAGGGCTACAAGTCCTAAGTCATCTCTTAAAATATGCGACATGGAAAGGTGCTATCTTCATTTTCTGAGATAAAATCTTTTGCTTTTGGACAGGATTTCTTTGAATTCTTTCCATTAACGCTTTGACCACCGGTTTCGTACTAACACTACCTGGACGGCCATTTCTTTCTCTGTCACAAACGGAGGAAGTCGCATTGTTTCTATTAATAGCCCGGTACACAAAAACATTTGACTAATACCAAGTGTATAGTGAGCTTTAAAAATTGCATGCAAACACAATGAACAATCATATAAAAGTGACAGATTCCAAATTAAAATGTAATATTTTTTTATTTTTTATTGTACCAGTATTTATGGCCAGACTAAGTATACTATGAACAAAATACAAAAGTAAAAAAAAACCATAGCCATCATGACAGTCGGTCACAACTAGCAGCACCCATTTACGAACAAACCGAGTGTCAGTGATCAACCCTTTCGCCATATTTGAAGGAGGGGAGCACCCCGGCCTTCAACGCTACCTCCAGTAGTGACTTCTAAAAGAAACGGTATGATGCAGATCGTCGAACGTCAAATAAACTGCTTAAATTACTAGTAAGTCGATAAAATACAAATCATTCCCAGGCCATACCGTAGTTCATACAATCCTTTACACTATAGGTAATAGGATTTTCTTATCAATTTTTTTTTATGTATAGTTTAAATGTAAAAGGCTTTATTTGGAAGTTTTTTTAAAAAAATCTAAACAACTGAACCTGAAAGAGTCCCTTATCTGATAAGAAGTTACATATTTATTCTAACTAATCACAGGTTTTCTTGAATTTAATAATATTTTTATTTATATTAATGAAATATTCATAAATATATTTATTTTAGACTGTCGTATATAAGGTAAGTAATTTAACCAAATGAGGAAAGAGAAAGGCCCTACCTAATATGTAGCTTTATGGTACGCCTGTTTTGGCAAATGAACCAGGAAATCGTTGTTCATCAACATCTACTTTTCAAATTCTTTCAGTAGGATATGAACTAAACAAATCGAAGACATTGTTCCTAAAACCATAATGCTGTAATTTTCTAATAAGAATATCATGCAGTACCTATACAGACAAACATCTTTGATAACTCACAAAAAATACCAAGCTAGTGTTGTCATTCTTCCCAGACTTCAAAATTTTCAGCAATAACTCAACACAAAAGATTTAGTTGCGGTAAGGTGAATATCAGTGAAGAAAGTAAATAAAAAAAAATATATATTATACTGATAGTTATTATTTATACTGTGACTTGAAAATATACAATTTAGTGATACTTTATCTTCTAGTCGAAAAAAGCGAGTTGAGTTAAGTATAATGATAAATTACGTCCCGACTTCGTAGATTTACCTAAAGATACCTACTATATACTTATATACCTACTTCAGTATCTGCTACTTAATTTCCTAAACGAATTCCGATTACAAGTCGAGTTTAGGTTTGCTAGTTTTGATAAACACTTAGTCAATCTTGATAGTGACCTGAAGATACACTGATGCTGGTACAAGGATGCTACTGGATCTATTTAAGGAATGCAATTTCTACAAAAGTTTTTAGTTGAGAATACCTTCTTAGCCAGAGTATTTTATAATATTTTTATTATTCTATGTGATTATATTAAAAACAACAATATTTCTTGGTTTTTTAAGGATTCAAAGACATTCTATCTTTTTCAATATAATAGTGATGTAAATTTATGTTTTAATACAGACCTTTCTTAAACACTATATATCTTCTATACATTTAACAAAATATATATCAAATAAAATATGAGCGATCAATCAAAAAATGATCAATCAAATAAAATATATTTTATAAAAAGTATATAATTCAATGGAAGACGCCAAAGTAAGAAGAAATGTAGTCGCTGTGGTCTTAAAAAAATACTTACTATTAATAGTTTTATGAAACATATATTAAAATTACATCCTCTATTTATTAATAATATTTCGAACATCATTTATTTTCATTGTCGAAGTTTCTACCTGTTCCGAAAAGTAATTAACACAATTCTTAGAACTACTGGTGAACATAACTTTTAGGCTTCTCTTAGTGATTACTTTAAAGCCATACTAATACAAACTTATATTACAATTAGGTACAGTACGTCTTGAAGGATCTTGGTAAAATCATTCTTATGGAGCATCAGGCTTCCAGTATTTAGAACTACTCTAATATTCCATATTATTTGAAAAGTTCCTTGATATTTTTTAGATAAAGTATTATTTATACGTTGTATATGAGCTTATTAAAAAAACGTGTTATGGTATATAAGTATATATGTTACTACTACATAGTCGACCCAACAAACGTTGTCTTATCCTGGCTTTAAATACTGAATTCAAATTGGTATAGTTAATAAAAAGATGTGATATTTGATATAATGCAGACTCGATCAATCTATTTTAGACGATATCAATTTACAACGCCTCTTCAACTATCAACTTCAAATTACAAAAACACTGAAGTTATATTTGAAAACTTGTATGGTAGTTAACTTATCTTCGGTTTTCTAATATTAGACAAGAGAAAAAATATTTTTAGACAAGAAAAAAAATATATAATATAGATTTAGATACTGACAGGAGTGAGTTACTGTGAGTAAATTAATTTGCTTAAGATAGTCTTGTAAAGAATCCTTATGTAAATACATACGAGTATGTCAAAGACAAAAGGGCAGTCAGTATCAAACATTTAATAAAAGTATATTCTTTTAGCGTGAAGATGTACGCCCGTTAAACCCACTACATATTTAATATATTTTTTTTATCTAAGTACCGAAATATAATTATGATATCATCATATATAATTAAATATCTTTGTACCATTTGTTACACGCAAGGCAATTCGAGGGCGGACACTAGACACACGATCACTGCAACAAACATTAAGTGTAACCCACACGAGTGGCGAAATAATTTGTGATTCACTAAAATATTATATAATATTTTTGAACAACTATTATATTTAACTAAATTAATTTAGAATTCATTAAGACGACCATCGGTTCGATAGCTTAGTTGGTAGAATGATGACACGGTAACACAGAAGACAGAGGTTTGATGTCCAGATATGACTATATATATTTAGTTACATTACCGTTATTGAGGAACAATTAAATACAGATTAAAAAATCAAGGTCGTCACATGTAATGTTCGTGGCGTGTTATCTCCTTTATTATTTTAGATTTTTATAAATTCTGTTACTAAATATATATCTTCTCTCTATCACATGTATGCAGACCACCTACAAACTTAAAGACAATCCAAAATTGAAGATCTTACCTCTTCCATGTCTGCCATTATAGTGACCTGATTTAAATTTCTGAGTGGAGTAAGCAGTATGGACTTAAAATAAATCCTGCCAAATCCCAGGTTATTATTATTGGCTGTCCCGGTATGATCGTAAGGATAGATAGAGATAGCATTCCTGCAGTTATATATAACAATGTTCCAATATCCTATTGTTCCACCGTGAAAAATCTTGGACTACACCTGGATCAAACATTATTTTGGACTAGTCACATCAAAGAACTTAGCAAAAAAATCTTTGTTGCTATGAGATCTCTATGGCGACTATTATATAAGCAATCTATAGTATAAGCAATGTATACATTTTAATTTGTATTGTTTATTTTATTAATTAATATGTATTGTATATTATTATATGCTTATTACGTTTATATATTAATGTTTATTTATTTTTATGTATGTTTACAATTTTTAAAACTTTTAGCCACCTATCTATGTGCACTAATATTAAATTCCTATCAATATGGTAGTCTGAAAGAAATCGCCTTTAGGCGATAAAACCACTTTTTGTATTTACCCTGTTTTTATTTGCAATTATTTAAATGTATTTTTTTTATGTGGTATACAATGACGAATATAAATAAATAAATAAATAATGTTCATTAAAATTAATTAAAATAAACCCCCGATACAAAAAGAACTCTAAAAAGAATAAAATAATATAATTATGTACTTATTATACCGTTGTACGTACGTTGATAGTGTATACCTATCCTATCCTATCCTACCTATATTACGAAGTTAATCATTAGGGACTTAGACTATATGATTAGATATCGTAATTTGTTTATTTATCTTGGTAACTTACTTGAGTTTTAATTTCTTCCTTTATTAAACGGTCCCCCGATGCTATAACGTCAATAAGTACATAATAATATGATTTTTATTCTTTTTAGAGGTCTTTTTGTATCAGGGTTTTTTCAAATTTAAGCTTTTTTAAGTTATGTTACTGGTTTCTTAATTGCAGTAAATGTACTTGTACTAAATGTAATGTACAAATGTAATTGTACAGAAACACAAATTTTCAGTTATTTTAGTATTTCTATTAATCTATCCTAATATTATAAAGAGGAAAGATTTGTTTGTTTGTTTGAATTGAATAGGCTCGTAACTACTAGACTGATTTAAAAACTTATATAAATATAGAATGAAAAATTAACCGATACGGGCAGGGATTCGAACCCGCGACTACTAGGAAACCGTCCCGTTTACGTTTGTAGGATACCGATACGGTAGCTCAGTTGGTAGAGCACGGGACGGTTTCCTAGGAATAAATTATAAATGTAATGTAATAAATAATAAATTATAAATGTATTAAGTAATTAAAGACTTTTTCATATAGATATATACGAATATCAATAAATATAAACATTTAGAGTTAAAATGATTTACAATTACTAATAACAATATGATGAAGGGATTTACATTATCACTCGCTGTTGCCGGTGACACTTTATGACTACGATCATAAACCATATAAATATAATCTTCACAGTCTACGCAGACACAGTCACGGACAACAGCTATCCCTAATAAAGTACTTTACCTGAGTAAATAAGTGTAAAAACTTTTTGGCTTACCTAAAAAGGCTTTTTTTCCTATATAGGCAAAACGGCAAAAAGGCAAAACGGCTGGGAACAGCTTGTATTGCATAAGAACCTTTTACCCACACCAATAAAATGTCAATATCTTAGAGAAGACTGTTTCTATTTCGACCAATCATAGCTAAGAACCATCTCGACGAACATAGCTTTTGATTAAAAAAACCGCAATCAAATCCGTCCACGCGTTTGGCCGCTACATTGCCACATACAGGCACACAGATACACAGATACAGTTACACAGATACACAGATCGACAGGTCAAACTTATAACACCCCTCTTTTTAGTCGAGGTTTAAAAACTAACAGTGACATGATAGCTTAGTTATTGATTTATTTAAATTAAAATGAAATTTTACATTTTATTACTAATCAAAAGATGGAATCAGTCTATAATTACGATAATTCTTCATATTGTTCTATGGTTACGTGTTCGAACTGCGCGCGTTAGCGACATATTTAATAATGTTACATTACATATGTTATACAACAACATTTAATAACAAAGTTTTATTTTACAAAGTATGTATTAAATAAGCATTAACTAAATTATGGGAGAAAGTTAAAATCAAGCCTCGAGGGACAGCTGAAGAAGATTTATTCAAATATTCAAATGTTATAAGTGAATCCTTCTTAAGTTTTTATAATCTGAATCACTGCGATGTTTTAATGTTCAGGCAACGTTAATTATATTATTTAATGTCGCCTGAACTCGAGACTTCATTTTTAATATAAAATTGCAGAGATAATTGATGTGAGTTTGATGAATGTCCTGAAAAAAATATATACTATTTTATACAATTGCTGTAGTCTGTGTGACCTCCTCGTGTGCACTTATCCACAATTGGTAGGTCACTGCCGTGTGTCTAACTATTGGTGGCGGACGGCACACTCTCCTTTAGCAATTCTTTGGGTACAAGAGTGAATTGCGGAGGGATCTCTCGGCTTAGGTTGGCCTTTTATGAGTTATGGCCCTAAGGCTGGAGCACTATCATCAGGACCCAGGATGATTTATACCAACAATATGACCCGATAGGAGGCGCTGTAACCTGATACCAGGGCTAGACCTCTTCACCTCAATACTTGAACCCTAACTATCATTTATGTGTTGCGTGTTTTGTTCATTTACACACCTCAGGCATCGACGAAAAACAAAGATCATCAACTTGTATTAAGATATACGTAGAGTATGTTTGGATGGTAACAAAAAGTTGGCCCTGTTCTACCGTTCTATACCGTTTAAGTATTAATTATTGAAATTAGTAATACATTTGTTATGGTATGGAAAATATTTACGAGTTATCACTTCATTGTTCCTGGCCACCAGACCACGCTCCAGTCGCTCTTATAACGCTCTTATAACGCTCAGACACTCGCCAATATGGAGAATTAAGAATATATGTCAATTTTAATACATTTTTTTTTTGTTAATTGAATCGTTTGTATAGTTTGGAATTTATAATTAAACACAGTAATGTACCGCTGGAAACCGATTTTAGGACAGCAACCATTGGCCCTTTGAAGTTATTTTAAATTTACAGACCAAAATATATTCATAACTTATATTGATGTAGCATTAAAAAAGATACTGAACCAGATTATGGATGGAGCGATGAAACAAAGATATGTTTTTTCTCTTAAATATAATATCAGCTGCATAAAACTGAAACCACGGAAGAAAAGCAACATCAAAGCGAACTCGTAAAACCTCTTTAAAAGACCAATAAACTTTCCGTCCTCTTAATGTAGGTAGGAACTTATTTTTATTCATTTTTTAATGTTTTTTTTATATTTTCGATTTAATTTTTAAAGTTTTGCAACTATATTATTTAACATATGTTAATTTTCATTTTTAATAACTTTGGCGTGAAAGTAAATGTTGATAGTTAAATGCAACTTAAATTCAAAATCTACATATTTTAAAACAAGTAAAAAGCACACGGAACCATAAGTATTAATAATTCACCAAACCAGTCGTTCACTCATCTTATACGGCGCGTCCTTCACCGCCTGGGAACGAACCTGCGACCTCAATGTGTCAATCAATAAGGTATTTAAAGCTATTGTTGATATTAGGCAGATTTGGATTCATCTTGTTGATCTTGTCAGTCTGTTTGTTATTATTAGATATAAATGACTTGTGATTTAGATTTTATTTTCTTATCCAGATATATTACTCATTCTAATGACATTGTTAATTATTTTATTATATATTGATAAATCTCATTATTTACTTGTCGAAGAAAACATTGTTTGATATAAATATGTAAGGTTATGACCAATTCGTATTTAGCATATTTTCCACTCAACGAATAGGACAATATTATGCAATAAGTCGACACATTAACTTTAAAAAAGTTGTTTCGAAATTTGTATCTATGTAATATTTATAATTATTATGTAATTTTGATTGTTACTTATTATTCTTTACATTTGTCATACTACTTTCTAGGGCTTTCTATGATCATCCTCTCTTAGGTCTTCAATTAGTGCCTAACCTTGTCGGAGCGTGTCCCAGACCTCCATCTAGGACAAAAACTAGTAATACCTACGCCCGTAAAAGGTCATTCAAAGCAAGGTTAAAGGCTAAGGTTAGTGCATAATTGAAACATATTGTAGTTAGGATGAGATCGTGTTGAAAATATTACACACTTAATAATATTATTTACAAAAATTAGCAACTAACTAAATTGTTACCACTGAGCTACTAGTTAGTAAGTAAGCAACTCAACGATTACATTATTGTTAAACCGATTATAATATTTACAATAATAATAATATGGTTTATTTAATTCTAAAACATATCACTATTCCTTGCTTTAATTGCTGTCCAACGCCTATTAATAAGTAAATAGTAATGTTACGACTTTGTAATATTTATTTTTTTTATTATGTAAAGTGTTAAAGTGTTACAATGTGCATGAAATTTGATATATTTATAGCGTATTGTCTGACTCCATATACCTATAGGATACTTTTTATTGCGAAAAATCTCCCATTCACACGAGAAAACAAAAAAACAAGTTTTAGTTATAGTATAGTTACTAAAATAAAAAAAAAAAACAATTTTATTACGTCAAGACTGTTACAGTGGGGAGCATGGGCTTACCGAGACGAGAGGGGGCAGGGGGCAGGGGGGCAGGGGGGGCAGCCACCCCCTGGACATCGTATACCTCTCTACTACCTTCTATTGTAAATTAAAATTGTTAACGAAAATAAAACCAATTTAGTTTCAAAAATGGAAGAAGTTTTAGAAATAGAAATGCTTTCTCAGGAAGGTTAGTCGGAGACGAGAAAAGTAGCTTTTCAGTTGTTATAGATCTATGTATTAACACAATTCTGTAGTAAAATTTTTAGCAAACACTTTAAAATCTAAAATCTTTATTAGAAGCTAGATTCGATAAAGACAAATCACGAGCGTTTATTAAAGCATGCTCAAAAAATAAAATTACAAAATTATATTCAAAAAATCTGGTTTGCCGGTCTCTCCAACCACCCCCCTCACTCCCCCCTCTCCCCAGCACAGAATGTGGGTACGCCCATGGTGGGGTGTCATGGCTTAGATCAATTCACTCAACACCCTGATTATTCTAGACTGGTTTAAAAAGTTAGAATACATTTCTAGCATGCCGCTGTGAGTGTCCTATGGTATTCATAGTCAAGTATTTAATCAAATCTATGATTTATCTATAGATAGTCCTTAAAACTTAAAACCTGGACTGGCTTCAGTTTCAACGTTATTATTATTTATCGAATAGTAACATTACAAAGGTGTCCTAATTAAATAATTCAATGTCATTTTGAAATATAAATAAAAATAATACCTACATCCGAAGTTGGATCAAGTTCTATTATATTGAATTTTATGCTGTAACAACTAAAAAATAAAATACATTGTACATATACATTTTTTTATTATTAGAAACTACGTTGCTGATTTTTTATTATACTATTTCCTGGCTTCTTATGAGATGTGCTGAGTACCTATGTGCTGCACTCCATCATCTCTATGCATCGCATTTCAATACAGATATTCAATAAAAATATACTACCTACTGTCCTTAATTAGATTAACTTCCTCTCTGCGCCATCTTAAAACAGATATAACTACTAGTTTATATAAAACACTAATAATAATCTTCGTTTCGTTGCAAAATTCGACAATATTTTAGTTCACATTAAATCATTTCTTAATTTGACATTCAATTGTGTTTATATTAAGTTCATATTAGTTTTTGGAATGTTACAAGAGACTCCATCAATAATGCCTCGTTCGTATTATATTTGTAATAAATAAATACGAACAATTGAAACAACGCAATCCTTACCCAAATAGTAACTAAACAGGTGAAGGGTACCTACGTAGGTGCGTAGATTATCTCAAAGGGACTGCAATTAAAAATTACACACTCAAACATTTCATGCCAAATATACGAGTAAATTATATTCGATTATATGAATCTTTATTTGGTTTTGTAATTTAGGATGATAAGTAATTCTGTTACGTAATATTATATTATAATAATAGGTGAGGATGACGGTAGTAATGACAGTTTCCAACAATATCTATTCTCTTTAGTCGTTAAAGGTAAAGAAATAAATATATAGAAACAATTTACATTGTTTAAAAATATCTATAAACATAGCTAATTTAAATTTATAATTTTTTTTTAATTTATTTCTGAAATTAATAATGCTAAATTAGCTGTAGTATATTAATTATAAAACATTGTATATTCATTTTTTTTATAAAGTCATGGTAATTTTTAAATGTTAACAAAATATGACGTGACGGGACGTTCAACAGAAGCGAGGCAGATGAGTCTAGGAAATAAAATAGTTGAAGTGCAATAATAACACGGGATGGTAAAGGTTACGGTCACGAAGATGGTATGGGTTTCTGTAAATTTTCATAATGCCTGTAAAATATTATCTTTAGGAAGGAGTTGCCTGATGGATTGATTTATCACAGCTTAATACTGGGATTAAAAACTTTTAATTCCTCCTGAGTTTTTTATTTATTGCAACATTTTATTTTGGAATTTTGTTGTCTTTTTTGTATAACATTTTTATATGGAGCTCGAGGACACAATATGAACTTAAAATATCAATAAAACACAAACTATATTTATAAATTATAAGTTGCTCTTATAAAGCTCTCTTCAAGTAACGTTTCATAAACGTTCTGCGTCTATTGTAATTGACCTAGATGCTTAGTGTTCAGATATAATTATCATTTTATTAACATATATACTAGCTTTAAATAGTTTTATGTACGATAATAACGTAACGGATACGATCTTTTGTATCTCTCTTCTTTGATTTCAAAAGATAAGTTAAATTTGAAATCCGTAATGCAATGGAGTCGTATTATTTATGTTTTTTGGCAGCATAGAGTAATTGCTTAATGTTTATTTGCATCGAAAATTAGCTCACTGTCTGATTATTTATGATTGATAGATTCATTTATTTATTTATTTATTTATTTATTTATTTTCATTTTTATTGTGAGCCATTGTCGTCGTGGCGAAGGCAGGCATACACACAGGATACGGGAAGACATTTTGTGTTGGTTTTACCCGTCCTTGATCGAGCAAGTGTATGAATTGAAGACTACGATGGGGATAAGATTATTTATGGAGTTTATAATAATATTACTGATAGCATATGCCTATTAGAATAATATTTCTAATAAGCATATGCTATCAGTAATATTATTATAAATAAACCTGTACATTTCTTTTTGAAAAAGATAAAAAAATCGTATCACGCCTTACTGATCCAAATTTTCTATTTCTTTTTACTTTTGTACCGACAACGAAGGATCCATTTAGCAGTTATAGAAGAACATACTGACAGATGTGTTACATACGCTCATAAGTTATAACTAATACTGATAGTAAAGTATGAAAATGTATTTTAAAACATGTAATATAATATGTCGTCTATAAAGACCATTTTAACATCAAAGAACGAAGGTTATGCTTTTATTTGTATATTTTATTTCTTAACGACCATTAAATAAATATAATTAACATAGTTTTTTGGCGCAATAATAAAAACACAATAGTTATAACGTCGTAATCACTCAGTATCAAAAAACCATTAAAAGTTGGGTGTACTCTATGATGGTTGTTGCACATGTGAATGCTGCTGCTGTGAACAGCGACGGTTGTGGGGGGAATGTTAATAGGTTCCACTGCCCCCTTAATTCAAGGTTATTTTTTTATATGGTCATTAAAGTAACTTCATTCGCCTTGCCATTATTAAGTGTAAGTATTAAAGTAATAAACACATTGAAGTATTTATTTTGTATACATTTTCTTCGGAACATTATTGAATAACACATTCAATTTGCCACAATCTGAAATACAACTGAGGCCCCGCACCCACCAACCCCCCACTCCCTTCCTTGTTTCCCCCCCCCCCTTTTTTTTTTTTTTTTAACGCCAGTAATCTTCATGGATACACACCTCCATCCAGGGGATGATGGAGGTGGTTATGTGAGAATCCTACTCACTAAACCTGGCGGTTGCTGCCGCCGTCATAATGGGACACCACGGGATCGCTTTCGCACTCACCGCGATGCCCCGACGTGATCCACGGAGAGGTCACCTCGCAACGAGGAGCACCCATCCCTTTTTCGCAGGCTTGAAAGATTGTAGAGGGATGCCCTTCCCCCCACCCAAGCCTGCTACCTCTGAAGGAGGCCGAGACCCCTTTCTGGCCGGACTCGGTCTCAGGGAATCAGATGTAAAACCCGACTCTTCCATCATCGACCGTGTCCAGCCCCACCGCGGTAGTCTCCCCGAGAGGAGACCACCGGTCGGGCCCCCTAGGAGAGCAGACTCTCGATACGACCCAGCGGGCTCAGCGGCTTTGATCAAAGCGCGAACCACGCACTAAAGCCCACTCAAGGCAGAGAACCCAACGTCAAACCCGACAAGTCCCACAACGCCCAGACTAACCATCGCCGAGCGCAACCGTGGCATCGCAGTCGGCAACGATCAACCCAGGCAACGTCTCGGACAGTCTCCCCACCAAACAATGTTCTTGTTCCCCCCTATATCAAATCTATTATCCGCGCCAACAAGTAAATTTATTTCATAGTCATGTATCTGTGACCGGTCATTAAAAATTCACACACCAGTATTACGAACTAAACAATATATCTCTACACACAAACTCACACAGACTCTTGTTCTATATGAGTAAATAATATTTATTTTAATATTATTACGAGATAACATATAATGATATTAATTATGTCTACATATCGGATACTCACAATTACTGTAATAACGTTATTATTATTTATTAATATAATATATCCTGCGTTACTTCGTAATGAGTAAATAATTAATAGAAATGTATCTTTTATGTTTGCTTGTAATAAAATAAATACTTCATTGAAACTTCTTACACTTCATAAACGGAAGTAACAGATTCTATATCTTGATTTATAATAAAGAAGCAATGTTAATTAATGATAATAAACACGCATAAGTCAAAGGTTTCTGAGATTAACGAGAACAAACAGATAACCTTTAATAGTAAAATATGTAAGGTTACTGGACGTTGTAAATCAGATTACAGAAGGTGAATCATTATTCATTCGACGACCACTATAAGATGGATCCCCAGGAAATGGTATACTGATATAGAACCTAAAGAAAACTAAACCTTTACCATGGAACGCCACACCACATGGTAGCGGTTTACTTTTCTTGAGGTTCATTTAGTTTGCATGTCTTTATGTAAATCCAGCTGACAAAAATTTACTTTACATTTGTTCATATTATTATACATAACATAATGTTTGTTTATTACATTTTTAGGGTTCCGTACCCAAACAGTATAAACGGAACCATATTACTAAGACTTCACCGTCCGTCCGTCTGTCTGTCTCCAGGCTGTATCTTATGAACCGTGACAGTTAAACAGTAAAATATAGTATTAGTTTTCAAGTGAATATTAGGTATATATTCACTTGAAAACTAAATAATGAAATAAAATTAAATAAATATTAAAGGGGGTTCACATACAACCAACGTAATTTTTTGCCGTTTTTTATATATAATGAGAAGGAAACTATGGTGCGCGAGTACGACTCGCAATTGACCGGTTTTTTATTGTTATATGTACTGAAGTCTGACTCATCAAACAAAGTTAACTTTCGTAATAACTACAACATTAGTAATAATACTATAATAGTACATATGTATGTCCTGCGAGACGAATACTAAATCACTTTTAACGATTCTCAGTTTATTCAGAAATGCAGTTTGGTTACATTAGAGTATTCAATACTGACTTAAAAAACACATTATTAAAGTTTACAGTTATGATATTCTTAAGAAAAACTGCTGTCAATTAAGACTAGGAGATTAGATCTGGGATCTCACAGTTCATACATACATTTAAATATTTGTTATATGCAATAGTTTAAACTTCAATGCTTTTGTAATATGTTATAATACATACATATATGTTATTGTGAATATTTAAAGATACAGTTAATCTGTAAATTCTAGAGAATGTGGAGTAGAGTTAAGATCACATCCTGAAACCAAAACCATTCCTAGTAACTACTTCTCAAGATTCTCGGCTTTGTCTCCGAAGTTGAAAACAATTAATTTTTATTATACGTTTTACTATAATTGGGATTGGTTTAATTATCTTATAAAAATCTTCCGGTTTCCTTTTATGTCGTGGATCAAGTAAAAGTATTCGAATTCATCACCAGATTATGACTTCCGACTCAAAACCATGTTATGTTCTGACAGTGCTTAAGATACTATGAGCAGTTCTACTGATAGGTCAAAGTTACCCCATTGATATTTATAATAGGGGGTGGGGGGGGAGGGAGAGAAATAGATAATTCATAGAAAAGTCTTTCTCTATTAATGCTGCTGTTTTAGGGGTCGAGCCAGCCCGCACACTGTCTACAGTCTACTAGATGCGACACTATGGACACTTACCTAATAAAAACTATCTCCATTGTTTTCTCTCAAACAAACGTCACCGGCATGTACCTATTAGTATGTATGTATGTATGTATGTATGTATGTATGTATGTATGTATGTATGTATGTATGTATGTATGTATGTATGTATGTATGTGTGTATTTATGTTAGTATGTATGTTAACTACTATGTGAGAACATTGCTGTTGTTTTTTTTATAATTACTGAGGAAATACTACGAAGATTCTTTCTGCCACTCCGAGGTCGGTTCATATAAAAAAAGTATCCTCAGCGATGTGATAATGACGGCAGTCGGCATGTCTACATTTTATAAAAGGTTAAACAACGACTAGGGTAAAGTACCCAGTAGTCAGCCCCGCACCAGTACTCGGCCTTTTTAAGCTTTATTTCGATATAAATAGTGTGTTTTTTTTCTTAAACCATTGAAATAACGTTTGATCCAATCTATGCTTTCTTATTGAATAATATGCATATCTACGAACCAATAGCATGATAGGTTGATCAGCTATACTCGTTCATTTCTCTGACGAAAGCGAAATAACTGATCGTGTCACTTTGACCATTTTTTTCTTAAGAAAACGTACTTGAGGTTTTGGTAAGTTTATTTATCAATTTGTTGTAATTTATGGTAGATTTTCATGTTACGTTATTAAATAATATTTTTTCTGTGATTACATAAGGGTTTAGAGGCATTTTATATGTTAATTACGTTTAAATTTAGTGGGACGACTACTGGATTTCCAATTTTTAAGGTTGATCCAGAAGTCAGCCGCATGGGGCCGACTACTGGTTTTTTACGAATTTCTTGGATTTTGTTGTAATTAACACATAGAATAGTCCTTGTTCTTTGCCTTCGATTGAATATAACTCATAGATAAAAAAACATTCATTTTACTAGTAGTCAGCCGTGTTTAAATGTAAATATATTTTGAGAGGCCGACTAATGGACTGTTAACTCCAATAGTCGGCCGTTAGTTTTATTGTGTGATATTGAACTTTAATGCTGTTAAATAAGGATGTAATTAAAATCTTTTAGTCTAGAATTTCATTATATGGAAACATCCAATCCACCAGTACAAAGAATAGCAGTTGACACAGGCTGTCCGCGATCCAAAAGGGGATGAAGATTAGAGAAGCCAGTGGAATTTTTAGCGTACCACGAGGCACTCTACAAGATTTAATTGTACTGCATTTAAGGGTTTCAGAAGCACCTCGAAAAATGGGACCAGACTCAGTACTTACAAAAGAGAAGAGACTGCCTTGAAAGACTGGGTCATAGCTTTAGCTAATTGTGGTTTTCCTTTAAAATGTAATGATCTTCTTCTATTGTCCACAATATCATTTCCCAAGAAAACAGACCTAACCCATTTGTAAATAATAGGCCAGGGAGGAAATGGTACCAGTCATTTCTTAGGCGAAATCCGGAGTTAAGTGAGCGGATACCTGAAAATATATATAAAGGTCGAGCAGCAGTAACCGAAGAAGGTATTCGGAAGTGGTTTGCAAAACTACTGAAGCACTTAGACGATGTAAACGCGACTGACATTTTGACTAATCCAGACCGAATATTAAATGGCGACGAAACCAGTTTCTACATATGCCCCAAAACTGGAAAAGTTATTGCACCCAGAGGATATAAAAAAATATCTACAAAATCGTTAAAGGCAAGGAAAAAGAGGCTGTTACTGTTCTTCTATTTATATCGGCTTCTGGAAAGATTTTGCCTCCTTGTGTAATCTTACCATATGTAAGACCAAAGATGTTATAAATGGTATGCCTGCGGGATGGATGTTAGGAAAGTCAGAGACCGGGTAGATGAAGTCAGTTATATTTTACGATTATATTGTCAAATGGGTGGAAGAACAAAACATTTCAAAACCAGTTCTCGTTTTTGTTGATAGATATTAAAGCCACTTAACATTGCGACTCCGTGAACATTGTAATGAAAATGGTATCATCCCTTACGCACTCCCTCCAAATGCGACACATTTAATTCAGCCTGAAGACGTAAGTGTATTCAAACCCTTAAAGTCTGAATGGAAAAATATAGTCCATGAAAGGGCAACTCGACTTGAAAAAATATTGGTTGTGACAATGGTCCTGCCTGATATCATTTAAAAGTACCATTTATAACATATTTGCTGATGATATCTATGAAAATGTATATAATAAAGAATTTGTATGTCCAACATGCAAGAATAAGTAAAAGGCTGACTATAGGGTAAGAGATGGCTGACTTGTGGAGAAATGAGGCTGACTACCGGGCAAAATTGCCATATTTCGTTTAATGTTGATTTTTTCTATAACTCTTACATAATTATGCAATTTTGTTGATCTCTTTTAAAAATATAATAAACAATCTTTGTGTAAAAAAAAATTTATTCATTTAAAGTATTTAGTTTTTTAAATACAGCTGAATGAAGTTAAGATTCTCACTAAAAGGCTGACTACTGGGTGTTTTACCCTACCTGCATTTCAATTTTCTTAATAGTTCACTCATTAATAGTTGCATGTTTTATTATTATTTCTAAAGAAGTTGAGTTGAGTATGTTGTTAACCAGAGTGTCGGGCTTACCATTTTATATTAATTATCCTATTTAAGTAATATTCGGAATGATTACTAATTAATAACATTTTTATTTTTCTTTTGTTTTATCTCAAACGACTGGTAGGCCCGATAAAATATATATATATATATATATATATATATATATATATATATATATATATATAATATCTCTAAGTTCTTGCTAGTAATATACTATCCCAAAAAAAATATTTAAAAATTATTAACAATTACACTAGTAGTAATTTGGGGCATTAACTATTTAAAACCGTTAATTAATTCCAAATTAGGACCATATATAGAGTTTTGGAAGTACATAGATAATTTAATAATCAATTGACGATTATCAAGTGTAAAATGAAATTTACACTAACTGTATATTTATTATTATTTATAGGAAACATATTTAAAGAAACTATACCTCTCATAAAACTACCAATGAATAATTATCCATTTAAAAAAAAAGCTTTTTTCTATAAAAAAATAATTAAAAAAAGTATTTTATAAAAGCTAAGCAAAATAAAAGAAAACAGTTAAAAAAGTTTGTAACATCAAATCAAATCCAACCGGAAATATAAAGTTCAGCGCCATTGCGTAACCGGCTTCCACTCATCTGAAACAATTGAACAGAATAAGATCAAAAAACCCGGAAATCTCCCCCATCCCCCCTTTGTTCATCCTTGTATAGACAGGATTTAAGTATATATATAGATAGAACCTTTCACATCAAACAGTATTGCGCGTGCCGTGAGCGTTGTGTTGTGTTGTGTGTGGATTAAGGTTATTATTATTATTATAATAGCGTAAGTCGTATTGTAGAATTAGTTTTAAAAAAATTGCCGCCCATTTTGCACTTACCTTTTTTTAATATCCAATGTTGCCAACATTTAAACGGTAACTTCGAAAAATAATGGAAACTAAAAGACATATATTTCTATATATATAATTTATTGTAAAATATTAGTAATTTCAATTTATTTATATTCTGTGTGCAATATTGTAAGTGCATTTAAGAATTATGTCTTGCACGTATGTGAGTAGGTATGTATGTTAATTATTGAAGGCGCCGTTTTATTCAAATGAGACGTTTTATTTGTAAGGTTGGTAAAACTGAAGATATTAATGTGCGTTTAAAAAGCGTCAAGAAATAATAATCTTACTTTAGTATACCGAAATATTATTTATAAAAATAAATATATCTGAATGTTTATTAAAAATACTAAACTAATGACATCTTTTCAAAGAACGTAAATATTTATCGACAACCGGCCGAATGCATATTTATTTTGTTACATGTCAGAAATATATTTAAAAAAAAATGTTTGGCGTCTCCAAATGATTTTTTCAAATAGATAAAATATTCAAATTAAAAATAAAACTAAAATTAAAAATTAAAAATAATCTAATAATGTAATTAAGATTATTCTTTTTAAATACTTTACTGCTATCATATCGGTATTTGAAACGTTTTATATACCTATTTTCATTATTGTTATAGTCAAGCTATCTCATAGATTGCCTCTAAATACAACAGACAAAACGGTTTGTTTGTACGAGCTAATATCCGGCACGGCTGAACAGATTTTCATGAAGCACTGTAACATTTTGTAGAGCGTTTTTGCGCTACTTTTTATCTCAGAAATGAATAAGAAATTCACATGTTATTACTTTATTATTATACTTTGACTAAATAAGTAATTATTTGTAATTAAAAAATAGTTTACTTCCATAAAAAACGAGATGAGTATCCTAAAATCAGTAAACTATTTAAGATCACTGAAATGTATATTATATAGTGTTAGAGAGGCTAAACCGAACTGAAAAACTGAAGTTTATAGTTAAGTAAAAGTTTCTTTATAATATCTTTCATAACATATATACATTAATTAATAACGCATTAAGGTCGTCTGTCCGTTTTTGCTCATATAGTACACCAACAATACCTTGCTCTTAGAATGATTGACAAGGATACTGCGAGAGAAGAATTAATATTTAAATTAGCTAGTTTTTTGTTTTAGTTATTTTTTTATAGTTTTTTTTTTTCATGCAAAACAAGATATTTTACTTTTTATATGTAGGTATGTGGAAAACGAATTATTTTACTTCAGTATTAAATATGTTGGTTGGTACAAAATTGAACCAAAGTATTTTGTTGGTATCGTACGTATATTTTTTGTATCTATTCACAAATATAAAAAAAATATTTTTTCAAAGGCACATTCCATTTAATTACGGTTTTAATAAAAGCTAAAGTCAAACAAATATTAGTAACATTCAGACCGACAGCAAACAGATTAAAATCAATTGTATTTGTGATATATAAAATAAGTTATGATCAGGAAAGCTTGTACCATATTTGGTACCAAATAACTACAATATTACAAAGAACACTAATAACTAATGAAGTACATATTGTTATTTAAGAGAAATTAATTGATTTTATCTATTTGATGAAAGCGAAGAAAAAGTTATTTAGCAAAAACGAACAATAGAAGATTATAAATTTAATTAAGAGAAGAAGCATTCTCATTCTCACCTAGGCTTAAAGTTGAGTCTAGGTTAGAACCTAGACCAATTAAATTGTAAGCTGCATTCCTTACGTGACCTTACCAGAGTTGATCATCACGAATTTGGCATATCAACTGTGACTTAGTATTATACTCAAACACTAATGCTAGGCTATTATGAACTAAGCTAGTATCAATAGAACTTCATCTCATTTTAAAACTATTTTTATGAATTGGTATTGGTCCAAGTTGGTCCATGCCGGACACTAGCTTATCAACACATTTTTATTCATTCATTCAAAACAATATCGTTAACATATTTTTATTAATAAGTTTCACGTGATTATCATCAATACTTTAAAACTAAAATTACGAATGTTAATTGAGCATCATGAATTGGGTATGAAACATGTTCTTATAAGTGTTGGCCGTGTTTGTGATTTATCACTTTAAAATTTACATTTGAAATTTGATGATAATCGTTTATGGATATTAATGGAAGAGAGAATAATTTGAGAGAATAATTGATAAATATTATGATTATTAATTTTATTTCCCCGACCTATATGACGAAATAATTATATTATAACACGGGGCTTCGCAAAACTACACCGTAAATATTTTTTTTGTAAAAAAAAAATATTTGTCATTCTGAAATTGTAATAAAATCCATTTTTATATGACTCTCTTGTCTTTTTTTCAGATCCAGCTGTAAATATGAACTCCTTGGTGCTAAAGGTAATAATTAAAACATTCCAACAAAATTACTTATTGTCTTTAAAGTAACTGAGAATTTTAAAACATCTGAACACAGCTTCAATAATATAAAAAAAAAAATATCGTTTCTATATACTTATCAATTTTATTAATTTATAAAGATATACGTATATTACTTACAATTCATTATATAGGGTCTATACACACATATTAACCCTCAATAACTTGGTCATTACGATTCTCTTCAAATCATATTGTTATAAAATAATATTAAAACTACTTATGAATTAGAAATTTCAACAAGGACTTGGGACAGAATTCGTTTGAATTAAGTAGTGATAAAGTAAACTTTGTAAACATAAAGGTTATCCAGTGATGGAGCGAAGTAGTGATGTGTGTAGATAAACAGATAATACATATCGTTACTAGATATATATTTATATTTTGGAAAAAACTCTCACCTCTACCCTTGCTTAAAAAAGGTGGTATGTGTCGTTCATAGCATATCTTCGAGCAAAAACATGTCTAACATTTATCACAGTTTGAGAATATGGTAATGTCGGTACTAAATCTTATTATTATTAATAGAACATGTACATTTGATCTCTCGTAATAGATATAATGTAATTAATTATATCTTAAAGGATAATATCTCATACGATGAAATGACACGATAATTGTAAAGAATTAATAAATAATATCTGTGAAGTAGAAAGTTATATTATTAATAAATTAGAATGAATAAAAATTATACCTCAAACTAAATAATTGTTATTTTTTTTATCGATACATTATAATATTTTGTTTAGATTAGAGCTTTACAAAATAATTTAGTTTTAATTAAAACATCGATACTGATTTCATAACTATCGATACATTAACCACATCACTATATTAATTTCTGATTTTCCGTAATTATTATGACATTTAAGTTAGTGTATGCTTTTTGCTTCATAATAAAGTAATCTTTGAAATATTTCAATACCTTTCCCAGTTTCACAAGTATATTATAATATATTATATATTATATATTATATATTATATATTATATATTATATATTATATATTATATATTATATATTATATATTATATATTATATATTATATATTATATATTATATATTATATATTATATATTATATATTATATATTATATATTATATATTATATATTATATATTATATATTATATATTATATATTATATATTATATATTATATATTATATATTATATATTATATTTTATATATTATATATTATATATTATATATTATATATTATATATTATGTCTAATATATGTTCCTAACATATACAACTTTTTTGTACCTTTCTTTCCTGAATTTGGTGAACATTATGTATATAAAGACAATTATTGTTTTTATTTTTCATGATAATTATTTTTTGCTTCTGTGTCTAAGGTTTTATAATTACATATGTATTAGTCGATAATTCATTATTCTAATTGATTTTAAAGAAATGATTAAGTGTCAAATATTTTACAATTAGTTTCCAATGTACCTAAAATTTTTAGGAAATTAAATTAAAGTCAATTTAACTCGAATGTATTAGCACTCACTCATCATGAATTTCAGTCTCATCTATGGCTAGTTTGTATGTACTATGTAGGCATGTCTCCACTTGTAACAACTAAATCTTTTAGCTGTAGGTATAGTAAAGAAGACATCATTTTCTGACAGACAGAGTTAAATGTTGTTTTAAAAAAATATATATAATATTTTTAATAATACTTAAGTATACAACAAAACACACATACCTACTTTCGGCGGTCAAACGATTTACCTTTCATTATTTAACTCTTATTTATGTAGTTTTTACGCTTATCTTAATATATATTTTATTTTCGCTGTACCTTTATACGGAGAAAGTTTTATTATTGCAGATTATGGAAATTAATATAACGGATGTGTTTACCATTGAAGATATATCGGTTTTAGAAAGCAGTCCATCATCATCACTACCATTATAAACAATACTTTAGTATTAATTAAATTATATCATCTCTGTATTATTAAATAAAATCTACAAATGACTTATATAAACTAATGTTATATAATGACTAAACAAGTAAGTCAGTCAGTCAAGTAACGCGACCAGTGATCGGTCATTGTTGCAACATAACGTAAATTATGTGCCGTCAGCAAAATAACAAATAAATAGACTGTAAAAATATCAATGAATTTATTAAAAATAAAATTATCATAGGTACGATATACCTACGCGTATACGAAACCTAGAAGTCTGAGGTTTGACTTTTCTACAACTCTATTTTGCTTTTTAAGTAGTAGGTAGTTATAAGACCGGGAATACTTATTCTCTAGATTTATAAAAAAAAAACTATTTTAATGGTTGCAATCAAAATAAATAAATAAAACCCAAATGAATATACAAAAATATTAAAGTTTTAGTTTAAACGAAAGAAATGATATTTTTTTTCCTATCTTTACGCACTAGTAGACCTTAATAGGTTTATACTTTATAGTAATATTTGTCTTCTCAACATTATAATGGCTCATGTTTTTATTAAAACAAAAACATAAAAGACAACCGAAATATAATTGCAGAGGCATATTTTTAGGTTAAACAATAGTAATTTAAGGTTAGGTACTCTTAAATTATTATTGTTAATTTTATATTTCAACTTCTTCGATCCTGTTCACTTATGAAAGACCCAGAATCACAATTACTATTTAGGTCTCTAAAAATGAAATTAATAAACTATATCATGTATAGTGTGGTCGTTTAGTTACATATATCAAATAAATAGTAAGTAGGGTATGTACTTAGATAAATTGTCTATGCCCACATAGATGCGCTCAATGTTCACCTTGACCTACCCCACACAGTTTTTGTTACTCATTGTCTATGGTATTTAGGTTAGGTTATATAATTTATTACGCAATATTATTTATAATAATCGTTTTTTACTATTAATATCATTTAAGGTATTATAGATCGCAGATTCAAGTTCTGTGCTGACAATTAATTTATTATTTAAATATTTTCAGTCATCGACCGTATACACAGTCGCCATTTTATAATTTAATTAGGTATGTCACATAATTGATAATAGGTATAATTTATACTTAGATAAAAATCACGTAAAGGTCAGCGTAACATTAGTTTCTATATCATTAACCGTGAGACTATTGCGTTGATCTTAAAATAATGATTATTTAATTGTAGGTGTTGCATCTGTGACCGTCATTTTGTGTAAGCGTGTGTCAGATAAATTTTGCCGGGATTTTTTTGGCACAGAATAAAATTTAAATAATAATAATAATAATAATAATAATATCAGGACAAATTACACACATTGATCTAACCCCTAAGTAAGCAAATTATTTGCTTGTGTTAAGGGTGTTAGACAACGATACAAATACATAGAAATACACATATAAATGCTGAGAATATATTTAATAAACGACCAAACCTAGAAACACAGACATCTATGCTCATCACATAAATGCCTGTCTCCGCCGGGAATCGAACCCGAGCCCCATTGCGCCGTGACACTTTAGGCGTCTGCGCTAACCACTCGACCAACGGGGCGGTATATAACAATAACTTTTTTATTCTTACAATATAATAAAAGGAATTAATGACATTTATGGAAATAAAAGGAATATTTTTTTAAAAATAATTTCATAACTATAATAAATGAGATAAATTTTTGCGATAAAAAAGATGTTGGAATTTTAATTCTTATTATCAAAGTCACCAAAACCGACCAAAACAATAAAACCTTTTTAGTACAACAGATTAAAAATGCAGTTTATGATAACAGACAATAAAATAAAACAAGATGAAAAATATGTAATATTTACAAAATTCTTTTTAAAATATCAATCATACAATCCCGAACTAAACGTTATAAATATTCTAAAAGTGTTTATCTTCTTAGTTAGGTACATAATAATTATCTTGTCAAAACAAAAACGATCCAACATTTAGGATGATTTGTTTAATGTCTTAAAATTATTTCTAATGGTGTTGTGTAAAAGTATCCAATGAGATCTAAATTCAAATATTACATATTACATATTATGATGCAATAAAAATATATGATTTTGTAAGAACACGCACGCACTTTACTATTGATTTCAATCAAGGTGATTGTAAAAATTAAACAGTACAAAGAAACAACAATAAATTAAGACAGTTATCTCACAAGTCACACGTCTCTAGACAACTATACCTATTGAATATGTTGTCAATATTACTACTATCATTTTACTTTCCATGTATTTTACACAAAGGTAGGATGCACACTATAATTGGTAATGTGTTCAAAGATATTAAAAATAATACCGTGATTCAGACAACGCACAGACTAAAACACTGCATCTAATTGGAAATTGGAGGACACCTTCATGAAGTAGGTACTGACGATTAGTATCTGTATTATGTTTTATTTAATTTTGTTACTTTTGAAATAAAACATCAGTCCCGAAATAAAGAAAATCTAACTATCACAATACTCTGTGTTACGCTGAATTTATAAATAAATATTAATAATGTAATTAATGATTGTAGGTTAGTATATATGAAATCAAAAAGTACATATTTTAATTATAAATATGAGAATGTTTGTTGGTGCATTTGCGTCTATACGATAACTGTTTTTTGGACGAATTTACACATGTTTTAATGATTACATAAATAAGTAAGATTATATACCCACTTTGGGTATAATTATAAGTATAATTTTATTATTATTAATTTCTCACTGAATTCCTTAAACTGCCAAATTTCATCACAGCTTCCTTTCACATTACAAAAGCCATCTTAGTGTACCAATCTAAATTAAAGTTTAGGACATTTAGACATTACGAACCACAGAATTGAATCACGATGCGACTACTGCTGGGCGTGGTGGGTCACGAGGAATTTAACCGAGGAATTTTTATTTTATTAATAAAATATGTCGTCATTTTACCAAAAAACCCTGATCAGTAATAATACTATTATTACTGTGGAAATGTTATATTGTTCGTCTCTCTATCTAACTAATAAAAATTGATACTCGATCCCTTTCAAATATTGATTTTTTTTTCTTGGTCTATCAGTGACATTAACATATCTGTGGAATAAGTTTGTTGGAATCCTAACATGAATTTTAATCGTAGATTGTAGATCGGATATTAATGTTATTAGCCGATTAGTATTTATAAAACATAATTACAGCAGATATAAAAGTTCAATAACCTCAGTATATAGTACATTCGTATATTTTACAAATAACTTACAAATATTTATTCAATTCTATTGTTACTGTTTTTCTCACGCCATGAGGAGAATATTTGTTTACAAGAGACCTGGTGAAGTCCAGACATTTGACTTCGACAACTAATAACGCAATATAATATATAGGTACTTTATCGTTAAAGCTAATAAAATATTAACAATAACTAAAAAAAATATTTTTATTCTCTTCAAATGGTTTTTCAAATTGTTTCAAATAACAATATTCTGTGAAGAAATAAAAGTTTATTCAATGCTAGATAATAATAATGGATAATATATAAAAGTCAACATTTTCATTGTATGTATTTATTGTTTTAAACGGCAATATGTTTTAAAAATACAGCTCCATGCTCTTATTTGTACATAGCTTACAAAACCCATTGTCTGTCTGAGACCTGAACCGATCCATCTCAAAACAATAGGTACCTCTTACACTACTCTAAAGCGAAATCACGAAATATCAGAACTACGAAGTAGGTATAACCTACAGCTAGATCCTATTGTAAATAGTGTTATACAAGAGTGAAGTGACAGTGAAAGAAGAATTTAACTAGGTACCTACCTACGTATAACAACATTAATAATATTAATGTAATATACAAGAAAACCTCATTACAATTTTAAGAACTATTCGTTTGTCTTTAATTTAATACATTAACTAAGTAATCAAAAGATTATCAAAATAAACGACGTTTAAAATATTTAGAAACGTAGTCGTGTTGAATGATGTGTATATTTATGACTGTGTGTATATGTGTGTGTATATATTTTTGTGTGTGTGTCACGCGAATATTCTTTTGTTAAATTACTGACTGTACACACAACGCCATTATTGAACTTCTTGAATGGACAATACTCGATGAGACAATGTAGCGACAACAAGGAAACTAACAACGAAATATTATATATATTTATGATACTAGAAGTCTCTATGGTTTCCGTTTAAAAATAAAATGGATAGGTATTTGTATTCTTTTCCAATAGGTTTCCAATAGGTTATTATTTATTCTATTAATCGCAATGAAACTTTTTATGCCTAAAATATTTTATTAAATGCATTTCTATAATTTTATTTCATCACAAAACATAAAGTACGGATCCAATTTGCTTTTTGTTCTTAATAAAAAAATCATCTGAGAAAAACAATCCATTAAATAATATAGACTGATAAATAAAATATATAGGGCATAAAAAAATACATTATTTTAAATTATTTATACAGACAGCACAACAATATTATTTAGTATGCTGTCCGTACCATCGACGCATTCAGAACAATGAACTACTGATGGAGCAAGGACGCGCAGATGATGTTACCTTTACTTGATATAACCTATATTTATTAGGTTATTTACTATTTAATAAACAGGAAATTATCAATTATATTACAATAATTACTAAGTTTTGCTCACTAAAATTAACGGTTGCTATATATCTACTATTATATATCTTTATACCATACGCACGTCTTCATCCCCACTTTTTAACCTCCTAATCAAAAAGAGTGGTGTTATAGTTTGACCTGTCGATCTGTGTATCTTTGTGTCTGTCTGTGGCAATTTAGCAGCCTAACGCATGGACGAATTTGATTGCGGTTTTATTTTAATCGAAAGCCTGGTTCGTCGAGATGGTTTTTACCTATGTTTGGTCAAAATAGAAATAATCATCTCCAAGATATTGAGGTTTTATTGGTTCGTGTGAAAAGTTCTTAAGCAAATGAAAATTTGTGTGCCCGTAGGTTCATTTAGTATAATGATGAAACCTAGTAATAGTAACATAACTTTAAAAGGCAGAAATATATATATAAAACCTCCGACACAAAAAGATCTCTAAAAATAATAAAAATAATATCATTATGTACCTACCTACTTTTTGAAGTTTTAATAATTTAAAATGCAAGTAACTTACGAAGGCAAATAAAGAAATTACGATATCGAATTGTATAGTCTAAACCATATGTGGGCAACAACCGGCCCGCTGTATGATTTGATCCGGCCCGCAAGACATTTTGTAAAACCTAATTAAAAAAAAAATATTACACTACTTACTCATACTCACGGAATCAAATGAGCGAGCAAGCCGAGTGGCGGCGATCATCAAAGAGTGAGGCGGCAAACATAAAAGCCTTTGATGTTTGCCGCCTCACTGGCGGTGCAACAAAAGATTATTTCATCTCAACTGTTCTACACTAGACGATTCTAGATCATTCCTTCATTTTGCCTATATAAGCGGGTGGATGGCCCGAACTTAAGTTCAGTTCTATTTGAGCTACCGAGGTGATAACTTCGACAAGCGATATCCTAGCGAACTGCTAGTGCCGTCAATTTGCTTTGTGACTTTGTGTGCATCTTGAGTGCCTACTAATTATATTTTGTATACGAAAATAATGTCTGGTGGAAAGAAACGAAAAGTAGACGCAGAGGGTCGCCAATTTCAAGAAAAATGGACTGAAGAATTTTTTATCTTGCACAATGGTAAGCCTATTTGTTTGCTGTGTAATGAATCCATTTCAGTGATGAAAGAATTCAATATAAAGAGGCATTACTCAACTAAGCATCCTGCGCTGCACTCACTGACAGGACAAATAAGAAAAGACAAAATACAGAAGCTTACTGCAAATTTGGGAAAGCAGCAGCAAATGTTTGATAAACAAAGACCACAACTTTATAATGTTGTGAAAGCTAGTTTTATAGTTACTTCAAAATTGGCAAAGTCATTAAAACCATTTGCCGAAGGAGAATCTATATAGAAAAGAAAAATGAATTTGAAAAAATTTGTTTGTCACGACGAACTGTAGTCCGACGTATAGAAATGATGGCTAATGATATCAAAACAACAATGACTGACCGTATGGCTGGTTTTGAATCATTTTCCATAGCATTAGACGAGAGCACCGATTTGTCGGACACAGCTCAACTCGCTATATTTATTCGAGGTGTTGATAAAGAGTTCACTGTTACTGAGGAAGTGCTTGCTTTACAGCCGCTAAAAGGTACCACTACAGGAGGGAACATTTTTAATGAAGTCAAAAGGTATTCACAAGTTAGTTGGAGTATGCACAGATGGTGCACCTTCTATGGTCGGCTTCCGTAAAGGTTTCATCGGAATTTTGAATGAAAAAGCAACTGAACTAAATGTGCAAAAAGATGATTTGATAGTCCTTATTTGCATTATCCACCAACAGAACTTGTGTTCTAAGTCCATTCGACTCCAGAATGTTATGAATGTGGTAGTAAAAACCATCAATTTTATTCGATCCCCAGGGCTTAATCATCGTCAGTTCAAGGCGTTTTTGGATGAAATATCAGCCGAATATTAAGTCAGATGGCTAAGCAAAGGGAAAATGCTGAAACGGTTTTACGAGCTTATAAATGAGATAAAAGACTTAATGAAAATAAAAGATAAACCACTATCTGAATTGAGTGACCCAAAATGGATATGTGATAATGTGACTTAGCAGTTCTGGTCGACCTTACTGGCTATTTGAATGATTTAAATTTGAAACTTCAAAAACAAGGACAGTTAGTTAATGATTTGTACAGCCATTTGAAAACTTTTCAGAATAAAATCCGCTTGTGGGAGGCACAGATGCTGTCTGGTAACAGTTACCATTTCCCCACGCTCTCTGCGTATGAGAATATTGCTCATGCTCAATACGCTGAAAAACTCAAGGTACATTCGGAGCAATTTTCGAACAGATTTAGCGATTTCAAAAACATGGATGACTGTTTCAATTTATTTGCTACTCCAACAAAAAGTAATGTACAAAATGCTCCAATACACTTGCAAATGGAGTTGATCGAGATTCAAGAAAACTCACTCCTAAAATCTAAATTTGAAGACGTGGAGTTGTGCGATTTCTACAAAAAATACCTCGAAGACGACCATTTTCCGCAACTTAGAAAATTCGCAAGAAGATTGATTTGTGCGTTTGGCAGTACTTATAAATGCGAACAGTTGTTTTCAATGATGAAAGTTAATAAATCAAAATATCGTACAAGGCTGACTGACGATAATTTGGAAAATTCTTTACGTCTTTGTATCAGTGGAATTAATCCAAACATCGATGGATTAGTTTCCCAAATTCAAGCAATTATATAGATATTTGCAATAGTGCAAAAAAATATGAACACTACTTGACAACACTACTTTAAAATGAACTACTTTTAAACGCGGCCCGCGAATGTATTTGCACACTAAAGTTTGGCTCACAACTTGTCAAAGGTTGCCCATACATGGACTCTAAACTCTAAGCCCTCGTAACTTCGTAAAATAGACACCATCGTCAGAGTACGTACAACGGTCCCCTGACGAAAAAACTTCAATAAGTACATAACAATATTATTTTTATTCTTTTTAGATGTTTTGTATAGGGGGGTTTTAAATTTTTTATTTAATTTTGAACCAAAGGACTCTGTCATTGTCTTTTTATCTAAACTAAACATATTTTATGTTTATATTTTTTTATAATGATTAATAGGTAAATTAGTAACTGTAATGAGTAATATGTCTTGAGAATATGAAAAGTTAGATTTATTCACACAATAATTATTTTAGATCCAAAATGACTTACTTCTTAATATCATGTCTGTAATAATAAAGCAGACAGAATTTTTTAAAACTTTGCTCTGTTTGATTATATAATCTATTTAAAGAGTATTTATTGAGAAAGGTTGGCTTTTTAAAACACATGATCTTTTCAATACAATAATAGGAGAGCGTTAGCTGCTATGACTTGGGAGAGCTGTTCCAAGCTGGTGTTTAAATATTATTGTTTATAGTTTAACATACGACTAATATCCGATACATAATATAAAGAATTGAAATTGAAAATATTGTTAGGTATTCCTTTAAAAATAAAACAAAATACTAATCAGTAAATATGTAATTTCAGATGCTGTTCTCGTGTTTGTTCTGCTATTTAACATCAATGGTGGTAGCACAGAATGAGTACTTACCACCGAACAAGGGTTATGCTTACCCCACTCCCAAAATACCATTCATCACCGTTAAGGTAAATTACCATTATGATTAAATCTAAAGTGAATGAAGTATATATATTTAGTATGCCTACCTAGTTTTTATTATATTAAGCTTTACTAACCTTTTGAAAGTTCTCTACAAACATATAGTGAAAAAAACTTGTCTATTATAAGTGATAAATTCATTTATAATAAATCAAAATATCATCTGATAACCTGATTGGTTGATGTCGTGATGTCATAATAGAAAACCAATTACAACTCATTATATTGCTGTCATATAAGTTTATCTTTAATCTTCTTTCCATAAATCAGACAGTTTTAACACCTAGTGCAATTTGTATAATTTACAATTAAAATATACCAGTATCTTATGACACGTGTACATTGTTGTATAATTCTCAAAGCAATACGTTTTCATGGCTAAGTGTTTTTACAAGATGAAACTATTTTAAAAGTTGTTCAGTTGAGCCGAGGTCGCGTATTGTTCCCTTACAATACGAGCTATTATATCTAACAATTGTCTACAGTTTTCCCTCCAATTTTTTGAACAATCGAAGTATAAATGTTGTTTTTCTTTAGAACTAATCACCGGTTATGATTAATTATTTACCAATACAGGTGCCATTAATATCACAATGTACATTCCAGCCAACCCCCCCACCGTTCAGGACGACGACCTCCCGCAACGGGTATCTCCCCCCAGTGACTCAGCCGTCCATCCCAACTCCTCATGAAGTAAGTAGTGTAACTCAATATAATATAATAAAGAAACCTTATGTCTTAAAGAAAAAATCGTGTATTTTTTGTTATTTATGTTACATATCGTCGATGTAATGATCCGGTGTTTTCGCGGGTTTGGGTCCCTTATATACCTTGCTGACCTTTTTTTCGGATCCGCCTGAAATATCTCATATTATTAATTTGTATTACAATTTTGTGTTTGTCCGGTTG
Organism: Napeogenes sylphis; assembly: GCA_959347405.1. Classification (NCBI taxonomy): domain Eukaryota; kingdom Metazoa; phylum Arthropoda; class Insecta; order Lepidoptera; family Nymphalidae; genus Napeogenes; species Napeogenes sylphis. Next base: position 34,646,570 of record OY365783.1, on the reverse strand, counting down.
TTACATACTATATCCACTCTAAAATTATATTTGCTAGTTTTATTATTTAATTTATTATTATAATTATTTCATACGGACTCTATTTTTGAATATGTTTTGTGAAACCCAAAATTTTTATAATTCAAGATAAATACAAAACGTGAAGTAACTGAAATATATTATGTTGAGATTTTACCATCAATATCATTTAGTTGCTCATCTTCACTGTCATCATGACTTTTGGAATCACCTTTGCCATGATCTTCATCATCACCTTTGCCATGATCTTTATCATCATTTTTGCCATGAACTTCATCATTATTTTTACCGTGATTTTCATCATGTTCTGATTTTAATTAATATATTATATTAATATACTCATCATCATTGCAAAATATTACTAAATAATTTTTACTTTCCATATACCCCTCAAATATAATATAAAACTTAATATATTGATGTATTTATTATATTGATATTAATATATATCAAAATGTAGTTATAATTTCTTACCGTCAGTTACTGAATCGTCGACTGTTGTTAAAAATATTTTATTAATAATTGACAATAACGACAGTTACTGATATCAAATAATACAAAGTTACGGGTACTTACGAGGCTTATAGTCACCGACTGAAAAATAAACATTTTCTTAATAAATATATACTTTTATAAAATAATTTAATATTCATCGATCCTATAGTTTTAGTACAAGGGACGCGTCTTTCATTTAGTTTATTTTGAGTTTCGTAAATATACTGTGTTATTTGAGATAATTTATTTTTATTGGAAGAATATATTCCTACATAAATAATTATGTGCGTTCTTCAATTAACCCATATTATAGGAAAATTTAAAATGATTATTCGTTTTTCTATCAGATAAATTATTATGTAATCGACTTCAAATGTTCCATAAGCTTAAGTAATATCTAATGGCAGTCGTCTCATCATATTATTGGGATAAAATAAATATATTATTAGAGAAAATAGGTATGCAGGAAACTTATTATAAATACCTTTACCTAATATCTTAGCCAGTTTTTTGATTATAGTGAAAAATGAATCAATATATGTAGATACATTTCATAGAAAAAAGAACCTTGTTTTAATACACTTATATACAAATTAACAAAATTATGAATCGTTCCTGATCCAATTTTTGCAACAAGAAAATGAAACACTAAAGCCACTAAGACATTTTAAATATCGTTCTCAAGTTCTATAAAATAACAAGTTCGAACAAGAAAACAAAAAGTCGTTTTATATTTCCTATATTACTAAATAATATAAACTAACTTGTAACTTCTCTATCGGTGGTGCACTTGGTCGAGGATTCAATATCTAAATCGATTTTATGAACATTCTGTTTCAGTTCGCTTGTTTCTCCAGTGAAATCAAGTTTGTCTACATTTTCAGGTTCTTTTTCAGGCCGGCTTACATCATGCTCTTCTGATTTCAACGGCTTAACTTCAAGGTCTTGTTCTTTCGAATGATCTTCTGGACTAACAGTGTTTAGGTCATGTAATTTCTTATTTTCACTAACATTATCTTCCTCTTTCAATAGAACTTGCTCATTTGAAGAGTTTTGCTCTTGTAATTTTAGTACCGGATCCTCTTGCACACTCAATCCGTCTTCCTGGGCGATGTCTTCTCCATCCTTTGATGTAATTACAGCGGCTGCATTATAAAATAGATATATTGTTTTAACTGATAAAATATTATTTTCTTCAGCTTATTTAAAGATTATATCATCATCTATCTCCTTACATAACAAATAGAAAAGATAAAACTCGCCTAATTTTGCGATTCCTTTGTGTTCTGAAAATAAAGTGTGGAACTTAGTTGCAAATAAGGTTATTAAAATTTGTAGACGAATACTGTTGAACTACTCTCGAACTACAGCTAAAAGCGCCTGTCTGTAGTTTGGTACACTTTAATTTATAATATATATATTCGGGGATAATGAAACGTTGGTCCACCTGAAGGTTGATGGTTACCCATCATCCATGGCAATCAGATAATATGCCATCTTCCAGGTAAGAGAGGAATAGGTTAAAGTATGATACATAGAGGTTTAAGGGGACATCCAGGGCCCCAATTCAATACACGAAAGGAATCTACTTCACACCAATCTTCAGAAAGACCGTTGGACTGCCCCGCTCGAGTGAGCCCATATACTTTACTAGCTACCGGCAACTATCTGAGCCAGCCTGTTATATTAACGAAGATCTTCAACGATTCTTTAGGGCTATAATGGTTTATATTATTATTTGGTTTATAATATTTCTGCTTACCCTCATGCAACCCTGACCTAGCATCTCGTCGTCCTGTAAGTGTTCATCAATAAATCGTGGACAAACTACGTGTATTTTGTTACAAAATCAAAATATGTAATAGTTCATGCAGACGTCTTAAAAACTTTAAGAGAATCTACAATTATCTCAGTTTTAATCAAGATTATATTCAACTAACGAAACCTGGACCAACTTACCACGTTCAATGCCTGAAAATAAATAAAAATATATTATTAACATTTATTAACGTTTAAAAATATCTATAAACATGTATGTCCATGTTAAGCTTATTTAAATTTATATAAATATAGAATGAAAAATAAACCGATACGGGAAGGGATTCGAACCCACGAATGGGACGTTTTTTCCCAGAGGTCGCGGGTTCGAATCCCTGCCCGTATCGGTTTATTTATCATTCTATATTTATATACATTTATTAAAGTTTTGGTTTTTGTTATTTATATCACAACTATGGGGAGAAATAGTACGAAACTATAAGTAGAGTAATGCTCCCATTCAATGTATGTGTGTATGTGTCTAGTACGTAGTACTAATAGTGTAAAAAGATATTTTATTTTATATTGAGTATTTTATTAGCTTCTATCTTGGCGTTGGCTAATGGCTTGGCTGGTGTTGGCTGGGCTAGGTTGGCTGAGCTCAGAGGAATGGTAAAGGAATATAAGTGTGTTCATTTTATTTCTTCTAAGGACAGAAACTCTTTAGCATCTTTTTTAGTTATTCTTGCTAACAAAAACATAACTTACTTGATAATCTCTCACCATAATCTAAGACAGTATTATATTATTTGTATACATATTTTTGCAAGTAAATAATATATTGAGAAAATTTTGTATATATTACATAGGTACTTACCTTCGATATTATCTGCTCTCATTTTCTGAGCTATAACAAAATATAATATATATATATATATATAATATATATATATATATAATATATATATATATAATATATATATATATAACATATATATGTATACTTTTCTAACAGAATTCTTTAAGATTAATTTTTCAAAGTTGCATCTAAATCTGTATTTCAAGTGCAGAATTATATCATATCTCTATAATTAACGTGTAGGTATATATTGCATTTTGGATACATTGAATGTCGCCAATTGATATCAGAGTATATAATTAACTAGCTCCGCGTAGACTGTAGAAAAGCGTTATACCTTCAGTGCGTTATTTCAGAAGTAATGATTTAACTCGGGAAGGAAACAGCAATATTCTAATTTACCGTACGTTTATAAACGAACTTATAATTGCTTTATAATACTTATTAAAAGGCGCTGCTATTATTTGTGACAGACGTAGTGTGATAATAAACTAAGATCTATCTGGAATAATGCATATTGATATAGAAAATACTGCTCGTAGTTTCAAATTACCCTTCTGAATGCACATTCTTACAACCTCCCTAAATTCCTTCTTTATAACATTATTATAAAGTCATTATGTTACTTACCAGCTTTGTTATAACTGAGGCAATAGCACGGGATAATCATTAAAGAAATCTGTAGAAAAATATGTTAATATCACATTATCCATAGTAGGTATAATATAAGTGTTCAATATTCTACGAACTAGGCCTGTCTTTTAAAATATTATTTATTATTCAATGATATTTTTAATAATAAGTATTTATCACCACTGCTCATTCAAAGCAGATGGGCTTAACTTCAAACTCTTTAGTCTCTTTCTTATGAAACAGCGTTGAGAAGTTGTAAAATTATCGTATATTTGGTATACAAGTATACCTAGTATGAAGTAGGTACAGAGATGCAACACTAACACTGAACACTGTGGTCTTATCGACCCGTGGCGTGTGAAAAGTTGACGAGGCTATTGATTGATACGTAAGCGAGTTTCGATAATTTAGCTTCGTCAACGGAAAAACCTTTACCTACGTGTAGTAATGTCCTTTCCATATTCGTCCGAGTTTCAAAACTCAAAAAACCTAGATTTACATTAGATAGATATACCTATTTATTTTTTGGCTTATTGTCCTAAGATAGATAGTTTTTTGCAATTTTCTATGTTATAAATATTTATTTTTTTACGCTTGACTATAACTTTATAACATAATCTTGTATAACGGCTTTGCTTCACCTAATCTAAGGTCGGGCGTTAACTAATAGTTTTACAATACTGAACAAATTATGAAGCTTTCATAAATACTAAGGTTAAAGGATCGATTTACTATTATAGATTTAGTGAATTGTTTTATGGTTGATTTTGTTTTCACAATAAACTAAAATGATTGTATTTAGTTGTAAGTTACTTAACAAAAAAAAACGATATCTTATTAAGAACTAGTGATAATTAACCTTTGTTAAATATGTCTCCTAAGAATTATTTAGATAATTTCACTTTAAAATTTAAAATTTGAATTTTGATTAAACACTTCTATAAAAGCCTGATCTATACTCTTAGAACTTTAACTTTAATGAAATTAATACTAAATAAATGTTTTATACGTCACCAGAAAATACACTCTTGAATGGCGACATTTTAAATACATTTTACAATAAACTCAAATAAATCCACATTCCAAAACAAGTATTGCGAAATTTACCAAGGGCAACGTTAGAATCAAATTTTATGTATTTACAATAAAACTTAAGTGAACATAAAATATTATTTTCAGTTATATAAAGTGAATGTGATAAAGGCATTGTTATTGTCGTGCGAGACTAAACTTATTAAGAGTTGGATTATTGGTATAACAAACATTGTTTTTAATAACGTTAGTAAATAGAGTCAGCGCCATCTCTTGAACGACCAATAAACAAATCAAACCGCTCATGAAAGTTCATCCAATTACGTTGTGTAGTATGAGTTATGCGTAGGTATTGCAATCCGGAAAAACGGATACTGTAATCCGGTGGATCCGGCATCATTTATTATTTACTGAATCCGGTATGAACATACCCGTTCCGGTGCTAACTACTTATGGAACAGTCTTCTCTCACACTCCAAATAGACAGAATCTATTATGGAAGGATTTAACAGATATACCTAGGATCTGACATAAATTTTTGTGATATTGGTCCAAATAAAAAACTTGATTGACAGTTTTGTACTCATTTAAATTGACTGTAGAGGCCAATGCAGAAAGCATTTGAATTTTAAATAAATATATAATCAAAAAACCAACCGATACCGGCAGGGATTCGAACCCACGACCTCGAACCGTCTCTTTGCTAGAGAGACAAGTCGTTTGCCCAGATTAATATTGGTTTAATACCAACTGTACTACTGTACATATGTATATAGTATATACTATATAGTCGTCTTTATCTGGAGGGTCGTGACATCTTTTATGATTCCTTTAAAAATCCTAACCTACCTAGGATATATGTTTTATATTCTAAACTAAGTACCTTTATTAAGTACAATGTAACTTAATTTAATTATTAACATTTCAATTTGAACCGAAAAGCGGAAATCATCAAGATCTGACCAATCCAATTATTTTCGATTCGGCCGAAACCGACCGGATCCGAGCAGATCCGGATTGCAATCCATAGTTATGTGACGCCCTGAGAGTCAAAATCAACTTTATAAAAATATACTTTTTTTTTATAAATAGTATCGAAGCAGTTATTGCCGTCGATAATAAGAATAAAACAATTTTAAACGAAAATTCTATTAATTTTCATTGCAGCCGGATCATCCTCACCCTCACCCTCACGAGAACCACGACCACCACCATCACCATGAACCTGGCATGCCATTCGACTTCGCATATGCAGTTAATGAAGATGGCAACGATTACAGCCACAACGCGAAGTCAGATGGCGACGTCACCCGCGGAGAGTACAGGATCGCGTTGCCCGACGGACGCACACAGATTGTAAGATACACAGCCGATTGGAAGAATGGGTTTAACGCTGAGGTATTATAAATAAGAATTTGGACTGAAATTCCACAAACATATTCTCATGATTTTAATTGTATATTTTTATGTAACTCTTCTTAACTTTTTCAGGTAACTTATGAAGGAGAAGCCCGGTATCCCGACCAGCCTAATGGTGGGTATCCTTCAGGACCTTCCCAAACATACGTCCCACCAAACCAAGGCTACCAATATTAAACCTCTAAAACCGGAATAGAACAATTAAGTGGAGTGTATAATTGAAGGCGTTGGTATTAAAACCACGTCATCTAATTGTTACGGAACAAACTATTTATACAACTACAACACGGCTATGGCATATTTATCGACATTTTGTAAATTTTACTGTTAATAAAACAAAGAGAAAAATAGTACTTTTAAAATAAGTTACTTAATAAAAATTGAAGTTACAATTACAAAGGTTCATATACTGATTTAACAGTTTGTACAGATTTATAAATATTCACTAATACCTTCCTTTTATCACCTTGACTATATTCTAAAAAACATTGTTTTTTATTATTCTTAACTAAAGGAAAGACCCACTTGTTCAAAAAATGTTGTTTATTTGATTACAGTATTAGAATTAATATTAAATTTACTTTTAAGTAATTGTAAAATACTCATATCCACTGCCTTAAGTATATTTATTGTATAGAAATATTGTATTTTATTACAATTAGAGTTAATCCGACACATGTTAATAATAGGGGAGCAAAATTACTTTTTGTACTTTACTTTTTATAAATAAATATTACTTAAATTGATTTCTTTTTATTTTTTGAAGATTTAACCATTCAAAGATAATAATCAACAAGTATATGAACATATTTTCTCAGATACTAAATGAGTTATATCATTAATATAGAAAGAAATATTATTTATAAATTTTCATTACCTGACACCTGGTTTCTTTTGTTTTATTTAAAAGTGAGGTCTAATATTTTTACCTTTATCAAATGGTTACAAAACCAAGTGTTAGTTCAGGAATGTACAATCTTCATATGCCTCGTTAGTTCTTTATTTAAACTAAACTTTTTATCACACAGCAAACATGCAACAGACTTCTCAGTATGACTTCTTTTTACATGATCTAATCTACGGCCAGATGTCACAAACTTTTTGAAACAAATATCACATTCATAAGGTTTTATGCCATTATGCAATCTTAAATGTTCAAGTAGGTTTTTTCTGTGCAAGAAAGTATCACCACAAACCTCACAAATTTCATTTCTTCCTTTAGAGTGGCTTAATTCATGTTCAGTTAGATTTTTCTTGTGGTAGAAGCTTTTATAACATATGTTACAAACAAACTGCCTAACTTTTAAATGGTTTTTATTAATGTGACCTTGTAATGATGATTTGTTAAGAGTTTTGTAATCACAAAAATTACAGGTGTAGTATGTTTTATTGCGCTTTCTTTTATGAGTTTTAATATGTAATTTATATGTTTTAATAGAATCCAATATTTTAAAACATTCTTGGCATTGAATATCAATAGAAGAATTCTTTATTTCATAATTGTCTGCATTATCAATACTTTTTTTGATTACATTAGCTGTCTCTCTTGTTGGTTCTAAACTTAATTTATTAATATTTAGATAACACTGTTTTGATACAATCACATTTTGTTTACTTTTATTCAGTTCCAAATTTAAATTATTTATTAAACTAAGCAGGGCAGTCTTCACAATTCTATTTTTTCTAATATTAATATACATTTTTATTATTAGTTGTGTACAAAGCTCACATGCCTGTGTTACAATTATGTCCTGAAAAAAATACATAAAACATGTACTTACAAGCAAATCACCAAAATAAAATGCAATTCATAAGCTGTATATAATAACAAGTACGATTATTTAATAGCACAAGCATTAATTTTTTTTCTACACGTTTATTTATAAAATTGAACTTACGAATTTAGGAAACAAATATTTTATCATATCTTCTAACTTTATAATAGTACTAAAATACATGTTTTCAATTTCAAAATCAGAATAAATATTTGTGGCTGAATCATTTTGTGTATAACATAACAAACATGTTTGATTGCCTCCCGGGTTGATTAAGAACTTAATTAGGTCCATACTTATTCAATTTACCTACAATATATTTTAATTATAGTAGTACGTATTCGTACACAAAATACAAATTTTGTAAATATAAACACAAAGTTGGACAATGACAACGATGAATGGACCGGTGTCACTTGTCAGGACTCACTGAGTCACTCAGTGTAGCCAACACCTGAAATTTTTTCCCCCTAAATGTAATCTCGAAAACCCCTAAACTACAAATTTAACAAATAAAATATATGGATTCTTTACTATCATTTAAATTTAACATATTAACCTTAACTAATAACACTCTTCTTGAAATTAACATGATGTTTTTGAAATTTATTTTTAATTTAATATTACTAGTCAAATTTCAATAAACAAAATGCGGGTCAGCAGTTCCAACCTTGTTTGAAAATTATACCGATAATACATTTTTTTTCAAATATTTATTGAAATTAAAAACCCCTAAACATTTTGTCCCCCTAAAAAACCCCGGAACGCTTAATTTCTAAATTAAGGGGGAAAACCCCTAAGTTGGCTACACTAGGACTCAGCAGTCAGCAGTGCTGGCAACACCTGAATTTTGTCCCCCTAACAGTATTCTCGAAAACCTGTAATAAACCCCTAAACTATAAATTTAACTGACAAAATATGTGGATTCTTTACTATCTTTTAAATTTAACTTATTAAACTTAACTTATAACATTCCTCTCGAAATTAACATGATTTTTTTTTGAAAATTTTAATTTTAATTTAATGCTACCAGTCGAATGTAAATAAACAAAATAGGGGTCAGCAGTTACAACCTTGTTTGAAAATTATACCGATAATACAGTTTTTTTTCAAATATTTAACGAAATTTAAAAGCTTCTAAACACTGGGACACTGGGACTCAGGTTGTCGTCAGTAGCGGATTTAGGCTTAGGCCCGTGAGGCCAGGGCCTAGGGCGGCAAATTTTGAGGGGCGGCAAAATTTTTAAGATGACTAAAATTTAAATTCGATTGGGTTTTCTGTAAACTGCAAGACCAAATTTTAAAGTTTATTTTATTGCGCTCTTACTATAGAAACATAGTAATAGTAGTAAAATTTGAAATATCTAACAAAAAGATTTAAAAAAATTACATTACAAGCAATTTATTATTAATTCTATATTTAATTGTTATGTTAAAAAAAATAATGTTTAATTTATACCTGAATTAAATTTCTTATTATTATTGTTATTATTTTAATTATTTTATACACACACACATATATGTACATATATGTTTATATATAATATATAATATATAAAAGATAAAGGGCGCCATATCGTCTCGGACCTAGGGCGTCCTCAAACCTAAATCCGCTACTGGTTGTCGTCGAGAATCGAGATGTGCAAAGATCGTAGACAGAGAACGGAAAAGACTAGTAGACAAATAACTATCGTGCAAACGTGTGCTATATCCAGATTTTTATTCAACATTATTTATTTAAATGGAAAACCAAAAGCACAAAATAATATAGTAGTTACATAGATAGAAACAGAAGGCCAATAAAAGGTTTTCTCATGTAGAATCATAACAAAAATAAGTAATTAGACGCAAACACAAAAGTAACATAATACATATTAGAATGAAATTCATAAAGACAATAAATAATCTACTTAATAACATAATATTACTAATAACAATACTAACTAACTAATAACATAATCAACATAATATTACTTAGCTTTTTAAAATTATACAGAAAAAAAAACATCACTAAGCTGCCGCCTTACGGAATAAACATTTGAGCAAAAAAGATTCAGATCCAGTTAATTTACCACATTATTAAACTCTCTACCTGCTCGCAAAATAAAAGAATTCTGACGGTAATTCGTGCTTACCAGTGGAATATGTAAAATAGGGGTAGATCCAAAAGTTCGTGAAGGAACGTACAAACTTTTTCAAGAATTCAGGGCTGTTTATGACATCTTTAGTATTTTTTAGTAAACATGTTAAGTAACTTATTTGTCGCCTTTTGCTAAGCGGGAGTAACTGAAACTGTTTACAGAAATCTAGGTAATTGTTGGGGTCGTATCGAATTTTCAAGCGATAACATAGATATTTTATAAATTTCATTTTAATGGTTTCAATTCTACTATCATAACTCTCATACTGCGGATTCCAAACTTCTGTAGCGTATTCAAGTTCACTGAGCACAAATATACAATATAACATTTAAAACGTTTTCGCTCTTTTAATATTTACCGAGCTCCTCATTACAAAGCCTAATACTTTAGAAGCTTTGCCGACAATCGAGTTTATATGGGAACCAAATAGCAGTTTGTGTCATGTAGAACTCCTAAATCTCTGATCTCCTCACACTTTTGGAGGTTCTGATGTCTTAAGATATAATTCAATTATAACATATTTTTCTTTCTTGCAAAAGTAACTACGGAACATTTGGAGGGGTTGAGATCGAGTATATGCGTCACAGAGCACAATATGCGTCAAGTCTGACAAGATCAGTTTGAAGATGAATGACATATAATGGTGAGGTAATCATTTTGTATATTTTCATATCATCAGCAAAGCACAATGGGTTACTCTTATGAAAACCACTAGCTATGTCATTGATAAATAACAAGAAAAGTAAGGACCCCTGCAATGAACCCTGGGACACCCCACTCGGGATGGAAACCCAACTAGAAATGTAAGTATTGATAACAACCGCTTGCGACCTATTGTTAATATAAGATGAAAACATCGAGCAAGTCACCGCTGACACAAATTTTGAATAATATAAACAACAATAGCTCGTGATCGATCCTGTTAACGGCTTTGCTGCAATCGGTGTAGATAATATTATTGATATCAATTTGATAACCTTGGTCCATTGATCGCGTTAAAAAATCGTAGAAGAAAAAAATGTCTCAACGTACAGCACATCAAGAAGGGCTTTATGGTGAAGTTCAATAACGTATATGTCTTCTTGACAGATAACCAAATCTAGTATTCTAGCCTAAGCAAATATTAAACAAATTAAGTCTTATTAAGCAAACACCGCAAGATGAATAAGAATTACTGACGAACAATCAATCTCCTTCTTTCCATGTGTCTTCATCTCCCTCATTCCTCCTTCCCTTCCTTCTATACCCATTTTTCTTAAGGTAATGTATTTTGCAGATATCATAAGGCAACATTACCATTATTAATTACCATTCACAGATATATCATCATATCACAAATGTATAAATAATAGTTGTTGCCCGCGACTCTGTCCACGTGGACTGTAAAAATAATATTTATATATCCGTATCTTTTTTTTAAACCTTTTTCAAGTATATAAATAAAAACTGCTTGTTAGGTTTTTATTTTTACTTTTTTGTTTTTGTTTAGTTTGTTTGTCTTTGAAAAATAATACATTTTGATAGTGTTTTATTACTATACCTAACTCTCATAAAATTTAATTGAGCTGAGTGTAAGCGAAGCTCTTAACCGTTTGGGAATCAATTTTTTGGGGCAACATTACACGAAAACCACGTGACTGGGCTTTTACTCCAAAAAACCGAACATAAAAATATTTATTCGTTTTAAAGATATGATCAAAAAACTGAATAGACTTAAGTTTAATTGAACCTGCGTGCGCTCGCGAATCCTTACACTTAACTTTTCCGGTGCCAGCAACTGCATTGGAAGTCCTTAGGCGCGGTATGGACCGACTTTAATAGCCTAAAAAAGGGGATGGCGCTCAGCTGAACTCCCGCAGCGAATTGTCGCGGATCCTAGTAATATGATTCCTACCAGTTGATAATCGTGGCTGGTTATTATTGGCCCACTTCGTAGAATTCAAGTCTTGTTATCAGCAGCGTGTGCTCCCTATTTTTAGATGATTGGGTAAGAAGTCTTCTCGACATTGAACTGTTGACGAGTTGAATTAATAATAACATAGTATTTTTTAGTATTTTCTCTAACAAACCATAAATGGGGGGTATGACAACAGACAACTGTGTATTCTACACATAAATTATCAAGGTTAAATAATTAATTGATAGAAATGAATAAATAATGCATTTAAATGCAATTCTCATAACACCCTCCGATGTAGAAATAAATCAAAATTCAAAATATCATATAAAATAAACACACTTTCTATATAATATAATTTATTACATCTAATAGAATTTGGTTAACATTTTCGAATTTAAATTGTGCTACTGTAAGTTATTATTTAATTCCAAACCGTGTTACCAGACTAGATATTATAAAGACAGGACACTCGGTTTATTATTCTTTTGGCTTACCAGCTAATAAAGATAATATAACACCGGTTATATAAAAAAATACTAACTTATATAATATACGTTGTAGATTATTAATCTATGTATATATATAAAAATAAATCTATTTTATATACATTGAGCGTTTAAAGCAGATGACAGACATTTCAGTCCATTTAGACATATCTACATTTTTAATAATTTTGCTCCTATTTTGAATACTTGCTTGTATTATATACATGCGTAAAGAGATTTACGTTATGAAAGATTGGGGTTTTCATTTTGTTTTCGTCTTATTATTTCTATTTATAAAAATGACGATACACAAAGCCGTCTCATAAGGCACACGATTACTAAATATTTTATCTTTTCGCTTTTTTGACAGGAAACTTAAAAACCATGTGTAATTTTCGATAATCTAAAAATTTCATATATACATATATATATAGACATGAGACAAATTAATTAAATAAGACGAAATTTCCGACAAATAAAGTAAACAAATGTATATCAAGTGAGCGAAGGTCTATTGTAGGCTCAGTAATAACTCGCGCTATTAACAGAGCAGGAAAAGTAAACGCTACATAGAACTGTGCGCTACGTTTATGTGAGTCTTGAGGTCGAATTGAGTTTGCAGAACCGTCCTGCAGAGCCGGCAACAGAACCTACCGCCGTGGAAGTTTTTCATGTGATTTTTCATTCTGGAATCCGAATAAAATGACTGCCTGCAAACTGGACAATGATGTGGTTTGACACCGATGTGCCTCCTCACGTGAACTACTAAATCTTTTCTGCATTTGAATATTTTTTTGCAGAACTCACAAATCTCTTTGCAGAACAGGCTGTGGAGTTTTTTGTGGCTCACTAAATTGTATTCAGTGTAAAATTGTTTTTCGCACATATCACAGCTGTACGGTTTTATTTGAAGGTGTACTTTATTCACGTGTAATGAGAGTTCATTTTCGTTTGAACATGCCCTTTCACAAAAACTGCACGTTTGTTCGTCCTTGTTCTTATATCTTATGAATTTGGCGGCGTGTCTTTGCATGTGGATGTCGTAAAGCTTTTGGGAGACAAAGTTTTTATTGCATAGATGACATTCTTTGGCTCTGTGACTTTTTTCGTGCGTTTTGAATCTCTTCGAGTTAGTAAACGACCGGCCGCAGACTTTGCATGACATATAACTAGCTGCGTGTAGATAATGATCCATTTTCTTATGTTCAAACAAATAAAATCTCGATTTAAATTGCTTGAAGCACAAGTCGCAGTCTACTCTATGGTGCATGTGCTTTATGACGTGCTTCTTGAGGAAATAATCAGATATGAAGTGTTTGTTGCAAAACGGACACGTGTATCGGATTTTGGGACCGCGTTTCTGTGGTGTCACTCTCTTCTTAAAGGTTAAAAACTCGCTACAAACATCGAATTCTTCTTTTAATTTCGGTTGGAAACCATTCATAATTTTCTTACTGTAGGTTTTGGTGACATTCTTAAGTTGATCCTCGATTTCGTTAGTTAATTCCGCAATAGAGATGTCATCGTTGAGAAAATCAGATCCTGAATCGCTTTCAGAATAAGATTCCACCCTGAATTCGTCTTCAAGGACTTCAATATTACAATCAGAATCATCTGAATCATCCAATATATCAATAACATTTGTTTCAGGTATAGGAAGAATAGTGTCCTGTGAAATTTCTACCATAATGTTACTTTTAGGATTGTTAATATCGAGATTATCTAACATGAGAGTAACGCATGTGTTCAATCTGTTCCTAACGAACTGTACTTTATTAATGAAAATATATGATGTGATGGCGTGGTTAAGACAAGTATTGCAAATTTTGGTTCCCATGTAGCTATCGAGAGGGATCTGCAACAAAAATAAAGCTTGTAAATAAAAACAATAAAAAGCGGTTTTATGATAAATGGCATATAAATAAAATGATCTAAAGTCTAAACAAACAACTACAATCCAATAACAATATATTATCTTCTTAATAAAATTTGTAGTGGCATTTTTCGTTTTGTTCATTATATTTCTTTTGTCAATGAGATTTGCTCCTATATTAAATTTTGATACATGAGACAACATACTTAAAGCAGTCAAAATCTTTTCACTAGAGTATTCAAGTGACAAAGGTCTAGTTTCGTCATAAGATACATCCATCTCTTCAACACAATCAGGCCTTTTGGCATAGTTCAATATTGATATTTCATTTCTATCATTAACTCTTGGCGTAATTTATATTTCCAATTCAATAGTATTATTAACTTCTTCATATTTATCTTTTTTCAAATGTACCACATTATCAACATCTGTTTCTATTGTATTATCTGTTTTCTCGTTAATATAAAAAATAACATTTGTTGGGAAAAAATATTTTGTAAAATTTTTGTTTTTTTCACAATATATGCATGTTTCTCTATTTTGTTTGTTCGTTGATAAACATATATTGTATTTCCAAAAATCTTGATCATTTCTTGTTTTCATTGTTTTAATCTTTTTTGTATTATTAATTTGTATGTCAATGTCAGTTTTAATTGGTCTCTTGTGAAATGTCTTTTTGTAATTAAAGATTGTATTGGTAATATTGAATTTAGTAGATTTAATAAGAATCCAACTATAGGGTCTAGTTTCAACAATAATATTTATAAAATCAACATTTACATTAGTGTTAACTGGCTTAGTTATGCAGTTTTTGCAATTTGGTTTTTTAAATATCCAACATACTTTACATGGCCAATCAATCTGGTTTACAATTTCAGTGTTTTTATCTAGCTTTTCATTGTCCAAATTGACATTATCAGAAGTATTTCTAGTTAATGTCTCAATGCTATTATGCATATAAGGTTGGGCAAAGCTATAGACATATGATATATTTCTCTCAACTAAAGCTGGTTTGCTAACTTGCGGCTGTTCTTTATTTTGTTTTTTTTCGACATTGTCGTAAATTATCATATTATCATTCAAAGAATCAATGCTTGGTATAAACATTATAGCTTGACTTTCAAATAGGTTGAACAAGTAGAGTTTAGCAAATGTATAAATATAAGAGTTAATGCTCTCAATATTATATTGTACAACCATAATTGGTTTTGAGAAGTTAAATATTTTATTTTGTGATGGTTTACATACAGTAGAATCAAAATTGGTGTTTCTCTCAGTTATAGTTACTATCTTTGCTTTATTGTAGATTAGTAAATCTTGATATTTGTATGAGTTATGCTACAAAACACACATCCAGTCAATTTTAAAATCAACCTACACATACATTTAATGAGACTAATGTAATATATTTATTTTGTATATGTCATTAATAAATAATATTGTCATCCAGACATCTAGCAACTATTGGGTATTTGAAAGTAGTAAAATGTTTGCTTAATAAATGTATATATAGTACTTTGTAGTATTGTATAAAAGTAAAAAATACTTACTGCAGGAATAGTAGCCGTCAGTATATTTTGTATTGTCATATCCCCACTTAAAGCCGGATATCCTCCATGGAGATGGATAACTTCATTCAAATCAACCATTCTTGATGCTTTCTCCATACAAACTGCACAAAACTTTTCAACATTTCTTTCAATTAAATTTTCAAACATATATTTAAATTTATGTTTCTCTATATGTTGTAAATGATCACCCAACAATTTACTGCTATAACCACAATCATTGCATTTGAAGTTTGTGTTTTTATATATGTCTATTTCGTTATTTGTTTGTTTTGTCTTATGTGATTGTTTTAAATGTTTCCTCAAATGGCATCGTTTTACAAATGACTTTCCACATAATCTACAATTATACCACATAGTTTTAGGATGAATTTTCTCATGGTTTAAAAGCAATTCGGCAGTTGGTAAAACTTGCCAGCACTTTTGGCATTCCAATTCACCTATATTAGTGTCATCTTGAGCTAAAGAATCTGTATTGATGATATTAATAATTGGCTCAGCATAATCTATGACTTCATTGTGTTCAGTGTATAGAATGTTTGAGTTTGGATTTAGCTTGGGTTTACCACGTCTTTTGACAGGTTCTACAGGATCTAGTTTTTCAAATTTGTCATACATATCTTCAAAGCAGTTGCGTAGAGCTCGCTCGGCTCTTTCACACTGTTGTGCAAATAAGTAGCAACCCATAGTACGGTTTAGACAATCTTTACAAATTTTGTTTGGAAAATTACCATCCTCAGAAACCTGAAATACACAATCATATTCTTAATGTTAAAACGCAAAAGTTAGTACTAACAAGAAATAAGTAGTAAACTTCATTTTAATAATAAAGACTAATGTAAAATATGATACAATATCATTGTTTTTATAAAGCAAAAATACCTTAAACGGGTGAAAACTTGCGACCATATCTCTTATGGTTACCTCGTGAAGTGCACCATCGATTGCTAGAACCAGAATTTCATCCAGCTCGGATAAAGGGCTAGTGACGCTAAGACAATATCTACAGACTTTAAGCCTTAAAGATCCTTCAAGAAGAAATTTAACAGCATTTTTAGTTGTTAGAGGATCTCTTTTACTGGTTGATTTCATGGTAATACTACCATTGTTCAATTTCGTCGTATTAAGCCTCGAATAAGTTTTTATTCCTTTAAATTTGTCAAAACTTGCCTCCATATCGATAAGCTTGGGTAATTTTTTTTTCAACCAAACTAGTGTTAAGAGCTTCACTACGGGATTATTTGCAAAGTTTAATTATACCATAAAAATAGTCGTCGATTAAACAAAATAGCGATTATTTTTAATTTATAATGATTCGAATATAAACGCTTGATGACAACTTCATTCCACCACACTAACACAGAAAATTATTAATGAATTGACTAACAAAAGACCGCCAAATGGCGGCCACAGAAAATGAAATAATTACGATCTGTCAACATGGAATTTATCTAGAAACAAAATATCCTCGGAGTTTAATTGAATAAAAAATTGAGGCTCAAGGTTTTCCAGTAAATTTAAACTTGATTTAATTGAAAATATATATTTAAAAAAGCAATGTTGCTAACGTTCATATAAAGTTTTACATCTGAGTTCGAACACATTGGGGGTTCTTTTTGGGTGCAAAAGATGTCAATACTGTGAGTAGTGAGCTCAGTGTGTACACAAACTATTACAACGACGAGTGAGGAAACTTGCATGAGACCCGTGAAGACGACACTACATATTTGCCCCCGCTGCTGCCACTCTCGAGGCGAATCCACCATGCTTCTTGGTTATTAGAGATATAATAGTCATCATGGATCACTAAAAAAACAATATCATTCATAAAGATAAAAATTATGTATATTACTTACAGTTTTCACCGTCAGGGTGTTAGAGTGTCCGAACATTAGAACAATTGAACCGATTTAGAAAAAATCTCAGCTACTTATAACTATAACTGAGAAAACATTTTAAAAATTAATAATATGATAATATTAAAAAACAGACACACTGCAAATATGCCTGCAGCCACGATGGGCCAATGAATGAATACCAAACTGATGAGGCGATAGGAAACCCTGAAATTCAAATTCAAATTCAAAATATCTTTATTCAAGAGGGCATTTACACGCACTTTACATTAAATTGGTCAGTATAGTCAGTCTGTGAGTAAGCTACCGAGTAAGATATCTTGTGGAACCTTATTATATATGCGTATACTCAAGCCCATGAAGGATTTCTTAACTTTTTGAAGTCGAAATTTAGGCGTTACGAGCCTATTTTTATTTCTTGTATTGATAATATGTCTGTAGCTGTTTTTTTTATAGTCATTTAAATTTTGGCGTATATACAGTAGGTTATTAAAAATGTATTGAGAAGCGACCGTAAGAATACCGATTTTTTTAAAAACTTCTCTTAGGGAGTCTCTAGCTTTTAAGTTACAAATAGCCCGTATAGCTCGTTTTTGTAAAACAAATATAGAATTAATTTCGGCAGCGCTGCCCCACAGTAAGATACCGTAAGACAATATACTGTGAAAATAACTAAAATAAACGAGTCGAGCCGTATTAGCGTCTGTTAATTGTCTTACTTTTTTAATTACAAAGACGGCTGAGCTAAGTTTGCTTGCGAGTGTCGAGAGATGGGGGTTCCACTGGAGCTTTTTATCTAAAGTTATACCTAAGAAAGTTGTCGAGTCAGTCAGTTCTAACACTTCATTGTTTAGGAATAATCTACAATTTTAACTTTTTACATTAGGAAGTGTAAATTCCATGCATTTAGTTTTCTTAGTATTTAATACCAAATTATTAATTTCAAACCAATGAAGAACACGTGACAGAGCACAGTTAACTTTGTCAAAATTAGGTTTATTACGATCAACTTTAAAAATAAGTGAGGTATCATCAGCAAAAAGTACAATGTCACATAGTCCTTTTACGTAAAAGGGCAAATCATTAATATAGAGTAAAAATAAGAAAGGGCCTAGAATAGATCCTTGTGGAACACCCATTTTTAGGTGAGATCCAAACGATGTACAATTATTTACATTAACCGTCTGAACTCTTTGATTCAAGTAAGAGGCAATAAGATCAAGCGCAGCACTACGCACACCATAGTGATTAAGTTTGCAAAGTAATGTTTGATGGTCCACGTAATCAAAGGCTTTAGATAAATCACAAAACACTCCGATTGCATTCTGTGACTTTTCCCATGCGTCGTAAATGTGCTTAAGAAGCGCGGCACCCGCATCAGTTGTTGATTTGCCTTTGGTGAAACCATATTGTTCACTATGCATGATTTCATTGCTATAAACAAATTCTGACATTTGGTTTAGTATAATTTTTTCCAAGATTTTACTTAAGGTAGGCAAAATAGATATGGGCCTATAATTTCCCGGTTCAAGTCTATCGCCGCTTTTAAACAAAGGAACTACTTTACTATTTTTTATTAAATCTGGGATAGTACCGGTTTCAATACATTTGTTAAAAATTAAGGATAATTGTGGAGCAATATCATTTATATTGTAATAAAAAATAAAACAATACTTATTAGTAATTTTACTGACATACCCCAAAAATCACCGGTTTTTTTCATATTTAGATTTCTAAAAGTTTTAACAATGTCATATGATGTAACAGGTTTAAAAACAAAACATTTATTACTGACTCTTACGTTATTCGTCAATTTGACGATTGCATCACATGGTGAAGTATTTAAATTACGCGTGACTGTTAAAGAAATTCCGTTAAAAAAAGTCTTAAAAATAGCCGCCACAGTTGAATATGAATTTATTTCAATATTATCAATTTTTAACTTAATAGGTCCATTAACAGCACTATTTTTCCCAGAAACACTAGATAAAACATCCCAAGTTGCCTTTATTTTATTTCTTATGTAAATCGACTTAGCTTGTATGCAAACGGTCTTAAATATTTTAGAAAAAATCCTAACTTTATTCAATAAAATGAATACCGGATCTTGATTCCATTGCCTCTCACCATATAAATCATATAACTTATCTCTACTTTTATATATTCCCACGGTAGCCCAATCACTAAATTTAAGTTTTAGGTATTTAGTCATAGTTTTTGGCTTAAAAACATTATTAAATTCTTGTAACAAAAAACCGAAAATGTTATTATATAAATTACTAGCGAACCCAGCCCGCTTCGCTGGGCTAACCCTTACTTTACCTGGTGGCGAGTTACATCAATGGGCATAGCATATTCGTTTTCTTAGAGGAAAAATACATGGTCATACCAATTTTTATGACAATCGGTTGAACGGGGCGGAAGTCGATATTTGACAGCGCCGCCTGGTGGCGAGTTACATCAATGGACATAGCATATTCGTTTTCTTCGAGGAAACATACATGGTCATACCAACTTTTATGACAATCGGTTGAACGGAGCGGAAGTCTATATTTGACAGCGCTGCCTGGTGGCGAGTTACATCAATGGGCATACCATATAAACCTTCTCTGTGGAAAAATACATATACATACCAATTTTCATAATCATCGGTCCAATAGTTTCTGAGTTCATCGATTTCATATATACAAACATCCTTCTATATATATATAGATTTGGATTGTCATCGGTCAGATTATAAGTTATTCTAGTTTTCATTTCCATGCTAATTTGTTCTATGACATATCGATGACAATTTTGGATCAGTATTTATTATTAAACAAATAATATAAGATAAAAGTTATAAGAGTATTCATAAAGTTTCTTGCCAGTTTTCCATGGACTTACACTTGAGCAACGGACGTTTCAAGTGTTCATTGTATGCATATATGTCTGTATATTAGATACAAAAATCATTGACCTAGGTTCCCCAGAAATATTAGGTTCACAGGTTAGAGTCCTCTTCGTGTAGCAGTGTATTTCATTTTCTATTTATTTGACGGAATTATAACTAGCGGCACGAATCATTTGCGCTGGCCTTGGTTCATTGGACATTGGACAGAATTGTTTTGTTATTACTATTGATTTATTATTACGTTTGATTTTGTTATTCTTTCGCTTTAGTTAAATTTTGTCTTGCATATATACGATATTGAAAATATTCGACTAAGTCCATAGTTTGAATTATTTTCAAAGTTTTTCTTTAAATAGTAAAATATGCTTAAGGCTGTCGATAGTGCTTATAATTCTCAAGATTTTCTGAGCTTATCCGAAACATCAATAAGAATCATCTTACTATAGCAAATATATAACTTAGCCTTAATTGTTGTTTAAAGAATATATATTCGTTCAGGAATTGGCGAAATATGTCGTAAGTAAGTAGGTCGTAAGTGTCGTAAGTGTCAATTGTCGACTGTCAAATATGTCTTGTTTTGCCAACTGGACAAAGTATTGTCAATTGCAAAATAATGCAATTTATTTATTGTTTACATCGGTGTTTTCACAACTTTTTTGCGCCAAATACTAGCCTGTGATATGTGACAAAGTTTTAAGTGCTTAAAATGTCGTGGCTTAATCTAAATCAAAGTTTAAACAGTCTTAAAGGACAGATTACAAACTTTGCAACAGAGGTATTATCTGAAGGTGGATCTCAGATTAGCAATGAAGAACCGTCCATAAGTGTGTCTTTGACAAAGGACCTTGAAGAAAAATGTCAGAACCAAGAGCTTGAGGTATTTTATACACTCTAATTAATGTTTTAAACTTTGACAGATGTTAGAAAAGGTTATGTTATCATTATATATATCAGAGCCGCAGTTGGTTTTGCCGACAATCAGTCAGAGTGAGACTTGTTATTAAACCATCTCAAATAATAATATACTCCATACATAACAACCTTAAAACAGGTAATTAAATAATTTATAAAATCTTTTCGACTATGGCTCTAAAAGCATATTTTTTTAAATTATAATAACTTTAGAAACTGATGATGAATGTTGTATTTTAGTGATAAGATTATTGTTATTACATCATTTTATTTTATACTAAATGAGTAATATAATTTCTATCAGACAGTGAACTCAATTTTATATTATCAATAAATTTCATTTACCTCAAATAAATTGATAGATAGTGGAATAGACCGGAATACACAATTAAAAAAAAATGTCTCTCTAACATATTTCAAAGAATATGTTCTTAACAAAACAATATATTTTCCTTTATCATTCTAACTTGCCTTCATTTATCTACAATAATTGTTTACATAGTTATAATATATTATTATATCCTTAAAAAGTTAAATATTCACTCAAATTAAATATGATTATTACATTAAACTAGTCAATATATTTGTTATGTTTCATGTACCAAGTATTAATGCATAAAATGAGACTGAAATAGATTATAATCCTTAAAAGACAACATATTTTGATAGGTTTATATATGAGGGAAACCGTGTATAATAATTTTTGCAAAAAAATATATAATATACTGCCGGAATAAACTATTATTTGTTGTTTTTACTACTGTATTTTTTGTAATCAACCTATCCTTTTATCCAATTGCTTTATGTATCAATTCAAACAAAAAAGCTGTGGTAAATAAAAAAAAAACATTGTTAATAAATTTATTTTAATGTATAAGACAACATTTTAAAAATTTTTCTTTGTAAGTTTTAGTTTTTTTTTTACTCATACCAAAAAAAAATACAAATGCAAAGTCCATCTGTGCAATTCATTGTTTTTATTTATGTTTAAATGATAAAAAACAGTAAAATAGACTTATAATAAAAGTTAATAGTATTGTGATTCAGCTTGCATGTTCCTGTTAAAGTCTGGAAGTTCTGTGTTTGTATGGGAGGCAAGTTGATAGATTATTACTATATTCTAGCCCAACAAATAACAAAAATGTGTAAACTATTAGCTTTTATACCTTTATTAC
Organism: Napeogenes sylphis; assembly: GCA_959347405.1. NCBI lineage: Eukaryota > Metazoa > Arthropoda > Insecta > Lepidoptera > Nymphalidae > Napeogenes > Napeogenes sylphis. The sequence goes on along the minus strand of OY365783.1, from coordinate 34,623,778 downwards.
ACATAGATTATCAAGTTTTGTGTACATTTACTACATGTTAGATTTTGCCAAAGGTTTTTGTGATTATTAGAAACCAAGTAATAGGTGCCTAAAGTAGTTTACATAGTCCTATTGAGTAATTTCACAATAATTCTCTCTTGCTGTTGGGATCATGTTAGACTGGTACTTCTGTGGTAATAGTGTTTTATTATACATTATTAACTTAAAGATAGTTTGTTTTTGGAGTATAATAAAAAAAAAACTGTTGCTACTAATCATATTGATAAATAGTTTTTTTTAATACCGCTCTTCGAGAGCACTCCCCTCATTGCCTCGCCAAGTATTAGAGTACTGGGTCTCGACATTTCGAGCGATTGTCAGTTTCGTGGTCATCTGGAGAGCAAGGCCAAGTTGGCCTCGAAGAAATTGGGAGTGATTAATAGAGCGAGGCAGTATTTCAAACCTGGCCAAAGACTTGCGCTCTATAAGGCGCAGGTCCGGCCACACATGGAGTACTGTTCTCATCTCTGGTCCGGATCACCCCAATATCAGCTTCTACCATTTGACCGCGTACAACGGAAAGCCGTTCGGATTGTCGGGGACCCGGTGCTCTGCGAACGGCTGGACTCTTTGGCATTGCGTAGAGAAGTGGCTTCTTTGTGCGTCTTCTACCGCATTTACAACGGGGAATGTTCCGAAGAACTATTCGATTTGATGCCTGCCGCCGAATTTCATCACCGCACAGCGCGCCATCGCCTCCAATATCATCCTTACCACCTGGATGCGTGGCGATCCTCTACTGTGCGGTTTTCAAGGACATTTTTTCCACGTTCCACTCGCTTGTGGAACGAACTCCCTTCGTTGGTATTTCCAAATTGGTACGACATGGATACCTTCAAAAAAGGCGTCTACTCCTACTTACATGGCTGGCAACACTCTTGTAAATCCTCGGATGCTGCAAGAGTTCATGGGCGGCGGTGATCACAAGTCATCTGTGACCCGCCAGCTCGTTTGTCCTCCTCTTCCATAAAAAAAAAAAAAACTATAGTTAGTAATAGATAATAGTTTTTAAAAGTTTTTCGAATGGCTTATAACAGTAGTATTTATTAACTGAGAAACTAGAAGTTATCTGTGGACTTAGGACGTCATTTTATCAACGCGGTGTATTTCGTAATAATAATAGTGAAGGTTATATTTACGTTCTTGAATCAGTTATAATACTCAATAACTTATGTAGCTAAGGTAATAAATAAATAAGAATGAGAACTGATTAACTAGACCTATGTTGAATTGAATAAAAAAATATAATTTATAGCATAAATCCGTAATTACATAAATAATAGATTTGAACTATTTCATAAAAGACTAATCAACCGTGGAATTGTATTTAAGTGAGCAATCCGCTATTCCTTGTACTTATTGTTTGATATTCCTATATTTTATTTCGATTATATTGGTTTAGGAGTACATACTTATATGTATAAAATCGCGCGCTGCAACTTGCAAGCGAAACGAAAAGGCTTTGTCATTCAGGAACGTTAATATAGAAATAATGCCTGATCCCGGATAATAAATAACTTTATCAATACGATATTTCTCTGAATACTTCTTTGTAATAATTATACTAAACTAATTCTGTCTCTTTTTTGTTATTTTATATAGGTATTGTAATTTACTTTGTGTATTGAGTGATAGCGTTGTCGTGAGTTAATTCTCAGATATTTGTACCCGAATGCGCCAAAAGAAGTGGTAGACAAAACAAACACACACACACACATGTAATATAAAAAAAAAATCTTTAAGGTTTCGTCTACAGATAAAAGTATATCGTATGTAAATCGATTCGAAGTCATAATAGTGTTTGATTGGGATAAATAGATTTGAACCACGTTAACAATGATTGTTCTAAAATAGAAAATTCAGCAATTTTTCGCCTTTTACCTAGTAGACTTTCTCTCGATACTTGTTTTAATAAGTTAAAAATAAAAAAATCTCGGCATTTATAGCTTGCATGTGCGTATGTATTATTTCTTATAAATTCTTAAATCTGTACTTCCATACAAAATAACTGGAGTTTATATTATAGACTGCTCCAAATATTTTTTTGTAGTCAATCCTGAAATTATTTGTCAAATTATCAAGGTTGCGTATTTAAAGTTATCGAGGTGTTTGGGTCTGAGGGTGAAGGAAACATTATTATTGATTTTACACAGGTTTTTAAGCTATCGAGGTTCTACTGTATCATTCAATTAGTAGGACAACAGAATAACAAACAAAAACCAAAATCAAACTCTTCAGTGTTATATTTATTATAGATTGTATTTAGGGTTGCCAACTTTTGTTGACGAATAAAAAGTATAAAATGGTTTTGGTAAGAAAAAAAAAAGTATTTGAAGGAAAAAAAAGGATTTTTAAAATTTTATGCCTTTAGTGCCTTCAAAAATATTTTTGTGTGCTTTTAGCAGAAAATATATTTTTTTGTACTATTTTTAGAGTTTTCTTTCTACTATTTTATAGAGGTTTCCTTTCTCGTAGAAGAAACCTTAATAGGAAACTGCGTTCTTTTAAAATTAAAAGGTAAATTAAAAGGTATGCCTTGGATTCCCAAAGTTTCCACAGTTTGACCAATTGCTGGACCAGTTAAAAATATAACTACTATCACAAAGAATTATTACAAAGAAATTTAACTTGGGAGTCTGTTTGTCAGGAAATTTGGTGATTTAAGGTTTCTGAGCAAAATAATTGGAATAACAAGTTTAAAATTTTAAGCAATGCGTTTTGTTGGAGTTGCGATTTATAGGCACAATCACAAAAAAGTACGAACGAAAAAAATTATTTACTGAGGCCAAAATCACAACGTGATCTTACTCCCAAACGCCTCGCGACAGTCGCGGCCAACTTCGCACAAGTTTGCGGGTCGCGGGGAGGCATCAACGCTCGTAATTAGTTGATGAAAATCACGTGATAGTAGCGAGTTATTGTTGATTAATCTACCTGCCCCCATAGCCTACAGTCTACCTAGTAGCTTCAACTATAAGAACAACCGTTGAAGAAATCAGGAAAACAAAATCTAATAGAAAAATCCTACAAAATCAAGTTATGTACCTACATACGTCGATAAGAATAAACAAGCTGAAGAATAATAAGCAAAACAACTCATCATGATGACATCGCGTGGAAGGGTAAAACCTCGCTCTCTGACTGTTCAACGCGAACGGGCTTCTTAAGCAGATAGATCTAGTGCGCGACTTCGTGGTCACGCACCAGATAGACGTCTTGTTAGTACAAGAGACCTTTCTGAAGCCGTGTAATCCTGATTCGCGCATCGCGAATTTCCGTCTGGTTAGGAACGATAGAGCAACCGCGAAAGGGGGAACCATCAACTACTACAGAAGGTCTCTTCATTGCACTCCGCTCGATCCGCCCCAACTAGTTAACGTAGAAGCGTCATTATGTCAGGTGGGTATGACCGGCCATCAGTCGATCGTACTAGCATCCGTCTATCTTTCTCCCAATAAAGCCTTAGTTGAGAGGGACCTTAAGTCCTTACTCCAATTAGGTAACGCAATCATTCTGGCCGGCGACCTAAATTGCAAACATCCCCGCTGGAACTCTACTGTCGCACACAGTAGAGGAAATCTCCGGCAGACAGACCCGACGTGCTCGACATAGTACTCTTGAAGAGCGTGACACTCCAGTTACGTTCTATCCGAGCTAGACTCTGACCATCGACCGGTCCTATTTCAGCTAGGACATCCCCCCCCCCCCTAGGAAACCGGCGACAAAATCAATTAGTAACTGGACGAAGCTTCGAGAGCAACTCCATTCCCCACGACAAAATTCCTGACCAGCTTACATCGGTCGAGCACGCTGTTTCAGCGGCGACTAACTTCACAGAACATTTGGTAGACAGCATAGGAAAGTCCTCAAGGGAGGTCTGAGTGAACTTCGAGGGTTACCGAGCACTCCCTCCGGACATTAGACTTCTCATCACCCGTAAAACGCCGCAATTAGAACCCATGACCGATACCCGACAGATGACAACCGGACGGAGGCTGCGCCGTCTCCACAGGGAGTCGAGACAAGCTCTCGATGACTTTAGAGATAGCGGCTGGGATAAGACGCTTGCGGCGCTCTCTCCAACACACCAGGCATTCTGGCGGTTGCAGAGATCGTTGAAGTCGGACACTGTCTCAGATATGCCCTTGGTTGGACCTAACTCCACCATCGCGTTTGACCATGACAAAGCTGTGTGCTTAGCCGACAGTCTAGAGAGCCAGTGCCGTCTGTATGCTCAATCGGTTGATCGCGATCATGTCGAAATAGTCGACAAATCGGTCAATATAATGAGTTCTCAGCCACCAGTTGGTCCGCCAATTAAGGAAACGAACCTAGACGAGGTGACGTCCATAGTTAGGGCGCTTTACGCCAAGAAATCGCTAGGTCCCGATAGGATCACTAACAAAGTGATAAAGCTCCTTCCGCCTCCTTTAATTTACCTATTGGTTACCATTTTTAACCCTCTACTGGCCGGTTGCTCGTTTCCGGCTCAGTGGAAAGAGGCCATAGTGATAGGGTTCCATAAGCCGGGCAAACCCCGGCATCTGCCTAGTAGTTACCGTCCCATTAGTCTTCTTAGTTCCTTAGGGAAAGTATATGAGAGAATCATCCTCTGTAGACTTAGATCGGAAGTCGAGAGACTCAAAATCATCCCAAATGAGCAGTTCGGCTTTAGAGCCAACCATTCATGTTCCCATCAGGTGCAACGCTTCACGGAGCACATACTGATAGGGGCCACTGTGAGGGCCAAGAAGCATAGGACAGGAGCGCTCTTCCTCGATGTAGCTAAGGCGTTCGACAGGGTCTGGCAAAATGGACTGGTTTACAAGCTATACCAGTTCAAGGTGTCGGACAGACTCGTACTCATCATACGGGACTACCTTTCGAATCGCTCCTTTCGCTACAGAGTGGAAGGCGTTTTGTCAACCCCCCGCCCCATCAGGGCGGGTGTCCTCCAGGGTTCAGTTCTCTCGCCCATCCTCTACTCCATCTACGCTAGCGTTATTCCTAGGCCGCGACCTAAAGTGCACCTTGCCATGTACGCGGACGATACCGCGCTTTACACGTCCTCTAAGGATCACTGGGAGGTATACCAACGTCTCCAATCCGTAGTCGACTCCCTCGAGAGTTGGCTGCGGAAATGGCGAATCGAGGAAAACCCTGAGAAGAGCGTTTCGGTGCTCTTCGAACGGGGCCTCCCAAGGATCCTCCTGCGAATCAAACTCTTTGATAAACCGATACCTTGGAAAGACAATGCAAAATACCTAGGAGTAACGTTAGATAGAAAGTTAGTTTTCACTGAGCATATTAGGACCGTTCGCAGCAGAGCGGCCTATATATTTATTTATTTATTTTATTTATTTATTTATATTTGTACGCAACATCGATCTCCATAGAGACTTAGACCTTCCGACCATCGCTCAGTACTTCAAGGGGCTTTCCCAAAAGTACTTTGAACGTGCTGAGCGACACCCGAACCCACTGGTGGCTGACGCCGCAGAGTATAGACCACGTAAGACTACTTTAGTCGGTACTCGTTGACCCCGACGACGCGTTCACAGTAGGTAATAACGTGTACGCGTAGGCATAAGTGACACCACACAACATACAGACACACATCGTCTATACCGGTATAGACGAGGTCCCAACTGAGTAAGTGCTCTGTTGCTCTGGCGTTCTGCCGTCGGAGAACGCTAGTGTCCAAATTTCCTTAGCTTCCCTCCTGACTAACGATGCCCCGAGCCGAGGTCCTTGTCTCAATCTGAGACGCCCTCGGGACGTCGATCCCCATGGGGGCCCATATGGCCTCCCCTCTTAAGGGCGGGTCTCCTGACCCACCCACTCCCCCGGTGACGCTGTAATAGCCAACAGCATAGACAGACAAAAACAGACTCAATGCGCGTGTGGTATTTGACCATTGTGTATTAGTTTTAAACTATAATAACTCCTTACATATTGGTTAAAATCAAATGCTGTCAAGTGCAATTTTTTTTCACAATTAAGTGCTTGTGATATTGAACTTATTTGGATTAATATCATGGTAATTAAAACATCTCCAAAAATATTGTATTATTTTAGATCTAATTCGATTACCATAAAAAGGTTATAGTTAGTCAACCTTAAAAGCTAGAAATATGCCGTTGGGGAAATCTTTTAAGAACTTTTAAAGGGGAACAATTTCATAATACGTTATTTTTGCGTAACTTTTATTGTTTACTCAGCGCACGTGAGGAAAGCTCCAAAATTAATATTTTCCCGTTTTTGCAGTATTTTTCAATGCTGCTTGACTCCTATTATTATCCTATATATAGCCTTCCTCAATAAATGGACTATTCAACACAAAAATACATTTTTGATTCGGGCCAATAGTTCCTGAAATTAGCGCGTTCAAACAAACAAACAAACTCTGCAGCTTTATATTATTAGTATAGATTTATTATTTTATTTAAAAAACACAAAATTCCAAACCTAGGACAAAACCTAGTCTAAGTAACATCAATTAATACAAGCAAACGAACAGGGGAATTTAAATTATAGTCGTATTTGTGTAAAATAAGCTTAAACATAAGACTGGATCAATAGAAATCGAGTCGACCATCACCGTTAGGGTAGATAGTGATAAGCTATGTACACTGATAACTGATAACGGGACTTGGAATCGAACCTGCGGGCAACAGAAAGCTCTTTATTAGTTTATCACTCATCCATTCAATTATTAAACTCTGATATTGATTATTAAGAAGAAGAATAACTGTTGTTTAATCATAAACACGGCAGGACTTCACAATTATTTTATAAATCAACAGAAAACTTCAGATCAATACATACACGATAACTTTATACCTAGTAAAAGAATAATCTCTTAAACAATACGAGGCAATATAATATTTGCCCGGAGGCGCCAGTTTCACAAGTTTTCTTCTCGGAATAATCTAATCAAAGATGTTAGCAACACACCCCACTTTTTTTGTTTTAATTAGTATTTATTGTTTATATAAAAAGTATTTAAAGTAAAGTTTTACTAAGAAAGGGCGGTTTTTTTCTTGTTTTTTTTCGATGTCCATCAACGGATCTCTAAAATTTCGCAGATTTATAGTACAATGCTCTAAAAAACTGACAGTAACACAAGATCAATCTGTGATTCTAATCTGTAGATTTGAATGCAAAGTAAATTGACATTTTATGCAAAATAAGTTTTGGCGCCATTTCTTGCTACCTGACATCGATGTGACATACAGAAATAATGACAGCAATTACTTATTTGCCTATGGAACAAAGACAAAAAAGAAGTCAAACTTAATTATATACAAGCGAGTATACAGGCAGAATTTTTCAGTCATGGCTCGAGTATAATTAAATTATTTTTATTTTTTTATAGATTAAAAAAGAAAGTATATATTTTTTGTATAAATAATTAAAAAAAAAATCTTATTAAGGTCTTATAGTATATATTGTTAATGATTAGACAGGTAACTAACTGTCTTGCGATGTCTGAAACACGTATTCTGCATATTAGATATATTTTCTATGACATTAAGGGGCATAAGCACCTTAATATATTTTAATATTATATGTTTTTTACTTTCTATGTAACATTTGTATTACATTGGTAGGAAAGAATATTCAAATCGATATTTAAAAGTCCCAGAAGCAGAGAAAGGTTTAATTAAACTTAATTTGTTCCCTACCTGATACAAAGTAGTCTTTAAAATATAATATGTAAATTATATAACTTTACAATACTTTAAACATTCGTGACAATTAACTAAAATCCGTATAACAGTAGGAAACAGATATTGCGTCGATTGATAATAATAGGTATTGAGTACACAGGAAGAGCGTCATAAACCTATGTGCATATTATTAGGGTTGTCACTTGTCTGATGAATATAAGGTGTAATTGCTATTTTTTATAATAAAGTAAAAGATATAACGAATTTATTTTAATTGATGTATCATATAAACTATGTTATTTTTATAACAATAAAATGTAATGTGCAATAAGTACTAATATTGAATAGAATAAAATGGCTTTTATTTTTATATTATTATATAAATAATATATAAGAGGTAGCTTAAACAACTTGTATGACCGACAACCCTGAAAGACTAAGTATCGAACAAAAAAACAAGCTCACAACTACTTACCATGCGAATACATTCCACTCTGACCTATTGACGGTTCGCATTTAAATCGTTATAAATTTAAAATTTAAAACGCTTTCGCGCCTTTGTTTTGTTCTTTTTTTAAACCATGACAATTTATATTTCGTCGAGAAATCGTAAAGTTCTCATTTTAATTATTGAATAATATGGGGCAACAAGAGGTTTTGCTTTCTGAGAGGTATTTTCTCGTTTAAAGGTTTTAAGCATGGATTTTTCATTACTAGCATAAGTTCCATGTTCTGCTGGTTTTATTGATGATGTTATTCCTTGAAATAATGAAATTAAGTTTTATTTCCAGATTGCATCATTAAAGAAACTAAACGATGAGTTGCAGGCGTCGTTGCAAACTGAGGTAAGTTAAAAAACATGTCCCCTTAGACAGCCTTCTAAATGATGTGATGGTCCACTATCGTTGAAGAACGCACAGCGTTCAGATACCTTAACGAAACCCATTATCTCTTATCATATCACACACGCTTAATTAATTAACAATATGGTTGACAAGTCAAATATACTTAAAACGTTCGATTTTTAGAAAAAAATAAAATCAAATGTTACATATAATACTAGTTCTGCTCGATTCTCTGTTCTAAGTACAAACCATTATTAGCATTTCAACTATGGTGACTACAAAAAACTAGAATAGTTATAAATAAACAAAGAATATCTTGAATATGATATTGCCTCGTCGACTTTTTTCGATCATCCAATATTATATTTACATGGCACAACACTAATAATTTTGGTTACATATAATATATTTGTTATAAATACTAGTGAGGTATAAGTATTACTTTTCAAAGAATGTCTATTAAATTTATGTTAATAGAATCGTTAGTTCGTTAATGCGATGTGAAGTTAACTTTAACATAAACGGTAACTGCTTCCTCTACCTTTTAAAGTCAAGTTAAATGCGCTATTAAATTTATAATTAATAGAAAAAGGTACGTTTTATTTATGAGTTTGTTTCTGAATAAAAACGTTGATTTGTATTTAAACTATTGAACACATATTTTGAAATAAAAATAAAAAACAATGCAATGCAATAAACGTAATGTGTTATTTATTTCATAATGAACATTGAAATGAAGCTGAAAATACTTGAAATTGTTTATCAAAATGTTTCTGGCCACGTCAAACTTAGTTAAATTTTATATGTAGGTACATATACATATAGAAGCGTCCTTATTTGTACGTGTCGCTTTCGTCCAGTATTTGAAATTGTATATAAACATTAATTTCGGTTGTGGTATCTTTAAAATGCTTATCTATACTGCAAAGTAACACTCTTAAGTTACTTTTCAAAGGCAGATTTCACCACCGTCCCAATAAAGACGATTTCATATAGAAAGCTTGATTCATCAGAGCGACGGAATGGTATTCCAGAGGTTACAGGTTCGAGTCTTGCCCCTGCTTTTTATTTTGGCATCAAATATATTTATGTATATGTTTAATATACAAGTATTGTACAATATAATTTGTCAGTAATAGTGGTAACGGAATGGCTAAAAACCTAAATATATGTGTTTTCTCGAGGCTCGCAGTCACGTTCTAAGGCAACACTCAAGTTTTTCTAATCTAGTTTATTAAAAAAACTATTGTTACTGTGATTACAGGGATTCTTTTTTTGGTAGATAATGTAATATCATACCAAAAAATAATCATTGTAATCAGCCCCTTGGTGGTAGAGCCATAACGCAAAAACAGACAGACGTTTTGTTTTATAATATAAGTATATTTTACTATGTATTATCGAAATATCCGTTAACAAGCTCTGTTTGCTAGAAGTATGATAAAACTATTGATCGCTCTCGATAACTGATAAGGGGTATAAAAGAGATTGATAACTGTTGGGGAGCTTTGTTCAGTGCCTCCAATAACGGTGAGTGTTTCACATTATATAGACTAGATTTAAAATTTGTATTTAACAGTATGTTTAACAATAGTGCTTTGGAAGAGAAAAACTATTTTTATTAATTATATTATTATTTCTGTAATAACGAAAATTTCCCTTCAACAAATTCATACGATATAAGCTCTTCGCTCACGGGGAAACGATAATTAAGAAATCAAAATCGGGGCTGGACTCCTTTTTATTTAGCCACAAACCGACATATTATATGGTATATATGAGTAATTTTAAGCACAAATACGCGGTAACTAACAAACGCACACAGCTATGTACGAATCCTATATTAAAATTGTTATTCCAAATTTTTGTCTCGGTACAGGCCTGGTAAAAATACCTTTTTCGAGTTCCAACTTCTTTATAGACATTCCTATTTCATTTATACACTGCCAGCCATTCAAGAGTTTCAGTCCTGTTCTGTTTCTGTTATTTCAGAACAATAAATCAATATTGTGTTTTTATTTAAATTATATAGTTCAGAGTTGGGGTGGAATTTAATAAATGTTTGTTATGGTAATACAATGCACCCTGAAAGTGAACCAGTCGCCGCTTTATATATTACAATGTAACTTTAAAATATGTTTGAATAAAGGAGAATATAGTTTCGTATTTTGTTTTTACTGAGGTTTTTAATGTTTTACGGAAAATGTAACAGAGAAATCGAAAAAGAAATGTCAATTAATGCGTTAAAAATTTTGAAGTTAATTTATGTACCACTTGTGGTAATTTTTTCTAAATAGCAAATCTCTAAATACAAAAATATTGGTGTGCTCTTCTTATTACCATATTTTAAAACACCACTATTATTCGTATCTGCTACCTTTAGGAGTCCGTAATGGTTACTTTTCCAAATGAGCTACTGTCATTATTGACTTACGTATTCAAACCTTTTTTTTTTTATTTTTATTTTTATTTTTATTTTTATTTTTATTTTTATTTTTATTTTTATTTTTATTTTTATTTTTATTTTTATTTTTATTTTTATTTTTATTTTTATTTTTATTTTTATTTTTATTTTTATTTTTATTTTTATTTTTATTTTTATTTTTATTTTTATTTTTATTTTTATTTTTATTTTTATTTTTATTTTTATTTTTATTTTTATTTTTATTTTTATTTTTATTTTTATTTTTATTTTTATTTTTATTTTTATTTTTATTTTTATTTTTATTTTTTATTTTTTTTTAATCGTTGGAAAAATGCGTTACGCATCATCCCTGCGGCCAGGAAGGTGATGACCGAAGGGGTATGTGGGACTACCCGGCAGCATAGAAGACGCTGCCATTTTTAAGGCTACCCACTAAAAAACCAACGGTTGACCTCATCGCCTTAGTGGGACGTCACGGGATCGCTTTCGCACTCACCGTGACGCCCCGGCGGAACCCCCTGCGAGGGGCCCCGATCAACTTAGGGACACCCTCACCTCGTAGGCCTATAACGGCTGCGGGCGTAATCCCGCCTCCTTCGACCCAGCCTACCCCTACGGAGCGGGTCAGAGGAGGCTGCCTCTCTGTCTCGCTCCGCGGCCTCCTTCGCGGTAATCACTTGCTCGCAGAAGGAGGCCATAGCGACCCAGGAACTCTCGCTGTCGAGCATCGCGGAAACAACGCTCAGCAACGAGAGGTCGCTGCCAACCACGGCCGTCAACTCAGTACGCTGACGGTCCCAGGGTGCGCACTCCGCCAAGGTGTGACGAGCCGTGTCCACGGGCTCGTCACAGTGGTGGCGGGAGGGGGCCGCCTCTCTGCGCGCGATCTTGTGCAGGTACTCACCGAAGCACCCAAGCCCCGTGAGCACCTGCACGAGACGGAACGTTAAAGTCCCGTGCCGCCGGCCGATCCAATGATCGACATGGGGGAAATAGCCCCCACCGTCGCAAGACCGGCCGACGGGGACTCTAAGTCCCTACTCCACTGTAGGATCAGGGCTCGGTGAGCTAGAGCTCTGATCCGATCCGCCTCGAGCCTAACCCGCCCGACCCTGGCTTCCACCCGGTGCCAATACACTCCGGCGAGGACCCGCGCCTGTAACTCCCAGGGCGAATCGCTCGCCAGGAGTGTGGCCGCAGTGTATGACACCGTACGGTACCCCCTGATCACCCTCACCGCTAGGACCCTTTGCGTGCGACGCAAAAGGGCCCTGGAATCCGCGGTGAGGGCTCCCGAGCACCGTACAGGGCCATGCTCCTCACCACTCCGGCGTATAACCGGCAGCAAGGAGCCTGCGGCCCTCCGGCGTTGAAAAACTGAGATTTGAACTCTGAACCGATAGAGAGCGGTTGGAGAATCTAATGCTATTCCCAGTACACCAGCACTTTCAATACATATTCAACCCTAGGGCACCTACTTAGTTAATATATCAGTTAATATCTTTTATATTTAACATCAACTGGCGTAGAACTTTCTGTATTTATTTAAATTTAAATAAGCTTAACATGGCTATACATTTTTATAGATATTTTCAAACATTAACTTTCTGTATTTTATCTGTCAGTTCGTTGTTCGTAGAGTTTTATCAAGTACGGTTAGATATTTTAAGGGATTACACGAATAGCAAACAAGCAGACCGTCTACCTGATAGAAAATAATGTCGTAGTCCATGAAAAGCTGCAAATGCGTTGCGTTGAGGAATAATAGTAATGTAGACGACAAGAATATACGAAAAGGAAGGAAAGGGCAGGCATAGGAAACTATGTAAGACTTTTGACTCTCACTCATCGTTCGATAAATAAGTTCTGGAAGATTAAACCATCTCATTAATGATATAGTACTCATCAAGAAATATTTTTATTTTGCGTGAACTTAAATACCGACTGAATAATTATATATATATATGTAAATATAGTGAGGCATTGTAAACCGCCTGTGTTAAGGTGAGTTCGATGCATGCGCGCAAATGTAGTGCGTTGATGATATAATGTTTTATCAGGAAATCTAAAAACATGTAATTAATTCCTCTTTTTTATTATTATTTAGCATTAATTACGTTTTTAAATTTAAATAATATATTTATTTATTCTGTGCTTTTATTACCATCACAAAATTTCTTAGTCTGCTTTATATATATCAATGGCCCTATTAATTCTATTTTTACGGATCGTCCAGGATGCGATTTTGAACTTTGACAGGTGATAATATCTTGCATCTTTGTTCGTCGTGCATTGTGCATTTTCATGAAGGCTCTGTCACACACATGTATGCAATGCTTTTGTGTGAGTGTAGGCGTGTAATTCTGTAAGCGCAGGCGCCGCCTCAACACTCAGTTGTGTCGCAGACGTCACCGCGGGCGGACGTCTCGACTCCGGAACTGTAGCGTATATTTAGTTAGTGTTAGTTCAAATAAGGTTATCGGTTTCTGTTTTCGGGTAGGATATCCTCGGAAATTTGGTGAGTTTTGTATTTACCCTTAACTTTTTGTTACTTTAGCATGTTTATCTCTGATTAGCACTACGGTTGCACAGGTTATGAATGTTTGATTTTATTTATTTTTCACTTATTTTCTTGAGTCACGTTGTTTGAACTCATGACATCACTCCGCTTCCTCTGTACTGAGTTAACACATAAGAAAATGTTACACACTTACTATAAAAATATAAAGGTATTACAAAAAAATAATGACATTTATTACTATTAAATATAATACAATACCAGTAATCATTCACATGAAAGACAATAAAAATGTTTACATAAAAAATTTGGTATCAACTTGTAAAACGACAACATTCCCCACACTCTAAACCGAAAAACCTTATCGCCTCTTCTTATCTAAAAGCAAAGTCAAATAGAAAATAATAAAGTAAATTGATCCTGAATTGACATAGTTTTTAAAGACTATATAACGTAAAGTAAAAAAGAATAAAAAATGTGATCTGAATGTTACTAAATATGTTCAACATTTAAAACGTTTTTAAACTTGCGTTGTATAATATTCTTTACAATGACAAAGCGACAGACAAGACTCTTTATTTTATATATTTTACTGGTTGGTTATACAATCGGGTCAAGGAGTCATAGATACAAGTAAATATTGCATTGCATTGTTAATTTTACGTTTATTATTTATCTTTGATAATAATCTTCGCTAGGTGTCTCACAAGGCTTGATTTTGGGACCCTGTAAATACAATAAATTTGTTAATGACGGTAATGAAAAATATTAATTGTTTCTTGAAATGTTTGGGTATTTGATAGAATTAAATTGCAATAAAACAATCGATATATATATTAGTTTTTTCTTTTCTATTGAAAGTACTCGACTGTAAAATTACTTTTATTTAATTAATTTTTATATTAAAAATAGTATCACATTATTATGAAAAAAAAAAAAAAATTATATGTCGCAAATATTTCAACGAGTAAAATTTAATAAAAAATAAATAAATAGTTTCTTCGCTCTTCCAAGTAAAGCGTCATTATTTCGTGTCACCTCAAGTAACAAGTTTTCTTCAAGTGCCTCACCCGGGGAGTTTTAAGTACATATTATGAATGGATCTTTTAATCACTTAGCTTAGCATTGAATTAGCGAAACAGCTAAGAGCTAATTTAATGTGTTTAAGATATTTTATATACTCGAAATCGAATAATGCTAGATTTATATCTAGTGTTAGATAATGGCCTACTAATGACAAACAAACTGCTTAGATATCTGAAATTTCATTGATTTCAGCTACAAACTACAAAATCTAGTTCTAAATAAATTTACTCTTACTGGATGTTTAACATTAAATATTTTTTTTATATTTTTAAAATTGTCCATATCTGAATTTTGACTTCTGCTTCAAAACCAATAAGTGTTTCGTAAATCACGCTGAAACAATCAAACGCTCAATAAATTTGTGGTTTATGAAGCACGACTTGTCTTACTTTATTTACAACTGTTATATATTGTGTACTTGTGAGAAACTTTATTTAATGTATTTTTTAATAAATTTGTCTATAATAATAACTAATATCCGAAACGCTTGCTTTAAGAGAGTTTGATTGGCAATTTTCCAATTTTATTAAGTTGTGACATGTTTACAATGTATCGCAAGGTTTTAAACATTTTTAACATTTATTAAGACATAACATAACTTAGTTCATGTTTCCTAAAAAAGATGATTACATATTAACCGCTGCCATCAGAAAGACAAAGAGAGGCGATAGTTTAAAAACAAGGGAAACACATTAAAAAGCATACAGTAGTTCCTATTATTATATAGAATTTGAAATGTTTCTCGTCAAAATCTCAATTGTTTTCCTTATTTTTATTTACTGTCGACCGCCACAGACAGTTTTCCTTTATATAATACTTGAATAAGGATGCATAGTGACATTGAATGCGGTAAAACTAGAACCTCATTTCAATTACAATCGGCAGGTAGCTATAAAATTATACATCTCAACTACCTCTATGCACGCGACTTGTAATTCCATTGTCTATGAAAAAAAATATTTTAATTGTCTCCGCACAAGAATATAAGTAAATTTTTTTGTAGGTTTTGATAAATAATGAAATAGAAGATATTTTATACAAGTGAATAAAATTATCTACACCAGTAAGTTGTATCAGATGGAATATTCAATTACACAGCTGATCAAATGAAGCCTATTATAGGATTAGGTATCTTATTGGATACATGTTAAGATACAATATGCTATTAATTATTTTGAGTTGCTATGACGAACCATAAATATTACTAAGTATTTTATGACGTTGGATTTTAACTCAATTTATAGCCCTTTGAATATAAAATATACTTTAGTCGTGGTCTATAAAAAATATCCTTGAATTGCATTATTCTTGTGATGTTGCGATTTTAGCTTAAAAGTAGTGTTTCAAGCACTTTGAGGAAAATAGTAGAAAATTACTCAAAAGACATAAGTTGGCAATCGTTTAGTTTACGGCATGAAAGTCTCAATTTACATTTGACATAGGAACAGTACTAATTAAAATGCTAGAGTTTATCGCAAGACTGACTTATAGACTTTTGTTTTTGTAACTAATGTATGAATGAATAGCATGTTTCGGAAGAGATACAAGAGAATTAGAGGTGATAATCACTTACCATCAGATGACCTGCACGCCTGTTTTTCCCGCTATAACAATAAACTATCATCTGATCTGTCTGAGTCACCCTTAACAATATCTCGTTTTTCAGGAATAAGATTAAGGATTTTCATGAACATTATTATCTCTTTACATTACTGTTTTTTTTAAATCATAAAACTGTTAAATAATTTGAAAATAGTTAAAAACAAATAAGAAATCACTTACGCTTAAGAAGTGTAACATTTGTATTCGTAATATTATGTAGAAACCTTTAGTCATCATTTTAAAAAGGTTTCTACGGATACATTATTCCTGGTTATCACCAACTCACGCTTCACGAATTCCAAGTGTAATTAGACAGAGCAAATAGAGCATAGAGGTTTAACACCTAACCACAGATAACGCAACAAACGTGACAGTAAAAAAGGCGGGAAACGAACACCGTTAGTTTGTTATCTGTCCTTTATCTTTTGTACTATAATTTTAGGTAAACGGTTTATAAATGTTAAATTAAACAAAACATTTAAAATCCTATATATAAACTAGACTTTATTTGCTGCAAGGAGAATACTCTCTTTTTCTAATGGAATACTTTTTGATTACAGCTATAAATTCCAAAAAAAATTACATAATATAATTAGCCGACAAAACTATCAACTAAATCAATTTTTCGATTGCGATATTTCAAATTTATCAATGCTACTAATTATGAGTAAGTATTTTTTTTTCATTTTTATCCTTAATATTGAACAATAACTATAGGTGGGATTGCCTTCCTTATAGCTAATAAATAATATGCCCACTACAACCAGCTTTGACCGCGTAGTTCTTAATAGTTTAATATTTCAAATTAAATCAATAATTCTGTCCAAAAATAAACCAATTTATATAGTTGAGTACTCAGAGTCATTTAGAAGTGGTTCAAGCACTCGAAACTAAAGTTTTAAGTGTAATTTGTCACCGTGACGAAAGATAAGAGATAAAGAATAACTATTTTAAGTAGCTTAAAAGAATAAAGTAATATATGTATTTCTTTGACAACTAAAATTTAATTGTGTGATAATTTATTCAGTCACTATCAATTTTATTTTCAGCCGATGAGCAATTTGCATATGCCATTTTTTCTTGAATTCGTTATCGGTTTCATTTTGAAGGGTAGATAACGCGTTCATTTGTCAATATATTTGGCCATAGAATTGGAACTTAACAAATTTAGGAGCATTTATTAAAATACTAGCTTGCGGTCTTGCGTACAATTACTAATAACTCGACCACCCTAAAATTATATTCTATCTGATTATTTATTTATTTAAACCCAGGTAATAAATCCAAAAGTAGATCTATTAATCTACATATAATACAATATATAATGTTATGTGAATATAATATCTATCGCAATTACACGAACACTAACAAACTAACGTTAAACACTTACCGCACTCGGCTTCGTTAGCTTGAAGTAGATTTTTCAAAAGTTTCCAACACGCTTACGTTTGATTCCTTGCAGTTCGATGAAAGATGCGTGAGCGCATTGAAATACTTTATATCAACTCGTATGTATACAGGTAAATTAAAATAAAAATAAATTTTGTTTTAAGTGTAAAATTGTCATTAAACTATATATTATCCTTTGTTAATAATAATATGATCTAAGTAAGCAATCAAGAACTCTGTAGTTCGGTGTCCTGTCTACAAGGGATCATGCAAACATTCTTAGAAAGCAAGCGGCATCCTTACAGTGTACAGTGGGCGACGTTATTGTGTGTCACTTTTATTTGGAGGCATTAAGGTAGATAGTTCAATGTGATTGTACAATGCTTGTGGGTCACCGTACAGCTGAGCAAGCGGTGTTGTATGTCCGTCTATTTCTCACAAGTTTTTGCTGTTTGAGGGGATTGTACAAATTCCATATTATAATATCGATATTTGTTTTCTTCATATATTTACATTATTGAATTGCATTGCTAATCAAATTAACCACATATATCGTAGGAATATAATAAAAATAAATAGCTCTAGTTGTTAACAATTGACAACAGTTGTTCGCCTCGTGAGTGACCGGCTTGAACAATTTACGTTCACAACTACAGAAGTATAGCTTAATAAAATATTATTGTATTAGATTTACACTATTATGACACAGATAACATATTATTTCTGCTTTATAGAAAGTTGGAAGTGTATTGGTTGTTTTATAAAGGAGATTATTGGTATGTTGTGTACGGAACCTGTAAGGGTTTCCGGTGATCTCAGGAACATCGCGCAACCCTGATAACTAATATTTTTTATATAAACTTTGATAAGTTAGTAGATATTTTATTTAAACTAGTTAGAATAGTAGCTATGTATCAAAATAAATAGATACAGTGACAAAATGAATTTATTCATCAAAATATTGTCAACATCTGTTGAATAAATATGTTAATTAAAAATTAATAAAGTTAACTGTACATGTAAAACAAAGAAAACCTCCGGAGGTCAAAAACATTTCTCGACCTGTATTATATGGTAATGGGTACTTACAATTCAATGATTCTTACTTTATTTAACCAATGACCTGCCTTTTATATTTATTGATATTTTTATTATTTGCAAAAAGTTTATTTAGTTTTGATTAGAAGACTATATTCGTTAAATCTGCAGTGACATAAGAGTTGACACGTCCCGGGTTTGAGAGATTGTGAATGAGTCCTCTTAATTATATGACTAATAGCTATTAATATGAGAATTGATGATTATTTTAAAAATACTTACTTAGGCTACAGAAAAGAAAACTTGGTATTTTGGCTAATATTATAAATTACTGGAATGATTCAGGAGGTTGTCGGGGCTGATCTAAGACAGTATTCTATTACAATTTTATTATTTGTAAATAATAAACTCGGTCAGTCAGCCAGACATGACCGTCAAGTTTATAATATTTTTCGTTTCCCCAGTGTTCATCGTGTGTTCATCGTGTGTTCATCATGTGTTCATCATGTGTTCATCGGTGTTGACACAGTTGAGTCAACGTCGGTTTGCATTCTTTAGATGATAATATTCTTTGTTATCTCTACGTGTAGCTTTCTTTAAATTGATGTAATTGTCTAGTTATTTAAACTGTAGCATTCAACTAACTTTAACTTTTTAAACTGGTGGTTATTATTGACATATTATTATGTACTATCTATTTACAACTTACCTGAATGTTTAAAATGTTTAAACAATTTTAATTTTCATTTTATTATACATGGATTGTTTCATTTTAATATATTATTTAGTAAATAATGAATTGTATTTACTTTAATTTTACGACAATTTTAATGAGATATATCAGCCGTTCTTTAAATTCAATCCTCGTCAGCATAAGATTTACAATCTAACATCTAAATAATACTAGAAAACCATTGTGTTACAACTCACCCGCATCTCGACCAGATAATTTGTCCACGTAAAGCATTTCATAAGCCCAGCCGGTGTAAAATGAGCCTTCATTCATGTATTCCGCTTTAGGAAAACATGGAAATTCGTGTAACTTTTACAGGTCACGTTAAAACGGATGTTACTGCTTGAACGTGACTAGCATAAGACCCCATTGATGATAATTTCAAAAAAGAATGCGGGTAGCTTCTACACCTGTCAAGTGTCAACAGATGGAGGTTTTTTTGCGGTCAATGTTTTTATTATTTTTTTTTAATTTAATTTTTCTGGCCACTTACATTTTATTTAGATGATAAAGTGTGTGTTGTATACCAGTTTAGTTAAATTTTAAAATAAAATGACATCTGTTGAAAATGTTAATGTTTCTTTATTGTGCTAATTTATTTGATATCGAAATGCTTTGAAAATTTATTATTCACATATGTCACAAGAATAAAAAATATTAGATTTTTTAAGTTAACTCCATTACTGTAAAGCAAATAAATGATACATATTTTTAGTTATTAAAAAACCGCTTTCACTGGCATTAATATTTAAAATGGAGATGTAAGATGTCGTAACGTAACCTCCGCTAACCTGAAGCAGTACAAAGTAAATGCAGCGTTATTGTCATTATAATATATTTAAATCCAAGCTGTTGCAAGTTCGGACTGAATATTCTATGTGATGTAACCTCTTTGTTTATTTTGGATCGTTTTGTACGTTATTTGTATGTTGGTGTATTTTACTGGTTTTGTACCAGTTTCAAGCATTTTGAATTTATTCAAATTAGTTTCAATTGCTAGATGCTTACTGAATAAACATAATGACAGAATGACAAAATCGACTTAACATCGGGATTCGAAAATGCGATTTTTTAGATACTGTGTCGTTGCTCTGCAAACTGAGCGAGCTATTGTGTCGTAGACTTTTAGTATTCTATATGTTATCATATGTATATTGGTGGGGTTTGTTCGGTTTATATACTTAATTTATACATGTTATAGTGTACGACGACATATAATTAAAAAAAGCGACTGACTGACTGATCGACCCACTCACAGTTCAAATCACTGGTTTTAGAAACTTAATTTTAAATGTAGGTTCCTTTTAAGAGATTAATTGAAATTTCATACGTAATTGAAAAGGTATTAAAGAATTATGCAAGTTTATCAGTTACGAGGGGCCGGGAGAAGGGCTAGTTCAATAATATATACGTTTAAGATATCTTACATAGTCGTGTAAACTCTGGTAACTGGTAACTGGTAAAGGATATCTCAATTCTCACTAAATATCCCACACAGACAGTATTTATACGACCTTAATTTTTTTATTAGCGGTACAGTTTCGCAAAGGTCTATTTGTCTTCGGAATAACCGAGGTTCTGAAGTGCGGGTGGGCCTACTTGTTTGTTTGTTTAAGTTTGTTTGCTTTTGATAGCTTTGACGGTAATTTTAACTCAAAGACGGTGTATAGACGTGTCTTTTAGTGTATTTAAGTTGATTGTGACTTCACAAAATTTAATTTTATCAAAGTGCATATATTACCTAGTCTTGCCATAAATATTATAACAATAAA
This sequence comes from Napeogenes sylphis, assembly GCA_959347405.1. Classification (NCBI taxonomy): domain Eukaryota; kingdom Metazoa; phylum Arthropoda; class Insecta; order Lepidoptera; family Nymphalidae; genus Napeogenes; species Napeogenes sylphis. Next base: position 34,602,658 of record OY365783.1, on the reverse strand, counting down.
AAAAAAAAAATTGCAAATAAAATTTATTACTTTACAGTGTGTTAGTTTAATACACAAATATAAAACAATCATTGAGGTCAGTTATCAATAGAAGCACGCGCTCTTTCCAGGAAATGCTTCACTGCCAATCGTATGGATTGTTTTAGGGAATTCAAATTATGGCGAATAGAGCATTCTCTACTCTCTAAAACTGACCATAAATCATAATCTTGAAAGAAAAGAAGAATGAAAAGAATGGTATCTTGATACACTTGTGCCGATGTTTTGATACCTTTTGCACAAAAATATAGTCAATCACACCTTCATAGCTAACACCCCACCAAACCATCACTGACGTTGGATAATGCCCACGATGTATTCTGTCGACTAATTGGGAAGGTTCCTTCGAGCTTTAAACATAAATACGGCCATTGTTTGTTAAAATGTTGCTAAATTGTAATTTTTTTCTTTGACCTCCTTTTGTGTTTCAGGAGTTCTTTCGATTTTACCTTTAATTTATCAGTTAAGATATGACCAGTGCGTCTCTTATAGGCTGCAAATCCTAAGTCATCTCTTAAAATACCCAACATGGTTCTAGGTGCTATCTTCATTTCCTGACATAAAATCTTTTGCTTTCGGACAAGATTTCTTCGAATTCGTTCCCTTACTGCTTTGACCACCTTTTTCGTACGAACACTACGAGGGCGGCCAGATCTTTCTCTGTCACAAACGGAGGAAGTCTTAATGTACCTATCAATAGCCCGGTACACAAACATTTGACTAATGTTAAGTGTATGGAGAGTTTTAAAAATTGCATTTGGCTCTATACCTACTTTGTGTAACGCAATCACAGAGATTCTATTCTCTTTATCGCCCCACTCCATTTTAATATCGCAAAATATTGTACAATGTATTGGCGTCAAAATGAGAAACACAATGAACAATCGTATAAAAATGACAGATTCCAAATTCGAATGTAATAATTTTTATTTTTAATTGTAACAGTATTTATTGCCAGGCTTATGCCAGGCAGTATATATTACTTTCTTATGTTTAATAATTTTCTGAAATATGTATCGATTTACGACTGTAATGGAGTAGGAAGTAATAATTTTCTCAATAAAACCTTACACCAAATAAACCGTGAACTATGCGCCTGCGCAGGCTTTATCGTTCAACAAACTCTACTTCCTCTTGCTCGCACTCATATCCCCCTTTCATTTCTTCGGCCATGTTGACGGTTGCCTGGCAACGCTTTTGTTTACACAGACGAAGTTGAATGATCGATATTGTATGCGAAAGTATAACATTAATTCTTATTAAATTAATAATCGTTAATGTTTACTGACTGTCGTTGACTTTGTTCAGATGGCAATGTGTAAAGGTTATTGAACTCTAAAAACAAACTTAAACTTTTTTGTATTCGAAATTTCAGTCATTCTATTCGTCCGAATAGAACGACTGAAACTTTCAAGATTCATTTAGAATTTTTGACTTCAAATTATATAATTAAACTTTAGATACTTACGATATTACATTGACCTATCATTAAAAGTTAATGATCAAGACTATCCCAAAACTTACGTATTTTCTCTATGGCATTTTTATGTGGTTTATGAACGGGTCACTTGCTGTAACATTATCAGTTGAGGTCTAAACTGTCCCTTCATATAGACAGACAGACCGCTTCATATAGACAGATAGACCGCATGCTTTTCATGAAATTTAGCAAAGGTGACGTAAAAAGATATTCTTATTTCTTGTTGTATTTTCTAATCTTAATGCTAATTGTTGTGTATCTTGTAGTGAAAATACTATTTTATATAACAAAGTTGTTGATTTGTTAATGACAAAAATAAATCGTAAACATATTTTATTATCTGATATTATTGAACACTAATAATATATTTTACGGTAGGTATGTTACGTATTTGAATATTATTTTGCATTCTCTAGAATTCAATAAAATATTCTTAATCAGTCATAACCAGAGGTTTGAGAAACTTTTAACCTAAAACCTTGAGCAGTCAGCCTCTGACTGCATAAAACTGAATTTTGTACCACAAGTATTATTGTGGTGTATGCTCTGAGGTTTCTTAATAATAAGAGGTGGAATGACAAATGATTGAGATAGGTATTATGCTATGTAATAATAGTACTCCATTTTCAGTAACCTTTGGTAATTGTGTTCTTAAATTTTGAAAATCTTTAGCTTTTAATTTTTTTATGTTTGTAAAATTGCCTGAATTAAAATATCAAACTGAATGCTGCTCAATTTCAATTGCTTAGAAATCCGGTACCTATTGCGTTTTATGGATTTCTTAAGTTTAAAACACAATAAACTATTTGTTGGATTTGTTAAACAGTATTATTGTATTTAAATAATAAATATTTAATAGACCGTCTGTATTACATCGCTGTTGAATTTCGAAGTAGAGTTCCATTTGTATAACATTAGAAAAATTTAAAAAACTTAAAAATAAAATGTAATATATTCACGTCTTTGTCTTTGCCTACTAGTAAGAACGTTTTAAAAATATGAATAAAAAACTAACCCCCACTGTAGTTAGAACTTTATAATCTATACTGCGTAAAGGAATTAAGAGGTCTGGATATTCGTTAGTGAGTCGGTAAGTCGATTAGATCTGGGTTATTCTCCTATTGCAGTGTATATTTTATTATGATATTTATTTAATTCTGTCATTACGTTAATAATCGTGTGTTCATCTCGTGCATTGTGCATCTATGGCTTTTTTATGGTGGCACCAAGGTCGATCATAATTCGAAGCTATCATAAAATGCGTTTCACCATGACCGACTTAGTGTTTCGTTGTGCACGCCATCGCCATTTTAGTTACGTGATGGTCCGCCTAACTATCGTAAGTTATTGTTTCTTTATTACCTACATACTTCTTGTTGGCTATTGGAATTTTTAGAAACCGGGATTTCAACCAACAATAGAAAAATTAAAGATAATAAATAATTAAATATAATATCATATAGTAAAATTTTAACTTAATTGGTCATTTATGTCATTCTAAGGGTAGATTCTGAGGTTTAACGTATCTCTGGTTTAGCGTAACTATCACAAATAATAATATTCAGTAAGGCGGGCGAAACCACTGGTTCATGGATAGTATTATAAGGATGTGCACATAAATAGTTTATATTTTTAAAGAAATCGTATTGCTCACTTATATTTCTTGATTTATGTACAAAATAGTTTCAGAATTTACATAAAATATATATTATGTGAAGAAGTTAAACACGAACAGGTTTTTAAACCTGCAGCCTCCTCTCTTTGGTTAGTACCTGACTATTTTATACATTCATCCTCTGCTAACAAACGGACGTCAATCACACACCGACAAAGTGACATTGGCCCGTGCACTCTGAATGGACCAAGCGTAAAATCATCTGCATACTGTTTAGCCACAGTCGTAGCGATCTAACGTTAACTTTAGGCTTACCAACATAAGTTTTATAATCCTTTATCATCACGCGACATACGATATTACGTAAAACAAAATCCTTCAAACGTGTTATTAGAAGTTATTAGTATTTCTTCTGAGCCCTGCTTACGATGATGGATGACGTATGAGATGGCGATGACCAATTAACATTGCATTTACAGTCCAAAAAGCAACTGCAGTCGATAATAATCTGTCAATCAAATCCGTGTTTTATATTTTGAACGTTAAGCTTACAATAGATTATTGGAATGTCCTCATATTGATGCTACTGTCATTTGAAATGTAATTTGTTGATGGTCATCTCGCACGCGACTCGTTCCGCTGTTGCACCGGGAAGGACGTTAAGTTGAGTTATATGAAAATTATTCTATTCGCTTATCTTTAATCAATTTATTAGGATACAAACGGTTTGTCAGTACAGATTATGATGTATATATATATTGGTTCCAAATATAAGTACCTAAACCTGAGCAATAAACTAGAAAAGTTGTCACTATTTCTTGTTTTGATTAGAATGGTACAACCATGGCGACAATAATGATTAAATAAATGATTACGACATGTTAATACAATAGTATTGTTGATCTGTGTTAGAGTCTAAACCAGTCACAACAGAGTGCTAGGTTTATACAAAGGTTTGTTATGAAAACTTGGAGGCGGAGCCGCAGCCGCCAGTGCGCAGAGCGAGCAGCTATTGTTTAAGCGTTGGATATTTGAAAAATAACTGCAAGTTTAGTATAAAGTGTACTTGTGTAGGAAGAATTGACACAGACAAATGTGCACCAGTATCTGTAATTAGAGAAGTAGGTCTTCTTCGTACGGAAATAATGTTGGAAACTAAAATGCGTGTGATTTAAATAAATGCTATTAACAGAGCGTAATAATAATCTATGCTGTGCGTGAACAAGTTGTAAAATATTTGATATCTCGGACTGTAAATCGCTAAATTGCATTGAATGTGATTTAATTCATAGCATTTGTAATACCATAAATTATATTTTGTGTTTAAAATGAATATTTCAAAAGTATTACTTGGGATGTGTCAAATATACCAGCTTTTGATTTGTTCGTGGCAAATCACTGATTCTAATCAGGTGAAAAAATTATAAATTTATTTTATTTATTAATAAAAGTCAGGTAATTAATTAATTGCATTTTTATATTGTATCTACTTAATAAATCCTCGGTGTTTTGAGATTATGACTAAACATGGCTATGACGGTTTATTTATTCTTTTATAATAGATAGCAGAGACTAGAGTACCTACTGGTTTATTTTTATCAATATTACAACAAGCCAACAACAATTTTATTATAATAATAATATTGTCATCGTGTACTAGGTAAATAAGTACATAAGTATAATTATAATATTAATGTTTGATTTCTAGCTCGCAATAATTTGCTTCCTTATACATTTAAGTAAGATTTGAAAACTCAGCCTTGTATGGACCGTGGGTGAATGAATACGTTCTGCCATTAGAAATAACAAATGACAAAAATAATACAAATGACGGATTATCTAAAGATGCCTTGACCGGGTTCCCAGTTCGAATCTACATAATTGACAACCGTTTGTAGTTACACAACCTCATTGTAGCACTGTTACTGTTTTAAATTCTTATAACTTTTTGAGTTGGTACAGAGGATTTAATTAGATTAAATCTGGGAATTTATTGTATCCTACCAGTGCAGGAATTTGTATAATTCCAAAATTTTGACAATATTAACTTAATATTTCATTTATTTATTGAATACAAAAAGTAACATTTGTAAAAAATGTTCTCTAAATTCCATGAATTTCCAGATCGCAAACATACGCAACGTCCACCTGCTCTATGGGTAAAGATTGGTAATTTTCCTATTCTTCTAAACCTCCGCTTAGTTCAACAATAAATCAGTTCGTGCGTTGACAATGGCCCATTAAATGGTATAACTGTGCATGGATCAGGGTTCAGTTCCCGGGGCAAACGACCGGGAACTTACACTGTACTAGTTGAAATAAACTATCGTTTTTGATGTTTGTACCATAAGTCATCAGTCATCATCATCACTCTTTAGCAGTCACATTTTGGAGATTATTTTTTCGGTAGTCTTGTGAAAATTATAGTCCATTGCTTATATTCACTTATATTTTTATGACATATATATGAAGGTTAGCTACATATGTGATCAATTTTAAACAAGAATACATATCTGTTAAAATATTGTAAAGTTCATGACATTTTTAGACGACTTATATATTTGTTTGGTTTTTGATTTATACGATTTTTATTTAGTATAACAATAATATCCCCCTAATAGAACACATGCCCCTCTCTAATAAAGATGTCTAATCCAAAACTAAACACAAACCTCCTTGCTACACCTAAGCTCAGCGGTCATACTGATAACGTGATAAGAGATAAGATTGTACAGTTCAAATAGACTGGTGACCGTTTGTATGGTTATGGTATTCTGTGGAATTGAAATGTTAACTTTTTTTAACATTGTACATTAAATACTGTAGCAGTCCAACTTTATTTCGCCTATTTCCATTGTTAATGAAGATGTCACATAAAATTGAATATTATTTAAACATTAGTCTTATTTTAAAATAAAGTAATACTCGTTATCTTATACAGGAATAGAAATTAAACATTCAGAAGTATAATAATTTAAATAATTAATTATGTTATTTTTATCGGTTCAGTTAATTAATTAATGCTAATTAAGTGCCTAAAAATATCAAAAACGTTGATATGCTATTTGCTAAAATATAATCAAATATTTTTTAAATATTGTTTCTAGCATAAAAAAAAATAATATGAGTGTCGAAGAATCTGTAGTACAACGCAGATCAACGAGCAACGCTATCATATTAAAAAAAATACTCTTTGAAAGTTTTACATAAAATATTCAATAACCACTGTTGCAAAGAAACATACTTGTAATGTAAGTAGCGATTATTAAGTACGTTAGGTAGATATTAGGTAGGTTTAAGTTTAACAATTAAATAAAATACGAGATGAAATGAGTATCTCGAGCGTAAGGAAGAAGGAAAGATTAATGCTTGTATTACTTTATGAAAGTCCTGACGAGTGTTGACTGACTGAAAACCAACGTCGTAACTGGAGCTAGAAATTAGAATTTTTTAACAAGTTATCTATTGCCTAATCAAAAGTATTTTTTTTATTATTATTTTATATTATGTAATGAACATTATATAATAAATACCTACATATACTTTGTTTAAAAGTTACAGAACTTGGAGGAATATTTTTTTTTTGATAATATGATATTTGATATTTGATATTTTTACTAAAAGTAAATTCTTGCTTGAATTTTTTGAAGTCAAACTTGATTCTAAAAGACATCAATGTATTTTTTAAAGGTAAATAAATTGCGAAACCAGTTGACGACAATGGTTATCGGTCTAATGAATAAAAGAAGGGCAAAACCTGTATGTGTATATGTATATCTGTAACACATTAACTATGTACATGAGTCAAGCAATGAGCCATAAAGCCTAGATAACATATCGTGTTTGAACAAACGTAAGAACGTATGTCGTTTTATCGATTTTCAATTATGGGCTCCAAGTTTTAAAACATAGGGGCTGTAATAGCGTGCAGAGTGGCATTATTAGCTAAGTCCTGTTTCTAACCTATGAGTTAAGTTTTATTAGTTGGTTATACTTACCATTTCGTTTTAGTTCTTCAAAATACTCTTGTTGGGTTACCGAACCCAGAGAAGAAAAGGAGCCTCTTGAGGTATTAATAATAATAATAACACAGGACAAATTACACTCATTAATCTAACCCCTAAGTAAGCAAATTTTTTGCATGTGTTAAAGGTGGTAGACAACGATACAAATAGGTACATAGAAATACACATTATAAATACAGGAAATATATTTAATAAACGACTAAACCAAACGAATTTATTTATTAGTTAATTAAGTAACAATCAGTTTATTTATGTTTTCATTTTATTTACAGAGACTCTCAAAAAAAAATGGCCTTAAAGAAGAGGAACCGAGCTGGTATTGGGATCCGCCGCCTCATGCAGCAAAAAATGTTGATCAAGGCATCGAAAATCAATATAAATTACAAGTTCAAGCGTTACAAAGTGAACTATCCGCCATAAAAGATCGTGTTATAATGGATCCAAGGGATGATAATGAGGAGGAGCTGATAAGGCTTAGAGAAGAAAATAAAAATTTGACATGCAGTCTTGATGACTTGGACAGTCAGCATCAGTTGGCAATGGAAAAATTGCTCGCCTTAAAGAAAGAATTACAAAAAAATTTTGAAATCTTAAAAGAAGAACACGAAGATCTCAAAAACTCTAACGATGAATATGCGGGGGAAATTAAACTTTTACTTCATAAAATTGGAGAAAGGGATGCCGAAATAGAAAGCCTAAAATCCGTTCATCCTGATTACGAAACTTTGCTTCATAAATATCAAAATTTAGAAAGAATACACGGTTTGTTAAGAGAAAATGCTGAAAAGTTTCAAGAAGAAAACCAGGAACTACATGAAGAAATTTTTAAATTACAAGAACAAGTGACGAAGTTCGAACATGACATTGAGGTTGTAACAAAACAAAGTGATGCATCAAATGTAGTTTCAAAAGAAAAATACGAGGAATTGTTAAAAGAAGTCAATGATCTTAAACACATTCGTGGATCAAATCAAATACATTTAGATGAAATTAATATAGACGATAATGCTAAGGGTGTTATAGAAACATTGAAAAGAGATATAAGCGACCTAAAGCGAAAATTAGCACTACACGAATCAGATAGTGAAGGTACAACAGATGGTAAACTAATTAAAATAGATAGGATAATGCAACTCTATAATCGATATGTTAATTTTGATTTACCAGTGGATTACTTAGGAGAAATTCCTTCAGGGACAGACAAAATTATGTTACATAAAATAGAGACATCGTTTAAAACTTTAAATGCTTTTAAAAAAGATATCGACGTGTTAGAACATAAGCTTTCAGAGAAAAATTTAAACACAAATCATCTTCAGTCACAAATCGATGATTTGACAACTGAAAACGAATACCTCACATCTGACATACAGCACTTAGAAGGTGAATTGGAAGAAATGAAGAAAAACAATGATTTTCTTATATCCGAAATTGCCGCTTTGAAGAATACCTCAAAGTTAGAACCTATTATTGAAACACATGAAGATAATCTAGCTAAATTAGAAACAGAATTAGCGGATTGTAACAGAATTAATAAAACATTTGAATCAGAAATTAAACGAATAGAGCGCGAACTGAAAGAGGTGCAACATGAAAAAAAAAATCTGCAAGACAGTCTCAATGATATGAAAAATAAATATACATCAATGTTGCAAGAACTTAAAGTATGTAAAACTCAAACTCAAGCTGTACAGCAATTGGAAAATGAAGCAAATATAACACAAAATCTTCAATTTCAAAAAAATGTGGACGAGACTGACGATTTAAAAAAGCAGTTAAATGCCTTAACTTCCAAAAATGAACAACTGTTAATAGACATCCATATACTTGAAAATGACAAAGTATTGCTTTCCAAAAAGTTGAATGAATTAAAGAATGAAGTACATTCTAAAGCTAACGAAGAAATAGATACTTTACGTATCAATTTAGAAGAAAAAACAAACGACCTTCAAAGTAAGTTAGATGAATTATTAATTATGAACCATGAACTCGATACTCAGAACACAACATTAAAAAAACAACTTGAGTCAAATTCGAATGCTGCATCTACAACAGATTCAGATAAAATGGCTTTAGAAAATAATCAGCTTTCAGAAAAACTTAAAGAAATTCGTGATGAAAACTCAACGTTAAGATTATTATCAAAAGATATGGAGCGGTTTCGAAACCAAATCAACCACCTAACATATCTGAGTAAATGTCTATCTGAGGAAAACAATTTTCTCAAGGATAAAGAGAAAGTTGCAAATAATAGTATTTCAGAGCTGAATAAAACTATCTCAGATCTAAAGTACAAAGAAAAAGAGTTTAATGAATTAGGCAATGAAATCGTGTTAATTAAAGAAGAAAATAACAATCTTCAACAAAAGAAATTACAGCTTGAGATAGAACTATCTTCCACTGACGGTAAAATTGTACAATTAGAAGAAGAATTTGAAAGACTCATATCAGATCTTAATGAAAAAGATTCCATAATTGATAATTTAAATTCCACTGTGAACAAAAATAATAATGAACTTCTTCATTATAGTCAAAACGTATTGGATCTAGAAAATAGCATACAAATAAAAAATAAGGAAATCGAACATCTTCAACTTTCCTTACAAGATATCACTCAAAAATTTAATAATACAAATATAAATTCCAACCAGAGCCATGAAGAATTAAATCGGTTACAAACAGAAAAGGAAGAAATTAATAAACAGTTATATAGTTTGCATGATGAAATTAACCTTAAAAATGGTGAATTATCTCGACTGAGTACTGTTCTTCAAGAGGTAGAAAAAAGCTGTTCTGATAATAGACTCATTATAGAAAGCAGAGATAAAGAAATAAAAGAATTAAATCGGTCTTTATTAGAAGTAACTGATCAAATTAAAGCATCTGAAAATATAACCCAGCCAGATAATGGATATGCGAAATTGTTAAATGAAAAGGTAGCTGTAGATAAAAAATTAGATGAATTGAAAAATTGTATAGAGGTGAAAGAAAAAGAATTGTTCGATTCAAAACAAAATTCTATTCTTTTAGAAAACTCCTGTGAAGAATTAAAAACTATTCTCAACAATTCAACGATTGAGAAAAACGACTTAATAAATTTGGTTAATTTAAAACACAGTGAAAGTATTCAGTATCACAACGAAATTCAAAGGTTAAACCATGTTCTGCTTGAACAGACAAATGAGTATAAGAGGATTATAGAAGAAAAAGATATTTTATTACTGAATAATTCCGAAGGTTGCTTAAATTGTGAAATATTACGTAAAGGTCTTAAAGAAAAAGATGAAATCATTATCGCTTTAAATCAAAATGTAAGTGATTATGACCGAATGAAATCAGAACTGTTTAATTCAAGTGAAACTATTAGAAGCTTAACAAAACGATGTGAAGACTTAGACAAAAGTCTTACCATTCATTTGGAGACAGTTAAGAAATTGACAGCAGAAAATGTACAGGTTAGTTTGGTACTATCGCAAAACAAATCCTGTTCAAACTTATTTAATAAACCATTTTTTTAAATTTCTAGTTGTCTGAACAAGAGCAGAATTCATCACGAGAACTAGAACGATTGCGTCATCACTTAGTAGAAACTGAAGAAAATTATACAGAAGAGTTGATGACATCGGAGCAAAAGCTAAATGAGTGTCAGAGTAGACTGCATCAGGTCGAAGAACGGGCTAAGCAGACAAGCACAGTTTATACGAGTAACAGGTAGTATTTATTTACATATACATTTAACAATACGTACTAACTAACAATATAATTTAGTAATAAAAAAATCATTATTATAAGCAATGAAAATAAATAAATGAATGCCTTTAAAAGAAAGTATAGGTTTAACATAATTTGTCATTAATCAAACAGCATCCGAGCTAACCAAGAAGTGGAAACACTTAGAAACCAAATCAAACTATTAGAAAAGCAAAGAGAAGACGTTCAACTAAAATGCAGTGAAGCAGAAGACGCTCGGAACAGAAGTGAGGCTGCGCTAACTAACTTGCAAGTTGTGTTAGAGCAATTCCAATTAGGTACGAATTGTCTGAATTCATTGTATTTCAATTCAATTCTTTGTAACTTAATTCATTTAATTATTAATAATAATATATATATATATATATATATATTGTATTAACTCCAGATAAGGATAGAGACATCCACGGGGCAACAGAAAAGATACGAAATAAAATGGAAGACATAAAACGTGAAAATGATGCGTTACAAAATGAAATCTTAAGATTAAATAGAAAGCTAGAAGAATCTAGCGCGGGACTCAAAGCCGCTACACGACTTGGAGATCAGGTTGAAACTAAGACAGCTCAGATAAATGATTATAAGGAACAAGGTGAGGATTTAAAAGACATCTATAATAGTTGGAGTTTAAATAGTTTTAAAATGTAACATTTATTATCAATAGTATTCAATGTCATGTATGTGGTAACAAATATAGAATGTTGTTATATGATTGTTAGAAATGTAGTTAATATCTATTAAGTTGTATAGAGCACGTCGTTTTACAACGTTTTTTTAGTTTATTTTAATTCGGACACTGCATATTTTACCTCTTTTAATTCGATGTTGTTCGGGAGTTTAACCAACTAACTATGAAATATCGAGTGTCCGGTAAATGGCTAAATATCAGCTGGTAATTCTGGGGTCGTTACCCCCAGGTTATCAGTTGGTATGAAGTCAAAATCCGATCAACTTCTATTTAATGAAACAAAGACAGACACACGTAAGTTGATTTTGTATATTTAAACGATGTCATTGTGTGTTGTCTCAGCTGTAAATGAAGCGTTGTTTGTTTTGTTTGCTAGTATCGTTTTTTTTTCTTTAATATATATATATATATATGTTTGTCTTCTGTTTTTGAAATATTATCCTTTATATCAGAATTGATATGAACAATTAAAATATAACAAAAACGATGGACATAGCTTAAAAGCTACACAAGAAACAAGCTTACACCCACTTCGTTCTAATCTCATTTGGTAACTGTGAGACTTTTTAACGTCTGATATTGACGTTGCCTCAACTCAGATTATCATATGGGGTTTGATCGAGGGTAGTGGTATCACCACGTGTCGTCTTTCACCGTTTTAATTTGCTTTATCATGTGTTAGCAAAACCTTTATTATTGTTATTGTAGTTTAATGCACTTGCAATCAATTTTGCACTCGATGTTGTTTTTGAATGTTTTTTTTTGTTCTGATTCGAAAACGTAATTTTAATTAACGGAAACCAAAATTCACCCTTTTTATGATGGAATTATCTTGTTCCGTAATTAGTACAAACGAACGTGGGGCGGTTGAAGCGATATGAATAATAACCAAAGTTATTCAGAAAAATGTGATAAAATTATAAAAATTATAATTAAAGATAAGTTATTAACAATTTAAGTCACGTTTCCGAATCTACTTTCATATTTGTGCCCGATTCCTTCAGTAGAAGATTAGAAGACAGTGTTGCCGCATTGTCTCTGAGTATTACTTCAGGTACTGGTGGTATAAAAGTGAAAACAATGATTACTACGACTTGTGAATTTATTTCTGCATTATAAATTTATTGGATCATCAATCATAATAAAAAACAAAAATAATTAATTAAAAAAAAAAAGGTATATAATTACTTCAGTATAATTAGCGTTCTTGTGTCCTTCAATTTTGAATTGGTGACCCAAACTAAATCAAGCGCTAGTATCATGTGTTTTCATCCCAGTGGCTGAATAATACTTTGAGATCGTGTGAGCCAGGCATCGTGACGTCGGAGTCTGGTAAGAACAGATTGTAGCATTTTGTTTAGTTTAGTTGAAAATATTTTTTAATTTTAGCATGTGGTAAAATATGACAAAGAATTTTTCTTACATGTGGTTTCAATATATGTTTTCATTGCTATTCTGTTTAAAAACGTTTATAAATAATGGTTTTATTACCATCATCAGTCCGAGCCCTCCAAGGCACCGTGGCAGCGGCTGAAGAGCGGTACTACAACTCGATATCGAACCAACAGGACAAAGTTGATAAGAACTTGGTTAAGAATTTGGTTATCAACTACGTCGTCACCGCTCAGAATAGTTTGAACCGGTGAGTTTGAATGTTTTGATGGTAGAAAATATTACACCGTTAATTTATTTAATTTTACATCGGATTTCTTCCATTACATAACGTTGTACAAATTCATCTGGAAATAATTTCAATGTAATTTACTTTTTTTCTAGGACACAGACGCTTAGAATTCTCTCGACGGTTCTAGACTTTAATCAGACCGAATGCGAAAAGCTGGGTCTCATTAAATCCAACACGTCCAAGGAAAGTTTGGCTGCGGAATTTGTCAAGTTTCTTCAAAATGAGTCAAAGCCGCGAGCCCAGCTACCAGACATGATGGGACTGCAGGGAAGCAGGAGCAGTGTGGCCAGCTCACGAAGGAACTCTACTATAGGTGAGTAGATCGAAACTGAGTTGGGTCAGGAAGATATAATTGAAACTTAGCAGAAACATGATTTAATAATAGATTTAGATTTTTGGGGAAGTAGCGTCTAAGTTGATAATTTGTACGTTTGAAATTTTATAGATATTTTTTGTATATCATGTACATTAATTCGGATGCAGGACAAGTAACTAATAATAACCCAAAAACAATATAAAGGATATTTTTAATATGTTTCAGGTCCAAACCCAGTCTTTGAAGTGGGTCACAAACGCAACCCATCAAACAGCTCCAACAATTTATTATTTAATAACCTGGAGTCCATGGAAACATCCTCTCAAGTGTCCATAGAATCCGACACCAGAGTAATTCCCATAAACACTTTAGACACGGGAGTCAACCAAACTAGGAATAACGAAGGAGCCATCTTGAAACACGTTCTCAAGGATATGTGATGTCATTTCATTTCGTCTTTAATTTGGCAAATTCCGTTCCAAGCTGATTTTCTTTGCAGGCTTCAATAGTGCCATCTTGTTTTGGAAAGAAACTTTTAGCGGGAAATATTAATATGTATTGAACTTTATATTATATATAATTGAATACAACATGTTTAAGCAATACTATGTCTCATAGCATTTATTTTAGATATAAAACCGTAGATTTACCTCGTTATACTTTTCTTTTTTATATGGTTTTCAAACTTCAATGAATCAATTATTTCATTATTTTTTATGTTTATAATAATTATATATATTTTTGTTTTAGAACTATCGGCCCAGTTTATTGTAGTTTCATATTTAAAAATATATATATTTATAATATTATATATTTAATAAATATATATACTTTTAAAAAGTCATCTTAAAGTACTAAGTTATAAGACATTATTTTAATATCATATTGTTTAGCATTTTTTCCTTCCTTATTAATTACTTTTAAAAGAAAGACAAGTCTTAGACAGGGATAACGATATACGAAATAAAATAATAAATTCAACATGTATTATCCTATTGCCTATTTATGTATAAATTGTACATTACGTAGTTTTATTCTATACGTTCAAAAATAATTGTGATCTAATGTATATATTTTAAGATATTTAATTTAATATTTCGTTTTTAATTAATTTATTAATATTATTTTGCTTGATAATTTTGTGAAATAACATCATTTTTTTCTCAATTAATATAGCTATAATAATGCTTGTAGTATTGTCCTAAATTGTCATCAATTATTATAATTAAATAGCGCTTTAAATAATAAAGTTGTAAATTGAATTTGTTATCAATTATATTTATTCTCACGTAAATAAATGCGTATTAAAAGTATTTCTTATTTCATTGCCTTAATAATACCTACTAAGATATAATCTATTTTTTGTTTGAAGTGACATCTATGAACGTGAATCTTAAATAAAAGTACACATTTTGTTAGTATAACTATATGAGTACTTTGTTATGGTCTTAGATGGCGTTGTTTTTAATAAGTGCAAAACCGAAAAAATGCACAACTGCCTAGAACTGACATACAGAGACAAAAAAATCATGAGTGATTCTAATATGATGTACACTTATTTTTTTTAACAAAATTTGTGTTTATTGGGTCTCCCTAAAAAGTTTACTTGGCAATTAGATCACAAACATTTTAGTCGTTACGAGATTACATTTTTACTTAGTTTTGTTTTTAATTGATTTAGGTATAACATTTATTCTTCCATTCTCATGCAATACATTTACGATTGTACTTAAGGTTCCTGTGTTTAGAAGACCTGTAATTTTTCTAGTTTTTATTGAATCCGGGAAATAATAGGGTTAAATATAGATGATGACCTATTATTTAGTTAATTAATTAAAGGTCTATAATTGTAAATTTTACAACAGTAGAAGCGTTATTCCTAGGCAATCAACCTTCGAAAGCTAGACCTGGTTTTGTGAAAAATGTTTTAAAAAATATCGGTTATAAAAATATTTCAATCACATTTTAATTATTTCCACATTAATGATCTCAATTCCCTACTGACTTTTTGGAGAAACAATGTTCAAGGTTGTGATATTCATTTTACCTATTCGATAAATCACTTATTAACCCAGAAACACATTTGAGGTCATCTACTAAATGGCTACTTCCCAAATTACTTAAAATATAAGATAGCACAATTGCCAATTTACGGCAAAAATCGAACGCACTTTGGCGTAATTAAAAAAGCAAATTATTCCACCCTTCATGATTAACGGCACCCCCTTACCACCCCATTTCTTCATACGTTGGTCAGTAGTACCAGTGCCTTCTCGCAAACTAAGTCGCCTTAGAAACTAAATGCAAAACAAAAATAAACATTTTTTCATTCGCTTTTAATCACAATATGGATATATTACAATATTTATTAGCAGTGCTTATATAAAATCAGTGTAATTTAATCCAAAATGGCTGGTTTTCTAACCACATGTTTGAAACAATTTTTAAGAACATTTCGTAAAACATTTTATTGACGTGTCAATAAAATAGAATTTTAAATATGGCTTCCGTGGCGTGTTTTCGCGCCAAAACAAACATGGTTGCCAATTTTCCGGTTGTTTTTTATATTTTCAAAATAAAATTGAAATGACGAAGAACAGGATTCGTGTATGAAAGAAGCAAAAATGTGAACTCGACTTTTGTTCGTACTGTGAACGTTATACTGTGTGTTTGTGTGTTTTTATCTAATTTGTTAGTGGATTTGGAATTTAAGGTGTGTATTTAAAAAAAAATATATGTTCTAATTTCTAACTACCACTTGATTCAGCAAGAGCCAGTAAATAGTTACTTAATAAATACTATACTACTTTTTTACTTTATTTTACTTTTTCCTTTTTGGAAATTGTAAAATGACATATTTTTATTTAAATATATGTATTGCAAAAGTTATACAACAAAATTAATTTAAATTTCGTAGCCCACAGATCGTATCATCGTGAGTAGAACATAGTAGCTCTGTGTCTTTTTTAAAGCATACGCAATAAAAAATTGCAGCTTAATATTTAAGTTACAATAAACACTTATAAATACATCAATGTAGCACTGAAATGATTGAAGTCGTGATTCATGAAGCACTTCACGACCTTTTCGAATGTCTCTAATCACCAGTCTACGTCATGAAAAGTACAGGGAATTAAATAATTTTTATTAAAAACATTTAGCTTAGTAAATTACCCTAAATCTATGAACAAATTTTATATTTTAAGCTTATAACAATGCATATAAGTATATTAGTAGTAAACATAACATTCGCGTAATATAACTATAATGAGGTTAATTCTCTCAGTATTCATGGCTACTAAAACATTTTACTTTAACTATTAGTTTCCTAACATCCATCAATGGCTTTCATCGACAAATTGAAACGAGTTTGATATTAACGAACTTAATTGGAAAACATGACACGGAACATTTATAATGACGTTTAGAATTGTATTTATAACTATAAAAATTAAATTAAAAATTTAAAAAACCCCCAATACAAAAAGACCTCTAAAAAGAATAAAAATAATATTATTATGTACTTATTAAAGTCGTTACGTGGGGGGACCTTTGTACGTACGTTGATAGTGTATATATTACGAAGTTAATCATTGAGGACTTAGACTATACGATTCGATATCGTAATTTCTTTATTTGCCTTTGTAACTTAGTTGCATTTTAATTTCTTCCTTTATTAAACGGTCCCCCGACGCAACGAATTCAATAAGTACATAATAATATTATTTTTATTCTTTTTAGAGGTCTTTTTGTATTGGGGGTTTTTTAAATTTTAATTTTTTTTTCTGCTTTTTAAAGTTATGTTACTAGTACCTGAATTATACTAAATGAACCTACAGACACACAACATTTTCAATTGTTTAAGTAGGAAAGATTTGTTTGTTTGTTTGAATTGAATAGGCTCCAAAACTATGGGACCGATTTTTAAATAAATCTTTTAGCATTAGAATCCTATATTATGATTATGACAAAGGTTATATTTAATACGAGAAATATATATTATATTTAATAAAATAAGGATCCACGTGAAAGTTTCGACAATGTAATAAATTATAAATATATTAAGCAACATGATTCAAGACTCTTTCATATGGGTAGGTAGATAGGTAGGTTTCACAACAGATATCCCTAATAAAGTACTTTACCTCAGTAAGTAAGTGTAAAAACCTTTTGGCATTTCTAACAAGGCTTTTTTTCCTATATAGCGGGCGAAACAGCTGGGAACAGCTAATTATTTCATAAGAACCTCTCCCCCGCACGAATAAAACGTCAATATTTTGAAGACGACTATTTTTATTTCAATCAAACATGGATAAGAAACATTTCGACGAGCATAGCCTTCGATTAAACAAAACCGCATGCAAATCCGTCCACGCGTTTGGCCGGAAATTTGCAACAGACAGATACACAGATACACAGATACACAGATCGACAGGTCAAACTTATAACATCCCTCTTTTTAGTCGGCGGTTAAAAATGATGTGTTCTGTATAAATATTACATAGTTAGTATATTTCTACGATTAGTAATTTTTTAGTTCAGTGTTTTCTAAGATTCTTACAAGTAATGAAATAAGTTTAATATGTATATTCTATGTTAATTATTCGCCCATTTGATGACTTGTATATTTTGTGGTTTTACCTAATATTTAAACCCATCTAAATTCACAGTATTTTATTCCTACATAAAATAAAAAAATAATGAGAGTAAATCTGTTCATTATCGCGATTATTGTGAGAGTCGACAAAAACATGAACTACAATTAAAAAATCTCTTGACCACGGGGATACAAAATCTGACTTGAAACTATAATTGTCGTTTTCGTTAAAAAACTATAGTAGGTACCTAGTTGACTTGTGATTGGAGTTCACCAAGCAGGTAAATTCACCGGAAGCAGCTTATAAGAATATAATAAAATAAAACAATTATAATGATATTAATGTGCACGTGATCAGTAAGTAGTTAGCGAACTTCTAGTGATTATTGGAGCCGCTAAAGTCTTAACCGTATTACTTTTCCATAATTACGAAGTTGTTTTATTAGAATTCTAGGAAAAACTTACAGTTGGAATTGTTTTAATAATGTTAAATTACAAATTTATCCAAGTGTATCCAATAATACATTTTTGGAGCGTCTTTTAAGAATATGGTAAAATAACTCGTAGTAATAAAATAATTTTATCGAAACAACCACCCTTAGTTTTTATTAATTACTTTAATCAGTTTCGACAAAAATCAATGAGGTTCTTTGGGGACCATCTCACAATATGTCCTGGTTGGAGTCTTCATTTCTTGCGATAAGATATAACGTACCTATCTTTTCTCATAAAGTCTCAGTGAAATCTAATCGTTGTAGTTCTAAAACGCTGGGCCATCCCAACCTTTAATGATATTTTAAAGAGGTTGAAGGGTCTTGAAAGTGGGCAACAGCTCTGTTTGTTCAAGTCTTCACTGCGATTCTGTTTCTTAAACTTCTTCCTAAGCGACATGAACATCTTAATGTATGTGGATCGTCTGTCAGATTGTGCCGTAATATAACGAATACAATACCTAAAGGTTCAACTTAGAAAAAAAAATATTTACATTTAAGACGCACTTCTTTTCTCTTTGACGAACTTATAAGTTCCTGAAATATTTATTTCTTAGTACAATGTCTGTATTCAGATAAATATATTTTTAAAACCCATCAATATTTAGAGACAAGGGGAAGCTGAGAGGGTTAATTATTTTGTGAATAAATTTTTCTTATAGCATGGTAATTATTTTGGAAGTTCAATGGATTTTTGACGTTAACGTTATAAAATGCAATTTTACAAAAAAACACATTAAATAATTGTATACCTAAAAATTGTAAGGATAATTGTAATCTCTTTGCTATCAATGTCAATTAGTGAATTAACTACCCAATGAAATGATCGTCTCACTTATCCAATGACCATGACTTTATTTTCGAGGACTTTGACTTGGCTGTGGTCTTGTTGAAAATTATTTTATATTTCGATAAGATACTTTTATTAATTGTTTTTATATCTATCATATAATCATTAATTGTTTTTATAATATCATGGTCAATGACAATGATATTTGCATTTTTTTACTTTTTTTAGTTTCACTTTTTTACATATGTTATTCTTTGTACAATTATAAATAACAGTATAATGTAGAGTACTTTCTGATTGAATGTTGACTTCAATGAATTAGTTCATGACACATCATTCTTGTTATATAAATTGAGGGTCTAACAGAAGATTTAATAAGAAATAAGCCTTAATCCTCTATCTACAGACAGACAAAAAAATGTTGTATCTCCAGATAAAGGTTGTACTTGGCATCAGCAGGAGGATCACACTTACTACCTTAAATCATGAAATAAATATGTTTTATATTTTGATTTTTAAAATCCTAATAAGCTTTTGTGTTAACAGTCGTATATGCTGCATGAGATAAAAACATTGAACTATCCTTAAATTAAACAAAATGTATCTAGTACATGTTGCGTGACGAGCGACAAAAACGTAGGTAAAAAAATACATAAAAAAAACTATAAATATTTTCAGGGACATGTGACTCCTTAGCACGAAATAGTTACTTTCTACAACTATATTTAATACAAATTTTACAATTTTATTATAATTAGGCAAAAGTAGTTTATTTCACGAGTCCAAAGGGTCCATCCGTCCAAAGAAGAACTTATAGAAAATTCCAGCCCCTTAATAATGTAATCTGGATGGTAGTTATCTAGAAGGTAGTATTGAATTTTATAGCTTTTAAAAATATATTTTTGTGATCAAAAATTATCACAATAATATTCTCTTCAAAATTATTATTCCGTATAAAATTTGTCGGCTTAAAGCGGCTTCTTCAAACATCAAAGTAAAATACCGAAAAGGCTCATAATAAAGAAAATAACATGAAAATTGACCACTGACCTTGGCAGCAGGATACAGCGATACACACCAAGGACGGACCTTGGCTGCCCGAATTTACATGAGACATTTAGGCAACGGAACTAAAGCGGTTTGTCAAAGTGTAGATTGATTTGTGTCTTTTATTTCCGAGGTCTAACCGTTAGTTACCTAGCGTTTAAATGTGCCATTAATATAGTTTTCTACACTTGGAAGAAATATTAAGCTCGATTATGGATTTTCATAATTGTATTTTAGTAAGTACATTATTGCCTACCTTAATATTTTTCATTAAAGTTACATAACACAGTCTGAGCTTATTGATGTTGGCGAAATAATTAGTAGTTGACCGATAGCACGTGTAACCTCGTCTAAGTCTGTTACGTAAGATTAAATATTTAGTGTTTGCAGAATTAGATTTTAGGATTATATTTTACTCCTACATCGATTAATTGTTGACCATATAATAAGTCATAATAAGAAGAATAGACAATGGTATTAAATGAATAATCATATTAATAAACAATAAAATAAATCCGTTTTGCAAATTGTAACAATTAAAAACCACTGTATTTGTAGGATTTTAATGTCAGCTATTTTATTTTTTTAAATTTTTTTAATTTTTTTTTTATATGTCTGTCTATACTGTTAGCCCTGTTGGCTATTACAGCGTCACCGGGGAAGCGGGTGGGTCAGGAGACCCGCCTTTACAAGGGGGGGCCAGATGGGCCCCCATGGGGAACGACGTCCCGAGGGCGTCTCAGATTGAGACACGGACCTCGGCTCGGCTCGGGGCGTCGTTAGTCAGGAGGGAAGCCAAGGAAATTATGACACTAGCGTCCTTTGACGGCAAAACGCCGGAGCAACGGAGAACTTACTCAGTTGGGACCTCGTCTATGCCGGTAAAGACAGTGTGTGTCTGTATGTTGTGTGGTGTCGCTTATGCCTACGCGTACACGTCGGGATCAACGAGTGCCGACTTGGGTCTTCTTTTTCTGACTAAAGTAGTCTTACGGGGTCTATACGCTGCGGCGTCAGCCATCAGTGGGTTCGGGTGTCGCTCAGCACGTTCAAAGTACTTTTGGGAAAGCCCCTTGAAGTACTGAGCGATGGTCGGAAGGTCTAAGTCTCTATGGAGATCGATGTTGCGTACGAACCACGGCGCCCCGGTTGCAATCCGTGTAAACCTGTTCTGAATCACCTGAAGGGGTTTCAGATTAGCGTGCGCAAAAGCGGGACTCGCATAGGACATGACGGAACGTATGCAAGGTTTGTAAAGTGTCACCTTATTGCGAAGGGACATTTTACTCCGCTTGCCTAACAGCGGATATAAACGACCTAATATGTAGGCCGCTCTGCTACGAACGGTCCTAATATGCGCAGTGAAAACTAACTTTCTATCTAACGTTACTCCTAGGTATTTTGCCTCGTCTTTCCAAGGTATCGGTCTATCAAAGAGTTTGATTCGCGGGAGGATCCTTGGGGGGCCCCGTTCGAAGAGCACCGAAACGCTCTTCTCAGTCGACTGCGGATTGGAGACGTTGGTATATCTCCCAGTGATCCTTAGAGGACGTGTAAAGCGCGGTATCGTCCGCGTACATGGCAAGGTGCACTTTAGGTCGCGGCCTAGGAATATCGCTAGCGTAGATGGAGTAGAGGATGGGCGAGAGTACTGAACCCTGGGGGACACCCGCCCTGATGGAGCGGGGGGTTGACAAAACGCCTTCCACTCTGTAGCGACAGGAGTGATTCGACAGGTAGTCCCGTATGATGAGTACGAGTCTGTCCGACACCTTGATCTGGTATAGCTTGTAAACCAGTCCATTGTGCCAGACCCTGTCGAACGCCTTAGCTACATCGAGGAAGAGCGCTCCTGTCCTATGCTTCTTGGCTCTCACAGTGGCCCCTATCAGTATGTGCTCCGTGAAGCGTTGCACCTGATGGGAACATAAATGGTTGGCTCTAAAGCCGAACTGCTCATTTGGGATGATTTTGAGTCTCTCGACTTCCGATCTAAGTCTACAGAGGATGATTCTCTCATATACTTTCCCTAAGGAACTAAGAAGACTAATGGGACGGTAACTACTAGGCAGATGCCGGGGTTTGCCCGGCTTATGGAACCCTATCACTATGGCCTCTTTCCACTGGGCCGGAAACGAGCAACCGGCCAGTAGAGCGTTAAAAATGGTAACCAATAGGTAAATTAAAGGAGGCGGAAGGAGCTTTATCACTTTGTTAGTGATCCTATCGGGACCTGGCGATTTCTTGGCGTGAAGCGCCCTAACTATGGACGTCACCTCGTCTAGGTTCGTTTCCTTAATTGGCGGACCAACCGGTGGCTGAGAACTCATTATATTGACCGATTTGTCGACTATTTCGACATGATCGCGATCAACCGATTGAGCATACAGACGGCACTGGCTCTCTAGACTGTCGGCTAAGCACTCAGCTTTGTCAAGGTCGTCGAGAGCTTGTCTCGACTCCCTTTGGAGACGGCGCAGACTCCGTCGGTTGTCATCTGTCGGGTATCGGTTATGGGTAATGTCAGCTAGACTTTGTATTTTCACAAAGAAAACAAAGTCTAGAGTCAAAATATTTGTAGAGAAACAACTTGTAAGTTATAACATACCAGCAAGTGTTGTTTGTTCTGCGCCGGCTAAATATCGATAACAAGTTAAGGTGTAACGCTTTTATGTGTTTGTGTTTGTAAGATTCATTCTATTTAATTGTTTGGTTTTGTAAGGTTCAGGCTTTAAATAGATAGCACTTCTAAGGTAATTTGAGGGTACTAAGAGATCACCGTTGTATGCTGTTCATATACATGCGTCTTAGATGAACATGAATGAAAAAAAATAAAATAAATAGACAGAACCATACCCCTCATCTATGGTATGAAGGTATGAAGGAAATCAGTTTTAGCTGTGAGAGATAGAATCTTTTCAAATTCAATACAAAAAATATGATATAAATATAGCTACTTTTTATAGTATAGTATAAGTCAGACTTTTAGTTTATATACCTACTGTTAAATTTTGCAAACCTCTTAGTCGATAAAAGTTCTTAGAAATCATTGTTTTTAAAACGATAATTGAATAAAAGTTTTAATGAAATAAACACTACAATACAGTGAGTCGTAACTAAATACTAATTAGATATGAGGTCATATGCAAAGCTCTCGTGTCAGAAGCATAATTTATTCGTAAATAAAAAATCTCTACATATTTCATAAATGGCGGGTATGTAACGAAATTCTTTGTAATAATCTGTGTTTCGATTCTTATATAATATATATTTGTTCGGTACAGTTGTAAGCGTTTTTTCTTTTTTTTTTATTATTACTTTATCTATTTTTTCGGGTGCTAAATATTAAAAAAAACAAAAAACTACTTAAAGTCAGTAAATACAAACAATAACAAGGTTTTCTTTATTGTATAAATTGGTCAGATCGTAAAGCATGCAGCGAAAGTGGATCCTACTGTCCACGAACTCTGCACCGAAACATTCCAATACCTTACTTACCCAGAGAAATACAACCTATACAAATGGCTATGCTTTAAAACAATGAAAAAAATTATACAATTAAAGATTACTTAATCATTACCCGCTGGCACTTGGACCGCACACCACTCACTACTCCACAAATACAGGGCATTCAGACATAATTACCGACCCCAAAACGAAATATTCATATTAAGTAAACTGTCAACACTATTATAAAAATACTTATTTAGTTTAAATACTTGTATCAAGCTGTTTATTGTATACTATAACATGTTTCTGTTAACTTCGGAATGATTTAGTTAAGTCGAAGGGGATGGGAGCAGCAATTTTGATGTGATATTACGTTTTTTATAAAACTTTTCTTCTTTATCTGTGCATAACAACAAAAAGTAATTGAGCGAATCATGTTGGCTTCGATGCAATCTTCCTGATGCTTCTTGTTCTGAATTATTGAACCCATTGTCATTGGTTTTTTTTTTGGATATTATTGATTATCATCGATAGTTTAGCAACAAAAAAATCAGTGATCAATCATGAACTTGAGAAATAATTACCGAAAAACAAAATTTTACAAAATGAACGAATAAAATCATTGAATCTGTGCTCAACTAACAGTCAACTGAAATCATTAGACTTCATTCCGATTGATTGCGATGGTTATAGTTGTTCAAAAATTGCATTTAGGATTGACGTTTGTGAAACAGTGATCACAATAACAAAAAATATAGCCGGCTGAGTTTGCTGTATGGTTCTTCTCAGACCAGGACGCGTTTGGAACCCTTTTAGCTTTAACATTAAGATGGAAAGTGCTTTTACAGAAGGGCTTATTACGATAAATCTGGTATCAAAATAGGCCCTCCTGACACGTCCATGTTGACTTACACAAGTGATCACTGATTATAAGTCTAAGTGGAAAATATATAAATAAATAAATAAGTAAACTTTAATCTTTTCGTATGGTCTAGATAATCCTGTTATTATTTGCTGGACGTGAAAGATTGCAATATGTACGAGGATTTCGGTAATGCTTAAATATGTTATATGAAGTCTTGGCAAGTATGTCCTTTTCGTCAATGCATTTCTCTTGATTCGTTCTGGAGACCAACACATTGATATATATACAATGACTTTGGTTACTTGCCATTGTCTTATTAGCAGTTTACATTGTACATCAACCTCCAGTTCAACTGTGACATAGCTCAAAAATAGACGGTTCAGGTAAAAATCTGTACAACATTTTCTTTTTTTTTACAATTCAATATATCTAAAATGGATTGATTTTGACGGCGATACAGGACTCTCAAAAAACCTCGAATAATGTCGAAAATCTTTGAAATAAATATGCTCAGACTGGTCTGTGG
Organism: Napeogenes sylphis; assembly: GCA_959347405.1. Taxonomy (NCBI): domain Eukaryota; kingdom Metazoa; phylum Arthropoda; class Insecta; order Lepidoptera; family Nymphalidae; genus Napeogenes; species Napeogenes sylphis. The sequence goes on along the minus strand of OY365783.1, from coordinate 34,577,295 downwards.
AAGGTTTCGGTAATAAAGCATTTTCAATTATGATGAAGCCCGAGCAGATATTCTCTTAGAATGAAACTAAACAAAAGAAAGGCGCCAACATTGACATTGACAAATTACAATTCAAAAAATCTTATTCGAAATCTTTAAAAATTCAAAAAGTTTTATACATAACATTTTTTATATCAAAAACTACCACCAGTTTGAAACGTCGTATCCTTTAGCAAACAGACATTCTTTAGTTAATTTCATAAATTTGTTAAATGGTAATACTTTAACATTTGGTGTGCGCTTGTTGTAGATTTGTAGATTTGTAGAGTTGTAGCTTAGTCTCAACTGTTTGTTTCACAAAAACTGTAAATTCAAACACATCCATCGTTTCCTCATTCAGAAGTATATTAGTATGAACCATTTTATCATTGGAAGTTTTTTTTTTTTATTATTAAGTAACAGGTTATTAATACTAAACCAATGCATTATTTTAGGGGAGTGTTGTTTACATCGTTATTCATTATTCATCAAACATTCATCAACAAACAACACTATTTCATAATGTTTGTCTACAAATGTAGACCAATCATTTACATAAATAATGAAGGGAAATGACCCTAAGATTGAACCTTGAGGAACCTACATATTAATCAGAGCCCCAAACAATCTCTTGCCATTCACCTTAACCCATTGTATTCTATTAGAAAAAAAAGAAATCAATAACACTGAAATACCCCATAGGAATTACAGTCATTGTCTAGCCGGGGGTTCTATCTAATAACACAGACATAGGTTTCATTCATTGAGTACGTAACGCAACCTCATTGGAGAACAGAAAAAAAATAGATATAGAAAAGAATATCAAAATGTTTATACTTACTTCTCTATATACTACTATGTGTATACTTAGTAGTAGTATTAATATATACCTCGTATACTACTTACGGTCTCTAATTTATTACATTACGAAGGTGTTGTTCAATGCAATTAATTCCATGTGTTATAATCATCTCAAAACGATCAACTTTCATCAATCAATCAATGAAACAAAAAAAAAAATCTTTTTTATAGATGCTAATAATACTTTTTATACCATAATAAGATAATTACGGAATTATATAATACTCTTAAGGCTGCAATGTATAATATTCTAATAACTATTTTATTGTGCGCGAAAAATCATTAAAACAACTTTATTTTTTGTTTGTAAATCAGTGACGAGAACGAATAAACAAACCCCGTGACTCTCAAGGTAACCACTGAACCGGAGATAAATACGATCTCATAATTGTAGATTATTTATATTTATATGTCAATCAGTCCATACAAGTACAGAGTACTAATAAGGCACTGGACTAACACAACGCTGCTCCAACGCGGCTGTGCCAGGTGCATGTGATAATAAAACTAACTTTTTACTTTATTTAAAATATTTTCTTTTACCTTTTGTATTATTGTTCTTTTGAATTGAAAGTTCTGAATTCGATCCATATTTTTATCGTATATACCTGAAATTTGATAAATATACTAAACCAATCTTTATCACAATCATATGACTGTATATCTGTATATCTGATGAAGTGAAATGAAAACTTACTAGACTTAGGTTAATAATTAAATGATTTGCAGTTATTATATAATGTTATAGTTTTCTAACAAAAACTTAAAATTACATTATTACGTATCTAATTTTAATGATTTTAATTCAGATCTCAAATTAAAATGTATTCAGCGGTTTTTGTGATGATCTAAGAAACGATAAAAAAAATCAAAACCTATTATTTTGTACAAAGAATTTTAATTTAAATAATTTTCAACAGAACAACTACAGGCGATATCATTACTATATAAAATATTACATGCAAGTAATTAAATAATTTTATTACGATTTTAACACTTATTAATGGTTTTGTTATAAATAAAACATGCCTGTATATATTTTATGACTCAATATATATTTAAAATCTATAAATCGGAACTATTAATAAATAATAAATAATAACCAATAAAGGTTTATCCATCTATACTTGTTTTACAGCAAATTAATAAAACGCTTTCGCTTAATACAAAATCAACATAATATTATTTTTTCTGGCTGTCATTAGATAAAAATAACCAAAAGTAATATAATAACTATTTATGTCAGAAACAAGTTTTCTACATGCTTACTAAAACCACGTATTCTTCAAATAAAAAAAAGCAAGTTAACCATTTGTAGTATAGGGTTTTTGATTATAATGAAGTAATTGAAACACTTGATAATGTAAAATAACTAGCAACTTAAATCATTCCATTTAACATTATGAGATATTTTTAAGATATTTATCTTTTGCCCAGGGATTAAATAATGGCGTTGCAACTGAAATACTCAGACGAGCACGGCATCCTCCACATCGACATGACGCCATCCACTGGAAACAGTCCTGAGAAAATAACAAATCCGAAGTTCGACTCCATCAACCAACGCTTCGGAAAATACGACCTCTTTGGAGGGAAGTACGAGGAGGGGAGCAATCACTCACTCTTCAGAAGCCGTTACAATAGCTTCGAAGAAGAGCTCGCCAACACGCCGTACGCGTTCGCGACCGATCGCAGCGAGGTACTAGATATTACGATCGAAAAGGACATTGAAGATAATCGATTCTTCGATCACGATTTATTCGGACCGAAGATTGATTTGAAGAAATCCGATTCTTTCACTGTCACACAATTGATTCATGCGCAGGATAGATATTATGATTTATCTAAAAAGGGTAAAGTGAGGAGCATTGCTGAGGGATTTGAGGTGAAAAGTGCGCCAACGTCGGCGAAGAGGACGAGTGCTAAAGGTGCTTTTAAAGTGTTGACTTCAGATGTTAAGCTTGGAGTTGCGCCGAATTTGCCGTGAGTATACTATCTTTTAAATTTTAAAACTTATATATCATTAATTGTAAAATATTTTAAACCGAAAACTTTGTAGATATTAGACAATGAAATATGTCGTTATAACTTTATAATTCATATCATATTATTTTACTTACTTTTAAAATTCATAAAAATCCTGTACCATATACAAAGATTTAGTTGCATATCTTGTCATTATAATAGCTAAGGCATTATTCTAAATATTCCGTAAAAGATAAAGTATTAAACCGGTTTATTTTAATTGTTATTTAAATATATAAGTAGGTTTTTTATGAAAAATATTATTATTTAATTATTAGATAAAAACCGGAACAATTACAAGTACTCTGTACTCTGTGCTATATCAAATTCATTGCCAAATTAAACAAAGATAATAAAAAGGAAGGACATTGCAGTTCGAAAAAACGACGGCAAAAAAGACTATTATTTTCAATGTAAGGTGATCAATTTATGTTTTTCTTAGATTTTCACGCAACAAAACAATTTTTTAACATTGGATTTAATATTCTAATTTTATGCCGGTGCTAATAAGTTTGAAATGTTTTTGTTCAAAAACCTTTAAAGTAGTTTAATTTATAATAAAATATTAATTAAATTATTACTTTATAAATGTAAGGTCGTTTTGCAAAACTCGTTACACAAAGTTCATCCAACCGTTACTCGGTACTATAACTATTTCAAAATGTAACGTAATACAATTCATGAATACATTCATGTCGTTTGTAATCAATACTATATTTTTTCACAACTACCCGAAAGACATTGTAGCACTTTAACTTTTAAAATAACTATCGGTTTTACAAAAAAATATAGTTTATAACTTGTACTACTACGATATTCCATTAAAAATTTAAATACGCTTTGAAAAAATAATAGCCGCACCAGCGGGACTGACACTGAATGGCAAAGTCTCTCTACCAACTGAGCCATTGTGTCACCATTTATATAAAATAAATGGTATTTTCTTATAATATACGGCTTTTATACAGAATTGTAATAAAGTTATCTAAAAGGCCTCTTGCACACGACACTGCCTATATAAGGACTCCCACCCACTAGTTAGCTCAATTTACTTTTATTTATTTTATGACCTTGTCTTTTGCAATACTTGATCTGTTTTAACAAACTCATCAAGGTATTGAAGTATAAATTTAGATTAGATAGGACACAGTTTATTCCATTATAATATGTATCATATATTATAATATAATAATTATTAACCACAAACTGTGAAAGTTTTTAAATTTATCTTAAAATATTTGAAACTTATTAAGACTAATTTGATGTTTAAGTATCACCTTAAACAATATGATGTTTTAAAAACAAAACTTCCATTTAGTATAATACATATAATGTGTGTGAAACATACACATAATAATTATTGTTTTATTTAAATGAATGCAACTGTTGAAAAAGTTTATAAATAACTTCATAGTCGTTATATATCTATATCTATTATAATAATGTATTACTGTGACACTGACATGTTTTTTATCTAGTAGTCTGTGGTAGGTAGTAGTCTGTGGTAGGTAGTAGTCTGTGGTAGGTAGTAGTCTGTGGTAGGGAGTAGTCTGTGGTAGGTAGTAGTCTGTGGTAGGTACAGGTGAGTTACTAATCGTCTCACTCACGCCTGACCTGCAGGCTGCTTTCTACGGCGTTGTTTGATGATGAGCAGCATTTGATTACACAATACAACATTATATAGTATAATATTAATTCTAAGATGGCCATAAAAGACAGAAGCTTTGCTATCGTGGAAACCTTGCTCGTAATGTGTGAAAAAAGAACAGTAGGCGGCCACAAATTTGTTTTAATAGGAAAGCGTTAATCAGAAAATAAAAAAATATATGTATTTCAACTTTTAATAATAAAACCTTTATTATATATCAAATACTTCATATTATATTATAACAATGTATAAATATATATATGAAATAAATGAATAGAATATTTAAAGAATAACCGTACACTCACTAACACAATTTTTAAGATACCTATTACTAGCAGACTCCTTTTTGAGCATGTTATCTTAAATTTATAATCTCAATGTATATATATACCTGTCTATATATCTGACAAGTACACACTAAATGTGAAAAGTGCTCGGGCGACGCATCCGTGGAAAAAAGTTAAAATAAAATAAAAAAATATCTGATTATTGTACAGTACAGTTAATTATTAACAGGACTCCACGCATTAGCAATGTGTGTGTGAGTCTGTAGCGCACCACTTTTACACCTTTATATGAGAAAAATATTGTTTTTTTTTAATTATTTGGCTCGATTTTGGTGAAAGTCATTTACTTAGGAGATTGTTGTCAGATTCCTAATATATTTCTAGACAAACAAAATAAATCTAAATTATAAGCTCCAAAAATAAAAGTTTAATAAAAATGTTGTAATGACATTACTTTCGACGAAAATCGTTTCGCTCTAGATAAAATGTAAAATGTAAATATTTTGTAATGAATCTTATACGTTATAGATTTTAGGGTTCCGTAAATTAAAAAACATTATTTTTATTATTTATTCAACAGATTTTTCTTATAAAAATTGATATATTTATAGCGTAGGTAGTTTTAAATAAAATGCCATGATTTATATAAAATGATATTAAATGTAAGTTTGGTAAAAACCCAGAAGTCAAATCCAAAGACAATACCGCAACAAAACACAATTACTGAAGACTTCCTACGATTAGCCAGAAGTAAAAAAAAAGTCAATGACATAAACCTCTCAAGGTCTGTTAAGAGTCCAATACTTGATTCTGTTTTAAATTTGTATTAAAATATTTTGCCTGACTAAGATATGCGCTTGCACATGACTTGACCAATCGCTATGAAACTTTATAACTTTCTGTGCCCGGAGGTTATGGGGAAAAAAAACGAATACTTATAAATTTTTATCTTTCTTCTTGACCTGCAGTAGAATTGTCAGTTTTTTTATATATAGTATATACTCTTAACTGCTTTTAAATATTATTATTCATATTTTTTAATGTAGTTTTTATATTAGGTATAATTTCATAAGCAGTTTAATCTGGTCTGCGTTGTCATCTTATAAAATATTTACCTACAATAAAATGGACAATATTTCCATATTATTATAAATAATAAATAGTTATAACTATACATTGTAATACACGAATCTTGTGCTCTATTTCCCCCCATTTCCGCGGTTAACCATCTGTCACAGAGACTTTTGTTCTGCGCATGCGCAAGATGCGATTTTGTTTGGAAATCACAACATTTGATACGCTGTTTATAAGCTGATGTAAAATAGGTTCTCTGCTTGAAGTATTTGAATTATGTAAAAACTCATTAAAACGAACAGATTATCAGTATTTGTTGATAACTTAAATAGAAATATTTTTTCTTTAAATAAGAATAATATTGAAATATAATGCCTACATTATTTTGGTTTTCAGAAATTTATTAATAATGATTTTGAAATAATGACATAGAGAAATATCGGCTACAGCCTATAAAATAAATATTGTTTGTTTTGTCGAGAATGCCAATACAAATACAAGCTTATAAGAAATGTAGGGTATGTTAAGTTTGTATTACTAATAAATAAGTTGTTAAGCCATTATTGAAGACTTCTTTTTTTAAATCGGCTAATAAAGTTTATAATAAATAACTTGTGAATACGTTATATGATACTCTGAAACAATATATCTTAGTTTACTGATCATTGAGCAACCTGCATACCCACAATACCTTAAATATTACATTTTAGACAGACATGACCGTTTGTTTCAGAATATCTATGTGTTACAATTTCATAGAGTTTATATATTAACTTAATTCCTTATTTATTATAATTATCGTTTATTCGTTTATTTATTATAATTATCGTTTAGCGGAAGCTATTTTTTACGCGTCAATCATTACCCGTAAATTCGTACTATCGTAAAATAAACAGTCAATTTCCAATCAGAGGTGTCGCGCGGGGCGACAGCGGAGATAGCTATTCATTTATTTCATTTTTATCTGGGAATTATTTGTAAACACGGCAACGCTCGTCGTTGTAACCGGACAATCTCTACTCTCTGAAACTGACTTTAAATCATAATCTAGCGGATAAAGACTGGGACTAGACACGACGTGGCCGTCTTCAGCTCTGACGAAGTCCGAGACGTTCGCTTCGAACCAAGACTGCGTGGACCGAGTTTTATGACCCGGCGCCGAGTTTTGCTGGAAGGACCATACTTGGTTATTGAACATGGTGATATTAAGGGGCTTAACAACCTTCACAAGAATGGTATCTTGATACACTTGTGCCGATGTTTTGTGACCTTTTTGAAAAAAATATGGCTCTGTCACTCCGTCGTAGCTAACAACCCACCAAACCATCACTGAAGTCGGATAATGGCCACGTTGCTCTCTGTCCACTAATTGAGAAGCTTCCTTAGAGCTTTGAGCATAAATACGGTCATTTTGTTATTAAAATGTTTCTCAATTGTAAAAATATTCTCATCCGTAAACAAAATTTTTCTGTGACCTCCCTTTGTGTACCGCTTCAGTAGTTGTTTAGATTTTACTAACCTATTCTTCTTTAATTTATCAGTTAAGAAATGATCAGTGCGTCTTTTATAGGCTGCAAGTCCTAAGTCATCTCTTAAAATAAGCAACATAGTTCTAGGTGCTATCTTCATTTCCTTCATTTCCCGAGATAAAATCTTTTGCTTTCGGACAGAATTTCTTTGAATTCTGTCCCTTACTGCCTTGACCACCTTTTTCGTACGAACACTACGTGGACGGCCAGATCTTTCTCTGTCACAAACAGAGGAAGTTTCATTGTACATATTAATAGCCCGGTACACAAACATTGACTAATACCTAATAAATAATAGGAGAGTTTTAAACATTGGATTTCCATACCTACATTGTGTAATGCAATCACAGCGATTCTGTTCTCTTTATCACCCCACTCCATTTTAATATCGCAAATACAATGTATTGGCGCCAAAATGAGAACAAGTACAATGAACAGTCGTATAAAAATCAAAGATTCCAAATTCAAATGCATATTTTTTTTTATTTCAATTGTAACAGTAGTTATGGCCAGACTAAGTATAATATTAATAACCGTAGTCCTGAACTTGATGCAGTTTAAGTGGGAAACTGAAAAATTATATTTCAAAGAGATCTTAAAAATACATAAACCATTAACCTTAGCTTTTTATAATTTACTTAGAATTTTATAATCAGTTGAAACATGTGTTACTTCTAGCCACTGACGCAAAAACGAATATTGTAAGGTTGGATCTTTTCTGTTTTTGGTAAGTGTGTCTGGTTGGTTTGAACTTTGTTTTTAACGTTGTTTTGTTATCTTTATATTTTATCATGACCTTATAAGATGATTTGGCGATTCTAACCAGTATTACCATATTTTAGAAAAAAACTACAGACAGTCTGACTCATTTGTTTATAGTTTTTGAAGACGGTCTGACGTCATATGTCAATTCCTTTTTCCATAAACAATATGCAGTGGGAGGTAAGGTCAACGACTTTCAAACCCTTATCAGTATATAAAAATAATGATAATTAAGTACACATTAAAAATCTGTGTCTCTTATTATTATTATTATTATGTACTTATTGAAGCCGTGGCATCGGGGACCGTTATAAAAAAGGAAGAAATCAAAATACAAATATATAAATCAAAATGCATATATATATATATATATATATATATATCTTAATTACTTGACCACCTCTTGCAGGCAGCTTCTTTATATCAATCCTAACAACATTTGTTCTACGACTTTTTAAAATTAATAGTTTTTAAAATTTGAGTTTTCCCATACAAAATTTATTTGTTGCCTCTGAACTGACATTAACTCTGAGCGTAGGTATGGCGCCCGGTCGTTCACTTTTTAAATACTTCTTACAAAATACAGAGTCATAAGTAAAAGAGGTAGCAATTTTTTTTGGTTTCGTGTTTTATGTGTTGTTTATTAAGATTTGTAAAAAGTCGTAAAGCAATGTTGTTGGGATTGATGCAGAGAAGTTGCCTACAAGAGGTGGTCAACTAATTTAAAAAAACTATGTATATATATTATGTTTTTTCTACTTTTTTCAAGTTATGTCACTGGTTTTTATTTTGTAGTAAACTAACCTACGAATACACAATTTTTTAATAGTTTTGGTATTTACTGTCAATATAGCATAAGAAGCTTTTACCAGCATCAGGAAAGGTTCAATATCTTGGAGAGGACGGACTTGGAGAGTAAAATATATTTCATAAAATAAAACTTATTTAGAAAAAATTGTGGAAAGTCAGCTTGAATAAGAATTGAATCTGCAGCTACAGGATTATGGTACCATCGCCCTGCCAACTGAACTATCGTGACACAAATTTTTCGTTGTAGTTTTGTATATAAAAAAATCAAATTTTTTTATTTGATTTTATAATAATTATCAAAGTTAAATTCAGTTGATTTGCGTGAATCGTGCGACATTTTGATTGGCAATTTTGTCTGATACGAAAACACTGCATTAATTGCTTTTTGCATGCGATACACAGACGTACAGGGGATTTGTATATAGCGATTATATTTATGTTATTATGTACATAGCAAAATATATAAACTCTGCAGTCAAATATATTAAAAACATAAAAGGTGTCTGAATTTTAGTCGGCTCATGATTTTTGTTTTATATATTTATTTATATGTGTACATATATGTGTACATATCTTTGATGTCATCTTATACCATGTAGAGGTATCGATTTTCATATAATATCTATAAGTAAGTATATCGACATATTTTGTACACATTTTAATACCATAATAATATTATAAAAGTATACATAATCAGATAACAGAAATCATATTTTTGCTTTATATTTATAGAAAAATTATAAAAAACAATATTTACAAGCAGTTGATGATAATCTCCAACGTGAATGAGAGGCGAGCGGGGGGGGGGGAAGAGGTGTTTGCTTTCTGTCTTCCCAGTAATAAAGTAATAAACTATCATACACTTTTTCATCATAACCATACCGTTCTTGTCTTACTGTAAGACCAAATTTTATCTTTTCATACAAGTTCTGAAATGAAAGCATTCAACGACTCGGCGGACAATAACCTATCATGAACAAAAAACAGACAGAAACGGATGAGCATAATACTAATATTATATAAATAACCAAAATGTTAAAATACAGCTTTTGAAAGCTTGACTATAGATACTGCAGGTTTGGGCTCCTTACTTCCCATTATAAAATGCAGTCAACAGCTGGGTACTACAAACTTACAACAATAATATTTTCTACAACTATTTTTTTGTGAAATTTCACTTATTTTCTTATAAAACAAATAATGTTGAATACACACAATATATAATAGAAAATAATTAAATTTTTGGAAGTAAAATGATAAAATAATAAGAATTTAAGAACCAAGGCTGTATTATAGCATCCGGAGGCTGTAAGTCACGTAGGATGCGACATGCATCTAACAGATGATATCGCATCTATATGAATAATGATATGTAAATCAAGGTTTTGGGTAGATTGCTATTGTGTTTTATTAATTTGATGCGATTATTTGGATATTTATTTTCCTTTATAATTTTGAATTACTCTAAGTGATTTTTTTATACTACTCACGCGCGACGACTTCACTCATGTTCGACGTATATATAGTTTTTTTTTGTATGTTTAGGTTGAATGGATTAATAATATGTATACATATACTTCAAGACAAACCATAAAATATATTAATCTTATTATTATATACGTATCCGAAAAAAAAATCGTTGCTGAAAACCTGTTTGTTGCTTTTTTAATCATCTATTAGATTGATATGTTTACATATATAACATTTTAAAGTACAATTATAAACGTATGAGATACATATATATCGAATTTGATACGAAATTCGAAAAAAAATAATAGCTATTTTATATATTAATAGGGAATATGTAATACATTTTCCAAAAAATATGTAAAATATAACTTTTCGGAAAAAAAATAAAAATATATTTTTAAATAAAAATTACTCCATTTTTAGAAATATAATTATTAATTTTAAATTATTAGCTTCTTCGTGAATTATGGACTTTAACCGATAGGGTATACTTTCTTAAACAGCAAACTTGCCTAATTTGTTTTATTCTCACTCATAGAATCTGTTAATTATTAATTCTGGTGATTTTAACAAAAAATATGAATAAATCTTACCTAGTAATTGTCTTTTACAATTCTTGAATGTTCCAATAAGATCTAACCACCTAAAGTAAGTTAAAATCCAGTTCGACAATGAAACTAGAGAGATGGCAGATATATGGCAGATATATGGCAGATATATGGCAGATATATGGCAGATATATGGCAGATATATGGCACACAGCGCCCCACGTTTTTTCCACAATAATTTTATTATATTTTGCCCATTATTCATTCTCATAGAACGAATTATTTTTTACTTTTTAGTTCGATTAATTTTTAAAGCGTGTTTTTTAGATTTTTAAGCAAGATACTAACTTTAAAAAAAAAACAATACGTGATTGTATTAAAAACATTTCTTCTCATTTTATTTTATTATAAACTGTGTATTTGTTAACTCTATTATATTTCTACTGAGAACATATTATTCTTATACTTGCTTTTGAAAAAAGAACTGCCCAGTACTCTACTCTCAGTACATATTATACAGCGGTCTAACGGTCTCTTAGCAATTTCTCGTGATCTAGACGTCAATTATAATGATCTATCACTGACAGCGCTCATCATTCATATTCTTTCAAACATAACGCTATCTGATTGAAAATACTTTTGTTAGTTTTAAAACATTATCTTAAGACGTTTTCTAGGCGAAATTTCTCACGGTATTTTCTTTCTCCGACCAAAAATAGAAGAAGGAAAAATAGTTATTCATAAAAGGTACAAGTGCAGAACCAAGTATTACCGCGACTCCAGATAACCTATCTGTACCTTTATTTGGCTCAATAAAGATTTAATAAAAAAAAATATTACTATCTATGATCTATGAATATTGTTTACAAATATTAAATAAGTAAACCCACCATTTTAGTTTCATTACATTACTTAGAGTTTAAGAAATAATTTAAGAATCTTTTATTTAGAAAAAACTAAAAAATAATTCGTCATATTTCGTAACAAGATGTAAAACGAGGTAAAACACAAAAAGGTAATTAAGTTAGCAATTATACTAACTTGAGGAGAAAGCGTGTGTTGTAATTGCACATGAAATGACCAACCGTAATAGCTCAGTGGTTACAATGCTGGGTGGCAGGTTCAAAACCGGGTGATATAAAGACAAAAACAGGATTGTTTTTATAGTAAAAAGTTACCTATTAGGTATTAAACAAACATAACTTTATAATTGATTAAAATTAACAAAACATCGTATGTATGATGTATTAATGATTGTTACCGTCTATTAAGTAAGACGGGGGTGTCAGTGAGAGATGGCTGAAGGTCTCTTAAGAATTATATTTATTGTACAATAACAATTTATAAGTGTTTGAATAATTATCAAGGAATCAAAACGTTTTCTGCTTACAGACGCAATGTAGTTTCACCTAATTCTTAACGATATTGTATATTATGCTGCACTCTCGAGAGTATCCCTACATTAAGCTGATGACCTGTAGCTGTGGTTGGTAAACTTACTGCTAACCAAAGGTTGTGGGTTCGATTCCCACACTGGACAATTCCTTGTGTGATCCACATATTGTTGTTCCGAGTATGGATATACTTCCTAATGCGAGAGTTATTTCGAAAAAAAAACCCAGTTCTTCTCCATGTCACTATTATTAAGTATATGTCTATAAATATAACTTTTGACCTGACTTTGATGATAGGTGGATTGGAAATGATATTACTAGTACCTACTATATTGTATGTACAATGAAACCTTTCATTATGCCATCCTACACTTAGACATCACAACATCTAACAATTATAAATGCTATGAACTGTGGGAAGAAATTAACAAATTAGGGGCAAGGCAATAAGTCACCCACACATATGATGTGTCATAGGTATTTGACCCGCGACTACCAACACAAGTGTTGTGTAAGCAATCAATTGTTATTGTAATTACGATTTCGTTTTGTACAAGGTTACTCATGACAAATTGTAAAGGTAAGACTTTGAAGGATTCCAGTAAGTATATATGTCCCACTTAAATAATAAATGTTTTAGGGTTACAATAGAGTAGATGTTTCTAATTTAGGCATGGTTACCTGTTTGTAAGAGGATCGTATAAGTGTCAAACTGTCGCTGAGGTTGCTGTATTAAAGGGTAACATTAATTAAAAATTGGATACAGAGTTCGAATCCGAATATGATGCATATCCATGATAGCCAGTAGCATTTTTTTTTATTTCTTAGATTTTTTTCTTTGCGTTTTTTTTAATTATGTTATAAAAAATATTGGACAACTGCAATCAATTTCACGATATAAATATTAACACAACACGAACCGTGTGATAAAAAAGAGAAGAAACAAACAAAAATTATATATTATATATAAATAATACGTTCTGATAGATGGATTTAATTGAGATCTACGACTAAATATATAATATGACGTAATATGTTTAAATTACGAGTGAAAGTTTGTTTCGAAGTCCGTTGTTATAGAAGAAAAAAAAAGGTCGTTTATTTTTCTTTAATTCCACCGTAAAAATATTAAAACAACAATTAACACGAAAATATCTCAAATAAATATATTTTATCATCCGCTTCCGCTTCCGCTCCCTCTCGTAACTCAGCGCTCATGTGCATCGACGCGTAAAAGGCGAAAGTTATGCACAGAATGATTGCCATGATGTTATGGTTTCTTTTACCAACTAGTTCAATAAAATACTACACATTAAGGACGGGTATTTAGTAATCATTAGTTAAATAAAAATATAACATTAAAATAAATCAAAAAATTAAAAAACCCCCGATACAAAAAGACCTCTAAAAAGAATAAAAATAATATTATTATGTACCTATTGAAGTCGTTGCGTCGGGGGATCATTGTGCGTACGTTGACGATGGTGTCTATTTTACGAAGTTACGAGGGCTTAGACTATACGATTCGATATCGTAATTTCTTTATTTGCCTTTGTAACTTACTTGCATTTTATTTCTTCCTTTATTAAACAGTCCCCCGAAGCGATGACTTCAATAAGTACATAATAATAATATTCTAATTCCTTTTAGAGGTCTTTTTGTATCGGGGTTTTTTTTTATATATTTTTTTTGCCTTTTATAGTTATGTTACTGGTTTCTTAATTGTACTAAATGAATCTACAGATACACAATTTTTCAATTGTTTTAGTATTTCTATTAATCTATCCCAATATTATAAAGAGGAAAAATACGTTTGTTTGAATTGAATATGTTCCGAAACTACTGGACCGATTTAAGAAAATCTTTTGGCATTTGAATCCTACATTATCTATCCGTGATGACCATTGGCTAATTTTATAACCATCATCATCATCACTTATATTATAAAGAGGAAAGATTTGATTGTTTGTTTGTTTGAATTGAATAAGCTCCGAAACTACTGGACCGATTTAATAAAATATTTTTAGAATCCTAGATTATCCCTCTGATGAACATAGGTTATATTTAACACGAGAAAAATAAGGATCCACGTGAAAATTTCGACAATGTAATAAATTATAAATGTATTAAGTAACATGATTCCAGACTTTCATATAGGAATATACGCATTTTATTAAATATAAACATTTAGAGTTAAAATTATTTACAATCACTAATAGCACTATTATGAAGGGATTTATATTATTTATTTATTGGCCGCTGCAATGCCACTTTGCCACATTGACAGACACACAGACACACAGATACACAGATACAGTTACACAGTTACACAGATCGAAAGGTCAAACTTATAACACCCCTCTTTTTAGTCGGGGGTTAAAAATAAATAAATAGATATATTTCATAAGTTATCCTCTTCATTTTTCTACTTATAGGTACAGCGTTTACGTGTCTTCTATTCACCTTTATCATTGGTCATCTCAGAGCCAATTTAATGTGCACTCAACGTGTGTGTCTCTCAATGTGTCAAAATTTATTTAAAGTAATTAATATAAACATACTACTAACCTAAACGTAGTTCAGAGATAGGTAAAAAAAATACAAAATAATCCAGGGGCCCTAACATATCTTCTGTTTAGATCTCCAGCTGTAGGTAACCAGCTGTAGGTAACCATTGCATGTCCAGAGGTCTCTATGACGAAAATTAACACAAACCCATAAAAATATAACCCAGTTTAAGTGGCTCGAGTGACCTTCATACTTTAATTCCTTCTTCCGTTCGACACTATTTCGAGGCTCCTGTTAAAAACGCTACTAGTATATTAACTAATTTGGTATTTTAACTAATTATAAAACTATTTTCAATTAACCCAATTGTTTTATTTTGTTATATTGATTCTTCTGCAATTATGGGATAAGTTATGTTTTGTTTTCATAAAATACAATAAATAAATAAACACTGATCCTACTAACTAACTCTTCAATTGAATTCAAATCAATAATTGATTTTCTAGAACAAAATATCGAACCCAGGAGGTAGCTAAAAATAAAGAAATGTGTAAAAACGTCAGAAAAACATACAAAAGCATTAGTTTCTAGTATGCTAGTTATTATAAATTACTTATAGCACAAGGACATATTCTTGACTTAAATTAAGGTCGCAATTTTTCGTCAAGTGCGAGTCGGGTTAAAATACTACGGAACCTTGTGTGAATTGCCTGATTATATTTTGATGACTCAGACAAAAAAAACTGATCAGATCATTAATGTATGGAATAATGAACTTTGTATTATGGGTAATTTTATATTATCGTCCATACGTCGGTCACTTTTTTTTAAGTCACAGTTGGTTTTTTGTAGACAAGATATAAAAATATAAAATAAAAGGCTTTCGCAAAAAGTAAGAATTTTTATCTTGAAGTCTAACTATATATATCGTTTAAATTCTAATATTTTTCTTATAGATAGTACGAAGTTCAGAGATATACAGACCATAATAGTTAGTTGTTTAATCTATTGGCATATGAAGCTTCAAAAACGGAGTAGCCTATTACATGGATAAAATTACTTATTTGCAGACGAGTTTTTTCAAGGCTCTTTCACGCGTAGTCCCAGTGCTTGTTCTACTTTATGACCAGACCTATGAGAAATACATATTTGATACTAAATTATACGACAAAATAATTTTGATAACTATTTTAGCAAATATTGTTAACATTTTTTGTTGTCATTTAATTTCTCAATTTTCAAAACGAAATACATGTTTTATGTAACCTTATTATCATGATAAGTTGATTTATGTACCTTATTAAAAATAAACACATTTAACGAAAAAACGTCTCTGATAGAAGGAAAGTCTCTTGAAAAATGCTTTCAAAAAATAAATTGTATTCAATAATTTAAATAGTATTAAATTATAATATTTATTTTTTAAATACAAGAATCTCACACCCCGACTGCTAATGAAGGTCAACTTGAGTTCTACGCAATATTTCATATGAAAATGGGGTTAAGGAGGGAACATGAAATAAGTAGTTTTATAGTACAAGGGTTTTCTTGATTGAAGAATTTTTATCTTACCGTCGATCTAGACATCAAACATGGATCCAGGTGGTAGATTGGTTCAATAAGAGATTTTGCCCTTTCTTGATCTAAATATATCCATAATATATATTTTATCTAACACAATTATGAATTTATATAAATATACAATGAAAAATGACCCAATATGGACAAATAGACGGTTTCCCAGAGGTCGCGGGTTCGAATCCCTCCCTGCCCGTATCGATTCATTTTTCATTCTATATTTATATAAATTTAAATAAACTTAACATGGATATACATGTTTATAAATATTTTCAAACAACAATTATGAATTTTTTTAAATATATATTTTTGAATCTTTTGAACGAGTTTACTGGAATTGTGTTCTTAATCGTAATTAAAAATGCAGTTCCATCAAGAATTAACAACATATTCTATAAATTACTGGAAAATATTTCAATTTACACATAAAATGTAAAACCTCAGAACAAATGCGGTATTTGCGTAAAGCACACAGGTTATTTTTCAATATTTAAAATCCTGGCCTGCTTGTTTACTGGCGAGTAAAACCAAGAGCCGAGCGAAGGGTGGGTCTTCCATTCCCACAGGAGATATTTTTTTTGTATGATCCAGGGACTGGTTGTGACAGTTATGGCTGTTGACAAGTCTTAAATTTAAATACTTAAGTAAATATTTAAATATATTTCCAAAATGTGTATATTTGATTTTATCTCTATATATTATGTATATTAGATCTAATAAAGTTTGAAAAATGGAGTTTTTTTTAAGTAAATATAATACAAGTGCAAGATTTTAACCGACAACTTTCTTCTTTTCAGTGCTGTACCCACATCAAAACGGAAAGGCGAGACATCTTTCGCGATCATTGCCGAACCGCTCTCTCGACCTAACAGCCCGAGATCTCTGCCCGTAGAGATAAGACCTGGCAGAGTATCGCCATTTAAAGGTTTGTGATTTTGTTCATAAATTTACTTAACAAAAATATTTCCTAGTAGATATATTACCCAATAAAAATATTTACTTGATAAATGTTTATTTCTTTCAAGGTCGGGGATTTAGAGAAGAAACATCACGCCACAATACTCCTAAGACCTCAGCTGCCAATTCAAGATCAAATTCACCCCCCAGAAGAACACACTCGTTATCACGAATCGACAAAATGGCTCAAGTAGCTACATTACCACCACCAGGCCCGGTTCATAGACCACCAAGAGATTTTCTCAAAGAGAACATAGAGGAAATCAGAGAACTAAGTGAGTTAAATAGAGAAAAAAATGAAGCAGAAGCGGATAAAAAAAAAATGGAAGAAGAAATAGCCCTATTAAAGGAAATGGGATTGATTGACAAAATAGGTGATATTAAAAGCGGAGTTCACTCTAGAACAAATTCCAGGAGCAATTCCCCTAACAGACATAATTTACGATCAAGGTCTAATTCCCCATCAGCTATTTTACATCTGAACAATTTATCGGCGAGAAGTTCAGAGTTCCTAAACAAAGATGACGCAAAACCTGTCGCCCATCGCTCTCGGGTACGAACAGTCTCTAAATCTCAACCACAATCAGGTAATGGTTCTCCAAAACATTCAAAAATACCCATGCGACAGAATTCTGTTTCACCAAACAGGTCGGGCTCAAGACAGTCTCTTGATAAAAGTTTTTCTAGAAATCCAAGACATATATCTAATAGTACCAGTAGTATTCATGAATCTATAAAGATAGGGAGCACAGTCCATGATAAAAGAGCCAGTCAAAGTACTCAGCATTTAAATATTATACCATCGACAATTAAAAATAAGCCACCCATTTCACCTGGTAAGAATGGGCCGCCACCTTCTAATAAATCTATAAATCCAAAAAGACTATCTCCTATCGTTGGTACACCAAGTAAAAGTCCACTAGAAGGCTCTAAGCTCAGTGTAGGGAAGGCACCAATGAAAACATCAGTAATGAAAGTAAATACAACTGTAAAAGCTACCTCTGTTGCTTCTAGATTAAATTCTAGACAGCCTAGCAGAAATAATAGCCGCAATTCTAGTCCAGAGAAACGTAAATCAACAAGTAGCAGCATCTCTAAAACTGGGAATGGTATTTCAAAATCTGTGTCAAGAACACCAAGTACACGAGCAAATCAAAAACCTCCGATTTCAAACAACTCTGACCCTAAAAAACCAGTGAGTCGAACAAATAGTGTCAAAAATTTAAGTCGGGCTGCAAGTACAAATACATTAAATGAAAAACCACCTTTAAATAAGCAAATGAGCAAAAAAGAAATATCAGAAAAACCTAAACCACCAATTAAAATCAACGAAAGTAAAACTTCTAAGAGTATTAATAGTAAAGAAACTGTGATGAAAACAGATAAGACAAAAAATGAAATAAAAGATACCAAAGATAAGGTAGAAGATAACAGAGTTGATGCTAACGTTGGAGATTCAATAGAAAGGCATGACAATGAAACTCAATACGATAAAAAAACAAATGAACAGGAAGAATTAGTTATAATGACGAAGAAAAATGTAGTTTCTATGACCACTGCTGCTATCACATCACAACCGTTAGAAGTTGTTGCTACAGTGACGAATCAGTTACCAGTAGCTCTAGAAAAAGCCCGAGAGAAGGCAATGTTCGAAAGACTGAATTCTAAAGATTCGTTGGTGGGAAAAGAGGATGAAAAGGATTCCCGAACAGAGGGAATCAAATCTGAAAAAGATGACAAAAAAATATTAAAATCTAAATCTGAAAAAGCTGAAGAGAATATAAAACTGAGAGCCTTACAACCGCCGTACAATAATCCTCAAGTGGAGAGAGTAAAACAAAAAATAGATTCGATACTTAAAGAACCTGAGATATCTACAGAAAATATTTTGGCTGCTGCAAAAATAAAAGATGCTACTAAAGTTATATCAGATAAAATTAAGGCTTCAATAAAAGAAGTGAAAAATGAAACAGTGGATATAAAAGACAAAATAAGAAATCAAAACGAAGATATTACATCGGAATTTAAGAAAGAAGCCAGTAAAATTTTCGACAGTATTATAACACCCGTTGAAGAACCTAAAGAATTTGTAGATAACGCTAAAGGTGAAGCTAAGAAAACAATTGAACCTATAGTGACGGTAGTTAGTGAGAAAAAAAAAGAAATAAAGGCAGATATTGAAAAAATAACAGAAACATTAGTGCAGGGAGGACCAGAAGTAGAAGTGCTAAGTTCAAATGTATCTACTCCTGGCGGTGACAAGATAGCTAAGATTAACAAAATGGGCGACGGTGCATCCGAAAAATCGCACAGTAATGGAGGGTAAGTAGAAATATATGTTTATATCCTTTTATGCTAACAATTATTTATGGGATTTGTTAGTCAAAGGGTTAGAAGTTTCCTTCTAAATTAACTTCTTATATTGATCAAAAATGAGTGGAGTTACTCATAATTTTAAAAATTACTTTGTCTGTTAGATGTTGTTCCAGTGCCGATAAAGCATATTACACAATCTTAACGCGATCAATGGCGCTGTGATTGAGTATTAATAGTGGTTTTCTCTTATTTTCTTTTTCTGATATGTAAAAGAAAACATCGAGTTGTTATATTTTTTTAAAATATCTATGATATTAAACGCGCAGGGAGTAGAGTGATGATTTAATTGGAAGAGGCTAAGTATAAAGACAGAAGTCTTACAATAATATTTTGTTTCCTTAAAATCTAAAAATACTTATTAGCACAAACATTAACAGTCAAATATGTTATTCAACTCAGTACTTGTGCATTTATCTAAGTATTAGCAACTAATACTAGCTCATTAGTTTATAACTGGTAACTATGTTATTAGTGAGAATTTTATATTCTACTTGAAACCGACAATCAATATTAAACTATTTCTGACATACAACTCCCACTTCCTTTACAATTATATTATTTACTTTCTACATAATAGTTATGTTTATTTAAACCACACGATCGGTGTCAGTGGTGAAAACTAACTAAATAGCTTGGGAATACTTTCTCAGGAGCAATATTTCACCACAGACTAGAGAGTAATGTTTTATTATTTTTAATATCACGTTGTTGAATAAATATTTGAAAGGGTTTCTTTTGTTTAAATGTAAGTAAAGACGTTATTAGAACTGTGTAGTCGGGGTTAAAGTTAAAAAATATATTTATGGTATCCGCAGTTGTTAATGACTTTACGTCTCCTCTCTTTACCCATGCTCCATTTACCCTTTAAATAGGCTCAAGTCTTGAATCAACTATCACTTGGAACCCAATTTGTTTTTAAGATTTTCCATGAAAATGTGGGAAACTTCCGGATCTTGTATGTTGAAATATAAAATAAATCAAAACCGCACTTTCCTTTTAAAAAATCCTAGTATTATTGTTCTATTGGACCTATGTACTTGTAACAGAAACCTGCTCTTAGGTTTTTTCTAAACTTGTACTTGAAATTCTAACTAATGTTAACTTTAAAAATTATTGTTTTGGGTTCACAAAAAGAGTTGATAAAAAAATGTATACTTGCGAAAATTGGTTGATTACTTTTTTCATGTACTTATATATAATTTAAATTACCTACAACAATAATTAAAAATGTTTTAACAATAGTGCAAAAATAAATTTAAATGCAAATGTAAATTTTATTTATTGATATCTACGTTATCCAATCTCAGATCAGAGATCCTTTGCATGTTAGTTATCTTTTTTAGAGGTCTGCACCCAAGGGATAAAAACAGAATCCTAAACGAAATCTATCTGTCTCTAAGCTGTATCTCATAAAACGTGATAGCTAGACAGTTGAAATTTTCACATATTATGTATTTTTTTATTTTAATAACAAATTATAAAACCAAATATAAAAATATAATAAAAACAAAATAAAATAAATATTTAAAATAAATATTTATGGGAGCCTCCATACAACAAACGTAGTTTTTTTTTGCTCGATTTTAATAAGGCTACTACTAGACGCTCAATTACAGGATTGTTTAGTTAAATATTTAATAAAAAAAATAAAAAATATATATATTTAGGGGGCGACTCCCATGCAAAAACGTGATGTTTTGCAGTTTTTATATGTAAATGTACGAAACCGGCGCATGAAGTGCGCCATTCCAGCTCGCACTTGTCCGATTTTATACATATTAAACTGGAATGCCGGCATGTTTTCACAGAGACTTGTTCCTATTCTGCTATGCTTGCAATTATGAGAGCAGCCGTCTTCTTTGAAAACACATAACACTTAATTTTAACCGACCTGGTCATCATTTTAACCTTTAGGTTTGGACGTTCTTAACACTACTGTGGACGTGGAGTCTCACAGCTCACATTATATCCATATACAACTTTTTTTATTTGAATTTGATATAAGACCGTTTTAAAACTGATTCAATATAAAAGTTTTATTATTCAGTAAAAAAGGATCTGCCTACACAATCAACTTTATTTAAAAAATATAGAAATTTAAAAAATCAATAATTATAATACTTTTTAGTCTAAAACTACTTAGGTTTATTTTTTAGCTGTTGAAAGCAGCCAATCTTCTTCCTATAACAAAATGAGTCTTTTTGGTCGAAATATAATATATAAGAAAAAAGAACACGAACCACCTACTTGACATACCAAATTTAAAAAAAATTACATAAGTTAAAAACTTAAATTTATTGGCATTCAGTGAACAAAAGTCTAGAACTTTGAGAACACACAGGTTTGTTGCACCCAACACAAACATGGGTAGTCATCTATCTTATGGTTGTTCGCGGGACAGATTCTAAATGCTCTTCTGACTCCTTGATTGTTTTCGTGATTCTGGACCTCTTTTTTAATCATACCTTTGATTCGAGTCATGGTCCACCTCAGCTCTATTGGCAACCGTATATTTATAAAATGTCTTTGTAAACCACAAGCATACACCACAATACATACAGTACAAGCAGCAATCGCAGCTTTTGATTGGTGCATATTATTTAAAATGTTAACAAGCATCCATGGTTGAAAATATCTATAAAAATGTATAGCCATGTTAAGCTTATTTAAATTTATATAAATATAGAATAAAAATAAACAGATACCTGCGACTTACCTGCGACCTGCGACTACTGGGAAACCGTTCCGTCGATTTCCCAGAAGTCGAAGGTTTGAATCCCTGCTCGTATCGGCTTATTTTTCATTCTATACATATTTATATTAATTTGAGTATTCATGGTACTTAAGTTTACGACACAATACAGCATCACCATAGGCAACGTAAAAACAAGTAGCTGTTTTCAGCCTGTACCTGGTCCTGATTTTCATCATTGTCTCTTTCACTTCTCCCGGTGACGCTGTAGTAGCCAACAGGGCTAACAGTATAGACATACAAAAAAAAAATGTCTCTTTCATGAATTTGTATCAGTTTGGAGTTCTATTTAAAAAAAAAACAATATTTTTTCTATAGTTTTTATTGTCAGACTGATCCGAAGCTGACAACATTCATTCTCTTCTTGTTCGTAAGATGGATCCTGCACGTAAAGTTTCAAATAATGATATACATCAATTTATATATCGCCCTTATAAAATATATCATAGGGCAACAATGGACGTGTAGCCCGACAGGCTCCGGTCAATATTTTGATGGTCATAACTTGCGTGATACTCATCGAAAGACGCAGCCTCCTCCCGCGTTGCTAGTTTTATAACTAAAATAAAAGCTATTGACCCGCTCAATCCCGGGGAGTAGGGGAAATTAGGTAAAACTAAGAAAATTAAAACATCGAGTAGCCTACTGTAGCCTAGCCCAGTAAATAAAAAAATACTGATTCAAATATTAGTCTTTGTGTTTTGTGAGACATCTTATCATTCAATATATATCTCATTCAATATCTCAAATTAGTATCATTACTAATTTTATTTATAATCTATAATGTTTCTTTAATATGGCAGAGTTTACATTTAAATATTATACTAGAAACAACTATAAACAGTCCTATATAAAATAGACAAATTACTACTTTTAAATAATTGTCATTTAGGTAAAGCCTTCATAAAAAGGTTTTTGGTTCCTATATATAATTCGGTAATATGGTTTTGTTATAGAAACCCTTTTAATATTTATTTTTAGTTCATAAACTTTATAAATATAATCGACAAGTTTTGGGAATTTCCACAACTATAAAATCTGATATCACTAATAAAATGAAATTGACTGAAATTGTAATCGAAATAATAATGATTACATTTCTTACAAAAAAATCAATAGGATATTTAATTATATTAATGTTGAATATTAAAGTCATTTTATGTTTTTAATTAATTAAGAGTAGGTATTGTATAAACACAAATATTAGTTAATCTGCATAGACTGAGACCTTGAGGCTGAACTGCATTGCCTGTTAATTTTTTCAACTATAATGACCTGTACTTTGTAACAGATATTTTATAACAAAAATGTCTAAAATATTTAAGAGTTTTCATTTTGGATTCAATGTATGTAGGTACCTACTTCACTTCTGTAGTTTAAATTCATTTTTTTTTCTAATGATAAACCAACATCCAAGAATAATAAATTATTAGTTATTAGCTTATAATCGAGTCTCTAGCATAAAGCTTGTAGTTTCGAAATATGTGATGGTTAATGAATTAGAAACAGGTTTAATTTGGTTAATATAATGTAAACAATGTTTCTGTAATGTTTACATTTATGTTGTCATTTATGACAACCTTCGTTTAAAATATTATATTAATAAAACAAGTAAAGAAATCTATGAGACCCGAAACTTCGCGACATTCAATTCATCAAATTTTAACAAAAAAACTTTAAAACGCATACAAGATTGTAACTGACCATGCTAGGTGTTGAGCTCGTATCTTGCAATCTAGCCTTTATTGAGAGGGCAATAAGCGTTATTTATGAATCCACAATGACCTGTATCGAGCGGGCATGTCGTGACCGTTTTACTATTAGCATATTGTAAGGGTTGGTAAGATTTGCCTTTTATTAAGAAGTTTTTTAATAACAACAACAACTTAATATTTTTTTAAAGGCTTCAATATCAATAACATGAAAGTATACTTTTTTTGACACACATTGGGCGCCAGTTTAGAAAACTTTCGAACATTATACATGTAATTATATATTATATTTGAAATTATAGATAACAACTATAATTGGCGTCTCTGACAAACTTTTGTTTACTATAAATAAACCCTTCAACCCATTTTCGCTGAATTACTTTACCAATATATTAATTTCCGTTGCGCTAAATTTAACAGCCATTTATCAACCCTATTACTTTGAGCTCGAAATTTTATTTAGGAAATTATTTGACAATTATATAATTATTTACAATGGCTGGTATTAAAATGTCAGTTATTTCTATAGAAACTAGCTTGTAGATCCTTTTTTGGCGTTGTTTTCGCTTTAGTCATTTGAGTTGGTAAAGTTTACTAAGAATGGTTCAGTATGTAAAATAAAACATTTGAGTTACAGTAACTCTTGAAAATTAGACACATTATTAGTATTCTTAGGCTTTTATTATGATTTTACTCAATACGACTACAATTGTATGCAGGAAAACACAACGATGTTATTTAAGAGTTAGTGATTTAAAATAAATACTTAAACGATATACAATTAATGTTATAAGGTCGTAAATAAAAAATATACGGAATTCTAGAACAATAACTTTCAGTAACGCTACTTTTCCCAACAATTCTTTAACAGATCGCATAGCACTCGATGCTAACGAGTCGACCCTTAAGAATTAGTTCAAGCTAGTTCGACCTCGACCGCCTTGGCCACGCGTCGCCTACAAAATGGCGGGAAACTTGACAGTGACATACTATTATCTGTGCATTTTGACAAGTGAATAACAACAATTCCGATAGATTCAGCCTGTCGTATTTCATAATTAAAAATTAAAAACTATAAATATTTCTAAAATATTTACATTGCTGTACCTATTGGTGATTTGCTTTTGGATATCGGTAGAATAATAGATTTTAAAAAAAACTTACTATTCTAAGATGATTCATAACAGAACTGTTTATATTTTACCAAACGAATTGCTGCCAAAGCGATATAACGACAATGGGTAATATTTTCAAACCTACATTACATTTCGAATATTTCTTTGTTTACAGATGATGATATATATAAATATATTGACTGAAATTTACTATTACAACCTTAAATTTTTTGAAACAAATTTAAGTTAATTAATAATAAGATTTAATTTTATATATAAAAGTTATTATTTTTATATAAGGAAAACATAATAAATGACAAAAAATAAGTTTTATTGTAATTTCTTATAGCATTGGCGGTGAATCAGCATTGTTAAGGTAATTGGGAAGTAAAATTCCTTTCATAATATAAATAATATGTCTCACGGTATCTATGTACTTAGATTCGAAGCACTCGTTTTTTAAATTAAAGCTAATGTTACAGAAAATAAAATAAACTGTCACAAATTAAAAATATTAAAAATAATTTAATTCACTGAAAGGTGCTCATAAATATTTATTAGTATAAAAAACGTGTCTCAAGGATTTTCAAAGCTTATTATTTGGCAGGTTTCCTCAAAGTACAAGTACGACACCGAAACCTCCACCCAGGGCTCACCGCGAACCGAAAGACAGACAAACAGAAAAAGAACAAATACAGGAAATACAGGATAATAATAAACAAAACCTTTGTAGCAGATTGATGGGTAAATGCAAAACGAAATGCTGTTCCTGTTGCACTAAAGACATAGTTGATGAGAGTGAAGAAGACAGGGATATAGAACAAGCAGAACAGGTTGTGAAAAAACCGTTTCTGGGTAAATTAAACTGTTTTAAGAAGAAGGTTCCCGATGAGGATGTCGAACTTGCTGCTGGAAAAGTAAGTAATAATAATATTATTGTGATGTCTATCAGTCAAAACGGAAATATCTCTTCTATTTAGTTTGATAATGTTAATATAATAAATAATTCATTAAACTCCATGATTGTCTGAGCTAAACTGTAGATAATTTAAAGGTCGTTTGTTTTCGCTAAGCAAAAGTAAAACATATAAAAGTAGGTTTCTATATAGGATTTTTTTACAGTAAAATAAGGGAGAGCATAGTATTTTTTAAGTTCATTACAATATATTTTTATTCAAAGGATTTTAATTTCTTAACAGGGAACAACAATTGAATTCGAAAGCGAAACCAAACGTAAACGAAAACTACGAGATGTACTATGTGGTTGTTGTCATCGTCAACGTGTCGCCGACGTGTCGGAACCGCCCCGTCACGTGGACTTGACACCGCCTGTTGCGTCTTCGGATGTTGTAAAGGAAACCGGTTGTTGTGGGAAGAAGAAGGAAGCTGAAAGGAGAGACAGCATTTTGAGCGACCAACGACCATCTACGTAAGCTAACTACTTAAGATTTAAAAATGTTCCGTTTATCTAATTTAAATATTACGAAATATTCAAATCACTTGACACGACACTATTGATAAAGGCTTTTTATAAGTCAACAAACATTTAGTTTTAAACGTTTCAAACTTCTCTTGTTCGTTTCTTCACATTTTTCAACTTTCCTTTACTCGCAAGTGGTACTTCTCACAACATGAATATTGCTGTTTACAAACAGTCGTCACCTTCAGCTGCTGCAGCGCAGTCTTTTATTATGATTAATAAATAAAGCTAAAAATGCACCTCCAGCTGCTGCACAGCGCTTCGGCGCTGGATCGCGGGCGCGTGCAGACGCTCATCTGAAACCTCATCCAGTCGACGAACGAGTCTCTTCTCTAAGAACAAGAGCCTCTCACCTACGTTGCCTCCTGAGGTAAGACTATTGGTCGTTCATGATCAATATTGTTAATATTTTTGTACGGTAATGATATTTGGTTTTAAACGGAGCTAATAAATCATCGTACTAGTTGAATCCTCTTTGTTTTTTTTTATTTGGGTACTGTCAAACGCAGTTCCATAATGACAATGATAATTTTGTTTTCTTGGGAAATGGGTTTTAAAATAAATCAAGATCATAAAAGCGTGCGTGCAACCAGCAGCTGACCTGTAAACTAAGTGATATACACGATTGTGAAATAAAAATTGGGGTTAATCTTCTCGTGAAGGACATTCTATACGTAAATTACTTCAAATGCTGCATGTGATCGCTAGAAATAAGAGAGTCCTTGGCTGGAACAATAGGTCTTATTGCGTGTCCAGTTTGTACTGTCAACAGAAAAAATATATATTACAACAATATTTATTTTCTTTTTCTTTTAAACTGACACATAATATGTCACTTAAATACCTAAAACCAAAATATTAACGTTGAAACCAGACCAAACCAAATCAAAATTCAGACTAGACCAGGTCAAATTCTGATTTTTTTTGTGATGCGTACTTACGCCTGTGACCCACGACATTTTGTGACCACACGCGACGTTGACTCAACTTATAATTTACTTAATCGTTATTATACGTATTATGTTTAATAACCATAACCTGATGATTACTTGTAGAGCATTGTTTTCTTTGATTCTGCAAAAAAAACTACATTTAATGCGAAAATATATTACATATATTACAAACCCTGTTTTGTATTTCAAAAATTACCGTTTGCTCACGAAGGCTGCTCACGGTTTTAATACCTTAAATATCGATAAAATAACATTACATCTATTAAAAGTATCGTGGTCCATCCACGTTGTGGTTTGTTATCCGACCTGTACAGATCACGAAACGCAAATAACTCGTCAACGGTCTACTCAGTGTACTCTACTGACACGTCAGCTTGTGAGAAAAACCACCCGAGATTTTCAAGCAGCCGCCGAAATTGTGTTGTACTTGAATTATGGTTGTCAAGTAAAGATTTCTATTTGCCTTATATTTAGCAGTCGTCATGCGGGAAGTCTAAAACTCGTTAGTTGAAGAAGTTCTTACACGTTTCCGAGTAAGTTGCAATCTTTTCAATTTGTCCAGACTCAAAGCTATCGTTATAGTGTATTTCTCACTTATTGAAGACATATTATATACGGATGATTTGTGGATGCCAATTGATTTGGCTATAGTGCTGCCAAATATTTTATAAGCTGTCGAGATATGAAGTCCAATTTAATTCTAAATACGACAATTAGATCTTTTCCACATCAAATGTTTTCGAAGTGTTTCGAGCAGAGTGGATAAGCGCTTCTCTTCAATTCCGAATTGCAGAAAGGTAAAGGTAAACAATTCCTGTGATATGAAGACGTCCTCAAACGGCACATGACAGTATATGACGGAGGAGAATTAATATATAATGGGTAGAACCTCAAGTACTACTTTACTACTTTGTATAACATTTATTAAAATCGGGAATTTAAAAACATTTCTACGAGTTGTTAATTAATAAATAAAATATTACAATCATCAGGTAAGTTTTTCTCAGTAACCATCCTATCCTATTAAACTACTTGAACCGCATTGGTGCTTGACCAATGCGGGTACAGATTTTTATTATTACGACATGTTCAGAGTTAAGGTTTTTATATTTTTTTTAGCAAATTATTCTTATAAACTTCAGAGTAGTTGCACGTCTCCAAGCCATTGAAAGTAAACCCATGAAAAAGAAATGACAATAAACATGTTCGAGCAACTTCATTGACTAATGATTTGAAATTCTATGAAATGTGTTTTGTTGTTTTGTATTGCCGGTAACATGCATTATGTGGAAGTTTATGTTTGAATCCCTTGTAATTACTTTAAAAAAAATACCAATTACAAATATTCTATTCATTTTTGAGGGAAATGGCTTTGTTTGACACCCCTGAAAAAGTTATTTATAAATTAGGTCATTCCCATACAAATGAGCAACAATAACAAAAATCGATATTAATTATTTAAATTGTGGATTAGAATTTCAGTTAGTTTGTTACGGACATTTAAAACATTCCGGTTAAAAACCAGTCGCTGCTACTCGTTACATTGCTCGTCGACATCTTTGTCCAATGAGTTCTAAATCTTCAAAGCAGAATATTTCTTCACTGTCATCTAAACCAAAAATTATATTAACAAGCGGTCGAAGTAGTGGAATCACTTTAGTGAGTGAAGATGATGAGGTAGGTTGTGTTTTTAATAAACTAAAATAATTGATACTTTTTCGCTAGCAACATTAAAACCAAAATAAATATGCAATCATCAAGTTCTTGAAACTGATATAACATTTTGACGGACGGTTACATTTCAATGATAAGATGATGTCCCTTACTACCGTTCGTTATTATTTGAAGACAATTCATATTCATTTCATTCATTTAAATTTTAGTTACGTCTTAGGTAATATTTCAAAGATTTTATTGTGAAAAAACAAGAATTCACTTGTTTTTATACCAAAAAAATATATATTTGGCAACCCTTGACTATTTACTCAAAAGCATCGGTCGTGTTACTTAAATTAACAACGAGAGGACCCTTCGGATACAAGGTGTCAATATATCTTGAACTCGAATCTTTAACATCCACATTCTCATATAAACTCATTAGTATTCCGTGCATTCTCAGGACACGCGCAAGAAGCTGGACCCGTCCCTGATCGAGCACACGAGTGCGATGCGCGGCGCCGTGCCGGTGCTGGCGCTGCCACTGGCCGTGCTGTGTCTGCTCTGTAACATTATCGTGCCGGGCCTCGGTACGTATTGGGAAGGAGAGGGAAAAGCAAAAACTGCGGCCATTAATTAAAACACCAAAGACCGGTCCAATTGCAATTATTTTTATGAAAGTATTTTCATAGATTGGTATGAAAGAATCTGGTCCCGAGTCGATATGAGGCAGTTCGTTTTAGGCCCATAGTATTGTGTTGCCGAATTGAACATTAAACTGGAAATGAAAAACCACTTACTGGTGCATGTTTCAGGTACAATATTCAGCGGCTTGTTTTGTTTGTGCTTCGGGATCCCTCGGTTCGGCGTACACGACGGAGCAAAACATAGAATAGGTAAACAATAAAAATATAGATACAGTAGCAATCCTAATCGTACAATATGTCTTCAAATAAATCTCGAACAGTAAGCTCCTAATATGTGTTGACACCACACACTCCGTCCGCCGTCCCCAGGCTCGTTGTTGATCAACACGCTGGTGGGGTGCGCGCAGCTGTTCACGGTGCTGTTCTGCCTGGTGGGGTGGGGCTGGGCCGTGTGGTGGGGCGTCATCATGGTGCGGGTGTCGCGTGAGTGGATTACAAATACGTGCTACAACTTATCTAATACACTAATTAAGTGCAAATATATTGTTGTTTACGTTAGTATGCATACAACTATACTGTCTATTATTTTACGTAAGTATACGATAATAGTCCTTCACGTATTTTCGCAATCACGGAAAGTTGTAGATGCTTTGTCACCCTCGAGGAATGAGAACTATTCCATATCCGATTTGTAATTTTTTTTTGGATTTAAAAAATTATAATCGCTCTCATTCCTTATTTTGGAGTATTTTGGTAAGCAGCAGAGACCGCTTTCCACCTAGTGGATCGCTTTTTTACTCCGAAATAAAAAAAAGAAAAATAAAATTGAGTCGGCCCCATGTCGGGCACCAATTCTATCTAATCTCGATTTCCAGGTAAATACAGCAAACTAAAAGCTGAAGCAGCTGCGGAGGAAGCTGAGGCACCTCCCGTCACTGACAACAACCACACCAGGCCGTAACCAACTAACTACACACAATACGTCTCTCTACTCTAATATTTATGAATAATAAATATATTTAAAAATACGATAATGTACCTCAATACTCGGAAGTTTGTATCTAATTTTAGTGGAGTATATAAAGAAATGACCAGAATCATAACTAGGTTGTGTTTGATAAAAAAACCTTGACAAATTAATAATTGATCTAAGATTTTTTATATTATTAAAATAATTCTTGTTATTGTACAGTATTTTCAACTTTTTTGTGGCAAAGCGGATGAAGTACTTTCGTAGGCTAATTATTCTGCTGGTCAGAAGATTTTTTAAATTTAGGGATTTTGTCTACTTCCGAATGAAGTTTTCCGGCCTTTTCGGGTCTTTTTAGTGAATAGCTTAGGGGCGTCGTGGCAACGAGGAGCAAAATCAAGTTGTAATTATTTCTATAAATAAAGCAGATTTTTCAAACTTTTAAGTCAAATAAATTCGTTGCCACAGTCCAAGTTAAGCCTCAAGTGCTTCTTCTATTGTAATTGTAATATTTATCGAGTTAATTAGAATGGTATAAAAATGTAAAGTAAAAATAAAAATAATTCGTGAATGTACTTTGTAAACGCGATTATTTTCTTTCTGAAAGAAAAATGAAAAATAAATGCAACATCACTTACCTACTACTAATTTTTTAATAACCTTTAACGACCTTTTTTTAACTATTTGATATGCTCTAAGTAAATATATAATTTACAACTATCTCAAGTCCTCTGCCGCGACATAACTCAAAGGCAGTATAATATGAGGTATGTATAATAGTATAATAAAAATATTTTTCCTTATATTTCGAAAAATATTTTAAAAAGCTTCAAGCCGACTTCAGCTTTGGTTGGCGACGATACTCAAATATATTGAAGCTAGATTATTCGATAATATAAGCAATATTTATATTATCATTATTAAACCGGGTTCTTCCAGTACAATGTTTTAATAAATAATGTTTATATAAGTATAGCGATTCATTTATTGCATAATAAGTTATATTGTACTCGACTTGCTTGTAACAAATAATAATAAAGTTTTACACCTACTTTGTTTTTATTAAAACGACATCTATTGACACCAATGTAATCTAAATAAGTTTTCTCTAGAGACTCATAAGAATTACTTGTTGAAAAGTTCAGTGTCTTATTACAGCGACATCTATCAAACTAAGTGATGTTCCTCTGGTGATCACTAGATGTCAATAGAACAAAACATTTATCCCGTAAATAGCTAGACTGACTTGAACAAACTGCTTCTTGCGCATAGAAAATGCCTAAGAAAAGAAAACAGAACCCTTATAGGACTACTTTGCTGTTCGTCCGTCTGTCAAGACCCAATTACTTAGGAACGTTTGAAGATCAAGCTGAACTCCTTCCTTAGAGCTTAGAGCTGTGAAAAAAGTCAACGCAATCAAAAGATACAGCCGCTTATGTCACAAATTTCCACAATAAGATAAATGTAAATAAAAATGTACAGGGTCTTAACATGAACTCAGAATCTTGAAATTTGGTATCAAGAAATTTGGTATCAAGAAATTTCCTATAGCTCAGATAAAGAAAAATTTGCATTCGAAAATCGTAAATTTTGAGTTACATTATATAATAAAAATAAAAATATCTGTCTATACATATAATAAAATCGTCACTGAGCCATTCCTGTACATAGAATTAAAAAAAAAACACATCATAGAGGGGCTTGATTCTTATCAACAGGAGAACCCAAAACAATGGTTTTTCAGTTTGCCTGTATGTCTGTATGTCTGTATGTTTGTGCACGCTAATCTCTGAAACGGCTTAACCAATTTAAATGCGGTTTTCAGAAATTTATTATCACAGTCTTCACTTAACATTTAGTGTTTATTTTATCTAAATCGGTTAAGAAATAAAAAAGTTATGACTATTTATGTCAATGACGTAATAGGTACCATGAAAATCTTATTCTATACATATAATAAATCTGTAGAGGAGTAGTCTTTGTACATTAAAAATATAAAAAATATATACCAGGATGTGAAGTAATAACTAACAAAATCCAATTTCAGCATTTTTAAAATCTTTGTCTGTTTAACTGTTTATCTTTTAGTTGAGCACACAACACGAAAAAAAAATATTTTCAAAAATTCATACAGGGGGACTTTTATATAAGCAAGAGAACCCAAAACAATGTTTTTTTCATTTTGTTCGTCTAAATGTCTGTATGTTAGTGCACGCTAATCTCAGAAACGGATTAGTCGATTTGGATGCAGTTTTCGGGAATATATAGTCATGGGATTCACTTTATATTTTATTTTATTTTTAAACAATCGGTTAACAAATAAAGAAGTTAATAATCTCTTATTGTCGTACCATTGCTTCTTACCGGTTTGAAGGTTTATAGTTTTTACATACATTAGTAAGTACAAAGGGTACTTTTTATCAAAATCGAAAACTACGCGTACGAAGTCGCAGGCACAGCAAGTTAGATATTTATTATAAAGCAAAGTCGCTTTTCGCCTCTGTATGTCTGTATGTATTTATCTTTAAAACTACGCAAAGGATTTTGATGCATTTTTTTTTAATAGATAGAGTGTTGCAAGAGGAAGGTTTATATACATAACTAGCTTTTGCCCGCGGCTTCGCACGCCTTCAATTCGTAGTAAAACACTTCCGACTTCCCTTTTTATTGTATTGGCTTCTATATGACTTATTTTAAGTGATACGATCAAAATTACGATATCAGCAGACATCGCTCACTGCCAAAGTATATTTCAAGTTTTAAATAAGGATACAATATTAGGTACTGTAATTATTGTTATATCTCTCTTGTTTTTACTTAAACGTCCATTTAAATACTTCTTAAACATAGTACTAAATAACCATTCTAACCATATATCACACTTACAGATTTTTATTGAACATAATCAAAATATTACCATGTAAACTTGAGAAATTCTGAGCTACACAATCGAAGTTATTTTCATCATCAACTTGCAGGTTTACTTTTATTAAAAAAAAAAATATTTTAAATGATAAACGTTCAATTAGATATATGCATTAACAAAATTTTGAATACTGAACATTCACAAAAGCCATTTTTGAGACGGTCTGCACGGTTCCATACCAGAGTGCGCCAGTAGACCGTACTTCCGCAAACGCGAAGACCCTATATTTTAAATCTGTAATATCTTCGAAAATATTTATTTAAATTACATGCTGTAAAGGGCTATATTGTTCCATATTAAATGTAAAATGTATTTAAGTTACTTAATTAGATACGGATTAAAGCTGTATTTCTTAAAATCGCTTCGTAAATTACCTATTATTTTTCGTAAAAAGTAAAGGATAAAAATTTGCTACAATAGCAAATTTTTATCCTTTACTTATCCCTAAGAGATGAACATATACCATCGAAGATTTTCTTGTAGAACTATTTAAGGTATACAATACTTAGTACATTATTTTGATCTATCTCGTGGAGTTCAACCAGCGTTTACACTGTAAGCGCAAACAAAAAGACAAACAGATAAACAGACAAAGATTTTAAAAATGCTGAAAATGGATTTTGTTAGTTATTACTTTACATCCTGGTATATTTTTTTAAATATTTTTAATGTACAAAGACTACTCCTCTACAGATTTATTACATGTATAGAATAAGATTTTCATGGTACCTATTCCGTCATTGACATAAATAGTCATAACTTTTTTATTTCTGAACCGATTTAGATAAAATAAACACTTAATGTTAAGTAAAGACTGTAATAATATATTCCTGAAAACCGCATTCAATTTGATTCAGCCGTTTCTGAGATTAGCGTGCACAAACATACAGACATACAGACATACAG
Organism: Napeogenes sylphis; assembly: GCA_959347405.1. Lineage (NCBI taxonomy): Eukaryota > Metazoa > Arthropoda > Insecta > Lepidoptera > Nymphalidae > Napeogenes > Napeogenes sylphis. Next base: position 34,542,333 of record OY365783.1, on the reverse strand, counting down.
ACAAACAGACAAACTGAAAAACCATTGTTTTGGGTTCTCTTGCTCTTATAAAGCTCCCCTTTTTATGTTTTTTTTTTTTTTGATTCCATGTACAGGAATGGCTCAGTGACTTTATTATATGTATAGATAACATGCTTAATATATCAGAGAACCACTGATAATTTCAAGATTTCTAATGCGACGTCCGATTTAGTTCAACGCTGGCTGAACTCTACGAGATAGATCAAAATAATGTACTAAGTATTGTATACCTTAAAAAGTTCTACAAGAAAATTCGCGATAGTAAATGTTTATCTGTTAGGGATAATCCACAATAGCAAATTATTATCCTTTACTTATTACGAAAAATAATAGGTTATTTACAAAGCGATTCTAAGAAATACAGCTTTAATCCTTATCTAATTAAGTAACTTAAATACATATAAGATTTAATATGGAACAATATAGCCCTTTACAGCATTTAAATTAAATAAATATTTTCGAAGATATTAGAAAGTTAAAACATAGGGTCTTCGCGTTTGCGGCGGTACGGTCTACCGCCGCACTATGGTATGGAACCATGCAAACCGTATCAAAAATGCCTTTTGTGAATGTTCAGTATTGAAAATTTTGTTAATGCATATAGCTAACTGAATGTTTATCATTTAAACTAGATTTTTTTTTAAATAAAACTAGACTTGCAAGTTGATGGTGAAAATAACGTAGATTGTGTAGCTCAGAATTCCTCAAGTTTACATGGTCATATTTTGATTATGTTCAATAAAAACCTGTAAGTGGATAAATGGTTGGAATGCTTGTTAAGTACTTTGTATAAAAAGTATTTAAATGGACGTTTGAGTAAAAACAAGACAGGTATAAAAATAATTACAGTACCTAATATTGTATCCTTATTAAAAACTTTAAATATACTTTTGTTGTTATACTGAGCGATGTCTGCCGATGTCGTAATATTGATTGTATCACTTAAAATAAGTCATATAGAAGCCAAAATAATAAAGGGAAGTGGGAATTGTTTTACTACGAATTGAAAGCGTGCGAAGCCGCGGGCAAAAGCTAGTTTTTAATAACTTTAAAGTCACTACCTCTTTCCTTATGAACGCGTATTAAATTTAAATTCATATCAAATACTCAGGTTTATAATATCTTTAATCTGTAAGAAAATGAAACAACGCAGTTTTATAGTACATATAAAGGAATAACTCCGAAAATCTTCAACTTTTATTTACATCACATATTTTTATAGGGTCATTTCGCCTGTTTGCGTCCATTTAGTGGAGTTGCTGACTTTGAAAGAGAAAATAAAAATGATTTAGCACTAGTTTTGAATTAAAACTTATGTACAGTGTTAATAATATAGTCTTTTTTATATTCATTTAAAGTTTTGGTGGAAAGATATAACGATTTAAATATAAAAGTGATAAATATCAGATTTGGCCGATTTACCCAGTTTGCGTCCATAAAATCTAAATTGCGTCCACTCATGTCCAGTTTGCGTCCACCAACTTATATATAGAATGTAGGGGAGATTTTTATTAATTATTATTCAGAAAGATTAGATTTTAACAATTTATTGTTTTATGTCAAAATATTTAATTAATTAAATTTTAAAATATTTTTAATAACAAATATATCATCTTATATATTTATCACAGCCAATGTTTTCTTCGCCGTCTTCATCTACATCTGATATAAGTATGTCATTACATTCAGCGCACTTTGTACTATCCACGGCTGGTAAATTTTCTTTTCAGAGTATCAGTATCTACTGTGACTTTAACAGGAAGTGTCTTTTTCCTACGTTTTGGAGCAGTTCCTTGAAGTTTTTTTTCTCTATTCGTTCTTAATTTCTTTTTCTTACTGCTTTGTTTTTTTTTCTCCATCTGCTCTTTATGTTCATAATACTTTCTCGATGCAGACGAAGATATGGCCGCTGGAGTTCTTTGATTAAATTTTCTTGCTATGCTAAAAATTTCAGCCAACATCAGGTGGGTTTTAAATGGATCAAAGGTTTCTGAATGTGAAATGCCTTGAATAAATAATGAAGATGATTGTAAACTAGGAGGCTTTTCTATAGGTGAAATAGATGGTGATACAGTTGATGCTAAATGAATAAAAGCAGTCGGAGGGGGTTTTGATATTTGTTGCTTAGTATTCTCAAGACTTGGTGTAGTATGAGTTGCCATATCTTCTAGTGGTAAAATAAGAACTTCATCTGAAGACACTATTGAACTAAGCTACAGGTAACTGCCAAAAAGGTGTATAGGCCAAATCATTTTTATTCATGTCATGAGTTTCAGAGTTGCACCTTGATACACTGTGATTTCACAATTTCTAATTTGTTCAATCAGGAGCCGTTAATAAATTACGTTAATTTTTTTATTATAATTATATTAAGATATTTTTGATCGTAGGTATATACAATTTTATTAAATTTAAATAAGCTATACATTTTTAATTACTTTTATAAATAGATAACAAGAAAACAAAGGTGGACGCAATCTGGTCTGTCTTAAATAATAGGTCATAAAATTCGCGTCCACTGCGGACGCAAAGTGGAATTTTTAAAATTTGTATGTACTAGTTTGCGTCCACCTTATTTTAACTGTCAACAATTTAAAATCTTAAGTAAATTCATAATTATGATTTTCCTTTCTTTATTATTAAGGCCTAGGAACATCTATGTATCCTTAACTTCACATAAAACAATGTAAAACTAACCGTGAGTGGTGTTGCTGCTCACTATTTTTTTACTAACATTTAAGACATTCGCAGTCTTTTGTCCCGTGGCTCAGATAAATTATTTTTTATTAAAGGGAAGGATTGCGCTCAAGGAAATTTTGTTTATGACTGTGTATCTCCTATATTTTGAGGTATTGGCAGAAATTACATTTGGTTTTGTTAGAAAGTTCATGAACTTATTTTCGAGTATTTTATGAAAGGATAGCCGTCGAATGGACGCAAACTGGCGATGGACGCAAACAGTCGAAATGACCCTATAACATAATGGTACGGAACCCTTTGGACACTTGATCGATAATTATTACTGTTTTTTATATCTTTCAGAGATTAAATTGCAATAATAATAATAAAAAACATTAATGTCAATTAATGTTTTTTTGCGTCGCTGGTGACTGTTAGGTATAGTCAATTTAGTCACTATGGGAAGATAAATGTGATAAATAATTATTTTAGAATGTAGGGTTTTGATTTTAGTATAATAAAAATATATATTACATTTATATTATATATTTCTTACACGTTCATATTATTTTTAATTTTTTTACATTTAAAATATGTTAGGCTATAATAATAAATATGTCAAAGTCTCATACATTACCGGAAAACTTATAAGTATACATATAAAAATAAGTAACTTAGTGATCGTTTAGTGCCATCTATCCGAATACTGTAACAAAAGAAAAACATTTCAAAGTTAGTCGGTGATCAAAGATTAATTAAGTTAAAACTACATTTCGTTTTTCAGTGAATAAGAAAGAGTGCTACAAAGTAGAAGGCATAAGAGTAAATTTGAATCCAATATAGGTATGATATTTAAACCCGTTAAAATGCGTTTTATTTAAAGACAGTTGAAAGGTTCTGGTAACTTACGAGCGGCGACATCGGCGACCGCGCTGAGCTGCTCGATGCTGTGTTTGATCTGGTGACTGAACAGTGACAGCGGAGATGTAATGTTGAATGTTGGTCTGTGCCAAGGGTTATAGTTTATCTATTTGGTTTTAAAAATTTAATCAACCATATGCTTCGTTAACACATGGGCTATAATAAATAATACAAACGATATTACTATATATTGAATTACAACAAAATTAATAGTAAACTATTGGTTGTATTCTAATACTCATATCTTAAATCTCTTATACTGCATTTTGTTTAATCCTTCCCTAACTCCCTATCTAAAAAATCGATTTAACCTCCTAGGCGAGTGTCACGACCGCAACCTTCGCTCTGAAAACAACCTTTTACTAGAAACTCCCGCGCACTCCACTTCTTTCTACTCTAATTCCTTTACTGTCCGAGCTATTCAACTTTGTAATAGTCTTTCTTTACAAGCCAGACGTGCTCCAACCCTGACTGTTTTCAAAAAACTTGTCATTGCATACTATCTAGCTCTTTGAAGTTCCTCTAATTTTTATTTATTTCTTTATTTATCTATTTATCATTATTATTATTTACTTTTTTATTTTTTTTTCTTTATTCTATATAGATCTTCGTATACAGTATATATACTTGTTTATTTATTTTTATGATTATTATTTATTTATTTTATTTTTTATCTATTTATTATTAGTTTTGTTAATTTGTTTCATAACATATCCTTAACCTTAAGGTTGCCTGGCAGAAATCGCTTTTCAGCGATAAGGCCGCCTTTTTGTGTCACCATGTTTTATTTTATTTTCTTATCATTTTTTTAAATATATTTTCTGTGTTTTGGTGTGCAATAAAGAATATTTATTATCATTATTATTACTTGGATAATAAGGTTAACAAAAAAATTATATGACCTAAGTCCATCACACTGTCATTTTCTGGTTTCAATATATTTAATAAATGCTTAGGATCGAGCCTGCCAGTTCAAAGAGCAACTCTATTACTACCACTACCCTTAGATATAAACAAATAAATAAGTAATGATAAGATAGATTATTTAATAAAAAATACTTACAATTGACATTCCACGTCGCAGCACATCTGAAAATAAGTAAATCTGGTTAAAGTGTAATATTGCAAAGAGCTAAAATGAGTTTGTTTGTTTACCATTTACCTTTACTTTCAAAAGTAGTATAATTATTTTAAACTATGCTTGCTTAACTTCTAATAGCTTACCACTTAGATAGGCTAATTTAAAGCCAAGCAGCAATGTACTGTTAATTACGAATACTTAACCAATACTAATAGAGTAGCGATCAAGTATGTTACTCAGTATGGATATTACTTAAGTTTTAGTTAGTTTATTTTGGAGGGTGTAAACTCAACAATTTGAAATAATTCCATTTATTTTTTATTAGTAAAAGGTTACACTAACTTCGACTAAGAGTCTGTAATTATAATTAAAATTATTTTTTTTATCCGATGTCGTTGAATTGTAAACATATTCGAAAACAATAGCCCAGATAAAGTAGTTACTTTATCGTTGTCAATGGTTGGATATTTGTGTGTAAATATACTTGGAAAATAGAAGCCATCTGCAAATCTTTAAAGAAGCAACTACTGCTGCTGCTGTAACAGGCCAAATTAAGGTTTATTTTTAGTAGCTTTTCTTTGTTGTTGTTGTTTTTGGAAATGATAGTAATTTATGAGTGACATGTTCCTAAAGCATTACATTTTTAAACTGTAAAATCTTGTTTGTTATTGGGACCACAACTTGAATAAATCTTTTCATTTTTAAAAGCGTTACTATTTAGGTACTCCTCGTCTTTAAATGCTGATATTGCTTACCATAAATAAAACAGGAATTAAGAACAGAAGACTCCACGACATCCCACGAGATGAAGACGACATGTTCACGACTAGGACTGTTAGATGATTGCGAGGTATTCGTATTCGCAATGAGTTATATACTCAAACAAGATTTAATTAATATTTATAAGGGTTTGTCTTGTTTTCTTTATCCATACCACCTTGATCTAGTTATTCATTGTTTATAGATACATATACAGTATTCAATATTAGTTTCATAAAGCGTTACCCCGAGACATAAAGTAAAATAATGTAGAATGCTATTCTTTTAAAAAAATAAGACACAAAATTTTAATCATATATTTTTATATATATTTTTTTAATAAATATATAGACTACAATATATGGATAACTCATTAAACATTAATATAGATACATACAGTTCACACAATAATATAAAATTGTTTAGGTTTTCCCCCTATATATTATGTGAGGCAAAAGAGGGCATATTCTTTTAACATAAAACTGTTTTTTTTAATTAGTAATTATCCAGAGAAAACAAGGTAGCTTCTTATAGGAAGATAAACACCATCATATTATATTAACTTTAATATAATTGATGGACACTTTGTTAATTGGATTAAAAATCTAAGAGGCACTTGATGCTAAAACCTTTACAAATTAGTAAGAGGAACATAATTATTTTTTCCTTTTAAAAATATTAATTCTCAATCTAAAGCTGTTTAGGTCCTTTACTATTTTATTTAATACTTTCTCTGTCTTCGGTTCTGGAAAAAACTTTAAAAACTTACATGCACTATACGTATATACTTCATATAAATTATATATTTTATATAAGAGTAGTAGCTAAAGAGCAGATGGACGGATATATGGAGCAGACAAAATCAGAAAACTGTGTTAATTTGCTTTTTGATTTGCTAACCTTAATGGCTGAAGACACAGGGGAAAGGAAGGGAAGTAGCAGATAACTAGATCGGAACTGGACTTTCGGTTCTCTTATTCATCGCACAAAATAGCCATTATAGATATTTTTTTCAGTCATATCAGGCGGATAAGCCCGCCTATATATGAGATGCAATCAATTACCTACCTAAATGGAGTTAACTAAAATATTGTCTTTGTTTTTTTTGGAGTTAATGTAGTGATTTTTTTTTAAATAGCAGACAGTCCATCTGTTTTGCAAATGCATTGCCATTCATGAGAAGTGGGGCAACATCGAGGTGACTAGATCATAAGACCGTACATAATATTAAATATAAAAACTACTTTACGTTATTTATTTTCGTACCAGAGCTAAAAATGGACCTCCAATAATAAAAATAATTTCTGGATCAAGATAAAATGTACAAGAAAAGTATTTGTGCGCTTTCACTTTTAAGGTCAATCATCTCATTTTAGGTCGATTACCTAAAAAGAGGGGTGTTATAAGCTGTGTCTGTGTCAACCTAGCCGCCAAACGGATTTGGATAAGGTTTTTTTTTAATTGAAAGCTTGGTTCGTCGACATGGTTCTTAGCTACGTTTGGTCAAAGTAAAAGCAGACGTCTTCTAGATATGGATTTTATTGGTGTTGGTGAAAGGTTCTTATACAATAATGATAATAAAAAACTAAACAAGTGAAATTAGTGTGTTCCTAGGTTAATTTAGAGCAAACATAGAAAAAAGTAAAATAATTTTAAAAAGCAGAAAAAAAAATTAAAATTTAAGAAACCTCCGATACAAAATTACGTCTAGAAATGATAAAAATAATATTATTATGTACTTATTGTAGTCTTTGCGTCGAGGAACCGCTAAATAAAGAATGAATTCAAAATGCAAGTTAGTTACCAAGGGAAATAGCAATATCAAATCGTATAGTCTAAGTCCTCATGAATTAGCTTTGAAAATTTTGTAAAAGAGACACCATCGTCAACGTACGTACAATGGTCCTCCGACGCAACGACTTTAATAATATTATTTTTATCCTTTTAAGACGTATTTTTGTATCGGTTTTTTTAATATTTTTAATTTTTACTTATTTGGAACAAAAACTATAATAAATATAAATAAAACGAAGTTACACATCTGTGACGCGTCAAACAACAATTGCCATTTATTATAAGAATTTTGTTTATAATCTTGATGAAACGAGTTTAAATTGGAAGACATAACCTTCAAAATCTTTACCTTTAACACGAGAGGATTCAGCTGCAGGATATAAAACTAGATAAAAGTGCTACAAGTAACAATATGAATTTGCGTAAACGTTACCCGGATCCAAAATAAAAATGGTGGACCTCGGAAAAAAAAACCCAGATGTTTTAAAAATATCAGTGAAAAAAGACAATATTAAATTGGTAAACACGGAAATGCATTACTGTTACTGAATAATGCACCAACCCATCCTTCGGCTGAATGGTTAGAGAGAGAAAATGGAAAGTTTGTAGGTAATTTTTTTACTCGTAATGTGACATCCTCACTACATTTATATAAATATAGAATGAAAATCAAACTGATACAGGCAGGGATTTGAACCCGCGACCTCTGGGAAACCGTCCCGTCGCTCTTTCAATTGAGCTACCGTATCGCTGTGCGCCTCGGTGAATTAAGCATTCTATATGTGATCGTCTTTATCGGGATGGTGTTGACATCTATTGGGCTTCTTTCGGAAATCCGATATAAAAATGAAAATTAACCAATACGGACAGCGGTACGGTAACTCAATTGGTAGACGAATTATATAAATTTAAAAAGCTTAACATGTTTATAGTTATTTTCAAACATCCTTAGTACAAACAATTTGTCAAAGTGTTATTAAACCATTAAAACAATTTCATACAAAACAATTTATATTTTTACGTAGGTTGTTATTTATGCGTAGGGTGTTGATGAAGATAATGTAGAATACGTTTTTATTGTAGATGCGTGGGATTTGTTTGAAAGGAAAACTTTAAACAATGATTGGAACAGTACTTAATCGGTAGAATGAAAATTCAATTAAATAAAATCGGTAGAATGAAAATTCAATTAAATAAAATCGGTAGAATGAAAATTCAATTAAAATTAAATATGCATTATTCTATTTTGGATTTTATCTATTTTAGATATATTAGGATTGTTAAGATGGAGATATCAAAAAGTGGAACAATAGTGACAGTATTGATCATGGCTTTTAGATTTTATCAGATGATGAGATTCTAGGACACATATAGCAGATAAATGAACAGCAAGAAATACAAGAAGATGAAACAGAATAAAATTTAGACGTAAACAAGAAAATGAATTAGAAGAAATTCTACTATCTGATGATGAAGTACTGCATGCCCTGAAAACAGCACCCAAGTGGTTTGAAAACAAATAGAGAATGACACTGCGCTTACTACAGCTGTAAGGAACTCGTGATATAGCATGTATTAAGAGAAAAAGTGCTTTACGTAATGGCAATCACTTTTTTTAAATGCAAATTAAACTTATTATTTTATTTCATGATTACCAAATGCAAATTACCTAGCACATATTGACAACGTATCATACGTAGGTACATATATACGTATACCTAAATATTTTATTTAGTCATTAAGGCTGCAGTATTATAGCATGAATATATGTTATTTAAGAAATTATGTATAAATGATATAAATAAATAAGTATATTACATACATTATACATCATATGTTGGCAAATTTATCTGTTAATAAATTCTTAATAAACATTGATTTTCGTTGATATGTATTTGTTGTTTTTACTAAGTATATAAGCACAAAATCCGTTTTTCTTCACTTTCGATTATTCGGATTTTTTATTATACGAATACCTCACGACCGCAAATAGTCCGGTTAATAGAGTTTCTACGTAAATCAAAAAATATCTTTGTAGTTTCTTGCTGATCTACTACATGGACCCACTGCTTGGCCCCGAGAAAGGAGATTCCGACGTTCTATAAGGGTAATGTATATAAATATATAATTTAAAAAATACTTTACTTTACGTTGTTAAATGGAAATGCAGTTAGTATTTGATCAAATATGTAACTCCGGGCCCCAAAGTTATCTTTATATAAAACCTACTAATTAAATATTTTCCTATGTTATTATTCTAATTTGTAATCCATATTGTAATAAAAAAATGCATTTATTTATAATAACATTATGAGCGTTAAACAGACATACTATAAGATTAAATATCTTATAGTTTTCATAGATGTGTTATTTTTCCTATAGTTCTCATATTTATTTTCTTAATAATTAGTAAACGTTAAAAAAATATGTTCAGGGTAGTTATACTTACTTACTTTTCTGTCCAAACCGCAATGGATATTATTTAATTTACTATTATGGTAAAAAAGGTAAAGATGTACATTCAATGTTTTTATTTTCTTAGTAAACAATGGGGATCGGATGCAGTGTGTCTCGCTCACACTCAGGAAAGGCAAAACTATTTTTCTTATGCTGTCCCTAATTCATTTGCTATATTTGTATACAGTTTTGTATAAATATTAATTTATTTAAATGGTAGTATAAATGTTAATAAGACACTTTTTATTTAGGTAATTATTTATTTAACAGAAAAAAAAACTGGCAGTGGCGTTCTTAACAAATGATAGGTAGAAAGTGAAGTAAATGTAAATCCATTGTTAACTTATTGTGCTTCATAAAAGATACTGTCTTGTCATCCAATAACTGAAACAAAGAGTATATGTCAATTAAAAAACAATACCTCCCTCCAACTATCCAATTATTTAAATATTATCATTTTTTTAATAAAATATTGTTTTTTTTATAGTACAATGTTTCCTGCCTGAATTAACTTCACAAGTGCAACTAAATAAATATATTGTAATATTCAAAAAAAGTTTTAGTTAAAAACAGTTGCATCATATATTTTTTTTAATTGAAAATAATTTGACAGCATCACTATATTGTGATTGGCTATCTATCACGACATCATGCAATCAACCAATCAGAAAGGTTGACAAGGGCTTTGATAGCAAATTAGTTTTCGCAGTATTATTTAACTAGGCTGTGTGTTAGTCTGTGACATGATATAACTCACTGGCGGCGAGGTCGGCGAGTGCGTTGAGTTTGTCAATAGTGTTCTCGATGTGGTTTAAGAACAGCAGTGACAGCAGAGAGGTCGTCGTGTTCCTGAAATTAAATAACTTTTAATACCAATAGTTAAACCGTAGCTTGCATTGTTAGATCAATTTAAATAAATAAATAGCATTATTTTTAATTTTAACCCGACGTTTCGAATGCAAACAATATTTTGTGTTGCCGCAAAGGCAACACAAAATATTGTTTTATTTATTTTACATGTATTATTATTGGATTTGGTTAATTATATTTAATAATTATATTTGGTACTATCAAGTAAATTAATATAAACGTTAATATATTTATTGTTATGACAAAGTGTTCTATTAATAATTGTAAATAAACAACTTACGTCACTTGACAGTCCACGTTACAGCACAACTGAAAATAAATAAATAATTCATAATAAAAGATCTCTTAGTGTACTTATATATAATAACTGTTTAGACAACTGTTAAGTTTATAAAACTCTAACAGGAACTCTTACAAAATCGGTAGAGATAATATCAGTAATAATAATATCAGGACAAATTACACACATTGATCTAACCCCTAAGTAAGCAAATTATTTGCTTGTGTTAAGGGTGTTAGACAACGATACAAATACATAGAAATACACATATAAATACTGAGAATATATTTAATAAACGACCAAACCCAGAAACACAGACATCTATTGCTCATCACATAAATGCCTGTCTCCGCCGGGAATCGAACCCGAGCCCCATTGCGCCGTGACACGTTAGGCGTCTGCGCTAACCACTCGACCAACGGGGCGGTCAAATGGTAAATAGAAATATACTTTCAGGAATAAAGAGAATGTAAATAGAAATATACCAAAAGAGATGGTAAATAGAAATATACTTTCAGGAATCTAAGGATACCTACTAAGAATCTTCACAACGGTTTTAAAGAGATTCTAGAGTTTACATGAAATATATTTCGTATCTAGATATAGTCTATAGATAATGTTACCGTTCACAAGTGTACCTAGTATATATATAATAAGTCTATGTACACGTATTCATTATTTATTACTGCCCTTACAATCCCGTAAACCCATCCATTGGTTATTGATTTACCCTATTTTGGTAATGTACTAGTTACTTAGAGACAATCCCTTGACACCTACAAGTAGCATCCATTTAGATAAAATCTATAAGATCTTTCATTATAACCAATATCTAAAATTGACTATAATTAAAAAAACAAAGATTAAAAAGAAGTGAATAAACAAGTAGCTATGATTTAATTCATATTTAATAAATATATTTATTATAATCATACATATACAGATATGTATAATTTAATAAATAGTTATAATTCGAATATTTACATTTATTTGTAAACATGTAATAATTAATATCTCTGAAAAAATTAAGATTAATCATCTAAAATTTATTTCTTTAAGTTTTTTACGGGCATCATTCTGTAGTATTTTTATTATTAGCTAAAAAAAATAGGTGATGATTCACTGAATGCGTTGAGTTCAAGTTTCAAGTGAAATAAATACTTTTCTATTATAATTAATATTCACATGATATATTTGTTCCAGAGATGATAGTTGGTGGTTATGTTAGGATCCGAGAGATGGCAATTATATAAAATCTTTACACATCATTAAAAACATTTTTAAGAATCCAAAAATTTTGAATGCGTTCTGCTTTTACAGCTTTAATAGTTTTGTCAGTACCTACGGCTGTGATCGTCTTCGAGAGAGGTGTTAATATTCTAGTATTAATATTTCTATCAATATGTTATATGCGGTTGGCACAAAGTTTTTGAAGTGTCATGAAAATGGCCGACAATTCATACCCTTTTTACGCAACGCAATCATTTCAATCCCGTTTTCTTTAATAAATCGCCTTATTTCATATTGCAATTTAAGATCCACGTAAATTCACGTATATACCTATTGTAAGTGAAATTGTAGGACGTAAATTAACATTTTTTAATTAGATAAATGCGTTCCAAATTTAGTTTCCGAAGATTTAAATTCTAACACTATTTAGCGCAGTCTATAAAAGTAATTATATTTTTCAGATCACAATGATACTTTCGCCGACATCATATTAACAATATTAGAATTAAGATGTTTCTTAATCCAGCCACGGGCCGGGGTCATCTTAAATAAAGTCGTCAATTTAATTAACATTTTCGTATTTAAATTCCGATATTGCTTACCATCAATAGAACTGGAACTAAGCACAGTAGGCTCCACGACATCACACGATACGATGACGACATGTTCACGACTGCGACTAGTAGACGATTGTGATGTAGTCGTATTCGCAAAGAGTTATATACTTAAATGAAGTCAAATTAATATTTATTAGGGTTTGTTATTTTCTTTATGCATTTACGTGAGTTAACACCTTGGTCCAGTTATACAGTATTCTAATATGACATACGACTGAACAGTAATACAACTATTCAACTGAAATTATAATATTCTTTTATGAAATTAAAATGAAGAACTAATGACATTACTAATTAGACCTTTAAAAATAGTTGTAGTAAAGTCAGCCAAATTTATTCACAAGAAAACTTTATCATACGCAAGAGGTGAAAAATAAATTGTTAATTAAAATTATGTAGAAAGTTAAATTGTATGAAAAAAAAATACATTGAGTCATTAAGAAAAAGTAATTCAATTCTTAGTAATTACAAGCATAGTAACAAACAAAAAAAAACAGAAAATAATTTTCATGCATGTATGTATGTATGTAGATTTGAGTCTCGAATCTTGATCACTATGAGGATTTGTTATATAATGATTAGAAGTCAAGTGAATTCAAGTGTCAGAGGTAACAACTAAATTCGTATAAACATTTGAAATATTTCGAAAACACAATTAATTAAGATAATTAAACATATGAGTAGTATAATAATTCAAATTAAAATAATATGTATGTTTAAAAGACCTTTTATTTAACAACCCTTAAGATTAAGATTAGCACACAGTTCACGCAGAGATGTCCATATATCGCTATAAATACGTCTAGATGTCGTTACGTAATCGTCTCGCGGGATCTCCCGTATCCCATTTTCCCGAGGGTGCAGGGGGATGGTCCAAGGGGAAGAGGGAGGGAGGGTGAACTCCGTTCGGTTCCTCCTTCAGTTGTGACGCGACGGTTTAGCGTGTGGACGTGTTGCTTGTGTGTGATCTGTTCTCTTATCGCGGTGAGTTGATAATATATGACTTTTTTTTCATTTATAATTTTTGTTAAAAAATGTAGGAATTAAGGGGGCCTTGGGCATGTTTTTTAATACTTTAAATATGGCTATAAAATAATTAAATACTGGCAGTGAGATTGAGCTTTTATTAAATTTTTGTTTGTGAATAATGCCGGCGATATTTTCTTTTGTTTTGCGTCGATTTTTCAAAGCTTTTTTATATCGGATAATATTTTTACCATTCAATTTTTTCATTAGCATCATTGCATGGAGATAAGAAATATCTGATATAAGAAATCGATCAAATTATACAAAAATCCAAAAAATATGTATGTTCAAAAATGTATGTATATCCAAAAAATATGCATGTTTTTTTAATAATGGTTCCAACAAATGGTCTGTCATATTATTGCCTTGTGTTCGAAGTTTTTATTCATTATAAGTGAATGCTGTCTCAAAGGGTTTGTCCCAAACTCCGACTCTTAGATCTTTTGCTTTTTTCTTTTTCGATATAGATAAATATCTAATATTGGTATATTTACATTCATATGTCTTTTTTGTTTCATAAACATTTAATGATTTCAATAAGATAAAATTTCATTCTTATATCGTTCATTCATTGAATGTTAGTCTCGTTCGGGCTTAATGTAAATTCAATCATACTGATTGGGCTAATATATTGTCATCTATTTTACATAATAGGGGTCTTCTAACTCAACCTCCATCATTCACAACAGGTATTGTTTGACCTTAACAGATTATAATGTAATGTAACAATTAACATTTTTCATGAAAATACAATACCTCTCACTTTATACCACGGATTTTTTTTAGGTTCAAATCTAGTCAGTTCTCAATATTGTGAATATTATCACATCTGTGAGCTAAAAAAGAAACTATCTAAAATTAAGATAGGTTCCAATAAGTAAAAGTGACAATAAGAAACTACATATCGGAATAAGTAACATTAAAAATCTACTTATTTTGAATATATTCATTGAGAGTTTCTAATTTCTACCTTGATTTAATTTTTATATCTAGTTATCTGACATCCTGCAACCTTTGAAGGGTCACGAGTCAAGAAGGTTAGGTACATTATTGACAGAACCAGAGGTCGCTCAACTTATATAATGATAAAGTCTGCTTAAATTTGATATTTTTTAAAGGGTCTCCATTAAGTCGTCCATAAATTGATACATACCTATTTATCTTTTGGGACGAGACTGTACCGTGAGGATATTCATTGACCGGAGTTAAAATTAATGATCCTGAGGGTTCAAAGGTATAGATTTGTCAATAATACCTCCGCGTTAGAGCCTTTTAATTATATTAAGCAATACCCGATTGAAGTCCTTTGTAGTGTAAAAGGACGCAAATTTAGAACCGTGAAGTTTAGTCGTTATTTGAAGTCATAAAATTAGGGCGGCTTAGTTAGGTTTATAGTTCTGGGACCAAGTAACAAGTAAAACTAGCGGATTCAATTTAGATTTTATCTAGTTTGTTATGCCGTTGTAATTGTTTTAAATATAATTACGCATATCACAAAGTGCGTCGTCACATTAGAGTAGAGCATATTAAAGTAGAGCCAAGATGTAATAAATGATTGCAGATCATATACGGGCTGGCTTGACTTACGTTCAATCTCTCTCACACGATTAAGAGTATAACTGGCAGCTTTCTTCAGAAATATAATCACTTGCTCTCTTTCAATCTTTCTTGTGCTAAGTATATTTTTTCCAAAAGCAGCAACCTTGCATTCATTTTTGCAAATACACATTCGTAGTATTTAAGTGGTGGCCTTCATTTATACTCAGTTGCATCGTGGGTTTGATTGTTCCATAAAATAAAAATAAATGCTTTTCATGATTTCTTATTTTTGCTATTGGTTGTGATTCGTGTCACATTACACTCTCAGAGGACCTCCGTAAGGAAAGGCCAAGTGTAAACCATTTACGAACCTAAGAATGACATGTTGCCAAATTAGATTACCGGGAAGTCACGTATTTTAGAGCAGGACGAATGTCCTTGTACTTGAATAGATTATATTACCACTACTAGTGTGACGACGAAAGAATATCAATAGATCTGCTTAGACTATACACACACATATACATATATATGTTCAGGACATTAGTAAATGTTTGCAACATTAGTTCAGAACTAATTACGAAAAAAAAAACAAAAACAAATAAAGAGAAGCACAATTTAATAGTAGTTTTAAGGGTGGTAATGCGATGTTATAAACTTTCTCAGTAAAAAGGTTATCCAATACAAAAAGTAATTTTAAAAACTACTTTTAGTTCTAACAAAAACAGGCTTACAAAAAACCCGATCTCTTAAGTTTTACTACAATAGTGCAAATGTAAAACATGTAGAACATATAATTAAAAAATATCGAATAAAAACAGTTGAATTTATGCTGATTTTAATTTATTACAATCTTTTACAAAATATAATGTTAATTTCTAAATTTATTCAGCTGGAGGTTCATTATCATCATAAGATATGATTTTACATAATTTTCGGCAAAGGAAGCGTTAAGAACTCCGATTCAGCCCTAAATCTTCATATTGTGCGCAAAATTAAAGAAACAATAAAATATTTTTGTCAGAATTGCGAGCGTCTCGCTCGTCACCCGCTGCTGGGAATGTGGAATAATGTTGCGGCTACAAACAAGGAATCTCGTAGCGATTTATGTTAAATCTATCGAGTTCATCCAGAAGAAATAGTAATGTAATGCATATTGTACCACCACATCAGATATATACATGATCGGATAGGTGTTATAAAAATGATTTCCAACGCAATACAGGTCAATTAACTTTATAAAGCTTAAATTAAAAACTGGAAACAAAGATAGAAAACCTCTGCTTGAGATATCTAAAATTTAATTATTTGCAATCTCCTATATCAGAAACATCAAACAATAAAAATATCTTTTTCCCACCGCTTTTTTCTTTTTCCACCGGAGTAAAAATATACTTTTGCCTACCCTTAGGGTCCGAAGTCTTAGGGATCAAGGTTTAAGCTAAATATAAGTTAGTCAGTAAGTGTTAATAGGTAGTAGATTTTTGTATTATTTACTTTAATAACCTAAGTTGTTAATATCAAATTAGTGTATAAAAAAGTGGCTAAAAATATTAGGACATATATACACCTTTTCATGTTTGGACAATCTGCAATCTGAACAGCTGTGCCTATTAGTCGGGAGAACTCCCGAATCTGTCCGTGTGTGTGTGTGGACTGGAGAAGGTCGTTATGTTACAGTTACAGGTCATATCTGATGACTAAACCAAGGAAGTAGTCAATACTTAGACAAACGTTTTTAAAATGCACTTTCTAATGTTAGTTGCAGGGGTTGTAGTCTCCAAATTCAAGTCAAAATTGTAAGTTGAATGTAAGTTGCATACAAAACATTTTCTCATTTTCAATACTACCCCTGACTTGAAAAAGTTATTGCCACAGAACTAAAAAGAGCCGGCGACAGAAACTCACCTGTGGTATTATACATCCTAAAACTTTCCCCAACAAATGGGCTATCAAATATAAAAATGTTTTTAAAAGCACTCCGGTAGTTTCACAGTTTATCGCGTTCAGCAAAAAACAAACACCAATATAAAATTTAACACTTTATTTATAATTTCATGTTATTTCGATATACATTTCTAAATGTTATAAAAACTCAATTGAGTAATTTAAATAAATCCCAACAAATGTATTGTTATCGACGATGATAAAGTGAAGTGAAGTCTATAAATTGTGGTTGAAGAGTTATGTAAAGGGATTTCTCCTGAGAGTCTATCTTATTATGAATTGTCCACAATCGTATATTTATTGTGTATAATAAGGTTTTTGAGTATAAAATATAATAATTATATGAAATAAAACTCGGCCACATATTTGTACTTTAAGTTAAGTTAATCATTTTATAATATATATTTTATAGATATATGGTCCCTCCAACTTAAGTAATTACAAAATATTATTTTTATTTACCACGTAGTCAGATAGAACCGTGAATAAATAATGCAATAGTTCTATTAATAATATCAATAACTAGATTTTGCATGTTTCGGGACTCGTCTTTTACCTTTTTGTTTTGGAGTGCAATAGAGTATATAATAATGTATTTATTGTAACAGTTGGGTATATATCTAATTATATCAATGTACCTCGAGGTCCAACACAGAAGGTACAAATGCCTGTCTATATAATGTAGCTAATAGGAGTGTAATGAACGCCTATTCCGTGTAGTTTTGCTTCAATGCCAAGATCGCTGGCTTCGTCTGATAAAATGAACTGAGGTCTGTCCCGGGGGAGAGCGGATAATGAAGCAGACGGTCCCCTAGCTACCAAGGACACTCCTACTGCGATTTATGAGAAACTTAATTAGGACTAAATCGGATTACAGAATATTGATCACGATCGTACTATCCTAAAATGCTAATTCGTGCAATTTTGTCATAAAATATAAAATAAGAAAGACCACAAAGCAGGAATTGAACCTACGTATTTTATGATATCGTGCTACTACTATGTCAACTGAACTATCGTGTGAATTTACCAAACTATTTTCTATTCGTAAAAGTGTTGAGAATTAAAAGTTAATTATGTGAGATGTTTTTTTGAATTTTTGAATTAATTGAACTGATGTAGTAAGTACATGCATAAGACTCGTAAAATCTATAATCAAATGAACTACTTATATCTGACACTATCAGTTGCTCTGCCACTATCAGTTGCTCTGCCACTTAATAGTTGCTCCACTAACATAACGCCATGTTTTTGATGTCTGTGTTTTATTTTCTGGATAATGTTATTAGGTAAAGTACAATATGAAACGTTTGTAACAGGTTTGTTATTAGGTATTTTGAAGAGTATTTTATTTTAGATCTTTAATAATAATAATAAATTTACTATTACGATTAATACAGTAACTTAAGAATGGAGCTAGTTATAAGTGTAGAAGAAGGGCTATCGCAATCTCGAACTTATTGATTCCCTCGTTATCTGTTCTCTCTTTTATGTATGTATGTACGTATGTATGTCTGTAAGTATGTACGTATGTATGTCTGTAAGTATGTACGTATGTATGTATGTACGTGCGTCTGGTCGAGGGCCGGCGTGACTCGCCAACTACGTGTTCAAAGTTTTCTTATTTTGTATGTGTTGGATTAAGTTAAAGTAAGAATAACAAACAAGTTATTTAAAAAGTTAATAGCTCGGTCTAACTTATAACAAGTATTAGAAATCATTATATTATATATATAGATCTATATATACACATATATATATATATATATATATATATATATGAATATCCTACCTTAAAGAGTAGGTACACATTTAATTTTTTACCAATGTTGTATTGTAAGCCATTATTAATTAATTTATTAAATACATATATGATGATACAGTGAATATTAAAAATTATCATTAGCAATTTTTTGAATAAAAAACTAGGATGTTGCTTATTTATTTGTATTTGCGGGCGTGAAGCAGGTATCTCTGTTGCTCGTGTTGAAGTAAGTCCTTCCTTTTCTCTTTCTCGAATAGGCTGCATAATACTTTAAAATTTAAGGGATTCCAATCAAGCCGTAAGCCCTTAAATCCTTTCTTTTTGCATGAGTAAACAATTACGAATCTCTTTATCAAACTGTGGAACAAACAAAGTCACGTGTCTTTTCATTCGCACCCGTAGGACACTTTGATCAATCCCTGATTTATTGTTTTCTATAGGGTGTGTTAAGGCAAAGAATAATGATCTTTACGTGTAAATCTTACTGCTTACTTTTAAATGACAGTTTCGATTGGAACGATTGAGGGTATGCGGTTAACAAAGTGCAACAGCATTTTGCTTTGTATTGAAGTGTTTTCGAATATCAGTCCCTGTGATAATTAGCTGAGGGTTGTTAATGCAATTGAAGTTGTATTGTGAGACAGTATAGCTCATTTTACATTGAAAAGTTTGATTGGGTGAGGGGGACCGTTTTTTTTATAATAGTGTAAATGAAGTAGTTTATAAGTACACTAGCTGCGGGCTAGCTGTGTGTGTATATTAAAAATAAGATTCGTTACTAAAGCTACGGAAGGGTGGCGGTTTTTGTAATAGACTTCCACTTAAAAGTTTTAAATAATAATTGCATACTTTCTACTTTAAACAAATGACACTATTATGCCATAAACATACTTTTTTCGAAAACCTTTATGGATATTTTCGCCTCCACCTTGGGAGTATAGTAGATGGTTTTATTTTTAAGGTTACCTACAAAACCAGATCGTCCTAGTATCCCGATACTTAGTGGGACCTAGAAAGGGGCCAAGGTGTTCTTTTTTTTTTTTAAATTTGCCTACCAAAATGACCCCACTCTGCCTGATCTTAAGCAGCCAGTGAAGTCTAAAAATGGAGGCCACCATCCTCATTCACGTAAAATAGAATGCAGTATGGTGGTCTCCACTATGGCGGCAATATGAAGTGCTGAACTGTTTGGTTCGTGATGACAAAAAATCCACTGTGAAAGGGTGGCACTTCTGTCCTGCGCGTGTTGTTCTAGATCGGAAAGGAGAGGATGGGATAAGTTGGAAGAGTTCGTCGGAGCACTCGCCGTTGTGTAGGCGATAAAAGACTGCCATAGCGGCAACGTCTCGACGCAAATGTAAAGGCTCCAGGAACCCCGTGGCCTTTGGGTTTCCAATTACACGAACCGCTCACTGCTGCAACCGATCGAGAGTGTCAAGCAAGTACTGAACTGAGCCATCCCAAAGATGAGAACAGTACTCCACACAGAGGCGAACCTGCGTCCTATATAAAAAACGCAGCTGCTCCAGCGTAAAGAAGCGTCTCACCTTGTTCAGCACTCCCAGTTTTGCGTGAGGCTGTTTTAATGGCACTCTCGATGTAAGCTCTTGGGTTAAAGTCCTGGCTGAGGTCTACGCCCAAGATGTTGAGTCTATCCTGGAGGACTAATTGCGTGCCCCGAAACGAAGGAAGAGGAACGGAGACTTTTTGGCGGAAAACGCGCAAACCTGTGTTTTCATGACCCCATCGTGAGACAAGGTTAAGGACCTGGTTCAGCTTAATAACAAGATCCTGTCGTTTCCTTTCGATGTCGGTCTGTTTTGCCGCAGGGTGTTCGAAATATCGCCCGTGTACCGTGGAATCGTCAGCATAGCAATGTGTGTTGCCCAGGTTCAACATATCGTAGACAGGACGATGCGACAGGACAGGGCGATAGGACAGAGCCCTGAGGCACACCTGCATTTACCTGCCGAAAACTTGAGGCCTATCCGTCGCAAAGGACTCGGATTTGATGCTCATGGAGGAAAGCGGCGATCCAATTGCACAAACGGGGTGGCAAACCGAAAGCAGGAAGCTTGGACAAAAGCGAACAATGCCAGACTCTGTCGAACGCTGTGGCAATATCAAGGCTGATAGCCAAAGATTCGCCATGCCGATCCATAGCCTCACCCCAGAGATGCGTGACATACGTTAGAAGATCACCCGTGGATCGATTTGGTCTAAAACCATATTGACGATCATTTATTAGAGAGTGATCTTCTAAGTATTGAATCAGCTGTTTATTGATGATCCGCTCGAGCACCTTCGAGAGAACTGAGGTGATGGCTATTGGACGATAATTTGCTGGATCAGACCGATCCCGTTTTTTGCGGATCGGTTGAATATTCGCCCCTCTCCAAGCCTCCGGAACAGTTCCTGAGGAGTACGACTGGTGGTAGAGGCGCGTTAGTACTGGAGACAACTCCGCTGCACATTTTTTGAGTACCACCGTGTGAATACCATCCGGTCCGCTGGCCTTTCGAACATCGAGTGACCGTAGTTCCGCACGGACGTCACGTTGCCTGATACGAATTTCCTGCATGGTGACATCACAGGAAGAGACATTAGGCGGTTGTGAACCACGGTCATCAATGAGAATATTAGCCGCAAAGAGATTTACCAGTAATTCAGCCTTCTCTTGCGGCTCATGGGCAAGCGATCCATCCGGATATTTCAGCGGGGGCAGCGATGGCTGACAGAAGTTCGATTGCACGGCTTTAGCAAGACGCTAATAGCTACGGCTGCCCGTAGGGTGCGACAGAAGTTCTTGTCCAAAGCGTGCAATACGCTGGGCATCCGCTCTTAATTAAGCCCTCTTGCACTTCTTTGTAGCTTTATTGTACGCTGCTTTTCGGCGATGAATGTCTGGATCGTGGATAGTGAGTGCCCTGATCTATGCGCGGTACGCTGACTGTTTTTTTCCAACCGGATCAGCGCATTCACGATTGAACCACGGACGAGATTTGCTCGTGTTTGTGACCTCAGTATACGGAATATAATACTCCATACCTAAACTGATTTCACCAACTACAGCAGACGCACTTTCCGACAGATCTCTGTTTTCAAAGCAGCGTGAGGCCCATGGGATGTGTGCAAAATAGTTTCGCATACTAACCCAGTCTGCCGACGAATAGTGCCAGAGCCGTCGCTTCACCTCTACGGGTCGTAGAAGGGTGAGACCAGGCATTGAAGCGTACACCAAACAGTGATCGGAAGTACCCAGAGGGGCGTGCACCGATACAGTATATTGGGCTGGCTGATTCGTCAGCAGTAGGTCTAGCAAAGAGGGCGCTTGATCTGACACGTCGGGTATCCTGGTAGGCTGGCGTACCAATTGGGTCAGGTCGGGCGTGAGAGCGAATGCATGGGCAGTTCATCCCGCATGGTTCGATCTGGGAGATCCCAGCCAGGTCTCATGGGCATTGAAGTCTCCCAGAAATACCAATTCAGCGTTCGGAAACCGCTCCTGTGCTTTATCTGCTGCCTGACTTAGGTGGTTGAAGAGTCGAGTTGTCTCAAAGTCTCCGGTGTGGGATTGGTAGAAGTACGAGTAAATTCGACTACGAGAGCCACGATTCACGTGTACCCAAAGGAGAGATAGGGAAGGGCCTTCCATGCATCGCAGACGACGACAACAAACATCCGTCCTGACAAAATGACAAACTCCAGCTTTTGCTAGGAAGCTTTCCTCGAGAATATAGCCAGGATAATTTAGGTATGCAGTGTCGTCAGGACGGTGAATTTGTGTCTCGGTTAAGAAAAGCAAGGCCGGGCGCGCCATCTCAAGATGTTGGTGGACGGCATTGAGGTTTGAATGGAGTCCACGAATGTTAGTGAACTCCACCTCAAATAGAGTGTTGGTAGGGGAGGAAAGGGCCGCTTTTGTACAAAATACTTTTCTTTGTACTGCCATGAGATTAAAAAGAGGGGGGTGGATAAAGATGGCAGCGGTTGCAGCGGTATGGAACAAGGTGCAAAGTTCTGTGTTGTCATTGGACTGTGTGATATGGCGGTAGCCGATCCACCGAACGGTAGGGCCCCTGTATCCTCTCGGAAATGGTCGCCGGGTCCAACCGTCCGGTCACCAATTGGCACGACGAAACACTCCGGAATTATGCGCGACCTAGTGGGGCAGCCTCCTTAGATGGTTAGTCCAAGTTGGGCCCCTGTACTATGCCGCGGGTGGCCAGCGGCCCCATAGTTTCTACAGGTCTCCTTGTTCGGCGGGTCGACTCACACCATTCACACAATGACTTCACGGATAATCTACTGTCCCACATTTACTGCACCCGATGCCATCTTTGCATCTGTTGGGCCTCCGGAACTCATCACTCACCGTACGAAACGCAGTAGTATGAATACTGCTACTTCACGCCGATATTCTGTGAGAGGGTAGTACTTCCCCGGTCGAGCCAGCCCATTCATGCTGTTACCAGCTAGGCTCTACTACTTAACTCTGTTCAGTTCTATCTAGTGCAGACACGAATTTGAACCAAAATCTGAATCTGTACCCACCGCGTCCATACTAATCATCGCCAATCTCAATCTAGGTTTCGCGTCTGTTGCCTGGATCATTTACCCACCAATCACGCTTGGCGGAGAGAGATACAATCTTTACGATCCCTGATAGCCACTTCTTCTCAGTATCAAGTAAACCACCATGTATCCCTCAAGGGGTCTTCCCTAGACCACTTTGCAAGATAATTACTTGGGACGACCCCTGTGGAGTAAGGGACTGAGGGCCTGCGCCCTTTGTTGATGATTTTCTCAAGCCGAATTTTCATTGACAAAATTAGAAGCTCTTTCCTTCTTGAGTTTCGCTTGGTTCAGGCGGTGCCCACCGCGTGGGAAGTCTCCAAATGGTCATAGTCATCGGATCACGTCCACTGCTGGCCACTCGTGGATGAATACAGGTCGCCCTTATAATATCAATTTACTAACTGACCCACCCTGACTCCATTCGATTAAATTTTAAATACTTGTCATAGTGATATTTACAATTATCCTGAAATAGGTATTTATAAAATTTTATACAAATGTTATTAGGTCTCTTAGAAATGGAATTCACAAAAAAAATCCCTTTGTAATCTGTTGTATTGTAAGAAAATTAATTATTTTTAGGCTACAATACTGTATATAAAAGGAGATATAATTAATTTAGATGTACATGGTCTGTTTTTTTTTCAAGGGAAGGGTAATTACATAATACATAATAAAATATTTCTGCTTCGCGGTTTTGCCTCTTAATTGGTTATTGATAAGTTCCATATTAGGAATTTTATTTTTAATTTAATAAAATATATTTATACAAAGTTCATAGGAATTTGACAATTTTCCTCGAAAATTATTCAATATACGACCTCAATACATGTATAGATTATCGAATGTTCTCGACTTTCTATTGCTCAGGAAGTATTCTAAATGCTTCCTTCCTCCGATACTGGGGGAACGCAGATTCCTTATTTTCATAGTAAATAAGAAGCAACTTTAACTTACCGTAATACGATCTAAATTCAAATGCAATAATCTCCATTCTATTCTGTATACAAAATAAGACTTAAATATAAATCGACAAGGTTTAGAATGTCTATAATTGTCTGTATTAGTTTCGAAAAATTCTAAAGTTAGCTTTTAAAAAGATATTTATTAAAAAATTTTGGAATTGGAATGTAATATGTCCATTATAAGGATATTACATAAATATAATGAAAATGGTAACTATATTGTTTTAGCATTACAAATAATACGTGTATGTAAATTACATAATATAACATTACGTAACTTATCATTTGGTCAATGTTATAAATTATATTTGAGTTTGTGAAATACTAGCTTAGTCAATATACTACATATTTATCCTAGTGCGTTATATTATCGTGATTATTTAGATCTCTTAATAAATAAATATAATTAATAAGAGTAATAATAAACAATAAGTATAAATATATTAATAACACTAACTATCGTATGGTATAAGTATGAACCTCAAGATCTCCAAGGGTATTAGTATGTATATAAAGATATCATATATAATATATAAGGTAGGCTAAAGGCAGACAAAGGCTAGTATATATCGGAACCAATCTTCGCATTGAAGGCAGGTATAATAAAATAAATCAAGCCTTCTCTGTGTCAGCAGTTAAGACGTTGTAAATCGTCCCTTGAGATTAAACGTGTAGTATAGTATAGTATAGTATGTGCATCTACTACAAGAACTATGTACTTCTATAAGTATATATTAAATAATAATAATAAAACCTTATTTTCAACATCAATCCGTTTCGTGTTAATAACAAAAATATATAAATAATAATAATAATATGAATTTTTAGACGAAAGAGCCTAGTGTCCACGACAGAGGGAATCCTAGTGTGGAGGCTGGTGGCCTATGTATTGTATTTCTTTTTGAACAATAAACATTTAGTTATGATTATAAAGAAAAAAAAAGAAAAAAAACAGGACAAATTACACAAATTGATCTAACCCCTTATGGGTAAGCAAATTATTTGCTTGTGTTAAGGGTATTAGACAGCGATAGAAATAAATAGAAATACACATTACAAATACTGAGAATATATTTAATAAACGACCAAAAATACAGACATCTATGCTCATCACATACATGCCTGTCCCTGCCGAGAATCGAACCCGAAAAAAAAGTATAAATATACTACTATTTGTATTTATATTTTTTGAATAACATTTAATTTAAATCTTATTTTAGTATCGGTCTCTATACATGCTGGGGCAATCTATGTATGTATGTGGATGTAGTGACTCAGTATCGAACAGTCAAACTTTTTACATACAACCTTCAAAATGTTGTTTTTATTTCGCTACAGCAATGCAAAAAAAAGAATCAAGAAGCGGTGCTGTTACGCGGGAGTTTCAACCTGTTTTTCCGTCACGCTGAAGGCATCATTATTTTGATAAATGAACCACAAGACATACGTGTAAAAAGTCTTAAAAATATGTAATTATAGTCTTTGAAATTTATTCTAATAATTGTAATTAAATTTTCGTGAACAAGGATGATCATCAAATATATATTTACCCGGCTATGTTCACGTAAATAATTATAATGTTCACGTAAATAATTATAATGTTCACGTAAATAATTATAATGTTCACGGAAATTAGTCTGACTAGTTTCAAACACGTTGGCATTTGGCACTTCATGAGCTTGAAGCAGGGCGGACTCGTAGCGTGTACTGATAATTCTAATTACTTGATAAATTGGCATAATCAATTGGTACACCCATATCATGTCTTCTTGACTGCAGCATAGACTTAAAAACATATACTAGTAAAAGAGTATTACCAGTGATGCGCAGTCTGTAGTGGTGAACGCACTATTTCAACGCCTTTATATTACGAATTCATTAAATTTTATTGATCTACCCACCTTTTAAAAAAATATGATTTATCAAGGAATTGGTGAAAGATTTTAAGTGAAAAGGATAGTGAGCAACGAGTTTTAGAAAAGAGATGCCGTGAAGATGATTCATTGGAAGATAAAGAAGGATTTGTAACAGTTCAGAAAGAACCAAAACGGATTGCCAGTAGTAATTCTATTTCTAATAATGGAGCAAATGCAGAATATAGGATTAGTTTATCCTCAAAAGAAATCTTACCCAGACATTTTGGTATAGCGAAACTATTGAGGTCGGAAAACATACATGGTATTAGTAAAATAATATATAAAAACCCTTATAAAGTAGTAATAATTTAAAAAAAAAAATTATGAGCTAATAAATTAATTTAATACGAAAAATTTATCAATTTAGAATATAGAATTTTCCCCGCCGATGACAATATTTTGTCGTATGGAATTGTCAAGCAGCTAGACATAGAAGAGGTAGATAAAGCAATTATTCGAAATTTAAAATCGGATTAAGAAATTTTCCCAGTAAGGAGACTTAACGATTGAATGATAAAGGTGAATGGGTTAATTCAGAAACAATTCGTTTAACTTTTAAAAGTGTCCTTGTCTCTTGTGTCAATTGTAAGGGATCACATATATTATTTTATACAAATGTCCTATATTTTTAAAAGAAAAAGAAATCTGAGAAATTATGTCTGAAAATAATTGTAATTATCGGAATGCAATGAAAATGTTTGTTTCAAATAAGAATAATCCAAATAATATTCAAGTAAAAATAAAAGAAAGTCAACCATCAAATGTACAAGAATATAATACAATAAATGTTCCAAATGACGGAAGGTCTTACAGAGATTTCGCTGTAGAGGCTTATATTCATCAAAATATGTCGAAAGAAGATGAATTAAAAGTCGTATATATATGTTTGGAGTCTCAGACAGGTAGGGCTAGAACCAAATCAGGAATAAAGAAGATAACTAATAAGAAGGGAAAAGATCAATCTCTTCTGCATCAAGCAAAAGTAACAAAAGACATAGAGACACAAAGCAAAGAAAGTTAAAGTGGTTATTTTATAAAATCGGAGAATAAGGGTTTTCTAAATATATTTCTAAAGGTTAATGAGATAGTCAAACCTGATATTAATTTGAAAAAAAAAAAAATTTAAATTAATAGTTCAGGAATTTTGGTAGATTATTAAAAGTTTTGTACAAAATGGGAAATAATGTAAATCATTTTTTTCGATTTTATTTAATGGATAGAGACACTGCCACGTCAAATTTTATCTAACTTAAGTATTTTGCAGTAGAATGCTGAAAGCGTAAAAAAAAAACGTACGGAATCAGAAAAATTACTGTTACAGGAAAAAATCATATAGGCTTAATTTGTGAAACATGGCTGGACACAAATTCTTATTTTAATATAAGTGGTTACAACATTTTTAGAAAAGATCGAGGGGATTTGTATGGGGGTAGCGCTTGTATTATTGATAAAACTATTAAAGTTGAGAAATAATTTTTATCTAATTGTAATCCGGGAATAGAGATTAAATTTATGAAATTATTCAACTGTAATAAAGTTAAAAAACTTATTTTAGTTTACTGCCCGTCATCAGTTAATGCTTCTTTATTTGACTGGGAGCATATTTTTTCGATTTTTCCAAATTAGCTGATTTCGATTAGCTGGCAATTTCAACGCACTTCACACTAATTGGTCATGTAAAACAGATACAAGAGGTAGACAAATTTATGATACAGCACTAGACGCGGGATATATATCCATTAATAATGGAGAATATACAAGAATTAAGAATGTTAACAATGCTACTCAAAGAATATCTCCTGATATAACATTTATGTCAAGTGACATAGTTTTAGGTTTTAAAAAGGAAGTATTAAATGAAAATTTTGGAAGTGACCATCTCTTTATAAAAATAAAATACAATTTTATAGATTCTACAGTTACATCGATACGACGTAACTTTAAATTAACAAATTGGGATTTATACACAAAATATATAGAAAAGCGTCTACCTTCTTTGGAACCAGATACTAATATTCAATTATCATATAAAGTTTTAAAAATTTGATAATTAGTTCAGCTAATATAGCCGTTCCGCTAAAAAAATATTTTGTAATCTCAGTCAGAATTTTTGACCAAAGCCATATTGGAAACCAGATCTTTCGAAATTAGTAGCTGGACGTAGATTAGCTTTAAGCTGATTTCGTAAAAACCCTATACCTGAGAACTTAAATTTTCTTAAAATGAAAACCCGAAATGCAGAAAACGCATTAAATAAGGCAAGGACGTTAGATTGGGAAAATTATTGCATTAATATTAATGAATCAACAAATGCTTAGCATATGTGGTATCGTGTGCGTTGGATTAAGGGATTTAGATTGTCTAAAAGTTATGCATATAAAAATAAAAAATAATCTTTTACATAATCTCGCTCCTGATTATGTTACTAGTAAACCACCAGGAGACTTTTCAACAATTATAACTTTAGAGAAACCATTTTTTTTTACAATTATAACTTTAGACAAGCCATTTTACAAAAATTATTCAATTATATTATAAAGAGAAGCAAGGCAGCTGGCTTGGATGGAATTACTTCAATGATATTTCATTCACCATTATCTGGTAAAAAATATTTGTTGGAGTTATATAATGGTATTATTCATAACTTAGACCTATATCTTTGATGTCTTGTTTTTGTAAAGTTTTGCATGCTGTGCTTACTAAACGTTTATAATGGTTTATAGAAAAATACTTTCCTCGTATACCTTAAGATATAGAAGAGGTCACTGTTGTCAAGATTTCCATGGCTAGATTAGTTACACAGATACAAATAGGTTTTGCAGAAAAACATCAAACAGTAGCTTGTTTTTTGGATATGGAAAATGCCTATAATAACGTTTTGAATGAATTAGGTTTCTGGTACAAAACTGTGTCAATATTAGTGAAATTATCTAAGTGAAAGGCGTCTTAGTATTCAAGACGATAATAACAATTTCAGTTATACGACTACATTTACTTATAAAGACCTGGCTCAATGTGACCCTATCTCCCCAATACTTTTTGATATAGTGACTTTAAAATTATATGACAAAATAAAACTTGTTTCAATTTGTCAATACGCAGACGATTTTGTAATATATGATATCAATAAAAATGTTATTGACAGTGTTCATATAATGCAAGATTTATTAATATATATTTAATAATTATTTGAATGAAATAGGTTTGGAAATATCCACCATTGCAATTAAGAAGAAAATATTTAGCCTTTAAATATTACTTAAAGTACCTGAACTTTAGGAACTGACAGGAGTCAGTGAAAGGAAATATCACTACTAAGTTAACACACGACCTTAACGATATTTGCAATAATAATAGATATTGGGACAATAAAAAAAACCACTGCTTGTAACAGTATAGAATTATGTCAAAGAAGAACCAATAGCGTCTTCGTTACCTCTTGAAATGTTTACTTTGTCTACTTGGGTCACTGATATACAAATATACGACAAATTAAAATTTTATTTGAAAAGTGTTACTAGAGCAAAAAAATAAACAGATATTAACGTTTTAAAAAACAATATAATAAAAGAAATTAATGAAAAATATGCAGGACGGTTTGTAATTTACACAGATGGTTATAAAAACGCGGATGGATGTGGTATAGGATTTCATGTTGTGTCTAAAGTTCATTATAACATGTTTGATAATGATTGTTTATAAAGGCGTTATATTACGTTAATTCCATTAATCATAAAAAAAGTACTTTTATGTACCGATAGTAGAAACGCACTTCAACATATAGCTCGATGCGCCTCTGGTTTCAGAGGTGTTTCGGTAACATATGATGTGCTAAATACGATTAATGCACTCAACAATAAAGGCGTGGATTTGATCCACACGTAGGATTAATAGGTAATGAGAAGGCTGACATTTTCGCAAAGCATGGAAGAACAAACAGTGAAAAAACACGCGTAAAGTCAAACTTTTCTGAGATTTTACCCAAATACAAACGTAGACGTCTTAAAGACTGGAAGGAATATTTTAATCAGCTGTCTTTAGAAAGGGGAATATGGTACAGAGTACTTCAATGTCAGCCTCCTTATGTGCCTTGGTGTTATATGACCAGGTCGAGCAGAATATATATTGTACTAGCACACAGTCTTAGATTGGGACATGTTCCTAGGAATAAGTTTTGTAATCACATGCGCAAATGAGCTTTCACCCTACTGTGATATGATATGATAACGTATACCATTTCTTAGTATTATTATTAGTTTAAGCATTTATAACATCCTTGGGTTTAAACAGAACAAATATGAAAGTATTCATCATAATATTTTGGCACACCCAAATTCCGAAGAAGCTTATAATTTATTTACATTACTTTATAATATTTGATTAATGTATATATAGATATATGTATATGTATATGTTTATAATATTTTTTATGGTTTAGTTTTAAGTTTTTTGTTAATTGTTATATAAGGTACAATAGGGCTGACATAAACATTTCAGTGTAAAAGCCCTTAACATAATAAAGATTTAAAAAAAGTCTTATCAGTGAAATTAATAAATTGTTTTTTTTTTATAAGTCCTAAGGAAGTTTATAATATTTAAACATGTAACTGTTACTATTTTTTAAATAATACTCTCTATTATTGAATAGGAAGTGCATTTAAACAATTACAGCAAGATATTAAGTGCTCTCTAAAACATATGGTAAATACAGACAAAGCTGTCTCTTAGGTGGTTTCAATAGGTAGTTCTGAACTAGTATTCGTAACTTATATCACTGTCCTGTAATCAAGAATATCAGAGTTGCGAGCAACTGCTTGTGTTCAAATAAGGTTAAAATTGTTTTATTATAATATGTACCCCTTATAACAAATACAAGGTCAGGCAGACTGCAACTATATATATAAGTAGGTGCTAGGTAATGTTTATGTATTTACTTTTTATATATATTATATTTATCTTTAGCTTATTTAACAAATTAGTAGTTTGAAACTACAGTGAGTATCACTATATGTTGTAGTTGTAAAACTTTTTTTTTATGCGGACATCGAAGAAGTATCGTTTAACAATATGACAGATTGAAAAATAGAGATCGCGTTTTATAATGAGAAATGCGTTACTACAGTTCCTTATCAGATTATTAAGAGATGTTAACATAAGTTCTTTGGATTTCATAATAGTTTACAGTTTAGTATCCTTCTTGATAAACATTCATTCAAATGACACTACCATAAGTATTAAAATTAATGAACAGTTAAAATAGAAAGTGTTGATGCATGCCTATTACGAAAGATTATTTATGAAAAAATATCATTACTATTATGTATTACTGAGAAAGAAAACTTGAAAGCATAATATTAGTGGAAAGTTTAATATTAATAAAAGCTAAAAGACGACTATATCGAAGTTGGCTGGTTTATTAAAATATTTCAACGGATTATTCGTAAACAAGGATATTTGATTATTCGCAACACTAACCTAAATTGCCATACTAGGTAACTTTGTAACGACTTATATAAGAAAAAAGGCTTCCATAGTTACGTAAGGGATAATAAATTATATGAGTTAGGCCTATACAAAGTTGTTTCAACTTGAAAAATATTCAAAAGATATCTAACAGTAAAAGTAAATGTAGTAAAAAGCTAAAGGAGTAGTGCTAAATAAATATAATGTTCACAGATGCAGCGTCCCTGGAGATGAGCGCGTGCGCAACCAACTTCTATCTCGCTCGCTCACTCCCCGTCCCCCTCCCGCGCGCGCCATGTCGCGACAAGTTCTTCTAGTGCTCGCTACTGTTATTGGTAAGGTATATTTTAAATATATCAAAAGTCTAATGTTCATGAAAACTGTCGTTATTGGTTTTTTTCATTATAGAAAATTCACGTTATTAAGATATAATATATGATATTTCTTTTTTTCAATTTTTATTACTTATTCAGTTTTTATAAATATATACACTACAGACATTTCAGTATTTTTTACCATTAAACCTAAGAAAAAATTAAAAGTACTTAATGTATAAAGGGAAAAGCTAAAAAGAGAGTCTTATTTTACCTAAATTTTTTGAAAATGTGTTGTTTCAGATTGAATTTAATGAACCAAAAAAAAAATAACGCTCTCTTCTTAAAATATAGTCCCATTCCTAAAAGCCATTATACTAGGGCTCCATAAAGGCACAGAAGGTAAAACAAAAAACGTCAACAGCATAACAATTTTTATACAAATTGTACACTTAAGACGTTACATTCATCTTACTCTTGTCTTGGAAACTTCCCCTTCCCCTCCCCTCTTGCCAATCCCCTCTCAGGCCCTCTCCCTCTGTACTGCGAGCAATCTGTCAGTGCGACGTCCGTTTCAATCATGCAACTTTCGTGATTGTATCACATTAACATAAAATTAGCGGTTTATGGCACAAGCGAAGCGTTTTTTATAACGACGAAAATGTGATACTCTATATTTTTATTAATTTCTTATATTATTTTTTGCCTCTTTAACATACGCTGACATAGATCAATTGATACATAGGTATTTATAATAATGAAATATACAAGCGGCATATAATTATCTTTGTTTATAAACTTTAATAATAACTGCACTCAGATATTTTAAAGTTAAATACAAACCCATTACGATTTATCGAGACTTCCATTCCCTCGCCACGGGTCGTTACGCAGACTGGTATCGTGTGATTATGACGAGCTTTCAACTCGCTGTAAGAAAGCAATTTTGTTTACAACTATCTGTTTATCTCGTTCCACGTTTTAATCAGTTAGTATTAATTTTGAAAGATATAATTTCATTTAATACTAGTATATTTTTTTTCAATCGCAATACCGCTACCGCTCGCTAATGTGAACGCATTCTTATATAGCTATGTGGTAGAGAAAATGGAAAACGAGCTCACTGACGCGTGTAACAACTCCCGAATATTACAATAATACTGTGTCAATATGTCCTGAAGGTTTTCAAACAATGCCGAGAATATCACTTTCTGTTTCTTAACAGTCACAGAATGACAAACATTTGTTAGATAATGTATTTTCTTTAAAATGATCTAAGCTTTACCGTTGTTGTAGGAGGCGGATGAAATAAATTTTTTGATGTGTAATAGAATTCTGTAATGAAATAAAACCTTTCTATATTGTAGTGTTTGTAAAAATATAGGCAGAATTTTTAATATTGATATTTCTTTAATAGTCAGCCGGGATTTAGAACCGTTTCCAAATATTATTTGTTAAATAATCTTTTTAGCTGTACTCAATATTTTACGATTTAAACCAAATGTTTATAACTTGATCTTAACAACATTATAAATATTTAATATCTTAACAACACAATAGGTTAATGAACTATAGATTAAAATATAAGTTTGTCAATTTTTACTTTTGATAGAAAAGTTTAATAGCTGAGATAATATAACTTATTTGGTTGTAAACGATATTTATTAAAAATTTATCGATGTCGACTTAAGCTCCATCAATTTATTTATATTTCAAGACACATCATTATTATTTTCAACGTGTTATATTCCTAACCACAAAGATTTTATAGTTACGGGAAAAATTGTGAATAGGTATAATGTGGTTATTTTTATATTTTTTTGTGGTCTTTAATGTCAACATGTTCGCTAAAAGGTTTGAAATCATAAAATGCCAAAAGTTAATTGTGGCGTTTGACACTTTACGTATCTTTTGTAGATTTATGAAAATATTTTATGAAAATCTTTACAGCATTCACTAAAATGCTTTTTATTTTTTCTCGTATGAATCAACGTGGAACTAAACTGGATACAACTTTAAAAATATTTATGTCATTTTTCCTTTTACCTACTCTCAAATAATTTTGTTTTCTTAAGGACTCTTCATGTTCTGTATACAAAGTCATTGTAACATGATAAACAGTAATAATTCATAAATACAAGGTATCTCATAAAATTAATCCTTTTGTAATTAAACTTTCGTGAACCATGATCATTATTAAATATATATTTACCCGGCCCTGTTCACATTAATTTATCGAACTTTTGCTCTAATTAGGCCACAATCCCGATAAATTATTACTTGAATATTGCCGGGTATATATGTATTTGAAAGTAATCCTGATAATGGGCCTAGATAAGGTGTCTCTTTTATTAAACGTAATAATGGAATACTAACGAAAATAAAACAGCAATTATGACAGCTAGTGGTTCAGTGACCTCCCCGCTAGCGGCCACAGCGCATGTCTCACAACACGATCTATTCTGGACATCATATAGAGACGCACATTTTTTATCAAAAATCAAAAGCATTTATAGAATTGAAATTATGTTTAAATTTTAAAAGGATAATATTTTCTTATCCATATTACCCTACTATATATTTTTTGGGAGTTTTGTTTGTGTACCGTATATAAACTGTAAGGTTTGATTTAATGTTATATTTTCGCCCAGTATTCATATACTATACCCCTCAGTATATTTAAAATACCCTATTAGACATTTAAGAACCCCTCGGTTTGGGAAGTTTGATTTGCGGTTGTTAGGTTTAATTACTTAATTACTTTCGCTAACTAGTAGTGACCATAAACGAAGGTCCTTGGATAATTGAACACTTTATTTGTTTATATACGTGGAAAAGCTTTTAAATCGTTTCCCTTACAATCCTAAGTACCAGAAATCCTCGTGAAATCAATTAAAAAATTATTTTTTTTACAATTTGTGGATTCATTATGACGATCCCAACGGCATTTTCTACAATGAAAAACGCAATCACTATTTAATTTTGAAAAATATTAATTATATAAACGAGAATTGAGGATTTTTCGTTTAGCGATGTGATTTTAACAAATGATACTTACTTCCCTCTCATAGGAAGCTTTAGGAGTAGTTTCTAATCTTTTACTCGAAGCGTTGATGCTGTGAGTTATCCATCACTGATGTTTAATAAATTATATAATTTCAGCTTGAAATAAGATTTTCTCATCATATTTTCTCATATTTCTCAATAACAACTTTATCAGAACAGTATAAAACCACTTACAGACGAAAGCAAATTAGAAATTTGTTTTAAATTAATATTTTCTAGATATAGATGGTATTTATTGTATTTACTAAATTGTTTTAATGAATTAATTGTGACAATAATCTTCACCACTATTTTACAAAATATATTTTATGTATATTTTTAATCATAAACCTTGTATTCCGTTAATAGAGACAGTACAAAATAGACGCAGTAATGTTCTCCAAAATTAATTCTATACTTGTAAAAACGTTCAAATTCTACTGTCATTTGCATCGAAAAAACAACTGGTAGTCCGCAATCTACGCCCTTACAAAGACACATTCATTTTATTATCGAATATCGTACTATATGCTTACAAATGAATCCGGACTTTATCTCTGGGGATTTCAGTCTGAAATCGCTTCAGCT
Source organism: Napeogenes sylphis (assembly GCA_959347405.1). Classification (NCBI taxonomy): domain Eukaryota; kingdom Metazoa; phylum Arthropoda; class Insecta; order Lepidoptera; family Nymphalidae; genus Napeogenes; species Napeogenes sylphis. The sequence continues at coordinate 34,506,478 of OY365783.1, read as the reverse complement.
GGTGTAATCCGTACAATCAACAGAATTGTACGCCCCTATCTCCCCCGACACAGAATAAATGTGGCAGAAACGGTGGCAGATCTTTTCATCTGTAATCTTATAAATGTTTACTAAATTTGCGTTCTCTTGTGTTCTATATTATGTCGGTTACGATTATCTGTAGCTGTATTTAAATTTATTATATTTCATTGCGAAACAGACGGAGACACTTTGAGGAGACAACAAGTGCCGTCTTTACTTTGAGGAGACTATTTATTTTACTAACTTCCTTAACGTACTAAACAGTGAATTTCAGACGTGATATGAATTACGTTTTACAATATAAAGTTAAATAAAACGATACCTTTCTTTTTAATAGGTATATTTTGAATTTCTAAAAGAAATATAAACGAGTACATATCTCAAGTAAAAAATTCTTAAGAAAGAACATATCCTGTACAACTAAACCGCAAATTAACTTGAAATTATTAATGAATATAAAATCAAAGCATTTTTTAGTTAAAATCACAAAAAAAAATAAACATATAATGAACCCCTTCTGCGTGTATACTCTACACTCCGCAGTGGACATTATTTGCAAGTGTCTGCAGCACGTAGCTCGCTGCAGACCAGCGACTGTCCGAAGCGAATCTATAGCTGGCTTAATATACGATTTGAATTGGGTTTAATTCTGTATTGAATCTACGCGTACGTGTTGCCAAGACTGTTGTCTATGCAGTTCATTAGGAGAACGGAGAGTTGGTCGTTCTGGTATAAATGTCTTCATTTGAAATTCAGTGTTTTCAATAGTATGCGAGTACGAGATAGAATAATTAATTGTAAATTTGTATTTCCTAACATATTTTTCGTATTAACAATTATTAACTTAATAATTATTTATTTCTTTGCGGGTAAGGTTGCAAAACTATAATTGTTACCATTAAGACCCGGAGTAATATACCCAATATTAACCAAATATACCTCAAACCGAAACTGAAAAACAATCATGTAAATCGGAACACATACACTATTAAATAATATTTCAGTAAAACCGCAATAGCTTGTACAACATAACAACATAACCAAGAACACCTTTTCAACAGCATTCTGAACAAGCTCGTAGTTTCTGTAATTGAGTTTACACAAGTCCTTCACGCGGCGGAAGTGTTAAGGGAGACTTTATATTTTTGGTGTTTATTTTAACTAGCGAAATATAAGGCACTATATTTGTATGCCGGCCCGGTATGGACATGCTTGCGATAGTATAATTAAAGAAAAAAAAACAATAAAATAATATTATTTTATTCTGTAACAAAATTAATATTTTAATGAATACCGCTGTGTATATTAAATATTTTAAATATCCGAAGCAGCTAGTTAGTAAACGGGACTTCGTTTAATATTGATGAGCGAAACGTTTTTAATCTCAACCCATGAATACATTAAGCGAACGACTTCTGATGACTTTAAGATAACTTTTCATGATAATAGGAATTTTAACTTTTATGAGTTCGTGTTTAAATAACTTTGAAGATATTCGCCGGAAGAATGTTTTACAATTTTTAGAAAATTGTTAGTGAATCGTGTGTTACTGCGGCGATGTCTTCATTTTGTAATTTGCTGTTTTTGTTCTAAAATGTATAACTGAAATTCTTTTCCAAATTTTATAGATTTTTTTTAAAGTAACGCATTTTTCCTTAATTTTTAAAGGAAAAAATAGAGAAAGTTAATGGAAATTAATAAGAAATAGTTATCAAAACTGATAAGATTCCGTTCGGTAATTTCTAATACATATGAAACCACAGAACAGCTCTAGTCTCTACAGACCAAGTTAAAGTATAGAGTATCGTGATAATGTCAGTAGGTACGTATAAAAACATATCACTATTACACTAGTAATAGTCGTATAATTTTACGTAAAATATAGACTGAAAATCCATCGTCCCGAACAGGACTCGAAGCTACGACTTATGGGACAATCTTCTGTTGATGAATTTATTATTTACTATTTTTTAAATATTTTAGAAAGCACAACGTGTTCAATGTCGATCATGCGATATTTTAAATATATTTTAATATTACATAATTTTGCATGATACTATAATGTTATAAATTAATAATACATTAGATGGTTTCCAAACAATAACAGTCTAATCCACTTTGGCCGCTAGTATGCACATGGTTTGACTATTACCGCGTAATTTTCAATTTCCACGAGTCATTCAGCTGATTAATGTCTCATATTATATAATAATAGGTTATACGTGAATTACTAAAGCCTTAAATGACGGTAGTCTGGTAATTTTGCAATTTACTATTAATAACTGTCCTTATTATATTATTTTACTGCATGAATATTAGTTATAAAGGAAATAATATGGTAGTATATTACTGTTAATGTTTGTATTTTCCATTACACAATAACTAGCGAACGGATTTTGATGTATTTATGTATGACAATAGTTTTTGTTCTCATTAATCATGTAGAAATGCACGGAGTGGATGAAGACACGGTAGAAGTTAGTTAAAAAAGGACATAACAGATTATTATTTAGATAAGAAAAGCAAAACATGTACGAAGCATTCGAATGTTGAATTAAACTATGTTTGGGCCAGCAATATGTTGACTCTGCGGTCTGGTCTTAGTACCGAGACATTCATTGTCTTATCATCCTTCTCTATGGACCCAGCTTCTATGGGAATACATTTAAATGTAACATACATTGTATACAATACGACATCTTATTCTCAATTTATTATTTATTTAGTTTTTTTTAGTTTATTATTTATTTATTATTTATTTAGTTCCTATTGCCTCTATGGGGAGGCAATAGGAACCGCGAAACACCTATTAGTAGGGTGTAGGGTACTTCTAGATAAAGGTCAATACTCGCGTCGCCACGACAATGTATTAGAAATTATACGGGAAGCGGTTAGTCTTTCAGTAGCAAGAGCGCGGAAGGGTATAACAACCACCGAACGATCTATAGAATTCGTAAAAGAAGGCTCCTCCAAAAAATCAAAAGCGAAGCCTTATTCAATATTAGGCGCGGCTCCTGATTGGATTCTCATGATGGACACGTATGAAAAGCATTACAAAATCCCTGGGGATGTTGGTGTTTCGTCATCCAGACCGGACTTATTCCTGTATTCGAAACATCTGAGGCGCGTGATACTTGTGGAGCTTACTGTTCCTTGGGAAACAAACATCCCAAGGGATCACACATTCAAGCTCAATAAGTATTACGAACTAACCAACGAACTGATCAGGAATAAATTTATAGTTAGTTTATACGCGGTAGAAGTGGGAGCGAGAGGTATAACAGCAAAATCTCTCTATAGCCTACTTAAAGATCTTGGCCTTTCTAGAACAAGCATCGGGTCATTTCTAGAACGTACTTCAAAGGCGGCATTAGTAGGTTCTTTCCAAATTTGGTTAGGTAGGGAGAGGAGTGTGGAGGGTGAAGGTGAGCGTTTTTGCGCATAATAAAGGGGCCCCTTAAACCTACTCCTGGGTCGCAAGTCCCAGGCACTGCTTGCACTCCTCTCCTTGCAACGCGATGGGCCCGGCACCCGCACGGTGAATCCATGGATTACTAAGAAGCTTCGTCTGTTCACTAGCTGTAAGTCAATCATCGTTATATATATTGTTGTTACAGATTGTTTTTTTGTGAGGATATCAAATCTGTTTTTTTATAAATGTCTTTCGAATCCGTCTACTTTTAAATAATATTAGAAAATACTAACAGAAAGATATAAAAATATTCGTGTACTTATCTGTAAAATAACTTTTAGAAATCAACATTCAAATTTAGACTATTATTTAAGAATACACACACATACACATTCTTGTATGTAATATTTTCTTAGATTGGTTTGATTAATTCTTGGTCGATTATAACTTTTTTTTATATGTAATATACAGATTTTAAATTTGAAAGACAAGAGTTGATAAAAATTTGGATGAGAAGGCGATCAAAGCAGGCGAAAATGGAGTACATGCAAAATGATATGACGTAGAAGCAAATTTCCACTAAGACGTGGTAAAAGACCGTGGTAAAAATTGATAAATTGCATCGACCTTAAATAATTTAGTATACAGATTTAGCCTCGTCTTCATTATATTATAGATTATAAATTAAATATTCACTGCTTTAAACCCAAAAGACCTAAAATCACAAAGGCTCAGAGGAGGGACGACGGGTCATTAATGCACAAACAACAGCTTCTACATTATCATAACAACTACTTATACTGCAAGTTACTATGAATAATATGGAGCTACAACTATGAGGTTTTATGTTTTTTATTATTTTATCGCTTTAATATTTGAAGGTTAGTTATTGAATAGAGTTTACTAAAGGACACATATCTTTAGAATTGTGTATTTAGTAAATTATTTTTACGGATTCTAATAAGAAACACGTTAGTAAAAACAGTACTAATTCGACAGCTTGGAAAGTATTATTAGTTCTGAATCTTGTTACTGACTCGCTCTCCAGAACTTTAGAATTATAAATAATAATAAATAATAATTCATAGTAATATTTATGTAAACTGTTCTACAAATCGTTAAATACAATGGAGGTGCAGATGTTTTGTCTGTAAATGAGAGTATGTCAGTTGCATTTGTTTGACAATATGATTGTAGTCTTTTCATAATTTTGCATGCGATATGTAACAATTGAAATATATGTTTTTGTATTTTTTCTTACTTTTTATTATTCCGTAGTCTAAGGGTAAAAACGGAACTTTTTTACTAAGATTTTTCCATCTGTGCGTCTGTCTGTCTGTTCCTCTCTATGTCTGTCCGTTTGTCTACCAACAGTTAAAGTTTTCATAGATGATGTGTTTTAGTTGCGACTATAACAACAAATACTAAATAAAAAAAAACATATTTGAGGGGTGCTCCCATACAACAAACGTAATCTGTTTGGTCGATATTAATAAAGACAATAGGTGGAAAAAAGATGCTCGAAATAATGACTTTGAAAATGAATAATTATATTAAAATAAAACGAATATTAAAGGGGTTTCCCATACAACAATCGTGGTATTTTTGCCGTTATATGTAGTACGGCACCCATCGTACGCGAATCTGACTTTATTATATCCAGTTTTTGCCCGTTTTCATTATATTCAGATTAACCTTCAAAATTTGCATCATATTTTATAAAAATACAACATTTTCAGCTATGTAACACATGATTTTGTAAAGGCGTCAGAAATATTAAAACGTCTAAATTTAGTTACATAGGATTTTTTAATAAATGCTGATATAATAACTGCACTATAACAGAAATTGCAAAGCCGCTGCATGTAATATCAAACATGGAACACGTTATGCCGCGTCGGGTCTAAGCTTTGCGGTCACAATCGAATGTAATTGCTAAGTGGAACAATTGCAATAAAGTGCGTTCAAATCCCCTGCTATTTATTATTGAGTGGCTTTGAACTGTTGCCTCTCTAGCTGACCCCAGTTATATCATCTGAAATATCGTTTTTCATATAATAAATAGGCATCTTCTAATTTGAAGATTGAATGTAAATTTCTATTAAATTATAAAAAGCTATAATATTTTAACTAGATTTTTTTATTAGATCGTATAAAACGCAAGATGTAATAAGTAATTATATTTTTTAAATGTATTTTTAAATTATTAATAGTAGTTTTTAAATGCGTATTTTATAATAATTTAGATTCATCAAACTGTTAGATTAAACAATACATATATGCAATAAAATAAAAAAAACGTTAACTTAAAAATTATGGGAGAAATATTACAGTTTTACAGCAATTGGAATACTGAATCATTTGAATTATTTGACGATACTAATATTTAGTTAGGTGTCCCTTATATGAATTTGGGAAGGTTGATCTCTACTTGATGATACGCAATTGTTCGGTCAGCCTTTTCACTATAATCGCTCTGAGTCCATTGTCCTAATATTATTGTTTTGGGTTCCGGCCACATTATTTCAACATCTGATATCATGAAAGGATTTCATTTCTTAGATTTGTATATGTTTTTAAATTATCTTGATTATTGTAGTTTTACGGAGACCAAGAATGCTTCACCAATTTTCATTATTACTTGTTTTAGTATGTACTTTGTATTTACTATTTATATTGTGAAAGGTTCGTATCTATTAGATGGGTGTATTTTTAGTAAAAGCAATTTAATTGGAATATTACTTGAAAACGCATTTAATTATAGAACAATTTAAAATCTATTTTGGTGGAGTGAAATTCTTCGTTTTAATTTTTTTTGTCTTAACTTAAAATTTTCGTGAAGAAGGAATGGACTGGATTGCAATGCAATTGCAACACAAATGCAATTCAAATAAATTAAAAATATGGACGTCAAATATCAATTGGATAATCTATAATCATATAATAACCTTCCATCACCGCACGCTCCGACGCAATGCATAAGTACATCCTTACGTTGTGGACATTCCACCTGTCCGAACGAAGCGCTTTGCTTCGTCATTCGTAGTTCGTACAGCGAAGGACTGTAACAGCTTGCCTGCGTCGTATTACCGTAATTCAAGAGAAGAGTGAATAGATTAGTAAGTTAATGCGCTTTACCACCCATGACTACATCTCCACTTTCTATCAGGTGGAATTTACTCAAGCATTAATTTAGACAGTGTAAAAAAAATATCATACTGACGGATTTATTATACAATTTTGATAGTCAAGTGTTTTTTAGGGTTGATTGCAATAAAAAAAATTTGGAAACTCCATTTTAAAAGGTGGAAGCTTGTAGAGGTCTTTTGAATTCCTCGCAAACTTTAATTTCATGCCCTGGAGATGGAGTCTTTTGGATAGAGAATTTTTATTTTCAAATACCTAGTTATTTCAGTGTTACTAACAATTTCATTTAAAACAGTCACCCCGAGTAAAGTAGTATGTAATAAATTTTAATATTTTCAAAGTTTAACTATATACGAGTATAATACGAAATAAAAACTATTACAAAACTACTGGTTTCATATACTCCATAAAAAATATAATATATTATTTAACGGCAAAAAAGGTATATTCATGTTATGATTTTTTTTTTTCATTTATATAATAATAGATACGTTCAATAAATGAAGCAGTTATGACTTTGTTGGTACGGTTAGATAAATACATTTCTAATATATTAACCCGAGCCGGTCAGGCGCAAGTTCAATAATCCAGAGCTCTCTTCTCTGATAATTACTTCACTGTTTTAAGTCTCAGCTTAACGCTAGAAATACTTATTGCCTTGATTCCCGTTTGAGGATTAACTGAGATTTGAGATAAATTTCTTTGTGTTTTGAGATGAAGCTATTATATTACTGAAGAAGAATATCATTCGAAAATGTTTGTTACCTCATTACTAATTTGATATTCGTTGTTCGTTTTATCTCAATTTTCGCGTGACAGAAATGGATGTTTCTAATTACTAAACTTTGTCCATTTTTGAACTTTGTTGTAAACTTAAGATATAAACAAACCAAAACAACAAAGGTTCTAAGACAAAAATTACCCGAAACCGTGAAGTGCTTACGCCAGTCGCTCGTCGCTAGGTTTGGAGGCAATTTTTTTCATTCACTTCATTAACTTGGAAGTTTTCGCCTCTAGTAGCTTCGATAACAATTTGCATTCTTTTCTAATTTTAATATAGATTAAACTAATTAATATGTTCAATGACAGTTAAGTCGTTGTCCTGACGATTAGTATTCAACTATAATACTTTATAGAAGTTAACAGCTGACATAAGTACCCACTAATAAACCTATCCTAGCTTTAATTTTAGAAACTTAGTTCATAATTCTTTTGATATTATTCATTGTAACTTGTGGGAGTTGTTATGGTAATGCTATTGGCGCCTTTGTTCGTGCATTCATTATTACCCGCCGATGCAGTGTATTATGTACTGTTATTAAAATCTTTTATGAACATGTTTTATGCCAAGATCCTTGTTATTATAACATTTTTCTGGGCTATAAATTGTAAATATTTTCTTAAGAAAAATAAAAGAAGAGAAAGAGACAAAATAAAAGTAATTAACTTCATGGTTAATATCAACGAAACAAGTTGATGTTGATTCATCAGAGCTGTTAATTGTGGTCGTTATTAATAAATATAAGTAATTCATTTTAAATAGATTTGTAAATACAAGTATTTTATGTGGTGTTTAAACTATTCCAACTTAATGTTCTTGAAGTTTAGTGATTTGAGTTCAGTGACTAATAATAGTAAATGGCTCGAATTATAAATTACTCTGAAGCGAAATACTCGTTGCCGCATTATTATCAGAGAGCAACGCAGAGATCTTGTAATTGCAGTTGGAAACTGGATGTTCGGTATTGTGTGGTTCAAAAGTTATCTTTCTAGATATTGCAGAATATTTTGAATCTTATAGCATTAATCTAGTCTTTATGAAGTTGGAAGTAATATAAATAATTAAGTATTCAAGGTGTTAATTAATTATTTCCACTAAATTTGGAGGATTTAAGGGTTAAGAACAAACTCCCAAAAGCACGCCTTGAAAATTTGTTCATAAAGTATTGTTTTTGTTTTCGTGCTAAAGACAAACAAGAAGTACAATGTTTAATATTGAAATATACATACACGGTTGTCTGTATTAGATAAACGGCGTCGTTGTAAAAAGCTACTTTTTAACTTCAGTACCAAAATCGAGGGGCGCTATAAGTTTAACGTGTGTATCTGTGTGTCTGTCTGTGCCATCGTAGCAGCTTGCAGCAACGGATTTGATTGCAGTTTTTTTAAATCGGTTGCCTGGTTGTTAGCTATATTTGGTGGAAATAGGAGCAGTCGTGTCCAACATATTAAATATTAAAAAAAAACCCGAACAAGAATATCTTTAAAAAGTATAAAAATAATATTATTAAAACGAAATAACAATATTAAAACGTGTTGTCTAAATCTTCATTAATTAGTTCCCAAAGCTTCGTAAAAAAGACACCACGTGCAACGGAACCCCGACGCAACGACTTCAATAATTACATAATAATAAATTAAAAATTTAAGGTTTTTTATTATTATATCTTTTACTTTAATAAATATTTTACTAGAATTACGAATATGATAACCTTTGTTTTGGTTGTTCTAATAAAATGTTTTTTTTTATAACACTACTAACATTCTTTTTACTGAAATAGTTTAAGATTACTAAAGGTACTAAAACTAACTTACTTAACATCCATGTATGTATATATATATAGTAAGTGCAATTAGATGAATATTGACACGTTGATTACAAATCAATAACATAATTATTCCATTGTAATATACACATATCTTGTTACATTTTAGAGATTGCGAACAAAGAACTGTCACTCATGAATACATCATATCACAACACCCTTTGTGTCCGATGTGTCACGCATGCCCTGACACAGGACACTAATTGCGACACAAATGTCAGAGGCATTCGACTTTCATTTAACAGTCTGTGATTTCTCGCTACCTCTCACACAAAGACCACGGCTATGCCACTAGGTGTAGTTGGTTTTACCAGGATTGTATTTATGTTCTAAATATGTATTGAACGTTTACAAAGATATAATATCATACTCGTACACAAATCTTTAATAGAATAATTATATTTTTTTGGAAAAATTACAAATATATTTATGCTGGCAGCTCACCGTCCAAAACAAATTCTTATTTGAAATATTAAATGATCTTAACGGTTTTAAATTCCTAAGCTATTTAATGTAGTTATCTATCAACTAACTAACAATCCATTTCTAGTTATCTCTCTCTTCTCTCTCTTCTCTCGTATTACACGAGATTACTAGGAGCATATCACATTTCAATAATTGTTATCCACACCTATGTTATACTATGTAATAACTGTTTATATATATGTATATATACTATAATAATACTGCACATGCTGAATGAAATCTCTAACACTAAATTCAAAAACCTTCAATAACATACAACATGACAAATGTAACCTACACGACTAGTAACAGAAGTACGACAACTTCACCGAGTAGACAAAAACCGAATATATTTATAGAGAGGAAACTGTTCAATGCGATAAGGAAACGATGCTCTAAAAGTATTGATTCGTGTCTCCTTTAGTTTATCCTGTTATAGGACGGGTCATTCTTGTTGAGGGCATTAGTTATTGTATTTCTCTTTCACTCTTCTACGACATAACGTAGTTACCAAGAATTGAAAAACTGAAATTACTTAACAAACAAGTCTTTTTACAATTTAAAGACTGTGCACGGTTTTTATCCTAAACTAAGTAATAAAAGTATTATATGACATATGTCGATTGTAACAAGTTTTTTTAAATAGATTTTAAGTAACTGGGCAGGAATATATATATATATATATATATATATATATATATATATATATATATATAAAATAATAATAATGAGCTTAACATGGCTTGTTTGTGTAAAGAAAATTTGAATCTGTCTGTCTCAGACCTGGTTTAGATTGTAATAGTTAGGTATTGTTTTAAACTGTGTAACCAATGAATTAAATACTCTATATAAAATTTTGGTCCAAATATACGGGGACAAAATGAAAGCCCATCATCATATATTGACGTCTCAAAATATTTCTAGACAGGTTATGAATTATGAAAAACCTAGACCAATGTTTTTCTAGATTTTCCTTGGCGGGAAATGGTTTATTCATGGCCTTATACTTAATCGATGGAGAGGACATTGATGTTATAAATTTCACTTGAATAACAACTGCACTTCAACTGACGACTTAAAATATATCTAAAACTAGTACAAATAAAGTTCCAAATACAAGTCCACTTCACAATATCCTGATATATAACTACGGAAGCGATTCTTCAGCGCACAAACACGGCTATATTTTTCCAAAGTTCTCTGTATTTCAGACAAAATACTAGACAAATTGAAAACGTATATCATATGCATTGTTACTCTACTGAATGTTAGTATCTTCTTTACGTAGAATATATCACTTGGAATATTAATACAATTTTGTTTTCTGTCGGCCATTTGTCTTAATAAACGGTAATTTTCATTCGTTGAAGTTAATAATTTCATGTAATAATCTAATCATTTACGGCATTTACGTTACAGTTTGTCATATTCCATGATACCACCTCCATGATACCACCTCCATGATACCACCTCCATGATACCACCTCCATGATACTACTTCCATGATACTACCTCCATGACGCAAGGTTATGAGGTTGTATTAAAATCCATTTTTACAATTTAATATCATCAATAATGATACGTGGTAATAATAAAATGATAACGACCCTTGCTACGTATTAAGTTCATGAAGCCAACTTCTAAATAATAATTTATATTTATTTTTCTGTGTTTGTTTATCTGATAGTTTGTGGTCTGTTTTAAGAAGGAATGCTTTTCACTGACAAATTTTGTTATATAAATATATATACACATAATAATAACACTTAGTTTGGAGTGTTCAGATATTTAGGTCTTACTATAGATATATTAATTAATTTTAGAGACTGTGCGAACGAAATCACTTAAAATAAGTAGCTGGTAATTAAATAATTGTGTGTTTTAAACTACTATTTTAAATCCATTAGAGCTGATTTCACACATAGGTATACATAAAAATAATCATACAAATATCTATGGACAATTAAATAAAACTGAAACAAAAATATATAAATACAAAATAAATAAGAACCATTCCGTATCTTAAAAAAATAAATTTGTCTTTGTATCTCAATAAAGTATTTTGAAAATATTAAAATTAATCAATAACTAATTATCAAGTACAACGTTGATGTTTTAAATTTATTGTAATATTTTCTAACACGGCTACTAAATGTGAATTTGGATATGATAGACTTATTGAGCTTTCAACTTGTACAGAGGACAAATATTAAATTTTCAATACAAGAGACTCGGCAGATCATCTAGTGGAAGCCTAAATCACTAACAATTAGTCCAATGAATATACGACAGACGATTACGACGTAAACCCCGACAGAGCTGGTAACGTATTCAGAGCACACCGGACTCCGGAGGGTGCATAGATAATGAAAAGAATGTAATTACAAATCGTTGGCGTGCTTGTCTGATTTTGATAGAATGCATTTAAATTGGTGTGGTTTTGTCTGAGAGATAATGTGACATGTATAAGAGAACCAAGATAATATATAATAGAACCAAGAATATTATTAACACGATATAAAATAATCTTTTTACTATAATGTGCAGAATTAGTAGTATATGACAGAGTCTACATAATTTTGTCAAGCAAGCAAGGTTTAGGACCACCGCGCCGGTTAGGTTTAATCTCACAAAGGAATCCTATCATGTCGTGATGGAGAAAGAGTTAAGGGACAGTCTTTTCTGTATTTTAGTGTGATACACTTTCTGCCATCCAGTATCCTATTTCTAACCGTCAAACAAATCCCCTTAATCTTTATAGATATTTTCGGTCACTACTAACTAATCTACCACCATATTGGTCTACCACCATATTAGTCTACCTGGTATATGGTCATATTTTTTTAAATTTACTATTAGTTTAAATGTGAATAATACCATATTATTCACATTTAAACTAATAGTAAATTTAAAAAAATGCAATGGAAATTGTAGATCTAACAAAAGTCTGATTTTTGGGTTAGATTTAATGAGTTAATAATAATTAAACTGTTTATGAATATCCTCTTCGATTTAATATAGTTAAAATTAATTGTATCACTATAAACGTAAGCTAGTTCATATAAAACAAACCCACACCTTGTTTCGCTGAGTGTATTTTGGAGCCGACACTTCAAGTCTCCAGTGCTCTTAGGTTGACATTTTTTCTTTTGTTTCTGTGTTTTTGCTAAACTACTCTATATATTAATATGGTTTAAATTTACCAGCACGTCCTTTTCTTTTTAATGGCTTAAGATAAAATTTAAAAAGAAAAAACGTTTAAACATTTAAGACTGCTTAGAGAAATGAAAATGTGCCATTATACCCTTATTTACTTATTATGTTTTAATTAGTGATATTTATTAAAAATATATTTAAATTAATATTGTTTTTTTATTAGGTATCATAACAATGACGGCGTTATTAAAATTTTTATCTGACGCCTCTTTTTGGGGATTTTGATATAAATATTAAACAGAGAATTTGACTAATGATCGCGCAAAAACAACAGTGTTTACGAAATGAGCTGTTTTTATGAGACTGAATATAACGAGAAGTATACTTTTATATTATAGTTATATTCTCATCATACAATTTAAAATAATGCGAAATTATGAGAATATAATATATAATAATACGTAAATAAAATACCTAATACGTATTAAATAACGTACGTATTAAATAAAAAGTAATTCAAAATGTATTACTTACTATATGCATACAGAATAATATTTGAACCTAAATCAAACAAAACTTTATTCGTCTTAAAGGACCAATAATAATTAACAAAACACATAACAAGCTTTTGAAGTAATAATCAAGATGGTTTATTTTTAGACATACTTTATTAAACTTTGTAATGGTTTGTTTAATATAACCAAGAAAGACAATTATTCTTATTTATTTATTTAGTCTTTGTTGCCCAAAAAAGATACAATAGCGGACTTAATGCTAGAAATCATTACTTACTTGTGAATACAATACAACATAACAATGAGGCGTAACATAAAAAACAACATCGATATAAATTATTCAAAACTAATGTTAACACACAAAAAAGTATATACATACAGAAACATATGCATATATAATGTATGCATTCATAAATAATTATTGATAAATGGAAAACAAATTATATATATATATATATATATATATATATATATATATATATATATATATACAAATATATTAAACAGTATAAATAAATATTCTTATTTACAATTTTGGAGATTCTCGGAAAGAGATAGATTGTTTACAAAGTCTGGTTTCAGGTAGGTGCTTTCAAAGTTTAGTAAATAAACCTAGTATGGTGTGAGAGGCTAAAGAGTTGCAGTTTAAAGAAGCTATCATGCAGAACATGAGTCCCAGTAGTAGAAGTTTTAAGTACTATGGACCACGAGAATCGTTAAGAGAAGTCAACAAAAGACTCTAATATCGGAAAGATCTCTCGCGTGTTGGAAGCTATGTAGCTTTGAGCGGTAAGGCATAATTGGTTATATTTGCGAAGACCGAAAACAAAGCGAATGCAACTGTTGAGAAAGCAATCCAATTTGTTTAAATTGCATTCAGAAATGTAGAGCAGCAGACATCAGCATACTCAATGAGAGAAAGGATTAGTGATTGCACTAACAGAGTTTTGGTCCGAATTGGTAGAACATTTTTGTGACGATAAAATTTACCTACGGAACTAGTTTCTTGTTCGTTCTTCTCCATGCATCTACCATTTGAAACAATGGAACTAGATTCTGACTTTTCTTAATATAATCGTAGACAGAGAAAAAAAACATTCATAAAACATGACAATGTTTTGTTTGTAAAAAAATTAAGTTATGTGTAAGAAAATATAAAAAAAAACCATAGAAAATTGCTTCGATGCAGCGTATGGAGAATAAAAATAACATTGAACGAAAGCTCGCTATTTGTCTTGAAACTGTTAGTACATCGGTTTTGACAACATAACAACTTTTAAATTTATATTTAAAAAAAAAAACAGATAATACAACTTTAAATTTACTATGATATAAATATAATTTACAACATCATGATAGTACCGTTTGATTTTACAATTACATAATTACTTCGTTCTGTATAATTAATATTTATATATTTGAATAGCGAAATGTTTGAAAATGCAACAATGAAAAATAATTTATTGATTATATTGATTGACTAATATGTGCGTGATATTACGATCCTATTCTAAAATTCCAAAAAATATATTTAGTTTTTTAAACTAACGTTGTCTAATGATATCTGCAAATATAGTCATTAATTATCTTTAGAAATGTGGGGAGAAGAAATGGTAGTGATGAAAACACAGGGAAGGAATAGGAAGAGCATTTCTCTTCTGACAGACAGTGTCAGTCATCTTACGAAACCTAGTTAAAATAGCCGAATAAGAACTCATTTACGAGAGGACATAGTACTATGACGATGTGGTACATCATATAGGAACTACGCTCTATTGCTTACATCTAGACTTAAATATGTTTGTTGAGTGTTGTTTTATATTTATATATTATGTATATGTAAATAAATATAAATAATAACATCTTCTGAATGAACTATTAACGCACAGTCCAAACTGTTGCGGTTAGAAACTTCTATTTCACAAGGTACCTCCGACGATGTATGCAACAACGAAATAGGTTAGGTCATAGTTAGCCATCTATTAAAATAAAAACATTCAAATTTTTATCTTTTGAATTATAATTTTTAAGTTTTTGTTAATGTATGCGGATTTATCATTGAAAATAGTTAATAAATGTTTATAGAATGTATGTTTTCTTAAAAATATTGTTGAATGAAATTTATTTACAACGAATAATAAATAATGTGTGAGTGTCTGTCTATATTCAAAATGTAATATTATTATTTATTTTATTATTTCAGGAGCCCACAGGCATTACAAAGGATAACCGATTGTTCCAAGTATTTAAAATATTCCTTTGACTGTATGAAACAAATATACTCTACCTATATAATAAATAAACATCGACATAAACATTGTCTGTTAGTTTGATATAAAATATGCTATGAAACATTTTTTTATGTAGATATCTAAAGAAATTAACAATTGAGTTATATCTATTTTACAGCTGCATTATATATTCGACGTAAAGACATACTGTTGGTTTTATATTAATGACTAGACGTGCCTGCGACTTTGTACGCATAGACGTCGATTTCGATAACTCCACTCCGGCAAGTAGTTTTTGCATGTGAGAGTATTTCTAGTTTTTTTTTAATAATTTTTTTATTTTAAAATCACATATATTTTTTTTACAGAAGAGGTATTCCAATTTCGTGTTTTGTTGGAAATAATATTATTATTCCCTTGTCTACCACAATTTTGAAAAATTATTAAGTTCTTCATTTGTTAACCGATTTAAATAGAAAAAACAGTAAATGTAAAGTGAAGCCCATGACAATATATTCCAGAAAATTTTATTCAAACCGGTTAATCCGTTTCTTAGATTAGCGTGCACAAACATACAGACATACAAACATACAGAGGAACAGACAAAATGAAAAAACATTATTTCGGGTTCTCCTTGGTTACATAAAGATCCCCCATTATGAATTTTTGACAATATCTTACATATACAGACAGCGATCAAATACCTTTTTTGTATATATATATGTATTTATAAATACATATATAAATACATATATATCTTGATAGAGTGAAAAGTGTGCAATGAAAGTAAAAAAAATTATATTGCTCAGAATGACGCTCCATTTCTATGTATAAAAGTTATTTATTTCGCCATATATTTATTTCGTGTTGCTTGCACAATTAAAAGAGAAATAGATAAACATACCAAAATTTCAAAAATGTTAGATTTGGATTCTGTTAGTTATCCCTTTACATCCTGGCTATATATATTTTTTTATATTTTCTTGTACAAAGACTACTCCTGTACAAATTTATTACACGTGTAGAAGAAAAATTTCATGGTAGTTATTATGATTGACATAACTTTTTTATATCTCAACTGATTTAAATGAGATAAACACTAAATGGTAATTAAAAACTGTGACAACATATTCTTAGAAACTGTATTCAAATTGGTTTAGCCGTTTCTGAGATTAGCGTGCACAAACATACAGACAAACAGACAAAATAAAAAACCATTGTTTTGGATTCTCTTGCATTTATAAAACTCCCCTCATTATGATTTGTTTTTATATTTTCCTCATACGGAAATCGATTGGTGACAATTTTATTATATGTATAATATTTATTATACATATAATAAAATTGCCTTTTGGATTTAAATCTTGGACATTTCTCATTACCTACAATAATAAAGTAAAGTAAATAGATTTTAAGATAATATTTTGAAACAATACTTCCCTTTCCGTCTGGTCCCGTGGTATAGATTATATAACATCTAGTTGTTATTACGATATAACAAATTGAATTGATATACATAATTTGAATAAATGAACCAAAAATGAACCTTGAACTAAAATGGGAACGGCTATTAAGTGTGAAGGCTACAAATTGTTGGTACGTGATTCTCCTGCGATGCTAATGGGGGGTGATTACAGGGGTCCATAGAATTTAGATTTAGCCATCTGAATAAGAAAGTTGCTGTAATGGTTTCAATTTGTTCAGCTCTAAATATAGTTCCTGTATCTTGTAGCTATTACGACTATGTACGTGTGTGTGTAAACAGGTATCCTATGCATAATAATTAAATATAAACGCTCACTACCGTCATTGCATTCAACGAGTAGCGTATAAGTGGATAATTATTATCTCTCGCTCTCGCTAATAATTACTATATTTCTTGTTCATCACACTCATACATAACTGTTTTATATGTATAACGCAGGCAAATGAAACGGGAAATAGCTTTTATAACAAAATCAATGTTTACATTACAAGCTGATATGTTTTTAAGTGGTTTTGTATATGTCAAGTTTGTCGTAAACCTTTTCAAACTTGGTTAATTAGTAAAGTTTGAGCGTTTGATCTACACGTGACATTTAAAGCAAGATGGCGTCTCTCACTTTTCTTCGCGATTTATTAATTAAGTGACATACTCTGTACCTAATATAGTTTTAGGTAATTTTTGGTAACGATATAAGAGTCGATCCCTGAATTCAATTACGTTAAAGAAAAATTGGACAGAACCGATTTAACTAAAGAAGTAACTTATATAATTAATATAATACAATGATTTTATCCATTTTCATTTATATTACGATAGCAGTAAACAAGTCTCACTACAAACAAACTAGTGTTCCGTCAATACAATTGCTCCACCCAATATTAGTCTGTCTGTTTGTTTATAACTCAAATACGATGAGATTTGATTTAAATTACATTTGCTAGTGAGATAGATTTTACTTGAATTTAACGTAGTTTGGATTAACTTGTGAATTTCGAATCAGAGGTGTCAGAGTTTACCGACTGAAAACTTTTAGAGTAAATAGCAAGGCAAGCAGTAAAATTTAAATGTTTGGTTATAAAAGTATCACACATATAGTCCAAATTAAATGTTGTGTGTATTTTAGTCGTATGTTAGTTGAACGTTAAAAGTTTCAGTTTAGCATATATATTTATATATCATTTCCTCTGCTGGGTACAGACCGTTTGTCTAATCATAGAAGGGTCTCGGAACAATAATAACATGTTTATGATATTTTTTATATGACTACTAACAATTTTGCTCGGTTGGCAGAGCGCTGGTGCCGGACCTGACGAATATCTTCCTACATTTATTAAAAATAAAAGTAATCATTCCATGGCTCATATACTTTATATTTGTAAATATTCGAAGTCAGTAAGAAATTATAATTATCTTTATAACATAACATGACTGAGTATAAAATCTTCTGATAAACATGTTTTTATCAAATGAGCTACAAAGAGGTACTTCGGCTTACAAAGATTAATATTGTAGTAGCTACTTGGTTAATCTGAATCATAAACTAATAATTTCTCTCATGTAACCTAATTCTCTTGACTAACGTATTAAGAATATGAAGCGAGCTCTACATCTCGGCGTAACTATATTCATTAAATATTATACATAACTATTAGATACTTAAAATATTTTCTACCTATAGAGGATTGTCGATGCAACATTTTTCATCTATAGATTGAATAGGTATGATTAACAAAAAAAATTATTTGTCTTTTTTACTGTCTCAATAGTTAGAATAACAAACAGGTTTACGTGTATTAATATCAGTACGTTCCCTACTTTTGGACGAAAATCTGAGAATATAAGCACTGAAATGTTATTTTCGGGAACAGGAAAGAATAGAATTTCCAGAAATCCGGTTATAATTTTATCCAACCGTAAATAAAACCCAAATTAATCAGGCATCAAACAATAAAACGAAATAAGAGATAGAACCTCACTTAAAAAATCTTTCTCAAGCTCTCTATTACGTCCCGTGACCTATAAAAGACTCTCCCAAACCTCTTAATTTAAGGACATGGAATTATTTATAAGGATTACGTAGCTTCATGTCCTGCGATTTTAGAGCTTCAGATTTTATAAAGTTGACGTGACGGGATACAGGAACCGAGATTTTATAATATGTTATAGGTTAATATCAAACAATTATTGATTTTTTTCATAAAATGACGTTAAATTAAAAAATCTTTTGTATACGATATGTATGGTATTAAAGTTATTTATTAAAAAGTAATGAGTTGGTCTAAAGTATGACCCATCTTTACTCAAATATAAATAGTCCATTGAAAAGTTACATTTGGGGTTGCGTTTTTTAGAGGACGCAATTTTATTTTTTTAATGTGTAGGGGGGGTCAGTAGAAGCTTAAGTTCAAGTTTGTGGGGTCGCCACCCTTGTCCCACGGCCGCCATCTTGGAAAAACGGGTGCAAAGGGTTTTCGCTCTGTATCTCGTAAACTAGTTACCCTACAGAAAATTTTATCAAACGTAAAATTTAGAAAATTAAATTTCCTACAATTTTATTTCTATTAATTTTTATCGTCAAGTGACCAACAAAAAAGTTATAAACAAAAAGAAGTAAAAATTTTGTAACAAATTTCCTTTTGGAGGTTATAACTTTTTTTCAGTTCATTTTACAATAAAATGACATAAAAGCAATTTTGTAGAGGGTTTTTCAACGAACAATTTCCTCTTTATACTTGTTTCATTTTAATTTATTTATCTAGGTTTTACAGCGCTCCAAACTTGAACGGATTCTCGAATGCTCATAGGGATGCAATAAAAACTAAAAATTAGACTTACTTTTCTATCTATATTTTTTTTATTCATACAGTTTATTATGATCTTAACATTCCTATGCTATTATTAAACTATGTTTGACCCTTTTCCCCACTACAAAACTGATTTTACTGTTGACCAGGCTGAATCGGATGCAGAAGCGGTACAGACACTCTGCGATACAAACGATTTGCTAAGACAGAGAATGAAAATGCATTTAATCTCTCTTTACTTCCTCCAATACAAGATGCAGCCCGTTTCCACAGTTTCCGAGTATATCTAGAGTATCGTCTTTATTTCCGCCATATAAAGAGAAGAAAAAACGTTCGCCAACAACACTGAGTAACGATGACTCGACTTTTTCCCTCATAAATAATTTAGTTCCACTTGCTAACTCTGGATGCTTCTGCAAAATTTTTATAAATTTGACTTTGCCCATGTTATACGCTGCTGACGTATCCTGAGAAGGCATGGAGAAACAGTAAATTCTCAGCTATTACGTCGTCATATTTAAAACAGATAGACAGACAGTACAATTGTTTGGACGTACGCCCTTTTGAAGGTTTTTAAAAAAATACATTAGTTTGATTCCTTCCTAATGCCGTCAGCAATACAAGGATGTCGATGTCTTCTGCTATGATTGTCACCGGATCATATGACTGTGATGCAGCAAGCGCACAACGGACGATGACCGCTTCTGCATCCGATTCAGCCTGGTCAACAGTAAAATCAGTTTTGTAGTGGGGAAAAGGGTCAAACATAGTTTAATAATAGCATAGGAATGTTAAGATCATAATAAACTGTTTGAATAAAAAAAATATAGATAGAAAAGTAAGTCTAATTTTTAGTTTTTATTGCATCCCTATGAGCATTCGAGAATCCGTTCAAGTTTGGAGCGCTGTAAAACCTAGATAAATAAATTAAAATGAAACAAGTATAAAGAGGAAATTGTTCGTTAAAAAACCCTCTACAAAATTGCTTTGATGTCATTTTATTGTAAAATGAACTGAAAAAAAGTTATAACCTCCAAAAGGAAATTTGTTACAAAATTTTTACTTCTTTTTGTTTATAACTTTTTTGTTGGTCACTTGACGATAAAAATTAATAGAAATAAAATTGTAGGAAATTTAATTTTCTAAATTTTACGTTTGATAAAATTTTCTGTAGGGTAACTAGTTTACGAGATACAGAGCGAAAACCCTTTGCACCCGTTTTTCCAAGATGGCGGCCGTGGGACAAGGGTGGCGACCCCACAAACTTGAACTTAAGCTTCTACTGACCCCCCCTACACATTAAAAAAATAAAATTGCGTCCTCTAAAAAACGCAAGGTAAGGCCTAAAAAATGTAACATTTCAATGGACTAAAAGTTCTGTCGTTACATCTTAAGTACACGATCCTGCTTTACGACTCACTGTCATGATCATCCTTCGAAGTAATCATTTTCTGGGATTATTTATTAAAATTCAAATGAGAAATTATTTTGCTCGAATTTAAAAGAATATTAATATTGATAGATTTTTTAATAATTATTATACAATTAAACGCACATATTAATGTCTTAATTTAACAAAAATAAGAAGAACTAATGAAACAAGCAGCTTAACAAAAGAACATTCCTGTTGCTGTTTCAACCGAGTCACCTTTATTTACAATTTGTACACTAAATTAAGTTTACCCAGCAATAAAATCTCTTTGAACTTGTTAATTTGAAATCGAGTTCCGACTCTATTGCAAAATTCAAAGGGTTTTGAGTAAAATTCCGAAGAAACAAAGTTCTTTAACGAACAAAGGGCGAGACCAAATTGTTAACTTGTAACAAATTGTCGCCAAAAGCTTTAATAATAATTCCTCTTTTATATTAAAACTGATGACTAAACTGTAAGGTCAAAACGGTGATTAATAGCTCTTGAATGGTATTTTCAATTATCACCATAAAAACATTAATATATTTTATAATACCAACTCCAATTTTGTATTTACTCTTAAATTAAATTCTTTTTTCGTATCTCAGAAGGTTTTATAACCTTGTAACCTCTTTATTTGATAGATTTATGAAAAAATAAGAGAAGAGTTTATAGACACACCTTGTCAGGTAACGTGACGTTCCTAATCTTATTGATAGTTTTGCTTCACCCTTGCTTTAACACACCCTTTTTAGGGTAAGTTTAGACTTTGATGGACGATCATATTGCAGAACATAGTAAAAAATATAGCCTATTTAATCTTAATCGTTCATATTCGTACGAAAGGTGATCGATGGAAAAATCGTGTTAATTTACTTCGATCTCTCATACCTTATGATATGATGAGGTTTTATGTATTTTGGTTTCCATTCACTATGATGTCTTATTTAATAAGTCATGTACAGCCTATAGTTGTTAAATTCAAGTTATTGTTGACAGGCTTCCTTCCCGCTGTGCTCTCCGAGCGGAGTAGTTCTGAGCGCGCACCCGCCCCCCTAGACGCGGCGGAACTCCTTCGCGATGCCCCCCTCTACCCTCCTTTACGTGACGACAACTATGACGAAACTAAACAAAACATCGAAAACAACAACGACGTTAGTAAATTAGGTCCTGATTTCAATTTGCCCTTCTTTGATACGGAAGGTGCTATTGATATAAGTGATTATGACCCTGAAACAAGCATCGAAGATAATAGCATTTTAGTTACACCTGATGAATCAAATATTGATAATAACAATCAATACGATACTGACTTTGTTAAAGGTAAAAGTACTATTTTGTCATCTGATAATAATTTTGTGAATGAAAAAATTTTAGAAGATATAGAAGATGATGAAAATGAAGTCAATTTTTATAATCCTATAAATAGCTTCGAGCCTGACCAATTAAATGACCTTGACAATGGTTTTATAGTTGCTCCGGGATCGGATGTAAATGAATTAAATAGAATTTTAATGGCAGAAGAAGCAAGAGTAGAAGCTGAGAATAAACGATTTGCATTTGAAGATTCTTTAAATGGAGACCAAATAAACAAAAGTATTAGTGAATCGCCTGTAACATATAGGAATATTCTTGGTGAAGCTGAAGACTATGATCGTAAGAAACGAAGCAGTGGTCAAGAGTGGGACAAACAAACAAAGGTATTTTTTGTACTAGAAGTAATATGAAAATGAATTAATTGTATTGTTCTCTATTGAAAAATACAAAATGCTAAACATATATTATATATTTATTACTTTTTATTATCTCAAGTCCCGTCGTGTGAAAACTGGTGACACAATATTGAACATCCGCGGTGCTGTGCGTGATGCGATCGGCGACGCAGGTGCAGCTCCTGGCGTGCGAGCATCATCGCGCGTGGATGCCTTCGTGATACGACCTTCACCGGTCATGAGAGATGAGCCGAGGGAACAGATGAGAGAGAATTGGAGGGAGAAAGTCCCGCCGCCTCAGGTTTGTTTTTAGTTAGTAATTTATACCTTGTCTGCTGCTGTCCGAAATAGACGGGGATAGTTTTGTAGTTACTTTTAAATGTAACTTGTCTCTAGCATGAAGTTTTGGTGGTTGTATTAACTTGAAGGACTTTCTTATAAGTTCCCTATAAAAATCAATCAGGTAATTTAAAGTAGTCTTTTGAAAGATTTTCTAAAATTAATTTTCAATTGCCTCTTGATATTATAATGTGGACATAACCCTATAAAACCACGTAACAAGAAAAGGCGTAATTACATTCAGGGTGTACAATTATTTACGAAACACGGAGAGTAAGCAAATTAATATTTAACGTTGAGTAGCGGCCTAATTTAAAGTCGCTTGTGGATAGCGTCTCGTAATTAATTGGGTTTGCTTGGAAATGACGTCACGATTGAGGGAGTTCTTGGGAAGCTTTAGGTAAAGTTGAACATAATTATGAGCTAAATATTTAACAAGTGAACCGCGCTGGGTGTATTGATAAAAGGATGCTCCAAGCTCTTTTTGTCTTTTTAGCATGATATTCAACACCTATATATTATGTTTCTTTCCAAAACAAACTAGACACAGTTATAGTATAATCAAATTTATTATACGGAAATATATATATATTATTCTTATTTCCCATCAGCCTCAAAAACAAGAGAGGGAGTTATTGGTAGAACCCCATGCACACGCACGTATTGTCTGCGATCTGGTCAATGCCACCAACCTTCGCTGGTACAAAGATAATGAGGTAAACATTTCTATACATAACAAATAACAAACGTATTGAATTCCTAACGCAAGCAAATCTTATTGTTAGAACATGATTTTCGTATAGCTATGCTTAAAACGCTTTGTATAAAGGCCGCATGTATTTTTTTTATATTTTAATTAGGATTAAACATTGGTTTTATATCAGAAAAGGAATCGGTTCCAACAATCCTCGTAAATTGAGTATTTACATTTTTCTATGTTTAGTCCAGGAGAATTGCAATAAATACAATCCGAAAATTATCTAGTTAGCATTCTATCAATGAGTTATAGACAGACTTATTATATAATCTAGCAAATAAACCTGCCGACTTCCCCGGGCGGGGGCGAGTCGGCGTGGCGCGAGGGTGACGCGGTGGAGATACCGCGAGCCTCCCGCGGCCACGCGGCGCGCTGGCGGTGTGCCGGCCGCGACCGTGCGGGCCGTACCGTCACCGGAGAGCCCACACGACTGCTTATATATGGTGAGTTGTTAACAAGCAGGTTGACCGGAATGGATGATCGGTTTTGGGCATGGATGTGACAGATGGATGGAGTTATATTTATAATTTGTTAAAATACCCAGATTTGCTTTTGAAGTGGCGGTTCCCGGTTTCGATTTCCCATAATGATCAAGTATAAATGTGCGTTCAGAGATAAAAGAAATATACATCACAATAGTTAAAGCTGTGGAGCTGGAAACAAAAGGAACTTAATTTAATACATATAAACCGAAACAAAATAGGAGTTTCAGGGTAGTTTTGAAACATATGGGTCCTTTCACAAACATCAATGAAATAAAAGAAGCAATATCTGGAATATAAAATAATATGCAACTAATAAAGCACTACTAATGTTTATAGTAGAAATAAAACAAAGAGTAAATAATAAGTCCATTTACGAGATAAAATATCTTCTACACTATAAAGTGATATTCGAACTTCCAAGAATAAAGAGAGAAATTCCTTAATATGGAAATTGTCTTCAATATGGACATACAAAAGCTTACTGCAGGAGAAGTCGAAAATGCATAAAGTGTACAGGTGATCACTTGTCAGCTAACTGCCACCGAAAAATAGATCTGATAAAGTAAAGTGTATACTGTGTGAAGGTAACCATCCAGCTAATTATAAGGGCTGCAAAGAGCTGCAAAGAGCTACAATAAATCTTATTTGAACCGACATCTGAAAAATTAAAAGCTTTCCACAAATCGAAAAGACAAAACCAATATCTGACACAACATCAACAACAGTTTTAAAATACGCCGAAATTACTAAAAACGCATCTGATAAGCATCAAGGAAAAGAAC
Source organism: Napeogenes sylphis (assembly GCA_959347405.1). NCBI lineage: Eukaryota > Metazoa > Arthropoda > Insecta > Lepidoptera > Nymphalidae > Napeogenes > Napeogenes sylphis. The sequence continues at coordinate 34,481,149 of OY365783.1, read as the reverse complement.
TTAAGAACAAAAACAGCTTGATAGTAAACCCTCACTATGGGATGCTACCAAAAATCTCAAACGCTTTATAAGTCACCAGTTGTCTCTGCGCATGGCAAATAACTTCTGGCTACTAATGATACAGAAAAAGCTCTAGTATTTATGAAACATCTACAAGAAGCTTTTAAGCGAAATTCAGATGTCAGTTTCACTAAAATTCAAAAGGTTTCAGAATTTCTAGAAAAAAAACACCAACAAGAGCTACTAATTGAAAACTTGGATAAGATTGTAATCAAATCGGTAATTCGACAACTGGACGTGTAAAAAGCACCAGGCTATGACTTAATAACAGCAACACTTCTAAAGGAATTGCCAGGTGAGGATATAAGGGTCATAACTCGACTGTATAACGACATTATAAGAAGAGAATTTGTGCCACCACAATGGAAAGTGGCAAAAATCTTAATGATTCTCAAGCCAGGTAAAAGTCCAGAAGATGCCAAGTCATACAGAGCAATAAGTTTAAAGAGTGCAATTTGATACCCGAACATCAGGTCGACTTTAGAAGATACCACAGCAAATGTCATAGGATATTTACCTTTCAAAAATCATGATATTGACCAAAATATTGCTGAATGTTCTTAAACAGATTGTAATACATATTAATATAAAAAAAGATCTGTGTAATAATATAAGCTAAACAAGTTGAATACATCACTTACTGTCGTACCATTTTTAATTACTTAACACTAATATTTATTTATTTATTTTTATTTTATTTAATTATTTATTATTTAAGTTAAGCATTTACAGTGAGTGTTTCTTCACAGAGCCGGTCCGCTCGGTGTACCTGGCGGTGGATGGAAGACGTCTGGATGCTGGAAACACCTGGGTGCCCGTCAGAGATAAAACTGTCCTCGAGGTGCGATGTGTAGCTGAGGGTGAGTAGAATCTACTAAGTCTTACAATAGTCAAACTTTATATTGTTACAAAATAATAAAAGTAGTTTATATTACAAAAAAACATTAACATTAACAGTGATAAGTTATACAAAATAATCCCAAAATAATGTTAAAATAATGCCAAGATAATGTTAAGAAAAATGCCAGCTAGACTCAGCGGTGGGTTACTTGAGATAACACTTTTAATATTAAATTATATATAAAAATTACTGAAATATAAATCCTAGGCGCCACTGACAAATAATAAGCGAATACATATGCATGATCCTCCTGCTTGTCAGTACTGGAGAAACACAGTCAAACACTTGTTCCTTTATAAACTTTCAAAAATGGAAGTGTTGATTATTGGTATAAATAAATTTTGTACATCACCATAATATCGGGATTACAATAAAGACGAGCTTCTTAAACTTAGCTAGTCAGGAAGCAGGATACAGGACCAACAAGACGACGCTCCCAAGATTCACGTCTACCCCCGCGAACCAATTATAAATTTACCCGTATCTTCTAGCGTATACAAAAAAAAACCTCCTGTAATGATTAAATTACAGGTTAAAACTACATAATAACACTAATCTCACATTGATCTATTCAAATATTAATAATTTATAATACCTTATGGAGGAAAAAGGCTTCGCAAGCAATAATATTAGCCTATGTCGACTCACAGGGTTGAATCAGGACAAATACTGAAATATTACCACGTAATAACATTAAATAAAGTCTCAAAACCTATGAAACATCTCCTAATTTAGAATAAGGATTCAAATTACTTACGAAATATTGTTCCAACAAACTTTGAAACTGCCCGGGAAGTACCGGCAATAGGAATTATAATTATTCCATATTAAATTATTAGCCCTGCAATTAAACACGCTAATGAATTTAAGAAATGCGTTAATAAGATCACAAATAACTCAAACACTCACCGAAGGCTAATAAGATATTCAATTCGGAAGTGCTTCCGAAAGAAAAGACTCTAAAGATCACGACGGTGAATTTTATAATCAAAATCTGCATAATAAGCAAACAATGTGGTTATGCGCACGCCGCGTTACACGAAATGTGGGTAAAATTGATATTAATCGTAAGAAGACCAATATTTAAATAATTTAAGAACAATGCACTACTTATCTCAAGAAAGAAACGAGTGTAATAAATTTATAACAAATTGTTTTACTAATAAATATAACAATAAAACAGCGTTGGCTGCAACTAAACTTCTGAAACAATATGACAGCTACTTTTAAATAAATATCTAGCTATATGCTATCCTTAATAATGATTAATAAATGAAATTTAGAATAGTAATTATTAATAAAATGTTTATATTTTCAATAACATTTCGGGGACTATAAAGTTAGCTTGAGCTGGCAACATTCAATATTTTAAACAAAAAGAAATGTCACAGACTAATTAAGAGATTGTAATTAGCTGTCAACAGATAAATAATTTACCTTGTCTACGAATTTGACAGATAATAAGAAATCGGTAATAATAAAATTATAAATACATATTTAATTATCTACAGAAATGAAATTTCTGTGTAACAATATTTATTTATTAATGAACCATTTACATTACAATTACAAAGTACAAAGAATTACTTCTAGTTACTCTTTTGTGTGAGAGAGACAGTTTGTATATGATGTTGCAGTATGATACGTAGATATATATAAGAAGAAGAAGAAGAATCATTCAAACTATTTTCTATTCTTCTTCTTAACTATTCAAACTATTGTAAACTTATCTCATAAAAAATCTGTAATTGGCAGTTGAAAAGAGTGCCCATGAGTTTCTTTGTCTGGATCTTGTCATGAGCTCTACTAATTGAACGGGCTTATTTTTTTTACAAGTCAAAATGTTAAATTAATATATTATAAAATTTATATAAATATAGAGTTTTCCTTTTTTTTATTTTGATTACTATATTGCTATTTTTTTGCAACATCTGTTTATTTTGACGTGTCCAAATAAATGTAAAACATTTTCATGGAATAAAGAATTTTTGACTTTTGACTTTTGAAGAAAGACTACGAAATGGTATACAAATTAATATGTATTTAAAAAATATACTTGAATATATACATGCAGATACTTGTATATAAATAATGTATATATTCATATAAATAAACATAAAAAGGATTACTTGTTATATTTCGAAAGAAAGGTAATGTTGCTTAACTATATTTATAGTAAGGCATGTATTAAAGCTAAATCATTAGCCCCCAGGTCATTTTGACTTTCTAGAGTCTTAGCTTATGGATATATCTATAAACATATATGTACATTATCTGCTATGTCACGATAATTGTTTAGCACTTTACTTTATTTTTCCTTATTTTTTTCTTTTTCTTTTTACTAGTTAATACATGAATCGTTTGTTAAACGATTATTACCGGCATCGAGGAATTACGTCACGTCCATTTGGAGTAGTATACATGTATTAAACCTTATTAAACTAGAACTGTTAATGTTGGACTCCTGCCCAACTTTACCAAACACTAAAAACTCAAACAAAGCAAAAAGTAACCACTTGTACTCATGGCTTTATTTTTCCATTCCAAAACATACAATTCAAAAACTGGGTCCGTTTCCAAGTAAAATAAAAGGTTGCATTTGTTGGCAACGCTCAAAGTTTGAAAACGTTTCTAATAGAGGTTCTGTAAGGCTTTCGATTCCATTCAGCGAGTCGAGTATTTGAGTGTTAGAACTCCCAACTGAAAGACTTAGATCTTACTGAGAGGTGCTTGGTCCAGTTTTTTATTTTGCTCTATAATATATCAATATTTCATTACAGAGTATTCATTAAAAACTTTATAATTTCAAATTCTTAGGCTTAGACTTCACTTAAACTCACTTCATAATAAAAATTATTTATTACTGACAACCTGGGCTGAAGGAAAACAATTTGAAAAGTCAGTGCATAACGCAAACTGCAAATTATTACTTTTCACATAAAAATAAAATTATACTTAAATAGACGTTTTACATATAATAATATGTCTATTTAAGTATAATTTTATTTGTTTTTTTCTACACAATATAACTAACATAATGTATGATGTAGGGTACATATGTACGTATAAATAATGTTTGCTTTAGACGATTTTTGTTTTGAAGTAAATTTAGATTTTTGAATTTGTAATGGTTTAATTCTAGAGAAATATATTTCAAAAGGTAAGAGAGTTTCTCTGCAAACGTATGTTGAAGTTATTAACTTTCAATTAAACAAGGACAAGACGTGAGAAGGACAGGCATATAATTAAAAGTAATTATTATTCCCACCCAGGTGGAGTCCCACCACCGGAACTGTCCTGGCGATTGCTAGCTCTGGAACCGGCACTCGATCATCGTCCATATCTGAGAATACATCATACCAACTACTCTATTGGTAAGAACTGTTTATCTATCAGTGATCAATCAGACCATGGAACTTTCAAACGTTCAAACAGTTTAATTAATTTACGGACACTCCAAACTATGCAATAATATCACATAGTTCTAATACATCACACTTTCAATTCAAACTAAGTAGTACATCCAGGCGTTGTTCTCTCAGACGGCGTGTATTGGTCGCGGGCGGTGGTGACGGCGGCTCGTGAGCTGCACAACGCCACGCTGCAGTGCTCCGCGCGGCAACGACGCGCCGCCTCACAGCCTCATGACCACCTCACCGCCAAACTAGAGATACACGTCACCTGTGAGTTGGAGACGCCATCCAGTACTCTTATATTAGTGGGTTGTCATTCATAAGAATCGTTTAGTGAGAACATAAATAAGCAGGAAAGTAGTTTGTGTATCCGGCCGTCTCCCTCGCTATGTCATCACCCTCGCTATGTCATCACCCTCACTAAAGAGAAAGTTACTACTAATGTGCTGCGGCTAGCTAGTAAGAAAATATTCTTGAAAAAATAAATAAAACAGATATGTGCTTAAATACAATAAATGGTCTTTTAATATGGTAGAGCCCCACCCCCAAACCAAAGGTCTTTAATTTAATTACAATAAATAAAAAGATAATGTACTCGGAGTTCTCACGAGCCTTCCAGTAGTGCTACAGTCGATTTTATAATAACTTCACAACTTTACATAATAGATTAACATGTAATTTTTTTAAAAGTCGAAATGTTGACTTCCAGATAAAGCACACATACGATTAACGTGAAATATACATATATATGTAAGAGTAGTTCATATAAAGTGCTATATTTATCATAAAACTTACAATAAAATAAATAAATAATCATTCCGTAGAGAATTAATAAATACCACTATAACTAGACCCGCCGTCGTTCGTGATCTCCCGCTGGCCGGGGTTCGGTGTGTCGCTGGTCGCTGGCGGCGCGGCTGCCCTGCGCTGCGACGTGGACGCCAACCCGCCCGCACGAGCCACGTGGATGAAGGATACTGACCGACCATCCAGGTGAGTTACAACCTTACTACACTGTCCCAAAGTTGATAGTAGCTTGGAGATTCTGAATACTGCTTCAATGTTTTGAACTTCTACTGTTCTGTTGGAACTTCTTAAACTTTGTTACCTACTGAAAAATGAGTTTTAAGATTTTAAATTTCGACCTCTCAGGTGAGTTTTAACCTTATTACAATATGCTAAGGTTGCTTGGAAACTTTATTATTGAAGTATGGCCAAGTTAGACCTTCTTATGGTTAATAGCGCTTATGAAAGAGATTAATTAGTTACCAGTTAATTCATTCGGTTAAGGGATAATTATTGAGTAAAATATGTTTATGAAAAAAAAAATGTATCACGATATCATGGTCTCGGTTTACTTGTATGACGAAATTATTAATAGATCCTGAACTTTCCTCACATTTTATATTGAAATTACTTTGCGTATCTTGGGTTGTCAATATGAATAACTGAAATTTGGATTTAGTTTATAGGAATCCATCTAAGATGGATTGCTTTCAATTTAGTATTAAAGAACAATTATTATTTTCATTGGTAAAATAAACACATTTTTATTTTTTATATTTATGTCCTTAAATATATTTCTTTAAATAAAATTCATGAATAAACTTAACATAATATTTCTTATTCCATAAAGCTACAGATCTATCTATTCTATTATCTTTAATACGTTTTACAAATGTATATCAATAATCTATTATTTCTCTTTTATCATAAAATAAAATCATCAAAATAAACGATAGGAAGTTATCATTGTTTTGATAAAATATCTGAAGGCAAAAAAACAGTGGATATGTTTCATTTGCGTGGAATAGTTTCAGTACTGAAGATATGCCATATGGTATAACATTGACTGATGAGTAAGGATGCTGGTTTATCTGATTTTATCACTACATCACCATCATGTAATCATTTTAATCTTATTAAAATAGTTAAATAAATAAAGTAAACAATATAAATAAATATATAAGTAAAGAACATTATTTACTGAAAATAAACAGTTATCGAAAACTGTTACGAAAGAAAGATCGAAATCAAACTTAACAATCTGACGAAGAACTCAACAACGAAAATTGGAATAAACGAGAAATGAATAATTTACGTTGAAACTTTTGTTATGATTAGTTATTTATAAGTTATTGTTTTCTCAAATTGTTATTGTAGCTTTGTTAATTAATGGTCGGTGTCTTTACTGAGTTTTGTTCAAATTATTAGAGTTGATAAGAAATATATTTAACATCTTAAACAATTTTCTAATTATACTATACTTTTAAGGCAAATAAATATGTGGACACAGTATATACTAATATACAGTAGAACAAAATATATATACTGTTATTTATATTTAAACTATTTTTACGGATTTTAAATCGCGTATAATGAATTAAATTTTAAATGTACATTTTAAATCTAACCCGACGTTTCTAATGCTTTGCAGCAATCGTGTTCACGGTAAGACGAGATGGTGGTGTATGTCAGTAAGTCAATGTCAGTAATTAGTCATCTACCTCCAACGGTTTCTTTTACGGAGTTAAAAACCGTAAAAATATTATTATTTCAATGTGTAGTACTCGTGAAAACCTTAGAAAACACTATACTGTTATTTTGAAAATCTAAGCCATTAAATAATATATAAGTACTGAAAAATTAATTTAATTATTGATAAGAACTTATCTCTGTATAAATTACAACCTAAACTGGTATAACGCTTTGTGCAAAAGTGGAACATTGAGATAATTCTTTATTCACACTCCATTTCATTTTACCTTAAGGACGCAGACTCACATCAATCATCTTAACATTTCACCACTTTGTAGGGTGAAGGTCGTAGGTACAGAAATATAGGAGCCGGTCACACCCCTTGATCATACACAATCAATCGGTTCTTATATTATAAAATATAACGTTATTATATTTATTAACTGTATAAAAATATATTTAACATTTAATTCATTTTTTTTTGTAATATTAAACAAAGATAAAAAAAGTTTTGTTCGATACATTTTTTTGCGGAAAAAAATAAAAAGTCATCTATTTCTCGACGTTAATCTTGTTTTCCGAGTATTCTGAGGGAACCAAAACATTTTGAAATCATAAGGGTAAGCTCCGGTGCATACAAATAATGTATTTATCATTTTTACGAGTAAAAACCTCTGTTTTAAATTTACGGATAAGATAAGAATGGTGATGGACTTTTTATTCCGTAAAAGATATTTCTAAATATCACTATTTTGTTTAGGAATGACCACAAGTGGACTCAGCAAATTATCTGCATGTTTATACAATATAAACTTAATGATTGGTTTAAAAGAATTTCCAGATTAATATCTAACTAAAATAATAAGAAAAGATCTAATCTACAGATTTTCTTATTACATACAGAGTCAACAACGTTTCCTGAACGACGACAAAACGAATAAAGAAGTATCCTGTCTAATGTGTTACCATTTTCTTTATTCTATCTTTCAACTCCCTATTGTCTCGCCTCACAAAACCGACCGTATCCGCACGTTGACGAGGAGTAGGATATTTTTAATTGTTATTTTACGGAAGAACTAACGGCTTTCAACTAGAGAGTTTGGAAACCACGGCAGTTAAAATTCATTCCTTCGAAAGCCTTTTTAAGTTTTCTATTTTCTATAATGTTTGATGTCATTAGGTATTACTCAGCGTATACGCGTTTAATAACAGGGCCTTCCACGTTGGTAGACGTGGGTTCGATTTCAACACAAAACTATTTCGTTTCAATTTAATTATAGACTTTCATTCCACGTTGGTTTCTGTTACCGATCCCCACTGCTACGAAAGAATGATTGGAGTTGTTCTTTGATATATATTTATGTACATATATAGTATATACCCCATCTCCCCCAGTTCCCCCACTCCCCTGGACACGGACCCGGGTGGGTCCGCGCTGAGTGCCGCCACCCTGCGCTGGGGCACGCTCAGTGAGTCACACGCCGGCTGGTACCGCTGCCGCGCCAGGTGGATGGACACAGACTACTCCAGCATAGGATACTATCTGAATGTTTTGTGTAAGTAATGTACAATTAATGTAATTCAATTCATGAGATATTTTATATATAATAACAGACTTAACCATTTCATGTTTACCTGTTTGTTAAATTTAGAGTATCCGGAATTTAGGTTATGATTTTAAAAGAAGCCTAAAAGACCTACGTATCACTTCACTTACAGACCCGTAAAGATAATTACTTATATAAGCCGTCGATCGTTCGTCGTTCGTCGAATCGAGCGAACAATCGAGCAACGAACGAATGAACTTGTTGATGTTCGTTTGGACGGTCGCTGGTTTAAATCTTACTCGTGTTGTTTAAAGTTTCAACAAAAAAATATTTTAATGAAAGATATTTACAGAAATATAAACAATAGTGCTTTAATAATTTGTTAATAAGTTTTAAAAACAATGCAATAGTTTAAGACAATAAGTGTTTCTTGAGATTATTATTTTTTATAAACAATAATATACAATTTATAGTATTTTTGACGAGAAAAGAAAATAAACATTTTTAAAAATACAAAATAAAAAAATATTTCTCTTTTTGTATCGCTTTCTACTAGATAAAACTAACGTGCACCAAAGACCAAAAACTATTTAATCACCAACTTTTGATATTGTTAAATAAAATAAATAAGCTCTAAAATAAAGCTCTGGCATCTCTGCAAAGACCGACCTCCTTCTTTAATTAAGTTTCTTAATTCAACACTACTACTACTGTAGTGTTGATAAAGATACGGAAAATAAAATAAAATCAAAAATGCAATCTTTTGTAGACTCGTTCCTTACAAAGAGATCGCTTAACTAGAATTGACTCCACACGAGCACGCCGAGCATTCTGAGCTGCCTCGTGAAATGTTCTGTAAAGGTTCACTTGTTGATCTTCTACTCGATATAACTTCAATACGGTCATTGTAATGTTATATATAAGTGTATTGCTGCTGTTTGTACAAATATGTATTCAAGTTTAATTGGCATGAACAAAATTACCCAAAAACCTGTAATTTATTTATCTCCATATATATGTGATATAAAGCAATTTGAAATAAATTTTAAATTTTAAGTATTACGTTTTTTTCAAGAGAAACAGAGACGTAAATTTTTTAACACCTTCACTTGAATGATATTGTTTTATTCCGTTGACCCAGATTCCACTTTCGTAAGCGTATATAAAAAGGGGTTCATAATCATCAATTAAATTACTAATATAGTCAATATTATTCGCGTTTCGTAAGTATGATATCTTAAGGATGTAAAGTTAATTACTGGTTCCTAGCAGCAGCAGAACACAATCCTCAGACAGGTGGGGAGGCGGATACCGACGAGGAGCCAGATCACCAGAAGGTGGAAGTGCCGGTGGGTGGCAACGTGCAGCTGCATTGTCCCAAAGGTGTGCTGTATTGTCGATTCATAGTCATAGTATGGAAATATAAATATTTTTCGTCCATTTCAGGATGGAATTTCAAATAGCTTATTAGTGTGATTACCCTACTTACGAGTGAGTACCCTGGGTACTCCATCTTTTCCAACGTTCTTTGTCTTGATCACTCATATACTGCGGAAAGCATTTAGCTATGGCTTTAAAAAGCCTTTAATGTTGCTTGTTACCTAAATACTATTTAACGTACAAAGATTTTGTAAAAACGGTTCTAGGTTTTGTTTACGTTTATGGGTTTATAAAAGTTTATTCCAAGGTTTAAAATCAATGATCTTGAATGTTTTGGTTTTGAGTTTACTGACTGTTGTTTACTTAATATTATTCATAATAATGTAATTTTTTTTTGTACAACTTCCTTAAATATGTTTAATTTTATAAATAAGATATGAAATTTGGAAATTACTTTTAAATCTTTATTAGTAATATAATATACACTTTGAAATACATAAAGTTTTTGTAGCAATAACAATACATTAAAACTGTAAGGTTTAATTTAATTTCGTTCAAATTCTGTCTCAAAGTTAAAGGTCTCAAATGAATTGCAATTATAATTATAAATTCTAACTCCAAACAGAAACAACCGCTTAATTTCAATGAAATAATAACAATCTTAATCTAAACAGCGAAGGACCTTAAATTACTAAACACCACACTTGATGTGCAGGTAGCGTGGGCTGCTGGTGGCGACGCGTAGTGGGTAACGCCAGTGACGCCTGGGCCCCCGCCGGCTCACACCACGCACATGGCGTGCTCGGTACGTGCATACTCTGACCTCAAAGTTCTTAACCATTCCGCCATCTTCGTTTCTCAATTTTCTGTCGAATTCGAATCCTTAAAAGCTTCAACGAAACACTAAATTTATTACCTGTTATAAAAATCTAACCAAGTACACCTACCCTCTTTTTAATTAAGTTTATCTAATACATAGGTATAAAAGAAGCGATGTATGAAGAAGGTGGTGAATACAGGTGCGTCGGAGCAAGAGCACCAGATCTAAAGAGGTTGAAAGAACTGAAAAGAGTGACCCTCAGAGTCACAGGTAGGTTTTAAACTTTTGACGGTTTATTTGATAGATAGTATATAACAGATCTGTAGTACAATTTCATATTACAAAATCTCATATTAAATCGATATGAATCTTAGGTAAACTGCCAAACTTTGTAATGTGTAGTCATTTAAATCGTCTCCCTCATCTAGAATATATTATATCTTTAACAAAAGTTTATTGATAGGAGGAGCCACGGCGACCGCAGTGAGCGCGGACGCGACGCCGAACGGCTACCGTCTCGAATGTAGCGCGTGTGGACGAAACTTACGCGTCCTATGGTTCAAAGGAGAGACGTCGTCCCCCGCGATACTCACGCCGGACCTGGCTCAGCACTGCTGGAAGGCGATCCTTCTGGTGCCGGAGCCGGACGAGATATGGTGCGTGGCGCTGTCCTCGGCGGGCGGCGCGGTGGCCGTGTTCCCGCGCCGGTCCGTGCAGTCACCGGCGCGTCACGCGGTGCGCGCGCTGCACGCGGCCGCCGGCGTCACGCACGCGGGGTATGCACTTCTAGCTCTATGCGCCGTCGGGAAGTTCCTGGAACATTATTATCTTTATTTAATTTAGGTTGTGTTTTATTTTTTGATAATTGATATAATTTGAATTAAATTTTCCTCATAGGACTTTTCTATCGGTTTATATTCTACAACAGAATATTTAACTTCTAATAGTTTTTTTCTGTGTTTTCTTTTTATCTCGTTATTTCTTTTATTTGTGAAATCTTGAAATTATAAAATTGTGTACTTGCGATATTGTTATAAATTGAAATCCTTTTATGTATTTCAGCAAATATTTGGTAACATGTTCGTAAAGTCATATATTTTATTTAACTCCTCTTGCAGTGAGCATTTCTTAATGTGTTCTACGTGTTCTAAACTCACCCAACTTTATTATATGAGTATCTTGAAATAACGAATTTGGAAAATACAATTTCATCGTGATTAGAAATGAAATATCTTAAGTCAATTTTTTACGACCGCTTCGTTTAAGAATGGAACTTTAGACGGCTCATGCCAAAAAAGTTGTATAGTATATCACAAAGCTCATAACGGGCTACAGTAAACTAGACTCTATGTGTATACAAGTCATTGTGTCTAGGGACTAAAGTCGCATGTACTCTGTAGATGTGTGTCATTGTATTTTAGCCTTCGTAGTGCTCCTATAATCATAATTTGTTGTACGTATTTAGTGGACCTATCTCGCTATCTTGGCACGTTCGCTGCAGACATTCGAAATTAACGTTGCAAAGAACATTAAATAAAATGTTGGCTTCTCTTTGTTTACTCTGTATCATTTCAAATTTCCACCAGATGGATATAATTGAATTAAAGTTTTCGATTGCGGTTGGAATTATAAAATAATAGAATTGCTTGTAAGAAGATACGGTTAAAAGAAACTCAGTGGGAGTAGCCTGAAATATAAAATTCATACCCACCTTCCTGTTCTTTATGAATTTGAATTAAAATGAGAACTTTCATTTGAAACGTTAATGAATAATGTATTGCAGCGAATGGTCTTCTATGTGTAGTGTAATCTCTCTCCGTAGATTTTCTTACCTCTTTCCTACGTTACTTTTATATTGTTATGTTGTTTTACCTTCATGTTAAGTATTTAAAACAGTAATGAAATGTGCCAAATTGTTATATTTATAATATATTTCTTTATAGATGACTATGATGTGAATTAATAAATTGGTTTTAACGTATACATGGTATCTGAATGTTTAGCGCAATGTGAACACCAATCGAAATGTTTAGAATTTATAAGTGTATTATTAAGTGAGCTAGTGCCAAATTTTAAGACCTATTCGAACTTAAAATTTTGCAGAAGTGAAGTAAGTAGCCACAACGGCATATATCTACATAATTATATTTTATATAGATGTCAAATTCGTAAAACTAAACTACTAATACATTATGTATCATAGCTTAAAATGAATCATGTAAATTTCGATGTCAATTTTAGGGGTCCGTTTAGATCGGACCAATTTTGTATGAACTAACATTTGCTACAACAATTTTTGCAACAATCTTGTAGTTTAAGTGTAAGGAAATTTTTATCAAATGTTCGATGTTGAAATGTTGTTCTCGGTGGTTAGTTTGATTAGATTGTGTTTCTCTTCTCTCTTCTTAGCTGAGACCCAGCACTCTGCTAGTGAGTGCGTCTTTGTTTCTGTAAACAGAGTTATAACACGTTATTGTTGTAAAGTATTGTGATAGAGCGGAGGGGCGGCGCGCCGCGGGTCGTAATAATGAGATATTATATTGTTGACAAAGAGTTTAACTTTAACTGGTTAGTTTAGTTATATTAGATTGTAGTGAGATGTATTTTTGTACCGTCTCGGAAAATGTTGGTCGTCAATTGTACAATGATTTGTAAAGGATTTATATAAAGATATCAAATTTAATTTGTGTATTTGGATAGTGGAGATAATGATCCGTCCATTGCGGAGTTGGAACTAGTTTGTTAAGGATGCTGTGTAGATACCTTTCCTGTCCACTCAACCTCGACCTATCTAGACGCTATCGCCAAGCCCGTAGAAGATGATAGTTAAACGAATCTTAGAAACTTTTCTCTTCCAAAATTATAATGTAGCCACCTTCTCTTAATCTATTTGCACTTTCTCCCGTTTCCTATAGACACCCGCGGCCCCCGCACCTCTATAAAAATTACACAATGTATACATACATACATACATGAATGATGTAACAATTACGATCAGTCAATAAGCCGTACCATCTAACAGAGCCGGGACTAAATTGCGACCGGCATTGGATAAAGCTAACGAAGTAAGGATATATTGGCTGGCCGTTTTTGACTTTATCACGTCGACTCATAAGTTTTCGTATTAACGTCCATTTTCGATACAATTAAGTGTCACGTCTCGGTGCCAATAATTTAATAGATCATAATATAATATATATTTACATTTTATTAATATACATTATTGTTTACTTTGATATTGGATGTACAGAAACCATATATTCATCGCGATGTGTTTACGATAACTCCTATACCAAATAAATAAACAATACGAAAATACTGTGTTTTTCTTTTATCTTTAACTTCCTTTACCTCTACACTAAAAGGAATTAGTAATCATACAAAAATAACCTTAACCTTGCTTACGTTAAAGTGGAGTTTGCTATAAACTAGTATTTTAATAAAACGAATCTACATCTGAAGAAGCAGTGATTTGGATAATCTTTAGGAAAAAAAAGTATACAACAAAGAAAAATTTAAGAGAAAAAAATACTCAACTTTTTTTATTTTTCAAAGTGTTCTTTACAAAATGCTAACCTTAATTTAAAAATGATGTGTCCAAAAGATAAACTTAAATAATAAATTATATTATATACATAAATTATAATTTATAATAATAGTATTTTATGAATGTTTCACAAACCAAACCATAAATTAATAATAAATACAACCGATTTTAACGGGAACTGAAATATAACATCCAATTCATATTTTTATATTACGTAGAAATTTTTGTAAAAATTTTTTTCATAAGTAAAATTCGTTTAATTGTTCATAGTTTATATATAAATATGATAAATGTACGTTAATTAAAAAAAATAACAATACGCTTTAATACCATCTTAAGATTATAAATACTAGCTTGCGACAGATTTTTCAACGTCGAGATTAAGTTTATTCATGGAATTAACATGGCGATTTGACAGTCTTTCATAGAATATCTTTAGATTAAAGATTATTTTCATTGATTTCTATTGGGTGCATGAATATCCTGAATATCCTGAGTCGAACCGATGATTTGATTGACGAGGGAACGCTGTAGGCGTTTAGTTAAATCGGATCGATTCTCGACTCAACGCTGCCTGCAATTTGCTAAATGCTCAGATTGACGCAATAGACTGATACAACATTATAAAGAAGATTGTACTTTTTAAACTGAAGCAACGAACCACTTTGTAGCTGAATAAAAAACTTTGAATATTGCATCTTATTCTACTCTCTTCTAAAATATAATAATAGGATTAGAAGGCTTAATATAGTCGAGTGGTACGCGTTTTCTTGAGCTCATTTTTCCGTCGCTTACGAAGTTACAAATTGCCGGAGCTAAGGATAGAACAGTTTTCATACGCTTATCGGTTTTATATCATATATGAGAGAAAATTTCCCTATATCATATTTTTCTAAAGATAAATGATTCTGACAAATTGTGAAAATATTTTAGCGTGCATTGCTTCTGAATTAAGAGCTTACTCACCTGAACTTATTTTATGAGTCTACTTTTCAGGAACTTTTTATTATAATTCCAGATTTAAACTGTAAAATGGTAAAATAAATAACATTTAAGTTGTTATTAATATGTAATATCAGAGCAACACATCCCAGTAAAAATCTGAGTTATGTATTCTTCGCTGACCGCAGTAGTCGAGGAGTCGTAAGTAACCTACCTCTCGTACAGGTGATGTTCTTAGCTGTGTTCTGCTTGTTAATTACTTCCTTATAGTGGTTCCAGTATAATAAATACATTCTATTTATTATATATTTATTTATTTAATCTCTATCAAACTAAAAATGGAGTAATGATTAGCAAAATATTACTAAAAAAATTAATAAAAATAAAAATAATTTTCAAAAATAACTATCATAGGCACAGAAACAGGAATGGAACTGAGTAATATAAGATGGAATATTTTAAGAAGCTTATATCGTTAGATTTAGTAGTATTTATGCCTACTTTGAGATGGAATAGCGTAACCAGCAAACAAAGCCCCAGTCTGAGCATATATCATTCTTGCTAAGTAGCTACAAATAGTTAAAACATATAACAAGGCTTGACACACTCACAATGAATTGAAAAAATATTTATGAAGACTCCTATTAATCATAAAGGAAGGAAAGTTAACTTATTTAACTAAAATCTCTTATGAAAACAGTGTCCTTTATAATATCTTTTGTTTATTTTCTCGGTAATAGTTTGGTAATGACGATAACAAAAGGCTTCTTGTGTTTCCTGTCGGTTTGTTTATGCATTCTTAATATGATAGTGACAAATGGGTTTGTAAATGCTGATGAGATTTCTGGACCAAGGCCAAGATTTCTTTTTCATGATTTAATCCGACATTTATGTTTGCAGTTGCATTTAAAAATTTGCTAAGTTATTAGACTGATTTTACACTCTTTATATCAAAACTTAAATGTTATTATTATGAAATAGTATCAATGTTCTTTAATTTTAAAAAGTATTTTAATGCTATACCTTAACCAATCGATTTTAGGATTGTGGTGTATAATAATTTACTTCTTGAATTTCAATCCTTATTGGTATATGAACCGTGACCACCTAAAGTAACATTTAATTCTTAAACAAATATAAGAATATTTGTTATATTCAGAATAGAAAAAAAAACATTGTCATTAATTACCATTCAATCGATCAATTATTGGCCGCTCTTGTATTTTGTACTTTGTAAACAGATACTAATTGATTTGATATAACTGTATTGAGCAAAGTTATTTTCAAAATTTTAAACACAATAATTCAACAAACTCCTTCTCCATTTGCTCCTGAAGTATTCCTGATCTTATTAAATAACAACAAAATTCATATACAGCCATTTAAGATTTGTGAATAACTGCAAATAGGAGCTATCAATCATTTGATATTTACCTTCATATTACCAATGGTAAATTAACAGTTGCCATATTGACATCAAATTATAAAAGATCAACCAAAAATACTAAAAATAAATGCATTAAAAAGTTGGTAAAGTATTAAATGTCATTTTAATTACAGCTGCAGTGCAACAATACACGGAAAAACAAACTTTATTGCATCAAATTAACGTTTAACAACGAACTTTATTTTTGTAACAACACTTTGTTCTCAATAAGTTAGTGCTAAAAGCGTTGCAGGGAACTATTGAAATTTTATCTTTGTTTCCTAGCACTGAAGTTATGTTATTCAGTGTCCCCTCAAACGTAATTCAGGGTATTCAAAATTGAACCTTATTTTAAAATGATAGAAATTAATATTCTGTATTAGGATAGCATTGTGACAATGCGTACAATATATCACTTCAGAATGATAAGGAGATGAACACACAGATTAATTTTAAGCTATCCCTTTTATCATACAATTTATATTCGAATAAACGAGTTTAATTATATGATTATAATAACAGGATTGTGTGTTTTAAAGATACTAGTAATAGTATAATTATATAACATAAACATTTGTTCTTAATGTTGTATATTGTCTATTTTACGAGATACAGTAAAGCAAGGAAACTTTATCTAAAATCTTGGTATATTGTTTACTAAAATATCAAATTAAGTATGTTTGGTTTGTGTTGTTTTCGTTTCATATACGTCGCGTCGGTCCGAGCTAGTCGTGATTACTTACGGGTGATTCCCAGCATCCACTCTCACCACCTCATGCTTCAGATATATGAAAAATAATAACAAACTAAAAACCATTAAGAAACTCTAAGTAAGGTATATTCTAAATGAATTTGTTTTTTTAATATTAAAAGTTTTAGATAGCGTTTTATTATCTTTAAAATCTAACAAAACATTTGTCATAATGTTTTGATATTAGTAAGTACTTCTTCTAACATTATTTCTAAGAAGTTTCTTAACAGTTTATTATTGTAAGAGGTTTCATACACATCATATATTATTGTATATATATATAAATATATATATTGAGTTTTGGCATCTTTATATACAAGTATGAATAATGTCGAGTTAAGCCATTTATATTATTTTATTTATTTTTCAAGATTGACTTAATGAAAGATGAATGTGTTATATTATATGACTTGAATTATTATTTTATTTCATAGTAAAATGGTATTGTTACCATAATTTAATATTTAAGGTTTTTATTTTACTTATCCATACCTACATTGAGTTTATGAATGTACTGTAGTAAGTCTAAAATGTTGCTGCAAAAAAAACTTACATTAAGAATATTTATAATGTAAATAAATCAAAGCTTCATTACACTCTTATAATGTAGGTATACATAGATCTCATAGACATTTCAATATACAAACAGCTCTTCTTTTAGCAAAAGAAAAATATAAATAAAACACAAGCATTGTAACACAGTCAGCGACTACGCAAGTTAGCAAACCAAAAAGTTTCATAAAACTAGGAAGTTTCAAATGTCGACAACAACGCTGAAGTAGAAGTTGTGAACGCATGCAGTCTTGAAGTTGCAACTTGTTTTATTATCTTGCTTTATCTAGATTCTAGATGTCTCTTATTACGTAGAGAGTGAGTTATTGGATTCAACTTTGCTTTCGAGGTTTGGTATTTTTTTACATCTGCTGTCTGACCTTTCAGAAAGATAAATAGATAAAAAACGAGAGAATGAACATTTGTCTCTCACTTAATGTTCGAAAGACAGAACCAAAGGATACCTCATCTTTATCTTCTGTAATATTACTTTTTTAATACGATTTACCGTCAATAATACTATGGAATGATAAGAAGCATCATCTCGTCTAAACAGTTATATACTATATTATTGACGTTCTCACGAGACCAGCCGGGAGCAAAACTAGTGCATATCTATTGGTGTATATTATATGCAGTAGTTTTATGTCTGAGTCCATTGAATGGATGCGACGGTCGTTTGGGAATTCCTGATGTACTGAAGTTCAATGGAAGTATTGTTTGGAATTTGTTTATGACCTCTTAGTTATCTGTGGATGACTTATCTGCCTAAGATTCGATGCAAAAGGGATTGTTTTGCGTTTCAAGGAAATAAGATTAAAGTGTGAAATAGTAATTAGTTAGTAATATGTGTACATTCAACAATTGATTTATTTGTAACAGATTTTAGAGTACAAGTTTTTTATGTTTTGATAATAGTATAAAACTCAAAACAATGTTCATTAAAATTTTCATCTGTTTATTTGTTTGTGAGCCACGGAAAAATTACTAAACAGATTTTTGATTTTTTATTTGTATTTGACATTTTATGTAGTTATCGGTTAACTTATTCGTTGACTTAATTTTTACTTTGAATCATTTTTTTAGGCGATATCGCTGCTTTAAGTGGTGTTGTTAATATAATAGAAACTTAAAAGAAATTATACATATTACAAAACTGCAAGTTAGTCTTATAGTTTTAACAGACCAGTCTTAAGATTGCGATACGTGCATTACATAAACTGTAAGTTACAGTTTTACGTAACTTTGTTACAGTTCGCATTCATTGCAGTTGCTTTCTCAAGAAACTTGTATGCACTTCAAACTTCTTTCTTACAAATTCTTCTAAGCTTATTACCCATTATTAATAACTTTTCACTTACATGTTATACAAAATATTTCATTTTATTTTTAACTGTTTTCTGATCTAAAAGCTCTGACATTTTTTAAACAACTTTAACTCCAACATCAAAACTTTATATCGCGTGCTTGTCACAAAGTTAAGATCAAAGAACTATACTAAGATCAACAATTCATGTAAACCATTTTCATAAATATGCCTACTCCAATAATCTTCTGCCTTGCAGAATACTAGACATAGGCTCGAACTGATTGAATAAAAAACTTTAATTTAAATAAACACTATCTATTGCTTCCATATATATGTACATAATAACATATATTTTGATAATGTTATTTTACAGTAGAACTCCAGGAAAAAAGCCTTATGCAATAAGATTTCTACCTCTAAAATGATGTTGAGTTAATGTGATCCAAAATAAACCTCGCCAAAATAAATCCTTTGTACACCAATAACTAAAAACTCTGGTTAATTTGCAAAATTGAACTCAGTTTTAAACAAGTTACGCCAATTTTATAACTGTACTCACGACTCACGACAACCATTTTGTTCAAAAAGTCCCCTTTATAAATGCGGTCACCACAATCTCTCCGGTACATTAATTTTCGAAACCATTATCGTTAACTATAAACGCTCCCTCGCTAATTGTGGTTCTTTATGCTAATTTGATTGGCTCTGACTGCTGCTGATTTATGTCAGCCTGGTACTAATAACGTACTGGAAATTAATTATAATGTATTAGTGCTACTTGTCATACATAATAAGGTGGGTTAATTAATTAGTATGATTAGTATGATATTAGGGTAATGATTTTGTTTTGAAATTTTCTGAAATGTAAAAAACCTTTGGTATCGAGTCTTTCTCTCCAACTCATTTGTCTCTAAATGTGTTAAGTACTTTGGTAACATAGTTTACAAGGAGATTACGAAAGTTTTTCTCCATTCATTTTTCGAAGTAGAATAAATATAAACACGTGAAAAGGAAATTCATCAGAAAGTTTCCATTCTCTGGGGAAGCAAGTTTTTACTGCGGGTTGTATAAATCATCCCGCAGATGATATGCGAAAAGGACAAGTATAAATGAATTTATGTTTTTCTTAGGTCGCTTTAGTTAGTCTCATCTTTGTGGTAAGGTATAGTACTTTTGATTTCGTTCAATATGCGTATTTTAAAATGATTTTTCAATTTAACTATAGTTAGGCAAGAAAATGTGTTTTGTAATCTGATGCTTTTTTATTATGCCAAATTCCGTTTCTTTTTTCCCCTGAAGTATAGATGATTTTTCTTGGTTTATTAAAATTCCCAAATTTGAAGATGTCTTTGGGTGACTGTATCTAATAGTTGAAAATTTGGTTAGTATTTTTGTCCACCTTATTACTACAAAAAAGGCTGGAAAATATAATATGAATTTAGATTAATAAAATAATACATAATTATTTATTTAATAATATAAAAACATACATTTGACTTTTCCTTTTTCTTATTCTCGATGTAACAGAAAAATTAATTCATGAGGAAATAACGCAAGTTTGCAACGTGTGATAGAAAATGGAATCATAAAATAATTTCATGTTACGTTATTATGGGTCGTTCCCCTTTTTGCAGAAAATTTTATATTTGTTACATTCTATAACTTCCAATGTAAAGGCTTCTTTAAGTTATGAAGTTATAAATGTTTTTGAAAATACAATAAAAGTAACAAAACAGATTTTTAATGATATATTTTGACGTATATACTTTACATCAAAATGTAAGCTCAACTTGTACTTTTAAGAGCTTTAAATTCGTGAGTACTCTTGTCAGCTATTTTTCATGAACGCATTTTTCAAGCAACGAGCTGACTGCAGCATCTCATTAGCGAAATATATTTCTAAATTGAAATAGTTTGTGATCTTTCTAGATTACTCTATGTAACATATACATGGTTTATAAGTTAAATGCAATAAGCTGACCTCAGTCGAAAACCTAATACCATCTATCTGATATGATCGCAATATACTAGGCCAAGATATGGTTTCAAATTGACGCGAGTTAAGCGTTTTTTTCGATCAATAAAAGTAATAAAGCGACCGCCGTCAGCGTACTTCTTGTTACTAACTTTGACCGCTGTATGTGTGGTACAAGTTGAGAGTGTGAAGCGAAAAAGTTTACATTGTTTAAAATTATTTTAAGTTTATCGGGAGAGCACAATATTATAAGAGTAGGAATAAATAATGGACGAGTCAGTACAACCTAAGTTTAACTATTTATTAAATTTTCTAACGCTGTAACTTATTCTCCAATATATGATAGTCCGGTTACAACTACAGAGGCTGCCAGGAACTTTTTCTGCTCTCTCTCTTCACATATCCTATTAGTTTTCTCACAATAGAAAAGTAATTATATATAAATATTAAAATTAAATTAAAATAATTATATATAATTATAATATAAATATGTATATATATATATATAAATATATATATATTTATATATTTCGTTCGCCGTATGTTACACATCTTCAAGTAGTTTTGTTGTATTATAATTAAAGTCTTAACAGCGATTGTTTTGAGTTATGTGTGATATAGATGGTAAGACGCATTAACTTAGCAACCTATTGACTATCGTATCTATATAGTACCGATTATAACAGTTTAGTGATTGATTATTTATTGATATAGTTATAAAACATATAAGAAAACCCATTTTCTTTATTCGCTTTTCATCGTTAATGAATTATAAAACCTGTAATGGTAATCTACTCCAGTA
Organism: Napeogenes sylphis; assembly: GCA_959347405.1. Classification (NCBI taxonomy): domain Eukaryota; kingdom Metazoa; phylum Arthropoda; class Insecta; order Lepidoptera; family Nymphalidae; genus Napeogenes; species Napeogenes sylphis. The sequence continues at coordinate 34,459,246 of OY365783.1, read as the reverse complement.
ATAATGCTGAAACATCTGAAGTATGTGTTTTAGTCCACACGTCAACATATAAGTTCTTAACAAAGGAGTCCGTTTATTTCATAGCTGGAAACTGACCGCACTGTTTTGTTGAATGTGGCATCTCAAACAATGTAAAACTTATTTATTTAGTTTATATTAAAATTGTCACTATAATACCAATATATTATATATTTATTTATAAAATAAACAACTTTTAAAGTAAATAAAAGGTCCTTCAAAAAAGCATTACTCGAACGAAAAAAACTAATAAAATAAATAATAAGATGGAGAATGGAGAAGAATAGAGAAGTAATAAACATTTTTAAAATATAATTCTATATTTCATAAAAGGTTTTAGACTATATAATTTAAAAATATATTTATTTGAACACATAATTAAAAAATATGGCGCACTGAACTCACTAGAATTTAATTTAAAGAATAACATTAAGTTAGTATATTTTAATATCAGTTTTATGACTAGTTCTTTATTTGTAAGAGGAAATGAAAGCTTTAAAAGTTTTTCTACAAAAGTGGAAATAACCACACAACTAACGCTTACCATTCTATAAGTTCGTGAGACTCTGTCTAACTAGTTAAGAGAAACTTTGACAGGTTAGCGACTTAACAAGCACTCCTGACTAGTTTTTCCATTACCATTAGCTTCAATAGTAGTGTTATTTTGTGATACATTGACACAACTAGAATCAAACCTGAAACTTATCTCATTAAATTAATTTTATATTGTCACTTTAAATTGTTGAACCATTAAGTACTTATTTTAATTTTAATAAAATTATCAGGATATTTTCATTTAGTTTTACTATCTCTCTTTATTGACTTTATTATAAATATATATTTATGTACAAATAGTTAGTACAATACAGTAATACAATTAATTTTATCTCTGAACAGCAATATGGTTTTAGGCCAACAAGTAGCACACTTAACGCGACAATGGACCTTATCACTAAAATAAAACATATCTTCGATAACAAGAATATAGTTTTAGGAATATTTATTGATTTAAAGAAGGTGTTTGATACGGTAAGCCATGAATTACTTCTGAAAAAGCTGTAAAGGATAGGCGATAATGGAAATACCTTAAAAATGTTTGTGTCATATTTGACTAAAAGTAGTTAAAGCAAAGCGTTACCTGTAACATGTGGCGTTCGGCAAGGATCTATTTTAGGACCGTTACTTTTTTTGATTTACATTAATAATATTCAAGATCTTGAATTACATGGGCACATAACCCTGTATGCTGATGATACCTGTCTTTTCTATTTTGGACCATCTATTCAAATTCTTATCTGTCAAGCTCAAGAAGATTTAAATGCAATCAATCTGGTTCAAATGCAATCTCCTGACACTTAGTACTTCAAAAACTTACTACTTAATTTTTAAAGCTAAAAATAAAGTTATACCGCCACATGCACCCCTAACAATAAACAATGTTTAATTAAAGCAAAAACGCAGTGAAAAATACCTTGGATTAAGGATAGATAATAATTTAACTTGGAATAATCAAATAGAACATATAAATAAAAAAATGCTTGAATTACTGGCTGAATTCGTAAGTAAGCGCGATGTATTCCGCGTGAACTGCGCCATACTATCTATAACACTCTAGTCAAACCACACTTAATATATATATCTCATTGAAGTCTGGGGTTGTTCTGCCAAAACCAACCTAGATATTATTCAAACAGCACAAAACAAAATAATTAAAATTCTCTTCGGTTATTCCTTTCGAACATTAACATCAAAAATTGTTAAGGAAACTAAAATAATGAATATTCGTCAACTTTATATATAAAAGATCTCTCAGTAACATAAATTTTACTAAAATAAAAGACCATAATAAGCGAAGTAATCGACGAGCTAGTTATCTTACATTACCGAAAATTAAGACATCTTACGGCAAAAAAAACTCCTCACATTTATAGGAGCACAACTTTATTATAAAATACCTGCACACATTAAAAAATTACACTCATTTTATGTATTTAAGACAAAGTTAGCTGATTATGTAACAGAAAGTTTACTATAAATATACATATATATAAATAAGCTAATGCCTTAAATGAGTACATAGTTGTTAATGACGAATAAGAATGTATAATATTTATTACTATTTATGTGCATTCTCATGTAAGTGACGTGTCTTTTTTGAGAATAAATGTCTTAAACCATAAACCATACTTTACTAAGTCATCAGTACATTCAATGATTGTTTTTAAATTTTCTCAATAAGGTAATAGAAAGTAATGTTATAGTTTTTTGAAATCATTTTAAAATATCGTTTTAATTGAAACAAACTTTTAATTAAATGTATTAAAACATGTTTTTAAAAGTACTTCTAGTTCAGCGTATGCAGATATGTAATCATTGCACTTATACCGTCAAAGATTCAAAGATCTTTAACGTACATTTTTATTAGAGATATAAAAACTTTTATGAAAATTCCTCTAAAACAATTGTTTTGTTCATTCAAAGCAAATTTGACAAACGAATGTTGGATAAAATATTTATAATACAATAACGTGTCTCATGCTATAATTAAATGAATGTCTTTTTTTTTCAACAATTCTAATATTAAATAGAAGTGTACTGAAACAAATACATTTTCAATTTAATTGTTGCAAAAAATGTGGTTTAAAATTTTCTGCATACAATACTGCTTTTATTGCTCGCTTTGAGCAATCAACCTTTGTCATTTCACTGCAACATTGCCTTCCTCCTGCTAACAAAGTAACTGCTTTTGTTCATAATAAAAACTAAAAACTTTTAAATTATACAACCTTTAATTTAAATTTAAATCAAATATAACACATTTCCTCATAAATAATAATGATATAAAAATAATCAAAGCTATACAGGTTTTAGACTTCATATTTTAAATAAATATTAATTTTCCTTAACTTTTCATCCCTTATAAAAATTCACCGCTTAATTCTATCGCTGGTCCCAGAATCATTGCCACTCCATCTTGCAAACAATAATCATCTCTATTACGTAATAATAAAGACTATGATTGTTTAAATTGCTCTCTTAAGCCCCATGACCATAAAGACGTCAGAGCGATTAACGCAGATACAAAAACAGCAACAAAAGTATCCTGAATAACTGAGTTCGTTCATTGTGAGTAGGGTTGTAACAACTTTGTTTATTTTAAAAGATAATACATATTATTATTATTCACACCAGTTGCATTTTTGTTGATTCACTTGTTAAATAACATTAGAGATACGAAATGTATTTATCTACAGTCTAGTCTATTTTAAGTTTGCAATAAATTGCTTCAGAGTATTGTATTAAAAAGGTAACTCCATTTTATGTAATAAATTATTATATATTATCAAATGCCATTAAATTTTATGATATTACGACACATAAATCTGAACCTCTTCTTATATTTGTGTCTCATAAAAATCTGCACAATTTTATAATAGAGACATGAGTACATCAAGTCTTCATCACATAAGGTCTTTATGAGTTTTTTAATAAAATTGAAAAGGAATTTCTAATCAAACCAAAATTACAAAAACTTTTTCTGAAAATGTATTTACAACCCTAGAGGGAACAATACACCATTGTTCGGTCATAGTATCCTTTGCTTTATCGCCAGCCCTGGATTATACGCACACAAAGTGATTTGGACGCTGTGTTTTGTTGTTATGGTACATTTTCAAATGAAACCATTCGTTGATTGTTTAAACCATGCTATACTATTTTAGTTCTTATAATTATGTGGATAAGGCTTATGATTCTTGTATTTTTTATCTACATTCGGTATATTGCGTGCATAAGTTTAGATTTGAAAGTCGGTTAAGAAACTGTAACCAAGAAGAGAATACGCGTTCTTGCTATTGTGTACTTACTTGTATGAATTTAAACATCTACTTGATATATATATATATATTTATAAATATATTTTTATATAAAATATGTTACTTCACCGAAACGCCTCTGAAAATAAAATAAAATAAGTTACAACGTTAATAAATAGAATGAATATTGAAATGTCTACGGCGTAACCACTATGCTACGACGTAGTTCAGACAGTAAATATAACATAATAATGTAATTGCATTTTTATAATATATATTTCTGTGGTAATAATTTTACTATTATAAATATAACTTGTCTACCGAACAATTTATAGGTGACCTCTAATTAGACAATTTTGTCTAAACGTTTATCAGTATTTATCAGTTTTTCACAAGTGGTATATTACATGTAAACAGTTTTATTAAAAACTACTATTGTAATATAGAACATGTGCTGAACATGTAGCAATTAGTATCGTTTTAATATTTAATATTTAATATTAAGTTTATGTCACTCTACTATGACATGTATACTAATAAGACTTGTTTCAGTAATACACAAGTACTTGCACTTCAATGTTTAATATCCAACAACTTGTAACAGAATGGGCGATATTTTAATAATAAATAAACTACACTATTTAGGTGAGGGTAATTTACAATTTCTTAACCAACTTACAGATGCTATTATTTATACCTTATAATAAGTTCTAATAAATAATAAAAGATAAAACACTATGTTAAAATATCCTATGCCTCTAATTCTTAAAACATTTAACAATAAATACTAAATAACATTCCATGATTAGTTATGTAGGTGGCGCCACTGTTGTGTACTATTTCGAAACTTATGAACTAAAACATGTAAATGCCGATGTATTTAACATTTAAATTATTATAAATAAATATTATCACAAAACGTAATCCGTGCTACTGAGATTATCGCAGCTTACGTTAACTGTACATTTTTTAAGTACCTAAGTTTACTCGTTTATATAAAAACTTTGTATTCAAATTCAAAACATAGTTTTCAGTTATGTTTTCCGAGTACAAAAAAAACTGCTAAATGTATATAAAATGTTGATTAAAACTAGTAAGTGACAACCCTAGTGCAGTGCTGCCATCTTTCAATTAATACTCTTTATGATATAACATTTTATAAGAAATAGGTAAAAGTTTAAAATGTTAAGGAAGACTTTAAAGGTTCGCTTACCAACATTGTTTAGTTCATTCTACTACAATGGCTTTGACGGTTAAAGTTAGCCTTTGTTGAAACATTATCTAGGTGTTTACTTACAGTTTTAGCTTTTTAAGTATGGATCGTGTTTATTAATTTCAGAATTTCAAAATATCTTTATGATATATTTTGAAAACTGTGTTACTTTTCTATTTAGCATAGCAACCAGGCATTTTTAAAGGTAAAAATATTTTACCTTACAAATTACAAAATATAAAATTTGATAAAGAGATTTTCACAAATGCTATATGCTGAACATTTTTCAGTAACATTTTTCTTTGAAACTTCATTTTAACTAGCGAGCCGCGTGTTGTAGGATATGTTCGAATTACCCATTTGCTATTAAATTATATATTCTTATGAAATTCGTTCTAATTAGATTTTTATTCTAGATTCAGTTTAGCGAAACCTTACATTTGAGGAATAATAATAGATACTTATATTTCGTACCAGTTTCGTACCAATTTTAGTTAAAATATTTATGATAAAAAAATGTACACTATTTGAAGCCAATAACTTCGTCTCCTCGATGCATTCTTATCCCTAAAACTCAAATAATAAGAAATGTATTATCTCTTCATACTTACCCATGCCTTTTGGATCATTTCTTATCCGTACGATTTTGTATTTCTACACAAATAAGTATTTCTACACAAATAGGAATGGAAACTAACTTGTAATTTATTATTTTATCCAAACTCGCGTGCAATGACATAACATTTCAGTGCTGTTTTTTTGTAAATATTATAATTGATTATCTTATGGTTCAAATATGTTTTTTTTACGTTTTACAACCCAATATACCCAAAAACAAATTAATTTATGTTACGACCTATATTAATTTTTTGTTATAAATAGCTTTAGTGCGTGGCTTTTCCCGCCCAAACCACTACAATATTTTACAAGAAAAAACACTTTTTTATTACATTTTGGTGTCAAGGCCGTTTTTCGAACTCGCAAAGAACTTAGTAGTCATATTAAACACATTCTTTGGTATTTTTATAATAAAATGTAAAGTTAATCAGAATCAAACCTGTTTTACATGTGAACGACTACAGCAAGGTCTGTTCAGTAGCTACCTTTTACAAATAGAAATAATTACCAAAAAAATGATTAGAGCTTCATATCATGAACTTAACTCCTGGCCGTTGATTAATGCATACTGTTTTTATATTTTTAAATCGATTATAACTTAATCAATTTATTAAAGTTTCATCATTTGTTAAACCTACCAATCATTATATAATTGTACGTGTTCAGCCTTTTGAAGACCCTTGGGCCTCAAGAATTTATCCATCTTTTATATACAAATTGCTTTTTTAGAAAATAAAACAAACATTTAAAAAAAAGTAATTCAATTCAATTCACAAATAAAAAAACTTGTGTGGTTTTATGAAACCACCGTAAAAGTGAAACTTTTTTTCACATTATAGACATTTAACTAAAAATTTTCGCAATAATATTCCATTAAGGGTATAAAAATTGCTTCATCAATCTTAATTTTATACTTAGAAAATGGGAATGATAATGGGAAATGATAAAAGTAGACTAGGTCTCCAACTAATATTTTTATTGAACTCTGTGTCTTAGAGTACGACATACATAATACTTAACAATTATTTAGATGATATACACATATTAAAACACTGAAAACAATATTTTATAATCGTTGAGTCATTTTGATCCGTTTTTCAATTATTTTCAATCATTCTATTATCAATTCCATCTTCATCATGAATTTCACAGTTTATAAATGTAACCAATATTTTATGGTAACTAAAATACGTGAACAGTGACTTACATTCCATTTTTTCAATGTATCTAGTAAAAACCGCATCGATACGAGCGCCTTTCACTTTATCCCTACTCCGCGGCCGACCGTCACGCGACATGCAACACACAGACGAAAAAGTTTGAGACGATGTAATAAAAGTTTCACTTTAAAAACTTGTGTGGTTTTATGAAACCACCGTAAAAGTGAAACTTTTTTTCACATTATAGACATTTAACTAAAAATTTTCGGAATAATATTCCATTAAGGGTATAAAAATTGCTTCATCAATCTTAATTTTATACTTAGAAAATGGGAATGATAATGGGAAATGATAAAAGTAGACTAGGTCTCCAACTAATATTTTTATTGAACTCTGTGTCTTAGAGTACGACATACATAATACTTAATAATTATTTAGATGATATACACATATTAAAACACTGAAAACAATATTTTATAATCGTTGAGTCATTTTGATCCGTTTTTCAATTATTTTCAATCATTCTATTATCAATTCCATCTTCATCATGAATTTCACAGTTTATAAATGTAACCAATATTTTATGGTAACTAAAATACGTGAACAGTGACTTACATTCGATTTTTTCAATGTATCTAGTAAAAACCGCATCGATACGAGCGCCTTTCACTTTATCCTACTCCGCGGCCGACCGTCACGCGACATGCAACACACAGACGAAAAAGTTTGAGACGATGTAATAAAAGTTTTACTTTAAAAATAAAATTAAAATTATTGTGGGTTTATTACAATAAACGGAGTCATGGTATTAAAAAAGGTCTGAGTAACAATCCCATTTTATACAATGTTTTCAGTTTGTTTTATTAAAAATTACAATATAGAAACGGTCTGCCTTTAAAGGTTGCTTAGTTTGAGGTTCAAAAATTAAAGTTGACATATATTCGATAAACTTTAACTTAGTCTATAATGGGCTTCTAAAATGAATCAGTGTGTGTGATCGTTAAAATCAATCAAGTGAAAAAGTTCCGAGATAACTTATTTTTACGCCTACACAAACTTATTAATATTTTTTTGGGAAATGGGAAGTAATAATCTACTTTAATAACTGAAACATCTACTTCATAAACAGAAGTCGCTGATTATGAGTTTAGCTATACCAATTTTACACATGCAAAGTGCATTAGATTATTTCAGTAAATTAACAAAATGGTATATTTTGTAATTGCTAATGGCTCATTTATTTCCCTGAATAAACTGTTATTATTATATTCTGTACACAGTAGTCTCGATGTGTCACATCGCCCGGGCGACCCGTTATTTGAAAACAAATACGATTTATCTCCTTTTTATCTATGATGTACCTGCTCGTGAAGGTCTACTAAAGACATTTACAATATTTACAGCCTGTCTCAACGCCACTGTCACAAATAGTGTCCGTCTTGTAGTAACACTTATTCTTTACGACCTTGTCTATGTTTGTAAGAATTTTAAACGAAATGTCATAAAACATTATTTCTTTAGCTAAGACTTAGTTTTTTATGACAAAAATTTTACAAATAAAAATGAACTAACGAAAACGAATTTTGTACATTGTAAATCAATATGAAAAAAGGAAATATAAACCATCTTGTAAGTTCCAAACACGCCTTGATCCTTTTTATATAATGTTACTAGTTTGTCCTCTCCTGAAAACTTTTACCACCACTTTACTATTATTTATTGCGCAAGATATATAACAAAAAAAAATACGGCAAATGTTTAGAAATTTATTAGCAAAAAAGTTATGAGGAAGCGATACAATCCAGTTTAACAATATCTAACTAGTACCTGTATATTTTTGTATATTTTGCCGCCACCGCTATTTTGCCAAGTTGCAAAGTTACTTATTTTTTTTAACTATTTTCTTTTGTCGGTAGAGATGCAGTTTATTAAAGCCATTCAAGGATATTATTATTATATAAGGAAACTTTTGATACGGATGTCCGTCCGGTGTTTAATTTGTATGTAGTTCGATATCAAATCTTTTATTTGCAATTCATCAATGATTTACTATCGAAACAACTATCGACCTTTTTTCAATAGTTTGATTTATTTTCACTTTGTAATGGTTTGATTGATTTTTAAATATCTCACTTTTAATAAACAGTATAAGTAAGGGTATTGTGAAAACACTTGTGTATTTGTGTATTTGTGTATCTGTGTATCTGTCTGTGGCATCGTCGCAGCCAAACGATGGGACAAACTTGATTGCGGTACTTTTTAATCGAAAGTCCTTCCGTCAGTCGTCCGTCCGTCCGTCCGTCGGTCCGTCGAGATAGTTCTTAGTTATGTTTGGTCGAAATAAAAGCAGTCGTCTCATAGATATTAAGATTTTATTGGTGAAACCTTAACAAATGAAAATTAGTCTGTTAGAAACATCATTTTAAAAGCAGAAAAAAAAAATAGATTTAAAAAAACCCTAGATAGAAAATGGTCTCTAAAAAGGATAAAAATAATATTATTATGTACTTTAATCTTTACAACATGACTTTCAGTCTAAAAGCAACATAACGTAACAAAAGGGAAAAGGAACCCTCGAGGGAAATGTAAAACATTAAAAGATGTATATAAATTAACTCTTGAATGATAATGACTGAACAAGATTTATTATACTCTATTAATAATTATTATCATTTATGTTATATGTTATATCCCCGCAGTGTATGTTTCGACAATATATATATTGAACTATTAAACAATATGTGAATAAACATATATACAGGATTTACAAATGTAATTTTTTATTTAAAAATTCATTCAAGATATACCGAACTCACGTATTTCATTTCTTTCAATGTTGGCAAATAGAACAATATAATGTCTACAATACACTTCACAAAATATATTAAAACGTTAACTTAAACAGACTAAACTTAAAAGATTGTTTTAATTAATTTTAACTTTGACTATAAGACACTTAATAAGTTTGTCCACCAATCGACCTCGTCTGTCCTCTGCAACGTGTATACAGACAGCACTTCTACTTCATGTCAAAGACATGGCACTATTGACACTGAATTAATAATATTTACTGCATTGCACATATATAATAGCATATATATTTTTATTTATTATGTTTTAGATACCTCTGTGAATAATATCTGTAAATTTAATTGTACTTCTAGAGTTCTACAAACATACATTAATTAAATATTTCAATAAAAATACTGTCTTACTGAATGTTTGGTTATTTACTCCTACAGTCGATTACTGTGAGAGTGCTACTTTTTTAAGAAAGTAGTAACGAGGCAAATCATTAAAATTAAATACTAATAACTTGCAATATTTTTTGTATATGACCCAAATCTACAAAACTTAAAAAATAGTTGAATATTGTGTTAGGTAATCCTGTTTGGTTTATCACGCAAGCTACGAGACATTTTTTTTGGTATTAAAGGTTTATGTTTCGTATGTATTATGTTAGTAATATTTATTTATAATAATTTAAATCTTAATTACATTGGAATTTAAATGTTTTAGTTCATAAGTTTCAACAGTAGCGCCACCTACGCAATTAGTTATGGAATGTTACTTAGCATTTACTGTTAAATGTTTTAAGAATTGAAAGCATAGGATATTTTAACATAATGTTTAATCTTTTATTAATTATTAGAACTTATTATGAGGTATAAATAATAGCATCTGTAAGTTGGTTATGAAATTGTAAATTACCCTCACCTAAATATTATAGTGTTAAAATATTATAAAACGAGTTGCAAGGGCTACTCTCTCCCATTCTATTACAAATGGTTGGATATTAAACATTGAAGTGCAAGTACTGTGTGTTACTGAAACAAGTCCTAAAAATTATGATTTGACTTATTAACTGATAAATTGTTAGTTTAATTTTGCTTGGCCTATAAATATAATAATACTACGTTCTTAAAATATTAAGTGATCATAGATAATTTATGTTTCAAGTATGTAGAAGATAAAGGGACTGGAACAGACGAAGTCGCTGGCAGCAGCTAGTTAACAATAAAACTTGAATCAGTCTTGTAACAATAATTTATACCCAGTGTGCATTAACATTGTAATAATAAACTTATCTAATAAATAAAACAAAACAAATTAGTAACGAAGATAAAATAAATATGGTCACTTTTGGGTTTAAAAAACAATAAAATGTTAAAGAAAAGGATATTTATAAGTATCTAATTTAAAACAAATTTAAAGTAACAAATAAAATTGCAACTTTTCTTGAAGTCTAGTTAGTTTTATCTATTATGAATATCAAAAAATTAAGTTATTACAAATAATAATAATAACACATTTTATAAGTACGATTATCCATGTAATTGGAGTATAGAAACAGACCAATAATTAAAAACTATTGTTTTAATATAACACATGTCCTGAACATGTAGCAATTAGTATTGTTTTAATATTTAATACTAAGTTTATGTCACTCTACTAAGGCATGTATACATAATTCGTACTACTCAGATTCTAGTAGCTTACGTTGCTACATGGATTTGTAAGTACTTAAGTTTGCTCGTTCCACAGAGCACTAAAAGTAGAGGGACTGAGTTTTATAATTTCACTATAGATAAATACATTCGGACAAGATAAGTAACATTTCTTGATAATCATTTTTGTAATAATAATGAATTAACTATTGTAATAGTGTTCGGATCAAACATTTTTGTAGTACAGATATAAAGTTAGAAAAGCTGTTTTGTAAAATATAATATTATAGTTGTGGTTGATAAGTAACTTTTGAAATAGAATAAATAAAATGAATTGTCAGTTATTGTTTATTTGAGAATTTGTCAATTTGGAAATGTGATTAAAATTAATTCAACTTAAAACTGGTAAGCTACAGTGCTGCCATCTTTCAATTAATACCCTTTATGATATAACATTTTATAAGAAATAGGGCAAAGTTTAAAATGTTAAGGAAGACTTTAAAGGTTCGCTTACCAACATTGTTAGGTTCATTCTACTACAATGGCTTTGACGGTTAAAGTTAGCCTTTGTTGAAACATTATCTATGTGTTTACTTACAGTTTTAGCTTTTTAAGTATGGATCGTGTTTAGTAATTTCAGAATTTCAAAATATCTTTATGATATATTTTGAAAACTGTGTTACTTTTCTATTTAGCATAGCAACCAGGCATTTTTAAAGGTAAAAATATTTTACCTTACAAATTCTATATAAAATTTGATAAAGAGATTTTCACAAATGCTAAAATGTTCAGTAACATTTTTCTTTGAAACTTCATTTTAACTAGCGAGCTGCGTGTTGTAGGATATATTCGAATTACTTATTTGCTATTAAATTAAATGCTTTTAAAAAATTTGTTCTAATTTCATATTTATTCTAGGTTTAATATGGCGAAACCTTACATTTGAGGAACGTTAATACTTTTTTTTGTATTACTCTCTATTCCTGTAAAAATATTTATAATTAAATAATTTTATACTAACTATTGCTAGTCATTCTACTAATAAGTGCTGGACATCATCTATCGTACCGCAAGTATTACAATTTGAAATTGAAATATAACATTTGTAATGCAAATTTGTTTGAAGGATAATATTCAGAACGTAATCTATGAGCTACGACTATAAATTTTCTGCCTAACTTAATATTATGAAACCAGGGGAAACGAAGAGAATGACCTTATATTGTTTTAAACCAGATTCCTTTCTCTCTACTTCTTAGATCAAAATATTCATTAAATTTATTAAAACATTTAATTTTGGAGTAACACGCCTACAATTTCTGTAAAAAAAGGAAGAACCGGAGATTCTGTGCCTACTTTAGTGATTGCTTAGTTGTTTAGTTTAGTGATTGCTAATTTAGCTCATGGGTCAGCCTCCTCATTACCTCTTAGAGCAAAATGAGAAGGAACCAAATTTAAAAACAATCGGTAGACCCCTGCTATATGCCATCGAGCTAAATGTTGTAAGGCACTTTTGCTATTCGTTACAATGGCAAAATGTTTGGTCTCAATACTCCTACTGTGTGTTAGAGCTTCAGAAATTGCTATAAGTTCCGTCGTCAGGACAGACATTTCTTTGTTTGTTTTAATTTTAATAATAAGGCAGATTCTCATTCACACAAAAAAAAGCTGCTCCTGAACCTACTGTATTTTTGGAACCGCCTGTATAAATGTGTACCTATCCATTATATTTTTCTAAGTATTTTGAATAGTTAGATGGAAGTTCCTTTTTTGTTGTTGTTATATAATCCAAATTCGTCCTAATCACTTTATTATTTTGCTGAGTTAATGTTATAATGTATACCTCAAATATTATTAAATTTAAAAGGAGCAACTGCTTAGTTTCAGGTCCGCTCGTCTGGGCAGACTAGCATTTCGAGGTGATGGTAGCTTACTCACGGACTGACTATACTGACCTTTTTAATGAAATCATTGACGACTCAAAAGTACATGTAAGTGCCTACTTCTATAAAAATATTTTGAATCTAATCTAATTAAAATAAGAAATTTAAAATTTTCGCTTAAAAGTTTCAAAAACCCAAGCTTTTTGTTCTCATCTTTGTACATACGATTTTTTGTGTTTTCCTGTACCAATAAATTATTATTTAAATTAACGTATAAATTATGATTTAAGCCAACTCCACACCAAATTTTATAAGATTTCAGTGCTGTTTTTTGTACTTACAATTATAATTTATTTCCGTAACCTTATCGTTGAACTCATGATTTGTTACAAATTATACACGATAACCATATTTTTTTAAAACTATATTTATTTATTTTACGTCTTAAACTAATTATAATATAAAAAGCTATTGTCCGTGGATTTGTCCACCCATAATACTACAAGTGTTTAAACGCAAAAAACCCTTTTATAACATTGTAGTAGCAAGGTCATTTTCGGAACTTCGCGAAGGACCTAATAGTCATAGTAAAAATCTGCTTTAATATATTAATCATAAAATCTAAAGTAAATGCTCATAAAGTGTATCTTACATGTTGACGGCTACAACAAAATCTGTTCAGTACCTACTTTATACAAAAAAAAAAACAAAAAATTGGTTAGAAGTTACTATCATAAATTTAACAACTGGCAGTTAAGTAATGTATACAAATATTATATTTTTATATCGATTATAACTTAATTAACTTATTAATGTCCCATCACTCGCTGATTCCACCAATTATTGTATAATTATATGTGTTCAGCCTTTTCGAAAGCGAAGGCTTCAAGAATTTTTCATTTTTATGTAGAAAATTCTTTTTCAGTTTTATTATAAGTAGATATAATATTTTTTCTACAAAATGTTTTGAATACCTTTTTTGTTCATTTCATGTTTGTGATTTTGGTTTTAGAAATGTGTTTTGTTTTAAATTTAGATTAATTATTACTTTTTTAGAACGTCAAATTCAATAATTTATTATTTTACTTTAATACTAATAATTAAAACCCACATTACCAACCCGAGTCGTGATGTAAACAAATAATACAAATATTAAAAAAACAAGTAATTAAATTCAAAACTTATCAATTAATAAATAAAATTATTTTCAGTTTATTCCAACCAACGAATTCATGGGAATAAACTGTTCCTTATATTTTCTGTAGTCCGTCCATAGTGCCGTTATTTGAAAACAAATACGATTTATCTCGTTTTTATCTATTATGTACCTGCTCGTGAAGGTCTACCAAAGACATTTACAATATTTACAGCCTGTCTCAACGCCACTGTCACAAATAGTGTCCGTCTTGTAGTAACACTTATTCTTTACGACCTTGTCTATGTTTGTAAGAATTTTAAACGAAATGTCATAAAATATTATTACTTTAGCTAAGACTTAGTTTTTTATGACAAAAATTTTAGAAATAAAAATGAACTAACGAAAACTAATTTTGTACATTGTAAATCAATATGAAAAAAGGAAATATAAACCATCTTGTAAGTTCCAAACACGCCTTGACCCTTTTTATATAATATTACTAGTTTGTCCTCTCCTGAAAACTTTTACCATCACTTTACTATCATTTATTGAGCAAGATATATAACAAAAAAAAATACGGATAACTACAGCGTTAACTTGCTTATTGATAAATGGACGATATATGTAGTTTCAAAATACCATAAAATACAAACAGATTTAAAGCAACTGTTTTGAATTTTTTTAGCAAAAAAAAGTTATGAAGAAATACAATCTGGTTCCCAAAAATCTAAATCCATAGTGCATATATATATTTTTCGATACTTTACTGCAATCGCTATTTTGCAATGTTGCTAATTTTTTTACTGTTTTCTTTCATCGTTCGAGATGCAGCTAACTGGCCTTACCATTAAAGAATAATATTATCATTTTATTTCATCAAGATCTCGCAATTCTTTTTTATAGAAAAAAAGTTTTCGTATATTTATCATTTCAAGCACCGTTCACCAATTAGATATGGATGTCCGTTTGATATATAAGTATGTTTGTACATGCATGGAGTCTTATATCAAATGTAGTTTATTTGCCATTCATGATTAAGCACTGTTGAAATCAATATCGACATTTAGTACAATATAGATTATGAATAGTATAATAGAAGAACTAGTAATTAGTAAACACTGTGACTAAACACGACCTCTGTAATCAATCAAACAGATTGTTTTTCAAATATCTCACTTTATACAAGCAGTATAAGAGGCTGTACTGAGAAAGCACTTAGTCTAGATAGCGATGCATTGTTTATTTAATATGTTACTCATGAGAGATTACATATTTCTATTGTTTTCAACAGAAATTTTTCTCTTTAGGACGGAAGAGTAATTTAAAGATCAAGTAAAAATAATAAAAGATATACCATTAGAACTCAGAGTTTTTATCTTTACTATATAACATAACTGTATTATACTACATTACATAACAAAAAGGAAAAGGAACCCATGAGAGAAATATAAAACATAATAAAATTTAATATAAGATGACTTGATGAATAATGACTGAACAAAATTTATAATACACTAACAATTATTATTATTATATTTTATACCTAGTCTAGCCATAAGTTCTGTTACAAAGACAATATCCGATAATTTCTAAAAAAATAACTTTATTTTAAACATTTATGAGTGATTACGTAGAGTAAAAAAAAATATGTTAACGTACTAAACTAGTTATTCAAAGTGTCCACCATTAGCTTTAACGCATGATTTTAAACGGTAAGGGCCATTCGTTGATGAATTTAAGAACGGTCTCCATTGAAAACTTGGTCACTCCTGCCTCCAAAGATTTTTTAGGGGACTCAATATTTGAGTGATGCTTAGAGTCCTTGTCCTCTAGCACATGCCATAATTTATAGTCCAAAAGGTTTAAGTAGTAGATTAGGTGAAGGCTAATATAGGTTAAGGAAGGCTATAAGGTTTAACCTCCGCTTCTAATACGGTATCTGTATACACTTTGGCTGAAGTTTTCACTCCTTTTTCGCAAAAATAGAGTTTCGTAACCCCTTGGTAGGAGACAGTCCACCAAACCAAGACGTATGCTGGATGATGGCCTCACTGAACTAAGGCCTCTACCTCGGAAGCTTCTTTAGAGGTGTTGGCATACACTCGATCATTTTATTTGTAACAGTGCTCCTCAATGTTTAAAAATAAATCATCGGTAACGGTAATTTTTATGAATTTTTGATGAGCTTTCCAAGTCTCCTCGGTGGGACTCTCATTTCTCTGGACAGAATTTTGTGCTTCCTTATGGGATTTCGAAGAATTCTGGCCTTGACGGCGTGGCTTCTACGAATAGACCGCAGTGGGCCGGATGTCTCACCGTCATCAAGGTACATGGTTTCAGTGTACGTTTAGATGGTACGATATATAAACATTCGGCTAATCCCTACCTTCGTCGTCTTCGTCGGTGTGCAAGAACTACTACACCTATTAAGTGAGTATAGATTCTTTATAATTTCAGTCTGTTCAAGAGAGAAAACGTACTCCCGTGGTATCTCTCAGAGCACCCGCCCTGGTCGAGTGGTTAGCGCAAACGCCTAATTTATTGCGACTCAAAGTGGCTTGGGTTCGATTCCCGACAGAGACAGGGATGTATATGATGAGCATAGATGTCTGCAATTTTGGGTTCGGGCGTTTATTAAATATATTCTCAGTATTTATAATATGTATTTCTGTGTATTTGTATCGTTGTTTAACACCCTTAGCACAAGCAAATCATTTACTTACTTAGGGGTTAGACGCTTTGTGTAATTTTTCCTGTTATATTATTATTATATATTATAACAGCAGCAGATGAAGTCACTGGCAGGATCTATTTAACAATAAAACTTGCAGTAGCCTACAGATGTTAATATCGTTATTACAAATTTGTCCAGTATTTACTGGAAAACTCAAAACAAAGTAAATAAAAACAATTAAATGGTAAAATCAAAAAGAATAATTATAAGTACCTTATTTAAAACAGATTTCAAATGACAAATAAAATTGTAGCTTTTCTTGAATTCTAATTGGCTATGACTCAATAGCCAATACAAAAAAATATTTAAATAATAAATTAAAAAGTATCCACGGAGTGCCTTGCTCGTTCTTCTCTATGAACCAATCATTTAAATTTCTAAACTAGAGTCTGATGTTTAATATGTGGAATATATGCCTATTCTTATTACCTAAATTCTTATTTGTCAATATTATAATTAGATTTTTTCTTATTAATCTATTATGATTCGATCATGATTTGAGTCGGAAAAAGCTCCAGAAAAAAGGGCGGCAGCATGATTAAAAAAAAATAATTTGAAATACATTAGTTAGTGATTGACATTAGTCAAGAAAAGATTGACGAATACCTAATAAGTAAAGGATGTTCCTTTACAAAAAGCAAATCGGTGTCCGTATGACGTAGCCATTCATCTTCTCAACACTCGACAAAACCTTTTTCTATCAGGTGACGACCAGAATTACTGGTTCGGGACTTTAGTTTTTTAAGCATTTCTAATTATCATATTATAAACAACTA
This sequence comes from Napeogenes sylphis, assembly GCA_959347405.1. Lineage (NCBI taxonomy): Eukaryota > Metazoa > Arthropoda > Insecta > Lepidoptera > Nymphalidae > Napeogenes > Napeogenes sylphis. The sequence continues at coordinate 34,441,443 of OY365783.1, read as the reverse complement.
AGAAATAAACTTATACAGAGTTTATATAGAATTACTAAATTAAAGGTTGTTCAGTAGTTAAAGGTAATATAGAAATAAAAAACATACAAGTTATTAAATTGACTTTTAATTACCGACTTCTTCATTGTAGAATATTTTATTAGTCTTATTTAAAGAAAAAAAGTATAACTATATAAGTATATATATATATATATATACAAAACATAAATATATATATATATATATATATATTTATGTTTTGTGTTGTTTACCCATTATACCTACATTAGGAATATATTAATAATTAAAAATATTTACATACATATATGAAATTCTAAATCAAGCAAAAACATCATTTCAAAAACAGAATTCACGAAACACTAACTCAGGTAGTGACAATCGTCCATTTAACTGGACCTCTGTATATTTCTCGACCCTTATATAACGGATACACCAAGAAGGATTTCTTATAACGCCAGGGGTCTCGTATAGAAGATAACACGTATTCAGTTAACGATACTTACTCATGCCAGGGTAGACTATATTACATCGTGTTAAAGGCTAGTTTTGTTTGTATATAATTGCATGTCCTCTCTCTAACAAACTTTGACAAGGATCTTCAATGTCCCGCGTCCAAAAAGATAGTGCGAACATTTCATTAAATAGCAAGAAAGCCGATTTATTTCTAAGATTTATGACAATAGTGTTACATCCGGCCTTTTTACCAATTTGTTAGATTCCGATTTAATGGATTTTGGTGAATGTCGTTTTCACTCGTACAATTTATAGAAACAAATACTGCAGTAAAATATTTAAATATTATAAAAAATTATTTTGTTATCTGATAAATAATCTGAACTATTATCTCATTAGAGAAGTTATAACTAGGTATTAACTTCATACGTGTATTACCAAGTTAGGGCCACAATATTGAAGCTGTCAAAATATAAAGCCTCATTCACACGTCACAGCGTCACGTCAGAAGTTATTACTTACGTGAGGTTTCAGAAGGCGTGTTAGAAAAATAGTGTGGATATTCATGACATGCACGGTATGAGCTTTTTGTCAATCGAATTGGAAAATATCACTCCGTATAAAAATGAACTCGGTAAATGATTCGGGAGAAAATATGTGTATACCTTATCGTTTTATCTAAATTTATAAAAAAACAATGTTTTTAACTAATCAATGTTCTTTAATTTCGACACACGTACATCTGAAAGTGTGAACAGATTAAAAAAGTTGTATTTGTTTGCTTACATTTTAAATGTGCAAAATAATTAAAAGATGGTTGTGAAAGTTCTTCATATGTTTAAATAGAAATCAAAGCGTTTTCACAATTAAACAAAAAAATATTATTAGAAAATGATAAATAAAATGAATGTTATGAAATATTGTACGGAGAGTTAATCTTACTTATTACTTACTACTTATTATTTAAGAAGTAGATGAGTTTTACTTACATAAAAAACTTAAAATATTAAAAATGTATAATAAATTATTTTAGCAGAAAACAAGAGAGAAGTTAAGCGTCCAATTTGTAGATCACTTATTCTTATTTATCTGTTACTTTACATCTACCTCCTCTTCGCTAGCGTCTGAACAAAGCCATTTACAATATTTACACCCTATTTCGTTGTTACCTTTACAAAAATTGTCGCACTTATACTATTTTTTATGATCTCGTTTAAATAAAATATTTTACTACCATATGTGAAAGAGGCATCTGAAAGAACAGGCAAATTTAAAAAAAGATTTATACGAACTATTTATAAATCTCAAACGAAGGTGAGCAAACCTTTTAATGTTCGTTAGTTTATCTAAATGTGATTTTCTTCGCATCCTAACTATGAGTCTGGTTAGTTTCTGTTTCGATGATCTTAGTTACTGCGCTTCTTTTGTTTCCGAAGTGTTACTATAGAGAATGGATATAATAATACCAACCTCTCTAGTGCCAATCGGTGGGAGATCGCGGTCCCTGATTAATTCGTATGTTAGAGCATTTCCTAGTTGCAAACGACAGACCTGGACAGAGTCGTTAGTTACCGAAAATTGAATATCTAAAGTTCTAAAGAAAAATACAACCATGCCTCCAGGGTCTTTGTCATCATTGTTATTTGTCATGTCCCGGTGTGTCGTCAAAATTAGTCTAGCGTTCCGTCCACGACACGAGTGTTCTGGGCGCTCTCAAAAGCTGGCCTTGAATACTTTAGGTCGCCTTGCCTTTCGTCATTGCACATGGGGAATTACTTCCTGGCTCACACGACAAAAGAAATCGCTTTGGCAATCTTCTTGTCTTAAACTTGACTATGGACTACAACGGAAAAACACCGCTTACCATCTTGAGGTATTAGAGCTCAATTTCGGACATTGTATTCCTACAAAATATCCATACGACGAAGTCTACTTTCCCTTAACGTTCATAAGTCGAGCGGACTATGTGTAATTTCTCAAATCGTGCTTCGAACATGTGTTTCTAAATTCATTTCTGTGCTAAAGAGTCTATTTAAAATGTGTAGTCCCTAACTCACGAAAAACTGCCCTTGCTCATTCGATTCCTAAAAAAGGGGGCAAACATGATTCATCAAACTACAGGCGTATTGCCATTACTTTCTTGCTCTCTAAAATAATGTAAAGTATTATAAACTGAAACCTTCTGACTTAGCTTGAGGATCGCTACTTAACCAATGACCGGCAATATGGTTGTGGATATAGTCGATCAGTGGACTTTTTTCTGGTGTACCTAACACTCCGATGAACGGCGCTAATTGAAAGAAAAAGAGAGACCCTGGCAGTGAGTTTGGATATGTTGAAAGCCTTCGATCGTGTATGGCACAAGACCCTTCTATTGAAGCTTACTTCTTATCGGCTTCCCGAGCGCATATGCAAGTAGATTACCAAATTTCTAAATGAACGAAGTATACAGGTCGTTATTGAATTTTGGTATGCCGTGATAGTGAATGCTGGAGTTCCTATGAGCTGCTTGCTATCCCACACATTTCCTTCGCCATCATTGAAATGTTAGATACCCAACATTGTTATGCGAATGACAGCTCCGGGAATGCTGTATATTCCGGCCGCGTAGGACTCTCTCGGGAAAAGTCAACGAGTGCTAAAAGAAACTTGTATCTTCTGTTGAGACTTCCTTAGAGAAGCTTTCAGAGTGGGATTAACGGAACTTTGTGAAGAAAAAGTTATTTTACTGACATGAAGCTGAAAATATTTTTTAAAGACACTAATCTTTATTTTTCTTGTTCGAATAAAATTTTTTACATGCCCTTATTTTAACAATTTTTTGAACGGTTATTGGACGGGTGTTATTTTTTCCAAAAACGTAAGGATTTTTAAATGTAATAACAATAAGTATATTTAGCAGAAAATAAGAACGAAGTTAAGCAACTAATTCTCACGACACTTATTCTTATTTATTTGCTATTTTACATTCACCTCCTCCTTGCGAGTGTCTGAAATAACCATTTACAATATTTACTCCCTGTTTCAGTGTACAAAAAATTGTCGCGCCTCGCACTTATACTTATTTCTTATGATCCCGCCGATATTTGTAAGAATATTACAAAAAAAAATGGTAAATATCTTTCGTGTTAGTTATTTTTGTACATCTTAAGTAGTCCTAAATACTGCCGTTGATAACGATGTTTAAAACATTAAAATAAAATAATTTTGTCCTAATCTAAATGTCTAAGAAAATATATTATAAAGCTTTTAAAATTTATGAACTACTACTGTCCTTCTTATATATTTCAATTAAACTTCACCGATAATTGAGTTACATTTGATTCATTGTAAATATATAAAATGATCACATTTTTTAAGTATAAAAAATGACTGGTAACAAAAATGTTTTAGACATAATTAAGCTATCTATCGGTTTCGATTTCTAGGCTGGCTAAAATGATTTGTGAAGGCACGGATCACAGACCTGAAGAAGGTTAAAAAATTGATGAAACCGATAAATGGAATATTTTGTATTATTTTATACATTTATATTTGGATTTTTTACAACTATCAACGATTATATAAGGCAGTTAATTGTTTACTTTCTTTTTTTACTATGATAATAGACGTTTAGTGGGTGTAGGTAATCTTAAGTGGCAATAGTAAAACATGTTTAGTGCCTACATTGTTTATATTTATTTATTATTAAATAAGTATAAATTATATCAAGTGAAATAGTCTTTCATTTAAATAAAACATCAATTTTAATGTTATCTTCATTTGTGAATTTGTTTTTTATTTATCTCTCGAAAAAAGCTGCTGTTGTAAGGTTATTTTCTTTATAAGTACAAAAGGCTCAGCTTTCTGAAAAGCCTATAAAAATAAAAACACAACAATAATATTATCTTAGCCCATCCTAAGGCAGGGATATAGTTCTTGAAAAACTCCATTAGAGTATGATTTTCCAAAGGGCGCTGTGACGTCGTACGTGATCGTATAAATTACAGTGTTTACTGACTTCTGTAGGGTGACTATTATGCAGGACTCTGTGAAAATATATAATTAAAAAAATGATCGTCTTTATCCGTTCACTGTTCCGACGAATAGTGGGGACAGATATTATATTATAATAGTAGGTTTTAAATTTTTTAAGTGTTAATCTTAAATGCTAAACTTAGGTTAAATTTGCGAAAGTTAACTATGTCCTTAGAGTTCTGACGAACTTCACATAACTTGGATTGAAGGCGGAACGTCGGCATTCATTCCGGGTTAGTTGTAAACATGCTGTCAACGTGTTGTCTTTTATTAAACCATAACAATTGTGGATTTTGTTAAAAAGTCTATAATCATAGAAGAAAATGTCCTTAACAGTTATACAACATGGTGTCAATAACTAGCTTCATCTAAAACGTGATCGAGACAAGTGAGAGTCCATACATTGAAATAACATGCTTTTTATCTTCTTTCTTATTTGTATAGTCTGCTTTCTCTGTCTTAGATCTATACTATATACTTACATAGTTACTAATATATAAGTGTCCTAATATATATGTATTTTATTTAGAGGAATGATATATCGCATATGTTCAGATCATCATGATAAGCTTTATAATAAATTTTGCTCGCTTGTAAAATAACTATATTTGCAACAGGTCGATTTGAATTGTTTATAATTATTTTTGTAAATATACGATCGATACGATACGTACATAATATATTATTTATCACATAGCTGCCATTACACTGAGGATCCGTGGAGACTAACAACAAACTAATAACGGTTTGTAGTTTCCTACATATTTGATAAGTACCACGAGAGTCAGACTCCTCGCTAGTACGGACAGGATACAGGAAAGTATTTAGTATGCATGGAAATATGAGAAAGTGTTGAAATAAAAATTAAATTTACAGTTGATTCTAAAAATAATATTCAACTTTAATTTATAGTAATAGGTCGATCTCTTTAATGTTCAATTAGTAGTTATTTTCATTAAGCCTTTTTAACTGAAATGCGTTATCCAATGTAAATAATTAATCCTCAATAATTTTTTAATAATTATTAATTAAAGTTTCTCCACGTGTTCTGTTCACTTTTTTTTAACCTGTAACTTAAATGTATAAATTTCTCTTTATATATTTATTTTAGTCTTTCCATCTGAGATTGAAATCATAATTTCGTTTTATAAAAGGTTGTATATTCAACTTAACATATGACACGTCTCTGCGCGTGCTCTTATTTACTACGTGAGATGCTGTTATGTGCTTTCAATAACTCTGGCTGCATGCCCTTGTTGATCTACTTTTCATTCTAAAGTTCTTGTATATTTGCACATCATATGAAGGATATTATAACAGATAAAATTTTAAATGCCTTTTAGTAACAGCAGTACACAACATATGTGATATTATTATTCCCGATGTAATAAATATAAAAAATATATCCAAACTGCCGTACAGATAAATGAAACGAGTTTAGAAAGCCTGAATCCACAACACAGACTGACATCGAACGAAAAGGATTCCTTTTACTTTAGAACAATGTTGCGACTGACAAAACGAATAGATAGGTACATGAAAATAGAAAAAGCTATACCTAGTGTCAACTGAAAAAAATCATAAATTACTAATTTATTAAAAAAAACATTGAAGTCGGAGAAATATATTTTTAAACTTAATTTTGATTGTGAAAGTGACGTCATAATATTTAATTAGAACCTTAATTAACTCAAATTATAATTTAATATGCGTTTGTCAGTTTTTACATTTACTATTGTGAAATGTGGAATTAAAATTAAATTTTAATACTGTTGTGATTTATTTCATTTACGATGTATGTTACTAGAACCCCAAATATTTGTTTACTGTGGCTATGAAGCACGAGGCCCGTCGGGTCTATTAGCGCCTCGCCTAGCGATGCCTCTCTAGTGAATACATCTAGGTAGATATTATGCACTATAAATTCGAAACCACATTTACTAGCCTCTGTTTTATGTCAGTGTTTTTGTAATTAACAATATCATTACAATTATAAACAGTAGTTGTAAGATTACCTTACCTTAGTTGTATTGTATTTTTCTATTTTATGTTTGTTTGTTTTGTTCTTGTTTTACCTAATTACCTTACCAGTCATACCAATGCACCAATCTTTACGTCTTCTAATGAACCTCAATATAATTTAAGAAAATATTTTTTGTACAAGTTTAAAAAAAAACTTATTATATACTTACTTTTTATATATATAGCACACTCATATAATAACAAAATATTAGAATAAATAAAATATAACCATTATGAAATCACTGATATTCTAATACAAACGTTATTCACGAGCAAATCAATTACAGTTCGTTCAAACAAATCAAGTTATTACCGAATTGCATAATTTTACTAGGACAACTTCGGGTGGATTTTGGTCAAAGGGGAGGGTGGGGTAGGGTGTACCAAACGAGAAATGAATAGAGAGTCATGAGAGCTGTGGAGACGACGTTTATAACACGTTTAATATTGACGTATTTGTTGTTACGACTACGTTATACTTTTTGTTTGAAATTTCCTCTATCGTAATTCATATTAAATTTTAATAATAAAAGTTAAGGTAAATTAATTTGTTTAATAAAGTTAAAATATTAAAAAAAAGTAACACTTAAATTCAACACGGTAATTCAAAGGTTTTTTATAGTATAATATTCATGCAGTTTTATATAAACATTATATTTACATTTCAATGATAGAGCCCACCAAATAACGTGACATAGGGATGAACAATAATACCAGTGTGACGTGTCCGCGTCACACGTGACGCACTTGATACCGGAATGAATGAGCGTGTCATGTCAAGCAATATCGTACTAGGTTTTATTTATACAACATATTTGTTGTTTATTTATTGAATGATCAAAATAGAATGGATCAATTAAATTTCCAGCACGAACCACCTATAAAGTAGATTACATCTGTACTAAACTACGCATGTGTAGCGTAGCTTTAATAAGCGTCAAGAATCCTGGAATGAAACCAATATTTAAAATTAGACTCAATATTTATAAAATATAAATGTCGGTTTTTTCGTGTGAATGAAACTTTTTAAAAGTCTCCTTTATTAGTTATTAGGAAGCTTTCGATAATTTTCTATATATACCAACGTTTTAGATACCGTTTGTTATTTTTATTATGGGCGTGTATTTACCCCAAAATATAGCCTTGTCCTTATCAAATACAATATTGAAACAAAATGTCATAGGTCATGTTAGTGTGTCAATAATAAATGCCTGAACATTAATGTGTGCTACATTATACATATTATGTTGTTATCGCAGTTGTATTTACAGAGCTCCAGGGACACGATATCATTTAATGTCCTACATAATGTTATTTAAACTGTAGTAAATATGTGAATTGAAAATATTAACAAGGCACTTTATAAAATAATTTTATTCTTGACACATCATTTCGGTTGTGCACCTTCTCAGAAGACTCTACCAGGAGGGACCAGCTTCAGTTAGAATAGACGACATACTCTCTGACAATTCTCACCCCAGTGCAGGAGTCCGTCAAGGCTGCATTATATCGCCGCTTCTGTTCAACATCTACACAGAGCTCATTATGAGAATACTCATAATGAGCTCTGTGTAGATGTTGAACATTCAACGCTATTGCGCTTGAAAACTGGTCAGATGGAAACGCTACCGGAGCCCTCAAAAATTTCCAACTTGCGGTATGCGGATGACATTACCCTCTTTGCAACAAGCATAGAAAGCATGGAAAGCCTTCTAAGCAGGATGGAGCATATTAGCTTTGTTATTTCGGACTAAAAATAAATCGAAGCCAGACAAAGGTGATGATTATTGATCAAGCTAACAATAACTCACCAAATGTTGCCAAAATTGCAAACTGCGATGTCGTGCAATCATACATCTACCTTGATGCGCTGATTATAAACCGCGGTGGGTGCGCAGATGAAGTCAAACGGCGTATGGCTATCACAAAGTCTGCTATGGATAAACTTCAGAAAGTATGGAGAAATAAAAACATCACGAAAGCCATGAAAATGCGACTTATCAGGGCGCTAGTGTTTCCCATATTTTTTTTAGAATGCGGAGACGTGGACATTAAGTAAAAGTGAGAAAAAGAAGATAGACACTCTAGAAATGCGGTGCTGGAGGAGAATGCTTGGCATATCGTGGACGGAATTCAGAACCAACATTTCCATCCTCAAGAAGCTCGGCGTCCGACAGCGTCTATCTTCCATCGTCCAAAGTCGCATTCTCATTTATTTCGCACATGTTTCGCGTCGGGAGAATACATCAGTAGAACGCCTTGTAGTACAGGGAAGAGTTGAAGATATAAGACACCAGACCAGACCAGGTGAAGGCTGCGCTTGATGGTTCACTCCACGAGTGTACGAGAAAGGCAACGATGCGAGAGGAGTGGCGTCAGATTGTAAAGCATTTCACCAAGTCTGATGTGACGACCACGACCACTCTGGCAAGAGTGTGACGACTAAGAAGAAGATCATTTCGGTTTACCATTTCAAGGATTTTTTTGACAGATGTATAGTATAAAATTAAATAATAGTGACAAAACTAGGTATGCTTCACTAGATCGCCCTGAAACATTTGTTATAAGTAATTATAGGCCTCCTTTTTTTTAATTGTGCCTTAAAGATGATGTAACTGCAAGACTTAAGATTATTTAATAACAGACATCATATGGGAAGGCTTAATAAGTAAAAAATTATAACAGAAGACCGGTTTATTTCATATTGTGAATAAACAACTTATCTTAGTCCTCTTATTATATAATACATTATGAAAATGATATAACTAATACTATATAATATATAATATTAGACATGTAATTTTCATAATGTGTTATATAATAAGAGAACTAAGATATTTTGATTTATTAAGATACTATCAAGAGCCTTACTATAAATGTAGTATAATGTATAATATTATAGAATCAGTCGTGACCGTTTGTCTGAACAAGAAAAATGAAAACTAAATTCGTCAAGATGCATGAATTATTTATATTATATTAGGATTTTTAGAAGGGGACTGAGGAATAAAGTGTAAATCCTTACAAGTTTTGGTATCCGATACCAGTGTTGATATAAATCGCCATGTTCATTTGTTACATAAATCTCTATTCATATCTCGTTAACACTTCTCCCTCCTCTCCCCCGCCCGTGTCAATACCCCTTCTCCTCGTGTTTAATTAAATATACGTATTCAATTTGATCGTAGTTTGATTTGTTTGAACCTATTAACATTCATAATTAAACTGCATTGGTTTCAACCGACCCTTGTACACACAATAAAAAATATAATTATATTTACAATTTACTGATGTATCGTTTAATATAGAAGTAGATGTATTTTTAGAAAAAAAATATGTGTTTTATTTTACGCTTCCATTTAGAAGTATTATAAATATTAATCATACAATAACAGTCTAATAACATTAAAAAAGACATTTAAGAATTTTAAAATCTTCTTATTTGTTGAATTTATAATAGATGTATAAAATAATTCTCAAACAGCAGGACCTGAGTCCTACTGTAGTTCTTCACTGATGTTCTGTTTGAGCTACGTGTCGTTTATACTCTTATTGATGAGTTTACTAATGTATGTTAAGACTTTTCTTATTTTATATATCTCGAAAATTATATAAGATTGGTCGTAGTTTTTAAACTTACGAAATATTTTATAAGATAGAAGAAATCAGACTTTCAAGACATCGGAATCAAAACAAAACTTTCTTTTAGTTACAATGTTATTTAAAAAGTAAGCACAATAATATGTTTTTAATTGTCCATCTGTAATTTATCACGTCTTATTGAAGGTGTCACTGTACTTGACTACTATGGTGTTACCCACAACTTGGTTTCAGTGATTGATTAATGCAAAAAATTCAAATAGGTCAGTAATTATATAAAATGTCTTATATAATTACTAATTATTATACTAAATAAATAAATAAAATGCTTTTATTTCTTGTAAGTAAAAAATGAATTCAAGAAAAAGCCAAAAATTAAATAAAAGATTATGAAAAAAAGTAGTTTCTTATCGCTATTCTTACGGTCGCTTCTCAATATATTTTTAATAACTTGCTATATATACGCCAAAATTTTAATAATTATATTAAAAATTGCGACAGACATACGATCAATACAAGAAATAAAAATTTACTCGAAACGCCTAAATTTCGACTACAAAGGCCAATAAATTCTTCATGGACTTGAGCGTACGCATGTATAATAAAGTTCCACAAGATATCTTACATCTTCCTTTTTTTTCAGTTTTAAATCTAAAATTAAAGGTATATTATTAAATAAATCTTACTATAACATTCAAGAGATTTTGATTGTTCGAAATGTGTGGAACTTGGGTCATTGACTTATTTGCAGGATTGATGTTATAATGTATAAGTCAAATATTGTTAAATTTCATTTAAAAAGAGCAACCGTTGAGTTTTTGGCCAGCTCTTCTCAGCAGAACAGCATTACGAGCTGGTGGTAGCTTGCTCATGGACTGACTATACTGACGAATTTAATGTAATAATTGACGATTCTAAGGTACTTGTGAATGCCTACTTGTATAAAAATATTTTCAATTGAAAAAAAACTATGTTTCTAAAATTCTATGTTTTTGTTCTATTTACTATCCCTCCACGTCGTTGAATGTTTTCGTCTGACACGCGTAGTGCGTATGTTAGACATGGTAGTAGGCAGGTCTTGAAGGGTTTGGTTTTGAGGTTAATTAGTAGGTTGTTTTATAAATCTTTAAAGCTGCAGTACTTATTCCATGTTAGTTGTATTATAGAATATACAATGATTTAATTATTAAATGTGAAGTAAAATAGACAAATTACGAAAGTACAGGCCTTATTAATTATTATTTAAATGGAGTTTATGACAATTATGTTTTTATGAATTTCCGAAACATTTATTGATTTTTAATTGAAGATTCGTTAATATAAATTGGAAACTATATTCGGACAGAACTTACGTAAGAGGTATCTTTGCTGAAGCTTATGTTATGAAAAAAAAAACAAATTCCAATTTTGAACTTTTGATAGCGCATCGATTACATCCAACATCCAACGTAATAACTGAATTTCTTTTAATGCAGTATTACGCTTTGTTTTTAGATACTAAGTATTTGTTATTTTGTACACATGCTCTTTATTCTCAATGTTTGTCTGAATACACTGCAAACTCCCAACTCACCTCGTGTTTAAGAGTATTGTTAAGTATTCGTTTGGAATGGAATGAAATTTTATTGTAACTTGATTCATTTGAATTATCTTTGATTCAAGTACATTACTGCTTTATGCTGGCATTTTTATAAGTTCATTTAATTAAAATGTTGCTGAATATATATAAATACAAGTACCCAATATATCAGAATTAATGATGTTAATGTTTTTTTTTTTATATTTATATCATAAATTATTTTATTTACTTGTCTGTGAATCTTTTATATACTTTCCAAACAATGCCGCATAGATGTTTATTGGATTGGGGAATATTTTATACATATTTTAATTTATTATTTAGTACTTATATAATCTTCTAAGTTCCTATTTTAAATTGTATATTCAAACTTACATTAGAAAGTTAAATAAGTCTATCTAAAAGTTATAAATAACTGATCACATAGTTTAATAAAAACTGAAAGTGTTGTAAGTATGATTGTATAATATTAATGACATAATAGTAGACTGTTTAATAATTTTAGTTCTTTCATAGATAATTAAGATATATTTTAAGGAATATAACATTCTTGTTTACGGTATCTTATATGTATATGTATGGGTGATTCTACAAAAGTTGGGTAACTTTTAGGGTTTTTTTGTTTACTGTAGGTTTTATGTTAAAATTTAACAGGTTTATTCCCTTGCATCCCTATTATTTGGCACAAATTTCAAATTTGAAAAATACACAGAGGACTGACGAAGGAAATTAAAGACAAAGTTTCTTCTTTTTTTAAAAACAATGTATCGATTATTGTATTATAAAAAACTTGATATACATTGTTATGTACATTATAGATTGTTAACAAATATCAAGTTTTCTTAAATTAATGGTACAATTTGATGTACAGTCGATTGATTGAGTGTTTTTGGGCTTGTGACAAGCCAAAGGACTGACTTTTTGAGCATACTTTTTCTTTTTATAAAACTGCTATTTAAAGTAAATATCTGAAGTTGAGTGACCAATTAGACGAGATTTCATAATTTATAAATAAAATATAAAATCTATAAAATATAACATTATTTCATATTTATCGACTGATGACACTGAGTTACCCAATTTTTGTAGAATCACCCATATATATATATATATATATATATATTAGGAAGCTTTCCAATTTGTCGACAGAGGACCAACGCGGCCATTATCCGACTTCAGTGATGGTTTGGTGGGTTGTTAGCTACGAAGGAGTGACTGAGCCATATTTTTTTCAAAAAGGTATCAAAACCTCGGCACAAGTGTATCAAGATACCATTCTTGAGAAGCCCCTTATTAACACCATGTTCAATAACCAAGTATGGTCCTTCCAGCAAGACTCGGCGCCGGGTCATAAAGCTTGGTCCCCGCGGACTTGGTTGGAAACGAACGTCTCGGACTTCATCAGAGCTGAAGACTGGCCGTCGTCTAGTCCCGGTCTTAATCCGCTGGATTATGATTTATGGTCAGTTTTAGAGAGTAGAGATTGCTCTAATCGCCATAATAATTTGAAGTCTCGCATGATTCTATTGATAATTGGCCTCAACATTTAAAGGACTGTATTACAGCCAATGGACACCACTTCGAATAAACTTTTTATATTCAAATTCAAATTCAAAATATCTTTATTCAAGTAGGCATTTACACGCACTTTTGAATCGCCAATTACATTAAATTGGTCAGTATAGTCAGTCTGTAAGCTACCACCAGGTCGGAATGCTGTTTTGCTGAGAAGAGCTGGCCAGAAACTCAACAGATTATTTTTAATTGTTTTATATTTGTATATTAAACTAACATACTGTAAAAGTAATAAATGTTATTTGCAAATAAAAAGATTTTTTTTCTTTGTTACAATATTCATGGCAAGACATAAATAAGTACATTTATAAAAACCCGATTTAAAAACTTGCAAGAAGAGAGAAACAAGATTACGGGGTTATAAGATTAACCTGTGTGAAAAAATTAATTAATAGAAAAAGCGTGAGTGGTTAGAACCGTAGCTCTATGCACTCGATTTTTCTACTACTTCTTCTTCTCTCTCTCTTGCTCTAGAACGCAATAGCTACTCATTATAATTCCTTTAGTACAACTGCATTTTTGATTGTTTTTGATTGATAAATTTAGGAAGGAACATAAAGGTTAACTATCTTGGTTTTTTTCTTTTATGGTTACGTGTTTTGAACCAAGGATACTCTTGTAAGAGAGAAGTATATGTCTCGATTTTGGGTTAAAAATGTAAAATTGTATGTAAGTACGGAATTAGGAGCAGGTAGTTATGTCATTTTACGATGTTCATCTAATTAATGTACTATACATGTTAAGTTATTTTGCATACTAGGTGTATAATATCTGTTGGAAAGTTGGATACTATTGCACCTGGCTTTACCTAGTATAACAAATATGTTCTAAACGGACTCATGATCCAGTATTATGTCTGTCAGGAAATTTTTTTTTTTTCTTGTGACAAATAAAACTTTAAATATAATGTTTACTATGAAAAGATATTTCCTCCATAATTTTTTAATGCGTTCTTGAATATATTCTTAATCAATGACAGACAAAACCATAGCCGTAACTAGTTTAGAAGAACGTAATTTTCATTTTTTTTACATTTTTATTTTACTTTAAGGTCAATATTGCTTGAAATAAAAAAAATAAATAAATTGGAGGTAATAAAATAGAATGGTTGGATTAATGAAAATTATTTATTTATTCGGTTATCAATTCAACTATAATTAAACTATTGAATAGGGGCATATATATTAAAAATTGTTAATTAAAATAGAATAAAATATTCCATCCAACTCATAAATCACGTAAATTATGGATGGATGAGGTTATTATTTTCTACCACGAACTACTAAGATATTGAATGAACTTTCTTCAGCGGTATTTCCCGATCGTTATGGCAAGGGTGCTTCCTAGTACAACATCTGCTCCTTCCCCAAATGCCAGCAATGCTCTTGTGCATCCTATAACATTGCAAGAGTTGGTTTGTGGCGGTGATCCCTTACCATCAGGGGAATCACCTAAGGGTCGCTTGTCGATAAAAATAAACATGAAATATCGTTCATGATTAAAGAATAATCTAGACCATACATTATGATGTACTGTTATTTTTTACGAATCCTTTTTTTTTTTGTATAACAACGATAATGTTTTGTTGTATAACATCGTTATTTTTAAACTACTAACGGCACTTTCATACTGTTGCCGTCGTTGCCTCCAACATGGCCATTGATAGGGTTGGAAATAAAATCAGTAGTTACTTATTAATATATTTATATAATTAGTTTATAATTAGGAAAGGAGTCGTCACGATAAAGGGATAAAGGTAAAATATTATTGGTACTGTAAAGTATTGTTGTTAAAGTGCTAAGTACTGGTTGTGTTGCAAGCCGAGAGTTTTTTACGTTGCCTGAAATAATTAGGCTTCATTTACCATTCATTGCTACGGTTCTAGTTGTTTCAAAATAGCTTTTAAAATTGACGTTTGTAAAACATTGATCTCAATAAATTATATATATATATCCGGCTGAGTTTGTTGTGGGGTTCTTATCCGACCAGGACGCGTTTGGTATCCTCATAGTTTTAACATTAAATTGGAAAGTGCTTTTACAGAACCTTAACCTTGTTACAATAAATCTGGCATCGAAATAGACCCTCCTGACACTTAAATTATTTTTCGGTGGGTCCTAGGTATTAGATTATATTCAACCATTTTCTTTAAATTCTATTTATTTTCTTTATTTAGATTTTAATGTTGTAACCTTAGCGGGGATGTGTGATTTATCGAATCCCAATATAATGATATGATCCCGCACATTGTAAAGCAATATTACTTTTAATTGGTCTCAAGGACCAACTGACATTCCGGTGTGGTTAATAAATAGCTTTCATAGAACCCTTTTTCCAAATATTCCCATTTCGGTCAGGAATCCACGGCCACTCCGACAAATTGCATTTAGACTTTGTCCCCTCACATTATCTGCACATCATACAGAATCATGCGAATGACATATTATATCATACGGGTATTAACATCAACTGCACAGACAAACGTTCTGTTATTACATTGAAGTTATAGGTACGTTATATATCTTCATAGCGAGGCGATTGTCAGCAAACTGATTTATATGTACGCAGCTGCTTATGATTTATGTCTAAGGTATGAGTTTTATCATTCCACACCAAACAGAAATGTAATTGAATAACAAATAGAAAAATAATATTTTCAGTGCCATATTAGTTGCAAATAAAACGTTATTAAAATTTCGCTTTTTGTTTTTATTAAACGTGACAATTGGAACAATTATTACATAATAATGATAAATTTACCATGAAGACGAGTTAAATGATTGATTCTTTATAACTATCTTAAGACCCCAATTAAGAATGTAGTATTTTTTTTTATGTAGTAAATTTTAATAATATGATAATAATAATAATAAGTATTTTTTTAATGACTTTTCTCTTCTTAATTTTTGTTATCAATTTTTAACTAACATTACCTTTTAAGACTGCGTCATTAGGTCACGTCAACTTCGACCACACTACAATACCTATAACAACATACTGCTAGTACTATTTATTACAAGGCTTTACCTAAAGCCTGAATAATGATAAGAGATGAATTGTCGGTTCTTGGTGAACATGTTCATATCATGTGAGATTATCATAATACGATTTACCTATACAGTGGAGGATTACGATCCAAATGTAAGGTAAATGTATGTCGCTAATTGCAAGTATTTATAATATAGCAAGTTATTTATTGGGAATGTGTATGTACGTTTTTAGCATTTAAAGTTACACATTTATTTTGACTATTGGTTCTATTATTTTTGAATACAAACCACACATTTTTTTAAGTGTTTATTTACCGGCCACAAATAAATAAAAGTGAAAATTTGTATAAACATTTGTACATGTATGGCCATGATAGACTTATTTCAATTTTAAATAGATATAGAATAAATAAATAATCGACACGGGTAGGATCCGAACCCGCGAACTCTGTAAAACCGTCTCGTCGCTCTACCAGTGGACATACAGTATCTATATCCGATTCGATCGAAGTATTTTGCATTCTACATATAGTTGTCTTTATCGGGACAGGGGAAATTTCGAAATTTCAACCAATATTGAGTAGATTCACATCGAAATAATACCACAAACGAAATTAAAGCGATTAACGATATGGTAGAGGAAAATCAAAATTTAACGTGCATTTTTTTCTTTCTTATTACTTATTACATGTATTGATATACATTTCACCATAATAGTATAATTTTCTAATATTAAATAAATATTATACATAATATTGAAGGCAAAAACGTACTTCGTTATCACCCTTCAGAAGAGGTCATCTTGACATTAGCATAGGTCCGGCAGCTTTGGAAGTTTCCGGTCAAACTCAATAGTCGGTGGAATAAATAAAAACTTCACCAACTTCGACCCTCTGCTTCTGGTTTCCTAATAGGTTTTTTAGGATTCCACACCTCGAAAGGAAAAAACGGAACCCTTATAGGATCACTGTATTGTCCCTCGGTCCGTCTGTCAAGATCATTTTCCTCAGGAAACCGTAGAGATATCGAGCTGAAATTCATGTCAAATACTTAAGTCTACTATCCCTTAGAGCTAGGAAAAAATAAAACTTCTCCAACTCCAATGCAATCAAAAAACATAGCCATTTATGTCGCGAATTGAAGCAAATTTTCAAAATGTTTTGGTAAGAAGGATCGTCATATAGCACAGATAAAGAAACTACGACAACCGTATTTTTTTATTAACAAAATATAATTAAAATATTAAAAAAAAAAATTAAGTATCTACCCCTTTCCCCATGAATGTCTAGAGGTATTAAATTGAAATTCATATCAAATACTCATGTCTATAATATTTAAGCAGTAACAAAAACAAACTTCTATTTCAACGCAATTAAAACAACCATCAATTTAACCTGCATATCATCAAACTCGCAACTTCTCGCAAGAGAAACAAATCCTAAATGGTACTCCAGTGGACCTAAAATCTTGAAATTTGGCATGAAGCAATCTTTTATAGCACATATAAAGAAAAAACGCCGAATTTTTTTTTATATTTAAGTACCTTCAATTCTTTGTTTATTACATTTTGCTATCTTTAAAAAAATAAAATGGCTTTGACAGTATATATTACAATTTCTTTTAAGAAACGCATATTTTAGCTTTCTACGTATTGCTATTCTTTCTTTTTAGGTTCAGAAATATATAAGTAGGTATATAAGTAGGTATTCATGAAACAAATATCAAACAAATGGAAATTAGCACAAGTCTTTGAGAGAAAAATAATGATCATGTTCTATCTACATCAATGATTTCAAAGCATAAATATTATGAAACGTCAAGAAAATACCTTGAGGTAAACTATTTTCACATAACATGATCAGAAAAATAGTAAAGAGATAACTCACGCTCACACTCCCTTTCACATGATATAACGTTAATATATAAACTATTTAGATATCCGAGTTCAATCGATATATGTCCACATTAGAAATTTAATTATTATATTCGAGTTAATTATAATCAATTATATTTAGGATATTAACATTTTGTATTGTTATGATGTAGCAAAACTCCATCTTATCACAAATAATTCATGGTATTAAATAAATAGGTTACTAAAGTGTCACATAATAAAAATAGATAATAAAACAGCTTTATAATTTCATGGTTTTACGAAAACCGGTACTGATTTTCGAGGAACATGTAAACAAAGTTGTTTCGAGTTGAAAATATAAAATGTCTATAAGTTGTTGGTTAAGTTTAAGCAGTTTTTGTGCAACAACAAACAACCTAATCTCATCAAGATATAGATGTTTATTATACACTGTGGTAGTTTGTTTAAAATTATATAAATATACTAAATAGCTTTTATATAGAATGAAAAATAAACCAATACGAGCAGGGATTCGAACCCGTGACCTCTGGGAAACCGTCCTGTCGCTCTACCAGTTGAACTACCGTATCGCTGTCCGCCTTGGTGAATTAAGCATTCTATATGTGATCGTTTTTATCGAGAAGGTGGTAGATCTCTTAGGCTTTGAAAGTAGCCAGTGACAGGGATTCGGTAGCTCAATTAAAAGAAATAAAAAAAAATAATAAAGGAAATTAAAAGAAATCATATGAAATATAAATTTTGGCCGAAAAATTAATAAAAAATGCTTAATATTCAAAATAATATTTTTGCTTCTTGCGAGGTGTTCTTGGATTCGTCTGTGCATTTCTCAAGCTTTGCCATATGATTATTTTGATAAAAATAATATTAGCGTCCGTTATGATGGAGGAACTAAGTTTTTAGGGACATTAATTCTGTGATATAATGGATGTGATATCGAATTCATCCAAATTTAAAGTCCAACATTCGTGAAAATGAATATCTTTGAAAGCGGACGCTATAAATACGTGACAAATGCAGCACTTCACAATTGTACTACATAATTTGCGACACGAAAGAAATATACATCTAAAAGATGATACCTTTACCTTTATTTCGCATGGGTTACTTTAGGTGCCAATAACATACATACATACACATGATTTCTACAATATAATAAATTGATTAATTATAGGTACTCGCAGTTAATGAAATACAATTCAAAAACAATGGTAATCCTCCAATAAATAGGTACATAGATTTGTCATAATCTCACTCGATATGATCCAGTCGTCCGAGAACCCACAACTCGTGTCGTGTCAGGCTTTCAGGCTTCAGGCGTGTCTTTCAGGCTTTAGGCAGAGCCTTGTAATCGTACTAGTAGTATGTTGTTATAATAATAGTGTAATCTTGATTCATGTGTCCTAATGACGCGGTATTATATGATAAAAGATATCGATAGTTTAGAGTACAACAAAAAGTTGCAAATGAGAAGTCGCTAACAAAATACACATACATGTACTTATTATTTTATTATAATTTTTTCTAATATATCATAAAGTTGTTTGAAAATATCTATAAACATGTATAGCCATGTTAAGCTTATTTAAAATTTATATAAATATAGAATGAAAAATAAACCGAATATCACGGTAGCTCAGTTGGTAGAGCGACGGGACGGTTCCCCAGTAGTCGCGGGTTCGAATCCCTGCCCGTGTCGGTTTATTTTTCATTCTATATTTATATATATCATATAGTTACAAATTAATCAATATTGCAACAAAAAGAAAAAAAATATGAATCAAATGAAATTATAATATTAGTAATAATAACCAAATGGTCGTTATTATGAATATATAAAAATTATATAGAATAATCTATAACAACTCCTCATCGCGACCGCTAAATGCAAGAGAGCTAATAATATGGTGCCTCGGGTTTTTATAGTCTTGTTAGCACTGGTTTTTGGTATTCTGTCGGAAATCGTGAAGATACTTCTAACTATATAATATCTTAATCCGTAAATGGGGTCTTAAGTATTTGTTACAAACTGCCTTATTTCATTATTCTTTATTTCATTTATGTTATCATAATAACAATTGTTGTAAAACTGTCACGTTTGATAAAAATAAAAAAGCCAATTATACCGCTGGTAACAGCATGAATGTGCTGGCTCGACCGGGGTAGTACTACCCTCTCACAGAAAATCGGCGTGAAGTAGCAGTATTCATACTGCTGCGTTTCGTTCGGTAGGTGATAAGTTCCGGAGGCCCAATAGACCCAATAGATACAAGGATGGCATCGGATGCAGTAAATGTGGAACCAGTACAGTATCCGTGAAGTCATTGTGTGAATCAACACAAAACCTTTAAACCTCGTTTCATACTGCTGCAATCACTGCCATCTATATCCACCCCCCCGCTCTTCAACCTCATGGCAGTACAACGAAAAGTATTTCGTTCAACAGCAGCCCTTTCCTCCACCAACAACACTCTATTTCTATCTCACACAGAGGCGGTTTGTTTGTCGTGCAACATACACTAAGTCCCTAAGAGCAGTATTGCATTGCTGTCTTAGTGTTCACTCCCAACAATTCGCACTTTTAATTGACATCACAATAACATATTTTTACAACTAACTCATGAGCTATATATATATACAAACTTACACTGATAATTAGTTTTACGATTAATGATTAAAAACCTCTATAAATCTTGTATAATAAATCTTTCGTTTATTTAAGTTTGTTTCTCCTGTTTTTTAGGTTAAGACTTGATTATTTGTTATGGCTTGGTTAAGACTTTTAAGCCTAGTCTTTATATGTTCTCATGTTAAATTGTGTCTTTTTTTATTTTATTTTTATTATTACTATTTTTTTGTCTGTTGTTTATAATGTTACAATTTAGTGCAATCTTTGATAGGTTATGTTTGTATAAAATGTGTGACTGCTGACACTGTCGCGGGCTCAATTATAGATTATAAAGTATAAAGGCTCAACTGAAAATCAGTGTTGCGATATTTTTATTATATTATATATTTTATATATCGTAGCGTAAGCTGAGCTGAGTCCTTTTCGGCTCAACATAACATTTAACTTTTTATAGCTTTTCTGTATTTAAATGTTGTGTAGAGACTACGAATAAATATGTTTGCTTTCTTTCTTTCTATTTAAGGTGGAGATCACCAAAATCCGTGGATTTCATTCAAACCTAAATTCCGTCCACCAACATCTTGAAATGGCATGCCCGGCCTTGTTTTTCTTATAAGTTAGATATCGCCAAAGCCTTGGCTAGAGTCTGGCATCGTTCGCGTCTGTTCAAGCTTCCTGCTTTCGGTCTGCCACCCTGTTCATGCAATTGGGTCGCCGCTTTCTTCCATGAGCATCAAATCCAAATCCTTTGCGACAAATTGGCATCCAGTTCTCGGCAGGTAAATGAAAGGGTTCCTATGGGCTCTGTCCTATTACTTACCTTGTTTCTTCTGCATATCAACCTAGGCAATATTCATTGCTATGTTGATAATTCCACGGTACACGGGCGATATCTCGGACCCTGCTGCAGCAAAGCAGACCGACATGGAAAAAAACGACAGGATCTTGTTATTAAGCTGAACCGGGTCCTCAACCTTGTCAAGATGGGGTCATGAGAATCGGGTTGAGTTCAATGATAAGAAAACACAGATTTGCGCGTCTTCCGACAAAAAGTCTCGGTTCCTTCCTCTTCCTTCATTTCAAGGTACTCAATTAGTCCTCCAGGATAGCCTCAACATCTTTGGCGTAGACCTGACATCCTGACATAGACATGACATAGACATCGAGAATGTCAATAAAACAGCCTCAAGCAAATTTGGAGTGTTGAACAAAGTGCAACGCTTCTTTACGCCGGAGCAGCTGTTTCTTTTATATAGGACGCAGGTTCGTTCTGTGTGGAGTACTGATCTTATATATGTGATGGCTTAGCTCAGTCCTTGCTTGACACTATCAGAAGGGCAGAGGCCACGAGGTCCCTGGAGCCTTTTAAAATTGCGTAGAGACGTTGCCGCTACGGCAGTCTTTTATCGCCTACAAACCGACGAGTGCTCCTTGCAATACAGAACAAAACATGGAACATAGAAGTTCTATCCTTTCAGCGTGGATCTAGTGTCATCACGAACCAAACGGTTTAGCACTTCATATTTATATCGATCCATCAAAATGTGGAACTCCCTACCACGGTACGTGTTTTCTTCCCACTAAGATCCTAGGTATTTAAAGCGGAGCGTGAAAAGGCTTTTCACAAGGCCGCCATAGTGGAGATCACCATACTGCACTTTATTTCGCGTGAATGAGAATGGTGGCCACCATTTTTAAACTTCATTGACTGCTCAAGATCAGGCAGAATAGAGTCATTTTGGTAGGCAAATATAAAATAAATAATAAATAATATAAATATATGTTTTATTCCTTTATATTTTCGGTCGGTAGGTCCGTTTGATGTAGATAATAAAACTCATACCTAATCTGCATATATATAAATCAGTTTGTCGGTAATCTGAAGATATATAACGTACCTATATTATCGTCAATCTAATAACAGAACATCCTTCTATGTAGTTGATATCACATCAAGTGATGTTTATGGCTGCAATGGTGTCTGCTTTTTGATAATGCTCTGTTAACTTTGAATCACAAGATGGCTAGAGGCTACTTACCACTCGACCACTATGTCATGAAATTGCAGCATCGATATTGTTTTGAAACAATTACTATACTTATAAAAAAATATGTCGGAGATAGTGATATAATAGTTGCTTGTTCGTTCTTGATGGAGTTTTCTGGTACAGGATGCGAGGCATAGGTCTCAGGCAATTAGACCACACAGACACAATATGACAATTCTTGTATTAAATGTAGGTAATCACAAATTACTTAGTAGGTATACAATTACCAGAGTTGCGTGAACCACCGGTCCCGTTTGGATGGTCCGGAATGTAAGGCTCACACTAATCAAAATCATCTCGTCTCGATGTTCTCTGATATTTAAAATATCTCAGGTGCCCCTCCAAAAGATTCCGATCACGTGACTCGTTACGTCACGGCGTTCACACCCCACTGTTGCAAATGTACACTGTTACACTGTTACAATGATGGCAATTGAGTTATTAATTATCGTTAAATTATAGTGATCTGCTACATATACAATATAAAAATAAAAATGCCTTTAAAAAGGATAAAAATTGTCATGTACTAATTGAAGTCGTCGTAAGCCGATGATGACCTCTATTTTATAAAGTTTTCGGAGCTGTGAATGTAGGCTTAGATTTCACTTAAAAAACAAAGAAAGACTTCAATAAGTACATTATCATGTTATTTTTATCCTTTTTTAAGTTCTTTTTGTATCAGGGGCCTTTTTTAATATTTCATATATGTTTTTTTACTTTTTAAAATTATGTTACTGGTTTTTATATTGTACTAAATGATCCTACAAATACACTGATTTTTCACTAGCACCAATGAAAACCCCATATTCTTGGAGACGACTGCTTTTGTTTCCACCAAACATAGGTAAGAATTGCAACCAAATCCATCCACACGTTTGGCTACTACGATGCCACAGATACAAAGATATACCCGTCAAAACTTATAACACCTCTTTTTTTTGGTCGGGGGTTAAAATTTGTAATAAATGTGATTCTCATCACTGACTATTTAAATTCATCATTTAATTCATCTCTCGTTAAAATTAATTCACTCACAGAGATGTGTGTGTTCTACCTTCTACATCTCTGCCACGCCATGGTCGGGTATAGTTAAGTATACTTATAATATTTGTTCGCAATTTGGTTTGTTTGAGCGATTTGTAATTGGATTGTTACTGTTTAATGTTTGTGTTACTTGAATTATTAAAGTTAATTAGATACGTATCGATGATATGTATCGATGCGATCGTCCGAAACGGTAAGTTTGATTTACATTTTATAGTTTTTTATGGTAGTAATTTAAGTAATGGTATGAGTTATTTAGTTATTTAAGTATTGCAAATATTAAGTGTAATTACACTTTAAAAAAAAAACAAAAGGATCCCTTTCACCTTGGCTCCTACTTTTCAGAATGTATCCTTGGAATACAGTGATCGGCTTCAGTTGTTAGGCTTTGCGATTTCCTCGAACCTCAACTTTGGTCGGTTCATTGAGTCCAGAGCAAGAGCAGCAGCAGCAAAGCTTGCCGTTCTGGTGAAGGTCTGGCAGTACTTTACACCGGTACAGCTTCTTGTTTTATACAATCACAGATACACAGTACACAGATCCGGTCGTGTGTGGAGTACTAGGGTCTCATATTTGCTGGTGCCGCAAACTCTCATCTTGCGGTTCTGGACTCAATTGAGAGGCGAGCGAAGAGGCTTATAGGCGGGTCAACTGTGCCAGTCTTGATCGGAATGGCAGGTATACCAACAGGACTTCTGGCTTTATTCACATCTAAACGACACAATGCTTTTTATACATCTTTGTTCGTGATGCGCATTTCTGGCATCGAAATATAACAGTGATGATGATGTGCTGGTCAAACATTGCAAATTTTGTGCTTACAGAGAATCAAATACATTCGTTTTCTCTGTTGCTGGTTGGGCCAGGGATCCATCTGCGGTTCAGCAGAGGAGGCAATGAGGGTTGGCAGTAAGTTTGACTCCATTGCTTTGGCAAGAGACGAGAAAGTTTGACTGCTAGTTGGTCTGATAGAGACCTTATCGCTTCTATTCTCAGTGATTCGGTCGAGACGAGCCTTCCGCAACGTCATTTTGTAGGACCTGGCAGCTTGGTTTCAAAAGGCTTTCTTTTGTAGACAGGTAATATATTAGAGTGTAAGCTCCTGATATTAGTGAGATTATTAGTGATATTGAATGAGAAGGATTGACCGCTTTAAACACTTGTTTTTTTGTGTTTTTCATTAAAACGAAACTGTTGAAAATGACTTTGGTTGACTCGACGTTGAAATTGGTAATGTCATGCCACTGGGAGGTTAGTCTGGAGACTGTGAGGATGCCCAAATCCCTCCAGAGATCGCCGCCGGACCTCCTCATCTGGTCGCCAACTAGATCGATGAAGCCACCCTGGGATTTTAAGCAGGTAGCGGGGCAGCCTTTCATGGGTGGCTGACCTACTAATGGGGCCCCCAACTATCTGCGGTCGGCAATATTTCCCTCGCCTCCTTCAGTCTTAATACTTATGTTTACAACATCTCAACCCCACGAACCCATCGGTTATTAAGGTTGAGTCGCCATCAAGTCAAGGTCAAGGTTAAAGATGCTAGCACATCCGTCTAACCTCTAATTAGGGGGTCACCCGAACTGCAGTGAATTCCTAATGGATATCTGCTCAAGGGCCATTCCAAGCCCCGAAGTGAAAAACCGCAACAGTCCTTCGCCTTAGGTTGATTAATGCCTCCAACAACGGTGGGAAAACAGACGAACAGCGCCGAATCTCTACATATAACCACATTACCACTACGAATCCACATTTACACACGCAAGCGCATGCATCGCTGCCAGAGGGCTTATGTACCGGGGTCCTGTAGTACCCTGATCTTAGCAGCAGACCCATAGTTCATCTGCAACCCTATCTACCGCCGAGTGTCTCAGTAGATAGGGCCGGCCGTCCCGCTACCCTCCTCGACTAGGCACTCGATCCAACAAACATCAACCCGACGCCAAACCAGTTCTCCAACGTAACGCAGCTGTTCAGACCCATTTCCCATAAACGGCTTCATCGAGCAATGTGCCGGAAAACGACTAGGTCGCTTTGCAGCATGACTTGGTCCGATGTGTAGTAACCTTGCTGGCGACCCAAAATTATAGTCTACCACCACTTACTAGTACTATAAAACAGCTGATATTCTATGACAGGATATATTAGTATCTCGGTTGCTCCAAGCTTAATGCGATCGGCAACCAAATGTCCTCTACCTAAAATAAACAAACGACTGCTTACAATAAACAAAATCTTGTTGATTTCAAGAGTTCAAACAACATATATAAAATACGATAAAATTTCCACTGAACTACTGCCGAACAAAAAAAATCCATTGAATTAGCTTTAATGTTATGAAAAGAAATATTTGTTTTTTATTTCTTAAAATAAATATGTCTGTCTCACTGATTAAAAGTTATTTTAATTTAATGTCATGAAATGTGTGTATTGATTTTTTTATATTTTTAATAGTTATATTATACATATTTTATTTATTCTATGAATGTGTTCGTTGTTATAATATATTATATTTAGTTTCAAAATAGTATCTTTTATATAATTTATAAACACACTGTTTAAATATGTCACGGCAACATCTCACCTAGTTTAAATCAAATATAATAAGCTCTGGTAAATATTACATAAAATATTTAGTCACTCCTAAAACAAAACATTACATAATATGATAACAACGGGTAGGTCTATCTCTTGCCACCAACTTCGTCTGCCGCCCCCTACTCCTTCAACAATAAACCATTTATATTACTTTAAATCTATACCAATCCATTCAAGTATTGTTATATTTTCAACGCAAAGGTTTTTTGCTTTCACTTAAAAATCATCCTACTTTCAGCAGAGAAAAATATTATATATTATAACATTTAAACAGGTATATTGACTCTAATAATCAACACAATATAAAAGTTTTGTTTTGAGACTTAAGACACAATCAATAAAAAAAAAGTTCGCGCCAATTTATGGTGACGTCTATAAATAATAATCTAACATGTTATAATAATGCTTCATTATTACTCTAATCTCATTATATAGGTAATATGATTAAGTATAATAAAAGCTCTAAAAGTTCTCCTCTACTATATAATTTAATATTAAAATCCGAGCCAATTAACTCAAAGAAATGCTAGAGTAGCAGCGGTGGACTACTAGCTTCACTTTAAGAGGTTTAGGTGTTACTGAGTTTGAGTGTCTCCTGATCTAGATTATTTTTTAAGTAAGATAGAGATTTTATGTAAACTGTAATGTCTTATAAGTGGATAGTTTCTCCGTCTATCCGTCAGTAGATTCTATCTCAAAAGTAATTAACTTTTAGAACATTGGATTTTCATAGACAATATTATCCCTATCTTAATATAATATAACATATGAGAAATTTATAAAATTTCCCCCATCACTGTCAACGAAGCAACGATATTTATTTGAACATAATAATCTTAAATATATAATAAGACCATAAAAATGGAGTGTCCGTACATTAAATATTTTTCCAAAAAACTGATAGGGGTCGATTAAAGACGAGTAACAGAAACCAAAAAAACAACGTCGAAACTACTCAACGGATTTGAACGCGATTTTCACAGGTGGATCATATGATCCATTATATGATCCATTATATATATAATCTGGAGTGTTGTCAAAACTTTGTTTGTCAAAATCGGTTAAGGGAAAAAGATGTTATGGGCAACTGAAAAGTTACTTCAAACACTGTGTCAAAACTTTTTTTAGAACTGGCTATAATTATGTTTTCTCATATGATATAGCAGTTTGAAATACTACAAAAAAAATCTTTAATTGAACATTAATCAAAAACATAATATTTGGTAAATATTATATTGTGTTAATATGCTTATGAACTTATGCTTATGCTTATGAAATATTTTTACGTATATCTGAATTATGTCCTGGCTGTGTGTTTGTGTGATGTGTATGTATGTTATTATTTTCAGTTTGATATCGTAGCAATGTAATAGCGTAGCCTATGTGTTTAAAACTATAAGTCTATTATCTCGTCTGGATAATTGTATATCTTAGTCTGGATATTTGTAGTTCCCACTGATTACGCGAAAAGCGACCTACCTGCGGGCGGAGACGCGGGCAACAGCTACTAAACAATATTAATAAGGAATTGACTAAAATGTTTTAAGATAATAAACACTGCATACTCTTATTAGTTAAGTGTGATACAAATAACATTATCTTAAAAGTTTGAGAAATTAGAGATTTTAATTATCAGTAACATTACGATAAATCAGATTCTTGAGTAGAATATCAAACAATTCTGTGTCCTCGAGTCTACGTAATTAAATACACATTTACAAAAATTATATCTATTTTTAGTTATTTGCTATGATAACAAGGATTACATCTTAAATAACTAAAGATAAATATTTTTTTTACACATTTTTTGAAATATATCAATAGATTTAGATTCTACGATTTCAAAGATTAAAATAAAAATTTAAAAAACCCCCGATACAAAAAGACCTCTAAAAAAGTATAAAAATAATATAATTATGTACTTATTGAAGTCGTTGTAGGTACTTACGTTGATAGTGTATATATTACGAAGTTAATCATTGAGGTCTTAGACTATACGATTCGATATCGTAATTTCTTTATTTGCCTTCTTAACTTACTTGCATTTTAATTTCTTCCTTTATTAAACGGCCCCCGACGCAACGAATTCAATAAGTACATAATTATATTATTTTTATACTTTTTAGAAGTCTTTTTGTATCGGGGTTTTTAAAAATTTTTAATTTATTTTTTTCTCTGCTTTTTAAAGTTATAAGACAGATACATAGATACACAGATCGACAGGTGAAACTTATAGCACCCAAACTTATAGCTTATAGGTTTTTTTAGTCAGGGGTTAAAAACTGAGATAGCTATCGTAACTTCAAAACTCGTACTAAGAGTACAGTTAATTTCCAGTTTAAGACGAAAGTATGTCCCAAACTGACCATTCAGTTTAAAAATACATTTCTAATTGACTTTTGTTTCATCGCATGTGAGATGTATTTTAATATAAATAGAATTAAAAAAATACATAAGAGATATTCATATTATTGAATTGAATAACATTATTGAATAATTTCGGCTTAGTTATATTTCGAACACAGTGAACTATAGTTCTGATTTACTTTGTACATACAAACGACCGAATCAATACAATCCGCTTTTAATAGGAGTCTACGATGAGTGTATAATCCCAATGTAAATATATACATATATTATATATGTTGATAGTAATATTTGTTGTTTTATTTATTTTAGTGATTTGAAGAAGCTTATTTAGTTACCGTCCATTTCCAATTTAAAAAAATATATATATTTATTTTCTATATATGTTTTGTTTTATTCTTTACTACAAGTCACAGGATTAAGACCAGGTTTTAAACGTATTTAAGAAGCTATACTACACTCATGTTAATGAAAACTGTATATTTTGAGTACATATCATTATAAAAATCGTGAGCATGTTGAATTATGCTTCGAATATTAAACTTGATATTCGATTAATTTCTAAAAGTGCGGAGATATAAATTTAAATGAAAAAAATATTAATGTTATGACGGATACATGTCTATCGGTCTAGCTCTGCTTTCAAGTTATATAAATAGTAATCATTAAATATATTATTATAAGGTCCTAATTTTTAGAACAGTGATATGTCAAATACTTTTACAGTACGTCACGTGATGGCAAGCAGTGCGCACGCGTTTCGACTATCTTAGAAAGTGAATCTTTAAACGGACTCCTTCAGTCCTAATACTTATGTATATACCATCTCAACCTCACCAACCCTCTGGTTATAAAGATTGAGCTGCTATTCATGTGGTCAAGGTTTACCCCTGGACCCTTATACGGCAGGTCTGACCTCCAAAGTCGTCCGACAACGGCACTATAAGACTAGTAAGCTCGCAAGGCTATCGGTCATAGACAAGTCCAATCGCGACCACCAAGCTACCTTTTCTCCATGAAAGGTTCCGAAACTGTAAGGCACGCTTACTTCCCGTGTGATTTCTCACACTTGCAATTCACTTGCTGAGAACGTCAGAGAGGCTAACTACCAGTTTCCAGCTGGCGCCGGAGCTGTAAGGCACGCTCACTTCCCGACAGGCAGTCAGCCCGCAAGCCTACCCTACAATACAGTCGAGTGACCGGATAGAAGCTAGAACATCCATCTAACCTCTAAGCAGGGGGCTACCCGAACTGCAGTGACCCCCGAAACGATCTCTGCTTAAGGGCCGTTCCAAGCCCCGAAGTAAAAGACCGCAGCAGCCCTTCGCCTTAGGCTGGTCAATCACCTCGCTGCGCACAAGATCCGACGAGCCCCCGACAACTGTGGGGACCCAGACGAACAGTGCCGAATCTCTGCAGCTAACCACATTATCACTACGAATCCAACACCAAAACCGGTAACCCGGCAGACCTGGCTGACCCGTAGTTCAGCTGCAAACCTATCTACCGCCGAGTGTCTCAGTAGATAGGGTGCCGGGTGTCTTTAAACGGACTGTATTATTTTATTTTTCTCTATAGGTGAAATAAATAATAGACTATAAATGTGAAATAGATAATGTGAGTGAAGTGGAAATTGTAGCCAATTGTGAGTCAATTTTTAATCTGGTGGGTAGAACAAACGAAAATATGTTAGAACGTGTTCGAATCCCTGCCCGTATCGGTTTATTTTTATTCTATATTTATATACATTTAAAATAAGCTTAACATGGCTATACATGTTTATAGATATTTTCAAACATTAATTTCGGTAGTGGCATCTTTACAATGTTTATCTATACTGCAAAGTTAGAAACATTGGTTAGGACTTTCGAAAAAAATATTTTAGTATTTGAATTTACTGGTCAGGAACATGAAATTTGTTTCAAATTGAAAGATTCTGTTCCAGGGGGAGATAGTATTTCTTATTCCATGATTTATAATTTACCGAATCTGGGAAAAACAAAACTTAACACCTACAATAATATATTAAAATTCGGTAGGGTCCCCGATCAATGGCAAAATATTCAAATAGTGCCAATACTTAAGAGTAGCAATAACATAAATAACGATATAAAATTAAGGCCTATATCTTAGTTATGGTGGTTGTGTGAAACTTTTCATTTTATATTTCTAAAACGATTGAAGTGGGATGCAGAAAAAATAAGTCTGCTATCACTGCAGACTATCTGTTTTAGGAAAGCTTATTCTTGTTAAGACTCAATTAATAGATTAGTTTCTTATATTCAGTTATTTTACAAAAAATATTCCGAGTAGCGTAATTATTGGATATAGAAAATGCCTACAATAATGTGTCTTTTGAGGCAGTTTTAAAGACATTAGATGATATACTGGTTGGTTCTAAATTATGTGTCTACTTATGGGTCTTTTTGAACGAAAGAAATTTACAAATCAAGAAGGACAGTCAAACAAGAAGTATTTCTAGATGGGCTCATGGAGGTCTATCGGAAGATGACCCTCTCCTCCTTCTACTTTTCAACTTAGTAACTTACAAATTATGTATTCAAATAGAAAGTGTACTAATACCACAATATGCAGATGATTTTGTTATTTACACCAGGAAAATTATTATAAAATGTGAGATCTCTCTCCAAGCTGTCTCCAAGCACTTGCAGGAATTACAATAAATTTGATAGTCACTTAGACATTTTTTATGATAAAAATTGTTTTTTATAAGAATCAAATAAGACGTTATGTATAATATGATTGTTATTTACAATAAGATATAGGAAGTAAAATCTACACTTTTTGTTATAAACATATTATAATAGTGATAAGCTTATATTTTCATTTTAAAATTTTTAATGTAGTTTTTAACTTTTTCTAACTTAACTTTATATACAATTTTTAGTTAGATTTTATATGTATTCTATCTTTAATGGAATTTTCACTGATTTCTATATAACGTATTTATTTTATTCCCTTAAAAATAAATAAATAAATTTATATCTTTACTTTCAGACAATATTATTTAGGTTTTCTTACACAAAGTAATGTAATTTTAAGAGTTTTCTGCTTAATTATAAAATTATTAATTTTATTCATAACAGTTATTAAATACAAAAGTTGGCACATTTTCTTTTATTATAAAATTAATGACAAAAAAGTGATTCAGAAACGATTTTCTATTTAAGCGACCAGAACCACTAAAGACAACTAGTATTATTACAGAAATATATCATATAACCAATTATTTAGTTTCGTCAAATTGCTAAGATGAAGTTGTCACGTATAGCTAAGATACATGTCACGTAAGTGAAGTACGTGACATTGACGTAGTTTAATGTAACGAAAATTTGTAATAAAACATTTTCAAATATATTTAATATTATACTTATAAATACAGTGAAATATTGACTGAAATATCAATAGGATGAAATAATAATAACATATATATACGTTGCCGAAAGTAGACTCGTCCGAATAAGACAATCCCAACCATACAGGGTTATTTTGATTAGTTGACCACCTATTGCAGAAAGTCTCTCTACATCAATCCCAACAACATTTGTTATAACAACAACAATATATAGGGGAGACCGGGGATGGTAGGCTATAGGGGCAGGTAGACTAATCAATGATAACTCGCCACTATCACGTGTTTTTCAAAAACTAATGATGAGCGTTGATACCTTCCCGGGACCCGCAAACTTGTGCGAAGTCAGCCGCGACTGTCGCGAGGCGTTTGCGAGTAAGATCAGATGTTGTGTTTTTGGTCTGCGGAATTAATTTTTTTCGTTCGTACTTTTTTTGTGATTGTGTCTATAAATCTGTTAGAAACAATGTTGTTCTTATGCTAAATTAAAATGTAATAGTTCTTTTATATACAACACAATATTTCTTATATGTTAATGCCAGAGTTTACACGTGATTAGCAAATAAAATTCAAAATGGCGTCAGGGGATGGTTGACTAATTTTGTTTGGGGTAGGTAGACTAATCTTATTCAGCCAGTAAACCTGGTGAACAGTGGCTTCAGTACATTACACATAATGTGTAAGTTATGGGCTCATTCTAAATTTGTTATATACCAATGTAAGAACTGTGATTTTGATTTAGAAGACTGATATGAGAGTCTCAATTTAAATAAGTCTTTAATAAAAGTAGATAACGTGAGACAGGTTGTACTCAAAATGAGATTAATTTTGAAATATAAGTTTAGAGTTTGTTTTAGATTTTTGGTTGTTTTAGATTTTTATATTTTCATAAATAAGTTAAGTTGAAGTAACAGTTTTCTATTTTAATGGTTTATATAATTAGATACTCACAAATTTATATACTTATGTTAAATATTATTTTCAATTACATTGTCTGCAATGTAATTTTGATGAGCGATTTATTACAATAATTTAAGTCACAAATAAGGTTGGAATAGAAAGTACAAAGAATTAATCTTACTTATTGTAATTTTCAAGTTTTTTTTTAATCTTTAAAATAAGAGAAATAAAAATATATAACATATATACAATGCTTCATTCATAAATTCAATCATTCAAAATTACCTCTTCATGAATTAAATGAAATGCCGTAGTTCTATTACTGTAGAACTACGGAACTATGAAATATTTGTGTACACTTACTAGTATAAACAAATATTTCATAAATTAAAAATTAAAATATTTTCTCTCCATTCAATTTTTTATTTCCTGCAAGACTGGTCTATCGGTGAATACGATTATTTAAAAAATCGGTTGTCTGTAAATTCGGTTTACTGACGATATTTGAACGTGACGACGTCATAAGAAAATACTGATAGAATGGTTGCATTTTTCAAAAGAAAATATCAATTTTTTTTGTTTGATAGATATTTTAGACAGATGTGGAATGCTGCTGAACGCGGATGCTGTTCTTTATCGCTTTTTCCGCGCTCTCGCTTACACTTCCAGCCTTAAATGGAACGCCTCAGAGCGAGGTAACGCCGCCTACGTCATCATGTTTTTGGTGCGTGCAGCCGGCTCCATCGAATTATAAGACGTTGTCATGTCAATAATTGATATAAAAATTATATTATTTTAAACTACCACCTCGTTGGTCGAGTGGTTAGCGAACAAGCCTATATAGCGACGAAATGGGGCTCGGGTTCGATCCCCGATAGGGACAGGCCTGTATGTGATGAGCATAGATGTCTGTATTTCTGGATTTGGTCGCTTATAAAATATATTCTCAATATATATAATGTGTATTTCTATGTATTTGTATCGTTGTCTGAAACTCTATTAAACTAATAAGTAAACCTACTGCTTATTATGACATTGTAAACAGCGACATATCGCTTAGACCGACAAGAAAATATCAATATTCATCGGCCATAACGACAACCGTCTATTTGTTCTAAGAAAACAAATCAATACGAATATTTGTAACCTTATTTGTAATCTAAGAAGGAATTTTGATTTGTGTAATATTATTCTCCCACCTTACCCGAACCTTTCCCGTGTTCTTTGCCTTTTGACCTTACATACTTTGCGACGTATTTATCGTGATAGTTGACCTCGGGAATGATAGAGTCATTTACAAAGTTTTGGTTTATATATCGTGTTACCATGTCACTAAAAAAGAGGAAAGTGTTCAATATTGAAGAAAAATCACATATTATATGCATATTACAAAATGGCGAGTCAAATAGTGAAGTTGCAGACAAATATAGAGTCTCACACTCCACAGTAACTTGGTTAAAACATCTGAGGACAAACAACATACCAAAATAAAGACTTAATGACCGATTATTTATAAAACTAAGTCCAGTCTATAAACTATGCTGTAGATATTTGTTTTCATAATAAACGATTAAACAAAACTTGTTTAAAAACAAGCATAACCTACACCTATACTACAAACATATATATCAATATTAATATCACTAGTTGTGTATATACCGATAGTCGTTATAAGCGTATAACGACTATCGGACAAAACGTCCGAAATATGTTGGTTACTTCAATGTCGTTATATCCGGTTTCGACTGTATTTAGGAAATAACTTTTCTTCGTAAATAATCTATCTTATTAGACGCAGCCAATAACGACGATCAGATTTTAAATAAACTAAAGATGGAGGCTCAAGACAAAATTATACCTAACAACTTATACTTACTAGAAGCAACGTTATTTTAAAAACGTATTTTCTTTCGCACAAGAATTGATATTGTTTGACAACAGACACATAGGTTACTTTAATAAATAAATCCTTAACTTTAAAAAGTATATGTTTGGATTTGGTTCCAATTTCTAAAAATAATCTAATAAACATGCTTCTGTATTATTAATATTGTAAACGTGAAAGGTCTGATATTTATATCAATATTACGTACCTAAGCTACTTAATGGATTTTGATACAATTTACCAAACAAATACATAAAATGAACATGGAACATGTTTCGTCATCCAGACCGGACTTATTCCTGTATTCGAAACATCTGAGACGCGTGATACTTGTGGAGCTTACTGTTCCTTGGGAAACAAACATCCCAAGGGATCACACATTCAAGCTCAATAAGTATGTTCGGTCTTCGTCAAAACCGGATTGCGGGCAGCGGGCGAGGGGCGGCCGTGCGGGCTTCGAGACTTTGCCCTCTGAGGCTCGGACATTCTTACTGTATTAATACTACTGTGCAGTCACATTAAAACTTGTATCTCAACCAATCTGCGTAATCATTTATACAGTCCATTACTACACTACTCAACATTTTGGTCCTTCGATTAGTAACCAGTGAAAAGAAACCAGCATTGCGGAATATAAGAGAACTGAGGATAACTGCAATCTTTAGTGAGTCCGTTCCATGTTCCTTTCTAGAATTTTCTTCCGTCTTTTTTGCTCAACTTGGATCTGACATTGAGATCTCCTCATAGCTTTTCGCTCTAATAACTGCTTGTACTTAATGTTGAATAATAATACATTTTTCTTAAAGCTTTATATTAATTACAATTATTGAGTATATTTTTATATATTTTCTAAATATCGTGCAAATTAAAAAGAAAAATATATTTTATTTTACAGTGTTAAAATATCAATTGCTAAATTATTGCTTTAAATATTGTAGTTACTATTGCTAATTACTGCACACGCATTGTAACCTCTTGTGTAAACCGGTTTCGTGCTTAGCTCGGCCGGTTAGTGTCGCTTGCTTATCGCTTGCTTTGTCCTTGACCATCTATTTCTAAAGAGTATTGTAGCACACCTATAATATTGCTTTATAGATTAAAGTTTCACTTTAATCTTTCTTTTAGTTTAAATATATATACTATATATATATTTTTTTTCTTTCTTTTGCTTTCCTTCATATTTTTTTAATATAAATCTATTGCTTAATATGAGTGATGCAAAGAGTAAAGAGCTTATAAAACTACGTGGTAGTATTAAAGGCAAGCTTACTATATTTCAAAATTTTTTAAACACAGTAGGTGAATATGACCATATAAGTGAAACCCACTTTAATGAACTTGAATGTCGGCTTAATAAAATGGAACTTCTTCAGACGGATTTCGATAAATTTCAGACGGAGTTGGAGTTGTTATCTGACGATCCTAGCCAGCTCTTGGTTGAACGCGAAGAGTTCGACTCAAAATATTATTCTCTTGTGGCGTCGGCGCGTACGCTTTTAAACAAGTTTCGGCGGCAGATGCAACGTGCTTTTTCTATGTCCGAGTCGAGCGACGGGAGCAATCAAAGGGATCGGGAGCCACACGACTTTGTCAGACTGCCGAAGATTAATTTACCAAGCTTCGACGGCAACTTTGAACACTGGCTCGACTTCCGAGATACGTATATTTCCCTCATTCATACAAATAATAATATAGGTAATATCAGTAAATTCCATTATTTAAAAGCTGCTTTAAGAGGCACCGCTTTAATTATTATTCAAAATCTTGAATTTACGAGCAACAACTATCAAATTGCGTGGCAATTATTATCAGATAGATATAACAACGAGCGCCTTTTAATTACTAACCATGTTAATTCCTTATTAAATTTTACCCCAATACAAAGGGAATCATGTGAATATTTAAGACAATTGATTGATTCCATTAATCGCAATTTATGTGCTTTAAAAAACCTAGGTCAGCCGACTGAGTATTGGGATACTCTAGTTATTCATTTAATGATGAAAAAGTTAGATGCCACCACATTTAGAAAATGGGAAGAGCAACGCAATACGATTACATCAACACCTAAACTAAAAGAGTTTATTGATTTTTTAACAAACAGAGCAGATTTATTGGATACTTTACAACAAGATGAAAAATTACGTCAAACTATAACACAAAACAATAAAATTTCACAACATTCATTTAATACACAAAATACAGAAATAAAAACAACGAAATCACATTTAAGTAAAACAAAAAATACAGAAAATAAACCTATTACATGCCCTATGTGTATGCAAAATCATTATTTATTTAGCTGTCCAGAGTTCAGGAGCCTGGATATAGATTCGCGTATTCATAAAATACAGGGTTTTAATGTATGCAAAAATTGTCTTCGTCCTGGGCATCAAGAAAAATTTTGCAGATTAACACATTGCAAGTATTGTATTCACAAACACAGTAGCCTTCTACACAAACATACAGACAACAACATACAAGAATATAACACAGTTTTGTCGTCAAACAATACACATATAATGCAGCCAAACATATTACTTTCCACAGCATTGGTGAATGTGGTTGGTGCGGACGGGACCCTACATCCTGCCCGTGCTCTTCTTGACAATGGTGCCACTGCGCATTATGTCACCCGGCACTTCTGTGAGAAGCTGGGTTTGGCGCGTCGTAACGTAAGCTCCACTGTGACAGGTATCAATAATCAAATTTCGTACAGTGCGGAGTCTTGTAGTTTGTCCATCGAGTCATCGTTAGGAGATTATAAGATTAATGTAGACTGCTACGTACTACCACAAATTACAAATTCAGTTCCTTCTTGTAACGTAGACATACAATCATTAGACTTGCCTCTTCATATCAAGCTAGCTGATCCTACATTTAACATCTCGTCTCCCATAGACATTTTAATGGGAGCAGATGTATTCTGGGACGTCATATGTTCCAGTTCTGTCGATTTAGGTAAACAACGTCCTAAATTGCAACAAACCAAACTTGGTTGGCTGGTTTCGGGCACTATCAATAAATACAAAAATATATGTAATAATAATTTAAACACAAGTTCTACATGTTTCCTTACTCAAAATGATGATTATTTGTTGACACGTTTTTGGGAATTGGATTCAATACTTCCTCAATATAAGTTATCGCTAGATGAACAAGCCTGTGAAAGAAGTTTTTTAGAGAACACAAAGCGTGATGTTGAAGGTCGATTTATTGTAACTCTGCCTTTAAAAGAGTCCCCAGATGTTCTCGGCGATTCTTATCAAACAGCTAAAAATCGTTTCCTAGCTCTTGAGAGAAAATTTGATCGCGATCCTATCCTACGACATAGATATTTAGAGTTTATGGCTGAATATATAGAATTAGGTCATATGAGCGACATATCAACGTCTTTTGAAAGTAGTGACTCTCAGAAACGGTCGTATTATTTACCTCATCACGGGGTTATTCGTGAGTCGTCTACTACCACGAAATTACGTGTTGTATTTAACGGATCAAGCCCGACGACAAGTAAAAAATCATTTAATGACCTTCAACTCGTTGGACCCGTTGTCCAAGATGATTTAATTTCTATTTTATTACGTTTTCGACAACATAAGTACGTCGTCTCCGGCGATATTGAAAAAATGTATAGGGCTATTCTCATAGACCCTTCACAACGCTCACTACAGAAAATCTTATTTAGATTTGATCGTAGTGAAGAAATAAAAACATATACCCTTAATACGGTTACTTACGGTACATCGTCTGCACCATATTTAGCCACTAAATGCTTGGTTTCGCTTGCAGACCAGTGCACGGATCCAGAGGCCAAAATTGCCATCAGTAGAGATTTTTACGTTGACGATTTTTTAAGCGGCGGAGATTCCTTGCAATCAGTCATAAAACTTTGTAAAAATGTCAGTAACACTTTAAAATCAGCCCAATTTAACCTACGTAAATGGCAGTCTAATAATCCCGAAGTTTTAAAATCGCTACCTAATAAATGCTTACTAAAAACCTCACATACAGATAAAACTTTAAACTTAGATGAAACTTTACCTAGCAAAACACTCGGTCTTCACTGGGATTGCCATGAAGATACATTTTTATTTAAAATTAATTTAAACACAACAATTAAAAAGATAACAAAACGTAAAATCTTATCTCTAATTAGTCAGATATTTGATCCTCTGGGCCTTTTAGGACCTTGTACTGTTCAAGCGAAAATTCTAATGCAAAAATTATGGGTTAATAAATACAGTTGGGATGAGGAAGTTTCAAAAGAAATCCAGAAAACTTTTTTAAACTTTACCGCTTCTCTAATTTCTCTTAATTCACTCCGTATTCCACGGTGGGTTTGTACTGAAAAGGCAATATTATTAGAATTACATACATTTTCAGACGCTTCTGAACGAATTTACGGTGCGTGTATTTACGTAAGAGCAGTTATGGCAAATGGTAATGTACAGGTTCGTCTTCTAGCTTCCAGAAATAAAGTTGCACCTTTAAAACCAACTACAATACCGAGATTAGAACTTTGTGGTTCTCTTCTGGCTGCCAGACTTCATACTAAAGTGATTTCATCACTATCAGTTAGGATAAACAATTCTTATTTTTGGACTGATTCTACTATCGTATTAGCGTGGCTTAAGACTCAATCAAATCAATTGAAAATGTTTGTACGGACTCGAGTGGGTGAAATCCAAGACAGTACCGCTGGTCACAGATGGAGCTACGTTCCTTCAAAAGAGAACCCTGCTGATTTAGTTTCTCGGGGGGTTATAGCGGACAGTATTAGCTCGGCTAAGCTATGGTGGTCAGGTCCAGATTTTTTAAAAACGAGAACAATACATTTTCCTAATATAACGAACACATATTCAGATTCACGTTCAGAAATCGTCTTACATACTACTTCCACACAACTTAATAACAAAGATATACAACAAAACATCATACATAATTTTATAAAGAAAATATCTAAATATTCACATTTAATAAGATCATTTGCATACATAAAAAGATTCATATACAATTGTAAAAATCCTAAAACCAAGCTTATAAAATCATTATCTACACAAGAATTAAATAATTCAGAACAAAATATTTTACAAATTGTACAAAAAGAAATGTTTCCTGAAGAATATAGGTTTCTACAATCAAACCAATCTCTTCCTAAAACTAATAAATTAATTTCATTATCACCCTTTATGGACACAAATCATCTTATTAGGGTTGGTGGTCGTCTAAAAAACTCATATTATAGTTTCGATGTCAAACATCCTATTCTGTTATGTGGTAAACATTTCTTAACTGAAGCTATTTTCACTACAGAACACATAAAATTAATGCATGCCGGACCTCAACTTCTTTTGTCTTCCATACGACAAAAATATTGGCCACTTGGGGGGAGAAACCTAGCTAGACGTATCGTGCATAGTTGCGTTCGCTGTTATAGATTCAAATCCAAGCCAATACAACCCATAATGGGTGATTTACCATGTGATAGAGTACATCTTGAGTTTCCCTTTTTACACAGTGGTGTAGATTATGCCGGGCCAGTGTTCATAGCTGATCGTAAAGGAAGAGGTGCAAAACTGACAAAGTCTTATATCTGTGTTTTTGTTTGTTTTGCTGTTAAAGCATTGCACCTGGAGCTCGTCACGGATTTAACAAAGGAAGCGTTTCTTTCAGCGTTTCTAAGATTTATTTCGCGACGGGGAAGGCCGGCTTCGGTGACGTCAGATAACGCCACCACATTCCTTGGTGCAAGCAATGACATTGCTACATTCTTTCATAACCATATATATGACATTCAGTCTGATATTCAAAACAGAGGTATACAATTTAAAACCATTCCTCCTTACACGCCTCATTTTGGTGGTCTGTGGGAAGCTGCGGTTAAGTCTGTTAAACACCATCTTCGACGAATTTTAAATTTGACTCATCTTACGTATGAGGAGATGTCAACGTGCCTTGTCCAAGTTGAGGCAATATTAAATTCCCGACCATTGACACCCCTCTCTTCCGATCCTTCTGACCTCACCTGTCTCACACCTTCTCACTTCCTTATTGGACGTCCACTATTGTCAGTTCCTCATTTTTCTGTAAGCGATAAAAACATAAATCGTTTACAACGATATGAGAGGATTGAGAAGCTTAAACAACATTTTTGGACACGCTTTTCAAACGATTATGTTTCTCTGCTCCAGCAGCGGATGAAGTGGCACTCATCATCTTCAAGTTTGCAGCCTGGGTCCATGGTCCTCGTGCGAGAAAAAAATGTACCTCCGCTCTTATGGCAGCTTGGCAGAGTTATTAAACTGTATCAGGGCCAGGATGGCATCAACCGTGTTGCAGATATT
The DNA here is from genome assembly GCA_959347405.1 of Napeogenes sylphis. Classification (NCBI taxonomy): domain Eukaryota; kingdom Metazoa; phylum Arthropoda; class Insecta; order Lepidoptera; family Nymphalidae; genus Napeogenes; species Napeogenes sylphis. Next base: position 34,400,146 of record OY365783.1, on the reverse strand, counting down.
AAAACCCGAAAAGGAATCATCAAGAGGGCCTTTAATAACATCTGTCCTCTTCCGACTTCATAACATTGAAAATGGACATTTCCAACGTTCCCGGGCAGCATGTTCGGTCTTCGTCAAAACCGGATTGCGGGCAGCGGGCGAGGGGCGGCCGTGCGGGCTTCGAGACTTTGCCCTCTGAGGCTCGGACATTCTTACTGTATTAATACTACTGTGCAGTCACATTAAAACTTGTATCTCAACCAATCTGCGTAATCATTTATACAGTCCATTACTACACTACTCAACAAGTATTACGAACTAACCAACGAACTGATCAGGAATAAATTTATAGTTAGTTTGTACGCGGTAGAAGTGGGAGCGAGAGGTATAACAGCAAAATCTCTCTATAGCCTACTTAAAGATCTTGGCCTTTCTAGAACAAGCATCGGTTCATTTCTAGAACGTACTTCAAAGGCGGCATTATTAGGTTCTTTCCAAATTTGGTTAGGTAGGGAGAGGAGTGTGGAGGGTGAAGGTGAGCGTTTTTGCACCTAATAAAGGGGCCCCTTAAACCTACTTCTGGGTCGCAAGTCCCAGGCACTGCTTGCACTCCTCTCCTTGCAACGCGATGGGCCCGGCACCCGCACGGTGAATCCATGGATTGCTAAGAAGCTTCGTCTTATGCACATATAATAGATGGTATAACATCAGCATCCTACTGTTAGGTTACATTATTGTTAAACGACTATTTTATAATAATTCGTAATGTTTTGATTCGTTTCACTATTTTGGTGGTCCCTATATTGATCCATATAAATTAATGAATTACTAATTTAACTGTAATAAGAAGAACCAATAAGGTGTAATTATTTTAATCGTTAAATTAACTTAAATAGTAATATCTAGAGTTGTTATGTCAAGTATTGGTTATTTTCGTATGCTTAAAGTAGTCTATTTGACTAAGATTATTGTTTATGTGAGGAGGGACATTTGTTTAATTAGTAAATACTTGAACAAGCTAGAAAAGTGAGAACCATTAAGACTTCATAATTAAAACCAGTATTAAATACCGTGTTTTCCGATACTTACAATTGTTCTTTTACGAGTAGTTGTTATTTTTCCACGTTTAAAGTAGATGGTTTGACTATGATTATTGTTTATGTGAAGAGCGAGTTAATAAAGAAGGTTATATAAACTGCGGTTAGGACGATAGGATATTCGGGACAGACGCTGCTGTATAGTACCAAGGAAGGGTTAAATACAAGTATATAAAAGTGAAGTGTGAATAGTAAAATCTGTGAAACAATACAATTGGACGTGGCCCTTATACTACGTGTTGAGAGAACTATTTCAAAAGAATACTATTTATACTGAAACAATATTTATTACTTTTATTATATTGTTTCAAAATAATGCTGTTGTCGATAAGAAGGATATAGAAGTACACTCCATACATATATACACTAGTTAAATGAAAAACAGAACTAATATGTACATAAAATACAATGTAGTAATTTATCAATACATAGTAAAATAATAAAATTATCATACATGTGTAAAAGCTCCATAGCCTAGTGTACATACACACACATATGCCATGGTATCTAACAGGATTAAACAATTTAATTAAATAGGATTAAAATACACAAATTCGTTAATTTGACCATTTGTGGTAATTTCAAACCACGAGTTATATTTATATCAATATAGCATTTTAATACTGCTATATTGATGTAAACTAAAATATCATATATTTCATTTATGCGATGTATAAATCTCTTTCTTGCATATATGTAATATCTGTATATTTGTATATTTTATTTATTTTATTATTTAGTATTTATTGTCCATAACTAGCACAATAGATGGACTTAATACTCTACCATACAACCCGAAAATACAGTACAAACAGAGTAAGGCGCTTAGAACATATATATTTATATCTTTTCCACTTTGAATCATAATCAGTGCTCATGTGTGTACGTCAACATGGAAGTGTCAGCAGGGCCTAATTCGATACCAGATTTATCGTTATAAGACCTTTTGTAAAAGCACTTTCCAACTTAATGTTAAATAAGGATTCCATAAAAACATGAACACCAGAAAAATGCAATTAAGAAAACGACCATATCTAATATAAGGATTTATATAAATGCTAATATGGTAAAGGTTATATCAAAATGCAGTTTGTATACCGTAGTGGTATTTAAGGGTATAAATTTCGTTGTATTTAATAGAAAAGAATGAATAATTATTTTTTATTTGCAAAATAAATAAAAGTTTTAATTTCCAATGATTCTTCTAATTAACACACGAACAAACAAACATTAACACCACAGACATGTTATACAATATGTTTTTCAATACACTGGTATTCATCTCTCATCGACAGTCTCATATTAAGAGGAGTTCAAATAAATCCGATCTCATATGTACAGCAAAATACATCAAAAGTTTTGTTTTTTCAACTATCTATATAGTACATACATAGAAGTTGGTGTTTAGGATGTGATACAGAAATATAAACAATAGTTTTGAAAACCCTGTGTGTTTACCTGCCTGTTTTTTACATTTCCGCATCACCAAAACTTTTTTACAAATTTTTACGGCAAATAACTAAAACAAATTTGGGTTACATATTAAATACAACAAAACTAACAAAGCCAACACAACAGTGATTTGGTGTATTGTTTGCTTATTATTTAAGTCAACATATAAGTTGCTTTTCACGTATTTACACGGAAAACACCAAAGCCAAAAAGTTATCTTACCAGATCCATATTTCCAAAACAGCTATCATATCACATTATATCATATTATATCATATCATATTATATCATATTATATTGTACCACGCAGTTTGCAAAATTATTTTAGCAAGTGTAGTAATCTTTAAGTACATTAATTCGATGAAAATTATACAATTTCCACTTACTAATTCCATACTTATACAAAATTTTACATGTTTTAAACAAAATCGAGACATATTATACTACTCTCTCACAAGAAGTAGCCTAGGTTCATAAGCATTTATCAGACAACCCAAAAAACAAAATAAAAGTAAACTTCTATGTACTTTCCTATATTTAACAATCACTATTTAATAATCAGTATTTCAGCAGTCGCAATAAAAAAAAGAAGAGAAGATCGACAGCCAAGAGCGACGGTCCCGTTATTCAACTCTCTCCTCTTTCTGTTCTAATATTAAACCTAAAGAGTCACATATGCTATGATTATTTTGTAATAGGTTTTTATGTCGCGCGGGAATTTTTAAATGTTTAATTCGTATATGATGTAACCTTTCTTACCAATATTTAATGGATTTTTGACAAAGATCAATAATTATTTACATTTTAGACTATGAAATAAAAAGTTCAAATTTAAAACGATACTATGAACTTAACACATTTTATTAATCTTTTTTTGTGTAAAAAAAAACAGCGTTGTCTAGAAAACATTTCAATTTTTATTTATTTTTATCACCAAATATTATATTTATTATCAAATATTTTATTTACTTATTAAGATACATAAGTCATTATACAGTCTGTTCAAAAAAGGTTGACAATAAATAAAGATTTTCCGTATAAAAAATAATTGAAAGAATGTATTTTCGAGACTATTGGTGATTATTTATTATTTCGTTGTTGTGTTATGTACTCATTAGTGTATAGATAGACTAATTTTTTTTTTTATGTAACTCTGAGTATCCAAATCAAAAGAGGAACAGGAAAGTATATAGATTAAAATATGAATATACTCTTTAATTATTAATATGACTCTAGATAATTCCGGAATATTTTTTATTTATTATAAATTAAAAGTAGTCAGGAATATAAAAATAATCTACACAGTAATTCAGAAAAAAGATCGTGTATACAAAACAAATGATATCTAAAAATAAGGAGTATTATGCTATTAGATAGAAAATGTTAACTAACATATAGTGTGTTAGTGCTTTACGAAGTGCTTTTACTAATAACTGATTGATTATAATCGATGTGCTGCCAAAACTGCAAGGCTGGCTTTGGTCCTTTTTATAAAGTAAGCTTCCGCTAAGAACCTTTTTTTAAAAAAAACATCAGATTGTTGTTTACTTAATAAGTTACATGAAAGAATCTTCTATTAAAACATAATAAATCTGTATAAAATTTACGCAATAATAATTTTCCCAAATTCTATTCTAAGAAAGTCGGGAAGTTTCAAATTATAATCAGTAAGTTCAAATTATAATCACTGTTCTTTCTTATTGATTCCATTTATTTTATATGTCAGTGTTTCACGTCACGTAACGTGAGATAACACTGCGACGTATTTGAATAAAAAGATTTTTGTAAGTGTCATCAGCAGATGCTATTTTTTATTACGTACCTAGTGGAGCTCGATGTAGTTCAACCCTCGCGAGTCGCGTGACATGTAATACGTTCAACATACTGCGTCAGTAATCGATGTTTCAGCATCGCATCGATGTGAGCTTGTTACGAGTTGTTGTTTGTTATCAGACTCGTATTGAACATCACATGGCTTCCGGTACTAAATACTATGTATCTATAACAACAAATTATAATACTTAATATAAATTAATTTTATCAAACTTACATATTTTCTTTTGCAGTTGCATTTTTTAAAAATTCCCTAAGATATATACTTTTTTGATGTCTGTTTTACGTTCTAAATAAAAACATATGTTCATTTAAAAAAATCTATTTAATGTGTTATAGTCAAAAACTTATCTTAACATTCTCTTCACCCATTTCGACTTTGCTCCTAGTTTTTTAAACAGGGTTTTGGTTCGTAGCTCGAATTCTTTGTTTGGATTATCTTTATAGTGTAAATTAAACTAACACAGACTATATGTATATATAGCACAGGTTAGTTATATAGTGTTATATAGTAGGTAGTATCGCTATAATTTCTTCGAAGACACGCAGGTTTCTTTCCATGTTTTCCTTCAACGGCCTGATTAGGATAAATAAATATATTAGTTTATTTTAAACTTACACTCATTTACTTTAACTTACACTCGTTTAAGTCACTAATTCTTGTTTTAATTTTTCAAATTTAATAAAAAAAATATAAAAATACGTCTTGATCTTTGGTCATATTACTGATGCCCAGAACATAACATCATTCAGGAAAAATATATAATTGGTTCATAAAATAATACATAATAATTTAATTAGAAGTGTAACGTAAATATTTGCAAAAATACACAGGGCTTAAATTTTACTCTCCGACTCACCCCGACATTCTTGGAATGGAATTCCTTAAATTTATCTTATAGTGAAATTTCTAAATATCTTGAAAAACGTATTTATTGATTTTTAACTGAATATTTATTAATATAACTTGGGAAATAAGCTTTCCGAGCGTATACTTACTTTTTCGCTTTCCATATTCAGTAGTTTTGATCATTTTGATCATAGCGGTAGTCAGTCAGTTATTTACAAGAAAGATTTTTCGATTGTGTGTCGGTCATCTTTTCTTCCCATAAATACTTAAAATAGATTATCTTCTACGAATAATACTTCTTAATTTTAAGATACCATTTTTTCTCTACGTAGAGCGGGTCTAGTTGAGTCAAGTTTTCACTTAATCGATTATAGTTTCTCAACGATAATTCATACTGGCTTATGATGCATACTGATGGATGAGTAATTTATCCCTTAGCAATAATGTCCATAGTAATTTATTTCTAATTAGTCGAATTTAGGAGCTACATGTATTTTAATGCATTTAGTCAAGTATGCTCAACGTACCCCATATGTGACGTAAGTTGAGCAAAGGTATGGGGCTAGTTGAGCACTTTAAAAGTTTACCTAATTAATGGGTACAAGGCTAGGATGATTAACAATAAAATTACTTTTTAATAAAAATGTCTGTTTAATTATAATGTTATAGTGACAAAACAACAAATATAAAATAGGTTTTCTTGAAAAAATAAACTGAAAATAGAATAAACAAAACAACAACGTACATATCTTAGATTCACTATTAGATTTATACTTTAATATTTGTGTAATTTTTATAAACGTAGCTTAAAAATGAAAAAAATAAAATATTTAAGAGATCAAGTAGTCTTAGTAATTTTCTTTGGTTAATACACTAAAATAAAATGAACAAAAAATCAACTCTAAGTTAAATTTAAAATAATATTAGTTAAAATCAGACTTTAATCAGAATATTAAATAAACATTATTCGTCTTTGTTACTATTGCAATTGACACAAACGAAAGTGAGACCATCGCTTGGTGCACCGTTTGTATGTGCCCATTCCCTGCAAGCTTGGCACTGGATCCATGTTTACCCTGGTAAACTTTCAGAGTAATCCTCGCAACATATCAGACAGGAATATTCATCATTGTCGCTTGCACTTGACTGGAGTACTTTTTTACAGACAGTCTTCTTCCTTTTTTTGTCAATTGGCTGTTTCGGTTTCTTAGGAAATTTATTTTGCTCCTCTTCTAAAGCGTTCTTTTCAGGGGTGTCTGTCAGAATAGCAGATTTCCTCTATCTTCTGTAGGATTTAGCTGCTTTTCTTGGACCTCTTTTGGGTAGGGTCGAACTATTTCCGGAGAAAATGTATAACCTAGATAGTGCAGCTCGTTTTCTTTGTTGCTTGTACAAGGTTCGGGTTCAGCTCGGCTAGAAGAGAAGGTAGACGGAGTCAGATCAAGTTCTGTGTTACACATTATAGTTTTCTCCGTAGTTAGTTTCAGCCCGTTATTTCCCGGATTTGTTTCGGGATTTGGACGGTCCGTGACAAATGATGGTGAAAATTCATCCTCACTAAAAATGTTTGCATTATACGGGAAGATGCCAGTCTTTCGGAAACCGTTAACAATATTTATGCTTGTTTGAGCAAACGGCAATGAATCAGCAACAATATTTGATATGTCGTAAATAGTTAGGGTCTTGCCCGGGTTGTTTCGTAGCCATATATCTTGAGCAGCAGCGCAATACTTTTTAAATGTTCCGAATACTGAAACATCTAAAGGCTGCAATTTGTGGCTACAATGCGGTGGAAATGACAACATTACAACTCCGCTCTCTTTGGCCAAATTTAATGTATCCACATTTAAATGAGAGGAGTGATTGTCTAACACCAACAAAACACGGTGGTCCATTGATGGTTTTACATGTTTTATAAAATGTTACATAAATTGATAGAATTCTGCATCTGTAACCCATCCACTGGCATTACCTGCACCTATACATTCAGACGGACCACCATTAAGAAAGTAGCTCTTAAATTGTTTTCTCGGAAATACAAACATCGGTGGTACCGTATTTCCATAAGCAGATATAGCTGTTACTACTGTAACGTTAGTTCCTCGTTCCCCAGACATGGCTCCGACGTTACGTTTACCCTTGGCAGCATCAATTTTATTGGGTTTCAATACAGTTGATACCTGTTTCGTCAATATTCCAAATGTTTAAGGTACTAAAGCCATAATCGTCCATTACTTTAGCCAATTTATCAAAAAATACTTTGACATTTTGAGAATTGAATGATGTTGCTCTACCGAGGCTGGTGGGTTCAGGCTTCCGAATAGATAGCCCCGGGTTTCGTTTTAAAAATGACGTAAGCCATTCTTTTCCGGCCATCTTGTTTGAAGTCCAAGAGGATGGCGTTTTAATGCCAAATTTAATAGCACACTCAAAGGCAAGGCGACGAACGACTTTTGGGGAATATCCATAAAATATTGATGCCATTTGTAATAAGTAATTTTTTAAAGAAACTTCTCGCGCGGCAGAAAATACTTGCCTCGATGTTACATAAGCCATGGACGTATCACCGCCTTCTTTTAATTTCTTCAAATATCTGGCTAACGTCATCCGTTTGATACTATATTCTTTGGCAACGGCATACACACTTTTTCCCTCATTATTGACAGCTTTTGCGGCCTCATTGAAATCTTGAGTGGTATAGAAACCTCTTGTAGTCTTTCTTTTATAATTCCGCATTCTAAAAAAAAAGTAAAAAATAATTTTTTTTTTAATCGTGGGGTTAGTTGGGCAACTGTAGCTCAACTAACCCCAACCCGAAATTGTAAAGCAAAAGTAAATTTATAAAAAAACAGTTAGAATCATATTTAGATTCTCTGTAAAAATCACAACTACAATAAATGTACCGAAGATTAACACTTACCTCATTGAAATCGGATAACATTTGAGTAACACAGACGAAGTATCCCGGCTTACGTTTATTTTACTTTTTAACACTAAAATAAACAATGCCCTTGGGTACGTCTCTCGATCGCCTAGTCGCAACTGGCGATTCAGCAATGAGTTCCCCTCCCGCAACCCCTTCTTTCCGCCATATGTTGCGTTCGCGTGCGGTGGATAGTTTTCGAGATATTTCGATTGCCCAACTTACCTCTACGCTCTACTAGCCCCGCCCTACCTACCCAATATAGTTAGTAATTAATTATATTACAAGTTATTTGTATTCGCTAGCTTATTATTATCATTATATTTGCATCGTAACTGTATTTATATATCATACAGTCACCCCCTTGCCCCTACACCCTCACCCTTCCAATTTGCGCCCCTCACAACACACCCCCGATTTCGAGGTATTATTAAATACACGTATGCAATTTTATTGTTTAAATGAATTATGTTTTAATTACCTGCATTCCTATTTAATTCATGGAATTTTCATTTGATCGGAAAGTTGGCAAGTTCATTAAATTAAAATGTAATTTAATATATATTTAGAGAGTTGTTTCCAATATATCAGATTTAATACTTCAATTACACACTAATCTAATTGTTTTAAATTATTTTGAAAGTGATTTTATGTATTTTTACGTTTTTATAGTAATTTTGTAGTACAGATATGATTTTTTGTATGTTTTTAATACACTCTTACTTTAAAAGCTATCTGCTTTTATTTAATTCAGTATATTTTTTTATTCTGATATTTACAGATATTTACATCTGAATGTGAATTTGAGTCTATCTAAGGAAAAAACAATGCGCTTCAGAGACAAACGTCCCTAGTTTTTCCAAAAACGGCGTGTTGTCGATAACTGTTTTAAAAATTTCATTTCAATGCGGCAGTAGCATTCAATTTTGATAAATCAGCTTGTTTCAAAATATTTTTTAATGTGGCGTTAGATATATAATCTACCTCTTAAGGAAGAGACTTAGGTTTAAAAAACTTTTTAATACATTGGGAGAGCGAGCGCCGGGCAGCAGCAAAACGCTTTAGTTTTCGTTACATAGGAATAACAGGATTTAACGGACAATGGATGTTAGGTACTCTTAAATGTAGTTGAGGATTTCTGTACGTGGACAGGCGGATTGAGGACAAAACCAAGTAAATGCTTTAGTCTGTGACTGGGTAGACGGAATACCAAATATACCTCTTACGATCCGGGTCTTATAATAGGCGGTCAGTGCGTTAGTACGGTTACGGAAGCAGCTCCGTTTAAATTTTTAGGTAAAAAAATCGATTACTAAGGTCGTACTCCATCGTTGGATGTAATAGTCGATAGCTTTTTAAATGATCTCATAAAGGTAGACAACCAACCAATAAGTAACGTCAAAAAAGCTTGGATATACGATAATTTCTTAATATCACGTCTAAATTGGTCTTTCCTCGTTTACGACATTAATAAAACCCTTTTGTCAAATTTAGATGCAAGCGTCATAAAGACATTGAAGTTATGGCTCGGGTTAGCGCACTCAGCGGACTCTTCAACCTTATTTAGAGACCGAAACAATTTTGGATTAAAAATAAAGAAACCATCGGAGCTCTACAAACATCTAAGAGTTACCAAAAGACATATCATCGGAAAATCTAAAGATGATACTGTAACTTTTCTCCCAAAAGTTGTCTCAGAGCCCGAGTCACGACTTCAATTCCATAAAAAATTTATGATAGGTGCTGAAACGAATAAAGTAGGGTTAGGATCAAATAGGAACGATCGAGACATAGACATAATAAAATCCTTTATTAAACAAGACGAAAACTATAACAACCGTCTGCACGCGATGAGCCTAAAAATTCAAAACGAATGGGTAACCATAGGAGATTTTTGTAATCCACTGGCTGTGGAATACAAAAATCACTAGTAGTGCTTTGGCGCACCCTGCTTATGATTGGTCCCCAGCATTATTAAAATTTTATCTAAATACATCCCAAATGACTCTCCTAGATCCAAGTAATTCAGTAAGATGTAGGCAAAGCCACCGAAAAGTCTTGAAACATCTGTGGAGAGGCAGTAGGAACACTTATTAGTAGGGTGTAGGGTACTTTTTGATAGGGGTCGCGTAATAGACTCGCGTCGCCATGATAAGGTATTAGAAATCGTACGGGAAGTGTTTAGTCTTTCAGTAGCAAGAGCGTGGAAGAGTATAACAACCACCAAAAAATCTGCGGAGTTTGTAAAAGAAAACTGCTCCAAAACGTCAAAACCGTAGCCTTATTCTATTTTAGACGTGGCCCTTGATTGGACTCTCATGATGGACACGTATGAAAAACATTACAAAATCCCTGGGGATATTAGTTTTTTGTCATAAAGACCGGACTTATTCCTGTATTCTAAACATCTAAGGCGCATAATACTTGTGAAGCTCACTGTGCCCTGGGAAACAAACACCCCCAGGGATCACACATTTAAGCCTAATAAGTATTACGAACTGACCAACGAACTGTCCAGGAATAAATTTATAGTTAGCTTGTACGCGGTAGAAGTGGGAGCGATAGGTATAACAGCAAAATCTCTCTATAGTCTATAACTTAATTAAAGACCTTGTCCTTTCTAGAACTAGCATCGGTTCATTTCTAGAACGCATTTCAAAGGCGGCATTGGTACCTACCAAATTTGATTAGGTAGGGAGAGGAGTGTAGACAGTGAAGGCGAGCATGTTTACGCATCATAAAGGGACCCCTTAAACCTAACCCTGAATCGCAAGTCATAACATGATATTTCTAGTCCGTTTTAAGTGTTCTTTTTAATGAAGTAGATATGGTGATATCAATTGCATCGACATTCACCCTTATGTCAACCATGATACATTAACCATGATCGCCATGTGATGACCTTGTAATCGATGTAAAATAATAGGAAGTCATGTCATCATACCTGCATCATCAAGATGAGGATATCGAATGCACCCTCGCACTTGGAATAATCAGTTTTCAATAATAGGTTTTAGGAGCTAAATCATGGCCCCAAGATTTATTCGACTATATTTTTAGAATTTTGTTATAGTTGTGTGAAATCATACTTATGGATCTAGCGAGTAGCAGTGCAACGCAAAGCCGCAACCGAGCTAACGAACTGTTCGTTTTTAATGTGAAATGTTTGACTTGGAACAAAGCAAGGATACTGTCAATTTTTAACTGTTTGCCCTTATCGGTTTATTTTTCATTCTATATTTATATAAATTTAAATAAACTTAACATAGCTATACATGTTTACAGATATTTTCAAACAGGAATTTCGGTAGTGGTTTATTTTTCATTCTATATTTATATAAGTTTAAATAAACTTAACATGGCTATACATGTTTATAGATATTTTCAAACATAAAGCTTTCCTTTTAAATACTCACAGACAACGTCGCAGTTATAACTTTGTATTTTAAAATAATATGTTTTTATAACATTTTTCTGCACTACATTTGTGTTTATCCGGATTTACCATTTTGGATATAAAAATAAAATATTGGGAATAAAATAGAATAGCGTTGAATTAATGGAAATATTTGTTTATTCTGTTATCTATTGAACTATGAATTACTATTGAAAACTATGAGGAATGCATGTTATAATAAATTTTTGTTTCAATTACTTTAATGTAAACGGTATATTACTGTTCATATTTAGAAGATACACATGTTCATATTTAGAACAGTACGTCTTAAAACAGCATTGGCGGCAAAGTAAAGAATATCAGACATACTTGTATTATAATACTTATTCGCCAGAATATGTAATACCTAATATACGAGTAACCAATAGCGACACTCTTTGATGTCACCAGTTGCTGTGGGTTCCTTCTCCTATTAGCGGACATCTATACTTTGTACCACTGTTTTTTTACACACACGGATAGATGCTATCTTCTTAGTAAATACCTTTTCTGTTCTATTATCTCAAACTAAATAAAACAAAAAACGTTTTCTTGTGCATGTATAAGTTATGTCCTAAAAAATTTTTAGAAATTAAAAACATACCTAATTTAAGTACGTTTAATATTTTACTCTAAGTAAGATACTCTTAGTAAGATTTTACTCTTTTTTTTCACTCCTTTAGATTCAAATATTCGATTGTGTTTATAAGTGAAATTTATTTCTCATACTAGCAACAATATTAAATGTCTTCAAGAATTAATACAACTTTTCGTTCCACTTAAATACTTAAATACGTCACGGTGTCAATGTATGTTACTTAGGTGACGTGTTGCTTAGCTGTACCTGACAACTTCATTTTAGCGATTTGACACTACATAAATTGTTCTATAATTGATCTATTTTTATACTATTATTAGTTACCGGTCAGCTGGGGTTAATATAATACATGTATTCTTGAAGTCTCAAATGCTATTTTTAACTCCTGAAATGTACTTCTGAAATGAAAACGAGTTCTGAGTAATAAGGATTATTTATGAATTAAATATTGAGAAGTACAAGGATTACGTTATTTCGTAAAATAGATGTACCTACGTCTGGGAAATAAATCTTGCCTTTCACCCAACCACGACGGAACATCTATCGGTTAAGGCGTCATGGCCTCAACCAGTGGTTGAAGGGCGCTCCACAGTTGATTCAGCCGGAGAGTTACCAGTTGCCTTTCTTTTTTTGTGGGGACCTTTGTAAGTTCGCCTCCTAAACTCATGGCCCGTAGAAAGCCCAAAGTCAGTTCAGCGTTACCTAGTATTACTGGCACGTGAGTGACACGACATACCGGGGCATCGGGCAAAGGCTAACAGACTCGTTGCGGCACAAGTTACAGTCTGACGCTAGCTCCAAGTCACCTCCAAGTCTCCAAGTCACCACGCCTCACACAACTACTCACTAGACAGGAAGGACGGTGCGGATAAGACCTGTGCAGGGACTTCGGAGACGGCCCCGTTTCATTCCACCCTGTCAGCCAAGAACCGGGCATGAACCCTCATGGCTGACTGCCTCTGCGCGCTGGGCATCACGTATGGCAAGCGAGAACCCAAAAGAACTTATTAAGCGTTGCCCTAGGAGCACCAGCCCGTACCGTTTTCGATACCGCCGGACCGACAACCAAGGAAGTTCCTGAAGTGGCTTTCCAAAGTAGTGTAGTTGTGAAATACCGCCACCTACTCGATATAACTAAAGCTGGTAACGAAATATAAACAAATCTGGCCATTATTATGGCGAATAAATCCTTTTGTCATCTATGATGCCACAAATAGACAGACTTATAACAAGCCTCGTTTTTACGTCGAGGGTCAATTACAATATAGTATTTATTTCTTTATGTTCAGAAAAAATAAATTTAAAGAAAAAAGATAAATGTAAATACAGATACATGTCCCTGGGTAGAGACCTTCTTTCAAATTATAGAAATAGCTGTTATAATCAAATATCTTATTATAAGGTCCTATTACCTAAAACGTTGCCGTGTCAATTAACGTGACAGTACTGAACTGACTGAACGAGCAAACAACTTTTTAAATAAAAATTATGCCTATCATTAAATTAAAATAGTAGGTATATTATATATATTTTTTAATAATTTTGCCTTCTTTCTGCTAAATTGATTACGTTCTCTAGTTTAATAATGTTCACGTACTACATGTAAGCAATTTTCCATTTAAATATGAGTATAGAAAGCACTATATAAAAACATTGTAGCTGTGTTCTAATAGCATGTGACTTGTGTTTGAAATTATAATTCGTAAATATATTTTAAATAATATATAAAAATAAATCGTTGGAAATATTTTTGAATTTATTTTATTTATACCCGAAGACTCAATTTAAATGGACTTACAGACAATTATTTATAACGCAGGAAACCATTTTAAACTTAGCAACAAAACAAAACTTAGCAACTAAATCGTGCACGTTTTTATTCCCTATCGAGTGTAAGTAATTTTTCGAACAGCAATTTAACGGAATAAGTAACTCAAAAAGTAATTCTATTTAAGAAAGTATATTTCAATCCAATTTTAGATAGTTCCATAATAAAAAGAGCGAGCTAATCGTCTATAACATTTTTCCTGAAACCTAAATGAAGATTTAAGTACAGTTAATTAGTGTACAAACTTGTATTTGGAAACCACATGTCTTATCTTAGATTAACCCTTTAAAAGTAATGAACAAAATATAAATATAGAACAAATAGAACTTCTTTTGAAGTGTTAGAACTATGAAACCTTGAAACAAATATTTCTGGCCAATTTATAAACGTTAAATGGATGACTAGAGGAAACCTTAAAGTTGATGTGTTATAAAATGAAAGTTGCGAAATCAAATATAGATAAATAAGAAAAATAAGTGTATAATAATAATAAAAATTTACTAGTATATTAAGTTTGAATTCAAATAATATGAATTTACATATAAGCTTTATCAAAACTTAACACTATAAGTTAATGGAATATGTATATGGACAGTATCTTTATATATCTATAAACAAACAAAATAAAAAAGTATCTTGACATATACAGATCGTCCAATTTGCAAAAATGGCAGCAGATATCGTCTCTTACGAGAAGTGTTGTTAAAGTCTATACCCCGGGGTATGATAAGTACCCTGTGTCATTTGGTCGATTTGGTCGACATCTCTTCGTAATAGCTAAAAACAGTAAGACGAGATGCGTCATCTCGAAATAGTGGTGGATGACATTTAAATGGTGTCCTATTTTAAGTGAGTATAAATATTATAATTTATGATGTGTGCCTTTAGAAAGTTAAATAAACAGACCGAATAAGGTTTCACATGAATATATATTACTTATATATTATTATAGATAAGAACACATAACAACAACGCGTGTAAATTATCCTTCAGTTAGGTGTTTCACAAATAGAAAATGGCCACAAATTACACCCAAATTTGAGACAACCATTTGTATCTCACACAAAAATTCCCTTTGGGAATCGAAGCAGCAAGTTCTGTTATAATACTCACATTCATCTATGCAAACCTCAGTTGCACTGGGCCACAGGTTCACTCCGGTCTACTGTGCGAATGTAATAGAATGGTTGTTGAATCAGTTCGTGCTGCCAATTCGTGCCGCAGAGAGGAAACCGTATCGTAATTCTACCACATATTATTATAGACAGAACCATCATATCCTTTACTTGTATGATAGGCAATTATTAACCAGGCAGCATTAATAAGTATTGTATAGAAATATAGGCCTGAAAAGGTCAGTCGAACGAACAACTATCTGAAATACAGCAAGGACGTATTAAAATAGTCATAATAAAGTAGTATTTATTACACAGCGCAAAAAAGTAGAAAAAAAGTTAGAAACCCAGAAATAAAAATATCCAAGATTTTAGAAATTGGCGACCAGTTAATGTCTTGGGACATAATATAAAGCCCACTGTTTTATGTCTTAATATTATATATGACGATTTGTCTTTATTTGAAGCTAATTAAATTTTTTTTTACTATATAAATAAATATAAATTAACAAACAATGAACACTATACTTGTTTTACAGTAAATTATTATTATTGCAATATACTAAATAACTTAATAATTAATTATTTTTTTATTAGAGCTACTATTGAGTTTGACCGGAAACTCCTTTAATTACCCGACCTTTGCTAATTTTAAGATGTCCTTTTCTAAAGTACAATAACAAATTACATTATTGTATTTTTGCACTGGGCAATGAAAAATAATTATCTATCAAAAAAATATTTATTTATTAATATAATCTTTATTGACCAAAATTAGTACAATAGGCGGACTTAATGCTTCAAATCATTCTCTACCAGTCATCCCAAAAATACAATACAAAGTATAGAGTGAGGCGCTTAAAACATAAAAAAAATAATACTAAAAAAGCAATTAAGATAACTACATTAGAATTAATAAAAGTTGATAAAGAATGATAAAAGTGCATGTAACACGTTACACACAACTATAAATCAAAAATACTTCATTTCCATAAATCAATTTACCTACGCAAATATACATGAGATTAAACGTAGATAAACAAAATAAATGTACATTTAAGAAGGTAAATAGATACATTTACACATATGAACATGTACATATATGTATATATATACATACAAACATACATACATACATTTCTTTATTTATTTATTTAATACATTATTGCACACAAAACATTAAAAAAAAAAAAAAGAAACAGATAAAAATGCACAAAAGGTGAGCTTATCTCTAGGTGCAGAGATTTCTTCCAGCCAACCCAAAAAATATGATGTTGTGATAGAATATTGGAAGGCATCGTGTACAATATATAATTAAAAAAAAAACAAGATATTAAAATTTATTAGAAAAAAAAAGAGAAGATATTAAAAAAAAATATGTATCTAATAACTATAAAAAACAAAAAAAAACTATTAATATATATAAAGATTATATATAAGACTACCTTTTGCCCGCGGCTTCGCACGCCTTAAATTCGTAGTAAAACAATTTCCACTTCCCTTTTTTTATATTGGCTTCTATATGACTTATTTTATGTGATACAATCAAAATTACGACATCGGCAGACATCGCTCACTGTCAAAAGTATATTTAAAGTTTTTAATAAGGATACAATATTACCTAATATTATTTATATACCTCTCTTGTTTTTACTTAAACGTCCTTTTAAATACTCTTTAAACAAAGTATTTAATAACCATTCTAACCATTCATAACACTTACAGGTTTTTTATTGAACATAATCAAAATATTACCATGTAAATTTGATGAATTCTGAGCTACACAATCGACGTTATTGTCACCATCAACTTGTAGGTCTAGTTTTGTTAAAAAAATCTATTTTAAATGATAAACATTCAGTTAGCTATATGCATTAACAAAATTTTCAATAATGAACAAATTCATTTCTGAGACGGTTTGCACGGTTCCATACCAGAGTGCGCCGGAAGACCGTACCGCCGCAAACTCGAAGACCATATATATTAAATCTGTAATATCTTCGAAAATATTCATTTAAATTACATGCTGTAAAGGGCTATATAGTTCCATATTAAAGGTAGAATGTATTTAAGTTACTTAATTAGATAAGAATTAAAGCTGTATTTCTTAAAATCGCTTCGTAAATTACCTAATATTTTTCGTAAAAAGTAAAGGAGAAAAATTTGCTATTGTGGGTTATCCCTAAGAGATAAACAAATACCATCGCGGATTTTCTCTTGCGTATATAAAGGTTATATGCTGTATGAATTTTTGAATATTTTTTTTGGTTTTGTGTGCACAACTAAAAGACAAACAGATAAACAGACAAAGATTTTTAAAATGCTGCAAATGGATTCTGTTAGTTATTTTTTTTTAATATTTTCAATGTACAAAGACTACTCTTCTACAGATTTATTACATGTATAGAATACGATTTTCATAGTAACTATTACGTCATTGACATAAATTGTCATAACTTTTTTATTTCTAAACCGATTTAGTTGAAATAAACACTAAATGTTAAGTGAAGACTTTGATAATATATTTCTGAAAACCACATTCATATTGGTTAAGCCGTTTCTGAGATTAGCGTGCACAAACCTACAGATATACAGACATACAGACAAACTGAAAAACCATTGTTTTGGGTTCTCTTGCTCTTATAAAGCCCCCTATGATGTTTTTTTTTTAATTCCATGTACAGGAATTAATCAGTGACAATTTTATTATATGTATGGATTATATATCAATATCTACTACAACTTACAAATCCGAAAGCATATAATAATATTATGTGAATGATAAATAATGCTCCTTCAAACGTTTTTTAAAAACAGGAAGAGAAAGACTATTGCGCACCTTAAGTGGGAGAGAATTCCACAATTTCACGGAGAGACAGGTAAAAGACCTAGAGTAACAATGGGTGATACCGGGACACGAAGTCTTACAACTTACGAACACAAACTTACGGTCAAGCCTACAAGGACATTCACTAGGATGCAAAAAAACAAAACGCTCACGAAGATATAATATAGGAACGAAAGGATTATACAGGATGTTACATAGAAGGGATAAAATGTGAGTATTTATGCGAAGACGGATAGGAAGCCGCTTGAGTTGTGCTCGGAAATTAGAAACATGGTCATGCTTACGAAGTCCAAAAATAAATCGAATACAGGAATTTTGGAGCCTCTCAAGTTTATTTAAAAGAGCTTCAGTAACATCAAGAAAACATGAATCAGCATAATCAAGAATAGGAAGGATGAGAGTCTGGACAAGCGAGATTTTGGTCTTTATAGGGAGGAAATTTTTCAAAGAGTACAATGAATGAAAAGTGAAGTAAATTTTCTTACTAACGTAATTTATGTGATTTTCCCAGGAAAGGTCGGAGCTAAAACCAACGCCTAAATTGGTAACACTTGAAGACAAGGCAATCTGAGTGCCGTCATAAACTATTGGGGGGACAACCTGAGTAATGTATGGACTTAAACATATTGCCTACAATAATCGCCTTAGACTTAAGTGGATTCACTAAGAGACCAAAAGAAGTTGCCCAAGAACAAATTACACTAAGGTCGTCATTAAGTAGGTTCAAGGCTTGTGACACGTCCGCAGCACTAACATGTCGGTAAATTTGCAGGTAATTGGCGTACACATGAAAATGAGAGAAAATCACCGATGTGACTGTGTTAATAAACAAAGAGAAAATTAAGGGGAACCAGCTGGTCTGGTCTGGTCACCAATCTGGTCCCCTTTAATTTTCTCTTTCCGCAGGGATGTCCCTGCGGAATGACCGCTACTATATTGCAGCACTCAGACTTTACTTCATTCATAAAAACAAATTGAGAGTGTCCGCGCAGGTAAGAGTCGAACCAATTTAAAGTTGAAGGTGAAAAATTAAGGGCACTAAGAACACCAATCACCAAATCAAAATCTACCGAATTAAATGCACAACTGAAGTCCAGCAAAATAAGTACAGTAAGGAAATTAGAATCGATTGCAAAACGAATATAATAATAATAATAATAATATCAGAACAAATTACACACATTGATCTAACCCCTAAGTAAGCAAATTATTTGCTTGTGTTAAGGGTGTTAGACAACGATACAAATACATAGAAATACACATATAAATACTGAAAATATATTTAATACACGACCAAACCCAGAAACACAGACATCTATGCTCATCACATAAATGCCTGTCTCCGCCGGGAATCGAACCCGAGCCCCATTGCGCCGTGACAGAATATCATCGCAGATTTTAACTAACGTCATCACTGTACTATGCCCCTGCCGGAAGCCAGATTGAAATGGGCTAAGTAGCTTATTGTGACGCAGAAAACGAACCAATTGTTCATGGACTATATATTCCAAGACCTTAGATATGAAGGGTAGTATGGAAATAAGTCGAAAATCTGACGGACTGAAAGGATTGGATTTTTTAGGAAGCGGAATGACTTTCGACTTTTTCCACGACGAGGGAAAAGTTTGAGATGATAAAGAAAAATTTAATATGAAGGTTAGTACGGGAAGGATATGAGGGAAAATAGTAACTAACATCTTGGAGCATAAACCATCACAACCGACAGCACTAGAGGATAAACATTTAATGTGTTTTTCAACTTCTCAGTAACTGAAATAAAAGAGAAAGAACAGGAGGGACGAGAAATTAAAGAAAGATTATTAAGGGTAACCGATTTTGTAACTCTATCCATGCATAAAAGGGGTGTGGAAAAATGTAAATTAAGAGAATTAGGGGCAACGGAATAATGAACAGGAGCAGGCTCCTTCCCTACGCCAAGAGATTTTAAGAAACGCCACATTCCTTGTGAGCTAGTATTCGAAATTTTGTCATGGATATAGCGGCGTCTAGCAATTCGACAAAGCTTGTTGCAATTGTTACGAAGAACCTTATACTGACCAAGATTGTCATCCTACGGATGCTTTTTAAATCGCCTAGTCGCTCTGTCTCGCGCAGCCATAGCCTTTCTAATCTCTTCAGACACCCAGGGGAAGGATTATGCTTCTTCCTAATTTTTTTAAGTGGTGCGTGAGTAAGTCAAAGAGAGAAAGGATTAGTGATTGCACTATCAGAGGTTTAGTTCAAATGGGTATAACATTTTTGTGGCGATATAATTGGAGAACTTTGCGAGAGATTTCATTTACGTGGATTTTCCAACATAATGCATTGTCAATGTTGAGACCTAGATTTATAAAGCAGATGAAAAAGAGATATTTATGTTATCATAAAACGGCAATAATAAATCGATAGATTCCAATTCAAGTAGCTGTCGCTGACTACCTACTATTATTACTTGACATTTCCAAGTGTTAACATTAATACTAAGGTTGGTAAGAGGTAGTAAGATTAGTTGTAATGAAGTTGATAAATAAAAAAAATGTGAATGGAGAAAGTATACCACCTTGTGGTACACCAGCATTCAGGTTACACCAATCAGACAAAGTATTGTCGAAAATACCGCTTGCTCGCGTCCACGAAAATAGGATGAGAACCAATTAAGTTCATTGGAGGAAACAAAGTGTGAATGGAGAGCAACCAGAACCAACCAGTCGTAATCCACCGAGTTAAAAGCGTAAGAGAAATCAATAAGAACTACAACGGTTAACTAACCATTCTCCATCTTCTACAATCTTGAGTAGAGCAGTGCTAGACTTGTGGCTATGACGATACCTAGGCTAGAACTCAAATAGTATATTATTATTATGAACATAGGAAGAAAGTTTTTCTTTTCAGATAGTTCTGTTAAATATTTTAGTGTAGCAAGGGTAGATGTGGTTATCATCTACTGCAGATATGATCCACAGTATATTTGGGACTTCTACTTCTGACATTACAAGTAAGTAATCGATAAAATGAATTTGTATTCGTGGATGTAGATTGAGATTACAATACATAGTAGTTAAATAGCTCACATCGATGCTAAAACATCGATTACTAATTCAGTACGTATTACCAATTACGAGTCACGTGACTCATGAGGATTAAATAACATTGAGCTCGACAATGTATAAAACGGATTACATTTAGTAAATAACATTAATAATACACTTATAATACTTATACAATTTTATAACTTTCTAACTAACAAAATATTGTATAGGTAATTAATTAATTAGCTTTCGATATGAACATAATTTATGCAACTCATAATATTGGTATATAATAATTATACTCACATTAAATAAGACTCCATTTAATAGTTTAACATCAATATGTTATTTTTTATATTTTTAAAATATTTAAGGTTTGTTTTTGTGTCAAACTATAACTGTCTTCTTAAATTATAACAAAACGTCATAGGTCATGTTAGTGTGTCAATATTAAATGCCTTAACATCGATGTGGGCTACATAATATATATTATTTTGTTATCACAGTCGTATTTAAAGCGCTCCGGGGACAAAGTCATCATTTAGCTATCTAAATGATATCTATACTATTAAAATCGATAGTAACATTTAATAGTATCACAGATAGTAATCCTATCACCGGAGATAGCTTGATGTCATATTGTGAATAAAAGACCGGCAGACCAGTGTATTCCCTTTCTTTCCTCTTTTTCTTTTCATGTCTTAAATCTTCTGTTTTTCTCCCCAATTTCTGGGAATGGGAACACATTTGCTTATTTCTATTTTTTGCAAAAATGCTTCGCCGAATACACAACTTACCACCATAAACGCCAGCTACTTGTTAGACTTTCAATTGTATAAAAAAAGAATTCATACTAAATAACTTATTTCTTAGAATATAAAACTACGGAACCGCATAGAAGTTATTGTCAAGAACTAGTTACAGTTAAGAGGTTTATTTCTTGCCGGGAGCTTAGTTCAAATTACTCTCGAGATTAGTCCTTTAGACGAAAAGAGATTTATGTGAGTAATATTAATTAACGTTTAAGATTTATTTTTTACTGTAAAACAATCTTGTTAATAAATAGTAATAATATTTTTATATAACATCCCCAAAAATAATAGTTCACATTTTATCTTTAACATTTAAAAAAATACAAGTTAATATATATAATAAAATTCTATGCCCAGATAAATAAATCTTTTGAAAATTGTATGTCAGGAAACATCTAATAACCAAACAATTGTAGACTAAAAATTGAAATGAATTGGTTATATGTATTTTGTTATTATATTGGGGTCCGAAGTCTCTCTTGAAAATAATATTTAAATCCACTTACCAATAACGTCCGAGTATTACATAATTCTCGATTCATATCTCGGTAACCCGCTTTCCCCTCTCCCGCTCGCTTCAATACAAGGTATTCGGTTATTAGGAACCAAAGTATCTTTTATTGATATTTGCCCGCGGCTTCGCACTCCCTAAATTCGTAGTAAAACAATTCCTTTATCCCTTTTTTTTGTATTGGCTTCTATATGACTTGTTTTAAGCGATAAAATCAAAATTACGACATCGGCAGACATCGCTCACTGTCAAAAATTTATTTAAAGTTTTTAATAAGGACCAATATCAGATACTATTATTTTTTATACCTCTTTTGCTTTTACTTAAAATTCCATTAAAATACTTTTTAAATAGAGTATTTAATAAAAATTCCAACAGTATCATACACACACACACACACACACACACTTATAGATTTTCATTCAAAATAATCAAAATACGTCCATGTAAACTTGAGGAATTGTGA
Organism: Napeogenes sylphis; assembly: GCA_959347405.1. Lineage (NCBI taxonomy): Eukaryota > Metazoa > Arthropoda > Insecta > Lepidoptera > Nymphalidae > Napeogenes > Napeogenes sylphis. The sequence continues at coordinate 34,377,369 of OY365783.1, read as the reverse complement.
GCAGTACAGTACAGTACACAATAGACTTTATTTTGACCATCAACTTCCAGATCTGGTTTTATAAAAAAAAAAATCGAAATAATATGTTTTAGACATTCAGTTAGCTGTATGCATTAACAAAATTTTCAATACTGAACATTCACAAAAACCATTTTTGAGACGGTTTGCACGGTTCCATACCAGAGTGCGCCGGTAGACCGTACCGCCGCAAACGCGATGTCCCTATATTTTAAATCTATAATATCTTCGAAAATATTCATTTAAATTACATGCTGTAAACGGCTTTATTGTTCCATATTAAATGTAAAATGTATTTAAGGTACTTAATTAGATAAGAATTAATGCTGTATTGCTTAAAATCGCTTTTTGTAAATAAGCCATTATTTCTCGTAAAAGTAAAGGATAAAAATTGGCTATTGTGGATTATCCTTAAGAGATAAACATATACCATCTCGAACTTTCTTGTAGGACTTTTTAGGGTATAAAATACTTAGTACATTATTTTATTTATTTATTAATCGCACCAACAAGGTAATCACTATAGCAAACAAACATTGTACGCTTGTACATTAAAAAGTAAGTGTATCTTCAATTCTAGGAGCAAACCAAATGATATGAGCAATATACCATTATAACACTATTATTATACTATTATATTACTAGATTCAAGATGTCAAATTATGTCAGATTTTTTAAAAGCAAATAGTGAAAAAATATTTAATAAATATATAAGCAATTAGATAACAAGCCATTAAATAACAAATATAAAATGGTTAACCTAATTAAAAAAAAAATGAAAATCTTAATAATATAGGTACATTACACATTAAAAGTTAGGTTTAGTTTCAATCGGAACAATACAGTAATATTAGTCAAATGAATACAAAAATTAAAACTAATATTAACTATACAACGGGAAAAATTTAATTAAAAAGACATGTGGCACTCGGAGACTGCCGCGGTAAAGCTATTTATTATAAGCATAGCATTTTTATCAACTTATGCAATTATAGTTATTTATTTATTATATATAAATATCGATATTTCTAATTAATAATATCGATATATCGTTACAGGCCCGCGATAGAAGCTATGCAATAGCTTAAAATAACTGCTTTAACAGGTTTTTGAAATATTTAAGAGAATTTGAGAAAATATCTATTGTTAGAGGTTTGTTTGATTTATCTTCAAAACAGTTGACGGCAATTTTTAACAAATTTGTTATGTATATTGTTGTAACTTCTAAAAAGTCTGTTCAGAGGAACTTTAAGCCCTAGATTTGATTGCGCTAGTTTTCGGACATATGGATTTTATTTCATTTGTCTAGGCAATGTTCTAGGAATATTCAAATTTATATAGATCAGGAGCGTCAAGGTGACCATTTATGAGCTTGAACAGAAACATGACGTCTAGCATCGTCCGGCGTCAAACAGCGATTTCATGTGGAATTGATGGAAGCAATCGTTATAACATGAGCAGATGTTCGACAAGTTGCAACTGTAATATAGATGGTATATAGATGGAAATCGCTTTTACACACTCTCAATCCGCTTTTTATATATGTTGTAGTAAGGGTTCCATACAACACTACAATATTTAAGGCAACTGAGTACAAAAGCGTTCTAGATTGTAATTTTTGTACTCGGATTTTTCAATTCCCTGCAATTGCGTTGGACGAAACCTAACATTTTGAATGCCTTTCCTACTATGTCATCAATATTGAGCTACCGTATCGCTGTCCGTCTCGTTGAATTAAGCATCCTATATGTGATCGTATAGAGGACGCGGGTTCGAATTCCTTCCTGTAGCGGTTTATTTTTCATTCTATATTTATATAAATTTAAATAAGCTTAACATGGCTATACATTTTTATAATTATTTTTAAACAACATGTGGTTATTCTGAGTCTTAATACATAAATTACATTACTCATACATACATTATTTTAATATAATATTATGATGTTAAGTAGTTGACAAAATATAAGTTTGGGTTATGATTTCCTCGGCAGCTCCTTGGCCGCGCCGGCGACGGGGAAGATGACGTGGTATCGTCTTCAGATGTCTAATGCAGGTTATCACTATGTTGTATTGTATAAATTATGTAGGTTTCTAAGTAATTATAATTGTCCATTATAGTGCTTACCTACAAACACTATCCATTTTAAATTCTATCCATTCGCCAGACAATTTATTTCAATAACTTCACGTTCTTTACGCGAAATAAAAACTTTCCCTAGCTGATACGGATGCTTTGTCTAAATTTAGGTAATGTTCCGCTCCCGTTCAAAACTAGTCGGGCAAAATTCCAATATAATTAACGTGAATACAGCCTGGATATATAAAACATGATAAGCCATACAACGAAAAATGAAGTCCAAACTTCTATTTAGGTATATACCCGGTATACTTACAAAAATCCAAACCGACTAATAGTAGTTCAGCAAAAGTTTTCTTTTGTAAATTTAAATACATGCTTTAGCTCAAATGTTGTGTTAGTAGTAGTAGTAGTAGACTATCCAATAACAACAACAATGACAACGAAAAACGATAGGTCAAAAACCTTAAATAAATACAGTTACACACTAAGGGCCTAACAATGAATGTATTAAAAAAAATTAACAACAGACATAAACCATTGCAGGCAGAAACATTATTCTGTGTCACCGTCCGGATCATGATAATGATATATTATTAAACATTAACGTCAAGCGCAGAGACGGATGTTATCGTACCTATAGTCAACGAGGCCCCAAACTATATATATATAGCCTCCTTTATATTACATCCTGGTCAAGTCTGCGTTATACATCTATATACTGAGACAATAGCAGACTAATATATTATATATGTACAATATTTAATTATTATTGTATTATATAGAAAAAATACTGAACAAAGAGTTTGCTTAATGCCACAACGACATTCTCTATCGGCCTACCTTAGGATGTACAGCAGAGGACGTAAAATAAAAAAAATCTATATAATATATAAACAAACTTTCATTTATAACAGATATAGTTACATTTATATAAAAATAATATAATATATACTATATATTTAATATATAATAGATATACATTATAGGTACATATTATAAATTACGTACTATACAGATATAACAACCATCAGACGATCTGTAGGATTCGTAAAAAAAGGCTCCTCCAAAAAATCAAAACCATGATGGACACGTATGAAAAGCATTACAAAATTCCTGGGGATGTTGGTGTTTCTTCATCCAGACCGGAATTATTACTGTATTGAAAGAAATTAAATGGAGGCTCTAACAAGTAATTACTATAAAGTAACAATAGAGAAAATGTAGCAAAATGAAATAAAAACATTTCTAAAATAAAAACTAATTCTTCAATTTTACCCACAATAATATTAGAATAATGAAATAAAAATAATACGTTAAACAAAAAATTGCTCTAAACCAAAAACTAAAATTTCCTAAAAAATTAAAACAATTCAGCCGCAGTTGTAATATGATTATGTGAGCCATTAACTACATTGACCTACAGAACCACAGAACAACATCTGGTCCAACATTTTGTCATATCAAGTCTCTGTCGTACAAGCTACAGCACATCAAGGAAGCACATCATTCTGTTTATCAGGCTTGCAAACCCGGTATTACCATGCTCATTATTTACAATAATTATCTTATATAAATATAAATTGGGAGAGACCGAAATATGTGTTCAGTATTAAGCAGAAATATACATTCAATATTAATAGAAAAAAAAAACAATGAATAATTAAAAAAGTGATATTTCGCGATTGCGGAACATCTTTAATGAACCCTGAGTTATGAACCCTGCTTTTAAGGCCAAATACTATATACTATACGATTTGAAATCTACAGTTAAAATATATAAAAAATATCGAAATGTTGTCATATTGTTTCAAAATATCTTTAAACATGTATTGCTATGTTAAGCCATGTTAAGCTTATTTAAATTTATATAAATATAGAATGAAAAATAAACCGATACGGCCAGGGATTCGAACCCGCGACTACTGGGAAACCGTCCCGTCGCTCTACCAATTGAGCTACCGTATCGCTGTCCGCCTCGGTGAATTAAGCATTCTATATGTTATCTTCTTTATCGGGACGGTGGTGACATCTATAAGGTTTCGTTCGAAAATCCGAACCAATGTTTCTAACTTTGAGGTATAGATAAACATTGAAAAGATGCCACTACCGAAATTAATGTTTAAAAATATCTTTAAACATGTATAGCCATGTTAAGCTTATTTAAATTTATATAAATATAGAATGAAAAATAAACCGATATGGACAGGGAATCGAACCTGCGTCTTTTGGGAAACCGTCCCGTCGCTCTACCAACTGAGCTACTGTATCGAATATATATATATATATATATATATTATACAGGACAAATTACACACATTCATCTAACCCCTAACTAAGCAAATTATTTGCTTGTGTTAAGGGTGTTAGACAACGTTACAAATACATAGAAAAACGCATTAGAAATACTGAAAAGATATTTAATAAATGACCAAACCCACAAATACAGACATCTATGTTCGTTACATACATGCCTGTCCCTGTCGGGAATCGAACCCGAGCCCCGTTTAGTCGCTATACGTTAGGCGTCTGTGCTAATCACTCGACCAACGAGGCGGTAAAATGTATGCACGTAATGAGAAATACAACTTGGTTATTGTTGATAGAATTCTGAAAACCGACAATTACTCAAGAAATTAATTGAAATTTATAGGAATTCTTGCAAGCATTACAATGTAATATTTAAATTTATGATTAAATACTTTTAAACGCCATTTATCAACTATGTAAATATTTTAACCTTTAACAAATGATGATGACTGATGACGAGCTCTTCTGATCTTTAAACTTATGGCTAAATAGTTTCTAAATAAACATCACCTTAATCTTTATAATAAATCACAATTATCCTAGAACAAGTAGTGCTTAGATACTTTAAATATATTTTAATAATTATTCTATTTTTATTATATTTTCAAGTCATGTAATCTTTCATTTTCCTCCATTCTTCATATAAAGCGTTTTTACCTCTTTCCCAAATCTCTCTGCCACTTTTTGAATGTATTCATCTTTTTTTGCACAGTCTATTTTACTTTACTCCACGAAAACTTATACTTGTTTACTACACCCTTTCGAATATCGAAATACTGCCATTCTTACTCTTTTTTTTTACAATTTTCCATCTCATTTTTAAGACCCTATACAAAACAAACTGTAAAGTGTTTTTTCTCTTCTTTCTGTTTTGTTGAGTTGGTATTTGTATAAACAAATTGTGTATGAACGAACTTTTTTTTTATTCATAAATCAATTCAGCAATTCATCTAGTTTTGTATTAAAATCAATTTATAAATATATATTTTGTAGGTAATTAATATCATTTCGCCATAGTCCATATCTAATGTAAAGCAATATAAATAATCATTTAAAAACTTAAATCTTATCTATTTAATTAAAATGTGTGGTTTTTATATTCACTTGTTATTTGAAATAAATATAGAATATATAATAGACCGATACGGGATTCGAAGCCACGACCTCTTGGAAACCCTCCCGACGCTCTACTAATTGAGCTTTAAGTTAAGTGATAAGATATATGCAGTTTGTTTTCTCACTGTATCACAATATCTTATTGTCTATGAAGATCTTTCAGTTTCGATTCACCCAATTCTCCTCGCTACTTCTTACAATATACCATTCCAATATGCATTCATACCTTCACTTACCTACATCATTGTTACTCTTCTTTTCATTGTATAAACAAACTTTTTTCAAACACTCGCAGTTAATGACTTTATGAGACCCTATACCTGACCTGTAGTTTTGGCAGGGGTCTAGGTCAGGGGTCATCATTCTTTAAATTATAACGAAGCTTTACTTCCAGGAGATGATTATGTTGCGATACAAGGTCGTCCCCGCTCAATATTGATTTGATTATTGTAATCACTGTTACTATGAAGTATCAATAACATGTCATTATTAATTTATTTTATTCATTATAACTTATTGTCCAAACAGAATAATATATAGACTTAATGCAACAATGTATTCATACTCCAATGTAACCTAAACAAAAACAATATAGTTAGAAAAATAAGGCGGTAGAACTACAATACTAAAATATATAATTACTAGCTGTTACCGGCGACAATATTGATGATATTTATATGGCTTTAATATCTACCTATACCTATATATATATATATACAGCACCTATAGCCCGCGACTTAGTTTGTATAAAAATGTGGAAGTGTACAAGTAAGAATTGCCAGACTGGTCAATATGTGGGTCATGCTTAACTATGGAATGTGGCAAAAGAGGTGACGAAAAAAACAGGCACATTATGGTGCCATGTTACTATTTAAAGAAATGTTGATCATCTTTTATTTTATTTTTTTATATGATCTAGGGCAATGCTTGACTACATTCCACTTGATGGTAAGTGGAATGTAGTCTTAGGTGGTAAGGCGCATTATTTTTCTTACTTTACTACAGACAAACAAAGCATTTTAGTTGATGGCTAAAGTATTTAATGTTCTATTTATTTTTCTATTCCAATACCGTATGGTATACAATATTAAAAGATTTATTGTTTCCTGCAAACTAAATTTAGAAAACGCGAAACACGTGACTACTGGGAAACCGTCTCGGGTTCGAATCCCTGCCCGTATCGGTTTATTTTTCATTCTATATTTATATAAATTTAAAAAAGCTTAACATGGCTATACATGTTTATAAATATTTTCAAACATTAGTAGGATTTTACAATTTTCATCATGCACATTGAATACTTAAATATATAGCATATAGAACTAAGATACATAGTTAAAACTTTATATTAAAATAATTGCTTGAAATGGTGAATTTATTATTTAAGTAATACACACCCCGAGATTTGATATTATTTTATAGTGTAACCTCTTTATATAATTAAAAACTAAACTTTTATTTGAGGCCTGATAGTTATTGGAGAAGGAAGATAAGGTGTTCATTTATAGTAGCTAAATCAAAACACATAATTCGTTACACGAATAAAACGATTGCTCGAATTAGAAACCATAATATTCATAATGGAGATTACTTCTACTGATACTCATAAAGTCAGGAACGATACAAAATAAAGTATACAAATACAAACATCAAAATTTAAGACTTTTGATTGACTTCTGATTGTTGATTTTAAAGATTTGCTCTTATATTAAACTTAGACGACCCTTGGTGGGAGGTATTCTTCATTATAAAGCTAATCTCTTGCGACCACTTTGTCTCACACGCAGTCTCGCTCCTTGTGCGCGGATAGCATTCTATCTGAGTAAACAACTTCGGCTGTTTAATTAAACTCTGTCTCCGTATTTGTAAATTCAATAAAATAGTGACATATCAAAATAATATGTATAAAATTATAGAAACACAAAAATCTAATTAAATTTAAATGTAATTGGGGATTAATTATTATCTTTTAAGCGCACCCTTATTTTATCGTCACGAAATTATGTTGTATAAAAAAATATTTCTCTTGTACGCCTTAGTGCAGTCACAAGTAACAACTGGACGAGAATCACTTACAGTTTTAATAGACTCTGGCCCCGTCCGTGGTTACAAGGTATCTCGGACAGATCTGTTTGAATTTCATGGAATTCCATATGCCAGAGCACCCACTGGCAGTCAGCGTTTCAAGGTAATGAATTTAAATTGTTTACTATAAAAAAAACACACATATACAATATAGTCGAAATTTGTAGATTCAAATTCAGTGATTGACTACTAATTGAAATAGGTAATCTATTGTTTTTATTTGAACCTAACATAATTTAAATGTGATTAATATATTCATATTTTACTTACTTCCCTATTTTTATAGGAAATATTGGATAGCTGACTTCAATATATGGCTAATAGTGGACTATGAGAGAATGCAAATCAATATTAGTTAGTGTAAATTAACCTAATGTTTAATTTGGCATTTTCTTGTATTGTGTTAAAAAAAAATGATCCCCCTTACCCTGTTTACAATATTTGGTATTAAATTGTGTATTTTCACTTAGTCCATTTCTGATGACAAGATGGAATTAATTTTACTTTTATTTAAGTATCGGTTGAAAATACTTTCTAAGTTACTGCTAAGTGCTAAGTACACATAAAAAACCGTGAAAAACGTAAACCTCAGGAAAGAAAATTTTCAAGCTTTTTCTTTAAATCGGAATTTATATTTTTAAATAAGCTGCATACATTTTTGTTTGTTTCAATTCCAAAAAACAAATTGATATCAATTTTGGTATAGTTACCATGTGTTTTTATAGTCGAAGTTTTTTCCATAATTAGTTGGCTGGAGTATTTGAGATAAGTTTAATTAATTTAGAGTTTAATTCTAGTTTGCTATTTTAACATATAATTCTAATTATATGTATTTATATGTAATTATTTTGCTTAATTTCAGGGTCCACTACCTCCGCCGATATGGTACGAACCTTTTGAAGCCATTGATAGGGGGATTGTATGTCCTCAAATTTTTGTAATAGATGATATAACAGAATCTCCACTAATGAAAGAAGATTGTCTAATTGCTAACATTTTTGTACCTGTCACTAAGAAAAAAAATCTCCCAGTCATTGTGTATGTACATGGAGGTGCTCTTATAGCAGGATACGGCAACCTCATTACTCCTAGCAAATTTGTTAGCAGAAGAGATATAATTGCAGTTACTTTTAACTACAGATTAGGCGCACACGGCTTTCTTTGTTTAGGCACAGAAGACATACCTGGTAACGCTGGCTTGAAAGATCAAGTAGCCCTGTTGCGCTGGGTCAAGAAAAATATTGCAAGCTTCGGTGGTAACCCTGCTGACGTTACTTTATCGGGCTTCAGTGCTGGGTCCATAACTATTGATCTTTTAATAATATCGAAAATGGCTGATGGCCTCTTCCATAAGGCTATATCTGAGAGTGGATCTGGTATGATTCCGTTCGGTTTCCAAATTGATCCTATACATACGTCTAAAGAATATGCAAAGTTAATAGGAAACAACAACGTAGATGACATACATGAATTAGAATACTTTTTCAAAAGTGTTCCTTATGAGATTTTACAATCAGGAAACGTTATTTATCAAAAAAACACCCCATATATTTTGTCGTCTTGCATAGAAAAAAATTTTGGACAAGAAATATTTCTGGAAGATTTTCCTGTTAATATCTTAAAGAAAGGTAACTTTTCGAAATTACCTTTACTATATGGTTTTACGAACATGGATGGTTTGATGTATATAAACGTTTTTGATTTTCGAAAAAAAGATATGAATGAAAATTTTATTGATTTTCTTCCATCTGATTTACACTTTAAAAGTAAAGAAGAAAAACTCTTGGTAGCAAACATCATAAAACAATTTTATTTTGGAGATAAACCAATAGATAACAATAGTGTTTTAGAATATATAAATTACATGACACATATTATGTTTGCATGCCCTACATTAAGGTTTATTAATTACTTGTTAAAATCTGGACATAATCAAATATACTTGTACGAGTACTCTTATACGGATGAAAATACTCCCATCGTACCATACACAAATGTACGTGGAGCTGCTCATTGTGATCAGACAACCACAGTTGTAGCCCAATTTAAAGAAAATGTATACTCGAGGCCCAAGGTTACAAGGGATTTTGAAAGTATGCGAAGTATTATGAGGGAGCTCTGGATGAACTTTATTAAAACTGGGTAAGCCTTGCTTCCATAACCTATTTCTAGATGATCTCCTAATAACAACTTGAAAACAAATAAGAAAATAATAAACTTAAAACAAATTTGATAAATCGTTGAATCTCAAATCAATTTAATATGCATAATGCGTACTTGCATTTTTGATCATTTATTTTCATTGTATACTTTTTAAAATCGAACTGTCATCTTCGACACAATCAACTGTATATCAACCAATAACTCAAAATGGACAAATGTATAAATAACATTTCTTTTTTTTCAGAAAACCGGAGGCTTCGGGAGTACCAACATGGCTACCAGTAGGCATAAACTGGTCTCCTCACATGGTTCTCAATAAAATCCCGGAACTTAGAGGGTCACTTTTGGCCGAAAAATGTTTGTTTTGGGAAAACATTTATAACTCTTATTATAATCTTCCTTAATTCCTTCAATCTCAGTACTAATTAATGAGCCCTGAACAAATATAAAATTTAACAAAATGTGCCTGTGTGGCTCGAAATAAAGACTTATTATTATTATTATAAATACTGAGCATGTGATTTAATAACTTTAAATATTTCTCAAAACAACAAGCTGAATGTGTATTCTATTAAAAATATATTCTTATTTAGTAGAAAATTCTTTTAGTATTTTTTGTTGTAATATAAAAGTATTACGATGGTGATGGTAATAGTATTTGATTAAAAAAAATGATGTTTTTTTCCTTATATTAATTATAAAACTATTCTATTTAATACAGCAGACAACTAGTTGTTTTTCTTATTAGGGTTGGCATAAACATGTATAATTATATTTAGTATATAGTTATAGTTTAATTTATTAAAAGTGATACGCGTCAATTTTTTTCAATAATTAATTTTAAATTTAAAACTTTTAATGCATATGTTAATAATATAAAAAAATACTAATTTAAAAAACCTCCGATACACAAATATGTCTAAAAAGGTTAAAAATAATATTCTTATGTACTTATTGAAGTCCTTACGTCGGGGGACTAGTTCTACGCAAATGACGATGGTGTCTATTTTACAAATTTTTTGGAGATAATGCGTGAGGTCTTAGACTATACGATTTGATATTGTAATTTGCCTTGGTAACTTACTTGCATTTTGAATTCTTCACTTCTTCTATTTAGCGGTTATTTCTATTTAGATATAAATGAACCTATGAACACACTAATTTCACTTGTTTAGGTTTTTACTATCAATATTGTATAAGAACCTTTCACCAGCACCAATAAAAGTTCCATATCTTGGAGAAGAGTGCATCTATTTCGACCAAACATATCTAAGAACCATCTCCATAAACCAAGCTTTCGATTATAAAAACCGCATCCAAATCCGTCCACGCTCTTGGCTGCTACGTAGCCACAGACATACAAACAGATATACAGATAGACAGATGACACGGGTCAAACTTATAACGCCCCTCTTTTTGGGTCGTTGATTAAAAATGAAAGAATTTCAAACTCTTGCTTTACCTGTTAAATTGTAAACTTTTCATCAAACTGAATCTAGTAATACTATATATTACCGATATAGGTTCACTAATTTACTCTATACAACTTTGTATTTATAAAGCTTCATTTTGAAGTCATTTGATATCCTGGTAGTTTTCCTCCTGAATAGTTAATCAGTGTAAAGACTTAAAGCGTGTACATAGATTGAAAGCATCTAATAAGAATGGATAAGAAAATTACAACTTTGCCAACATGCAAAATCTAGGTAATCGTGGAAGAAATTATCAAAAGTCTAATACTTAATCAATATTCTTCAATGACAAATAAAATAAAACTGTGTAATATTACAGTTATCAACGTGGGCAATATTTACTTTATCAATTTTATTTTGAGCTCCGACCTTTTACAGCCATACTTAATTACATTAAAACACATCCAACGCAATTTGTGTGTTGGTCAAATATATTTTGTTTTATTACTCTTTATTATACATATATAGTTAACAAATGCTACCAAGAGTTTTTCTTCTTTACTTTTAAAGTGTAAATCAGATGGAACAAAATCAATAAAATTTTCATTCATATCTTTTTTTCGAAAATCAAAAATGTTGATATACATCAAACCATCCATGTTTGTAAAACCATATAGTAAAGGTAAATTCGAAAAGTTACCTTTCTTTAAGATATTAACAGGAAAATCTTCCAGAAATATTTCTTGTCCAAAATTTTTTTCTATGCAAGACGACAAAATATGTGAGGTGTTTTTTTGATAAATAACGTTTCCTGATTGTAAAATCTCATAAGGCACACCTTTGAGAAAGTATTCTAATTCATATATGTCATCTACGTTGTTGTTTCCTATTAACTTTGCATATTCTTTAGACGTATGTATAGGATCAATTTGGGAACCGAACGGAACCATACCAGATCCACTCTCAGATATAGCCTTATGGAAGAGGCTGTCAGCCATTTTCGATATCATTAAAAGATCAACAGCTACGGACCCAGCACTGAAACCCGATAAAGTAACGTCAGCAGGGTTACCACCGAAGCTTGCAATAATTTTCTTGAGCCAGCGCAACAGGGCTACTTGATCTTTCAAGCCAGCGTTACCAGGTATGTCTTCTGTGCCTAAACAAAGAAAGCCGTGTGTTCCTAATTTGCCACAGACAGATACACAGATACACAGATCGACAAGTTAAACTTATAACACCCCTCTTTTTAGTCGGGGGTTAATAAAATATTAACAGAAAAATATAATAGCGTTAAATTTGTTTTTTTTATTAATTCTGATTCTTTTAAGCCACAGTTTCCATTATTTAGTAGATTGTTGTTAAAAATAGTATAAAATGTCCCTAAACGAGGCCCGTGACACACGAAACTTTTGATGATAAACTATATTTCATAAGGGTAAATATGCCTTGCTAAATAATAATGTTTGAAAATAACTATTCCCCTTTTTTTTCCATAAATTGCTTACCTACTTTAAATGATCTTATCTATGTTTATGCCAAATTTCATCAAAATCGGTTCAGTGTTTTACGCGTGAAAGCGAAAAAAATCTGTAAAGTAAGTTAAGTAGTAGGTCTTCAGTACATGGCACAGTAATCAGATCAAAACTTTAATCAATGATAGATTGTTTACGATGTTTGAGTCGAAAGAGGTGGGATGAAGTTTATGACAACACCTAGTATTTAGTTTTAACGATTTGTACATAGGTTTGGTTTAACTCGTTCCAATAGTTTTTTAGCATATTATTTAGCAATAGCATTTTATTCTTGGAAGAAACACGGCTAAGTCGAGGTCTCTTTTTTTAGTTCTAAGTTTTGTATTATTTTATTGATTCTATTTTTTTTATTAGTAACTTTTCTGTTCCATTGCGTTTTTTTACTAAAGCATGTATCAGTAGTAATGAATTCAAAATTCTTTTAGAAATTCCAAAAAATATCAGCAAATTTTATACCTGTAAAAATTAATATTGAAAAAAATGCTCTTCAGCAAATAAGGCCAATTAAAAGTAATTGTTTTTAATTTGTGTTTTTCTCTTTTTCAAAGTCTTCAATAACATTCTTTTAAAATTTAAAGTAACCCTAGACTTTTTTATTTCTCTTCGATATTCTTGTTTTAGTTAATTAGATTTAAATAAGTATTTCAATATATTTATAAGTGTAATATAGCTGCTACCAGTGATATTAAATGTCTTCAAAAATCTTTAATACAAAAAATTTCGTTCCTCTTAAATTCGTCACGGTGTCAATTTACGTTGTTACGTGACATGTTGCTTAGCTGTACGTGACAGCTTCATTTTAGTGATTTGGAAAAACGAATTAATTTGTTCTATATTATATTTCTATAATAAATACTAGTTGCCGTTCAGCGATAAAGCTCGTGTTAAAAAAGCATACCATACTGTTTGCTTTACTTTTATTAAAGAAATATATTATGAAGATTTGAAGAAACTATATTTCTATAATGGATAGCATTATGAATAAAATTAAATTATTATAGAAATAAACATGATGAGAAATGGGGTTAAGATTATTTTCTTTAAGAAATATACAATATATTTTGAAAATATCGGAAAATAACGAAATGACAATTATAATGAACATGTTTATTTTATCCTCATCAATAAATATGTATGTATATATATATATATATATATCGCTTAATATATATATATATATATATATATATATTAAGCGAAGCAAGGATATGTTTGTTACATGTAACATGCAGAAAATAAATTATAATTATTAAAAAACAAAATTATTTATACATATATATATATATATGTATAAATAATTTTATTTCGTTAAAGACATATTTAAGATTGATGAATATAGTTTATTATTTTTAAGTAAGTACTTGTTAAATTTGATCTCAAATGCTTATAATTTATTTAACTTAACATATCCTTGCTTCGAACTCTCCATAACCACAGTATGCAGTAGACTGTACTCACATGATATGCCATAAATAAAGAGGTAGATTTAATGTATCTTAATGATTAATATAATAGCAAAGTTTATATTTTTTATATAAAAAAAAAACTAATACTAAATATTATAAGCGAGACGGCGATCATATTTTGCGAATTTATTTATTCTCAGAGGTTAGTTGACTTTATAAACTAAATACAAATTTAAAATACCTATGAAATGGCAGATTCTAAATCAAAGTCCTGAATAGAGTATTATCATGTAACCAATGACAAAGTTTCTATTTATGACAGCATTTTTCTTTGAATATATTTATGAACATGTATATCCTAAATTTTAAATAAATCAACAATGAAAATTACATATTTTTGTCTTTTTATATCAATTATCCACAAATTGAATAGTGCTCACAATAAAACAAAAAAAAAAAAAACTCAAACTACTTCAAAGTTTCAGATCCAATTATAAGTGTAGTAGGAGCTGAGGAGTTAGTGAGTAAGGCATTCTTATAGTACCTCATGTTACTTTCTATTGGCAGTAACTAGTGAGTTAGTATTTTGTTTGTTAGTTAACACAGTAAAATATGGGATGAAAATCTTTAGGAATCCACGCAAACCAATTATAGTTTGTATAAACTAATCATGTTACTAGTCAACTAAACTAAACTAAACTAAACTAGTCATATGTGTATTTAACTATATTAGGAGTTAGGACACACAATGACACTGAAATTGTGAGCACTGTTCTGTGGTAATGTGGTGTGGAATTTGTGGGGACTAAAATAAAGATTTGAATGAAGTATTATGGCATATGTATGAGAGGTGTGAAATACAACCAAATGTTTTTTGTACTTCTAAATTCGAACTTTCTAATATCTCATATAATTCGTGTTAGGCCAAATTAATAAGATAATATACATGAAAGTGAATATAATTATGTTAGCCATCAAGTATATAAGAGTTTTAATAAATATTGAACGATAAAGCTTTTGACGAAACGGTGTCTTAATTGACATAGCAACGGGGACGCCCTTCTAGAGGCTTCTAGAGATCGGATGTTTGATTCCTAATACATTGTTTATATAATATTAATATAAAAAAGAGGTTACACTTTCTGAGAAAATTCATTGCTATGTCAGTTTTAACTTCTGAGATAGAGAAATTCCGGATTACATAAAATCTTTTATAAGACGTAACGGATTAAATAAAACCTCTATAATACTTAAGATTAAGTTAGATCAGATGAAATTGAAATTTAGCTCTCAGAAAGACATAAGCCTCTTAAGTGAAAATAGTTGTCAACCGCTACCACAATTACATTTCTATTAATTAACTCGAAAGGTAATAATTAACTACATTATATTGATAACTAGCTTTTGCCTGCGGCTTCGCACGCCTTAAAATTGTAGTAAAACAATTCCCCTTTCCCTTTTTTTTTGTGACTTGACTTGTTTTAAGTGATACAATCAAAATTACGACATTGTCACTGTCAAAAATCTATTTAAAGTTTTTAATAAGGATACTCTCTTGTTTTTATTTAAACGCCCATTTAATTAATTTTTAAACAGAGTACTTAATAACCATTCTAACCATTATCACTTATAGATTTTCATTTAAAATAATCAAAATACGTCCATGTAAACTTGAGGAATTCTGAACTACACAATCGACGTTATTTTGACCATCAACTTGCAGGTCTGGTTATATTAAAAAAATATATATTTTAAATGCTAAATAATGTGTATTAGACATTCAGTGAGCTATATGCATTAACAAAATTTTCAATACTGACACTTCACTTCGCTTCACAAAAGCCATTTTTGAAACGGTTTGCACGCTTCCATACCATAGTGCGCCGGCCGATCGTACCGCCGCAAACGCGATGTCCCTATATTTTACATTTGTAATACCTTCAAAAATATACATTTAAATTACATGCTGCAAGGGGCTATATTGTTCCATATTAAATGTTAAATATATTTAAAGTACTTAATTAGGTAATGATTAATGCTGTATTGCTTAAAATTGTTTCGTAAATAAGCTTTTATTTGTCGTAAAAAGTTAATAATAAAAATTGGCTATTGTGGGTAATACCTACGAGATAAATATATACCATCCCGGATTTTCTTGTAGAACTTTCTAAGGTGTACAATACTTAGTACATTATTTTATAAATCTCGTAAAGTTCAGCCAGCGTTTGCAATGTAAACGCAAATCAATGTGTTTGTACGACTTCGCATTAGAAATCTTGAAATTATCAGTAGTTCTCTAATATATTAAGCATATTAACATATAAACCTTCCTCTTAAATCACTTTATCTATAAAAAAACTGCAACAAAATCCATTGTGTAGTTTTACAGATTTAAGCATACATACAAACATAGAAACAGACGCAGGAAACGACTTTGCTTTATACTATGTAATGATACTGGCGCTGATATAAACAAACATACAGAGACAACTATACTATAACAATGTAAATACATAGATTCTCGAAATACTTTCAATTTCAAGGAAAAATTTTAGTTTAACACCATTGTACCCCAGTATATAGTTTTATATAAACAATAGTAAGCTAGACATTATATGTTACTAGACAAAAATTGCACATCTTTTAAATTTTTGTCGTATTGATACAAAACTATTTTTTTTTATATATTTCTTCATGTGAATTTTGATAGTTTTATGTTTTGTTGACTATCAAATATAGTTTATATAGAATAGTTATAAGTTAATAATATACCTAATGGATAACACAATAATACATAATTTAAATAATAATTATATCTTCTACATATGCATGGATTTGTATAAAGTTTAATTGATGTAAATGGCTTATTAAGTAACTCGTAACAGTGCGGTGGATCAGAGGAAGTTGCTGGCGGCTGTAAGCATCACTTAGTAGAGAAGGCTGTCAGATCCTACACACACATGAGAGGTAGTACAATATTAAAACAAAGACTTACGTAATATAGCTTCAATAATTACTTATTCCTATAAAATGCTTTGTATAACACTTTTATTTTAATATTACCCAATTATTATATAAAAAAAAGTTTTGTTTCTGTATCGAGATAGGTGATTTCTACAGTGTGTATAATATTGCCATTCAATAATGCAAATAATCTATATGTACTTATAATACATGAAATTAAAGAACATAACATATATTCTGAATTTTTTTTTTATCTCATTCATTTGATTTTAAATTTTATCGTAAATAATTCAGTGAGCATTTTCAATTATTCATTGTTAACAAATATTTTTCTTCACAAAACTATGAATATTTACGTGAGAAACAAAAAAACTTTATTGTTGGTAATATTTTTTTTTTTTGGTACTCTCATCTCTTTCTATTCTAATTTTTAGCGGCGGGAGTAAAACAAAGATCGTATAAACTAGTTTTAGGACTTCAAGATAAAACGATCCGTTAAGAAAAAGTTGATTCTATCTTTTTGACATACTGAATTGTCATTAATACTTTCATTCATTATTGAATCGATCGGAATCGATCTCATATGCTATTATCACTTATTGTTAGTAAGGCTCAAACCATCATTTAAAAGAAAAACACGCGACGCCCACATGATAGTCAGTACAATATAAAAACTAAACGGTGCTAGTCATGTTAGTGTGTCAATAATAAATGCCTAAACATAGGTGTGGACTACATAATACGTATTATACTGTTATCGTACTTATGATTGATGACAGATATATAATTTAATGTCCTACATAATGTTATTAAAATTGTAGTGACTTTATGTGTGGGATATATTTAGTCATTCAAAATTAGCTTAGGTTTATTACTAACTTTATTTTTACTAATTTTGTTTACTGTAAGCAGTCATTTATTTATTACAAGTAAGAGGTGGATTGATCAGTTCAACCAAGGTAGTACCAACCTCTTACAGAAGATTAGGCTTAGTCTATATTGTATCACCTAATGACCGACAATACGGTTCCCGTGTAGGGGTCGCTCAGCGGGTAACCTACTAGTATATCTAAGTCACCGTTGGGTACAGACGATTAAGACGCAGGCCTTCGATCGGGACTGGCATAGAGCGCTTCTCTTGAAGCTCGCTTGGTATGGGCTTACCGTGAAATTGTCCTTCTGGGTCAGCAGTTTCCTGGGAGAGAGAAACATGAAAGTCGTTGTTGACGGTGCATGCACCAACTCAATATAGTCAATAGTGGTGTCCGTCAAGGCTACCACCTACACTGTTCTTGCGGCATATTATAATAATAATAATGATAATAATTTTCGAGCCCAGTTATCGTCCGCTCCTTCGGTGGCAGGGTTAGTGGATGGAAATGCTGATGTGGGGGGCGTTGAGATTACAACCGTAAGTACCCAAGATAATGAGCAATTAAGGAGGACTTTGGAGGATGCGATTTTGGAATTTGAAAAGACATACCAGCCCGCGACAGGCCACGGTTACCCCGTTTTCCCACGCATAGACGTAATATGTCGCTGGTAATGGCTCTAGACTGCATGCTAGACTCTTATCTTCGTTCTAGCAATAATCTCACTGATACCCATTCAATTCTTTATTGTGCAGTTCTTTATTCTTCAGCTCTTAGTGGTAGACCATAACATCGGGTCGCCGGCAAAGTTACCACCCATCGGGCAAAGTCGTGCCGCAAAGCGACATAGTCGTGTTCCGGCACGTTGCTTGATGAAGCCGTTTATGGGAAATGGGTCTGAACAGCTGCGGTACGTTGGCGAACCGGTTGACGTCGAGTTGGTGTTTGTTTTGTCGGGTGTCTAGTCGAGGAGGGTAGCGGGATCCGAAGCGACGGCTTTCCGCTGGCCGCCCGCAGATAGTTGGGGGCCCAATTAGTGGGTTAGCCACCCACGAAAGGCTGCCCCGCCAGCTGCGAAAAATCCCAGGGTGGCTCCATCGTGCTGGTTGGCGACCAGTCGAGGAGGCCCGATGGCGATCCCTGGGGGGGTTCGGGCGTCCCCGCAGTCTCCAGGCTAGCCTCCCAGCGACAAGACATCACCAATTTCGAAGTCGGGTTTGATACGTACCGCCTCGTTCCACTGCCATTTCCCATCCCTATTCACTTTTATTTATTTTTTATTATGAAAAAGGTAAAAAAAAGAAACAAGTTGACACAGCGGTTGCACTCCTCCTCATACAAAGTGCACCTCACTAATATAAGGGGTTTGCACTCAAATCTTTTAGCTGTCCACCACCACCTGGAGACAGAGCAGCCGCACTTGCTCTTTTTGACGGAGACGCAGATACAATGTCCTTTGAGCGCTACATACTTGGATTATCCCGGTTACTCGTTGGAGCACAACTTTCGCTCACGGGCCGGAGTCAGTATGTACGCGCGGAACGACCTCTGTATTCAGCGTCTCCGTCTCCTTGAAGACCCCACTTTTTCTTCCCTATGGATTTTAGTGGACACAGGAAACGAAAATATCCTGTATTCCTGTGTCTACCGTTCGCACAGTGGTGATCAGGAGACAACTCGTTTATTTGAGTATCTCAGTGAGGCTGCAGATATGGCTCTGTATCAGTACCCTTCGGCGCAGCTCGTATTTCTGGGGGACTTTAATGCCTGTCATCAGTACTGGCTGTTCCCGTACCAGAAGACCGACCATGCTGGAAGAGAAGCGCGGAAATTTGCGTTGTCCTTGGACCTCTTTCAGCTGGTGAAGCAAGCGACAAGGGTACCAGATGTGGTAGGCCATACAGCCAATTGCCTGGACCTTCTGCTGACAACTGATCCGGACAGGTATCGTGTAGAAGTCACCTCCCCCTTGGGAACCTCCGATCACTGTCTGGTGAAATCTGTGTTTACATATTCTCCACCAGCTTTCGAACCTCATGGTGTTAGGCGAGTATGGAAATACAAGTCAGCAGATCGGGATGAGATGCGACACTTTTTTGCGTCTTATCCTTGGCGGCAGGTCTGCTTCTCTTCTTTGGATCCGTCGAGTTGCGCGGATGCTATAACCGATGTGGTGCATCAGGCAATGGAGTATTTTATTCCTTTTGCTGACGTACCCATCGGTGGCAAAGCTCGCCCATGGTTTAATGCCGAATGTGGTCATGCTCAAGACCGAAAGCATTCGGCATATCTCATTTGGGCTGATGCTCGAACCCGCAAAACTCCGGATGTAAGTTTGAAGAAGAGAGCCTTTAACCAAGCTGCCAAGTCCTACAAAAAGGCATTGCGGAAGGCTTGTCTCGATCGAATCGCTAAGAATGGCGAAAAGCTCTCTGTCAGACCATCTGGCAGTCGAGCTTTCTGGTCTCTTGCGAAAGCGATCGAGTCGAATTTCTGCCAACCCTCACTGCCTGCTCTGCTGAAGCCGGATGGATCCCTGGCCCACACAGCAACAGAGAAAGCAAATGTACTTGCTACTCTGTTTGCTGATAATTCGCATCTAGACACTGGCAATGCTTCTTCAGCACATCTTCCTCACTGCGGTATTTCGATGCCTGAAATCCGCATCACTAACAAAGAGGTATGGAGAACATTGTGTCGTTTAGATGTGAATAAAGCCAGTGGTTCTGATGGTATACCAGCCATTCTGCTCAAGCCATGCGCAGCTGAGTTGTCTCCTGTACTGACACGTCTGTATCGCCTCTCTTTCATGACTGGAATAGTGCCGAAATCCTGGAAGCTTGCTAATGTGCAACCCGTGCCCAAAAAAGGCAGCCGTGCCGACCCTGTCAATTACAGACCGATTTCAATCACCTCCATACTCTGCAAGATTATGGAGCGTGTATTGAACTCGCGCCTACTAGCATACCTAGAAGATAACGATCTCCTCAGTGACCGACAGTACGGGTTTCGCCGTAATAGGTCTACTGGGGACCTCCTAGTGTATGCTACTCACATTTTAGGCGAGGCCATCGAGAAGAACAGAGAAGCGGTCGCTGTCTCTCTGGACGTCTCGAGGTCATTTGACAGGGTCTGGCATGCGAGCCTTATATGCAAGCTTTCAGCGTACGGTATATCTCCTGGTCTGATCGGCTGGGTAACGGACTTTCTGAGCCACAGATCTCTCCGAGTAGTTGTCGACGGGTGTTCCTCGGAACCCTTGACAATAAATGCCGGAGTGCCTCAGGGGTCCGTTCTTTCTGCAACTCTGTTTCTGCTGCACATTAATGATCTGTTGAAGCCCGGTATTTCTGGGTATGCAGACGACAGCACAGTTGTAGAAATATATCTGCCGAGTACTCGGGCTAGTCGAGATCAAGTACAGTCTGAAAGAGAAGCCATGGTGCAACGTTTGAATGACAAACTTCAGGCAGTCTCCGCATGGAGCAATGCCAATCTTGTAAAGTTCAACACCACCAAAACGCAGACGTGTCTATTCACCGCCAAAAGGAGCCCTTTCACCTTGGCTCCTACTTTCCAGAATGTATCCTTGGAATACAGTGACCGGCTTCAGTTGTTAGGCTTAGAGATTTCCTCGAACCTCAACTTTGGTCGGTTCATTGAGTCCAGAGCAAGAGCAGCAGCAGCAAAGCTTGCCGTTCTTGCGAAGGTTCGGCAGTACTTTACACCGGGACAGCTTCTTGTTTTATACAAAGCACCGATCCGGTCGTGTGTAGAGTACTGTGGACACATATTTGCTGGTGCCGCAAAGTCTCATCTTGCGGTTCTGGACTCAATTGAGAGGCGAGCAAAGAGGCTTATAGGCGATCCCGAATTGGTCGAAGCCGACCTCCAAAGCCTTGAACACAGGCGTAAAATTGCTAGCCTCTCAGTATTCTATAGGATACATTTTGGTGAGTGTGCGCAGGAATTACACGAGTTAATTCCCCCGTCCCCCTTCCATCACCGGACGTCCCGACGCACGGCAGGTATCCATCCTTTTGTTGTGGACATTCCACCTGTCCGAACGAAGCGCTTTGCTTCCTCATTTTTAGTGCGTACAGCGAAGGACTGGAACAATTTGCCTGCGTCGGTATTTCCGGCCAAATATAATGTGGGTGTCTTCAAGAGAAGAGTGAATAGGTTGCTAGGGCAATGCGCCTTACCATCTAAGACTACATTCCACTTACCATCAGGTGGAATGTAGTCAAGCATTGCCCTAGATAATATAAAAAAAAAAAAAAAAAAGCTGTTGCAGCGTGCTGTTAGAATTCACTTTTCAAGAGTCTTTTTAAAAAAAGAAACAAAATTCACACACGAGAATAATATATTTTATTTAAAGATTTAATTAAGTTTTACAATATGCGAGTGATTCACGGGAGAGAGAAGTACACGACAGGAAGGTTGGGAAGCGACTGACTGTCAGGGTGATACATGGTTAGAGTCAAGTGGATAGGAATGTGTGATCATCAGATTGGATGCTGAGGAGGCAGAAAGGGGTACAGTCTAGGGATGTAACAGCCCCACGGATAAGAGGAAACTTACGGGTGAGAGGGAAGTTGACGATGAAATGTGAAAGGTTAGGTCCTTCGGAGTCTGGGAGCGGGAACATCGTCATCAGGATCTGAGGATGTCATTTCTATAGGTTCTTCTGGATTGGGGTTACATGCATGTACTTTAATTGACTTATAATATTTGAACACCTTATAAAATACAGTTAATATAATAATTAAAACTAGTACAATAGTAGTATAAGAATAGAAATTACCATACAATACAATATGAGGTTTTTCAATTATCTTTTTAAGGTTTGTTTTAATATGTTCGGTAGTTTTATCATAATTAACAATAAGAGAATCCAAGTTAATCTACAAAAGGAGCTTTTATTTTGTTTTCTAAATATGCTACCGGACTACAGCAGGTATCATTAAGTAATTCAAAGTGGCATGCCCGCATGGCAGATGAGGATTGAACGGCGTATCAGCGCAGCTAGGGTCATTATTGGCAAGTTAATCTGCTTCAGATCGGGAAACATCCGGCCGAGAGTCATGCGTTATGTTACACAGGCCTTTGCCGGTACTGGCATTAGACCTCAGGATTACATGGCCTATGTAACAGAACGTATAGACTACCTGAAGCAGAAAGTTTGTGCGTGGGCAAATCGTATCCGTCGTTATAAACAACGTGTAAATAGGTATAAGCAGAATCGCATATTCCAAAGTGACCAAAGAAAGGTTTATAGAAGCTGGGAGGAATCTGCTACGAGTGTGATTGATGGGCAGTTACCAAATATGGAAGAAATGTTCACATTTTGGAAAAATATTTGGTCGGTGCCTATTAATCACAACGATGGTGGCTGGATGCGTGTTGTTGAGCGCGCCTGTGAACACCTGCAGCCAATGGAGGCTATATTTATAAGCCCAGATAATGTCAGGGATGCGATCCGTTCGACCCATAACTGGAAAAGTCCTGGGCCGGACGGATTACATAACTTTTGGCTCAAATGGCTGCGGTCTTCACACGAACGTTTGGCTGGGCAATTCCAGGAAGCCATCGTGTCCGGATCCCTACCATCTTTTATGACAACAGGAATCACCTTTCTGCTCCACAAGTCTGGTAGTATCACGGATCCAAAGAACTTTCGACCTATCACGTGCTTACCAACAATTTATAAGCTTCTTACATCCATTTTGACTTCAAAATTAAACACACATTTGTATGCAAATAGCATTTTAGATCCCGCTCAAAATGGATGTAAGATTGGGTCTCGTGGTACTAAGGAGCTCCTCCTTATTGACATGGCCATTAATGAAAAGGTTCGCCGAGGTAAGAAGGGTCTCTCCCCCGCCTGGATTGATTATAAAAAGGCCTATGATTCGGTGCCTCATACATGGTTGAGACGAGTACTAGAAGTGTATAAGATTGACACAGATATATGCGCTTTTCTTGATTCATGTATGAGGCAATGGACAACGGTCCTTTGTTACGGTCCTTTCTACGGTCCTTTGCCTTTGTTACACAACGGTCCAGGGGGCGGAGGAAATCTTTTTACTTCCGAACCTGTAAGGATTGAGCGAGGTATTTTCCAGGGTGACAGTTTGAGTCCTTTGTGGTTTTGCCTAGCTTTGAACCTGAAGCGCGTTGCTTAGGGACTCAAAGCTGGGCTTTCGCTTTCGCAGAGGGGGTGAGATCATTTCTCATCTTTTGTATATGGACGATCTCAAATTATTTGCACCAAATAAAGCAGATCTGGTATCATTACTAAACCTTACGCAAACGTTTAGTAATGACATTAGGATGGAGTTTGGTGTAGATAAATGCGCGGTTGCACATGTGCAGAGTGGCCGAGTTGTAAATAGATAATATTTACAACTCTCGGAGACAACGTCCCTCAGATCCCTCTCCGAAACCGAGTGCTACAAATACCTTGGTATGTCGGAATGCTTAGGCATACTAAGTGGGGACATTAAACAGCTAGTGAAGGAACGCTTCTTTAACCACTTGACAAAAGTTCTAAAAAGTCTTTTGTCAGGAGGTAACAAAGTGCGTGCATTCAACAGTTGGGTAATGCCCGTGCTGTTGTATACTTTCGGCATATTAAGGTGGACTCAGACTGAATTAGATGCCCTGGACCGAAAGGCCCGAAAACTATTGACAATGTATCGCATGCATCATCCGCGCTCATCAGTGATGAGATTGTATATTCCACGGAAGTGTGGGGGTCGTGGCTTCCTTAATGCCAAAAACTTACACAGCCGTGAGGTATGCAATCTTAGGGAATATTTCCTTCATGCTGAGTGTGGAATGCATCGGGACATTGTTGCAGTAGATAATGGTCTTACACCACTCTGCTTAGCCAAAGATAACTGGCATAAACCGGTAGTACTTAGCACTGACGACCGTATAAGTATATGGAGGAGTAAGGAGCTTCATGGACGGTTCCACCAGGCACTTTATGGGCCTGATGTAGACCTTCTGGCGTCCGTGGCTTGGCTACGCTTTGGTGATCTCTTTGGTGAAACCGAAGGTTTTGCTTGTGCAATTGCTGACGAAGTTGTCAAGACGAACAACTATCGGAAATACATAATAAAGGATGGTACTGTTGACATATGTCGTGCGTGCCACCAACCGGGAGAATCCATCAGACATGTTATTTCCGGTTGTTGTCATCTTGCCAATGGAGAGTATTTGCACAGGCACAACCAAGTAGCCAAGATTATCCACCAAGAACTTGCTCTTCGATACGGTCTTGTACCTTTTGAAGTGCCCTATTATAAGTACTCACCGGAGCCAGTTTTGGAAAATGGTCTAAGCTCTATTGGGACCGATCTATCATAACGGACAGGACTATTGTAGCCAATAAGCCTGATATCGTGCTGGTAGATCGGTTAGAGCGCCGGGCATTTCTTGTTGATATCAGTGTCCCGTGTGACGCTAATCTTGTGAAAGCTGAGAAGGACAAACTGTCAAAATACTTGGACTTAGCTCACGAGATTACCGACATGTGGGATGTTGACTCAACAATAATTGTCCCGATGGTAGTTTCCGTCAATGGTCTTATAGCGAAGAGTCTCGATCATCATCTCAAGAGGCTCTCACTAAAAAACTGGATCAAGGGTCGGATGCAAAGAGCAGCAGTTTTGGGTACGGCACGCATTGTGAGGAAGTCTCTTTCGCTGTCGCACTAACCACTGACGGACTGGTCGTAAGGCCCACGTCGGCGGGATACTGTGTTTTATATTTATATGTATTATTTATATGTTTTTTTAAATGTTATATATATAAATGTAAATAATAAGATTAAAATAAAATAAATGAATAATAATGATAATAATAATAATAATTATTATTATTATAATAATAATAATAATAGCCGTGTGGCACCGGCAGAGGAGAATTGTGCCACCCCTTGCTAGCCCGTGGGTGTCGTACGAGGCGACTAAGGGCATTGGGGAGCTACTCACAATCTTTGCTCCCCCCTTTAAGGTAGCTGGCCTTTCACACAGCCTCCTCGAGGGACCTGAGTGGACCCCGAGTGAAGGAATTGCCACTCTTCAACCTTCAAAATGGAGAGACAACAAAAAAATGAACGTTTACTGCCGCTTCCCGGGGATGATCGTCGGGGCACGTCTGGAGCTGACGCTGGACGTTACAGCATGCGAACCGTCAGTGGCTCCCAGCTGAGCAGGCGGGCTGGAGTCGGGGTGGTTGAGAGTAGAGGAACCCCAGATGTTACAGCCGACAATCTTGAGGATGATATTTTGCAGGCCCGGGGAAGATCTCCCATCAGCTACGCCGGTACATCCCATCCGACCACGTTAAGAGAAGATAATACAAGAAGAAAGTGGTCCACAGAAGAACTTCAAGAGCTATTATTTTGCTTTTATAGAGCTAGAGTAAATGGAGCAGGTTATATAAAAAGATTACAATCATTATTCCGAGATAGAAATCCAAATAACCCAAAATCTCTTACATTTACAGGCAATTCATTATCCACACAGGTACGACATACTATAGCACGTAAAGTTTTCACCGAAGATGTATTAAATTCTATTAAATTTAGAGCAGAGCAACCCATACAACTAGTCCTCCCTTCAAATTCATCTTACATTTCAATGTCTAGCGATCAACAAACATACACCGACAACAGGAATACTACTGAACGAATGCTACACATAAATATAAACACAGATATTAACACACAACATCAAGAAATAACTTTATCTACTGAGCCTGGCGCGAGTGACCCAGTAAAATACGACCGAAGGAGGAAATGGAGCAATGATGAATTAGAAGAACTCATGTTCTGCTATTTCAAAGCACGTTCTGTAGGTCCAGGATACATGAAAAGATTACAACAAATATTTAGCGAAAGAAATCCAAACAATTCTAAAATAGATAGGTTTACCGGTTCTTCTTTATCTACACAAGCCCGTTGCATAATAAGGACAAATATGATATCTCAAGAGGTACTGAATCGAATACAACATAGAGCAGAAAACTGTACAGAAGTCACAGAAACTATTGAACTGGTAAATAACGTCAACACTCTAAATACAACTAATGTACAGCAATTCACACAAGCACAACCTCAAATAACAGATCAAATAACACAACACACAATAAACTCGGTAAATCACGATCCAATACTGCTACAATTTTTAAATACCTTATCCGAAATTAAAGAGACACCAGTTATAGAAAGAAAACTATTACCTAAAGCTAAAATAAATAAACAGTTTATCGATAACTGCCACAAGCTAAATACATTTTTACCCAATATTCTTGAAACTAACACATCACTCAAGGAAATTAACGATATCTTTTACGCCACCGCTAAAACTTTAATAACTGAAAATAATCAAACACCATATGAACCGAAATACACGGCTAACCGAAAAACTAACCCACCTTGGAAAACTAGAATACAAAAGAAGATAAACATATTTAGAAAAGATATAGGTCAATTGTTAGAGGTAGAAAGGGGAGTTAATTCACGAAAAATGTTAAAAATTAGGGACTACTTATACCGTAAATACAACATACAAAACGAAAACGATCATAACAACACATCAGAAATGTTAAAGCAAAAAGTTAAAGCGCTTGCCGGTAGAATCAAAAGATACGAGGAATCCAATAAAAGAAGGTATCAAAACCAACTGTTTAAAGAAAACGAACACAAATTATATCGTACTTTAGGTAATAATAGCAGTTTTACGGATGTTAAAATACCCAGTAAGCAGAATACAGAACAGTTTTGGAGATCCATTTTATCTAATCCGATTAACTATAACACAGAAGCCAGGTGGATTACAGAAGTAGAACAGTCAGTGAATGAGGTGAACACGGAAGTTTCGGAAGAGATAACGGAAGAACAGATTCAATTTGCAATTAGAAAATTACACAACTGGAAATCACCAGGAATAGATAAAATACAAAATTACTACTTAAAATATTTAACTAACACACACAAATATCTAGCTAAATTATACACAAAAATAGTACAAGGGTTAGAATTTTTAGAAGACTGGTTCACTACAGGTCAAGCGATATTGATACCTAAACACTCTGAGACAGAAGATCCTAAAAACTGGAGGCCTATCGCGTGCTTGCCAAGTATGTATAAACTTTTAACTTCAATCTTAGCCAATGTTTTATATAGTCACTGTAGCAACAACAACATCATGGCGGTAGAACAACGGGGATGTCGACGTGGTGCACGAGGCTGTAAGGATCACCTTATGGTCAATAAAGCCATATTAGAGGATGCACATACGTCACAAAAAAATTTAAGCATGGCGTGGATAGACTATCAGAAAGCCTTCGATAGTGTATCCCACGAATGGCTTCTTAGGACTCTCGATATCTACCACTGCCCATCTATAATCAAAAAGTTTCTCCGAATGACTATGCCGTCTTGGAAAGTCATCATGACAGCACGCGGTACCCACGAATCGATTACTACAGAACCTATTTTTATTAAGCGCGGTATATTTCAGGGTGACTCGCTTTCGGCTTTGCTCTTCTGTTTAGCCATTAACCCACTTTCATTTATTTTAAACAAATACAATCTGAAGGGATATAAACTTAAAGATAGTTTTGGTCTGTGGCAACACTAAGGTCAACAGCTGATTTGAATTGTTCCTAATAGTTTTATTAAGTAAAATTATTTATAGTGTATAATTTTAGCTAAATTCCCAATCAATTATTCAATTAAAGTGTATTGATACTAGTGTAATAAGAATTATAGTGTTTAAGTTATTCTTCAATATTGTAAATCTCTAAGAAAGTGAAAAGTGACAGTTGATTGGTAACGTACAAACTTTAAATTTTCTAAAATAGATATATATTCTAGTTTTTAAGTGTTTTTAGTTCTTCTTTATTATATAACAACTGTCTCATTCAATTTCTTATTAGTTTTGTTTCTGCAAATCTCAGTTTCTTTGTTTTGTCTCATTTATTGCGGAAACAAAGCAATATAGGCCCTTTGTTTGGTTTTGCACATTGGTACCTTATTTAATATTAAAATGATGACTCGTTCACGTGCCCTTTCACGCCAAGAGGAGAACAAACTCCAACTGGCATTACAAGAATTAAAAGTGAGTAAGGACTTGTGTGCCCAGCTAAACAATGAAAGAGATGCTAATGAGAGAGAACTATTAGATGTTTTAAAGAATAATGACAAATTAAAAATAGAACTTTCTAAGTTACATGTTAAATGTAATGATGTTGAAGAGGAGCGTAACAGGCTACAGTTATTAGTGGCTAGGTTTGATGAGTGTGGTCTTGAGTATGAGCAGGCCCTTCGGCGTACCGACACCCTGGAGCTGGAGCTGAGAAATGCCCACCAACAAATCTTGGAACTGGAGGAGGCCGCTCAAAACTCAACTAACGTTCACACTCACAGCTTGTATGAAGAGTTAATTGGCAGCGCTTCTCAGTTGGTCAACTCACCAACTACTGCAACTAAAAACCCCTGTGTCACTATAGATTTAACAAATGACACATTGAACTCACAAAGGCTGGGTAGCTGTAGCAATAAGAAATTAAAAAAATATATTAGAATTAATAGATATATTAAGAAAATCCAAAAATTTACTAAAAAGAACAAGTTTTTTACAAAATCAATTATTAATAAAAATATATTGTTAAAAAAAATTAACTTTTGTAATATAGAATTAGAAAATAGAAATAGGAGATATGAATCTGACACACAATTATTAGAAACACATTTAGCCCGTTTGCAGACTACTTTAAGAAGTGTTACAAAAAAATATGAAAACACACAAAACTTGCTAAGCGAACAAAAGTCAAAAGTAGATGAACTATTAAAAAAATCACAAAATAGTTTGGAATGTATGAACTCACAGACTAAAACTAGAAAATTATTAGCAATTAAAAAGGCACACCAACAAAAAGCAGACGTCGAAAGGTTATACTTACAGGTTAGCCAAGGCGGGAGAGGTTTATTAAACGTAGAAAATATATACAAAACACAAATAATTAAATATAAACAGTATCTTAGACAAAATCAAGACCATCTCATAGAGACCATAGTACAACATGATGTAAATAAAGATAAATATTCCATTATTAAAGAAGCAGAACAAATAGAAACTAAACTAAACCTAAATATAGATAGCAATAGACATACTGATAAAGAAATCAAAGAAGCAATATTTAAGCAACAGAATGAAAGGTGGCGTGGTAAACAGCTTCACGGACAGTTTGCAAAATCAATTTTAGATCGGGCTAATATAGATACAGTACAATCTTTTAAGTGGATAAATAATCAGCAAGTGTCTTCATCAATAGTGTCGTCCATCTTTGCGATACAGGATCAGGCAGTAATGACGCGACAATATCAGCGTGATATTCTCAATGAGCCGGTCGATGGCAAGTGTCGTCTCTGCGCAACGAAAGACGAGACAGCCCAGCACATAATATCCGGTTGTGAAAAACTGGCGGGCACTTATTACGTCAAACGACATAATAACCTCGTCCAGTACATCTACTGGTGTCTCGCCCGCAAGCATAAGATGGACGTAAATAGTTTCTGGTGGAAGGAGACTTTAACACAACCTAAAGTTCTAGAGAACGAAGAAACAAAAATAATGTGGGAAGTGCCAGTTCAAACTGATGTTACCGTGGCTCACAATAGACCGGATATAATATACGTAGATAAAGCAGAAAATAAAACTTACCTCATTGACGTCACCATACCCACAGACTACAACATAGGAGCAAAAGAATTAGAGAAATTAAGTAAATATCACTTGCTAAGAAAAGAAATAACAAGACTTTGGAAAACTAACACATACATAATTCCAATAGTCATTGGAGCCACGGGGATAGTCGCGAAGAGCCTTCAGCGATACTGCGACCAATTAAATGCGCATATAGATTTACATATACTCCAAAAACAGACCTCAATACACACATCCACAATAATAGCAAAAGTTTTGGGAAACACTACCTTCCTAAAAAACTAATAGAAGGAAAAATAATATTATAAAAAAAAAAATAAATAAATAAATAAATAAAAAAAAAAGTAATAATAATAATAATCATAAAAAAATAATAATAATAATATATAATATTTACATATATATAACCATTCTATAAAATATATATATATATATATATATATATATATATATATATATATATTTTATAGAATGGTTACAAATCTGAACCTCCTTTTCCTTGAGGGTTTCAAGGCGGGTGGTCAGCAATAATTACCAGCTAACAGGCTGTGAAGACACCAGTCATCCCAGAAAATAATAATAATAATAATATCCGGACAAATTACACATTGATCTAACCCCTAAGTAAGCAAATTATTTGCTTGTGTTAAGGGTGTTAGACAACGATACAAATACATAGAAATACACATATTAATACTGAGAATATGCTGCAAAAAGGCAGCTTGGCTATGCAGATGATAGTAAGGGTGATGCCTTTTATACACCCCGCACTAATACTTCATGGTAAAACGTCACTGAGAGCCTAAACGAACTTGTGTCTGAAATTGATACAACCATAAGAAAAGTTACAGATTGGGGCCAACCTAATCTGGTCCGATTTAACCCCATAAAGACACAAGTTTCCGCGTTCAATGCTAAAAAGACACCGTTTGTCAAATCACTCTCGTTCAAGAGCAGTTCTCTAACTGCCGCAGCCAGTATTGGAATCATTGGAGTCGATATATCAAGCTAGATCCAGTTCCGCGGTCATATTGAGGCTAAGACAAAATTGGCCTCAAAGAAGCTCGGTGTACTGAGCAAATTAAGACGGTATTTCACTCCGGTTCAGCCAGCCAGGCTTATAAACTGTAGGTTCGGCCGCAGGTGGAATACTGTTCTCATCTTTATGCAGGCGCACCCTGGTTCATCTTCTTGACCGCATACGCAACGGAGAGCGACTCGAATCATCCACTGATCGATCGGCTTGATTCCTTGACGCTGCGTAGAGATGTAGCTTCCCTCTGCATCCTCTTTCGCTTATACCATGGAGAATGCTCCGAAGAGATTTTCGCTATCGTCATTGTGACAGAACCACCATCCCCATCACCTGAATGGCTGGCACTCTACCACTGTGCGCTTCTCTAGAAGCTTCTTACCTCAGCGTTCGTTCGACGTTCATCGGCGACGGAAATCAATTACCATCAGATGACCCTTTTGATCGTTTGCAATAAAATCATTGCAATAAATAAAACTGCTCGCTTGGCACTTAATCGTATAAAAGACAGCCCTTGTAAAATTCACAGAATAAAATTATTTTAATAGTAATATATTTGGAACCGCAAAAAAGATTATTTTAGAGAAGTAGCTACAGTTGAGAGGTTTATTTCTCGCTGAGAGCTTAGTTTCAGTTTCTTTCGAGATTAGTCCTTTACACGAAATGAGATTTATATTGGAAATTTAAAGCTTATATATGAATGAAAAGGGAAAAAGTAATAATTTAATCTGGATTCATAGTATATATTTTCAATCTTACATAAATATTATAGGTAATAGAATGACATGAACAGATGAACATAATCGTCTGAGGAAGAATAACAAACGCAATTAATTAAATCCCAATACCAATAAGTAGTCGTATTCGTATAGTAGTGTTGTTTTAAGTCTTCACATTGAGTTTATTAATTACATAAATCTCTTTTCATATCTCGTTACTACTTCTTCCACCTCGTCTTCACGTAAGTGTTATCCTAGTTTATTTAAACATATGCAAATTTTAATGCTACTTTGATTTGTTTGATAGTCTGAAGCTTCATAATTTAAATTAATTGTTTTCAACCGAACCTCATATCAAAATGACTATCATTCGTTATATAAAACGCCACCGAAATTTAAGTATTATTTTAATATTTCGGTAGTGCATGGATTAAAGTATCTTGTGAACCGTACTATAGAAGAACACCACGAATCCAGGTGGTGTGGTAGTAATGTAGTTGATGGTGTTTAGTAAAGACATGAATAATATACGCATCTCTTTTATGTCCCAGATCAACCGGGTATCGACTTCTATAATTGAATAACGACGATCAAGCAACTTGAGTTTTCAGAAACCAGTAAAAAGTGCTCAATTAAAATCGTAATCTTTTGGTGTAACGTAAAAATACCGCTTCTTTACACGTCTTTTACAACGGTTATAACAAACATTTTTTTTTATTAAATCATGAAAGGACGCATAGAACTTAAGGACTAAGCCTTTCATGTAAAAGTGCCGAAATAAATAATATCTCATAAGCATTCAGTGAGACTAAGTACACATATATTTTTAAAACTGGTGAAATGAGTAAATTAATTTCTACTTTATATTATAAACAGGTGATTGTAATAAACTCTAAATTATGCCTACAAAATTTTAAAATGAAAACCAATATTACCGCCTTCCAACAATCCGAATCACTGATGATCACTCTTACGTAACATAGTATTGGATGATCTAATTAACCTGACTAATTAAAGTAACGCAAACATGAAACAAGAGCAAAACAATTATAATGGAATCAAATAAATCCAATTACTTTCAAACAGCATACCTAAATATATTTAATTATACACAACCTCTTGGGAGGAGGAGTGTGGAAAGGGGAACAAGGGAAGGCTTTTTTAGGGAAACCTCGTTCATAAATCTAAAACCTTACTCGATTGGTATTTAGGTCAACTAGATCGAATACCAAATCCGATTTGATGCTGCTAGTACAAACAACAAACAAACTAATCTTAATGAAACATACTTAGTTATGTAGATTTATCAAAACAATACTACAATCTATATCAAAACGAATACTGATTATTAATAACTTCCAATGATTTTATTATTAAATAGCTAATGTTAAAATATTTCGAGAGTCCAACAGTGTGTTTGTGTAATTTACTATTTCTTTCTGCGTGATTATATTCTAATCTAATTTATTAACTATACATTATTAAACACTTTTTTGCAAGATATGAAATGATATAAGTATTATAAATGTATATTAATGTTATCTTTAACAGCCTAATTCATGGACCTCGATGTAATTCACCACTCGCGAGTCGCGTGACTTGTAATATTCACTGCATACTGCGTCAGTAATCGATGTTTCAGTATCGCATCGATGTGAGCTTGCTATGACTTGTATGTTATCGGATTCGTATTTAACATCACATGGCTTCGGGAATACTACTATGTATTTATAACTATTAAGAAATAAATGATTTTATTTTATGAGGTGTTAATATTAAGTCTTTCTGTGGTATTATAGCTTCCAAATTGATGACGGTTAGGTTGGTTGGTTGGTTGGTTGGTTAGATGGGTTTTGGGTTTTGGGTTTTAAATAGAAATATTAGGCTCATGAAATGGTTCTTAAACATTTGTTTAAGTTAAGTATAAGTAAGCATATTTTCGAAGTTTTTGTCTGATTGGAACTAGTAACTGGATCTCAGGCAATATTTAAGCTAATAATTCCGAGATTTGTTGAATTTCTTATTATGTGAACTGATTTAGACGAGATAATATCGTTATTCGTCCCAGAGTTAACAAAATTGGGTATGTTAAAGTGTACCTTTTTTTTTATTTTTATCGTTGGAAAAATGCGTTACGCATCATCTCTGCGGCCAGGAAGGTGATGACCGAGGGGGTATGTGAGACTACCCGGCAGCATAGAAGACGCTGCCATTTTTAGGGCTACCCACTAGAAAACCAACGGATGACCTTATCGCCTTAGTGTGGCGCCACGGGATCGCTTTCGCACTCACCGTGACGCCCCGATGTTAAAGTGTATCTTACCGTGACTACCAATAATATATATCCGTTAACAAGCATCAAATTAACTAAAGATCATCCTTTACCATCAATTTAAGAGGAGTCTGTCAGAAGAAATTTGTGTTAGTAAAGAGAGTACGGCAGAACCACCGCTTCTGAGGCTTGATCCACTTTTACGGCTCGTTAAGGAAGGCTATATAGGAAGGATATATACTATATAGATACAATATTTTAATGCAGGCATCGTTGCATGAGGATACTGACATTAACACAAGTTCTTCTTGCATTCAAAGTAGTACATATTTTTATTTTAATGCTTTCTTTGGTTCTATGGATATTTTATTTATAATTTATGTAGGTAGTGCTGTTCCATATTTTTTTTATTTTTTCTCTGTTTTTGTAATGACCGAAATAGAAAATATTAATTTATGGAAATTGTATTTCAAGTTATATAGATTCATTCCCAGGCCATACCGTCGTCGATGTAATCCTTTACACTATAGTAGGATTTTTTTATTAAATTATTTTTAACCTATAATTTAAATTTATTTAATGAGAGGCTTAGGGCTTCATTTGGGAGCTTATTATAAAAACGTATACAATTACCCTTAAAGGATTTACCTATTTTATGGAGCCTAGTGCCGGGCATAGCGAGTTTATTTTTATTTCTTTTATTAATTTTATGTAAATCACAATTTTTCTTGAATTTTGAAATATTTTTATGAACGTAAATTAAGTTTTCATAAATATATTGATTATAAACAGACATAATTTTAAATTCTTTAAATTTGTTTCTTAAAGAGTCTCTTGGTCTCATATTATATATTGCGCGAACAACTCTCTTCTGCAATGTAAATATGGTATCAATATCAGCCGCATTGCCCCACAAGAGTATACCGTATGACATTAAGCTATGAAAGTAACTAAAGTAAACTAATCGAGCAGTTTCCATATTTGTTAATAGACGTATTTTTTTAACCGCGTATGCAGCAGAACTTAGTCTGCTTGACAAATCAAATATATGAGGACCCCATTGTAATTTCTTACGAGTTTAAAGCTTCTTGAATGGTTTGAAGCCGTCGTTTAATTCATGTAATTTCATCTGCAGAATAAGACATATAACATTTTTCTTTAAATAGTTTGTAAAACTAAGTTTAACAATTTCAGTGTTTTTTTAAATCATATCTTATCTTATAACTTAGTACTATATATTAACTTATCCAAGTAACAGTAATCAAATAAGCATCTCCAAACAACTAAAATACATAAACAAACAAATATTAATATTCAACATAACTATATTATATGTGTATTTACATTTAGATTAAACTCTCATGGTGAAACCTATTAATAGTAGATCAAATTGATTCGGTCATGTCTGTATGTACCTACGGCTGAGTAGACCTATATTGTTTGAACTATAAACAAGCCGAATTTAGTTATAAAGATACGATAAAACTTCTTCTTATCTCATTAATTCTGTTTATTTGTTTCTTTTTGAAACAAACTTATTAAAAAAATTGTTTTCAAATTAAAAACTGAAAATGAGAGAGAATGCACTTTTTCCAAATATTTTCCTCCAAAACTGGAAGCGAGCCAGTTGTAACCGCTAGACAAGTGTTCGAAGTAAACTGTATACTTGACTTCATATACGAATATTTTACATGTTTAAGTTATATTCCATTTTTATTTTTACTAACGATCTTACATTAAAAATTTTTAAACTAATTAAACTTACAAGCTAATTTCATATGTGTACTCAATACTTATTACTTAAAGCACAGCTGGCCTCGACACAGGAGTTGTGGGGACTGGTGAAAGAAGAAGCAAGAGAGTAAAAGAGAAGGTGTAATAACCAAGACATGAATATTGAATGACAAATTATGTATCATCATACAATTAATTATTTTGTTTAATTACTAGTAGCTTAATTATTTATGGACATTGAAATAAAACTATTTTTACGGATTTAACTCGCTTATATTGAATTAAATTTTTGCGTGTTCACGGTAAGACGACATGGAGGTGTCTGTCAGTAAGTCAGTTAATTAGTTATCTACCTCCAACGGTTTCTAAGCTTCCGGGCGTACAGTTCAGGATTCACACAAAACGCACTAACAGTATCTTGAGGTCTTACAGTGGGGTCACAGACATGGGATTTTATATTTTTCAAAAGTGGGTCCCAGGTGTTAGATAATACCCAACCATCTTCTCTATTAAAATTAGGATGTTTTTTAATTTTAATAGCCTCACGAACCATTCTTGGAATGTAACGTTGTTCTTTAGCGAGGATTTCAGGTTTATCAAATCTTTTTCAAGATTTAATTAGTTCATATCTTAATGATAGAATCCAAAAAGTTGATGTAAATGGAAAACGTTCTCCTGGTTCTTTGGTAAAAATAGGTGTGCCACAGGGCTCTATCTTAGGGCCTTTCTTGTTCCTCATTTACATAAATGACTTACCTCACCTAGTGAGGGAAAAACATGGGATAGTATTGTTTGCTGATGATACTTCTCTTACTTTTAAAGTTAATAGACGGCAATCTATTATTGACGATGTAAACAATGCTCTCTCAGATGTTGTACAATGGTTTAACGCCAATAATTTGTTGCTCAATAAAAAAAAGACGAAATTTGTCAAATTTAGTTTACCAAATGTTAAAAATGTTAGAACCAATGTACAATTAAATAATGAGGATTTGGACTTGGTCAAATCTACTACTTTCTTGGGCATTACTTTAGATGAAAAATTACAATGGGGTCCTCATATATTTGATTTGTCCAGCAGACTAAGTTCTGCTGCATACGCGGTTAAAAAAATACGTCTATTAACAAATATGGAAACTGCTCGATTAGTTTACTTTAGGTACTTACGGGTTGCCTCCCTCCCTCAAATATGTGCGAAGGGGGTGATGGCTGGCTCTTGTGTTATGCTCGTGAACGGGTGCTGCTTGCGGTGACTGGTTGTGTGGCAGGCCGAAGATTTATATATATTTATTTTTTCTGTTATTATTATTTAATTTTCGTTGCCTGAAATCATTAGGCTTCTTTTCCGATTGATTGCGACGGTTCTAGTTGTTCCAAAATTGCATTTAAGTTTGACGTTTGTGAAACAGTGATCACAATAACAAAAAATATATCCGGCTGAGTTTGTTGTGTGGTTCTTCTCAGACCAGGACGCGTTTGGAACCCTCATAGCTTTAACATTAAGATGGAAAGTGCTTTTTCAGAAGGGCTTATTACGATAAATCTAGTATCGTAATAGGCCCTCCTGACATTTCCATGTTGACGTACACAAGTGATCACTGATTATGATTCTAAGTGGAAAAGATATAAATAAATAAATAAATAAATTTTATAATGATTGGGCTTGTCTATGATATGTTCATACACTGCTGACTTCGATGTATGTTTGATATCCGAGATGTGTAAAGATAATTGCTGCAAAGCATTCGAAACGTCGGGTTAGATTTAAAATGTAAATTTAAAATTTAATTCAATATACGCGAGTTAAATCCGTAAAAATAGTTTTATTTCAATGTGTAGTACTCGTGAAAACTTAGTACTCGTGAAAACCTTAGAAAACACTATTTTTATGGATATTTTATAAATCATTTATTCTCCCTATAAATAACTATCGATTGTTAAATAGAACACAACTTTGGATCACCTTTTCGCACTAACGTGCCAATTTTAATGTTTATTATTCTACTCAAACATCTGAAATAACACCTAATGTTTTTATACTTAAAAGTTCATTCTTAATTTTTCATGCGTTTTATATAAAGTTATTTATGTTACGCCTAACTACTAAATTGGAAAAGTATTTGAACATGTGAGTCATGTTAAGTTTATTAGAATGGTAAAATAAATTTAAATAACAAATTCATCAAAGCTGCTAACGAAACTGTGACATAGTTGACTGAGCGAAGAGAACGGATACCCTGAGTTTGCAGATTTGAATCGTATTTTTGATTAATTATTCACTTAATATTTTTTATAAACTAGATTGTGTATGAAAAATCAATACTACGAATATATCGGGAATTACATCTTAGATCTTAGATAGAAGCTTATCACGGAGAGACGATATCTTATAAGACCTTGCGGATTACATAAAATCTCTATAATACTTAAAGATTAATCTAGATCAGGAGAAAGTGAAACTCAACTCTCAGTAGTAACACATAAACCTCTTAAGTGAAACTAGTAGTCCACCGCTACTACTCTGCAATTTATTTAAATTAATTGGCTAGGAAAATATTACTAAATAAAATAGTAAAGAATAATTAATACATATTCAAATAATACAATACTAAATATAATATTAGATATTATATTATTTTATATGATTTAAGTATAATTGAGTAAAAATAAACAAGTATTACATGTTGTTAGATTATCATTATTAGACGTCGCTCTATATTGGTGATATTAGAAAACAGACAAACAGACAGAACAACCAAACTATAATTATATTAATACATATATATACATTCACTATGGAGATACTAAAAGAGACGTTCTTCCATCCTCTTACATTAAATTTTAAGTTTACTCTGTTTCGTCATTGAACCACGTCGGTTCCTACTAGGTGTAATTTAATATACATATTTGTTTAATCACGTATCGAGCAAAAATTGTTAGACAGATTTTGATAAAATTTGTTTGTTATTGTACTTTTGAACTTAACTTATTTTCAGAGTAAACATATATTTACTATGATCATTTAATTTAAATTTTTACACAACTATATCAATTCCAAACGAAAAATAATAACAAAATCATTTACTTTTGATGAGGTACAGGAACTTTATCACCTAATGTAAAGTGATCACCGCCGGCACCGGACTAAGATCTTGAAACTTTTCACTACTCTTCATGTCCAATAATTTGTCAGGTTCACCCCATCTCTAACACCACATATGATTTATGCCGCATGGGAAGTAATTTCCTGTAAAATGATTCTTCTTATGAAAAACCTCATTATTCTTGCAATATTATCTACAGTAAGATGTAGTTAACTATAATTAGTGAGACACTTAAATTGTTTTTGTACTGTAAACAATATAATAATAAATGTAAAGTGTACCTGCCGTTAGCACCCCTAAATAAATAAATAAATATTGCATAGATCACCAGTCTGTAAATAAAGAAGCATATAATCGATTGATTAGTATTTAAAAAAACTGAAGATATTCCACGCATTTAAGGATATATGAAAGCCGTAGTCAGTACTTGAAATGTAGGTCATACCGCTAGATTGTCATTTTTTTAACGAAAAGTATATGAGTCGTATGTAATGATAGTAAAATAAAATTCCGGAGCATGCACGGATTGTGTTAAATACTCAGAAATTATTCTCCGGACCGAAATGGACATACAGAAAAAAGTACTGTCCCGGAGGGATGAAAGAATAACTTTTAGACGGCCTTCCGACGTAACAAAACAGTATTTTTAATAGCGCGTCGGGAAGTCGCTTGGAAAAGCTAGTTACCCATAAACATAGAACATAAAAATATTCACCCGTTCCATTGTAGTTTTTAATTACAATATAAGGCAGGTTCATCACTATATTATAAACAATCTAATTAATAATAGGAAAAAAGATGAAATAAAAAAATTAAGCTATAGTCAAAAATCCCATGAAAGTAACCAGAAACAAAGGGTAAAAGTTAGTATGGTTATTTTTTTTAGGGACTAGGGATTTTAGGCGGAATCCCAAAATGGTCCGACCTATTACAATTACAAGATTACCTCTTCTGGACAGTGATAATGTGAGGGTGTAATAAGTGTATGTATGTATATTTATAAATCTATTTAGGAACCTAAATCTACGCTAATACCGCATGTCCTCTACCCAAGGTAACCTGGAAGAGGTTGCTCTTTAGCAACGAGGCCGCCTGTTGTACTTTTGTTTTATTTATGTATTCTTTTTGTTGTTATAAATTTGTGTATGATAAAGAATATCATATGGTATAATAAGTTCTGTGTCTCTAATGTTATTTTTGTTTGTTTATGTTTAATCATTATTTACCAAAGAAAAATGTTAATTTCTTGGAATCGACAGAGATTTCTTATATTTATGACTCTTACTTCTCACTTCTCCTTCAGCATAATATTAATATTCTACAGAACTAATTGGAATAAGCATGGGCATACCCAGATTATATGCAACGGCAAACCAGATTTCTTTAATATATTTTTGTAATTTTGGAGCTGTAATTTTAATTTTCTGAGCATGGTTTAACAATGAAAGAACAAACGCTGGTGATTTGTCTTTGCCGAATCTCGCTTCTAATGAAGATTTTAGACTGTAAAGTGTTTGGTAAAAGTTTTACTAGGGAATTGTATTTGTTTGTAATACATAGATCTATAACAACTGAAAAGCCACTTTTCTCGTCCCTGACTAAACTTCCTGAGAAAGCATTTATTTATTATTTATTTATTTATAAACTCTTTATTGTACAAAGAAATTTATACAATTGGCGGACTTAATGCTATAGCACTCTCTAAAAATATAAAAATAAAAAGCGACAAGATTAAACACGATCTAAAATTATAACAATAGAAAACAAAAACATTTATAAATATTATATGTTCCACACACACAAAATACATCAAAAATACATAATTATATAACCATAAATATATATAAACTACTAGATATATACAGAGAGTAAGAGTATGACGATTATTTGAATATGAGATAATAAATCAATTTAAATATAATACAAGTAACACTACGCAAGGTTAAAAAAAAAAAAATAATAATAATAATAAAAATAGATTATTAAATTAATTTTTCGTAGAGATATCTACGAACATGCTTTTTAAAAACCTGTTTATTCGGGGCACGTCGAAGCAAATCAGGCAGGCTGTTCCAGAGTTTAATAGCGTGTACTGTGAAAGAGTTAGAAAGAAAACCAGTATGATGAGAAGGTACAAATAAACTAAGGTTAGAAGCATTTTTAAACCTTAAATTTTTAAAACTTTATTGGTTTTATTTGTTGACGTAAAATTCCAATTTTAATTTACAATAGAAGGTAGTAGAGAGGTATACGATGTCCAGGGGTCCCCTGTTCCTCCCCCTCGGAACTATATAAGGTAGTTTCGATTTAATAAATGAGTATTCGGTATTGCACTTTGTTGGTTTAAAAACACATTAGACAGTTACCGAAGCCATGAGATTTTTAATACGAGAACAATCAAGAACTACTAACATGCTTGCATCAATGCTAATAAACCAATTATTGACACAGAACCTATTCTGATTACGGAACACGGCTCTCGGAGGTTGGATTACATCTAACTAGAATAATTAAGTAATGAATAATATAATTAACATTAATACATTTTAATAATGCTCATAAGATTTTATAATTAACTGATAGGTTAAAATAGTTAATAAACATTAACATAATCTATGCAACATAATAATTGTAGGTAAAATTGTGGAACCATTCACAATATCACATTGTTAATATCAAATTTCTTTTAAAATAATAATTGTTAGTCGTTACCATCAGTAACCTTTGATAGCCAATCGATGTTGATAAAATGTTTAATACTTAACATTGAATATTTTCAATCTTTACTTCCCAGAATTTATATTTTCATTTCCCAAACAAAGCTATTCTTTAAATGATCCACAGATCCATTGTTGTAGTGGTTGAAGTGTACTTTAGGCCTCTTT
Organism: Napeogenes sylphis; assembly: GCA_959347405.1. Taxonomy (NCBI): domain Eukaryota; kingdom Metazoa; phylum Arthropoda; class Insecta; order Lepidoptera; family Nymphalidae; genus Napeogenes; species Napeogenes sylphis. Next base: position 34,334,916 of record OY365783.1, on the reverse strand, counting down.
TCTGGTTATAAAATTACCTAACACGACAATAATTAACACATAGGGCGTTCATAATATTTCATAAAGCATTTTTTTTATACAATCTAGGTCAATGCTTGACTACATTCCGCCTGATGGTAAGTGGAATGTAGTCTTAGGTGGTAAGGCAAGCTGTTCCAGTCCTTCGCTCTACGAAGAAAAAAAGACGAAACAAAGCGCTTCGTTTGGACAGGTGGAATGTCCACAACAAAAGGATGGATACCTGCCATGCGTCGGAACGTCCGGTGATGGAAGGGAGCCGGGGAAAAATGTATCCTATAGAATATAGAGAAGCTAGCAATTCAAAGTCTGTGTTCAAGGCTGTGGAGGTCGACTTCGACCAATTCGTCTATAAGCCTCTTTGCTCGTCTCTCAATTGAGTCCAGAACCGCAAGATGAGACTTTGCGGCACCAGCAACTATGTGACCACAGTACTCCACACACGACCGGATCTGTGCTTTGTATAAAACAAGAAGCTGTCCCGGTGTAAAGTACTGCCGGACCTTCGCAAGAACGGCCAGCTTTGCTGCTGCTGCTCTTGCTCTGGACTCAATGAACCGACCAAAGTTGAGGTTCGAGGAAATCTTTAAGCCTAACAACTGAAGACGGTCACTGTATTCCAAAGATACATTCTGGAAAGTAGGAGCCAAGGTAAAAGGGCTCCTTTTGGCAGTGAACAGACACGTCTGAATTTTGGTGGCGTTGAATTTGATAAGATTGGCATTGCTCCATGCGGAGACTGCCTGAAGTTTGTCACTCAAACGATGCAGCATGGTTTCTCTTTCACTGTACTTGATCTCTGCTAGCCCGAGTACTCGGCAGATATATTTCTACAACTGTGCTGTCGTCTGCATACCCATAGACGCCGGGCTTAAACAAATCGTTAATGTGCAACAGAAAAATAGTTGCAGAAAAACGGACTCCTGAGGCACTCCGGCATTTATTTTCAAGGATTCCGCGGAACACCCATCGACAACTACTCGAAGAGATCTCTGGCTCAGAAAGTCCGTTACCCAGCCGATCAGACCAGGAGATATACCGTACGCTGAAAGCTTACTTATAAGGCTCACATGCCAGACCCTGTCAAATGCCCTCGAGAGATCCAGAGTGACGGCGACCACTACTCCATTCGACTCGATGGCCTTGCCTAAAATGTGTGTAGCATACACTAGAAGCTCCCCAGTGGACCTATTTCGGCGGAACCTGTACTATCGGTCACTGAGGAGATCGTTACCTTCAGGGTAGGCTAGAAGGCGCGAGTTCAATACACGCTCCATAATCTTACTATAATCTTAAATATTATATACATTAAATATATACAGAACAGTAATATAAACTTACATAAATTAACAATAAATATATAAATTTATAATAAATACATAAATATATTCATACAAAACAATAAAATATACTAAGTACATAAATTAATAATACACTTTAAGCAATAATTATAGGTACAGGCAAATATATGTAATAACAGGATTAGAACAAAAAAAATATTATGATCTCTCATGAAGATATTTTCTGATGCGTTTCTTAAATACTTGCCTATTGGGAGTACGTCGATGTATATCAGGAAGGCTATTCCACAGTTTTATATATAGGTAAAAACATTGGAATTTACACGTTTAGTTTATAAGTTTCAACAGTAGCGCCACCCACGCAATTGATTAGGAAATGTTATTTAGTATTTACTGTTTAATGTTTTAAGAATTAGAAGCATAGGATATTTTAACATAATGAAACACATTTTTTATTAATTATTAGAACTTATTATGAGGTATAAATAATAGCATCTGTAAATTGGTTATGGAATTGTAAATTACCCTCGCCTAAATATTATAGTGTTAAAATATTATAAAACGAGTTGTAAGGGCTGCTCTCGCCCATTCTATTACAAATGATTGGATATTAAACAATGAAGTACAAGTACTGTGTATTATTAAAACAAGTCTTAACAATATTATATATGAAATTGTTTTGAATTTGATATCCTTACTGAGAGTAGGAACTTTATAAAAATGATTGTTGAATTCATTAGAAGAGAAAAAGGTTAGATGAGTGCCAGTTTTAGATGGTACTGAACCTTAAGTAACTGTGGAAGAAGATTTTAATAGTTTATTATGAATATGTAGCCGTTTTCCAGCCCTTACCTCTCTCCTATCTGATTACAATGATTTCTAACAGTTTTGTAATGCCTCCAATTACGGAAAGCTCGGTCCCGTCTCCGCACATCAACAGTAATCCGTGGGGCAGGTAGATGTTTGACCATATGGTCAAGAAAAAACATCTACCTGCTAAAAAGTTAAAATTAACTGGCGAATGTTTATTAAAGACACTTAAGATATTTTCGTTTAAGAGTGAAACTTTTTCGTCAATGTTCGCTCGCTAACTTTCGACCGACCTATACAATTGGCGTCGTTTAAAATGTAATAAATAATATTTATATAATAAAATAATATTTATATTTATTTTAATATTACATTTTTAATACTCACAAAACTTGCAATTTTTAACAAGTTTATATTATTTTATTATCCTATTCGTCCTTAAAACAGTTCAAAATTGTAAGCGTAGTAACACAGATTGCTTAATTGTATGCTTTTAATTTGGATGTTGATGTGACCCTTTGAGTCGTTTTTAACTGAAACACGAGTTTTATTTTAAATAGGCCTTTAGATAATGTTCTAGTAGCTTATGTTCTTATGAAGGCACTCACAGCGTGGATCTATATAAACATTTGTGTGTTGTTTTGTAGGGTTGATTAAATATTATGGTAAAATCATAATTTTTATTGTCCGGATTTCTTGGGCAGTTACATTTTTTAAGGGCCAATATCATAACTAATTTGTCTTTTCCCTATAAATAATAGTATTATCATAATCCCACATGATTTGAAAGCGTCATCCAAGAACCGACAATTCGTGTCGTGTCATTATTCAGGCTTTAGGTAAAGCCTTGTAAGCCTACTAGTTGTATGTTGTAATAATGTAATGTAATCGAGGATAATGTGTCCTGGTGTATGTAAATAGATACTAAGTGAGTCGGATGATGAACTAGCACCATTGAAGAGGTAGCCTTTTAGCACATACATATATTCAAATTATCTCTAATTAAGATTTTAATCTTTACGTAGTCTAAGTTGAATAAATTACCGAAACCCCGAAAATAAAGTCCCTGTCTGGAAAACAAAAACAAAAAGTATACTATTATTGTTATCTTTTTTTTATAGAGTTTATTAATATCAAAGCAGTGTGTTTTTAACCCACGACTAAAAAGAGGGGTGTTATAAGTTTGACCTGTCGACCTGTGTATCTGTGTATCTGTATATCTATCTGTGGCAATGCAGCGGCCAAACGCATGGACGGATTTGAAAGCGGTTTTTTTAAATCGAAAGCTATGTTCGTCGAGATGGTTCTGAGCTATGAATGGTCGAAATAGAAATAGGTGTCTCCAAGATATTGACGTTTCATTGGTGAAAGGTTCTTATGCGATAATTAGCTGTTCCCAGCGGTTTCGGCCGCACTATTTAGGAAAAAAAGCTTTTGTATGTAGGAGAAAAGTTTTTACACTTATTTACTCAGATTAAGTACTTTATTAACCCCCGACTAAAAAGAGGGATGTTATAAGTTTCACCTGTCAATCTGTGTACCTGTCTGTGACAAATTTTGCGGCCAAACGCGTGGATGGATTTGAATGCGGTTATTTTTAAATCGATAGCTATGCTCATTGAGATGGTTCTTATCTATGTTTGGTCAAAATAAAAATAGTCGTCTCCTACATATTGAGGTTTTATTCATGCGGGGCAGAGGTTCTTATGCAATAATTAGCTGTTATATAGGACGGCGGCTATATAGGAAATAAAGCCTTGTTATGTAGGCCAAAAGGTTTTTACACTTACTTAATCAGGTAAAGTACTTTATTAGGGATAGCTGTTGCCCGTGACTGCGTCCACGCAGACTGTAAAAATATGTTTATATGGCTTATGATCGTAGTCATAAAGAATCACGGGTAACAGATAGTGATAGTATAAATCCCTTCATCATAGTGTTATTAGTGATTGTAATTCATTTTCATTCTAAATGTTTATATTTATTGATATTCGTATATATGAAGCCTACCTATCTACCTACCCATATGAAAAAGTCTTGAATCATATTACTTAGTACATTTATAATTTATGACACTGTCGAAACTTTCACGCGGAACTTATTTTATTAAATATTATATATATATATTTCTCGTATTAAATTATAATAATAATAATAAGTCCATTAGTTTCGGAGCCTATTCAATTCAAACAAACAATCAAATCTTTCCTCTTAAATATTAGTTATGATGATGATGATGATGATGATGATTATAAAATATAGCCAATGTTCATCAGGGATAATTTAGGATTCTAATGCTCAAAGATTTTTTTTAATCGGTCCTGTAGTTTCGGAGCCTATTCAATTCAAACAAACAAACAAACAAATCTTTCCTGTTTATTATATTAGGATAGATTAATAGAAATACTTAAACAATTGAAAATTTGTGTGTCTGTAGGTTCATTTAGTACAATTAAGAAACCAGTAACATAACTTTAAACAGCAGAAAAAAAATTAAACATGTTAAAAACCCCCAATACAAAAAAAAAACTCTAAAACGAATAAAAATAATATTACTATGTACTTTTGAAGTCATTGCGTCGGAGGCCAGTTTAATAAAGGAAGACATTAAAATGCAAGTAAGTTAACAAGGCAAATAAAGAAATTACGATATCGAATCATATAGTCCCAGTGATTGACTTCCTCAATGAAGTCCTCAATGATTAACTTCGTAAAATAGACACCGTCGTCAACGTACGTACAACGGTCCCCCGACGTAACGAAGTAACGAAGTACTTATTGAAGTACATAACATTATAATTGTTATTCTTTTTAGAGATATTTTTGTAACGGGGGTTTTTTAAATTGTTAATTTATTTCTTGTTGCTCTTTTATTTGCTAGTCCCTTGTTTTTTCTTGTTACTTGGTAACGTGTTGGAGAATAATAAAACCCATACCTTAGATATAAATCATAAGCAGCTGCGTACATATAAATCTGTCTGCTGACAATCGCCTCGCTATGAAGATGTACAACGTATCTATGGCCTTAGTGTTCGTTCGTCTCGTTCGTTCGTTCGAACGTTTCTTGGTGGTAGACCATAACATCCGGTCGCCGGCAATGTTACCACCCATCGGGCAGAGTCGTGCCGCGAAGCGACCTAGTCGTGTTCCGGCACGTTGCTCGATGAAGCCGTTTATGGGAAATGGGTCTGAACAGTTGCGGTGCGTTGGCAAACCGGTTTGACGTCGGGTTGGTGTTTGTTTTGTCGGGTGTCTAGTCGAGGAGGGTAGCGGGATCCGAAGCGACGGCTTTCCGCTGGCCGCCCGCAGATAGTTAGGGGCCCAATTAGTGGGTTAGCCACCCACAAAAGGCTGCCCCGCCAGCTGCGAAAAATCCCAGGGTGGCTCCATCGTGCTGGTTGGCGACCAGTCGAGGAGGCCCGATGGCGATCCCTGGGGGGGTTCGGGCGTCCCCGCAGTCTCCAGACTAGCCTCCCAGTGGCAAGACATCACCAATTTCGACGTCGGGTTCGATATGTACCGCCTCGTTCAACTGCCATTTCCCATCCCTATTCACTTTTATATTTATTTTTTTATGAAAAAGTTTAAAAAAGGGAAGAAGTTAAAGCAGCGGTTGCACTCCTCCTCATATAAAGTGCACCTCACTAATATAAGGGGTTCGCACTCAAATCTCTTAGCCGTCCACCACCACCTGGAGACAAAGCAGCCGCACTTGCTCTTTTTGACGGAGACGCAGATACAATGTCCTTTGAGCGCTGCATACTTGGATTATCCCGGTTACTCGATAGAGCACAACTTTCGCTCACGGGCCGGAGTCAGTGTGTATGCGCGGAACGACCTCTGTATTCAGCGTCTCCGTCACCTTGAAGACCCCACTTTTTCTTCCCTATGGATTTTAGTGGACACAGGAAACGAAAAAATCCTGTATTCCTGTGTCTACCGTTCGCACAGCAGTGACCAGGAGACAACTCGTTTATTTGAGTATCTCAGTGAGGCTGCAGATATGGCTCTGTATCAGTACCCTTCGGCGCAGCTCGTCTTTCTGGGGGACTTTAATGCCTGTCATCAGGACTGGCTGTTCCCGTACCAGAAGACCGACCATGCTGGAGGAGAAGCGCGGAACTTTGCGTTGTCCTTGGACCTCTTTCAGCTGGTGAGGCAAGCGACAAGGGTACCAGATGTGGTAGGCCATACAGCCAACTGCCTGGACCTTCTGCTGACAACTGATCCGGACAGGTATCGTGTAGAGGTCACGATACCTGTTCCCCCTTGGGAACCTCCGATCACTGTCTGGTGAAATCTGCATTTACATATTCCCCACCAGCTTTCGAACCACATGGTGTTAGGCGAGTATGGAAATACAAGTCAGCAGATTGGGATGAGATGCGGCACTTTTTTGCGTCTTATCCTTGGCGACAGGTCTGCTTCTCTTCTTTGGATCCGTCGAGTTGCGCGGATGCTATAACCGCTGTGGTGCATCAGGCAATGGAGTATTTTATTCCTTTTGCTGACGTACCCATCGGTGGCAAAGCTCGCCCATGGTTTAATGCCGAATGTCGTCATGCTCATGACCGAAAACATTCGGCATACCTCATTTGGGCTGATGCTCGAAGCCGCAAAACTCCGGATGTAAGTACAAAGAAGAGAGCCTTTAACCAAGCTGCCAAGTCCTATAAAAAGGCATTGCGGAAGGCTCGTCTTGATCGGATCGTTAAGAATGGCGAAAAGCTCTCTGTCAGACCAACTGGTAGTCGAGCTTTCTGGTCTCTTGCCAAAGCGATCGAGTCGAACTTCTGCCAACCCTCGCTGCCTGCTCTGCTGAAGCCGGATGGATCCTTGGCCCACACAGCAACAGAGAAAGCGAATGTATTTGCTTCTCTGTTTGCTGAGAATTCGCATCTAGACACTGGCAATGCTTCTACAGAACATCTTCCTCACTGCGGTATTTCGATGCCTGAAATCCGCATCACGAACAAAGAGGTATGGAGAACATTGTGTCGTTTAGATGTGAATAAAGCCAGTGGTCCTGATGGTATACCAGCCATTCTGCTCAAGACATGCGCAGGTGAGTTGTCTCCTGTATTGACACGTCTGTATCGCCTCAAGACTGGATAAGTGCCGGAATCCTGGAAGCTTGCCAACGTGCAACCCGTGCCAAAAAAAGGCAGCCGTGCCGATCCTGCCAATTATAGGCCCATTTCAAACACCTCCATACTCTGCAAGATTATGGAGCGTGTATTGAACTCGCGGCTTCTAGCGTACGTGGAAGGTAACGATCTCCTCAGCGACCGACAGTACGGGTTTAGCCGAAATAGGTCCACTGGGGACCTTCTAGCGTACGCTACACACATTTTAGGCGAGGCCATCGAGAGGAACGGAGAAGCGGTCGCCGTCTCTCTGGACGTCTCGAAGGCTTTTGACAGGGTCTGGCATGAGAGCCTTTTAAGCAAGCTTTCAGCGTACGGTATATCTCCTGGTCTGATTGGCTGGATAACGGCTTTTCTGAGCCAGAGATCTCTCCGTGTAGTTGTTGACGGGTGTTCTTCGGAACCCTTGACAATAAATGCCGGGGTACCTCAGGGGTCCGCTCTTTCTGCGGTATCTATGGGTATGCAGACGACAGCACAGTTGTAGAAAGATATCTGCCAATTTCTCGGGCTAGTAGAGATGAAGTACAATCTGAAAGAGAAGCCATGGTGCAACGTTTGAATGACAAACTTCAGGCAGTTTCCGCAAGGGGCAATGCCAATCTTGTCAAATTCAACGCTTCCAAAACGTAGACATGTTTGTTCACCGCCAAAAGGAGCCCTTTCACCTCGGCTCCTACTTTCCAGAATGTATCCTTGGAATACAGTGACTGGCTTCAGTTTATAGGCTTAGAGATTTCCTCTAACCTCAACTTTGGTCGGTACATTGAGTCCAGAGCAAGAGCAGCAGCAGGAAAGCTTGCCGTACTTGCGAAGGTGCGACAGTACTTTACACCGGGACAGCTTCTTGTACTATACAAAGCACAGATCCGGTCGTGTGTGGAGTACTGTGGTCACATATTTGCTGGTGCCGCAAAGACTCATCTTGCGGTTCTGGACTCAATTGAGAGGCGAGCAAAGAGGCTTATTGGCGACCCTAAATTGGTTGACGCAAAACTCCACAGCCTTGAACATAGGCGTAGAATTGCTAGCCTCTCAGTATTTTATAGGATACATTTTGGTGAGTGTGCGCAGGAATTACACGATTTAATTCCCCCATCCCCGTTCCATTACCGGACGTTCCATCGCACGGCGGGTATCCATCCCTACGTTGTGGACATTCCACCTGTCCGAACGAAGCGCTATGCTTCGTCTTTTTTAGTGCGTACAGCGAAGGACTGGAACAATCTGCCTGCGTCGGTATTTCCGGCCAAATATAATATGGGTGTCTTCAAGAAGAGAGTGAATAGGCTGCTAGGTTAATGCGCGTTACCACCAATGACATTTCACTTACCATCAGGTGGAATGTAGTCAAGCATTAACCTAGTTTTGTAAAAAAAAAAAAAAAAAAAAAAAAAATGAACGTTCGTCTGTGCAGTTGTGTGATGTTAATGTATAATAATATGTCAACCTGATGACATGACAACATGACACAAATTGATGCTTATGGTTCATTGGTTTCTGATTTTGAACTGATGGTTAATTGTTTCTCTTCAAACCGTAAAACAATATTACTCTAGGGCTACTAAGTAAAAAAACATCGCGTAGAAACCTGTAACAACGTTTCCAAAATTATTATATGAACACAAAGCCTAATTTACATAAGAATTTTAAGTATATTAAATTATTCTCTTATAGTAGGTGAGTTTCGAACCTACATTTTATCTACATTTTTCATTTGTAATTCACAATTTGCATTCCTCACGTCCTCCATTACGGAATCCCGGAACAGTTGTCACACCTGGAGCTCACTAACCGTTTATGTAAACAAAGTTGAAACAAGAGTAAGGCTTGAGGCTTGAGTTACTAAGTGTCATTTATTTAATCTTTAATTAGTTTAGAATAATAATAAATTTAAAATAAGGAATATATAATTGTTTGAAATTTATTTTTAATTTTATTTTTTTTGTATAAGGTCGCACAGTCTGCATACCAGTAACAATTTTCGAACGGGTTTTACATCTTTCATCAAATCAAACTCAAACAGAAAAAGTTCAGTAACATCCGCTCAAAGTTCGCTTAAATCATATTACGAGCACGTTGTCGACTGATGATTTACTTAGTACTTACTATTCATAAATATCTCTTCCTTCATACAAGATTAAAAGAAAACTATACAATAAAATGTTAATATCCACGGGAAATATACTAGTTAGTAATATTACTTATTTTTTTGTATTTTCTTAAATTTTCAAGGTTAAACATTTAAATAAAATCATTGTTGAGATTCTTACTTCTATATATGTTAATGTTACATTGATGTTGACCCCAACATGGACTTACTTATTGCTGTATTTGTATTTAAGGAGACAACACAGAGTATTTGGGATGTTGGTATATCTATCATAGATGTTATTGTTGATATTTATAGAGTAAGTGAGTACTAGTTGTTGGCCGTGACTTTGTTCACATGCACCTACTACAAAGAATACTTTTGTAAGGATCTATATCATATAATACAGTTAGTAGGAGTGTTACGTATTTAAATTTAAAAAAGCTTAACATGGCTATACATGTATATAAATATTATCAAACATTACGATATTTTCTTGAAAAGTATAGAAACAACAAACACAAAAACAATATTAATAAGTAAATAAATTACATATTTATATTCTAAATCGTTGTTTGAAATAATATAAGATATTACCTAATAAATCATGTTTACTATATAGAAGAGGTCGTCTTAAAATAGCATTGTTAGCAAAATATTTATATGCGGTGTATTTTAATGGTTTCTTAAATAAATAACAACTCGGTCAATAGCAGGACACTTTGATGTCGACGGTACCTTGCTCTTTGTTACTCGTGGCTATACTAATACTAATAGAGTATGTTACTGTTTCTTTTACACAGATCGATAGCTTTACTACCGTATAGATGTAATAAATAATTAATAAAAAAAAAAACGGTACGTGTTGAGTGACAAGCTGATGATTTTTTATTGAGGTAGACGAAGTCGCTAGCAGCAACTAGTTTAATGATTTAACAATTAGGATATAAGCTTGGTTTCATTCGTAGCAATAGACGAGACGAAGCTTCTTAGCAATCCATGGATTCACCGTGCGGGTGCCGGGCCCATCGCGTTGCAAGAAGAGGAGTGCAAGCAGTGCCTGGGACTTGCGACCCAGGAGTAGGTTTAAGGGGCCCCTTTATTATGCGCAAAAACGCTCACCTTCACCCTCCACACTCCTTTCCCTACCTAACCAAATTTGGAAAGAACCTACTAATGTACCTACCGCCTTTGATGTACGTTCTAGAAATGAACCGATGCTTGTTCTAGAAAGGCCAAGATCTTTAAGTAGGCTATAGAGAGATTTTGCTGTTATACCTCTCGCTCCCACTTCTACCGCGTACAAACTAACTATAAATTTATTCCTGATCAGTTCGTTGGTTAGTTCGTAATACTTATTGAGCTTGAATGTGTGATCCCTTGGGATGTTTGTTTCCCAAGGAACAGTAAGCTCCACAAGTATCACGCGTCTCAGATGTTTCGAATACAGGAATAAGTCCTTTCTGGATGACGAAACACCAACATCCCCAGGGATTTTGTAATGCTTTTCATACGTGTCTATCATGAGAATCCAATCAGGAGCCACGCCTAATATTGAATAAGTCTTCGCTTTTGATTTTTTGGAGGAGCCTTCTTTTACGAATTCTATAGATCGTTTGGTGGTTGTTATACCCTTCCGCGCTCTTGCTACTGAAAGACTAACCGCTTCCCGTATAATTTTAATACCTTGTCGTGGCGATGCGAGTATTGACCTTTATCTAGAAATACCCTACACCCTACTAATAGGTGTTTCGCGGTTCCTATTGCCTCCCCACAGATGTTTCAAGACTTTTCGGTGGCTTTGCCCCATCTTACTAAATTACTTTGATCTGGGAGAGTCATATGGAATGCATTAGGATAGAATTTTAATAATGCTGGGGACCAATCATAAATTAAGGTGCGCCACTTCAAAGCTAGTGGAATACAAAAATCTCCTATGGTCACCCATTCGTTTTGAATTTCTAGGCTCATCGCGTGGAGTCGGTAATTATCGTTTTCGTCTTGTCGAATAAAAGATTTTGTTATGTCTATGTCTTGAACTTTCCTACTTGATCCTAGCCCTACTTTATTTGTTTGAGCACCTATCATAAATTTTTTATGGAATTGAAGTCGTGACTCGAGCTCTGAGGCAACTTTGTCTTTTGGGAGAGAAGTTACAGTATCACCTTTAGATTTTCCGATGATATGTCTTTTGGTAACTCTTAGATATTTGTAGAGCTCCGATGGTTTCTTTAATTTTAATCCAAAGTTGTTTCGGTCTCTAAATAAGGTTGAAGAGTCCGCTGAGTGCGCTAACCTGAGCCATAACTTCAATGTCTTTATGATGCTTGCATCTAACTTTGACAAAAGGGTTTTATTTATATCATACACGAGGAAAGGCCAATTTAGACGTGATGTTAAATAATTATCGTAAATCCAAGCTTTTTTGACGTTACTTATTGGTTGGTTGTCTACCTTTTTGAGATCGTTTAAAAAGCTATCGACTATTACATCCAACGATGGAGTACGGCCTTGGTAATCGATTTTTTTACCTAAAAATTTAAACGGAGCTGCTTCCGTAACCGTACTAACGCACTGACCGCCTATTATAAGACCCGGATCGTAAGAGGTATATTTGGTATTCCGTCTACCCAGACACAGACTAAAACATTTACTTGGTTTTGTCCTCAATCCGCCGGTCCACGTACAGAAATCCTCAACTACATTTAAAAGTACCTGACATTGTTTCGGATTACGTGTCAGTATCGCGAGATCATCTGCAAAAGCTAGTATGGATTCTGTGTATTTGTTGTTGAACTTAAACCGATAGCCCCACTTTTTTTCATTTCTAATTAATTTGTCTATTAAAATATTAATAACTATATTAAATATAATAGGAGAAATACAACTTTTGGTGCTTGGACGAAAAATGAAACATTATAGATCTCTTGTTTTGGTACAATTTCAATTATGATTTTTTTTACTGCTTTTCATAAAAAGTACCTTTATTGTTTCATTATGTAAAACTTTTTACAACTAGAACCGTTTCCTTATTAAATTATAAATATCTCAAATTATAAATATAAAAGTATCTCAACCTTTAGAGACTAAAAACATCAACCCTCAGCCAATTTAATAAGGTGTATTTTTTTTTAATACATTCTTATAAAATAATCTACAAACAGCCTTTTTTTTCGTTTAGTTTATTTATAGTAGTAGTTTAGTATATTTTTATAAATATTCGATTGTACTTATAAGTATAATTGTTGCTAGCTAATGCTAACAACGATATTAAAATGTCTTCAAAAATCTTTAATACAAACTGTCGTTCACTTAAATACGTCACGCTGTCAATATGTTACCTACGTGAAGTGTTGCTTAGCTGTACTTGACAACTTCATTTTAGGGATTTGACGAAACTAAAAGATGATCTATGATATTATATTTTAATAATAATGTTAGTGGTCACGCACCTTGTTTTAATAAAAAAAGAGGAAGATAATTACGAAACTCTCTTTTTCTTTTGAACTCATTTTAATAATACTATCATTTTGTTGCCAGTACACAAATTCCGTAGAATCGGATTCAGCCCAATCAATTATTATTACAAGCGTGTTTATTTAATAATAATTTCAGTATAAAAGTTACCAAAACAAAAAAAATAATCTATTATATATAATAGATTATAGATATTACTCATTTAGATATTAAAAATCTAGGTAGTACTTCTTTTATTTATTTATTTATTTATTTAATACTTTATTGCAATTTTAATGAAAGGAATCTAAGAAAGGAGAGCCAAAAACCCGACAAAACTTAAGTTATTGTGGCAACCATAATTATTAAATTATTATGTATGTACAGATATTATATATATACAAATATATATATATATATATATATATATATATATATATATATATATATATATATATATATATGCCTTTGGTATGCCTTTGGGTGTTGTGTTGTGTAATAACACAAATTAAGGAAAAGTAATAACACATGCTGACCCTTTACCTTCAATATAAAAGGAGTCTGTCAGAAGAAATTAAATTAGAAGAAGCGAGGGTGGTATGGCAGAACCGCCGCTCTTGACGCTCGATCCACTTTTCCTGTTCGTTGAGGGAGGCGTGAAGATTTATATAGTTAAAATATTTTAGTCTAAGCATCACTGCGTGAGGATGCTGATGATAATACAAGTTCTTCTTATACTCAACGTTGAAGGTCAATACATATTTATTTTTTTATAAGTTTTTTAGGTCTATTAATTTTTCTAATCAAAATAAGTAAGGCTGTTTAATATTTTTGATCGTCCTTTTTAATTGTTAATGATAGAAATAGAATATGAAATAATTAGTGCATGGAACATGTATTTCCATTAACACATGAGTTTATAGCTTCGTAAGTACGTTCAAGTCGTGTTTCAATTCATATAACTTCTAGGTACTGCAGAAAAAAACATTTAAAAGTTTTCTTCAAATAGTTCGTGAAATTTAATTTCAGTGTTTTTTTTAATTAATATCGGAAGCTTTAATCTTATTTTTGATACTGATTGCTTTAAACCAAAAAAATGTATTTGCAGACCAATATTTCAACTCCTATTAACAGTGTTAGGCTTGGACTCCAAAAGAGTTTAGACCAATATTTTTATTGAATTAGGAAATTTCATAACATGTGTGTATATGTAATTTGTATAAAGACTATAGTACCTACTATATACAATGGCATTCAAGTAACAGTAACCAAATAAGCATCCAACTAAAATATAAACAAACAAACATTAATATTCAACACAAATACATATGTATTTACATTTAGATTAAACTCTCATCGTGAAACCTATTAAGAGTAGATCAAATTGATTCGCTCATATCTGTATGATCATCAAAGCAGATCTATATTGTTAACTATCATTGAACTATAACCAGCTGACTCAATTGTTATGGTAAAACATATATTTGTTTGTAGCTAAAACAAAAGTTATTAAAAATGAGTTTCTAATTAAAAACTGAAAAAATGAACAGTTTCTATATTAGAAATACTATCGTCCCAAACTGCGCGAAACCGCGCGAGCCAGTTATGCTAGCCAGCCAGCCTGCCAGCTAGTGGTGGTGTAGACTAGTAGTGCTCGAAGTAATGTATTTTTATTTAATAGGGTCCCTAACGATCCTACGGCCTATTTGAATACTCAGTGATCACCCATTAACATGTGAAAAGGATTGGCTACCCTTAAGGAATAGGGATAGTTCTGGGACACCTAGAGAGGAAGCCTAAACAGCCGACTCTCCCTCTGACAATAGTAATAGTATAGTATCTAGTATTTATATAAATAAAAATGAAGTTTCTAAATTGCTTTTTCCATTGCATTTGAAAAAAACAGCCGGTCCAGATTACCTTTCCACTATTTTTTTTGTAAAATGCGCTGAATGTATGTCTAAGCCTATTCACTTATTTTATTATTTGTTAATTCTTGGTTTGATAAAATTCCATCTATATGGAAGTCAGCTTTCATAACACCAATATATAAAAAACGATTAAAAACCGATGTTACAAATTATAGACCTATTTCAAAATTATTTGTTGTAGCCAAAGTATTCGTAAAAATAATATATAAACAATTATATTCATCAATTAAATACCTTTTTTTTCAGATAGCTAGCATGGTTTTTGATAGAACGGTCAACAGTATTTTACCTTATTGTGTTAAACGAATTTATAATTAGTGGTAGTTATAAATAACTATATATCTAGTTGGATTGTTGTTCCCAACGGAATACCCCAGGGTTTCCTTTTGGATCCACTATTGTTTTTGATATTTGTAAATGATAGTGGATCATGGTTTCGTCACTCTAATTTACTTTGTTTCGCTGATGATATGAAAATCTATAAGACCATTTCGTCTATAACCGACGTTATTGAACTCCAGTCTGTTTTATTACGCCTGGACTCCTATTGCCAATCAAATAAATTAGACTTTAATCCATCTAAATGCTCATTTGTATCGTTCAGTCGTCGGTTAAAGCGCATTCCATCAAAATATCAATCAAAAAATCATGACATGACATGATCTTTGAAGTGCATGTTGATGAGATGATTAAGAAAGTTTCAAAAGCACTAAGATTCGTCATTAGAACCTCAGAAAGTATTAAGGATATTAAAACTATTAAAATTTTGTATTGCACTTTTGTAAGAAGCATCCTCGACACCCGGATGGAACGAAGTTCCTTTCGTTTAATTATTGAAGGAATAGGGATAAGCAAAAAATTTAAAATGGTCTCAAATACTTTTTTTTCGGATACTTATTATCATCTTATATAATAAAAACATTTTTTTTTATTTACTAATCATTTAAGGTCATAAAATAATTTATGAAAAGTGTAAATTAAGGGTGCGAAATTCAAACTTCCAAAACGCGCCACCATTTGTCGAAAGGAAATGTGACGTCATTTGAAAAGCCATTCAAATTATCGGCGTCGAAGTTCATATTGTGGTATCAGAGTTACTGAGAAAAATAAATAATTTAAACCTATATTTTCGTGCTTAAAGGTTTTATTAAATGATACGATTATTTAGGTAATCATTTTCCACTTCACTTGACTCAGATAAATAACTTTGTTGATAATCAGCAGATATAGAAGATGCTATAGAAGTATTATCACCTGTGTTTTCAGTAAACAATTTTCTTTTTAAAACTTAGTTTTACTGGTAAAGTAAAAGTATTGTGTGTAGAATGAGGAAATGGTAACAATGCTACATTTTGTTTTTCAGCAGGTATATTTACATTGACACCTTTACTTCTGTACTTCGGTTTAATATTAACTTGCACAGCTAAGTCTTGCCTTGTGATAACATTTCATATTGTCTTGGCTGATTAATATCACAGACATTTGTAACAGTAGGTAATAACGTGTACGCGTAGGTATAAGTGACACCACACAACATACAGACACACACCGTCTATACCGGTATAGACGAGGTCCCAACTGAGTAAGTGCTCCGTTGCTCCGGCGTTCTGCCGTCGGAGGACGCTAGTGTCCAAATTTCCTTAGCTTCCCTCCTGACTAACGACGCCCCGAGCCGAGGTCCGTGTCTCAATCTGAGACGCTCTCGGGACGTCGTTCCCCATGGGGGCCCATCTGGCCCCCCCTTTTTAAGGGTGGGCCTCCTGACCCAACCGCTCCCCCGGTGACGCTGTAATAGCCAACAGGGCTAACAGTATAGACATACAAAAAAAAATTAAAAAGACATTTGTATGGGCAGTACTAGGATTTACTTACTATATCACTTCTTTCTAAACGTCACCAATTTTTTTAAACACTACTTTTGATAGCTAACTCTGAAAAGGCTTCATTAACCGATGTCAATCTTTGCCTTTTGACTTCGCACATTCTCATTCTCTCAGCTGGTTTTTTTGCCACAAAAATATATGAGGAATAACTCCTTTCTTCAAATTTTGATTACATTTGTCTTCTAGTTGATTCGTTATACATATTATATTCAATATTATTAGCTGTCGATTTATTTCAGGTTAATGAAGATTCCTTTACGGTTTTTATAGAAAGTTATACTGAACTTTTGTAAACTAGGTTAGGTTAATTTTAAACGCAAATTTTCTAATGTTCAATAGCTAATAAAATTACTACTATAATTTACTATAAATAAATACTATAAATTACTACAAAATACTGTACAAATACTATAAATATAAACTATAAACTTAAAATATTAAATTAAACTTATTATAAATAAAGTATACTTACGTTAAATTGACCTTCACAACAATATAAACACAATTTAAGACATATATTATCCCTTTTAATTACCATAGACTATTGTTTTTGTATTTTCGCATCTCTTGGAATATAAAAAACACTTTGTCGGGTGTTTTTCTAATACTATTTTTGAACTCCGATACTATTCAACACTTGTAAGATGGTTTTTATCTTCTTCCATGACTTATAAAGCACTTAAAACTTAAAAAATGTATGAAGACGAAGTAAATAAAAATTTCATAGTAAACATTGACTGGACGTGTCATTTGACGTCACGCGCCCAAAATGGCGTTTGAACGGCTCAAATTTACTTAATGTTTTAATTTTCACTTTGAAAAAAAAACTAGAATCTTTTCAAGCCTATTTATGTTTTTTTCTACAATATAGAGAAGTAAATGATTTATTTACGTCAAAAAGAAAACATGAATATTACCTATTGTAATAAAAAATATATTAAATTATTAATATAAGCTATTATGCTAATGAATAATATTTGTATACTATTTTTGTATGATATTTCGCCGATGATTTATAATAAATGTAAATAAAATGATTAACTAAATTAAAATGTGTTAATCAATTAACCTATGAGTTATTGTCCACACCTAGCGGTTTCACTTTGCACTGATTATATTTATATAACAGATGTAGTTATGTTTCCCTAAGGTATAAATAGATGGCGTTGTTACAAAACATTACGAGTATATTTGATCATAAATTTGTATTATTATTTAAACTGTCTTATTTGCATATTGATTCTAAAAGAAGAAACTCCAATATCAAATAAATAATAAAGAACTACTAAGCAATTTAATATACTACAAAAAATAATAATGATAGAAACAAAAATATCTCGCTTACTTTCTATAAGAGAGAGAGAGATAGCAAAACATGTCGTGCCAACTTTTGGTAAGAATTTTTAACGTATACATTCAATACAACGGAACTACGTTCCAAAAAAACATTATAATAAATAAATAGCTAAGCTTCATTTTCTTCTTTATTAGTTAGTGTATAGTTAATTTGTTAGTTTAAAAGTTAAATACGGAATAAAAAATGTAGTACATTACCGGCTGAAGGTGCTAGTGAACTGGTAGCACGGATCAACTTTGTTTTGTGAAACTTGTTTTGAATACAAATAAACATTCAAAAGTTTTTATTCGTACGTACGCATTAACGTAATTAGTACCTTACAAAAACTTTGTTAACATTTTAAATACAACACTTATAAAACAGAAATACGCCTAATTCAATTATAATTTGTTTAAACTAATCCAGTTACAAGCAAATTGCTTATGTGTACTTAATTATACTAAGGTACATATGTCCTCGATGCAGGAGCTGTGAGGACTGGTAGAAGAAGATGCTGGAGAGAAAAAGAAAAGGCATAATAAACAAAATAAGAATATTCTATGACATAGGTATGATGGCGATCCAAGTAATTAATTGATTTAATCACTAGTTTTTTGTTTATAAACAAACAAAGGCTTTGATTGCCTTGTAAGTGTGAAAGTGAAACACAACTGCAATAAGGTAAAGTTGTTTATTGTAGCTCCGCTGTGTATCTACTCATTTTAAATCATCTTTTCACACTAACATGATACGATACAGGAACTTTTTCAACTAAAGCAAAGTGATTTCAACAGCCGCCCCTCTTAAGATTTTTAAAGTTTTTCCTACCCTTCATGTCAAATAATTCGTCAAGTTCACTCCATCTCTAGCACTACATATGATCTATACGGCACGGGAAGTAAAATCCTGTAAAATTATTCTGATTATGAAAAACGTCATAACTCTTGCAATATTGCGTAGATCAGCAGTCTCTTAATATAAAGTATATGGTCTGTTGCTCAAAATAAAAAAAACAGATGATTTGCCACGCATGCCACGCGTACCGCTAGATTGTTATTTTTTATACGAAAAGTATATGACTTTTATAATAAGACTAGTAAAATAAAATTCCGGGCATGCACAGATTATGTTAAATACTCAATCATTATTTTTCGAAACAAAATGACCATCCACAAAAAAGTACTGTCCCGGAGGAATGAAAGAATAACTTTTAGACGGCCTTCCGACATAACAAAGCCGTATTTTTAATGGCGTGTCGGGAAGTCGCTCGGAAAAGCTAGTTACCCATAAACATAAAACATAAAAATAGTCACCCGTTTCATTGTAGTTTTTAGTTACAATATAAGGCAGTTTTATCACTATATTACACTATAAACTATATTACACTATAAACAATTTAATTAATAATAGGAAAAAAGATGAAATAAATAAATTAAGCTATAGTCAAAAATCCCATAAAATAACCAAAAGCAAATTGTAGAAGTTGGTAAAGTTATTAATTTTCCACGACTAGTGGTAGGACAGGAAACTCTCAAAGTTCTCAAACTCAATCTCTCTATGTCCAATCTATGCTAAATTCAAGATGACCTCTTCTGAAGGGTGATAATGTGAGGGTGTAATAAGTCTATGTATGTATATCTATAAATTCTAGTTAGGTACATCAACCCACTCTCGACCTCATGTCTTCTTTGCAGAGGTAACCTGGAAGATATTACTCTTTAACGATAAGGCCGGCTGTTGAACTTTTTGTTTAATTTCTGTATTCTTTCAAGCAGTCCTTGCGATACTTGTATTGGGAATGTCCCGCTCCTCCGAGGTGTACAGTATATAGATTTTTGCAGCAATTGAAATATAAATTAGGTGAACGTGAACAAAAGTAATAAATGTAAAAAAAAACATTTATAGGATTGAAAAACACATACTAAATAAAACTAAGAGAAAGGCACAACAAGAGTGCCTTTAAATATTATGCTATTCCTATCAACTGAGTGCATAACAAGTTTGGATATGTGTGTATGAGAGAGAGTGTGATATACACTATATGTGTGTTTTGTGTGTGCTATTATTTTCCGTGAGTATGGTGTCTGTAAGTTCTGTGTTATGTGTGTTGAGGGTGTCTGTTTTGGGTTTATGACACTTATCCTGGGTTGACGCTGGGTAAACGACTCCGAATGCCCTATGGTTTTGGAGTTTCTTGTGGGATCGGCGGATGCGAGCCACATAAAGAATAGTCGGCGGGATACAAGTGAGTCTAAGTTATTCTTATTAATAATCCTTCAATTTCCTCGTATGATTGCGTAAGGGACCATTTCTTTAGAGCCGGTTTGCACGATTTTACAGTATTTTTTTTTATTTTTGTTTTATTTATTGTATTGTAATTTATTAAAGGTATTTAATTTGGGATGCGTATTGTCGCTGTGCAAACGCAGAGCATATTCTACTACTATTGACGTTGTTTTTTCGAGATATTTGTACAAAACAGAGTCGCAAACATGCGTATCTTATTTTAGTTACAAGCCAATAGTTTCTGCAATAGAATTTTATAGTGAGAATTGATTAATGAAAAGTACCTATATTAATAATAAACTTTTTGTTTTTGTTGTAATTACTGATATTATTTATTTTACTTGACATTTTTTTTTAACTCATTATTTGTAATTTGTTATTTCCTAAAATACTAAGTTTGTTAAATACTTTCACGGACTTAAATAAAAAATTGTTTCGGTTCTATATTAGCTGAACGAACTTGGATCCTACCTGGTGTCCCATGACCATGACACCACATTGTTTTTGTTGTTATAACATTATGTAAGAAATAGAATATCATATCGTATCATAATGTGTAATCTTTATCTACTAAAAAATATATATTTTATGGGGATCTACAAAGATTTCTGATATTTACGACTTTTACTTCTGATATTAATTTTCTACAGAACTAATTGGAAGTAGGGATTTTCGATTAAATAGATCAGTATTGCACTTTGTTGGTTTGAATATATAGTAAATAGTTTCCGAAGCCATGAGATGTTAAAACGAGATAACAATCAAGAACTAGTAATATGCTAACATCCATGCTAATACATCAATTATTGATACAATATGTATTACCTATTACGAAACATGACTCACGAGGGTTGGATTACATCGAACTAGAACTATTAAGTAATAAATGATAAAATTGACATTAATACACTTTTATAATACTTATAAGATTTTTAAATTATCCGACAAATTCAAATACTGCATATTAATAATGTTTTTATTAACATTAACATAATGGCTTTTTGATATTCCTCTGGTTAAAACTAAGTGCACAGCTAATACGTATATATTCACAGCTACAATGTTAGATTTCATACTGTGGATATTTTTGGTAATATGGTTTGATAGACTTTAAAAATAAAATAGTGTATAAGTAATTTTGTTTCCCTTTTAACTTTATTGTTATTTGTTTGTTTCCCAAAAAAATTAAATAACTAAAAATAAAATAAATAAAATAATGCTATTTGTTAAAACCTTTTAAAATAATAAAATAAACAAACAAATGTTCTACCTTGACCGTTAGTCGTTACCATCATCACCAACCATTATTGGCCGATCGGTCTTGATATATTTTTTTATACTAACTATTAAGTAATTACAATCTTTACTTTCCAGAAATTATATTCATAATTCCCAATCGGAGTCACTCTTTAAATGCTCCAGGGGTTGTTGTTTCCTAACGACGATTATTAACACGTTTATTATGTTTCATAAAAAAAATCATTCATTTTAAAAATGGTTTAGATAATAATATTACATATACATGTTAAATCTAAATTCACTGAACTATAGTGCATACAGCATCAAATCGGATTTACGAAACGATTCGATTGACCTAAATACCATCGAGTAAACTGTAAAGCCTCAACTGTGACAGTAATTGATTTATATATACATTGGTATTATTCTTACAAAACTTAAAATTTATAACAGGTTTATATTATTTTATTATCGATTTAATTTAATTTCAGATTTTAGAACGAATTAAGCCTCCAATAGCATACATAGTATTATCGTAATCCCACATGATATGAAAGCGTCATTCAAGAACCGACAATTCGTGTCTTGTCATTATTCAGGCTTTAGGTAAAGCCTTGTAAGCCTACTAGTTGTCTGTTGTAATAATGTAGTGTAATTGAGGATAATGTGACCTGGTGTATGTTAATAGATACTGAACGAGTCGGACCACCTAATAGGAAGCCTTTTAACGCTTACGTATATAAAAGTTATGTCATAATTATTCTGTAATTAAGATTTCAATCTTTACTTAGCCAACGTGCAATCAATTACCATAACAAAATAAAGTTCCTAAAGATATATCTGCAATACAAAAACAAAGAGTTTACTATTATTATTATTTTTTGTTTTCTAGAGATTGATTAATATCAAAGCGACGTGCTTTTACTTATTGCTCTTTTATTTGCTAGTCCTTTGTTTTTTCTCATAACTTGGTAACGTGTTGGAGAATAATAAAACCCATACCTTAGATATAAATCATAAGCAGCTGCGTACATATAAATCTGTCTGCTGACAATCGCCTCGCTATGAAGATGTACAACGTATCTATGGCCTTAATGTTCGTTCGTCTCGTTCGTTCGTTCGAACGTTCGTCTGTGCAGTTGTGTGATGTTAATGTATAATAATATGTCAATCTGATGACATGACAACATGACACAGATTTATGCTTATGGTTCATTGGTTTCTGATTTTGAACTGATGGTTAATTGTTTCTCTTCAAACCGTAAAAAAATATTACTCTAGGGCTACTAAGTAAAAAAACATCGCGTAGAAACCTGTTACAACGTTTCCAAAATTATTATATGAACGCAAAGCCTAATTTACATACGAATTTTAAGTATATTAAATTATTCTCTTATAGTAGGTGAGCTTCGAACCTACATTTTCTCTACATTTTTCATTTGTAATTCACAATTTGCATTCCTCACGTCCTCCATTACGGAATCCCGGAACAGTTGTCACACCTGGAGCTCACTAACCGTTTATGTAAACAAAGTTGAAACACGAGTTAGGCTTGAGGCTTGAGTTACTAAATGTCATTTATTTAATCTTTATTATTTATTTTAAGATTATTTGGTTTCTGTAAAGAGATTTATATATTCCTTAATGAAAAAGTGGATTAGTTCATTTTAAAAGGATTTTCAGTCTTAATGACTGAATGAATGTGTTTTGAGCATAAAACAAGATAGAAACCTTAATGGATTATTTGTTTTTTAATCATTCGTAAACATGTATATAAATAGTGAAATTCTGCGTTAGGTGCGATTCCGAAATGATTAATCTGTTAGAGCTAAATAATTCAGAGTTATAGATGACGTTCATCTAGATCTATTTATTTATTATTTAAACTTTTTTGTACCAGTCAACTGAACCAGTGTACAGAGAAATAAAAACTACTAGGGTACAATGCAGAAAATAAAAAAAATAATAAAATTCAAAACCATGACTAAAGATCTAAAATATATAATACATATTCAAACTAAAATATCATAAGTTAACAAACTTAAACATATACCTTACATACAATATACTAAATATACTATGAACTATAATATACAACATAATATCTGATAAATAATAAATCATTAGGCTATATAATGCGAAAAATTTTAATTTGTCTTCTCGAGAAGGTACACGTTTCATGAACACCTGCTTATTATGAGCACGCTGAAGATGATCAGGCAGACCGTTCCGATTTTATTGCGTTTACTCTGAAAGAGGAAGATAGAAAACCAGTATGGTGTAAAGGCATATATAATCTAAGATTGGACGACGAACGAAGGTTCAAGTTGTGTGTGGTCCTGAGTAAATGAACTTTGGATTTCAGGTACCAAGGAGAAGATAGATCATCTAAGATTCAAAAAAGTTGACTTAATTTTTTGAAATTCGTTTTAACCATTTAAATACCAAAGTTTACAACTAGTAAGCTTTGGTATGCACAAGATTTGAATGTAGCGAGTAGAGAATTACAAGGAAATTAGACATGTCTTCAAAAGAATTTAAAAAAACAATATGTTTCTATAAAATATTTTGTATTGCCTATATTGATAGAAGAGCAGAGCAATGTACAAAACATAAAATAAATATATATAATAAAAATGTAAAACTATCTTGTCAAAAAGTTTCAGGGGTAAAAACTAATGCTATAATTACGTACTGTTACAGTTTTTTTATTTGTAAATGTCGAAATTGTATGTAATATTATGGAGAGTAATTAACTAAATTGATTGGTTGGTTTGGCTTGGTTATAGCTTATTGCTCCAATCAAATATAAAAAAAATCTCTATAACGAAAAAACGGAAATTAATCAGACCTTATAAATATTGTACTTGAATAATATTTACCAGTTAAAAAATTACAGATCTATTTTTTTGTTATATTGTAAGATATAGGAATTTTAATAAAAGTACATGGAAGATGACTTAACGGATAACTTATCATTTGAGTACGGTTAAGAAAGGGCAGAAGAGGTCGCTGGCAACAGCAAGGCCTTAATATTCGTTCGTACAAATTGAGCACATTAGAACTGTGATATGATTTTCATTTTTAAATAATTATGCATACTTGGACTATCCCGGTTACTCGTCTTGATCGGATCGTTAAGAATAGCGAAAATCTCTCTGTCAGACCAACTGGCAGTCGAGCTTTCTGGTCTCTTGCCAAAGCGATCGAGTTGAACTTCTGCCAACCTTCACGGCCTGCTCTGCTGAAGCCGGATGGATCCCTGGCCCACACAGCAACAGAGAAAGCGAATGTACTTGCTTCTCTGTTTGCTGATAATTCGCATCTAGACACTGGCAATGCTTCTCCAGAACATCTTACTCATGCCTGAAATCCGCATCACGAACAAAGAGGTATGGAGAACATTGTGTCGTTTAGATGTGAATAAAGCCAGTGGTCCTGATAGTATACCAGCCATTCTGCTCAAGACATACGCAGGTGAGTTATCCCTTTATTGACACGTCTGTATCGCCTCTCTTTCAAGACTGGAATAGTGCCGGAATCCTGGAAGCTTGCCAACGTGCAACCCGTGCCCTAAAAAGGCAGCCGTGCCGATCCTGCCAATTATAGGCCCATTTCAATCACCTCCATACTCTGCAAGGTTATGGAGCGTGTATTGAACTCGCGGCTTCTAGGTGGAAGGTAACGATCTCCTCAGTGACCGACAGTACGGGTTTTGCCGAAATAGGTCCACTGGGGACCTTCTAGCGTGCGCTACTCATATTTTAGGCGAGGCCATCGAGAGGAACGGAGAAGCAGTGGCCGTCTCTCTGGACGTCTTGAAGGCTTTTGACAGGGTCTGGCATGTAAACCTTTTAAGCAAGCTTTCAGCGTACGGTATATCTCCTGGTCTGATTGGCTGGATAACGGACTTTCTGAGCCAGAGATTTCTCCGAGTAGTTGTTGACGGGTGTTCTTCGGAACCCTTGATAATAAATGCCGGAGTACATCAGGGGTCCGTTCTTTCTGCAACTCTTTTTCTGCTGCACATTAACTATCTGCTGAAGCCCGGTATCTATGGGTATGCAGACGACAGCACGGTTGTAGAAAGATATTTGCCAAGTTCTCGGGCTATTCGAGATGAAGTATAATCTGAAAGAGAAGCCATGGTGCAACGTTTGAATTTCAAACTTCAGGCCTTCCCGCATGGGGCAATGCCAATCTTGTCAAATTCAACGCCACCAAAATGCAGACGTGTTTGTTCACTGCCAAAAGGAGCCCTTTCACCTTGGCTCCTACTTTCCAGAATGTATCCTTGGAATACAGTGACTGGCTTCAGTTGTAAAGCTTAAACATCTCCTCTAACCTCAACTTTGGTCGGTACATTGAGTCCAGAGCAAGAGCAGCTGCAGGAAAGCTTGCTGTACTTGCGATGGTGCGACATTACTTTACACCGGGACAGCTTCTTGTTTTATACAAAGCACAGATCCGGTCGTATGCAGAGTACTGTGGTCACATATTTGCTGGTGCCGCAAAGACTCATCTTGCGGTTCTGGACTCAATTGAGAGGTGAGCGAAGAGGCTTATAGACGATCCCGAATAGGTCGAAGTCGACCTCCACAGCCTTGAACATAGGCGTAGAATTGCTAGTCTCTCAGTATTCTATAGGATACATTCTTTTTTAGTGCGTACAGCGAAGGACTGGAACAATCTGCCTGCGTCAGTATTTCCGGCCAAATATAATGTGAGTGTCTTCAAGAGGAGAGTGAATAGGCTACTAGGTTAATGCGCGTTACCACCTAAGACTACATTCCACTACCATCAGGTAGAATGTAGTCAAGCATTAACCTAGTTTTGTATAGAAAAAAAGGAAACTAAAATATTACTCTAAAAATATGTATTTTTATAGTGTAACGATACGTTCTATATTTAATAGAACATAGATTAAATATGTACTATAATGCGATGGCAAAGAACATCTGGTTCTCCGATGGAAGAAATGGATATCTGGATGGATGATGGATGGAGTTTAAATTACCTGCGCAGGAGCACTGCAAATGTGTCCGTGAAAAAACTGATAGATAAAGGACTTTTCCGTGACGATTGGCTCTCGAGTATATTGTTTATTATTTGGTCATCGTAGAGTCTCCTGACCCTTTTCTCTACTGCCTCTAAAGTTTTCAGCTCGAATTTGCATTTAGTATAAATTTCTCACAGGTGTGATGCTTCATGTAAGAATGCCTTATATATAGTCATCAACGGTTATAATTGAATATGATGTTAAATGTAAGAGGTTAAGAGAATCAAAGCATTTTAGCTAAATGATACATCTTTATCGCACTCTAAGTATACTGCAGATATGTCACAAACACTTTGATTTATTTAAGTTATCATATTAGTATTCTCTATTGTACTTCCTCAAAAGTATAGCAGTCCTTTATAATAGCAAAAAGGTAACTTAAAATGTACAAGAGGTCACCTTATCGCTTATAAGCGATCTCTTACAGGTAGAAGGTTATTGTTGCTAACAGAACCGACACATATATTATACAATCTATATGGCGGAGGGCGCTAACGCACACATGTGCCATGGAATTACTTCTAACCGAATTAAACAATTTCAGTAAATGAGATTAAAGTATACAAATGCGTCAGTTTGACTATTCGTGGTATTTCTAGCATTATGCTTGAGTGTATGGTTTTCTAAACCTTTAAAAACTTTAAATTCTACTCTAAAGACTGATCTATTAAAATTCCAGGGAAATATTTACCGCCATATAATAAAATAACCCACATCTGTATTTATAGTATAAATATATTTCATAATATTGAATAGAATCTCGGGCAGATTGTTACAAAGACAATGAAATCCACAAAAGTCTTCACGTAGCCGACAAAATGTCGCTCACATTTTCCAACCGCACTCGTGTACCTCAGCCTCTCGACCCGCTGAGAGCTCTTCAGAGTACACACGAGAGTGTGTGGGATATTACTTTATTCTCTAGTCATTTTTCAACTAAAAATAATATACACATATATTAAAAATATAGAATTAAAAATAATATAAATGTTTGTTTTCGAAGTTTTAATTTTACCTTGTAATCTATAAGTCTTCTTCAGTATGACACTCTATATTCCTGGAAATATGTACCTTCAGAAGATAGAAGGTTCCAGAAATCCTCTTATCGCGCAGCACCATATAATATTATTTTGTCATACGATATCAAAACTGTCGACAAAATAAGTAATTGTTTAATATTTTATTGTAGGAGAGTAGATATTTTTCTACAAAGAAATCTTTTTTCTTAGTTGGTTAAGCTTATTATATCATACCAGAACTGTCGGCAACATAGGTAATTGTTTTATATTTTACAGTAGAAAAGTGGATGTTTTTTTATTTAGAGATTTTTTCTTAGTTTGTTAAGCTATTATATTAAATGAAATATTCACGCTTGGCCGAGTTCTATTCTATCATATTTATGTAAGCTTAGATTATTTATAAGCAAAAGTGAAATTCAGTCAGCTGTTAAGGTAGATTCCAGTATTTATGAATTATAATCTGTATAAAGTTTCTTATATATTTAATAGATGTGCGTTTTATCGCTCTGTGTCGTTACAAGAGCTTTATAAGTGACGGTATAACATATTTTTTTATTAGCTTTCTATCATGTTAGCGATCTTAACTATAATATTGCGTCTTAGAAGCAACCGACCCCACTATTAACTAGCCTTCAAAATACAAAAAATGGTCCCTCGGGCAATAAAAATAAAAAATAACGAATTTCGTATCTAAAACGATAGATACAACCTACCCTCACTCCATATGTGAAATATACAGCAAAGTATACTGTAAATCTTATCCTCAACAATATAAGGTTTATTATTGTTTGTTAAGACATGCTTCTACAAACACTTTTGCTCAGATACATGTATCTTCTTAAATCCGATATACGAGCCTTCTGATACCCGAAGGCGTACATTGCCTTTCAAGCGATTAACGCCTAAACCTCTTACAATTTAAATTCAACCTTATTTCTTTCAAATAAAGCTCAGCTCAGAATACAATAAATTTTAATACTTATTACTTTTTATTCTAACACATTATATGAAATCTTTGATATAACATGCAAAATAAAATGAACCTTGTGAGTATAAAATAAGCTTTATTTTAAATGTTTCTAGCTTTTCACTTGCGTAGCAAGTGTAGAGATAAATCAATGCAGTTATTGGTATTGGAAAGTGCCCCGGCATATAATTGACCAAAGTTTACTTACATACTTAAAACTTCAAATTGTGCTTGCTTTCATTCGAAAGCTTAAGACCCAGAATGTTCTTATTCAATCAATAATATTATTTATTAAAATCGTGTAGGCATTTGCTACGTCATGTAGCGAAATCGGCGTAAATGTTACGGCGTAGCTTTTCACCAAAATTTGGGACAGTGCCATCTTATGTAGGCTGTTATCACCTTTTTCTTGTAATGATAGCTTTGATGTTTAAATTGACGGATCTCAGGTTTGATACCCGATCAAACATATTAATTAAGAAAATCTGTGATAATTGACACAGATTGCGATTTATTTTTAAAGTGACATATTAGTTAATATGATCAAAGATTTACCAATTACAACATAAATATATTTTTTAATTGACTAAAATATATATATATTTATATTATGATATCTTTCGCAAACAGATAAAGAATATCCAACTTGAGAATAATAAATTCATAAAAAATATTAATTTGAAATTCATTTAATCCTTCATTACACAGTATAAAGTTATGCGCAACATCTGTTGTAAGAGATGTCAGCATAAAACGGACCGGCTTCGAACCCGGACCACTTCGGAATAACAACGAGAAACTATCTAAAATTCTGATTATCTCTACCAATATGTATTCTAACAAAATTAAATAAAACTTTTCATATCGTACGATGTACGTTGCAGGGTATGCTCTACTCTCTGTATATAATTGCTTAGTAAAAGGGCAATGGATTTGTGAATATATTTTAGCAGATAAAACTCCACTGTTAGTTCTAGTAGAGCAAAACTGTTTCAAACAACTTTGAAATTAGCTCCACTTGATTGACATTAGAATTTGGTTTCTATTTTAGTTATAATTCAACTTTAGCCTTAATAGGATTATTTTGCCTAAAAGAAGCGAAACGCTTTTTATTCTATTACTTTTAATTAGATGTTTTTCGTAAAATATATAAATGGTGACGGAGAATTACGATATCCTTATCATCTGAATTTTTTATATAGCAATAAACTCATGTTTTTAATAAAGTATTTTTATTTTAATAACAATCTATATATTGATAAAACATCACCAAAGGCAATACTTTAAACTTGCTTTCTTAAAATTGTATGAAAAAGTTATAACTATGTTTTAAATACATACACACTTAAAATCGCACATCACTTAAAATTAGACATGAACTGGACTTTGATGACCAGAATGAAACTTGTTATGGTAATTATAATGATTTTTACCATGAACACCTCCATTCATTCATCCAATTCCAGAAACTGTTTTGATACATATTTTATATAATGACAGACATCTATTACTTGATGGTAGGGAAGCTGCCGAAATCACTGGTAGTTAATTTTTAAATAAATGCATTTTAATAATATAAAAGACGTAACAGAACATGCCATAAATAAAACGTACAAATTAATAATATCTTAAAATATATACATAATATAATATTCTCCTACCAATATCTACTCTAATGAATAACAAAACTAATGTTTGAATTTCTCTTTCCCTTGGCTTAAAATAATCTCGCAAAAACCTGTCGAGATAAAAAAGATTTACGCAAAAAACTTTATGCTAAGGATAGGTTTAATCTATTTTTAAGGGTTTGTAGTTTTTTTTTTTTTACAATAGTTTATCTCCATATTCTGCTTTGTTGTACCTATTAATCTGATATCTAACCGAAACTAAATAATTTGTAAGAAATCAATATTTACATTTTCAGATTTGAAATTGGTTTATGGACTCGACGTTATTTAAGTTTAGTAAATTTGAACACACTAACTACCACTTTATAAAGTAGAAAAGGGATTCCAGTAATTACTATATTTTGATTGACCAGTGTTTTAGAAGTTATTGTTTTAGCAAGAATATTATAATTTGATGACTGCTTAAACAGTAAACCATTAGATCATGAATTGAATAAAGTTGGAAAACTACAATCTTATACAAGAAAATGAGAGTTTTACGTAACAATCCAATATAAGTAGTTATTAATTATTCGAGGGGGGTGCAACTGAACCATGGTCGTGACAAAACAATGTATGAATATTATCGTACGTGATTCATTTATTAGGTACACGACAACAATAATTTTAATCGGTAATAATTTTTTCCAAATCGAACAAGTTCTAAAATAAAATACTATGTTTAAAACAATAACTACAATTAAATTATTGTACAATAATTTCATTAAATATTCTGATTTAATTTCTTTTATCTCATTCCTTTTTGTAAATATACAAATCTTAACTATACAACAAATTTGCTTTTAAACGCTCTTAGAAGTTTTGTTCGTTTACAGAACGCAAACAGACTAATTGCTTCAAAGGTTAATTACTGAAAAATTTAAGAAAATCCACTAATTACTGACTGAAAATACTAAGGGTTTTCAGCTTGAAATATTTTAAAAACAATATTTTTTTTTAAGGATAAGCCTTTTTCAAGACTCATAATATTATCTCTGATCTTTTGTTTCATGAACATAAAAGATATCACGATTAAACTCTTCTTGCAACTTGTGTTAAACAGCTGTTAAACTTTTTATTATTTGATTGATAAGATGAACATTTTTAGGAACATCTTGTTGCTAGCCAGCTTCTCAGTCCTCCTTCTCGTTGCTCTCATATATATTTTAAATAGTGCTCTTAGAGTTAGTTTCATAACAGCTTTGCAAAAATAAATCAGTTTTTAATATAAAATAAAATAATAATGCCTTAAAAGCAAAATGATATCCACAACCATTTTTAAGTTAAAATTAGAGTAAATGGGATCCAATAAAGCGGTAATCAAACGCAGATTTCTTTACTGTCAGTCGCCGCTCGATATTTCACCAAAACGAGTCTGTTTGTGACAGCGCAGGTCGCAGCCTCAGTGACGGCGGGAGATAATGAACAAATATTCATGGATCGTTTAGGATTAATAACTCTTAAATAAGGATATAATCATGTTTGAATGACTGACGTACAGATAAAAAAACTAACAGTGCTTATTTAAAATAAAGCAGTTATTCTGTTAGACATATTCAACAAATTTATTTATAAACTGAAATTTAATTGAGATTATTAAGGCAATATATATTGCGTTCGTCATCTTTATTGCCAATCACACCAAGGTTTTGTTATCAAAATAAGTGAAGTAATTCGGGTATGAATTTTTTTTTTGAATAACTCTTTTTTGAATAACTCTTTGAATAACTCAACCTCGATTTAGATAAATTATTATTTTAAATTACTGACTAACTACTAGTAAAGTGTAACAAAATATATTAAGGTATTGTCAGACTAACACTGTTTATTTAACAAACTATTAAAACATAACTAGAATTTGTTTTCCGGCTCCGTCCACTAATACAAATATAATATTAATAATTTGAACATCTTGATCAAAGTAACATATGGTTTATATACGGCCAGATAGACCCACTAACAGTTATATATTTAATAATAATAAATCGCTATTAAAAGGACTACAGACACCGGAAGGGTGAGTTCGTCGTCACAGACACGGTCCCTCCTTATATATAATTTACTCACAACAGATCTATTTACATATCATAATATATAGCTATCGGTAATTATTACATCGTTTCTTACCACTGGATAAGATTTTATTTTTTATTTATGGTATATAATATGAAAACTTCAATGACTGTATTGAAGGTTTCATATTATATACCATAAATAAAAAATAGTAGTTTATACAAATTAAATTGATGGTTCTAAAAGTGTTCCAAGTGTATTTTCTCAATCTAACCGCTATATATTATAATGCTTTTCATTACAGTTGTTTCATGAGGTACTTTAATTTGATATTAAAAATAATCATCATTACTTAGGACTACAAATTAAAAGCGAATATTGTATATATTTCGATGACACGTGCGGCACAGGAGAGGGGACAATGGTATTGTATAATATATGATAGTATTGTATATTATGTGATAGTATTGTATATTATATGATAGTATTGTATATTATGTGATAGTATTTAACAGAGTAATGATTTCATTTTAGTTTTTTTGGAATAGTCATACATTTTTTATCTGGGATTTAATGTCTCTGTCTCTATCTCTGTCTCTGATCCCACAAAATCCATTCAAATCCACAAAATTTCTTTCATGGAAACCTTACTTACCCTGCATTTGCGTCTGTTTTATGAACAAATGAAATACACATCCATTAAAAAATCTTAAACATTTAACGTTCTCAGGTCAATAATATAATATTACAATATAATAATTAGAGAAGTCGTCACTCATGTAACAGCTACAATACATATGGTATTAGATTAAAATTTGTCTAATATTTAACTTACTAATTTAAATTGAACTCTCTGACTTCTAGCTAACTTATATCAGTTTTGTGTGTCTTGTATGGTATGTGTTAATATAATATGAATAAATTTATTTTCTCCGGAGGGTAGTTCTCCCCTGGTTGTCGTATCACTAAGTAGATTATGTGAGTTGAGTGACAGCGGTTGACTTCTTGGTTATTGATTAAATATAATATTTTCTAAGATCATCCAACCTACGTCACGTCAAAACTTCTTTAAGTGTACGAAATAATTCTCGTAATTAATTCAAAAAGAAATTCAGGATAAAGACAAGTTTAAAATTATAAAGCAGTATTATAAAGTCATTACTAAAGCATGAAAATATTAACAACTCTCTTAATGAGCTCGAGACTTGGATATTTTAAGCATAATTAATATCAATGTCTTATTAACTGTCCTGTCTTGTCAGTTTGACATTCAGATAACTGACTGGCGTAGTGGTATCAATACTTGCATTTCTGCTCCCAATATTGACACGTCTCAGGTTCGATCTCCGGCCGGACAATAATATAATAATTTTTACCTAGTCTGATCTATGTCTAGGCAGGTGGGTCTATGTCGATGTCTAAGTATCCACTAAATCGTATAAAATCTATAATATGTAAGCTACAATTATAATAATTCTACTCGTTAACTTAATATATACATATCTAAAACAGTCTTAATACAATTAGCAATTTTAGATTAACCAAAATGCAATATAAATTAATATTAAATTCATCAAGGAGTGCGGTAATAAATTTGAGATTTATCTTTTTACGAAGCTGGCTCGCCGCCAAGTTGCTTGTATAAATTACGCCATCTTGTCGTTTATGGGATCCACTTGTATTATGTTTAAATAAAAGTATTTTAAGGGATACTACGTATTCTATATTTTTTCTTCTTTCTCAAGCTTTGAATGGTTTTAGCACCTAAGATATCATTGCTTATTAGATTTTTGTGAACAATTAAATAACTTTTTTATTTAATTCTGTTTTTTTGTGATTTCTGGTGATGTAATAATAAATATGTACATGACAAAAAATGTAATTGTTTTCATTAATAATTGTCATATATTGAAGTATGGAATTGTTGTCATTAATAAATAAATGCCATTAATAATTATTTTAATTAATTGAAGAATGTAAAAATGGAAGGTTAAGTAACCGTTACATAGCGGCTTAGTATGTTCCCGAGGGTGCAATTAGAGCCGTCTAAGGGACAATAATAAAATTGTGTTCAACCCGACTCCATTTATATCAAAAGTGACAGAAACGGCAACGACACCGTCGGTTTAAAAGAAAAATTCTAAACCTCTTGCATCAAACTAAAAATGCACGGATAACAACAAATTAGATAATGATGATGAGTCATGTGGAAAAGTTTAATTATCATCTTGATGAAGAAGGAAATTATATTTGCAGTAAGATTATGAAACTACAAAGAGAAATTCCTCCATTTTGAATGCGGTTAAAATTAGCATCGGTATATATTAAATTATGGTTCTACAAATGCTTTGTGTTTTATTTTATGTGACAGGGGTTTCATATCACAATGGTGTCGGTAAAAGAAGCACACACACACACACACATCCTCAAAACCTCTACTATAATAAACCCTAAAACAGACTAAGTTTAAATACATTTCAGTGATTATTTAAACTAACTAACCGTATACCAACATGAACAGTATAAGAATTAATTAATAAATACCAACTCCAATTATGATTCAATAAATTTTTAACTTAACCAAAACCACTGTTATAACGAATATTTAACAGATTGAAATAATTTACTACAATTATCGGAAAACCAATACAATTTACGGGAAACCATTATGTAATTAAACTAAATAACTAGGGTAATTCGATTATTAAATAACAAATCCAGGCTTGGAGTAGGTATAACTTTTATTAGATATCTATTATATATTGTACAAAAATATTTATAATAAAAAATGGTACCCGTAATATGATACGATGGCTCAGGTTGCCACCGTGCTGAAAGTTTTATCAAAGATAGTAGGTTCGAGGATAGCTTGATATTTTTATAGGCATCATAATTTTACATAATATAGTCACATCAAGTCACAAAATAAGGTTACTTACTTAAATGTTTCCGTCAAGTCACGGTCAAATTATTGTTTCTAAAAACAAAGACAAAGAGATAAAAAAAAATGATAAAACATTACTCGTATTAAAGAAAAAGACAGTATTATTTGAAGGGTAAAAATATGAGTATTCAAGGGTTTTGGAGTGAAATAGGCTCGAGTCTCGACCGTACGCCATAGACTTATAGTGGCATTAACGTGGCCATGACAAAGAATAAAAAACAATAATATAGATACTGCAGTTATGACAATTGCAGTATTATAAAATTACGTGATTATCAACCTCCGCCTGCTCTGTATCAAACACAGCATCGTAAGAAATTCGCCAAACGACCTATATGAAATCATTATCTCATACATTAAGGAAAAGCAACTCACTTGAATATTAAAATGTTAATTATTTTATAAATTTTATTTATAACATTTCTGACATTTAATTCCAGAAACTTGACTTTGAATATATGATTTTTTGTTCATTTGCACAGTATTTTACCATTTCAGTTGTTAAACATTTTTGACATATTATAAATACGATCTCAATCATCTAGATAGTAAGTTGTAAAAGTATTATAATATTTAAAAAATAATCTATCTTTGAGGCCGGTATAGGGATAAAACAAATAGACGCATCTACAGACACACGCGTGTGTCGGACACGTCGTTTGTCAAGCGGCGCCGGACCTCTTCCTTTTGATGTCGAATTAACGCAGAAAGGGTTCAACTATAATATATTATGACGTTCATGTTTTAGTATATTATACTTACCCCTTATATGACTGAAAAATAGGAAAAATTAGGATTATTTTTTTACAATTCAAAGTTTCTTAAATCTTTGTTTTATTTAATGAACCAAATTATATTAATAACTATTTACCACACAAGTAATTTTAACACTTACCTGGAAATTATTATATCAGTAACCTTTATTTTTCCTGGGCCGGTTTGGAGGAAAAGAATTTTGAATGGATTAAGTATATTACAATTCATTGTTAAGGGATTTTAATATCTCCTCAGACTTTATACACTTAGTGTATCTAGCTATAATATATAATACACTGCGTTATATATATTACATATAAAAATGAAATGCTGTTCGTTAGTCTCGCTAAAAGTCGAGAACGACTGGACCGACTTTATTTTTATTTGTGGAAGTCTAGGTAAGGTTTAGAAGGTGAGATTTTTTTTTAGAACTGCTAGGAATTTTATATAAACAACAAGTTTGTTTATCCTTTATCATGGATTGATTTTCGATGATCATCGATGTTGGACAACAAAACATCGATGTTTTAGAATCGTTACATTTATTTCTCTAATCTAAAATTTCTTCAAGTGAGGATGTGAAGCAAAGTTTTGTAAAAAAACTTGGTGTTTTTGTTTTGAAAAATGAAATAAACATAAAAAATAAAATTGTTATTGCTATATAAGTGTCCGGTTTCAGGTTCCTCGCCCGTGGTTACGGTAGTTAATTATTTTGGGGTTCGGTAAGCGCTTAGGACAATCCTCTTTTTGCAACATGGGTGATCTCTACTTTGTCAAAAAGATGATCTTGGTGCAGAAGTTCAGTAATAAAATTGAAAGAATAGTTTAAAATGAATAGCAAATTTGAATAGTTATATTTTTTTAACTACATATTAATTCTCAGGAGGTAAAAACTAAACTAAATTTTGGCTAACTTCTGTTAACTGTCTATCAGATTATTATTATGTAGCTTGATAAATCTAAGGTTTTGTCACTAATTAAATTTCTTAAAGTAAACATAATACTTGACATTTGACAAATTTGACAATCATCAAATATGTCGATCCTCTTTATCGACCGATTCCTCTTATGACTAAGATTGCATATTTCTTTGTGTGTGAGGGTAACAGCTATGTGTGCGATTCGGTGATCCTTTGTGATAGTGACATTTCAAGTTAAGTGCTCTTTTTTAGTTGTTTTTTTTGTGATAATGACACTTTACCACTAAAAAGTTCGCGAGACCTTTTTTGACTTAGTTCAATTACAATTTACGACGCCATGAAGAAGACGACCTGATGACCAGGGAGAGACAGATCAAGAAGAAAGTCTTATTGCTATGTCAGAAATTTCATGACCACTTTCAACGTATTATACCACAGTTTTTTGTAATAATCAAGTTTGTTTTAAAATAACTATCAGAAATATTTTTAACGAATCTTTAAAATGCAATATTGGCGGCAAAAATAAAGATGTCGATTATCTCAATGCGACCATTCAGAATTCAGAATTTTCTCCAGGGCCAGTTGCTTTCCTTCTAATCAGTTGACACCGTTATCAACCAAGATGACGGTAATAACTTATTTGTATTAATTAATAGACACTTGACCACAACTGTGTATTAATTTATACAAAAGTTTAGCTTTTTTTATTTATCAATGTATTCAGTACAAAGTCTGCCGGGTCAGCTAGTGTATATCGGTATATATATACCGATACCTACATTGACGATACCTTACCTTATATTGACGGAGACAAAATATTTTTTTATATCTTTTTCCTGTTTAGTTCATCTATTTACATTTGAATGTTCGCTCATTACTTAAAAACTAATAAGGATAACTTTAGAGAGACCTTAAACTATGATTTAAATTTATTAAGTTTGAACGTTTTGAAGTTTTTCGCACAGTTCTATTTCTTATAGGTAAATATAATTCCAATATATTTCTTCTATATAAGGCCAGGCTATATCATATCATAAGTTATCATCACCTTGCGATAACTGAGCACAGATGGCGTGAAGGGCCCCGAGGGCGGCGGGTAGTTATGAACCCTTCAAACTAGCACTGTATATACTTTACTGTATTACCTTTAGGTAATAAACTTATTGAGTAAAGGTAAGTAGGTACCCACACTTGTTTACCTTTCAAACTGTTGGATAATCTTTTCATTTAATTGTGATTTTGTAGTCTACCATGAGTAAATTGAATTTAATGCTTAATTTGTAAATTCGAAATTGAAACTATTTCTGATCTACGTTCGACTCGTGCTACGAATAACAAAGATAAAAAATTGCCTTATTTACTTAAAAAGAACAGATTCGAGAATCAAAATCAGATCAGATCTGGTCTGAGTTCACAAAAAGGAAAATAATACGAAATGAAAAGTACAATCTAAATAATTAAGGTTTTAATATTTTGCACAATATACATCATATTTTGAAGTTATGGCTAACAACTTTTAAAATAAAGTTTTTGTCATTTTGAGATAAAAATATATATTTAAAATGTCTAAGAATTCAGTTTTCAAAGTTTTCTGTTAGATACAGCGTATTTAAAGTAGGGAATGATTCAACATAGATCCCTGTAAGCAACATAGACCCGTTCTTGTTTACGTCATTTTATATTAATCACCAAAACATATGCAAAAAATAAATACATTTATAAATAGAGGATTATTTATACAATGTGAGTAGAATTTTTCGCAGTTTTCTTCTAAGGGGAATCCGGTATTTAGAAACATCTGCTATCTGGACGATTCATTTAAAAACAGCCTTTTCGGTTTTAGAAATAAGGTATATTTTGTTGTGGATTTTTCAAAGCCATTCATCCATGTCATATATTTAAGATATAAAACTCTTGTATTGTTTCAAGTTGAAGTTATTGACAAATGGTGTATTTATAACACTAAAATAAAAAATATACAAGAATATCCCACCTTCCCCCAGCATTGATACAGAATTTTTTCCAACTATTATTCATATTACAGCCAATTAACTCAAAATGAACTATGGTATATACATATAAAAAGTCAAGAAATAAAGTTAAGTTTTTTTTATACAAGAATTGAATTCCAGACCAGACAGATTTATAATCAGAATATCCTAAGTCTAAGCCCAGCTCCGACAAATTAGAATTAAAGGGTATGTCGCGACCAGGTATACCCCTTCTGTACCCCATTGAGACAGATTGATGAGAATACAGATTACTCCTAACATATAAAATGATTTAGATTTATCTCTGTTTGTCTCTTAGTACGGGGATTATATTTTCTTATTGGCGTTATCTTTCTCCCTAACTCTATTGTTATGTATTTATATGAATAACTGCTGTAGTTCCTACAGAAAATTGTCCTTGTTTAATCCAACATATATACTAAACTCATTCCCAACACGGAACCTATTGTTTAATATTTATTCTAATTCAGAAAACTTCGCAAAAAGACGACTCTAAGTTTCATCGCAATCAGATGAGCAGTTTAGTATACACAAGGACAAATACCCTAAAGCTATTTTTATATAATACTGTACTACTTTAATTCAAAAAAGTTTCTACACAATGGCAATGCATATTTTTCTGACTGAAAACTCCTCGAGCATTCCCAGATAAACTAAGTTTCATATCAATCGGTTGATTTTATTAACGTATTTAAGTACAAACATAGAAAACATTTATTTTGATATATGATTATTCCAATGTGCGGTAGATTTAATAATAAAATGATTTAACAGTAAATTTGAGCTCTATAAATGTGTTAAATCAAATAAATCTGAATGTATTAATACAAATAAATACATTTATACAATCTGTTTGTAATTATCAAAGTTCAAACATGGCAAGTAATTAAAAAAAAAGAAATATTTTTTTAAATGTTCTATTAATTTGTATGTCAAGGATAAAAAAGATGAATTATTAGATGTCAAGTGTGATGTGTGTCAAAAAGATTATCTTTATTTTAAACGAAAACTATGTAATAAATATAAATTTAATATGTAGGTATTAGCTGTTAAATATCTGGTTAACATTAATTTAATTTGAGTAACAATTTAATTTCAATACTACTACTACTTAAGTAAGTTATGAAAACCAACTTACTTAAAATATTTCAGTCAATATCTCAAATGGAATCTGTTACAACTTACTTCCAATTGTTATAATATTATTATAACAACTAATTTACATAGAGTTTACAAAATACACGATTCTATTGATTCTGGACTAAACATTAGTTTCGACATTATTTCGTTCATACAAACAGACAGATTAGGTATAACTTTATTATAAACCATGAGTGCCCGTGAGTTCATCCACGAAGACTCTAAAAATAATAATATTTTTATGGCTAGGAATACAAACCATAAAAATATTATTCTCGATTATTTTGGACGTATCTACCGATACATCAAAATCCTTTAATCCGTTTAGACTGTAGCAGGGAACAGAAAAAAATTATACTAAATTGGCTATATTTCTATTAATATACGTATATTTGAATAACATAATACTCCTTCTAAAGTCGTCAGGTAATAAGATGAATTTTCACAAATAATTACGTAAAATTCTGTGAACCAAACGATTAAAAACAGAATCTCCTGTGGCAATTATTTATCGCGCTACAATCTATGTTGTGTCACAGACAAAACCACGGGCACAAGTTAGTATTTCTATAGCCTATTTGTTATTCTGGTACACAAGCTACAATATTGCCAAGTTGCATCAAAATCCGTTCTGTAGTTTTTTCGTGATTGAGTAACAAACTTCCATCCATCCAAACATCCAAACAATTGCACTTTTATATTAGTCAGATGTATAAAAAAAATTTTACATCATACAACAAATTAAGTATAGCTGATCCCTTAACTACATTAAGTTCATGTATCCCTAGATAATTATTCTCATTCCCACATCTATAGAGATATTTTGATAAGGCATTTTAAATACTAATGTTAGGCTTCAGGGTTCAATTTCATTATTTGTATTTTATTTTTAGGGCGGACGGGAGACTAGCGATTTTGGGCAGATTTACCTGATGATATATATTTTTAATCTATTTTATGATCATGAAATGTTATTATGGTTCTTGTCATAGTAATATATTTAAATGTATCTTCTAATTTCAATAGTATAGAAACAACGACCATACAAAAATAATTGTCTTTAAAGTAATAGTTTTTTTTTCTAGGAGAAACACAGTCCTTTATAAAAAAAAAGTTTAATACCTTATAATCAATTTTGTGTTACAAAATGTTACAAATAATGTTGTATAATAAAAGAAATTCCAACACATTGAAAATATTCAATAAAACCAATTATACCTTTGAGGGCTTTGAAACACAATAAAAACATTATAATTGGAGGGAAATCGTTTTAACTCTGCACTCGACTTTAATAGAAGGGACTTTGTAGGGAATTTAAAAAGCTTTTAATAAAGTGCTCTATACTGATGTAATTATAACGTCGTTTCGATAAAGCGCTTGAAGCTTGAATAGTGCTTGAAGAGCCAATTAGACGTTAAATTAATCTTGCTTTGAAGACAATACATTTTTTTGTTAAGTTTGTTTTGGATTACACTTTTGCACAAACTAGCATTTTTTATGGAATAACAAAATATATGTTTTTATAAATATAATGTAATAATTTTATACAAGTTTCCTATATTAGATAAACTGACATTTTTAATTAGGTATACTATAAAACATTGTCGTGCTACTGAAAATAGCATTAAATTAACGCCTGACGTTTTACACCGAGCAATAATTTGAAACCGCAAATTGTGCTCAAATTAAAGGCTAGGCGCTTCACTGATTAAACACTGGTTTTTAGGTGCCGTTTAATTAATACGCCGATGGCATGTTCGCTGAATGTGGAATTGAACAATGGTACTTCAATCATTTTGAAAATACTCAAATACATAAAGAGGTTTATTATTTTAATCACCAAGAAGCAAAAAACATATATTAATATAAACACGTTTGACCAGTTTGAGCTTTTTTTTCATAAAATCAATATATCACCACCATGAGGATATACTTCGATGATATCATGGTGTTTGTGATGACGTAACCACGAAATATAGACAAACAAGCTTCTTAATTATAGTCATGATCGATTAATTTTGGTTTTGGTTATTTTTAATAGGTAACTGATCTTATTTATAATTCTATAGATTATATTAAAAAAATAATTTACCCTCAATCTTGTAATAATACATTTTCAAAAATCTATATAATAAAGGAACAATATAATAATATCATACATATACGTTTACTACAACCTTAAAATATTTATAATATATCAGTATTTTTGTTTCAGAACCTTTAGGCCAGTGCTCCCCAATACCAACTGCACTCCTTGGACTCACTGGATTCCACACAACGTTGGGGAGTTCGTATACCATAGTTCAAAGAAACATTAGATTTCGTTGCATATATTAACAGAAAAATAAGGAATATTCTAAAAAATATCTGATGATGATGATACCCACATCAGATGGATTTCCCGAGAATCTCAGCTACAGAGGAGATGTACTAGATGCTGAATTGATCTTCCTCTTGGGGTTTTCCCTAAGAGCTAAAACCACCTCATTCTCATATCTCCTTATATTGTAGATATCAGTGAGAAAGAGTGCCTAAGAGGTAGACTCATTTGTTCCAACTATATATCCATATAGATAATAAGAACGCAGTGTCACCATGATTACCTATTATAACGTTCTCTGACTATACTTGGAACAATAGGTAATAATAAAATGCCAATGTATTGTCTACCTGTTACAAATTTATTTCTTAACTATTATACCACTAGTTTTATAATAATCATCGGATTTTAAATGCTATATTATTATTTTAAGAGAATAGTACATAGACATGTACCTAGATGTGAGTGTGATAAAGTGTCAATCTGTCAATGAATATCGCCTCACAAAGCGCAGTTAGTCTGTCTGTCCTTTGTAATTACAGACAAGGATAGACAAGGTCGATACTTCAAATAGCCACTTTTTGTGCAAAGCAAAGATTATCGTGTTCTTAGATTAGATTGGCTGTAGTCTTAATAATATTTAATACATTACAAATGAGTGTATTATACAGTATATCATACTTATGCTAGTAAATCATCTTTTAAATACTAACATCAGGTTACCTGATGGGATTTCTAATCGGATTTTCACACTCTTTAAATAAAATATATTTGTCCTAGGTTATATACCTTCCTACGGTGAAAACCACATGTTAATCAGTTTAGCAGTTTTAACTTGAAGCAATCAAACAGAACAGTTTTAACAGTCAAACTGAAAAACCAACAAAGTAAAATATTTTTTGTAATAACATTGCTTGCCCATTGTAGTTATATTATTATTAAAAATATACTTTGTATATTTTACAATAAAGTCCCAGGTTTAATTCAGTTGTTTGGTTTTAGTTTATAAATTATAATTAAATTGATAACAGTGTTATTAAAGTGATGATCTTGATAAAAAAAGAATTAGTCAGGTCTCCAGCGCGGCGGTAGGTATAGAAGTAAGCGTTCCTTTGGGAAATTGAGGAAAATCACGCTATTTACATACTGTTGATAAGATGTAAGGTATTATTATTCTTCTCATTATATAAAAAAAAATACTTTTACGTTTCCAAAGCAGACTTTAGTTGCAGCTTTTCCTTTTTGAATTTAAATTAACGGACAAAAGCAAAAACCTCAGTTAGTAGAGGAAACTATTGGTTTATCTTTTACTGAATATCTATGATTAAACTCAAATATATATTCTTAAAATAAATCTTTTAAAACCTAACTTTAAATACGTTTTTTAAAAAAAAGAGCTGCAAATGTCCACTTGCTAACTTTATAAATTGGTACAATTCTTATATCATGTAGTTAATGATCAAATATAACGTATGAAAATAGCCCTTAATCTTTATACGTAGAGATCAGAACCGTGTAACAAGATAGGATTTATGTAATTGCTATCTGTTACGTAGGGATTTTGTAAAAGAGTATCGGAAGTATAAATTCCGAATAGATTTTCCAATTTTTCGTACATTTGTTCGGGAGGAGCGCTAAAATGCCTACACAGTTTCTGACCTTACCAGACGAATATACATATATTGTTACCTAAGCCGGTATAACTTATATTTGTTTCTTATAATGTAATAAATAATTTATTATTAACGTCTGTTTTACTTGAACTATCGTGTCATTACTCACTCTGCTTGATGAATTTAGCGTTTAGCATATTATTTTTTCATTCATTTTTTCGTTCATTTCATTCATTCAGATTCATTGCTTTTTAAATCCTATATTTTTTTTATTCTAGCATTATATCTTTAATAACATTGACACAAAACCACAATAAAAATTTACAAAAAGTATAATGTTATAAAATATAATGCT
This sequence comes from Napeogenes sylphis, assembly GCA_959347405.1. NCBI lineage: Eukaryota > Metazoa > Arthropoda > Insecta > Lepidoptera > Nymphalidae > Napeogenes > Napeogenes sylphis. The sequence continues at coordinate 34,290,632 of OY365783.1, read as the reverse complement.
ATGTACACATATCTTTATAAACTAGTATTTAACAATGCATTGAAATAAAATATAGCAAACTATTGAAAGTGTCAAATTCAGAATATGGGAAATGTAGATAAAGCTGCTTCTTTTTTTAGTTCAATTTATAATTCTGATAATTTTTTTCTTACTTCAAAGCTCTTCTGGAGGCCATGCAGACGGAGTAACAGGAATATATAGTTGTTAAATAGTAATAATAATTATTAATAAAACTAATATTATAATACAAAAAATCATACACATGTTATATAAGTTTTAAATATCACGATAAATGATTAGCGGGGGAAGCAACAATTGTCGATACTATATCTCAGTTGCCGAACTGAATAGAAAGTATCAGGTCAGAATTATGATCGTGTTCATAATTTTTTATACTAATACATTCGCTATTTATTTAAAATTAAAATTACACTTTAGAATCTTTTGCAAAGTAGATATTCCTAACAAAAACAAATAAGTACTAAAAATGAAGGAGAAAATAAGAAATGCATTCACAAAATAATAAAAGAACTAACTTAAAAAATATTAAATCAGATCTGTCAGAGACAAGTAACATTTTAGGCACAGTGCAGGTTCACGCGCTGTCGCATTCGAGTCGCCAAATAGTCGCCGCATATAGGGCTCATACACACTATATGCGATATAAGTCAAAAGTTACATTAGTTATTACTTAAATATTTATATTTATACCATTACCAGCACAAGTCATGTAACTATAAGAATATCGTTGAGTCACAACAACTTGTGTTTTTAATTTAGACATTTAATAAGAATGTGTCACATTGTGTACAAACATTCATGTCATCATTTTCATTACATCAAAATTCTTCTAAACTTTAGCGCAACTTACATTGAAATCCTTTTCGTTTAAAAGATCGAAGCAAGCAAACGCGACTTGTAGCTATGTTTTATTCTATTTATACGTAATCATTATACAAAAATTCCATATTTCACACAGGAAATATAACACTAAGAACAAACAGACAGAGGTGACAAATGATAAAGTACATTAAATGATTCATCTGTTCTAATCACCTGACTCAAAGTAGGTATCGATGAGAAAAACGTGTTCCAGTGGCTTTATTTGATTTTCGATTAAGTTTTTCCAGTTTACGTTGTTTTGTCAGTTACTTCGTGCGACTTATAACTTCTTAGTAAGGAAAAAGAAGCTTAAAGAATAATACAATTTTATTAATTATAAAATTAAGCATTAAAAATTACAACCATAAATAAGTAGATAGATTAAAGTCTCACTTAGTGTTATATGTTGAATTTCCAAGAATTATACAAATTAGTTATTTATTATAGAAGTATGTGTCATTTAATTTCTAGATACATCTTACATAAATATAAATGTAATCAAAAATATCAACCTAGCGCCACTTGTTACGCTGAAAATGATTCAAGCATACAACCAAATAAGAAACCAATTTCTCAGAAACAAACGACCGCTAAAGACGCATTAGAAACCACAAATATATTAATGAATAAACCACAATCACTGCACGTAACACAGAACAGTAAGATACCTAATACTGTTATAATATCACAATTGAAGTGCTTAATATACCTATGTCGATTTATTTACCAGCTTAAGGGAGTAAATGATCTATCGTGTATCTGATAAATTATTAAGAGATTAATAGTTTTAGTATATGATAGTCCTAGTATTGACTGACTCGAACGGCCGTTAAAGTAGGTAAGTTAGGTAGACTACATCTATCTAACATTATTTTAACTGTATTCAAAATCGAATTATGAAATTTTACATAAGCAAATACCGAAGAATGATCTTTTGTAGGCATATCAAATTGATTGACATCCGTCACTACACATGCACATAAATGTGCGCTCGCGCAAGCCATTGAAATAGTATGGGAAGAAGAAAAACATAATCATTGTTAAAATTGCCAAACAATTCTACTATGGTGCATATTAGGCAACTCAAAACATACACGAAGATATTAACAAACACGAAGTAAATATATTGAAGTTTTAAATTTACTGATATTTTTATAATATTATTAAACAACTTAATGTCGCCGCGCCCCTAACTTCCCTTCGTTCGGAGTTACTTCATCCGGACACGTTTGTCACATGCACCCGTGAAGCCGCTCGCTTATACTACACTATTTTGATCCTTGCCTTTATCAGCATAAAGCCTATAATACTTTAAGCCTGTTTTGAAAACTACGAACATAAACATGCAAACAATTTTGAACTCTAAATATAAACTATTCGAGTGTATATTTTTTTGAACGTGAATGAAAATCCTATGAATAAATTGGTATAAAACTTTGAACCCTATAGTCATTGCATTAAGAACTGTTTCTGTTGGGACATAGGATTTATCGTGGAAGTCGGAAAAACTTGCCAGTTTCATAGCAGATTACATTTTTGGGTTAGTTTTGACAAAATGTTTTTACTTTTGTAGCTTCGTTTGTATTTTTGTGTTTTTTTCGATTGGCTTTGGTTAAATTTATTTGGAAAACAATTCTAATAAACTGACAAAGTTTGTTATTCTCTTTTTATATAAATAGTATAATACATATTTTATAGAATAATTAGCTTTAGATCATTGTCATTATTTGTTATATTGTCTGAGTGTCTGTCTGTTAGTTATCCTAAACCCCTGAACGACTTGACCGGTTAAGGGCATATTCAGTAATGTGTTTGTTTTATCGAGGCGAATGCGATTGTTGGAGCCGATAGATGGCGCAGCAGTCAACTAATTAATGATACTATATTATACACATTGTTTGTTGGTTTTAGTACAGAAAATGAATATAATTTAGTACAGAATATTTCTTGGACGATTTAAACCTAGTATAATAAATTAATAGAAATATTAATATAATAACATAATATTTTATACCCAACTAAGAAAGTAAATATCATTACAGTTCGGAGGTCTTCGGAGACAATTTAGTATGTTCTAACGATCTAGAAAATTGCTTTTATAAAGTTTCTTGATTTATTTTTATTGACTCCATTATTTGAGGAAGTGTAGGAGATTAGACGAACTATTTCACATAATAGTAGTCTACTCTTAAAACTAAAGTTGTTAATATAATGGTTTCAATAAGACATAAGTATATGATACATACTACAAATATGTATTACAGTACATTAGTTATATAAAAAAAAGTAGTCTTCCCCATTCTTTGTCATGTTATTGATAAGGAGAGGTTTTCAATATAAGCTAGTTAGTTAGTTAGGTACAACTAGTTATTAAGATAAGAGTAGAAATATTATTTAATTATAAAATGTCATATTATAGTCGGCATTAATCAAATATATATCTCGGAGTTGGGTCTTGGTTACACGATTAGTAAGAAAAAAATTACGGGTTTGTATTTGCTTTTTTTAAATATACCGTTAGTGAAAAACTTTGAAATGTGTTCCAAATGTTTCAACTACCAGAAATGTTTTTCGTCTATTAAAGTTTTATTATCATCATTACGAGATCTTATACAAGATCTCGTATCCTTGGTTGATATCGTATCTCGTACCTTGGTATCAATATACTTTAATGTAATTTAAATATATTTCTAAAATAAATAATAAAATGTCATGGTACCTCGCTTATCTCAGAAAGTGAAAAATCAATTTTCATTTCAATTTAATTGACAAATGTGTATTATATATTCTCTCTTCTTTTTTTAACATATTTTTTTTATTGAATTTCCAAAGGAAAAGATACGTTAAAATCTTATTGCAACTTATATCTAATCTATAAACGAACTCTAAAAAGTAAAGTGGCATTTTCCTGCGATATTCGTGCGTCTTCAAATGGCGGCCGTAAAAGCAAATGGAGGCACTTTATTTAACAAGGTTTAATGTTGATCTCGGGTGTCTTGTCACCAGATCGGTGTATTTTAACTTCTAGCAAAAATCTGCAACTTGAATGCAAATATCGAACATTTAAATTTTATTTAAAGCGTTTTAAATTATCTATTTAGAGCTTATAAGTACTAATAACAAAACTGTTATTTAACATACATATTACTTTTTTTGTTATGGTACGTCCTTAAACCTTACCCATATCACATACCTATAACGAAAGAAATTATTCGGTCCCTCGGATTTCGTTACAAAGAGATAACTCTCTATCCTCCTGAGTCAAATATTTTGGGGTATATTTTATATATTTTATATGAGACAGGGTTGCAAATATAAGATTCATCTCAAGGTAAGAGTACATAAAGGTAATATGTATATATATATATATATATATATATATATATATATATATATATATATAATTACATTTAGGTACTCTAAAGTCTTTGAATAATAGAAAAGGACCCGAAGAAAGAAAGGGAGGCTCTTTTGGGTTTTCGGCTCATTCACTCATAGTACGAAACGAAGTTATAATATTCGTTGGTACTATCAAAATTAAAGGTGTTTATAAACGATTATAGGCGAAAAAAGTGAGTGAAAAAGAACGAAAATCTAATAGACAAAATGCCAATCATAGTACCCGCATGATGGCACGTATGTGATGACGTCATAAACGCCGTGACTCGTCTTATAGTAAAACATTTTTGGGGCCTTTTAGTCTTAATAATAAATGTTACATATGTATGTGTGTCTGTATATTAATTATGAATATTTTATTTCATGTACATATTTTTTTAACATATTTAAATTGTATTTTACGAACAAGTGATAAAAAACTAGTGTATGTGAAAAAATAATTAAAACTAATATATATTAAGGTTGTTTAAATAGATACTATTTCTCATTGGCCTAATTTTGGAGTCAGGGAAGCCGGTGTCATCGGATATCATATACATACAATAGAGGCAAGACATTAGTGCAGCGTGTACACTGCGGGGGACGCATACAAATAGGGCCTGATTATAAGGCTGAGTGTTCACTATACATAAAAAGTTATAGCAAAAGCTTTGGGTTATACTAAAATATTATACCGACATATCATTGCTTACGTAATAAATGTTATGTATTTCTAAAATTAGTGTAGTTTCCAATCCAAAATTAATGTTTTGGATGTCTTAATTTAATCTGTTTCTTGTAGCATGAGGACCTAATCAAGAACTGAACACATGTAAATATTGACTGACTGACAATTGGTGACCGAGGTTTCTAAACATCTAATCAATCGGTAACCAGAATCAGTTTGTTCGTTGGAATGATAAATATCACAAGTGATGATTGATTTAAATTGAAAAAATAACTTCTGTCTGTCCGTATATGCATATACGGATTATTCTTCCATCTTTATTATCGGAGGGCATTAAACAGTGTGCCAAATGAGTTATTCAGATTTTATTCTAGTTTTTTTTATTAAAAAGCGGACACTTTTGTTTATTTATTAATTATGTAGTTTTTATGACTTTTTTAGCTTTATTTATTTGTAACGAGTTCATGTTGCCTATTGTAACTATTTTTATCAGTAAAGGAATTATTATTATTAATATTATTATTTAATAGAATTACACGAGATTCCATATATGGAACCAAGATGTTATAGTGACCTTCCTCCTTATTTTTCGAAAGACAGTTGTGGGAGTTTTATTTAAAAGTCTGGTGAAAGTTTTATATTGAAATGAGCTTTTGAGGACTTTTTATATACCATATTATATGTCACATAAATCTACAAAAAAATCTATTTCTGTGACATTATAACCTCCAAGTGTTCTTTTTTCAATTTTCTCTGTGAACGCCGCTTAACGGTGGTCATCCGAGGGCTCCCCGTGGAGCTGACTACTGAGCGGATTTTCGAGGACCTTAAGTCCCAATCGTTTCCCGTCATCTCGGTGCACCACATGTACTGAGCGACCACTAGGGTCCCGTTCGATCTCGTTCTCGTCCATCTCGAGCTTTTCCCGGAAGGAAAGCAAATTTCTAACGTCAAGGCATTCTGCCAACTCTCCGGCCTTAGGGTCGAACCTCCACGCGGTCGCGGTTTTCCTGGTCAGTGTCATCGCTGCCAGCTCTATGGGCATTCCCAACGTTTTTGTCACGCGCGTCCATGGTGCGTCAAGTGCCTGGATGACCACGCGACAGCCGACTGTCCGCGGAACGGACCGGTCCCTGGGGATCCTACATCATCTACTACAGAAGGTCTCTTCATTGCACTCCGCTCGATCCGTCCCAACTAGTTAACGTAGAAGCGTCATTATGTCAGGTGGGTATGACGCGCAATCAGTCGATCGTACTAGCACCCGTCTATCTTTCTCCCAATAAAGCCTTAGTTGAGGGGGACCTTAAGTCTTTACTCCAATAAGGTAACACAACCATTTTGGCCGGCGATCTAAATTGCAAACATCCCCGCTGGAACTCTACTGTCGCAAACAGTAGAGGAAATCTCCTTGATAGGCTAAGTTACAAGGCTGGTCTCGACTTCGAGATCACCGCGCCTTTGAGCCCCACGCAATACTGCGACACAGACTTCCGACATGACAGACCCGACGTGCTCGACATAGTACTCTTGAAGGGCGTGACACTCCAGTTACGTTCTATCGAGACGCTATCCGAGCAATACTCTGACCATCGACCGGTCCTATTTCAGCTAGGACCTCCCCCCCTAGGGATCCCGCGACAAAAACAATTAACTGGAAGAAACTTCCATTCCCCCGTATCAGCGCACTTCGACAAAATTCCTGATCAGCTTACATCGGTTGAAAACGTTGTTTCAGCCGACTAACTTCACAGAACATTTGGTAAACAGCATAGGAAAGTCCTCGAGGAAGGTCCGAGTGAACTTCGAGGGTTACTGAGCACTCCCTTTATTACTGGACATTAGAATTCTCATCACCCGTAAAAACGCCGCGATTAGAGCCCATGACCGATACGCGACAGATAACAACCGACGGGGGCTGCGCCGTCTCCAGAGGGAGTCGAGACAAGCTCTCGACGACTTCAGAGATTGCGGCTGGGATAGGACGCTTGCGGCGCTCTCTCCAACACACCAGGCATTCTGACGGTTGCAGAGAGCGTTGAAGGCGGACATTGTCTCAGATATGCCTCCCTTGGTTGGACCTAACTCCGCCATCTCGTTTGACGACCTTGACAAAGCTGAGTGCTTAGCCGACAGTCTAGAGAGCCAGTGTCGTCTGTCTGCTCAATCGGTTGATCGCGATCATTTTGAAATAGTCGACAAATCGGTCAATATAATGTGTTCTCAGCCACCGGTCGGTCCGCCAATCATGGAAACGACCCTAGATGAGGTGACGTCCATAGTTAGGGCGCTTCACGCCAAGAAATCGCCAGGTCCCGATAGGATCACTAACAAAGTAATAAAGCTCCTTCCGCCTCTTTTAATTTACCTATTTGTTACCATTTTTAACGCTCTACTGGCCGGTTACTCGTTTCCGGCCTAGTGGAAAGAGGCCATAGTGATAGGGTTCCATAAGCCGGGCATCTGCCTAGTAGTTACCGTCCCATTAGTTTTCTTAGTTCCTTGGGGAAAGAATATGGGAGAATCATCCTCTGTAGATCGGAAGTCGAGAGACTCAAAATCATCCCAAATGAGCAGTTCGGCTTTAGAGACACACATTCATGTTCCCATCAGGTGCAACGCCTCACGGAGCACATACTTATAGGGGTCACTGTGAGGGCCAAGTAGCATAGGACAGAAGTGCTCTTTCTCGATGTAGCTAAGGCGTTCGACAGGGTCTGACACAATGGACTGGTGTACAAGCTATACCAGTTGAAGGTGTCGGACAGACTCGTAATCATCATACGGGACTACCTGTCGAATCGCTCCTTTCGCTACAGAGTGGAAGGCGTTTTGTGAACCCCCCGCCCCATCAGGGCGGGTGTCCCCCAGGGTTCAGTTCTCTCGTCCATCCTCTACTCCATCTATGCTAGCGATATTCCTAGGCCGCGACCTAAAGTGCACCTTGCCATGTACGCAAGGGAAGACGATACCGCGCTTTACACTTCCTCTAAGGATCACTGGGAGATATACCAACGTCTCCAATCCGCAGTCGACTCCCTCGAGAGTTGGCTGTGGAAATAGCGGATCAAGGTAAACCCTGAGAAGAGCGTTTCGGTGCTCTTCGAACGGGGCCCCCCAAGGATCCTCCCGCGAATCAAACTCTTTGATAAACCGACACCTTGGAAAGACGAGCCAAAATACCTAGGAAGAAAGTTAGTTTTCACTGCGTATATTAGGACCGTTCGTACACTGTACACTGGTGACACTTTACAAAGGTTGCATACGTTCCGTCATGTCCCATGCGAGTTTCGCTTTTGCGCATGGTAATCTGAAACCCCTTCAGGTGATTCAGAACAGTTTTACACGGATTGCAATCGGAGCGCCGTGGTTCGTACGCAACATCGATCTCCATAGAGACTTAGACATTTCGACCATCGCTGAGTACTTCAAGGGGCTTTCCCAAAAGTACTTTGAACGTGCTGAGCGACACCCGAACCCACTGGTGTCTGACCCCACAGAGTATAGACCACGTAAGACTACTATAGTCAGAAAAAGAAGACCCAAGTCGGTACTCGTTGACCCCGACAACGCGTTCACAGTAGGTAATAACGTGTACGCGTAGGCATGAGTGACACCACACAACATACAGACACACACCGTCTACCGGTATAGACGAGGTCCCAACTGAGAAAGTGCTCCGTTGCTCCGGCGTTCTGCCGTCGGAGGACGCTAGTGTCCAAATTTCCTTAGCTTCCCTCCTGACTTCCGCCCCGAGCGGAAGTCCGTGTCTCAATCTGAGACGCCCTCGGGACGTTGTTCCCCATGGGGGCCCATCTGACTCTTCCTTTTTAAGGGTGGGTCTCCTGACCCACCCGCTCCCTCGGTGTCGCTGTAATAGCCAACAGGGCTAACAGTATAGACAGCCAAAAAAAAATAAATATCTGTATTCTAAGTTATAACCTGTTAGTGTTAAAGTTTAATGAAGTATATACCTACACTATAAATATTATTTAATAAGAAGAACTGGAATGTCGTTTTTCTTGACAGATAGTTGTTTGTATTTGATTACCTGAAGATGGATATATCTTTGTTTACTTTAAATTAATCATCAGATAAACCAAATAAAATCTTTTTTTTAACTTAAGACATATTTATAACTGTCCAACGAATATACATCCAAAAAAAACACAATATACACGTAAATACTTAACTTCTTTCATACTTCCGATCATTTTGTGATTCACGTTAGTTATAGTATATAACAGGGGTGGCCAACTTAATCAGAATTAAGATCGACTTTTTACCGACGAATCGCTGTTAGATCTACTTCATTTATTTTTAAAAATTACGTACTTCCTGATATTCTAGGGACCTTTAGGGCAGGTAAATCTTAATTTGAACTTAAAATTTTTAAATACTTCTTGCCTAGCCGGAATCAACTCGACTAGCGGCCGCGATCGACCGGTCGATCGCGATCGACTGGTTGGCCACCCCTGGTATATAATATGATCTATTACGTTATAAAATCCAATCAAAATCTATTCAGTCATTTATGCACCGCAATGTAATAAAAATGAGCAAAGAAATGTATAATATTTGTAAAATAAGGCTATAAGTAAACACCGTTATAGTTTATACTATTAAATTAGGTATTGAATGCGATTATAATTTGTTTTCACATAACATTTAAATAACTCGATAATATAATAATGAGTAATAGTAACAAAAATACAGTATTTTAAAAGAGTAGATATATTTCTTGCAGGTTTTCTTCCTCCTAGCCTATACACTGCGAAACATGAAGTACGTATACGCCATATTTGAAATAAGATGTAAGATTCAATTGTATTTATACTATAATTTGAGTTAAATTAATAAGTACATCGACCTTTTTATACCTGCCATGTGAAAAACTCACTCAAATACAATACAAGTGAGTCATGTATCATATAATATATCTTCGTCATCGATGAGTCATCTCGCCTTGACTACTGTATGAGTAGTCAATACCGACCGCTGTTATACGTGCCTCAGGAGTAGACACTGCATTGGACTAGCATTTGCATTTTATATAAAATAATACAATTTATATTACCAAAGCAAAAACTATTGTAAACAAAACTTAAAATAAATTGTAACCAAATATTACTAAGAATTACATTAGTGCACCATGAATACATTTCAAAAATTTATAGACATGGTTTTTTTTTCAACAATTTTAATTCTTTCATACGCAATAATTAATAATCGATCTACAATCTGAGGTTAACTAAACACTCAGGTTATGAAATAATGATTGTAAATTCAATCTTTATAATAATATAATATAATATCAGGACAAATTACACACATTGATCTAACCCCTAAGTAAGCAAATTATTTGCTTGTGTTAAGGGTGTTAGACAACGATACAAATAGATAGAAATACTGAGAATATATTTAATAAACGACCAAACCCAGAAAAACACAGACATCTATGCTCATCACATAAATGCCTGTCTCCGCCGGGAATCGAACCCGAGCCCCATTGTGCCGTGACACGTTAGGCGTCTGCGCTAACCGCTCGACCAACGCGACGGGGCGGTTCAGTTCAGTTCAGAGAATCTTTAGTAACAATAATTGAATCAGTCCTAATTATAAATTTTGGTTGATATAAAATACATCGTTTAGTATTCATTTACATTCATATCATACTTAATACAAATTAAACTTTGGCCAATAGAGAAAATCGATGCGATTTTTTTCAAATCAATTGAATAATAATTACACGTGTGCACAAGAACATTCAAAACAGTTTTGAGTTTTCTAGTAAGCTCCTCCTGAACTATTCCCTCTTAAGCTGGTTTTAAAAGGGAACAAGAGGTCACACGACGCCTCATCAGACCTGTAAGGAAGATGGTTGATTCCACAGTAGGCTGAGTAGAATATCATGAAGGAGTTTCTCAATCCAATCTTCAGATTGTGTTGTACCTCTTATACGATTTGCCAGTTTTATTAATTTTACGTTTTTACTTGCATCGGGCATGCACATAACTTTTATACAATTTAATTTAGTTTTCTTATTTGCTTATATTTTATATTAATATTTTTATGTTTTAAGCTTTATACTGTATTTTTTTTTTAACTGTTGACTGGTAGAGAATGCTTTTAAGCGTTATGTCCGCCTATTGTACTATTTTTTGCCAATAAAGACTTAATAAATAAATAAATATTTTCTTTCGCCGGTATCATGCTTCAAATATTAGCGGCAACACTTAATCTCGTTATAACAGCGCGGCGGTACAGTTGTTTTAAAAGGCGTCTTGTTCATAAAATCTAATTAAAGTCTATTGAACCTTAACTTTCAAGTTACACTTGGAGTTGTAAAGAAACTGTTGCAAAAAAAAATCTCTCGAACTCCATTTTTCTATGAGACATGATAGTTTCATAGCGCTGTTAAAAAGATTAAACGAAATAAAAATATAATTCTTCAAACCTATATTCTACTTTTAAGTAATTTTCAAAACAAATTATAACTCGCCTACTTTCCATACACAAAAACTTTTTCCGCAAAACTTTCTGATTGGCCTACTGCTGTTATTATAATTTATTATAATCATAAGGATAAATGTTTTTGAGTCATAAAACCTTCGTATGTCCCGAATATCATTATCTGCGGTCAAGGGGATGTACTTTAGGTAGGGACTGCGTGACGGTGAGTCAAATTTGCGAATAAGATACTTACTTAATTATTTAGAATAACTCACGGGCAAAGACCTCTAAACAAGAGAAATGGCTGACATTTTTTAAAAATAAAAATTAGAAACTATGGATAGGACATAGTTTGAAACGTCGATCTCAATATACTGGTATATAAAGAAATAAAATATATTCGTATGTTAGCAGGTAGTAGTACATACGTGTATATATAGGTATTCTGCCATTACTTTTATAAACAAAATATAGTTCAATTAGTTTAAATTATTTTAGTTTGGAAATTTTATAAGAAATTTATTTCGCTTTAAATGGTACGTTATTCCGCCGAAAAGTAGGATTGTCGGTTCGTCTTTCCATTTCCCTTCCCCTTCCCGTCCCCTTGCCTTTTCCTCGATTGGAAAAATGGCCCTAACTGAATACCTCGTTGAGCATCAAGTCAATCCTGTAATTATATATATATATTTAAATAAAGTAATTATTTATATAATATAATTATTCATTGTTGCAACATAGAACATTAACAAACACGATTTTAATATACATTATTAAGTCATGTGATTATATTAAATAAATGTTAGTTAATTTATATAAGCATCGTATATAATTACGAAAATCAATAAAATATTAGCTGTGACTTGCCGGAGATACCTACCTATTTGTTGACTGAAAACTAAAATAAGGAAGATTCCAACTTTCAACGCTCAATGCACTGACTTCCTTGGTTAAATCTAATTGTTGGTATATTTCTAATATATTTGTTAATATACATAGCATATAATGACAATACAGTGATTTAATTAAAAAATGTACAAGTTCCTATTAATATAATATTTAAATAAATAGTTTCTGATGGCAACTATCACATCCTTTAATGGCAGTTTTAAACAAAGTCAATTATGATCTACATAGCGGACGTCGCAATTACTTCACTGCATCTTGGTGATAATTGAATCTTCTCACCAGCAGGCAGCGGACATGGACATGAGCGAAGCGATAAACAATTATTTTCAGCCAATTCCGAAATTACTACAATGATTATATTCACAGATTCTAAGTCAACATTTGATGTAAACAATTTTTATTAAATATTTAAAGTTGAAATATAAACTCTAATAACATTTTGTTCTAAATATGTTAACCGTAATATAAAGTAGATTCAAAGTTTAGGGAATCTCATATTGGTGCGTTTAAAAGCGTTTCTTAATCTTCGCTAAACAGTCAACCAAGCTAACAACCAAGATAGCTTCATGGTCTAATGAAGCAGCTGCGCGGTTTGAGATGACTGTGGTATCTCCGAAACTGCACTACAAATAATTCTTTATTACGAAAATTACAAAACTGAAGAATATAAGTTATTCGCTTAATGGGATTAACGTCTTTTTCGAATTAATTAATTTTAATAATTAATATTTGTAATTAACTAGAAATTCTCTACAAATATATGTGCCAAAATAATATCGAAATTATTTTTAACGGTCATAAGTAGATGTTATTTTAATTAAAATGATGGAGTAAGAGAATAAATAGATATTCATATATTAAAAGTTGTTGCTTTCGATTTTTTAAGAATGTAGATAACAGATTGTTGGTTAAAGTGACCAATAACCTATCAGTCTTATCCCGTAGGAACTCTTTAGTTTTCGAGCAATGTTGTATCAATGTTTTTTTTATCACTCTACCTAAGTACATCAAAATGTCTTCCGTGATTTAAAAGTGAAACTTTGCCCGTAACACAGATCGTTTCAGTGGTTCAGTGGGCCTGTATAAAGTTGGTCAGCATTAAGTCCATGTCCTCTTGGTGCTGATATGGATGCCTCATCATCGGACATGCAGGAAGAGTCACCCTGGTGTTCAATGTTTGTTGACGACATTATTTTTGTCGGTGAGTGCAGCTGTAAGATGAAGGCATTGGCCTAATACTGCAGAATGAAAACTGAACACAGTAGTGCTGAAGGTGCTCCTTTAAGAACTTGCTCAGACTTTCGGTACAAATGGATAAAGGTACGTAGGAGTTAATTTGTAAAAATAAGTTCCAAAAAGTTAATTTGAAAGTAAAATCTGTGAAGGTCAAGATACAAAATAATCGTTTGTTGTGGTTTGGTCTAAAAGCGATGTAACGAAACGAGCCTTAAGTAGGTATACATGAGGACCGAAGCAGACATGAATAGAATACTTGTAAAATGATATAATAAATTAAAGTTTTCGGTGAGATTACGTATAATAGAAGAGCATGGAAGGAATTTAAATATTGCGCCTATTTCAAGTAACCTTCATAAGGGCCGATTGAAATCGCTCGTACCATTACTTTAACCGCTGCCGTAAAATTGATAGTGATAATCAAATTTAGTTCTTATGATTTGGATGATAAAGGCCATGCATTGTCCAGCTGCCGGGCCAAGGTTCAACACCCGGGTCATACAGACAATTACGGTTACAACAAAATTTAATCTATTTTGAATCTTGTTGCTCACAAATAAAGTTTAAATCATTCAAAATATTTAGCAAAATATGCAGCTTTGGTTCTTTAATTATTTGATTAAGTCTTATTTAGCACAGCCCTGTTATTAAGGGCTTATATTAAAAGTCACAAGGGAATCAAATCTATTTAGAATTTGTCTGATTTACCAGATATTAAAAAAAAAGACTTCGTTTATTTTTGTAGTCTTAATTATGGTTCTTCTTATCTTACTAATAATTACGACGGGATGACAGCCCAGAAATCGTAATTACAATTAATGCTTTTGTTTTAATGTTATTTAAAAGTTATAAACACACCCACATGTAAAATAGTTATCAAACGTAAAATTTATTCCAGATAATGGACTCAATTTTTGGTAATGATTTTTCCGCGTGTATTTTTCACAAATATAAATAATTCACATGACTCTATATATCCTTTGTTTGTTTAAACACAAATTTGTGTTTTTGTGATTATTTCGCATGAGTCGAGTGTAGACAAACGTTCCCACGGTTAGAAGTACGTATTATTAATATCCGTATGTATGTTCATGTACTGTAAAAAAAATTGTTTAGTCCATTAAAATATACACTGTACAGTTCATATTCACAATAAAACAACGAATCAGTAAGTAATTCTTAACATATAGGTATAAGTATTCTCATATTATTTGATTTTAATGACACCCTAATTACAGGGTGCTGTATATATCTATGCCTTATTCTCGTAATATAATATTCTCTCCCGGTAAGATAAATATTTAATCTGATGATGTTCATTTACCGCTTACATTGCGGAAGCATGCCCTCCTCTTGTTCCTGATTTATAAGGAACTCTTAGTAAATCAGTCCCGACTTATAACCAATAGTATTTAAGAATATCATACAATTATACGTAAAGAATAGTCTTTGCAGTTATTTTTAACTTCATAGATATGTAAACATTACTTGCCAATTACTGTTATGGGTACATGGTCTCGTCTGTGATCTCGGGAGCAGTGTGAGTGGGCCGAAGAATACAGCGTCCTTGTTAACTCGCTCGAGGCATTAGTCTTGAATAGGTAGTTTGCAATTGCGCCATCACTCAATACACACTTTTATATACGCATGAATATAACCATACTATTATACATCTAATTAGCAAATAAAAAAATCTTCGTATCTCTTACAATTGTCATGTTTATAAAACAAAATAAGTTGATAAACCTAATAATTAGAACATTATTATCTTTAGCATGTACACATGAATTCAAATTCAATTTGAATCCTTAATGAACTCAGAACAATATTATCATCTCTTTTGCTTTTCAAATCATGTTCCCATAATAAGTATCTACATTCTTACTATTACAGAACAAACAAACACTCATTACTTACTTTCTGATCAGAGAAGTAGTGTGTGAAGACTTACAGTACTTATTATGTAAGATACAATGTAATCTATACATAAAATAAAATTGTCACTGATCGCTGTCTGTACATGGAAATCATTTTCAAAAAATCCTAATGGGGGACCTTTATATAAGCAAGAGAACAAAAAGAGTTTGATGAAACTTTGAAAAGTTACAGAAATCGAAGTCGCAAGCACAGCTAATACACAAATACAATTATCATTTTAGACTTTTATACCAAAGATAGTAATTAATAACTACAATAAGAAAAATAATTTAAATCATACCCTGTCATTTTGTAGTTGAATTGTTTTATTAACAGTGCTTTGATGAATTAAGTACTTTATTATATTTATCTAGCTTTTGCTGTTACTAAAACAGTTCTTCATTAGTTTCAAAATGAAAGTTAGAAATCTGAAAGAATATTATTTATCTTTGTGTTTAATATTTTATATTTTAGGAAAAAATTTAAACCTCAATAAGCACAAACCAGCAGGGAAAGATATTGAAAAAGGTCATTGGCTTTTCTTTATCCTTCCTTAAGATCCACTTTATCAGGATTATCTGACTATCAATCAAAATAGATTAAAATAGGATGGTATGCCTTGAGTGGTTGAAAGCATTATACGTGGTACCTAATTTGACACGTCATATACATACAAATAATAGGTATGTCTGTCTATATTATACTGTACTTCAATAACTTACTTGAAGTTTTTCTCTTGACACTATTTTAGGAATAAGAAGACAAATAATTGTTATTACTTTTTATAAAAAAAAATCCGAGTCGGAATCATCGAGAACAATTTAAAAATGAATTTAAATACAAAGTCACATTAATAGTTATATATTTTATTAATAGCCTTATTTGAGTTAAAATTTAAATATAAAGAATATAAAATTAAAAATATATAAAAATATAAATCAAATTCAACAGTTACCTAAGTAGTATAACTTCAATATATTAATTTAAGAAGTCTTCTTATATCATCTTACATACCTTAGTTTTAAAAGAAGACTGTGTTCAGATAACTCTGTTTCCTACCTTGGCTGTGTGATGTAAATGAATGATTCTCTAACAATTGAAGATGAATTACATTGTTATAAATAAGTTCACACGAATAAAATGAGACTTATAATTAATTCAAGTTAGTTATAAACAATATTAAATACTCATCGCAACCACCAATTAAAATGCAAATTAAATGCAATTATTAAACATTTTGTGTAATTAACTCTAATCGCAAATTTAGCAAAAAAAAACTAATGTTAAAATGATAATCGAATTCCTTGAAAAATTACGGTAATTATTCCTAAAATTGTTATAATAAAAGACAAGAAAGCAAAACTAAGCAAATATGTAGGTACGTTTTGAAGAACTTAGTTTTTACTTTTATAAATATGATATTATTTATCAAAAGTGAGAGCAAGTTCTTTTAATAAATAAGTATTGATTTGTGAGACTCATTTACAATAACTTCTTTAAATAACTATCAATCTATCCGTGGATTACGAGTTATCTATTTTTTATGATTATAATAATAAAAATGATGATTTGGTTAAGATGTAGTGAAAGATATAAATATAACCATAACCCATATATGTATATATTATTATATGCGTGTATTCGTAAAAGCGGTACCACATACGTGCCCACTGGTTTTTATTTTTATTTCCAAAATAAACACACCATTTGTCGGTCTGTCACGAGGGAGTAGGATGCGACTGAAACTCAATATTGAGTTTTAAAACCTTCAAAAAAACTTCGTACGCGTAGATTTCGATTTTGATAAAACGTACCCTTTGTACTTACCAATGTATGTAAAAAATATAAACCTTCAAACTGGTAAGCAGCAATGGTGCGACAATAAGAGATTATTGGTTAACTGATTGTTAAAAAAAAAACAAAATGTAAAGCAAATCCCATGACAATAATTTCCCAAAAACTGCATCCAAATCAATTAATCCGTTTCTGAGATTAGCGTGCACAAACATACAGACATACAGACGAACAGACAAAATGAAAAATCAATGTTGTGGGTTCTCTTGCTTATATAGAGGTCATCGTGTATAATTTTTTTTTCGTGTTGTGTGCACAATTAAAAGACTAACAAACAAAGATTTTAAAAATGCTGATTTTGTTAATTATCACTTCACATCCTGGTATATGTTCTTTAATATTTTTAATGTACAAAGACTACTCCTCTACAGACTTATTACAAGTATAGAATAAGATTTGCATGGTACCTATTACGTGATTGACATAAATTATGTCAATTTATTTATTTATTTTTTTAACTTTTTATTTCTTAACCGATTAAGATGAAACAAACACTAAATGTTAAGTGAAGACTGTGATAATTAATCCTGAAAACTGCATTCGAATTGGTTAAGCCGTTTCTGAGATTAGCGTGCACATAGATACAGACATACAGACAAACAGACAATCTTTAATATTTTCCATGTACAGAAATGGATCACTGACAATTTTATTATATGTATAGATAGTAGTAGAATTAAATATTATATTAAAAGCGCGAAGATATTTTATTATTGCAAAGCCTATTAAAGTTCTTTGTTATAAAAAAATCCCGTTAACTCAGTGACGTAACTAGTAGGTAATGATGTTAACCACCGTCAGACAAACCGCGAGAATTACCATGTGATAACTACATAACACGAATATTAACCACAATATATTATACTAATACATTTTTATACAAAAGTATCATTGTAATATTCTACAATCTACATATTTCTCTTACACTAGCCAGCGTTAAAAAATCTAAAAGATCTTACATAAAAAAAAACTATTAAGTAAAATGTTGTTTCCCGCCATTTTTCGTTACTCCGCTTACCTCTCCGCTCTAAACCCCGCTATCCGCTCCGCTACGCTCCCCGCTGTCCATTTGCCATACCAACTTGTTTACGCTAGTTCCAAACCAGTCCTCCTTGACCATAACTACTATTAGTTTAGGGCAGAAGGTTGCTTAATACTTAATAGTATCACAACTACTACACTACTACTAAAAGTAGGACGAGAATGTTGTTTGTGTTTCCGATAGAAGTTTTTCTTGCAAGAAAGTAATTACTTAATATTATATATATTAACGTTAACGTTATTATATATGTTATATGATTTATACAGTACGGTACAGTGGTACGGTACAGTGGTTTACATATTTACAGTACAAACTATACTTCAACTAGAATCAAATTCTTTTTTTTTGTGTAAAATATCATAGTCGATTAGTAAATAATTTATTTATTTAATAATAACCAAAACGAATGATTCATTTAAGAATTATTTTTGTTATTTTAATTGCGAAATAAATTGTGATTCATACCAGGATGAGGTTTCTTATTTCCAATTAAAGTAATATATAAAACTTGAAGTTCACTATACTTTCTAAATCTCATGAATCACCAAGAAATTAGATACTCTATAAAATAGTAATTATACTTCACTTCATTAACATTAAATATTTGAAAATATCTATAAACATGTGTAGCCATGTTAAGCTTATTTAAATTTATATAAATATAGAATATAGATATTTTCAAACATTCATTTCGGTAGTAGCATCTTTTCAATGTTTATCTATACTGCAAAGTCTGAAACATTGGTAAGGATTTTCGAAAGTCCCGATAAAGACAATCACGTATAGGATGCTTAATTTACCGAGACGGACAGCGTAACGGTAGCTCAATTAGTAGGGTGGCGGGACGGTTTCCCAGAAGTCGCGGGTTCGAATCCCTACCCTAGTCGGTTTATTTTTCATTCTGTATTTATATCAATATTAAAATAATTATTTATTTTAAATGAAATAGTTTTTCGTTGTCTGAAATACATGTGAGTTTTAATAAAAATATATCCTAATATACGAAATCATATTTTAAAATCCATATATTATGTATATTGAAATGTCTTACATAAATTCTCATAATTGTTATACGGTTACTAGGTCTTAATATTTATATAAGATTTTACGAATTTGATAACCGGAATTAATTATTTATCGATTTCCAGAATTAGTTTTAATTTACATCATTAGTAGAGAATGCAAAGTCGAAACTTTATTCGTAGAGTTACGTAAGGAGTTGCTTTCAAGTTAACACTTATTTTTGAATGAATAAACAAACAAAAATATGTACATTAATAGGAATTACTTCATTTAAATCCCTTAACAATTTGTTAATGTCATGATATTGATACAAATCCAATAAACAGCAACCTTGCAATCGTTTTGGTAACCGATTTACTTGATGACTGCAGATGTGACCCTCACTCTATTAACGACTTTAATTAAAAACCATTAGAGACACAATTCCAATTACACCATTGGAATGCTATTAATTCCGCACAAACCTAGCTGCCAAATTGATGTTGTTTGGAGAATTGCTTTGAATTTTTGGTTGTTAATTTCTGATCTGATTTTAATTAAATAATTTCACTTTAAGTACTCATAAAACACTCCAAGTACAGAATAACCATAATCATTATTGGGTCCAAAATTAATTAAAATCAGTTTAATTCACTTCTGACTAATCAAGTTTATTTTTATCTTATAGAGACTTCATTGAAGGAATCAATTTGATCCCAATAAGTATATAACTTATTTAGCAGCCTCAATGAGTTCGTTACCTTACAATGTATTTAGCGTTGGGTCATGACGCAACAGAACATACCTCACCGCGCCTTCACACCAGGCTACCAACATACTAACATACTACAACCACGGAAACTATATTAAGTTCAGTTACATTTTATATCATATTTAATTGGTTTGGATCTTCACAGTTCTTAATTCAAGTAAATTACGAGAACCTGGACAGGAAAATCCTGTAGCTTGGTCAGATTTATAAATAAAACTAATGAATGTATGTACAAAGATATTAATTAAAAAAATATATAATTGCAAAAAAAAATCTTAGCTACATAATAATATATAAGTAACTGTACATAGATATTCCTATGAATATTACAATGCTATTTATTTTTAGTAAGCACAATACATGACTGCTGAAGATTATTATACAATTCAGTGAGTCGTATGTAATCGTAAATAAAACGTGCAAACCACAATACAAACTTATTTTGTTTGTTTATAGTTAAGCTAAAAAATGTGGGTCAAACGTAGAGTGAGAGCACAATGAAGCGACAGAGAGCGCGGTCTAGCTACTCGTAACTACCTACTTACCTCTACTGTCTTATCTATCGGTGCTTCTTAGAGTAACAAAATATATTGCTAACGAAAGAAATAGTACGTTAAGGATACAAACAATGAAACTTTATAGTGCTAGCTATATATTTTTTTATACATTTTTAGATTTTGGAATTAAATTCTAAAAATGTTTGTTATATAGTACTGTTTTATATGTTTATGCTTCGTTAAATTTAAATAATACCTCATAGGTCCAAAATGTCAACCATACTTGTATTTAATAAACATATTATTACATAACAGTGGACAAGAGTTAACTCACACTGACGCAGGTAGCGTGGGCTTCGTTAGCACATAACATCTAAAGGAAAACATTGAGAAAACCAGTTTTCAGATACTGCGAGTGACTGTGACTAACATTTGAAAAATCTGTTCTGTTGTCGTACATTCATATTATTTTACTTATATTACCTGGCCATTATAACTAAGGCTCTAGTTGAATACCTAATGCTTAAATAAGCATTAGGTATTCAACTAGAGCCTTAGTTATAATGGCAATTTTATAACTGTCTAGTTTATTTGCCCTCTACAAATGTAGAGGGCAAATAAACTAGACAGTTATAAAATTAATGATCATTTATAAATTATCTAATAAAACACAACTAATTGCATTTTCGCTAGCAAAGTTCAAATAATGATTCAATGAACCAATTAATATTTTTCTCAATTTGTTAATTATATTTATTAATAGGTATTTAGTTCGAGAGTGTATATGTTCTGAGACTATAAGTAGTGTAATTAAATAACAGAGCTTATTATATAGGACACCTTATAATTAGACCTATCTGTGTGAAGGCCATACACATTAGTTTCCATGGAAACAAAGTACCATATAATTTAAACGTATATTTAATTAAATTCTTATGCTATTAAATACTTTGCAATAAATAATACAAGACACTTCTAGTAATCGTGACTATGTACATAAGATTCCTTTCTGACCCGACTGGGTTTTTATTCCTCTGACAAGTTTTTATCTGTTGATATGGTCCCGTATAAAAGTATTTTTAATAGTTTTTCCTATTTTATGATGAAATCAAGTTGCAAGGAAAAGTTTTCTTATATATTATATTTTTTATATATGTATATCAAATAAAACAATGAAAAATCATTGAGATTCAATATAAATTTATTTCTCTTAAAAAAATATAATTATTATATGAACGTCTTAAGACTAGTTTTCTCTTAGAACTATTATCATTTTATAGAAATAACTTACTTTTTAATAAATCAGTAGTGATATATTAACTCTACATAGAACCGTATTTATTTTTGCATGCAGTATTGTTTATATAATTCAGGTAAATGAATGCGTTACATTTGTACACATTTCTTTGGCATATGATCATTTACAAAGATTCTATTTTTAAATGTAAGCAATATGGCGTTTATATAATAAAAAAGGACGGAAAATCCACATTTACTTAATTATACGATTAAATAAAACTTATAGACGGATAAAATTTCTAGATTATTTTTATCTTATTATTAAAGGCAATCCAAAAAAGGGCATAACAATTTTATTTAATTTTTAAAAATATTGGCTCATTTCTTAACACATTTACTTGGTGGTCGTAAGCTTAAGCTAAATATCAATAAAAAGAAACAGTATTAAATAATTTCCCATAAACAAACTTACAAAACACATATGTACTTATAACAAATATTAAATATAACGTAACATTCAAGCTACCATAAGACGGCACCATTTTTATATTTCGCAAAATCTATCAATTTAAAAACACCTGCCTGGCGCGACCTACTTAACAATATTTCGACACCATGGGTCCTCTACGCTTAGTTACGCAACTGTGGCGTAACCGAGTATCGACAGTTCTCACTGCGACATACCAATTAGTAGCCTTGAGGAGCATATGTCATCATAAGACACTCCAGTTCATTTTTAAAATACGAGAAGAAACATTTAAAATTGATTACATTTAAATAAAAAATACAAAGTTCATTTCAAAATATCATAATATAAGATTTATAAAAAATATTTATTTAATAGCACCTGTATTCAAATTTAGTAAGAGTACATCTCCAAGTGTTGCTTAAGCGAACCTCGCTTGAATAAGCGCCGAGGTCAAATATTTCTCATAGATCAACCTTCTTGACTCGAACACGCTTAGCTTACGCAATCATACGTATAAATATTACAAGCTTGTAAGGGGGAGATGGGGGGGGGGTCAAATGAACAATTGAGTTATAATGAGTCAGACGTGATTCATTGAGTTAAAGAGGAAATTTATTTGTCCAAATGTATCTTTGACCTGTGCTGCTAATAAGTTCATGAACCGCTAGAAGGTGCTAGTGGTCCTACTGTTAAGTAGATTAAAAGACCCTAATGCCTAAAGTACAATAAAACAAAATATCTTTATCAATACTGAACCGTTAGAGCTATTCATCTTGATTAATCACGAAAACCATAAAAATAAGAACAATACAATCGAGATATACAATGATTAACATACATTAATTACATCAATATTAATACAAAATATATAGTATATATAAACAAAATGGTAACATGGAATGTATAACTAACTTAGATATAAACATTCGTAATTTCTCCAAAGAAAACAAAGTTTATATCCAAAAGAAATGACGCTGGATAATCTTTCGTAGCGCTGAAAATTATTCAGACTTCGTTTCGTATCGGGAAGTTCGATCGTGATAAAACAACCCTTAACCATGAGGACACAACAGCGAGATTCGTACAATCGGTGGTATTAAAGTAAGGTAACATGAGCACCGTAAATTGTGAGAGTCGACTATACATAATAAATGACAAAACCGATGACCGCACCTATTATTATGCTGGTATTTTAAGTGTCACCATTACATTAATTAACTTCAACCAAAATCATATAAAACATTATTAATATCATATTATCCAATCATTTACATCATCGGTTTCCTCAAAATTATAAACTATGTTTTAAATAGACAAGAAATTATGATTTCAATACAATTACTTCACAACAATTCTGCTTTGTTTCGCTAAGCCCACTAAAGGGCATAGCGTATTACAAATAAAGCAAAATTGGACCAACTCAGTATTCACACGGTATTAGACACAATAAATTCAATAGAATCCAAATCCGTTCAGGCGTATCGACTCAAACACAATCGCGAACTACAAAATCTATTAGTTATATTATATAAATTTTGTTACCTGTATTAGCACTCTGTTTCTCCCTCTTTCCTCTCCGTTATATAATGTTCAACCTCCCGCAAAGAGTTGAACAGCCTCCAAGCAAAAATAACTCCCATTATCTCCACTAAAGATATTAGCAATGATGCTCCGGCAACAGACGAGCTGATAATTTTTGTATATACTGAAGCAACCTTGGCACATCCTAATCTCTCGTTGGCTTCCTTGTCTGTGAAGTCGCAGGTAGCTCTGTAGTAGCTGTCCTGACAGCAGGTCAGTGGCAAATCATTTCGCCAACTCCTGTAATCACGAGCGTCATTGGCACCGCAGCATCTCAACTTCCTTTCGATCCTTCCGAATGATTTGAAGACGTCAGGATTTGATTGCGAGTTGTAATAACCATCGTAGACGGTATCCTTGATAAATCTGTCAGTATCTTCACCATCGACGTACACGAAAATCAAAGTAGCTGCTATCGCTTGTCCCAGGATTATTAGGATAAGGAAGATCCCATAAATCCCCAGAAGACCTCTGTTCTCCTTGTTTGTTCCGCACCAACCGCAAAAGGCTACCATCATAACAAATAGCCCAAGTAATATAAAGAGCCATGGTGCTACTTGAGGCCAGTATACTCTATAGTCCAACAAATAATGGTTGCTATTTCTCAATGCGACGAATTCAGAGAGTTGCACAAAGAACCATATTCCAGTGGCTGCAGTGATCAAACCGAACACTGCGTACAACACATTCACTACATAAAGCACTCCTTTGATAAGCTCTTCTTTCCCCATGGTTGTGTGATAACGTCCGTCGTAAGCGAAGGTTGGCAGTGGAATGAGAAACGCTGCATAGCCGCGACTACTTTTATAAACTCATGCGCAACTTGTTCGGATCTTAAGATTGGCGGTTTTACACGTCGCGATACGATAACAAATTGCATATTTAGTGAGAGGTGACTAAGATAATTGAATCTAATTGCAGTCATTTGGTAATGGGATAGAATTTATGTCACATTTCCTGCGTAACTTTGTCTTTGTATTGTGATTCACATTTAACTTGATTTATATATGTTAAAATTATAAAAAAGTAATATAAATAAAGAACAAAAAATGTATATACATATTTTTATTCATAACATTTTAAAACAAAAATCAGACTGTGTTGCATTATTAAATAAAAATATACTTTTCTAAGGTACTAAAACAATGGTAAAAAGAAGGGGTTGGACATCATGTCTTGTAATTATTACATAGAGTGATATCTTAAACTTAAAAAATAATAAATATTATCTAATTAAACAAACTCAGGTAGTCACGATATTTACACATACATATGAGTCATTAAACAGCATATCGGATACAAATGTCAGTATAAAAAGAAAACGTCGTGTCGTTCCAGTCTCGTCACATTGAAAAAATCGTATACGTGATTTAACTAACATAGGAAGGTCGGATGACATACTTTGATTTGCATTGTGCTGATATACGATGCTTACATAATTACACTTTTGGTTTCAGCCTCAGAATAACTGTCATTCAGTATTTACAAAGGGTTTATTAATACATATTTAATTAATAAAGATAATAAATTCCAGTTTTTGATCACTCCCTAACGAGAACTTAATTACAAAATGGTTTGAGTTGATAAATATTATAAATAAGAGGCAGATAAGTAACAATAATAATTATCTTTGACGAAGAAAGTCAAATTTAAATCATCAAAATTATTTGCCACAAAAAGCATTCAAAAGTGCTTTTAAAGCTTACGACCATTGCAAAGCTTACAAAAAATAGAATTCGATTACTATTAAGCACGGTGTTTATTATAAATATAATTTACTCATATTATGCCTTTCAACTTTCCAGCAAATTAACTTAGAAATAAGTTTTTAACTAATATATTATATTAGTTAATACATAAATAAATATAATTAATTACTCTTAATTAGATCAATCCATCCATCACAAATCTTACGAGTGGCTAAAAGCTTAAGTTAGAAAACTATAGTAAGAGATTCACAACTGAAAATACAACTGTGGGGTTTGTCCTTATCACTCCTTTTATTAATTCAATAAATAAGAAAAGGACAAATGTAAGCGTATCCAATACGCCCTAATTCACCATATCGGTTAATTTTCCATGCTACTTTAACCTCAATCGATAAATAATGTAGAGCACATACATACAACACACCTACATACCAACATACAACATACTTAATACATAATCTCTCATTATACATGTATTTTATTTATTACCACCACTTAAGAAAGATATTTTTCTCATCTCCGAAAATCTTACATCACAGTCACATTACATCGCCGCGATCATAAAGATGTAAGTATTGACAAAAACAATAACTCACACTGGTTAGTGCAGTTACACATCGACGAAATAAATAACTTCTTTGACGTAAACATGGCTTAAAAACAAAATCAAAAAAAAATCTAAATCATTGAATCCATTATTCTATCACTATACTAGAAAAGTATTATAGATTTAAATAAATAGTTTTAGAAATAAAAACGCTACCATTAAAACGCAGCGGATCGCTCCATCGATATGTTTCTGCTTTAACGTGTCTACGACACTATTTAGTACTAATATGGCTTGCGCAAAGTAGCCTGTTTGTTTGTCTGTTTGTTTACAAAAAACTAAAAACTTACGATCATAGATTATGTAAAGATATTTTTTGGTTTACACTTATAAGTAAACAGAACTGGTTATTTATTTCCTACTATCAGTTCGTGAACTCCTAAATTATTATAGTTTCTAAACAGTTACATATTAATACCAAGTATGATACTTGGTATGACAGTAATCTTTACATTTAAAAGAAGCACAAGAGAACCTTCGCATTACATAACTATTTACTCAAAAACTATACAATTTGTGCCACGAGTTAGTATTCAATGACTCCAATGAATGAATAACTAGGTACTCAAATTTAATCATATCGGTATCTCTCAGATATTTGTAAATCTTATGTAACACTTAAATTAACTTATAATAGAACCTTCTTACTCTCAGACTCGTGTACCGCGGGCGGTCGGTTTTTCTTCTCCAATGCTCTTGACATCGCCACAGCACACACAATACCCATTATGGCAATAATTGCGGTAAAAATAGACGCGCCGGAGAGGACCTTGATCGCAATTCTAGCGTACTGAGCGGCCACTGTAGAACATCCGTGTCTTTCATTAGCCAACTTGTTTGTGAACTCGCAGTCTATAGCGTAGGGCTCCAGCCAGCCATGGTAGTAAACGTCGCAGCAGGAGATCGGGAATTCGGACTTCCAGTTCTTGTAATCCCTCGGACTGTCAGCTCCACAGCAGTGCAACTTCCTTTCGATGAGTCCGAAGGCATCGGCAACATCGTTTTCATTCTTGGTTTGGAAGTACACATCCCAGACTGTATCCTTAACGAAGTCATCTGTTGACTTATTATCCGCGAACACTAGCGCCACCACCGCGGCCGCTATCGAGCACACAACCACAAAGGACATAGCAATCACATACATGGTTAGTACACTGCGATTCTTCCTGCTCGCACCGGTGAAACCGCAGACAGACACCATCAAAATAAAGAATCCCACGAAGAAAAACAGCCATGGTATAGCTTGTGGCCAGTACACCTTGTAATCTAACAGATAGTGGTTACTGTTACGTAAACTCGTAAATTGGTGTACTTGACAGAAGAACCATATCGAAGCGGCGGCGATGGCTAGGCCGAGAATGGTGTAAATAGTATTTAGAATGTACAAAACAACTTTAGGCACTTGGACCGACATCGTGCACGCGCGACTCGTTCGACGATTCACAATTAAATGGCGTGCCAGCGCGCGCGCCTTATAATATATGTTTCTACTGCGTCATGTTATGATTCAGTTGAACTAATTAACTTTTTTCATCGGTTTTGTTTACGGTTTCAATATTACTATATAAATTATAAATTAAATACATTAACCAATATCAATCCATATTTTAACCAAATAAACATAAACGAGTTAATGAAAAGAATATGACATATATTTTGATTTGTTTACAAATAATAGCATTCTGTGTTTATTTTTTTCAGGCAACGACAATTATCTTGCTGTAAATGAGAATTGTTATTTACATATATCCATATATGCACAGAGATATTCGTTTTTAAATGCAGCGAAGCCGTTTCTTTAAAATATCCTTATAAATTATATTAACTTTTAATTATTTATTACAATAAAGTATGAATGAATATTTATTAAATTTATTAACCATTCGTGTAAATGAGTTTCCTTCCTTTTACACGTTTCATGAAAAACCGCATTACGAAATATATTATTATGTTTTCAAAATGGTAATGTTAATTGTCACGTTTTAAAAAACTATATGTTGTATACTATACGCTTACGTTTATAGTTTTACTTTTTTCTGATACCGAATTTATTCAGACACCAGAGTATTATTTAATATCATATTTAGTTACGTTAAAAAAATAACATTCACTACTGTACTTCGCATAAATCTTATGATAAATAAGTGACTTCAGAAATAAGTTTAAGTTTAATACAAAACCTAGATAAACTTAATTTACTGTTAAAGGCACATTTTAGATTGGTATTCATTCTTTTACATTTTACATAATTATTTCAGGGATATGGGAAGAAAAGTTGTTCTTCAGTGCTAATTAAAAAAACTTTGCACTCAATGGCATCTAGTTCCAAACTTAAAATAGGTTTTATTTTAAGTCTGACCCTAAATTTAACAGGAAATATATTTATTACTAGAAAATACACACACCGTACTCTAATCCACACACACTATCTCACACTAGCTTGATAATTCTATTTTGGATTGTATTATTAAATATAATATTCAGCCATTGTGAGTGACAACATGTTTAATTATTATTATTATATATTGTTTTGGAATAAAGAAGGAAACACACTCAGAGTGATTTCAAATAAATGGTTTTTTAATTTGGAAAACTATGTCTTCATAACTTAGTGGTGACGTAACCCAGAAGTAAATTAATTATGGATCTTATCAGACTTCGCAGTAATAGTGGCTGTATCCTGTGAATTATGACTCACAGACATATTACCCTTCAATACAGTCATGCGATTAGATGATATATTAATTTAAGTCTTGCTGCTAGGTAATAAAGTATATAATCATATAAAACTCAAATGTAAGATCTTGTTTACTGAGATGAGATGAGAGCATACTAAATTGATCTTAAAGTGAACGTAGTTGAGATCAGTTTCATTTGCATCTGATTTAGTTATCTCCATGAATGGACGTAGTAACGTGGAATAGTTTTTTCGGTAGCACTGTAGTAAACAATTGATTCATAGTAGTAAGGAAGATTTAAATAATGTGTCATTTTAATTTGTTTTTTAAAATGAATTCAAAATTATGAAGTTCTCATTTTTATTACATTTTATATATTTCTTTGATATTTAAACCGCGTTCAAATTCGTTCAGTAGTATTGAAGTTATAACGTACCAGACAGATAAAAATTTTAAAACTTGTTTTTTTGGTTTCAGTTACTCGTCTTTAATCGCCCCCCATCAGTTTTTTTGAAAAATATTTAATGTACAGACACTCGATTTTTACAGTCTTATTATATGTATAGATATAGTTTATATGCACTACTTGGTAGCCTTATGGCATTTCACATTTACTAAAAATTGTAAATGGTTTTTCATACAAACTTGATGACTACCTCATACTTAAATCAAAACATTTCTTAAATCATAGATCGATTACTCCAAAAATATTTACAATACATTACAAATAACTCCAGTCTTACTCTATCATACATGCAGTATTAGAGTTAGTCTCCAAATTAACTAATGTAGTTGTCTCATAATTTAACATTATATATAAGTATACCATAAGACCTAGTAAGAGTTGAATCTCAATAGTTTAAACAGTGACTTCCTACATCTGTCTAATAAAGAACAAATAAACAAGTAATAATTGTAAATCGTATACAAAGCAATGGGTGTAATGGATTCCACCTTGAGAGCATCGTCTGTGATGATCCCGGGGACTGATGTAACACTCTACTGCTATAAGAGCTATAGTTTTATTGAATACTTTACTCTTCGTAACTTTGATCGCTCCAACAATTTGAATTGTATTTTTTATTGCCATTATTCTTTTGAAAGTTGTTACCGCTTGTTAAAAGGGTGTTACCTAGGTTACCTAACGCTATGAAAATACATATCGCTTATATGCTTTAATTTATACAAAATATATCAATTCCATAGTTATCTAAACGTACAAATAAATAGACAGACAAGCAGAGGGATGTTGTTAAATATGTGTCTAATGGGCACCTTATAGTTTTAACACTAGAGATTTCTGTTAGGTTTGATTTCACCTATTTATATCCTGAAAATAGAGTTTTTAAAAAATCCGTTCCAAATCGAGAAACAAAAGATTTAACATTTTCGAGAATAACTTAATTTGAAATAATGACAAACCATACTTAATATGATCGTTAATGTTATTAAAAAGGGGGGTTTTCCACTCGCGTGTTTAATATCATTAAAGAGCAAGGGTAAAGTTACCCTCGGGGTTGGAACACGCAACTGTCTCTTAATAAAACTCTAGAACATATTATTATTGTTATTATGTTAGTACTTTTAATGTCATAATAACTTTTCAAATACTTTTCAAATTAAATACATAATCATTGTACATATCCAGATATTATTTAGAGCTTCCTTTATGTCACATGACATCTTTAAGTAGTTAATGCATATAATTATTATACATAAAGTAGAGGAGTCATAAACAGGTCTTTGAGGGCGAGTGTCTGACAAATAAAAAAGAAGGAAGATGAAAAACCCATACTTATCTTTGTCTAATCACACATGTTAAGAAGAGAGGCAGATAGGTATCCTCATTTGTTTTCTCTTTTTTTGATGACTTATTCGAGGACACATTTTAGACTGGCTTCCCTATTCTATGTACATGTAATATTTCTATGAGTTATTGTATTAGATTTTTTTTTAAATTAAGGTCGACAGATTAGTAATAATAATTACTATTTTATATAGTTTATATATTATTTCTTCCACCAGTACACAATGCTTGAGTCAATCTAGAGTTATATTTAATGTATGGATAATCGTTCACAATGACTAACTGTGACCTTAAGGAGTACAATTAAACTGTGACTGGAATCCGTCCGTCTGTCGCAACATTCTCTATCTATAAAGGCAGTGCTATGTGTTCCTTATTCCCACAAGGCTTTATGTCTTATGGATTAAGCTGTTTGGAATCTTATATTGAAACTCATAGTTTGAGTAATTGTTTTGATTCGATTCTCAAGTGATATGCAAACGAAAAATATTATTTATATTTTCGTATATATCTGGAAAATTATTTTAAGGCAGATTATTCGTAATCACTGTAATACAATAATACTATATTTTAAAGTAAGATACTGATTTTTTTTTTTTTAGTCTAGGTCTATTTCAGGTTGAGCTATGTAACCTGATGTCTTTTATAAATGTAATTTACTATTTATATAAGCTTTGTTTTAGTTTGGTAGCGCTCAGAATTTTTGTTTGTTTTCTTAATTTGGATAAGTTCTACGACCTTTACAAACCTTCTCGTCCATATAAATTTTCCAGGTCAAAGTATTTGAGCTGGGCATCGTTTATTATTAAATCAGTCAGGTTAGTAAAAGGTAAGAAGACAAACCTATTTTATATACAATATAAACTTGTCTTTTGTTATATTTATTTATAAACAACTGTCTGGCTTAGTGATACCAAAGACTCTGCCCTTGAATTGTGTTCTAGAAAAGTGTCCTATATTCGGTCCAGTTACCATATATATGAATGACTAATGCTTTTATTGGTCTATGTCCGGTCAATAGAGGAAAACATTACAAGGAACCTATTACGTAGTAATAATATCTTTAAAACGTCACCAATCAACAATGAACCTTCATTGGCAGGTCAAATAATTCTGGTTTACAAAACTTATAACAGCGTTACGATAGTATATAATAGTAACACAATGAACACATTCAAAATACAATCTGGCTAATTTAGATTCCATTTCAAAATATACCCTTTATGCAAATTTTCCACCAATCGCCATTAGGCACTCGTTTTAACACACACTAATACAAAATCAACCCCGTCGGTTGCTTTTAACTCAATTAAATAAGGGTTTGTGTAATCTGGGGAGGGGGGTGGTAATCGTCGGACTTAGAATGATTTATGTCCTCGTCATAGATCTTTGGACTAATGCAGAAGTACAGACTGCTAGATATATTATAATCACATACAGTGGTTTCATCTTATATAGATACCTGCTAGCTTTTGTACGTAGCTATATTTAAACTGAGTAACGAATTTTTCCTTGCGTTTTTTATTCAAGGCGAATACCTACACGATAACTTAGTTGTAAGCGACGGACGGACGTAAGCACGAATGTACCCGTACACATGTAGATTATAATGAAACTAGACGCGTCCAGTGACTTCTTTCGTGTGAACTTTGATGATAAATCTTCCCTTGCATAATAACAAGTACCATCGCAGAGCAAACATTCAATGTAATAAATAACACTTGTACTTTGTAATAGTTATGTTCTGGTCATTAATGAGTCACGCTACATTATCTAAAACCATTTAACATTATTTAATAACGTGTTGTTTTAGTTCTTATCCTAATATACGTATTTTAAACCTGTTAAATAATTAACATACTGAAATTCTAGCGCATTTTCTTTATGTGATGAAATATTATAATATTCACAATCGCAATTTAGAACGTGTAAACTATATACTTATTATTACTAACTGTTTTCCGCATAGTAAACAAGAACCGACTCATGCGCACGTATTTTGTATCCTTTTTTTATTACTATAATGTAAATATCTGATGTTATTTCTATCGTCTACACGACAATTATTTGAACCTGTGATAACATCACATTTTGAATTTAGTTTGAGTAAGATTGAGTTTAAGGTTGAGGTTTAAAGTAAAATAATGAATGAAATTAATTATTAACACAAACAGGACTTAGATCTGAAGAACTAGTAGGTTTATTTTATTATTTTCCTTGTAGTTGATAAATAATATTTAATCAAATAAGTACCAAGAGAACGTCATTGTAGTTACGCACTTTGGATGTTTTATTCGTACTTAATTTAAAAATTGGTGCTGCTTCTGTTAAATTATGAACTAACTGTTAGCAGCGATGTCATCTACTCCTCCAACTATAAAGTATAATACAAATTTGGAACATATCTTTAATTTTTATCGCATTGGTTGGTTTATAGTCTATAAGACTATAGTCGATAAACGAGAAGACGGTCCACCTTGATGGTGGTGCTGGATGGTAATGAGTATGTATAGGATGTGGCCAACTCACTCTCTCAATAACTTTAAGAAATTTAGCTAGAATTTTACTTTTCTCCTATATTCTATACAAATTAGTTTTCGTGTTTTTGCGTAGAAATAATTTTGCGGGAAAAATTCCAAACCGAATTTCACGAATTCGTCAAGATTTTCTGATGCAACAAAATACAGTGATTGATTTTTTTAGGTTTAATATTTGTTCCTCAGCAACAGCAACAGCAACTTAACATATAATTCACTATGAGGATATCTTAGTTAAAGGTAGAATTATTAAATGAAGTTATATCCGCGGGTCATTAGGTTTTTAAATAATTTTAAAGTTTGATACGTGTGGAGTGGCTGTGAGGACCTGAGTTCAATTATATTACGAGTACAGCGATATTGCATTAAGTAGATGATGTTAGGATATTGTGACTACAGCGACGTGGATACGATGTTTTATATTAATTTCATAATAGCAATTGATGAGTTATTTTAACCAAAAAATAGCTTAACTTTATATAACAGGAATGCTAAAGTAATGTACTTCTTTAAGATCTTAAAATAACAATGTTATATATTAACGGAAACGTTTATCTTTTTTTACGTTATATCTCAAAATAATAAAAATATTCTGAGAATATATTGCGTTTTATTGGGTAATTTATATTTACGCACAACAATCTCTTTAACACATCTATGGACAGAAATATAGTTATATGTATGTATCACACACTCACGCACATAGTGTACTTTTAATTGTCTGTAGTATTTATTTATTTAATAATTAAATATATTCTTCTATAATTTTATGTTAGTAGTAAGGGCGGAAGCTTCTGGCACGGGGATAATTTTACTTATGTATTCTTAAAAGAAGACTTCATTGTACGTGTACCTTTATGTTTATTTAGTTTAGAATAGTAGGTAAATATTCGGTATTCGGCATCTTTCTCGATAAAAAAAACCGCAAACAAATTCATCCATTCCTTTGGCTGATACAAGGCAACAGACAGACACACAGACACACACATCAAACTTATAACACCCCTCTTTTTGATTCTAAGATTATATGATAATGTGATTATGACTAAGATTTATGTCATATTACACGTCGAAGAAATCCTACAAATAATGTCTTGAATGAACCTTCATAATATAAAGCAGTTACACTTCAAACCAACACTTATTTCGAAGCATATCTGGTCAACATATTTAATTTATTATACCTAACCTACAATTAGTATTTGTTCTAGTGAACATTTATTTTGAATCTTAAATCAGCGTTTACTTTTAAACCTCAAAACAATATTTTGAAACCACAAATCAACATACTCAATCTAGCCAGCAGCCACACGTAAAGTAGAATCATATCATCAATACATGTGAGAATCTGTTTGTAACAAACAAACAATGAAATGGTAAACCGAACAATTCGGCCGAATATTCGATTCGGTAATGGTTATATCGAATAATATTCGGTTAATCAGCAAAAACACTATTCGGCGCATCTTTAATTATTTGAATTTGAAATGAAGTATTATAATAATTATTATGATTTTTGTTTGTCCTTATTAAAGCCCAGACCGTTTATTAAAAGAGAAGCATAGTTAGTTACTTAACACAAATAAGGTCAATAGAACTATAGATCTCACGCAGAAAAAATATTTGGATTGTCGATTAATTATAGTTTTTGTTTTGTACTGTGAGAGAGACATTTATATGATTTGTAGGATCAAACTTTTTCTCTCTCCGTGCTCTCCGTGTTTATAGTCTCTTGCATCCTTCTCCTTTATCAGAGTTTATATAATACATGCAGAGACCACAGCCGACCGCAATTTGCACAGCTTACCACCAGATAAAGCGTTGGCCCACATTGGTATGTCCAGATTGTTTAGGTGGTCCTAAACCTAAAAAAGCAGCAGTAATATTTCTAATTCACGATAATTTATTTTATTATAAGAATCGCAGAAAAATACTAAACGACTCTCGCCGTGTTTATATAAAACCTTTGACTCTATTAACCTCAATCTTTCAGGGCCACACACACATACAGCATATACGTATAAGGAAGTTACACACACATTAACATTTACAGTGGACAGGTGTCAGCGTTGGTTTTCATTGTGAGCAAATTAGTCATCTCCTTAATATTTTGCTCACGTGTTTTATAACTGTTACAATGTGATAGTCTGGATGTACCTTTATTACTAACGCTATTTTTTATAAAAATATAATTATTTATTAATAAACTATATTTTATTATATTTGATATCTGTACATGGTTTTTGCAGGGTGGTTATACCTAGTAACTACTGACTGAGATTTTAAAATATTTGATTTATGATTAAAATTTCGTATACAAAGTCAGCAAAATACAAGAAATTTATATTTTCAAGACATGTTCAATAAATTCTTAGTCATATTGGCACGTGTACTGAGTCACGTGAAACAACAGATCTATATATTTGTTATAGAGACAAAAAGGAATTTAAGATAAGTCTTAAGTCAGGTGTCCAAAATTATAATGTGTTTGATGAAACCTATGACTCATATTAATCATATTGGTCTCGGGAAATTTGAGTCATTGATTCTATGAGTCTAGTTGTGAGGTACTTGTGGTCCACAACTATGAGGAGACAAACATTTCTGAGAAATCGAGTAGGAGAGGTGATGTGAGTGATCTTTACCTGTTCTGTTAATTTATATGTGGATTAACTATATCGTTGTCTAGAATGATGAAGGATCAAAGAACTAATCAAATGTTACTACTTATGTTAGTAAATGTACCTCCATTTTCCTAAATACCATCAATTTGCGGAGTCGATGACATCCACTTTAAAACAACTTCCTTCCATTGTATTTTATAAGAAATTCCCCGCCTGTCACACAAAGACATGATTCTGGAAATAAAAAATCAATGAAGACTTAAAAAATATAAAAAAATAAAACAATAGAATAATACAGATTACGGGTAAAATATGGTTAGAAAATAATATAAGTTTACTTCCTATATATATTGCAAAATACATATAATAGATATATATATAGAAAAAGAATACAAATTTGAAAGTCCAAGGAAATCAAACCAGTCATGGCATGTAAATGCCAATGTTCTGGCTATCATATAAAAGTTGTGTTCCGGTTAGTAAGAGTACGTCTCAGCTTGTTTAGATGCAATTTTCCACACACACATATGTTGTTGTTAGAAAATCTTATCAGAAGCTGTAGGTACTATTCGTTTCCTAAAATTAAAACCTAAAATCCTTTTTTAAATTACTAATTCTCTCAAGTCTCGTGACTCCGACTATTCCGCCAGTCCCTTCCAGGTCGTCGTTTCGGATCTCATTATAATAATTGAACATTTTTCACAACTCCATTATCTTTATTCAAATTTCCTTTGATATGTTCAGTTTTGTAACTTCATTATAAAGCCGTGTTCAAACTTCACTTCAGTTGTCCAGTGCTGTTAGGCTTCCGGCATTATTAGCATATTGTTTTGTCTAAAACGAACAAAAACTAACACCTGAAAGACGATAGATATCAAAATCAAATAATGTACATAAAATTGTTGCTTATATTAATCATTTTTGGTTATTTTTTCTATATTAATATGAAATTAAAGATACAATTTTCTCATTCTCTCTCAGACTCTCCCCCTCTCTTAATCTCTCTCTCTCTCTCTCTCTTTCTGTCTTTTATAATCAGTATCTTAGTTTACCAAATAAAATTACTGTTAAATGTTTGTTTTATCGGATGAAGATTCGAAAGTCTGATTTAACGTTCAGGATTCTTTATATTGTAAATAATGTACGTACGTACTGTCTTTTTTATACAGTAACTTGCTAAATTTTAAATAAAATAACTACTATGCTTTAAACAAAAAAAAATCTTGCAATGCCTCGCTAATTTTTTGCCGTTATTTATCTATATTTTATTAACTTTATAAAAAACCTATCCATAAAAAAATAAATGATATTGTAAAATGTAATCAGAGCAATATAATATAATTATCACAACATATCTGTGTTATCATCAAAATTATCAAAATAATCAGTTTTCGAATCTCTCGATGCAAAACTACACAAGTCAATTATTATATTTTTTATTTTCAATGATATTAAGTGTATGATATTATAACTTAAAATATGATCATAAAACATTGTTATTTATAATTAAAGTTCATGAATGCTGTATGAACCGAACAAAACATTATTGTTTTTTAGTTACCTTAAATTTTTTACATATAGTGTTGGTTTATTGTATTACGTAACAATAAAGTAACAAGATGAAATAATGAAGTTATTTACTATAATAAACAAGATCATGAGCCCTCTTCAGTTAATTCGTATTTTTCTGAGAAAAATAATCATGACAGGAAAAAGCCCACGAACGTAAAAAAGCAACTTAGATACTTATACGTTTGTTTTAAAGAGTTTTTTCAAAATATTTGAAATAATATATTTTAATACACTTAAGATAGTAAAGTGAAGTGGACTTAATAATTAGCTGTGAATATGTGTAAGTTTCAATTAAGATTTGTAAGAGATATTTTAATAAAATAATATTTACTTTTAATTAATTCTATATTACCTATATTATAATTATGTTGCGAAGCCCACAGAAACAATGGTGCTTATTATGATAACCAATACATAGTATTTATGTAATTAATACTCTACTTTTATATAAATCAATACTTCAAAATAAAAAGTAATTTAACTTTGTATTTCTATGTATTTATTTAGCAGTATTTAATTCTTATGCAATATATTAAAACACATGTCGTATAAGCGTACCTCACATCGTCAGGGTTCGTCTTCCTCCTCCTGGCTCCGGTCCTAGCTCTACGGACTCATGAACCACCTCCTCCAGAGCCAATGAGCCGAAGCTCATTCAACATCATAGAAGACTATCTCACAGTTAGACTGAATCACTTCGACGCTTCCAACACAGATACTTTTCGTATGGTAAATATTGAATTCGTCTCGTCAAATAACGTAACTTATAATTAGACGTAGTATATATATAAATATACATATATATATATATATATATATATATATATATATATATATATGTAAGTGTATATACTTATATATATATATATGTAACTGGTATATTAGTTTACTGCTACAATAGATCAATTAGATTCCATAAATAATTATAGAGTCGAGGCGCCCTCGATATCTCTATAAATATAAATCCCATAGATGTTCTTTGAAGAATAACACGTATTTTGTGAAACAATAAGAAAATTGACGTCAAAGAAAAATGTACTTTATCTCATGACTATAAGGAGAATTATTGAATATCTAAATTTTCTATTGATTTATCGTAATTGTACCATTTTATTTAATAGCGTGATTATAAATAATTATGTGTAATGTTAACATAAAAACTTGGCATTACAAAAAAATATTCATATAAAAATATGTATATATTATAGGAATGTGTGTGTAATTGCTTTATTAGTTTATATTTAAGCTTACTTTACATATTTATGCTTTTTAATCGACTTTTTAATATTAAGAAACTGAAAGAAAAAACCCATATTAAGTTTGATTAAAACATGACCGCTTCTAACCTGCTTAACGGCGGCGTCCAGAAGCGGCAGTAGCGGCAGTAGCGCTAGCTGCTTGATTAAATCTTCTTGATTAAATATGAAATTCTTACATTATCTATATAAAAAAGATAAAAAACAACCTTGAAATTACTAATTAATGCTCCGCTAACGGCTATGCGGGAATGCTACTTACAACTGTAAAAAATCTTTTACGAGGCGGGATAAATATTTTTTGGAGTGGTAAGTAGGCTGGCTTATTTGTAATTTCTTATAAAAACATAAATAATTAATAAAATTAGTTAATTCTTAGTCAGTTAAAACAAGACAATAGTATTGCTTCGTCATTCACTTAACAAAAACATTAACCATTTCCTCATCGATGTATTTTAGAAAAGAAAAACTGTAAGTTGGTTCTTAAAATACTTAATTTTTAATTTTTCAGAGATACTACTACAACCCCCAGTTTGCTCGTAACGCGCACATAGTGATATACGTGGGGGGCGAGTGGGCGATATCCCCTGGCTGGCTTCGTAGCGGCCTGGCCTACGAGCTGGCCGAGAGTATCGGCGCCGCCCTGTTCTACACAGAGCACAGATACTACGGGAAGACACGGCCTACAGAGTTAGTATCTTAAAACATAATTATTGAATTACCTATGAATTACCTATGACTATATATATATCATATAATCCATGAGCTCAAAATAACTTACATTATGTAAGATATATCACTGAATAAAACTCACTATAATATCATAATGTATACCTGTAATCATTTATAAATCGCCTCCGCCGCCATTAATCTGTAAATTTCGTGAAACCCATTATCTAAAGTCCTTTTCGATAAACCAATAACCTATTTACATATTCTAGTATCTATAATATGGCGGGAGATAAATAAATGTCAGTTATTCGCAAATAAAAATCAACCCCTGCAGGGTTGGAACTGCAGTTTTTGGTTTACCGTTATGTATAAAATATATGGAATTCATATCAATTTGAAAAATCTTTATTACTCCTTTGTGTGTCTCATATTTGAATTCCAACGTCAGGATGTAAGATATGTCAGCGTTATGTACGAACTGATATTAAATCTCGAATCTTTTAAATAATTGTAATAAAATTATTAAACTAACAGCGGTTTCCAATATTTGAGAATAAACAAAATACATTTCTTGCCTTGTAGTTAAGTATTCGTAATATATTAGTTAAATGTGTTTCGTCCACAGAAATAATTTAAAATGATTGTCGTAGTTTTATTTTAATAATTTAAAAGTCAAAACTAATTAATCTACCAAATTGTATAAATGTATTACAAAGTGAGAACATAAAAGCTGCATTATATAACGAGATTGCTTCCAATCTGATTGCATTTGAGTGGACCTGCCTACCTACCTACCTACCTACCTACCTACCTACCTACCTACCTACCGTGTATCACACCGAACAATTTAATGAAAGGAAATTTTAATAATAACTGGTAAAAAATAAATAATTAGGTATGAAAAGATAAATGATTTCCACGGCCGGGAAACCAACGTTGTAGTAACCTCGTCTGGTGGTAGCAGAGACAATTAAGAACCAGGTTATTAATTACTGAATACAGACACTTCTTTATTCATTTTACATTATATATTTAACTAATACTAACTTTTAACTTATTCGCACGCACGCAATACAAAATATTAAATAAAGAACTTATAGTAACAGTGACATCCAAAACGGTTGACCGACAGCTTTAGGACTATATAAATAAGCTTATAAAAATAAGCTTCTACTGTATAAGATGTACCGATCTTTTAAAAATCGTAATACCTACTCAAACATATGATGATATTTACTAATTATCATCAAAAACAAAATACAATACATCAATGAAAAAAACAATAAAATCAGTTTCAGTGAAATGTATATTTATCATACAACAGATTTATAAATAATAAATAGAAATAATACATATCCATGTCATATTACATGACTACAATTCTTCAACACAATATGAATGAATGAAATATAAACTAATAATATAATATTCCAAGGTATACAGACACGGAACAGACAAACCCCACAGGATGTTCAACAATCAATATTTTCAACATCCCCTGAGAAATTCGAGTATCCTTCAAAATGTCTCCACGGTACCACGTAATCTTTACACTCCAAATAAATTTACAATATTGTACATATTACAATATTTACTTGTGATTTTACATAACATAAAATATATATTTTACGTTACATTTAAAATTAACAAATAATAGTCAAGTTATAACTTCTGTGTGACAGGCGGCCTCTAATTAGGCGCTTCTGATTCCGCACAGTGACACCGACGAATTAAACTTTACGGTTCCGTATATTCTAATTAGTTTTTAATATAATTATCTAAAAAAGAACTAAGTAATAAATATAAATCAATGAAATACATTCCAATACCATCATTAATAGATTTCATCATTTTATTACCGAGAATTTTTGCTCTAGGAATTTAAAATCTATAAGTTTTGATTACCGAAGAATTCTTCATTATTATATTGCATCTGTCTATGCTATACATACCTATGTATATTTATATGATGTATATGATAATTTTACATTACTATATTATTATAGAAAATAATCTTGTTATATTCTGAAAATAAGTACTATGTTCTTCCGTTTTGTTTTAATGGATAAAGCAAAAATAATATAATATAAAATCTGGTATAATTTTCTATTTAACAAAAATATTAAACAGTAATCATGTAGTTACATAACATAACTTTTGATTTGAACCTTACCATAGTACCTAAATCATAAACCCGTGTAGTCCTAGTGTTAGTATCACACCAATGTTCAATAACAATAAACCAACAATGGCCACTCGTTGCCAAACTAACGCCAATATGACTGGCGCGCTGCCAGCCTGCCCTAATAATATTTAAGAACCAAATCATTCACGTTGGATTCAGAGTAAGCATTGTCATAGGGAGAGAGATATTAATTTTAACATGTTTAATAGTTTAAAATGTTTTGTAATAAGTTTAATTTATCTTATATGATAATATTTTATTATAATTAAATATTCGTGATCTATGATGGGTATTAAATATATATTTTTACCCGGCTATGTTCACGTAAATTAATCATTGCTCAAAGCATAGCGGACATTAGGTTTTATGAAAATACCCGGGTAAATAGTTTCAATTATTATAATAATGTCAGCTATGTTCGTCTGTACATTGTATGCACATTATTTGAAAGACTGAAAAAAGTACTAAAATATGTTTCCCATGATTTTAAAAATATTTATTTGTCTATATCTGTACAGGTCATAATTAAAAACTACGATTTATATTAAAAAAAAAATGAATATTATAAAAGACTAAACATGTAATACTTTAAACGTAAATAATAACTCAGTTATTTGTTGTTACAAGATGTGTAAGGCGTCATAAGATACCTGTGTAGGTAAATAAGTAATAACTCATAAGCCACAAATTAATTGTTATTGAAAAACAAAATATCAATT
Source organism: Napeogenes sylphis (assembly GCA_959347405.1). Lineage (NCBI taxonomy): Eukaryota > Metazoa > Arthropoda > Insecta > Lepidoptera > Nymphalidae > Napeogenes > Napeogenes sylphis. The sequence continues at coordinate 34,248,350 of OY365783.1, read as the reverse complement.
GTACTTTACCATACCTATAAAGTAAATAAGTAATTAAGAAGAAACTCGCAATGGCCTTTAGAGAAACAGTAAAACTTTGTCTATTTCGTTCAAAGGTCAAAAATAGAATTCACTTATTCTAAACATCGGATGTCCTAATCTGACGGCCGCTCGTGATCTCATGATAGAGTTAAGTAGGTGTGTTTTATGAGTCTGGGAGAAATATAATTGGAGATAGGGTTGACACAAAAACTTGAAGGAAGTCATAGTTTTTGAATAAAGTTTGTGCTCAATATTCTAACGAGTCACCGTTCATGAAGAAATGTAATTAATTGTATTTATGTGAATGGAAATCGGAAAAATACTAAATGTATAATAATCTATAAATAAATATTATACGTTTAGTACTTTACTACACATTAAAATAAAATTATATTTACGGATTTAGCTCGCGTATAACTAAATTTACAGTTTAAATTTAATTTTAAACGTGTTAATTCCGTAAAAATAGTTTTTTTTCACTTTACATATATTTAAATACATGCAACATAACCAAATAACAAATTCATACACTGTTGCTTAGGAAGAATGCGACCGGTTCAAAAACACACGACACCTGCAGTTACAACAGTCAACAGTGGCATCCCTATTGTAGTAATTACGTACCGCCCGATGACCCGCAGTCAACAACTACTTACTTCTTATTTTGTTGTTAACTCATATCATCCTACATCCACTAATGTCTTCTGTTATTGTGATATTTAAACAAATTAGATTTAGACTAAAATCTCGACATATCACAACTATCTATTATAAAAAAAAAACAATTCGGTGGAGCACTTCACTAATTTGTAATATCTCATAATAAAAGTTGGATTACTTAAAATTAAAATCAGAAATAAATGTTTGTTCTTTAGTTTTCGAAATATACATCTTAACTTGCTGTCGACAGAGGTACCACAGTACCAGAGCTAAGATTCCTGAACGTGGACCAGGCGCTGGGTGACCTGGCGCAGTTCATAGAACACGTGAGGAGCGAGGACTTTGAAGATGGCAGATATCGGTGAGTTAACGCTATAATATATAACTGGGTGACTGCTCGGCTGCTGCTGCTGCTGTGCTCAGCTCGTTTGTGTACTTGCCATGAAACCTATCTTTGAAATTCTCAGATTTGTATTGAAAGTGTATTTAACACCGTTTTGCAAACAATAAAAGGACCGTTTGGATAACAAGGAAAATAAATTTATTTAATATAATTACTAAAGCACCTATCACAATATGTAACATTACCTATTCATATTAGAAGTTACAGAAATAATAATAACATCATTTTACTACATCTCTACTCTGCTGACGGGAGCGACGCAGACGAGCTGATAAAGATTACATCTACCAACAACTGATAACGTAATTGAGACTATTAATAAAACCTAATTTTAGATATATCTATCCTTTGATTCAAAATTACAACGAGTTGTTCACATCAACTCACTAGCTAAACGTGTATACTAAGCACCATATGTGGTTGCGAAAATAGACAGCTTACTAATATCGACACAACTAGGTTGGCTTACTTTGCATACTTCATTAGTATTATGTTTTACGGTATTCTCCTCTGGGCTCAGAGCAGAGTATCTTTAATACAGAACCTCGGGGGTCCTTTAAAAATAACACACAGCCGATAAAAAATATGCCAACACTTCGTGTAAAAAAGCGACTTGCATAATATAAATACTATTTTAATAAATAATATTTTATAAATCTAAACATACTAAATCAAAAAAGTAATTTTTAGGGCCAAAGAATTCCTATTTAAAATAAATTAACCAAATTTATTACCGACCGATCGAAATAAAAAAATAAGCTTACATTAAACCCGTACTCATATATAAAGTTTATTACAGTACTAAGGCAATTAACAACTTGTTGACAATCTTCTCATGTTGTTTTACTTTAATTAATTCCAGGATGTTATCTATTGGCGTTCTTGGTTCGAAAATAAGGGATTTTATAATAACTATTATGTTGAATGTTTTAATTTAATATTATCAGCCCTTGTAAATATGAAAGCATTATAGATTAATATTGGTGTTGGTGATCATTCTAATCTACATTACGCTACTCACTTATAACTGTGACTTTAATAGTCAATATTATGGATATATTTTATTTTAAATAAGTTAACATGGTATCCTTGAAGATCTTCTCCATCAATCTACCCTGAACCTTGCAGCTTCAGTATGACATTTTGAAGTAAAAGTTGTTACTATTTAAAATATAAACAATATGACTTGGACCTACTTTTTACCTTTTTATTTTTATATATGTTAATTGTGTTTCAAACTTATACAAGATACTGTTGAATCAATTTTTATTATTAGAATAGTATTTTTATACCATAGTCGTCCAAGAATTTATTGTAACAATATTTAATATATTTTTATCTGTTCCAATTCCGTTCTGGAACTCGTGTAGGAACGCCAAAGTAGCTCTGTTTGGTTGTTCGTACGCAGGCAGCATGGCTACGTGGATGCGGCTTGCCTACCCACATCTTATCACCACTGCCATGTCCGACAGCGGACCCTTACACGCACAGGAGGACTTCCCAGGTTAACTATATGTTTCTAGTGGTGCAAGACTACTTTCAAGAGTTATCGTTTTTAGAAGCTAAACGTAATATATAATAAAAAAATAAAAATAAAAAAAACACTGATATAAAAAGACTTCTAAAAATAATAAAAATAATATAATTATGTACTTATGGAAGTCGTTGCGTCAGGGAACCGTTATACGGACATTGACGATGGTGTCTATTATACGAAGATAATCATTTTTATTTGCCTTCGTAACTTACTTGCATTTTAGTTTCTTCGTTTCCGCAACCACTTCAATAAGACATAATAATATTATTTTTATTCTTTTTAGAGGTCTTTTTCTATCGGGGATTTTTTATTTATTTTTCTGCTTTTTAGTGTTATGTACTGGATTCATTATTGTATTAAATAAACCTAAGGACACACAAATTTTTACTTGCTTAAGTATTTCTATTAATATTGCATAAGAACCTTTCACCCGCACCAATAAAACCTCAATATCTTGGAGACGAATGTTTTTATTTCGACCAGACATAGCTAAGAACCATCTCGACGAACCAGGCTTTCGATTAAAAAAACCGCAATCAAATCCGTCCACGAGTTTAGCCGCTACATTGCCACAGACAGACGCACAAAGATCGACAGGTCAAACTTATAACACCCCTCTCTTTAAACCAGGGGTTTAAAATAGATACATTAACGAATACCTGATATAAATAAAAATATTCGACACTAATTCATTAACCAGCCCGTTCGAAGCTAACGTCGGCTTTCACATTTATATTCGAAAATATTTTATTTATCAGTCAGTATTTTACATCGCTCACTGAAAAAACTATTTGCTTTTTGAGCTCCATGTAAAAAAGTGTCAGTGGGAAATAAAACTAAATAATAAAAGCTGTAAATTTCACACGAGAACATAATATATAGATTTAAGCCTTGGAGTGATATTTGAAATATCCATTTGGTGTATATTTTGCATTTTATATCGAAACGTTACCAAATGATTAAATAATGAAAGATAATCTTTGAATAAAAAACTTACAAAATCAAACTGAATCATAAATATTCATTTTGTACCAGAATACCTGGAAGTGATAACAACTGCTCTCCGAGATCAAGGAAGCCAACAGTGCGTTGATGACATTGCCACCGCCATGACAGCAGCCACCAGACTTCTGGAGACCGAGGAGGGACTGGATACCCTGTCTAAACTATTCAAGTATAGTTTTCCTCTATTCATATCTAATTAATCTCATTCCATAAAATCCAAAATCTTATGTATTAATTCCTTTTTTTCTCCTATATCATTCTTTAAATGATGTTACGCTTACACCCTTCCAGGACTTCAGCCTGTTAATCCACATATAAACCAATAAATAATTACCGTTACTAAATTCTATTCAGTACTTGCTCCCGTATCCAGAACTCTCCACTAGATTTCGCGACGCTGTTCTGGTTCGGAGTTACGGAGACCTTCGCATACCTAGTTCAGTACGCAACGCCAGGGAATATACCGAGCGCTTGCGGGCACATCACTAATAACACACTCGGTAAATCATATTATTTTTGAGGCTCTTAACAATATGTCTTTGTACAAACAGCTTAAACTTTTATAAAGGTTAAATTGAAATTTACAAAAACAGATTACCTATAACATGAAAAAATAGATTATAACATGGAATAATAAAGACCTTGTTAACGTTTTAACCACTCCTTTGACCCCAGGAGAACCCCTCACACGGTTGGCGTTATGGGTCACCTCTCAGGCCAACACGCAGCCCTGTATAGAGGCGCGGTACTCGGAACAGGTCACCGTGCACACAAACACAAGCTACGACGCGCCCAGTTCTACTAGTAAGCGTGTATGTGTGTGTGTGTGTGCAAAAACGGCCTTAACCTTAATAAACTCATTATTCATTAAAACATCTCTGATAACAATAATTAGGTCAAAATTTCCTTATAAATGCTAATTATTTGCGAGAACATTAATTAAAGATTTACATAATCACTTTTTAAAATATGCAAATATTTCTGGAGAATAAACCAAAATCTGTTGAAAATAACGGACTGTTCTTAAGTACGAAACTAAATTCAGTGCGATGGATAATTTGCATCCGAATAGCGCTTTGTACTGAAACTCTGATTGTCAAGTCTGAATATATTGCTCTTGAATACAACAGTTTTAAATGAAAATTTAAACACAATTTGGCTTTAGATGTATAATTATGTTTACAGACAGTCCTTTTTGTTTCTGTTCGGTTTTATTAAATTTATATTATTTATGATTGTCTGTTAAAAAAATATTGTTTGTACTTTTTTTTCGTTTTATTTTATAGCGCAAAAAGATAAATCTTTTCCAAAAACATTGAGGGTAATAGTAAATTATAATGCTATATATCTCTTATAAATAAACCGTTTATTTGTAATATTATTATGAATTACAATTCAAATAATAAGCTTCAACCGCATCAAATTCATCAAAATCCTTCCGGAAGTATTTTCGTGCGCAGCAAATAAACAGATTAAAATCGATTGGTTGGGAGATTTGTAATCAATAAAGTGGTGTATTTTTATATATTTTTTATTTATAACGTACAGATTTTGCCTCATTACAATATTATTATAATCATGTATATGTTATAACGTGATTAAGTGCAATCATTTAATAAAGATATAATATTTAAATATTATCTACCGCAGTGCGTCTGTGGACGTACCAGACATGCAGTGAGTACGGCTGGTACCAAACCACGAGTAGTTCGCGCCAACCCTTCCTGTCCGTTGTACCGCTCGAGTACTTTCACCAGATGTGTAAAGACTTCTTCAATTCTGAGTGAGGATTATTATTTACTATAATTACAAAAACGTCTTCTTTTGAAAATTACGTAAAATGTTGAAGACCTATTATGAAGGAAATTCGCTAAAAGATTACATGAAAATATATTTTCTTTTTAACTAAAAAAAATACTACAATATTTAAAAGTACATAAAAGTAATACCTATTTTAAAACGTAAGAACGTGAAAGTACAGAATCACTGTTTAGTTTTAATTAATGTTAATTTCATGTTATAGTATTTTAACTTTTTCTTTAGTATAAATGAAACCTTGCTGCGTTCTGCTATAACTCGCACGAACCGCCTATTCGCTGGTCTGGATCACCTCCCAGACCACGTTGTGTCAGTGGCAGGAAGCCACGATCCCTGGTCGCCCATGGGACCTAACAGAACCCACGGAACTCCTCTAGCTCCAGTGTACGTGGTGGAGGGGATATCGCATTGTAGAGCTCTTAGGTAAGTGGATGTAGAAAGATTGTTTAAATTATTTTACTTGCACCTTTAAGTAATACGTTCTATTTTTAAATATTGTCTTACGCTTCTAGACCCAGAGGTGACAGTGAAACAGTACAGCTGGAACAAACCAAACTAGAGGCATTTCTCTTCATGGACCATCTCATGACAGGAATGATGTCGAGCGCTGTCTCCGTAGTGTTGTCGCGAGCTCTCTTTATCTCTCTCATTGTATATTACACTGTGTTTTAGTTAATATTTCGGTATCTATTGTCACGTGTGTTACCGCTCACTTTGTTAATAACTGTTGCAATGCGGATATTAAATCATATATGTGAAAACTAAACTATTATTTTAATGGTATAAGTCCTGTCCTTGTTGATTTTCCGTTTATTTTACTTAAAAATTAAATAAACTTAACTTAACTAGCTTGTTTATAAACAATATCAAATGAACAAAACTAAACTAAAGCTCCTCAGAAGTATATAGTACGGTCTATGAGAAATAATGAGGAAATAAAATTAAACAACAGTGTAGCATTATTAGTTTATTTACTGTCACTAGACTTATTGTCAAACTTCTTTCAGTTTGAACCTCTTATTGTTCCTGGCGACGGGACCCTTAACTTGCGCCCATACTAACTCTACTTAACTATTTACGCTATTTAACTGACAGCGGTAAGAGAGCAAGCGCAGCACAGTGGCCCTGCATTCAGCAGCTAATTTATCAACAGTCGATAGCTGTTAGTTACCTTTTTCTTTTTTAACTATTTCCAATAACGAAGCTTTAACCATAGTTTCTTCATAATCTATATTTTTTTGTTTAAAGCCATTCTTGATTATTAGATTTTTGCCAAGCAGTATTAAGAGTCTGTGTAATATTTCGAGAGTGTTAGAGGGCATTATCTAAAACTAGTACAGAGTTGCTTTGTAGCTTCGCGTGCGTGTGCTATATATTTTTTTAATTCAAATGCATATGCATAAATAACCATAAATCTCATCGCATATGCTGACAATTTAGGTAGATCCGGGTCATTGTTGACTTCCTGCACTATCTAAAAATTAATTGGAACTTTATGAAAAATAAGATATTTTGTCTATAATAATCGAAACAAACGAAATAACAACAGATATATTTTCAAAAAGGGGGGGGGGGGGGTTCTATTCTTAAATTTTATAAGTACTGACGTTTTCAATTGTCGGGGTTTCATTTCTATAAAACATATGATCGACTTTTTTTCGAATAGCAGAAAAGGCGAAATCATCAAGTTTCTTAAGTTTCTTTCATTCTGTTTAATAAATGGCAGCCAGTTGTTATGTACCTATTGAATATCATTTTCTTGAAGTTTTTTTCATTTATTGTTATATTTTAATAAGAAACCGAAACCATTCTTATATAAGAAAATATATTTTACCACATGACAGAAAATTAATACATGTTGGTTAATTTGAAGGTAATTTATAACTACTAAATAAAACAATAAGAGATCAGTTTAACGAATTTATTTAAACTACAATTTGTTACAATTTTATTTGTTGTGTAAAGGCTATTCACGTACATATGAAATACGGAGAGCACGAACATACATACATACATACATAAATATATATAATTATAACATTAACTTGATTTCTGTATAATCAATAAAAAAAATAAAAAATGTGAACAAAAGTATTTTAGTATATTACAAATTGTTTAAGTATATATTTTGTGTTTATTACAAGTACAAATACGAGAATATATAAAATGTATAATTTTATTCCAATTCAGAATCCTATAAATACGGTTATATAACAATAGTTTTATCAAAATCGGTCGTGCTATAAACGGATGGGATCATTTGGTCTAAGTCTAGCCTAGGTTACGTTACGTGTTCAATATTATCAATGCACTAGCAGGGGTCTCAATTACAAATATCCTACTTACCGTTCTTGTATATATCTGGCTTTTAACGATTATCAGATCAAAGTCAAATCAAATCACAAAAATAACTACCCGTTAACAGGTAATTAGAGAAAATAAATAGTTTCTTAAACACAGAATATTTACAAGTAACGTTTTAATATATAAATTAATATTTTCATTTGTCATGTCAAGTCAAATTGTTATCAAAATCTATTTAGGTAAATATATAAAGACCCCTCGGAATTCGATTGTATTAATTATACAAAACACGGCTACAATGGCGGCATCTATTCTATATTACACAATCTAATTATACATTCCTATTATACAAGCTGTTTAATGTATAGTATAACATACAAACGAGCGTATTTTCAATACTTTATTATACATAATATCAATACATACTTTGTTTTATTAATTTCAAAATCGGACACCCATCATTATTCGATACAATCAGCTACGCTTACTGTAAACCGTCTACGTATATATTAAACAGCTTATGTCGTACATACGTCAGTAATATGGCATTAGCAAGGTACTGTTTGAGGGCACTTCGTGATTAACTTAAATCGAAAATCTGTTTGTACATGGTGGGAGACCACTGAATGTATACAAAGACTGTTAACATCTAAAGCGTGGAAAAATACGTTTAAATATATTTTTTTATTGATAAAAAAAACTAAATAACATTGTTTTTTTTATTTTATATTGTCGACGGTCATAAGATTATTGACCGCCAACTGATACGTATTTTTATAACATATATATTGTCATATAATACTACCGACTGCCGCGTCATATATATATATCGAGATGCGGGCCTACGTTATTTACACTTACACTGTTACGAGAAAATATTACACAAGCGATCACATTTAAACTTACGTATGGAATAATAAAAATCTGTTTTAATACTAAACAAAGAATATTACAAATGACAAGGTAACAGATACAATATACATTGGTACTCGACGTTCGACGCGGAATGCTGGATCGATTTTGATGAAACTCTTTCGAAAATATAGATCGATTTTGGGGAAAAAAACGCGATTTTCGTCAAGTTTCAGGCGTCAGTGGAGTCTCATCCGGTCTAGTTCGGTCTGGGTCCGAGCCGGGAGATCAACCTCCGTTACTCGGTTGTTCCTGTAATTGTACGACAGCAGTTGGATAAATATGTAATATCAAGACACTCAATAATATGATAAAAATCAGGTTCGTCGATACCTGTAAAGACTGGTCCAGGGTTCCCTTAGGATAAATGTTATCGTCCTTCGTGTGATTATCTGCTAAAGAGAAAATAAAAATATTTAAGTTTGCATTAAAACGAGAATCGAATCGTATCTAATTAATGACAGGAAATAGAAATCGACATCAAATCTACAGACTATTTCACGTCAAGTTATTTTCCTGATTCATACTAGTCTCATTTATCCAAAGATTAATATTAAGTTTTTCAAACACTACTCATTATAAGGAAATACTTTTATAGTTGTATGTGTAGATATTTAGAGTCGCACGACCGCACTCCCGTTCGTCTCACCTCTCCGCGCGTCGAGTCGTTCCCTGAGCACTGCCAGTTCCTCCCGCAGCTCCCTCCGCTCTCGCTCCACCGCCGGTAGCGCAGCCAGTAGCGCCGCCAGTGCCGCCTGTAGCCCGCACACTCCGCCCGCCAGCCGCGCCGCCAACAGCGGGCAGCCGGCCGACTCGCCTTCTACACGGAAACGCGGACACAGTTACAAAGCGCGACCCAGCTGACACTGCACTCGCCTACTTATTGATCGCCGCCGGTACTGACCCAGCACGCTGTCGGGGCCGGGCTCCTGCGACAGATCGGCCAGCATGTCGTACGTCGCTTCAGTTTCCGAACGACACGACATTCTAACGTCCCGCTCTGACTCGTCGAGCACTTCTATTGATATTAAGAATGCAGCTGATTAGTATTTACTTTCAAATAATAATATAATATATTTTTGGATTTTATCAACTCTATTAAGCGATTAAAAACAGCAAAAATGTGTGTGCGTGTGTCTAAGTGTGTGTTGGTGTAACTGTGCGTGCTCACCGCTCCGCCTCCTCTTGGCGCAGGCGTCACAGCGGCCGGCGCGCGCCGCCACCCGCGCTGCCTCGCTGGCCGACATGGCGCCGCTCAGGGACTCCGTGAGCTGGTTGGCTAAAGGAACACAGAAGGATCGAGCGACATTAGACGATGGAACTCTTATAAATGGCCTTAATGAATAACAATCTTATAAAAATAGGTAAGAGCCTCACCCTGCGCCTGCGCCGCCAATAGCAGCTGGTGTAAGTCCGCGGGTGCGTCCGGTTCGCGCGAGGAGTGCATTTCGCCGCAGATGTCTGCAAAAGCCGAGTTAAGAAGAATATTACGAAATCAGACACGAGGTATAACAAGTGTTGCCCTTCTTCACCCACCGACTTGTCCCAGCGTGTCGGCGACGGCCAGCTCGGCGAGGTGCGTGTAGGACTGCGCCGGGACGCCCAGCAGCTCCGCTACCACCGCGCTCTTGGCCTTCAGCGCGCGACTGATGTCTTCGTCCAGACGACGGAGGCGCTCTGTGTAGGGAATCATGTATTAGCGACGGTGGCCTGGTATATGCATATGCAGCAATGAACGAACCAGTATGCATGAGTTCATGAGCTCCGTGTGCGTGTGTGGTGTGTGTGTGTATATTGTTACCGTGGTGCGAGTATGCCCTGGTGGCGAGGTGTGCGTGCTGCGGGTGCCGCACGGTGAGCGCGGCGGGCGGGTGCAGCGCGGGGGGCGGCGCCGTGTGCGTGCTGCTGCTGCCGACGGCGGGAACACTGAGACACGATACGTTTCATTATATCACTACGTTAGATATTTCGTAATGTAAGCACAAGCTAGAGAAAAATGCCGACTTTCTGGTAAGCTTTACAATTGATGAATAGTAAATATGAATAAGGAGAACCATGACAATAAAAGAAAACATTAAGTATCGATAAATTAAAAACTAGTTAGCTTATCAAGTATAGTCACTTACAGAATATCACAGCATGCATAAATTTTCTTTTATTAAATTGAAAAAAAAAAACAAAAATTAATTATAGTGTACAAAACCCATAAAACACGAACTATAAGATCATGTAAGATAGTATATATTGTAAATTAAAACTAGGGAATATAAATGTAATTAATTGTACGCTTTATGGAAAAGTAATCCTGAAACAACTTACCTATGCTTCTCTTCTTTCTCGATCGACGCCGATCTTTCCCGCTCTCTATCTTCGTCCCTCTCTGACAGTCTCTTGTCACCGTTTTCGTCAACGTCCAACGCCGGCTTGTCGGTGTCTCGTTTGTCATCTCTGTCTAATGATACATCCCTTTCGTTCTCGCACGTCGGCGGCGCGCTCGAGGTGGATTTTTCGGACGCATCCGAAGGGTTACGGGAGACATTCACACCTGGAAATAGTATTTATAACTATTAAAATAACATAAAATTCAACATTGATTAGGATTTCGTGGTTCATGTGTGTGTGTATGTTATGTGTGTGATGTTGTGTGTTTTGCTCACCCGAGTCGTCTGTGGAGCGCGAGTGCGCGTGCGCCGGCTTGGCCTCGGCGAGACGCGCCAGCGGCGCCTCCTGAATCAGACGCACCCAGCTGGGGACAACGTTTTCTTGATTATAAGATAAATAATATACTTATCAAAGAAATTCATTAAAAGTATTTTTTATTTACATATTAGCAAATTGACCGAGTGCGAATCGAATGCTATCGAATGAAATGGTCGATTTTTTTTTATTTATGTTCTTTCCACTTTTTAACCCCCGACTAAAAAGAGGGGTGTCATAAGTTTCAATTCAAACAAACAATATTTAATCTTTATAATATTAGGTTAGATCCATAGAAATACTTAAACAACTGAAAACATGTATGTCCGCAGGATATTTAGTACAATAAAGAAACCAGTAACATAAATTTAAACAGCAGAATAATAAATTAATTAAAAATTAAAAAAAAAACCGATACAAAAAGACCTCTAAAAAGAATAAAAATAATATAATTATGTACTTCTTGAAGTCATTGCATTCGGGAACCATTTAATGAAGGAATAAATTGAAACGCAAGTAAGTTACCAAGGCTAATAGATAAATTACGATATCGAATCGTATAGTCGAAGTCTTCAATGATTAACTTCGTAAAATAGACACCAATTTAATTGACGCTTGTGATTACTTATCACAAGCGTCAATTAAATTTAAGTAAGATGCTTTATTATTATTATGTTTATTTATAGATAATTGTAGTCGTGCAAGTGTCTCGTATACTTGAAATTTGTGTAGTTTTTTTTATAATACGTTTAAAGAACGGAGGGATTAAACATTAAAATAAAATGTAAACATAACATAACATTTAATAATCGACTTTGCAAATAACAAAAATAGGATTGGTGAAGCACTCACGTGGCGTACTCGGCGGCGGTGTTGGCGGACAGCTCGTGCATCTGTATGCCGTTGATGTTCATGAGGAAGAAAGTATTCTTGACGGCGGCGTTCGGACGAAACAGAACCTTGTCCCTACAAGTAGAGGAAGGGCGATTAATGGAGCCGCGTCCGAGAGTTTCATTATAATGATTTAATTCGCAACGTGAGCCGCCACCGACCACTTGATGAGCGGCGACAGCGGCGCGGCGTGCCCCGTCTGCGCCGGCCGCAGCACGTAGCGCTCGCCCTCGCGCTGCAGCAGCACGAGGCAGTCCCGCAGCAGCAGCGCCAGCACGGCGGTGCGCTTGTTGTCGGTGCGCAGCGCCAGCTCCCCCTCGTGGCGCAGCGAGTGCGCCGTGAGGTCGAGGCGGCGCAGCTCCTCGCACTCCGCGCCGCGCACCTCCAGCTTGGCCTGGATGGAGCGCAGGCGGTGCTCGTTCTCGGCGGTGCGTATGGCGGTGTCGACGCTGTGCAGTACGTCCTTGGCGACGGTGAGCGCGCACCGCAGCCGCGCCACCTCCTCCGGCCCGTCCTCCTCGCTCTCCTCCGCCACCGTGCGGAGGATGCTGTCCAGCAGCAGCTGGTACTTGGTCAGTCTGGGAGTAGTTTTAATGAGTGTAAACATTGAAAGGTATTACGATACTCTACGGGAACGTCTAGCATCATTGTACTTTAAAGTACAGTAGTGAAACGTGGCCGAGGGTAGTACCTCTGCCACACGCAGGCCAGCAGGTCCCTGAGCTGCAGTCGCCCGCAGCGAGGCAGCTGTTCCCTGGCTGCCAGCAGCGCCTGCAGGTCCTTGTTCTTGCGGCGTCGCTCGCGCAGCGCGTCCAGGGCCATGCGCTGTCCGCGGCAGAAGCGCGCCAGGGACTGCGCGTAGCCCGCCTCGCCCAGCTGACGGACGGAGGGACGCGTCATTCATCATCACGTATACGTATAATGTTTTAATGTTATATGTTTTAATGTTGTATGTACTAAAATGTTAACGACGAATTTCTTCACTATATATTTTTAATGGTCGTGAAGGGATCTACACGTTGCGGACTATAAAGTTTGGGAAAAAGTTGTTAGTCGTCCCATCGTTTGTAAGTGCATCGCAAACACTTTCCGACCTATTTCTGTTTTAATACTCTTAGTTCGTTTTACAGTACAGTAAAATACTATAAAATCGAAACAAAGCATCTTGTCAAAATATTATAAATTTAATGATATAATATGATAGACATCGTGTAACGGCTACTTCTAAATGATTTAAAATGAAACATTTTGTGATATATTGTTAAAAAACCCAACACGAGTAATCCCGGCACTCACCGTGTTCAACATGGCCTCGGCCAGGGGTCCTATCTGGACCACGTGGTTCGGAGCCTCATTTCTAACGGCTCTTAAGTCCGCATACAGTTTGACGTGTCGATTGGTGACCCCGGGCAAATTCGGGAACAGAGCCCGCAACTCGTCGACGGGCAGGAGAGACGGTTGACGCTCCAAGGGCTTGAGGAAGTCTACGCCGAGAACCTTCAGCCAACGCACGTGAGATCCTTCTGAGACTATTAATTCTGTAAAATATAAGGTAAATTTATAAAGAATCTTAATAAAGTATACAAATTAATCAAAACAAAAAAACCTTGTTTTTTACAATTTTGATTTAATTTGGTTTTAGATTTGATAAAATGAAATATACATATATCCAAAACGTTCGCCATAGACTCTTTTCAATCGTATAAACGGCGACAGTAGGTCTAGATAAGCATAGATACGTTATATGAAACCTAAACCTGTGGTTCTATTGAAATGTTCCCTCACCGTGTATGACCTCCTGTCGTTTCCTGATCCTGGCGGACAACACGAGCGTATCCCTGAGGTGTGGCGGTAGACTCTCCGACCACTGCGTGGCCAGCGGGTCCTCCTCCTCCGACCAGTCCGACTGGGACGCTGTGACAATGTGTAAAACTTAATTAATGTCACGAAATCCGGAAACGTTTTATCAAGCTGTATCTAGTTTTTAAAAATAGTCTAAATAACGATACGATTATTTTTATTCTTTTTTTAATATATTACTTTCGAAAATCTTGAGTGTTGTACTAGTAGATAATAAAGTTATAAATACGGATCATCGGTGATTATGCTGTTATCAAACCTTGCTGTTCAGCTACGACAGTGTTGCTCTCGTTGCTCCTCGACGATAGACTGGAGCTGCTAGAACTGCCGGAAGGAGCAGTCGCCGCGCCAGGCTCCAGGTCACTGCAGGGAAGACAATCACTTGTTAACATCGTAATGATGCATGTTAATATGATAAAGTACAGACCACTTAGTTATCGTTTGAAAATATCTATAAACATGTATAACCATGTTAAGCTCATTTAAATTTATATAAATATAAAATGAAAAGTAAATCGACACGGGACGACGGTTTCCCAGAGATCGCAGGTTCGAATCCCTGCCATATTCTTTAAGTTTATATTTGTTAGACAAAAAGACGATCTAATAGTAATTTTAATTAGGACTCAAAGAAATTCTAGATATAGTGCTACAATCTTATTAACCGATAGAGCAACATTTTACTAATTCATAACAATAAACAGATGAAAATGCAAGAAACACAAAGTTCGAAGGAAACGCAACACAAAACACAGGGAGGAAGTTGTAAACCTAAAATGGACCGCTGTTATGAAATCGAGGAGACACACACATACACGCACAGACATGCACTGAGACTCGCATGTGTTACGACTAATAGTACTACAATGTCAAATAAATTATACAAATATTACCAAAGATATGTATTATTAGTTAAAGAGTATGTATATATTATATTAGTAATTCTCATCTCATATTTGAGGTGATAAGAGGAGAATGACTAGTCCTGAATGAAAACTGTATTGATACTTTTTACTTAAGTATATTATTCCTTTTATCTATTAAAATTCTTTAAATTTAAAATTGAATAGATTCTTCTTCGACGCTTTTAAATGGAATTAGGTATTACATAAATAAAAAAATATATTTAAATAGCTCCAATGAGTTCCTGGGATGAAATATAAGAATATTCGTTTACGTCAAAATATAAATTGCAAATTTAAACAGGTCGGGAGCGGCTTCATAAACTATTTAATTACTTTACGGCCACTTCAACTAATGGTTTACGGGAAAATTTTACAGCAAAACCACCGCCGGGTTAGTGGAATATTAGTTTCAGCGACCTTGGTTAGATAACTTCAACATACAAACTTCATGACTCAATTATTATAACATTTATTATGCATTTCAAACGTTTGTAATTATTGGTTTAACATAATTTAAACAATATACTAATGCTTTGAAAATATTTATATAATTATAATTTATTATAATAATATAGGATTATAAAAAAGACCGCCACGAGCAGGGGTTCGAACCAGACCTCTGGGAAGCCGTCCGGTCGCTCTACCAATACCTCTACCTAACTTAACTACCCCCTTCAGTGAATTATTATTAACTTTATATAATCCCCTTTACCGGGTGAATGGTGAATATACTTATTAGGCAGTTACAATACCAAAGGACTAATAGTATTTAAAATTCCCAGGAAATAAAGCTCTACAATTAATATATACGAAACTGTATTAAAAACGGTAAATTGAAACCTACACAAATAAGTGAGACTAAAGACCAGATAAAAAAAAATATCATAATTGTCCGTCGAGTAACACTCAACGGTGATAACAACTCGTGTATTACTAACAACATACAAACTGCAGCTACAAGAACATTATTTTGTAACTTTAAAGTAATTACTTTCGAAATAAGTTATTTATATTTAATAAATTCAAAAGAGATTCTGAGCTTTCTTTTAAAAAATAATTCTAGATATTTTTGTCTAAGGAGAATCAATTGAATATCTAATGTTGAACACTGCAATATCATTGAGATACAACATCTTCAGACTTATACCACTCGACACTCCTATACCTTTCGGACAAGGTCCGTCGAGCCAACACGCCAACTGTTGGCGGCTGCCGACCGGCTGGCAGCGACACGTTGCGAGACACACGGGGAGGAGCTTGAGTTGCCATTGTACACTTCACTTTACACACTTTTACATTATATTATACACTTCTGAGTTTAAAGATGTCATAAGTTTACACTTTGATTTTAAGTTACACTTTTGATGTTGTTAGTCTTTTACTAATGGTAAATGGGTACATCAAATCGTTGTAAGCAAAGAAATATGTATATATAAATCAAGATATCATTCCTAGTCAGAGGTCAATTTATTTTGGTCAAAGATAAAAAAATTAAAGCATCTAAAATTAACTTTATTATAATCCATCAACATTATTTACATCAAACGCACACACGGACACGGGTTACTCTTGTCCGTTTATTGATGGCGCATAAAAATGTTTTACTAGTTTCGCGTTACCGATATTAAAATATCTATGAGCTATGAAGATCGAGAAAAGATGTTCGGAAAAACCGTAGAAAGGAAGTAAAAGATGTTATAAAAATAAATGTATTATGGCTATGAGTTACTACTGACTTTGAAAATAATTAAATCAACCATCATCGATATATGGCACATACTCCGCATAAACATTATATACAGGTTGAAGCAATTTCTAGCCTTAGCGTTATGTTAATTTAGACCTAGGTTCCGCATCTCTAAGGTCAAGTAATTGCGATATATCCTAACAAGTTTTATAAAAAAATACATTAATTGACTACGTAAGTAGTCTTTGTAAGGATTTGTTAATTATATTTTAAATTAAATATTTTAATAATTGAAAATCTGTCTACTATATTAGCTTCTGATGAGAACTGATTATTTAATAATTTATCAACACAATGTATTTGCACCTACAACCTCCCTCGTTACCGTGACTGCTCACCGCACACTGTGCCATCCAGTCACTATTGACACTGATTAACTATTGTAACAGATTTATTAAGATTTCTACATATTACATTCAGAATAGTCTCGTTAATTTCATTGGTCAAATATTTAATCAAATACATTAAAAAACAAACATTGGATATATCATTAGTTCACTCGTTACACACAAATGTAATTGCTTATCTCTTTACCGTTATATTTATGGTTAGTTTTTAAAATAGATAACAATTAATTTATTTAAAATAATATATATATTAATATCAGATATTGAACGGTATTATAAAAAAATACACAACTGTTCAAGATGTAAAAGGTAAACTAATTACTAACAATTAAAGATAAAGCACTTTGTCACTTAAATAAAACTTTAATCCGCAAATAAAACTAACTCCAAGGGATCACAACACAATACTATTAAACACATTATTTAAAAGAATATTCGTCCGCGAAGTCCGCCGTCGGTTAACAAACTGAGGAACGAAGCAGAGGACGATAACAAACAATTAGTATATCATAGAGATAAAAGAAATACAACAAAAAAACTGGCTCATTGTTAAATGTATATCTAATTATTGCCTTAATTAAGAATCTCAATAATATTAACTTTAATAAGTCAAATATTATGAGTCTTTAAATGTGCAATATCAATCATATTAATAAATAACATTGAATCCCATCGATACGTGCGTCCTCGTCAGGTGTCGTTTCAGCACTGAGGGTAGTTCCGTCCAACTCACCCTTAAAAGCTTTTAACTATTAGCTGGTGTATTTTTCCACCGTAGTTGTAAAACTGTATGGAAGCTGTTTAATTTCTAGGACAGCTTTACTTCTTTTTTCATGACGTTATTTACTTTATAATAATATTTAATTACACACTTAGGTTTATTCACTTTTATTTACGTCTAATATATGCGGTATACTATACCCATAATGTAAGTTTACATCCGCGAGTCGTGACTGAATAAATAAACTACATAAGTCGCAGCATCAATGAAGTGGTCTGCGTCGTCCAAGATACAATGTCAAATAGACAAGCGCTACTAAACGTGAATATTTTTACATGCAGGTATGTTCTGCAATACTAATATATGAGACGGAAATAACCTATATACTCATTGCGGCCAATGACAGAGGTCCAACCTCGCGCCCCCGAAATCCTGTTACGGATGAACCAATTAATGAGCGAGGACTTTGAAATCGAAACATTCACAGAATTGCTCATGGTTAATAATCCATCAAACTAATGTTCAAATTGTCCTGGTACTAGTTCTTGTACTCTTAACAGAATATTTTGTAATCTTAGCGATAGATTTCTGGTAAGTGATAAATGATTTTACATCATAATATTACACAGACCTAAGTTTTTAGCAATCTTACTCAGTAAGAACTCTAAACGAAAAAGTAATTGAAATTTGAAACAATACAAAAAAGTATAAGAGACTTATGATTCCTCAAGTTCATAACTTCTCAACGACTGAAAAGCTCCTGTGAAATTTTGCCGAAACTTTCAACCGACCCGACAGACGTAAAAAGGTCTCTCTAACAACACTCGTTATCCTGAAATGCTGAGGTTTTCATAACTTTCAGTTTGAAGTTTTGTTTCCAATTGAGAAATTCTACGTTTGATTTATCAAACAGGTCAGACGTGGTGATTTTGAGAACAATTTTGAAACTACATTTGAAACTACATTTACATACATACATACATATAGCAGCTTCATAATTTGATAACAGTTTACCAGCAAAATTAGTAACATACTTATAATAACCATAACTATAAATTATGTAAAAGATTTGAAACAATTTTTTGTTATTAAAAAAAATTGATATGCCAGAATTATTTGTTCTAAAAAAAATATTTGTCTCTTTTTTACATTTATATCAGGTGGTTTTTATTTGTCAGAATATGTGAAGTGATTTTAACATTAAATAGATTAATATTAAACTGTTAAGTGACATAATTAAACCAAGCAATACATCTGACGCATCTAAGGTACAACTCGTGTGTTTGTATTGACCCATCGTGGGCACACCTCGCTTCACCAGTGACGTCTTTACTTAGGACGATCTTCAATTCCTGAGCTTATTGCGATGTTTTTATGATCTTATTAGCCTTCGAAGCGGAATATGTCCGGATATTTTATTGGATGCGATGGTGCTGTTATTTTTTCTTAATCTTAATATTATAGCCTGAACCCTATTTCCCAAAATATGAATACTCTTAAGAAGTATTTTGACTATTTCAATTTTACATTAATAACAAGTACTGATTACTTTAAAACCTTATCAATAACATCAAACGTTGTTCGGCTAAATTGAAAAATTTTATCATTCAACCTTTCTATTCCCCCCCCCTCTCTCTCTCTTTTAGAACGTAGAACGACGAGCAACCCTATAACCATTCTTGGGGTAGTCATTCCGCTCCCCGTATAAATAGGTCAGAACAGCTGTTTATATTTGCGGACGTTTGTCATTCTTAGCAAACATTGGCCGTGCGTGGTTTAGATTATGAGCTAATGTAAACGATCGTTATGTATGTTGGTAGTTAACATTTACGAATGACATGATGTAGACTGACTGTTTTAGAACAAATGTCAAAATGGTTTAAAATAAAAGTTTCCAAAAACTAGTATGTTATCTTTACTCCATTAATGTAATGAGCAGAAAAACAATATTAAATAACTCTTTTAAAATATGGCAACAGTGGAACAAAACACCAGCACTTTTGAGGATTCGTTGAAACTTAAGTCTTTCCTTGGTCTTTATTGATTATTAAAAGAACTTTTTCCATTTATATGTCTTCGAACGTTCTTAAATGATCGCATAAACTAAATAATTTTATTGTATATTGAAACAATCCAATTAAAAATGTAGCTGGCCAGTAACAGTAACTTTATCAACAAAATCAATTACTGAGTGACAGTGACACTACTGGAACAGCTGATTGTAAGTGTTGAGTGACTTTGGCAAGTGCTTTTAGTATTCATTCAGTTTATGGTAGTAATATTTTTTTTGGTGTTGCCATTACTAGAATGTTTCAAGAAAATGTCATAGTTGAGATGTTTTGAGATGTTTTGTCATATGATCAGTGTGTCTGTAGCTCATTCGATATTTATGATTCACTGATATTTTTCAGTGTCCCTGACCCACTGCGTCTATTTCCGACGGTCGTGTCGAAATCTTTCGTTGGATCAACTTCGTCACGAATTTTAGAGATAATTCACTTAATTACTAATTATTAATGATAATTTATTTGTAAAGTTGTGAGGTAGTTGATACTTTATTTTCGTCTAACACATTATTTATATTTATTTATATATTTGTTGTTAACAAATTGAATTAAACGTGTCAACTAAGGCCCAGATATTCTTCAAAATAATTCAGATTAAATTGACATTTATTTAAATAACAAAAGAGACAAATATTGGAGTCTTCTCAGATTTAATGAGAAAAGTTAGTAAATGCGAAAGCGAGATTAAAAAAAGATTTCCTTCTTAAATCCGCCGGTTCCTTTGAGACTCGGATCGTTGTTGGAATAAAAAATGATTGATGAATATTAATAAATTATTTAAATATATTAGTGTGAATATTCTTTTCTGTCTTTTTAAACATTTATAAAATATACCTTTAATAATATCAATAATATCTATACGCTACCGATGATATATATAGTCATACAGTTCTTTGCAATAAGAAAAAAACTTTAAATGTAGATGGTAAGTTTCCACAATTTCGCGTGTTTTAAACGTCTGTTTGTTTTTCTTTAGATATATCGGTGTCATATTAGTTTGAATAATTTTTATTTCTGTAAATATGTTATGACGTGAGGTGTTTTAATATCTACAACTTAACACTAAATTAAACTAAACAAGATTGCTGGAAAGCATTTGAAACGTCGGTTTAAATTTAAAATTTAATTATATGGTAGTTAAAGCCGTAAGAAAATAATTTTATTTCAATGTGGGGTAGGTACTCGTGAAAACCTAAAAGATACTACAACATGAGATGTTGATACGCACGACCTATCGGCGCCGAAATCTGTGAAATCGTTTTGAACAATCGAATTGATTGATATTCAATTACGAGTTTAAATTATTAGGTTTTTATACTGAATATCTATCTATCCATAGAAGACTATCGAGTACTTAATAATTGTAATAACTAGTGATTTATTTGTGATGTACAGAACAAACTAGTTTTCGTCGAACAGATTCACTTGTTATCGGACCATAAGTCTGTATCTGGACTAGATACGTCACTGTACTATACATAGTATTTATATGAATTCTGTACAATTTTGAGAATTTCAATGCAGACGATCTGTACTCGTAATCACTAACGCGAAGTGACGTTCACTGAGCAATAAATAAACTACTGTTCTAAGTAACAAGTGATAGCGAAACAGATAAGAGGCGTTCTGGTTCAATCCAATGTTATTATTGAGTTCAGACAGCGCAGCTATTTGGCTAAAGACGGAAAACCGGCCTTGAGATCTTCAAAGAAGGTTCAGCATCGTCATCTAAAATTAATGTTGTATGATTTGCAAATCTATATTTGAAATAATTTCATCAAAATACTGTTGAGATTTTTGTTACGTTATCTAAACAAATGACATTTTCTTACAAAATAATAATAATTATATTATGTTTAGTTATCATCATATCGACTATCGTTCGGGAATTTGACTATCTTCAAAGAATTTTATTATATATTTCAATGAAACAACGAAAATGCAATAGGAAATGACATTTGTGGACAGTTGAGCAAATGTTATATACATGTGTTTATGTATTATATAAAAAAAAATATCACTTTTCCCAGATCTAAATGTGTAATTTGTTTAATCAGTCAAAAGCATACTAATAACGATTTTAAAATACTCAGTTACCCGCTTCAGCTTGTAGTTTATACCAAGAGTCCAGGAGCTGGCCCAGCGCCAGGAGATTCGCAAAATCATTGCATACAGACACCACTGCAGTCACAGAGTACTGTCTCTTTATTATATTAATTATATATTAATATTGTATACTAAATAACTTGCGATTATTATATTGTCATTATAATATAGGTATACACATCAATAAAATGTTAAAGTTTTATAAAACTTACTTTCACAAAATCAGACAGTGTTGTAAACAACTTACATCGACTCTATTATGTTTCAATTCATTCATCTCTTGAAAAGTTTAAAGATCGTAACAAAAATAAATATTATAAATTGTCAGTTTCGATAGATTCTTCCCAAACACGTAGGAGCCAACCGATGAGTTTTTATTAAAGTAAACAACTCTTTAAAAAAAACACTGAATTCTTTTGATTCCAAATTCCAACTTGATGAAAAGCTACATATGGAACTATACTGAAAATACGAGGGATCATTGTAACTCTGAAGATATCAACACTTAAAATATAAGTTATATTTAGGGAATAAATGTCTTAAGAGTTAAAGTTAACAAAAATCATACCTGTCAACTTAAGGAATAGCAAAACATTTTTTTTTAATAATTGCTTATTTCCACCCCGATTATAAATATTACGTATAATAGAAGAAGTGCATGTTTCTTTTATTATTAATAATTTCCGTGAATTGAGTAAGAGACCCAACTGTTCCTTAAAATGTCAGATAAATATCCATTTATTATTTAATAAATAGTTAATAAAACATATAAAAAAACATGCGAGAAAAATCAAACGATTGAAATCGAAACGATTGAAATACGTTTTTAAATAAATACAATATTTCATGTTACAAACAGCAACGTGTTTGTAATCTCAAAATTGCCAAAGAATAGTTTAATTAACAAACTGTTAATTAGTTATTAATTATATTCATGATTGTTAATAAATTAACTGTTCTCCAATAAATACAATACGAGAGATCATATAACTGAAACAGACAAAAAAGCAATCAAACACAAAGTACACAACACTAACTACCCTCTATACAGAATTTTGCGCATAGTAATTTCACACAGCCAACCGCAACCCCCCGTACGCCTTCAACCCTCCTCAACCCACTGTACCCCCATAGATGCGGAAATCGAGTGTCTGGCTGTCTGTCTGTACAAACTTTAAACAGTTACGCTTGCTTCTAACAATCGTAGTTAGAGATTGACGTTTAATCAGAGAAGACAAACATGGACTCGTTCAATAATAGATATATATTTCTACATACAATATAAACTACGTATATTGTATAGTGGTCCCACTGCTAGGAATAAGTCTTCTTTATGATCATTGAAGCGCAGAGGTTAATCCACCACGTTGTATTGTAAAATAGAGGATTATTCGTGGATTTCATCCGTATTATCCTTCAACGATCTGACCCAGACTAATATTCATCATACAAGTATTTATTGAAATCGAATCTAGGACCCTATTAACAGAACTTAGCGAACATTTAACACAAACTATATATTTACTTGGGAGTGCTTTGGGGTAGGTACTGCTATTTACCGGTTTCCAATTATGTATATGAATTATGAATTCAGTTGTATTATGAATATACATAACTGTTAGAAACTTGTACATTCTATATTTTTTGATAAGACTTAACTAACTAAATTGCACATAACTCAAAATAATAGTTATAAAACGTCTGTCTGTTTTTCGTTTTTGTTTATGACTACTCGAGGTATTCTGATGAAACTTAATGTTAGATTATAACTTTTGCCTCTTTAATAAATCCATTTTGTAATTCTGAGTTGAGCCATAAATATAATACAAAAAGGCTACTTGACGTTATCAAATACATTTCAGAAAAATCTTTCAAATCTCCTAATGTCACTGGAACTGTCCTAAAATACTTTGATCTATAATAATACAAAACCTACAATGTTAGTAATATGTATATATATATATACAGTTCCTTTAATTAGAGATTGCTTAGTTTTAAGTCTGGAAGGTTAGGGAGGGGGGAGGAGAGGGGGGGGAAGTTGTTTAATCACAGCCACAATTAATATCATTCACATTGATGATACTTGTATCTGTGTTGTTTGTATGTATGTTTTTCTTTGTCTTGTCATTAAATCTATAAAAATATATACGCAAGAATAAAAAATATAAAATACGTTGAGCTGTTAAGAAAATAGATTTGCATATCTTGAATGTTTTATTAATGTTCTCAATACATAATAAGAGACAATGTTAAGAAGTAATATATATAACATAACAATTAAATTAAACCTATTAATTTATTTTGATATATATTATCTTTGATTATAAATTAAGATATATTTCATGTGATATTTCTGCACGAGCTGGACACGAACCCCGCGCTCATTCTAGATGAGGCGCAAATTTAAAATAAAGGTTATTATTACAATAAATCGATCGTCGTTGGAGGTGTCTGTCGCTTGACACTCAATAACGTTGGAGGTCGGAGGTCGAGCGTAATAAGGAACCCAGACACATGGGAGACAAATTAAGAAGGTAGGGTATTTTTAATGATTCGTAATGTTTTTTATCTATCAATACTCGATAAAAGAAACTAAGTGGATATTATAATTATTCAGATATAATAATAATAAATACCATTCCTTTTATTACAGACGTTAATGAAGATTATACAAATAATTAACCCTCATCTCCACATTTAATTGAAATAATTATTTATATACCATACCATTAACAATAAGCTTCATTAAAACCACTCACGATAATAATTATTAATAACTACAAAAATACAATAAGAACACAAAAGATATGTGGACAATTATTCGCAAATTTCTAGAGACCGCGTGTTTCGGCACGCGTCCGGAACAGCACTGAAAGCTGAAACGTTTCATTTCGGTAGAATTCTACAACAACCATTACATTATGACCCATCGAACGTAAAGTTTATCCAGCCAAAGAGAAACCAAGTTAAATTGGTTTTAAACGAGACCTTTCATTCACTAACGTCGTCAATGTATGAGAGCTCAAATTACTTTGGTCAGTTGAGAGTGTTCAAAATAAACCTTATTAAGGAGAATTCTAAATATGATCTAATAAAATCTTATTAATTGAGTTATTTCATTATTTTCAAATAAAACTCTGAGTGATTTAAAACTAAGGTTGTTTCGATATATAATTGTCAAAAAAATTCAATGGATATTTATTTTTAATCAATAAGCAACCCTAAAAATCATGCATTGAGTATAATTAAGTTAAAAATATTGTATTATTTCAGCAGTGTTCGTCCTTAATTCCGTATTACAATGAGATAAGGTTCACAATCGATATAGCAATAGTGCAGTTGAGTCCTTTTTATGTCTAGTTTTGTTTGAATTCATTTTGTTCACAGCAAAGATACCAATATATATTATATATAGTACAGTCTTGGGTAGGAATGTAAGAAATGTTGGTCTTTCAGATAGACAAAAATAGAACATTTTAACTATACCGTCTAACCAGGAATAGTATATTAATACTAGCTAATGCCCGCGGCATGGGCAGCGTGGCCTACAGAAGGGACTGCATATATGGAACGTTAATTTAACTCTACTAGAGATTATAATTGTATACCTGTATCACGGGGGGTTCAGTACACCCAAGACTTGGAACAACAATTTCAGGATTATACAAAGAATTATTAGCAGTAACTGTCCTCTACACAAACAGGTCATTCAAATAACATTATTACAAAACATATTTTTGAATACTTTCTTTCATCTGTAACGGTAATAAAACAAAATATGCATCTTTATCAAATCCGTCTGTTGGTAGACATTTTGTAATAATACGTTCAAATAAAAACGTTAACTTTTCAGCTGAGAGTGCATTGCTTATTATAATAATAATATGGAGCAAATAAATAATGAAAATAATTATTAAATTGTGCAGTCGTAAGTATAAGGAGGATGTTTGAAAACCTAAGTAACATCACTAAAAGTGACAGATGATATTAGAATTAATAATCTATTTCTGTTGCTTTATGGTCGAGAACTCTTCCCGTGATAAAGAGTACAGAATAAAAACAAGATAAAAATACAAAAACGTATGATTTATCTAAAGGTTTATTTTTATTAACATTATTATTTTATTTAACCCAACACTACATTATCTCAATAACTTGTAAAAGATTTAGGTAATAAATTAATTGAGAACTTCATATATCATATAAAACTGTGACAGTCCGTGTGTCGTTGACAAAAATTTGTGAGAATATTTGAGTTGGCCTCTGTCCGATATCGTTCATCATTGTTATGATTAATTCTTTTCGGAAATCGCTAGTTTCTACATATTGTACGTATATAAATTTAATAATTTATTTTAACCGGACAGCCTAGTTAAGTAGAGATATTTATTTTATTTCACTAAAACAGTTTATAAAATAAATACTGAAATAGTGTTTGTATAAAATTAAGTCACGAATCCACTTCACGAAAAACTGAATGGGCAGTTTCCTAACTGCATCAAGGTATAGCATGACGGTAAGGCAGGCAACATCTGAACAACTTATATCTAAACAACTACCCTCATTTTTTAATCGAAGGATGATCGTGTATCAAGTTCTTTATACCACAATCATCTGTAAATATAGGAAGTTGCTTGTATATGGTTCTTCTAAAATCTAAAGTATCGGGTAAACAAGAGTAAGGTAAGCTTAAGTTAGATTTGGTAACTTATGGGATCAGAGACGGAAACAAAAGTAAGACATAAGGTGCATTTGGAAACTCAATACGTGAAAACTTAGTAGTCAGTACTCGACGACATAGTATTAGGACTCACTGCTTGTGGTGCGCCGTCAGTCGATTGGGGTCGGAGGCGTTGCGGTGCTTCCAGCGACGTGGCGCGTCCCGCTCGCGACAGCTCTCCGCGCGGTTGACACCGCCGGGGGCACCCTTACAGCTGGAGGAAGAAGAAAGAGTGATACAATATTAATACAAAGTAATTTTTTTAAACGATTATAACTTAAGAACTTATGCGATCTCATCACTGCGGACTTCTAAAGTACAGTTTTATTAGTAGAAAATGAATTATGGTTTTAGTTTAGAGCTTACAAAAATGCTTTGACGCCATTGACTAATTTCCGAAGGACATATGAAAATAATACAATATGTTATACCTAATCTAATCTGAATGATTAGAAACTTGCATAAACTGAGAGTTACTTATAGTTATGTTTTAATAAGTGACATGACTGTCAATGATATATACATTGATTTTAATTAAGATTCTATATAGTTTCATAATTGCAATATAATGCTTATTTGATATAAAATCTCGGGATAATAATAACAAATAATATTACGCCATCTAGCTTACAAATGCGGAACGCAACACGCCATCTAGCGAGAAGTAGTGTTCGTCTTCATAAAACAGTATTTTCAACACAGATGGCGCTCCATGTACAAATCAGATTTTGTTTACTTTTGGTACAATGATAGCGACGTCTAGTTAAAACTTATTCATGAACAATATACACATATAACATATATTAACAAAAACTTAAAGAAATATATTTTTAATAACTATTTGTATGTATGTCGGAAATCGAGATAAATTTAATGTTAACATAAGAATTATTGTAATTAGTTTAGTTTTCAATTCTATTGTTAACTCTTTTATAGCAAAACTTTCCAAGTTCTATATGATGTAGGATACGATACATTACTTTGAGAGCGAGGAACTACTAATTAAGTCAAGTAACAGTAACTACTAGTTCATCTTCCCCCTAGTAATAATAATAAAACCTTTGTTTTATATTAGTGTACATACTTGTTCTCCTTCTCTGGTTCCCTGGTTGCTGCATCATCAGCGTCTGCGTCTGGTGCAGTTTGTTCCTCCGTGGAGCCCTCTCTCCGGGCATCGCCTGGAGATAGTGTAAACGTTAGAATTATCATATTATTTTAATATTAAATAAATTAAGTCTGACTGTCCTTGTATTTTAAAAACACAAGGATATTAAAAATATAATTTAAAATTAATTTTTGAGACCACGTTTTACTTTTAGCGACACCTGTGTTTTATTTCGGGACCTAATGAAGGTAATTTTTTGTTAGG
Source organism: Napeogenes sylphis (assembly GCA_959347405.1). Lineage (NCBI taxonomy): Eukaryota > Metazoa > Arthropoda > Insecta > Lepidoptera > Nymphalidae > Napeogenes > Napeogenes sylphis. The sequence goes on along the minus strand of OY365783.1, from coordinate 34,220,261 downwards.
TTTAATGTCATTAATATGGTTTGAAATACATAATTCTCTTATTTATTAGACTCCAATATCTCTACAGTAGAGTTTTTTTTTGTAAAAATATTTTTTATAATAATATAATTGGTATAAATGATTTCTCGAACAAACGCTGTGATATTAAAGCTTACAAATAGGATACAATAATAGCGATGATCTCAGCTGTGTTTCATCCTCATCCTCTCCTCGCCTCGTCTCACATTGTAGTGTGAAGACTATACAGACATCATTATAAATTCTTGTTAATTTACACTTTATAAGAATCATTAACATATAATGAATAAAACCAATAAAATCATCAGTTTTAAAACAGTTTTGAAACATAAATAATATAATTAGGGTGTTAGTTATTGCTAAATCAACTTGCTATTGAACTAACTTAACATTTCTAACGAGTGAACCTACTTATATGATCAATGTATCCGCATTGTGACTGTGACACACATACCTACAAACAACGACCTATTATTAATTAGTTTATTATATATTTATAAATAAATTGCAAATTTAGAATGTAGGTATGTTTTCATCAAAACATTCTATAAATTTAATATAAATATTTATGTAATAAATAGATCGTGAATGTTCCAGTAACCAGTAATATAAATATGTTGCATTTATCGAGATTTGCTTTTTTTATGATCCGAACTTAATGGGGTCAAATACGAGGCAGGTTATCATAAAAAAATATATTAAGTGAAATATATGATAATACGAGTAAGTCTAGTACTTCATCAATATTTTATATTGAATTACACTAACCAGTTAACCCGTTTAACTAGTGTTAAATTTTCACCGGTCGTAGATAAATGAACTCTATACGAGATGATTTTGACAGACGGGAATAGAGAAGAACAGTTAATGGTATAAGAGGTGTATGGTATGCTATAGAAGCTAACTTAAACTCACTGGTAGAATACAATAATATGTATAGTACACCACAGTACAATAAAGTACAGTACAGCAATAAATATTAGGTACAGTACGGTATGTCGTTATTGTTTGCTACTTCATGACAGGGCGGCTACTACTCTTGAAACCAGGACTCGTCCGCTTCTAGGTATTAAGATTGAGTTGTGTTTTTGGGATCATTGTCACTTTTGCTTTTTATTGATTTATTTTCTATATATGGTATAGAGATCATTACATTTTGTAACTTTTAAAATATTGTACATTTATATGTGTGTAACGTTAAAGTACAGTTTTTGATTGGGTTTGATATATACGTGAAGAGCCACGTTAAATGAGGTTATATTAATATTTTAGAAATAACTAGAGACTCCAATATAATATAGAAGCCATCAATACTTCAATGTCACAAACCACGTGAGGGAGAGACCGATCCGGTTTCTTTTCTTTTGTGGAAACGAACGGTAATTAATAATTTTATTTATATCCACAGATGTCGTCTGTCTCACTCGCTATAACAACTGTATTTTGTATTTATTTAAAATAATAGTGCAAGGACTACGATAAGATAAATATCGTTAGACCACCCTCTTTATCTTTATGTAATCAGATATAATATTGAATACATATATTGTGCTCGCCGGTATCTTAGGATATTGACAATAAGACCCGCATTGATTTCGCCAGAAGTCTTTTGATATTTATTTATAAGTAGCTGCTTCTACATACAACGCAGCTACTTCGTGGCCTGAGGCCTGACCTCTCCTGGCTCAAATCGTAAACCATTTATCATCACTTAACATTTCTTATAATCCATTTTTAGTTTTATCGTTTTATTATATTCAAAAGCATCAAACAGACAATAAAAAACAATTAGTTAATAAAAAATATATTTATGTAAGAGTTTGTCTCGGTACTATTTTATTATACGTATAGATGACGTCAACATTTTCGTTAAGTTTGGGTTGCACTCAAAAAGACACGCATTAAAGTCTAAAATATTTCTGACGTCAAATTCGAAACGGATCACAAAAACCAAATTCTCCGATACGAGGCAAGTCAATGACCGATGACGTCACTGCACCCTTATGTGATTCATCAACGGGATTTCTCGGCATTCTTAAAAAACTTGTACATGATTCAATGAGACCCTCATAATCATTCTGATATTATATATATATTTTACAATACTTCATAATTCAAACTGTCATAAGTAGTATGTCTGTCTGTCTGTATGTCTGTATGTATGTTAGACATTCAGTGTACAACGCATGTCCAAACTTGTTCGTGATTTACGTCGCAAAATCGAGAATTGTCGTCGCTACGATCCTGATACAAAAGAGTAATTTGCATAATATATTTCGGTCAGTCCTCAATCAGACAGTCACAATAATATGTCTGATAAAACCGCGGCCTTCAATTAAAATGTCGATTTATTGTATTACTTAAAAGTCACTTTACACTGGTCAACGAACTTGTATTATTGAGGTTGTGAGAGTTTTTATTGTATAAAACATTCTTTAGTTCATTCCCACGATATATAATAACTATATAAAATGAATAACGATTATTTTATAACAATAATATGCCATATATATGCTATTAACTATTAAATTACTAAAGTTATAAAAAAAATCGGAATATTTTAATTACATAATTACCCGGGAATCGAAGGAAGACAATGAACAATATTAGTTAGTGAGTCAACGGTCCCCGCAAGGGTACGCTATTAATACGCGCTTCTTCTGCGCCCGCGCATATCAATATGCCCGCTGACAGCAGAAACAGCGACACTTCCGCTTAACGGATATCTTTGATGACTGTGAATTAGAATGATAACTGAGCATTTTTACCCAATATTGTTATGATTCAAAGCATTATTATTGCTAGTACTAGCTTTCTTTGAGTAGGAGCAGTAATCAACTTGCTTGTTTTAATTCGTGATATACCTAGATATAGCAAATTCATGAAATCAAACTCAATATAAAGAATAATTTATTATTTATATTATTCATATAATAGCTCGGATCAAAGTTATAAGTAAGATCATATCAAGAACCCAAGCTTCATTAGGATGAAAAAGCGTGAAACATTGCCAAAAGACCGAATGATTTAAATCATTAATGACTGACGCAATAACGATTAACAAAAAATAACCAACTCGCAAATAAAATATTAACGGATCATTAAATTAGGGAATTCACGTAAACGTTGGCATTTATACGAAATCAAAATACTAATTCGCCTCTGCGAAACTTTGCTTCAGTTATTGTTTACAGAACGTGAACTAATTAGATATGCTGAAACACGAGATTTCTATGTTTAATTATAAAAAAATATTAAAATAACTGAAATTTTTTTATTAACAATTATTTTTTGAAATACTTATCCTTTCCGATTATAAAAAAGAACGAAATTGAAATACATTTTTTAAATAAATATAAAATGTAAAATAAACCGTTACGGGCATTCGAACCCCCAACCTCCGGGAAATCGTTTGTCGCTCTACCAATTGAGCTACCTATCGCTTTAAATAAGATTAAAATGAAAAAAAAAAACAAAAATATTATTTTTTATTTTCAAGCAATCTAAATACAAATAAAAATAAAATAATAATGAACATCAGATCCAAATCTCCCATTCCATGTTCGTGGTTACAGAATAATTCTACCACAGGGAGGTACGTCTTCCAAAGATAGATACTGATCAAACCCGAACAATTACTCATCGAGGACGCACCTGGTAGCCGTCAGTTTGAAGGTAACCATTGTTACAAATTAAGCTAGGTCTCTAATACTCAATAGGACTCACAGAGATTCAATTGTTTTATAAAATGATTAATTACCAATAGAGTGTTATCAGAGCGCGGGTGGGCGCTCTGCCAACCACATAACGATGGTCACTGACCACTTATCACATTTCTTTACTGATAACATGTAAGATACTGAACTTTAAGAAGAATATAGTAAAATATAATACTAACATGGCGTCTGTTGGATAGTAATAAGGCAATACAACAATTTACGTAAAAATATACTACCTAATAATATTAAAATAAAAGTTTCACTTTAATAATAAATGGTTTGTTATATTGGTGTTTCATCTATAATACGAAATACACGAAGCAATTTGATTGTGTTGAGAAATATTTACATTAAGTTTTAAGAAGTACTTACAACAAAAATTTAAATTACTTTTTGTTTTTAATATATAGACTTCAACTAACCTACTTAGTATAACTATTTACGCTAAATTTATTATTGAGATTTGGGTAATCATGATTCATGGCCCAAAAAATTAAGAATTCTTTTTTTTTAATGTTATAATATGTAGAACATTAAAACTTGAACAGTTCTATAAAACATCTAAAGAATTTTCAAGTCTAACTTCAAACCTGTATATTACAAGACATACCAACAAAACAATGGAGACCTACCGGCCCATTGACCGCGCAAAAACTAAACAGACATGTATCAACTATTTAAGTACACGCTGTATATAAATATAGATTTCTTATTACAAAGGCAGTAGAGTTGAAAATACAATGTTGTAAGTTGAGCAATATTACAATAGTTCTTTAATCTTAAAGATCGGTATTTTAATAATGAATATAGTTTCTATTATGGACTCTATTTTAAGGAGAGCAAGGCATACAATTGTGTCATAGGTGGGCGCGACGCGGTATGCGCCGGCGCATGGGTCACGGTCGGAATAAGCGATGAAAGGGAGAAACTGTTGCATCAATGAATACTTAATTAATTATATGAATGGCAGAAATTCGTATTCCATCCATTATTGATAAGGTGATGCACATAAGTACCTAGTAGCGTTGAGAATTTATAATTTATAATAACTTAGAGTCACTATTCAATTGTTTCAAATAATTCACTAAACCACTAGGCGAAAGTTTAAAAAAAAAATCGTCCAAACATTAAATTTGAACATTTTTTTGTTTAAATATTTTTTAGGTTTTATTTATGATTGTAAATCAATGTTTCAATACTTTACAGTAATTTGGTAACATCCACTAAAACTGTTTGATAAATGAGTACTAGTCGTGAACATTATAGAAGATAATAATTAAAATATTTTGTTAACCTTTTTTGATACGCTTATCATTCAATTCACGGAAACTAATAATCAAAATTGTTACATTAAAAATATTACATTTAAACAAGAATCTATATGAATATATATTATTAGTAATTATAGATTTATACACTAGGTTTTACCTAAAACAATATTTAAAATAGAATGAAGCAGTACATTTCCTTAATACTTTCATTAAAGAGATAAAAAAACTTAAATCTTAAAAAAGATTAAATAAGTTCCTTCTGAGTAACTTCAAGTAAATGTGAAATATTGTAGTGATGTGAAGTGCAATTAAATAAATTTGATTGCAATAAAATCTTAAATAGGGTCATTTCGCCTGTTTGCGTCCATCGCCAGTTTGCGTCCATTCGACGGCTATCCTTTCATAAAATACTCGAAAATAAGTTCATGAACTTTCTAACAAAACCAAATGTAATTTCTGCCAATACCTCAATATATAGGAGATACACAGTCATAAACAAAATTTCCTTGAGCGCAATCCTTCCCTTTAAAAAAAAATAATTTATCTGAGCCACGGGACAAAAGACTGCAAATGTCTTAAATGTTAATAAAAAAATAGTGAGCAGCAACACCACTCAAGGTTAGTTTTACATTGTTTTATGTGAAGTTAAGGATACATAGATGTTTCTAGGCCTTAATAATAAAGAAAGGAAAAATATAATTATGAATTTACTTAAGTTTTTTAATTGTTGACAGTTAAAATAAGGTGGACGCAAACTAGTACATACAAATTTTAAAAATTCCACTTTGCGTCCGCAGTGGACGCGAATTTTATGACCTATTATTTAGGACAGACCAGATTGCGTCCACCTTTGTTTTCTTGTTATCTATTTATAAAAGTAATTAAAAATGTATAACTTATTTAAATTTTATAAGATTGTATATACCTACGATCAATAATATCTTAATTTAATTATAATAAAAAAAATTAACGTAATTTATTAATGGCTTCTGATTGAACAAATTAGAAATTGTGATATCACAGTGTATCAAGGTGCAAATCTGAAACTCATGACATGAATAAAAATGATTTTGCCTATACGCCTTTTTGGCAGTTACCTGTAGTTTAGTTCAATAGTGTCTTCAGATGAAGTTCTTTTTTTACCACTAGAAGATATGGCAACTCATACTACACCAAGTCTTGAGAAAACTAAGCAACAAATATCAGAACCCCCTCCGACTGCTTTTATTCATTTAGCATCAACTGTATCACCATCTATTTCACCTATAGAAAGGCCTCCTAGTTTACAATCATCTTCATTATTTATTCAAGGCATTTCACATTCAGAAACCTTTGATCCATTTAAAACCCACCTGATGTTGGCTGAAATTTTTAGCATAGCAAGAAAATTTAATCAAAGAACTCCAGCGGCCATATCTTCGTCTGTATCGAGAAAGTATTATGAACATAAAGAGCAGACGGAGAAAAAAAAAAGCAGTAAGAAAAATAAATTAAGAACGAATAGAGAAAAAAAACTTCAAGGAACTGCTCCAAAACGTAGGAAAAAGACACTTCCTGTTAAAGTCACAGTAGATACTGATACTCTGAAAAGAAAATTTACCAGCCGTGGATAGTACAAAGTGCGCTGAATGTAATGACATACTTATATCAGATGTAGATGAAGACGGCGAAGAAAACATTGGCTGTGACAAATATATAAGATGATATATTTGTTATTAAAAATATTTTAAAATTTAATTAGTTAAATATTTAGACATAAAACAATAAATTGTTAAAATTTAAACTTTCTGAATAATAATTAATAAAAATCTCCCCTACATTCTATATATAAGTTGGTGGACGCAAACTGGACATGAGTGGACGCAATTTAGATTTTATGGACGCAAACTGGGTAAATCGCCCAAATCTGATATTTATCACTTTTATATTTAAATCGTTATATCTTTCCACCAAAACTTTAAATGAATATAAAAAAGACTATATTATTAACACTGTACATAAGTTTTTATTCAAAACTAGTGCTAAATCATTTTTATTTTCTCTTTCAAAGTCAGCAACTCCACTAAATGGACGCAAACAGGCGAAATGACCCTATGTTGTTATTAAATGGATGTAAAAAAATATTAATAAATTTTATTGAAAGGTACTAAAATAACAAATCGATACTTATAACGTACGATTCGTTATGGTTATGAAAATCTTTGAACATTCTGGTTTTACGGCAGTTTTATTGGTTGTAGCAGACAGACAGACGGTTTTATTTATTTACTAGACCCATGTGGTCACGGTCAGAGAATTCCGAACGCTTATTTCGATAGACCGGTTGGTATTATTTTATGTGTAACGGATAAAATAGCAGTATACTTTAATATTGTCATTAACTTGTATGAAACTGTAATATTTAAGTTTTAAGTCTAAACGATATAAATAACGTATATATTAATCATAATATTATCAGTTTGATAAATTTTCTTAGAACAGTATATTTTATATTATAATACACGTCTCTTTTATTTTTTCGACTTATTTTTTATAATAGTAGCGATAATTAATAAAGTAGCAAAAACAAATATGACACATACCGTTAATCGTAACTTTTGATTAAATTAATTATAACATTTGGCAGTCGTCGCTTGTGACAACTTATTTGATCCGGTCGGAGCACTCTATAGAACACACTGCACTATATAGATAGAAGTCTGTCTGTCGGTCCATTTCAATTATAAAGTTTAATCAGATGATCGAAAATGAGCCGATTCTTTGCTTTAAACTTAGGCATCTAATTAATCTTATTAATTAATATATATCAATGTTGCGAGTATTACGATAGAATGATTATGATAGAAACTGTATTATAATGATGATTTAGCATAATTATTATTAAATGAGGAAATCCCCAAAATACGACTTAGATGAACGCAGCACGAGATAGTACAGTTACCCAGTTCTCTGTACTATCTCTAGCAGACTAACTTCTAAGAACATGAAAACAGTAATTTGACAATCGGCTTTGAATTTTTGCGTACAAATTAATTTATAACAAATAATTTTAATGTAAGGTCTAGCGTTTTTCAATATTTGCTTTTGTTAGTTTAGTTTTTGAATATGTTTTAAATAACATTATAATCGCTTTTTGATAATAAGGTTAAAAAAACCACAGAAATTATTATGCTGTGAATTAAACTATCTAATTACTATTTATCCAATAGATACGAATTTTGGCAGTCTGTATAAAAAGTATACATGTGCTATTACATTTTCATTTATCAAAGTAATACCCTACATACAGATTATAAAGTAAGCAAACCACGAGGCAAGGTAGTATGCGACCAGTTAGCCTGCCATCAGCGGACAATAAACACCGTTAACTCAATTTACGATAACTAACGGACTCTTTAATTAAATTAAATACGGCTTAGTTTTAAAATTATGATAAGAAGTTTAAAAGAATTGCGGGAACAGAAAACCATACAGCCTATTGGAATCATGTCATTTCTTTTTGACATAGTCGTTTAAATAGCATAATAAGGATTCAATAAATTAATTTAGAACGAGAGAATTAAAATATTTTTGGTTGAATAATGCTAAAATATGTAATTTTTGAATAAATATTTATTACAATATAATATTTAGGTACTCGAACTTAAATCGCATAAGGAAGGTTATAACATTAATAATTTTACCAGAAATTTTTATATTTAAAATTATTTAACTCGTATTTTTATTATTATTTTATTTTGACAGATATTAAATATAAAGTGATCGAAAGCCCTGGTACTCTTAATTACATATCACAGATAAGACACACCGGGTCCGTGACCTGGCTGCAAGGTGATCAGGATACGGAGCGAGGACAGCATTTGATACGAACGATTGTTGGAGTCAAGACACGGAAGTCATGATACTATCAGGTAATAAATTGATGACATCTGAAAATATTGTATGGGTTTTGATTTATGATTGAATAATTATAGACATCTTACCTTTAGCACCGCTGAATAGCCAAGAGTTCTGCTTGGACGAGTCCAAGCTCTTTTTCTTAAGTATTGGACTCTGGTCGACGATGCTGGCCTGTCTGCTTCTACTGGTTAGTGAATTTTTTCCATTCTTCTTCTTTCCTTTCTTTAATGTACCGCTATGAGTTTTTCTTAGTGTATTAACTTTAACACTTTGACTCTTTCCTCTCACTTTACTCTTACTGCGAGAAGTTTGTCTACTCAGTCTCCTTCTATGTTCTCCAATAACTTTGGGAGGAGGAATTTCGTCGTCCGAATCAGTTTCCAAAAGAGGTTTGCTTTGACTTACAGCGGAAAATCTTTTTTCCTCTTCCAAGAAAAATTTAGTACGATTCAAAATTTCATCAGTATTTAAGATTCCATCTACAACTTCAACAACGGCTTCGACTGCTTTCATAGATGTTGGTGTTTTCTTTCGATTCCAAAAATTAAGAGCACTCACGGAAGACACCTTGCTGGTTTTTCGTTTGGGAGCTTCTGTTGTGCTACTCTTTCTGCTGTTTTCATTACTCTTATCTTCTTTTTTGCTAATCTTTCTTATTTTATCCAATTTCATTGCCGAACCGTAAATGGATTCTCTATCTTCTTCACTCCAAAGACTTTCTCGGGACTTCTTTTTATCAGAATTCTTTTCAATTTCTTTTGGTTTATGATCTAACCATTCGTCACCTAGATTTTTAACAATTTCTAATGGATTTGAAAGCGACATGGCCTTCCTGTGTCCTTTTTTAAATCTAGATAAATCACTTTCTTCATCAGTGACAGCTAGTTTAAGAGATTCTTTGCTCATGGTAGGTGTCTTTCCTAGTCTGGGTAGAGCATCATCGCTCGCCGAGATCGCGTCACTATGACAATCCGCCGACTCGTAGAGAGACTCGTCGCTTTCATCTCGCCGCTCTACGGATGATGTGATACATTGTAATAATATATTAGAAGCAGTGTTAAGTTACCTTGACAATTCATTACACATAATAAAACTTATTACTTGTACTACTATATTTATATTTTCTAAGCACATATCGCCACCGTATTATGTAATTAAACAAAGATTATTACTAAAGCCAGTCAGATTGCGAACAATAATAATTACATATGATTACATGTTAGTTTATATAAAATTTTCTGTAACATACATAGTGACACGCTGCAAAAAACAGTGTCAATGATTTATCTGTAAACACAAACGACAGTACTTAATGATAAACTAGATTTAAAAACCTGGGCTAACGTCGTTAATGAGACAATTTATTTTTATGCAACTTTTTCTTGTAAAGTCACAATAATTCGCCTTACGAAAAAAACTATTTATGAAAAGCTACATCCAAACAGCTGAAGGGTTCATTAAAAATACTACTTAAAATAAGTTTTTAACTTGCGTAAGTACACCTGTTGCTTTTTGGAGCATACATGTGACCATTTAATAAATATGATAATACTGCTAAGTAACGTGTGTGGACATCGGGAGTTACATCTCAAATCTTACATTAGCATTATTATTACAACACAATACCGATATACAACTTTCTATATAACAAAGAGATTAGCGACGGGAAAGCCAAAAATTATGCTAAATACGATTGTTGAAAAACTTTAAGCGAAAGTGTTGTTTTCACCCAAAATTAAATAAGAAAATAACAATGTACTATTGCATATACAAATTGGTGTTGTAATGTTATTTCATACTAGATCTTCTCTGCGACAAACGATTATTAGTAAATTCAGCTTGTTTATTTGGGTCTTTATGGAAGTTAATATTTGTCATTTTTATGTCCTAATAAATCGTACTGACGTACTGACGATATAAACACATTTACATAAATAGATTTGTTGTAATAAATATACCATAATAAGCTCGTTCCACTAGGGATTGGCGGGAATGAGGGTAACTTTTGATATTCTTAATTCGGTCACGCGATACAACGCACGCCATCGAGCCAGGAAGTGGACCAACAACTAACGACTGCATTAAGATAATTATTAATACTTTAAAAGATTCAGAACGTTATTTATCTCATAGAACTTCAATATGTAAAATGTAAAAATAACATTATGAAATGTACCATTAATATAATGAAGAAAAGTGTGTCTTCTTTACGAAGCTAGTCAATCACTTTTATTCCTAAAATACATCGACATACTTAACACATATGACCCAAATATTGTAGTGTAGTAAATCCTTGTTAATCCTAGCATCAATTACATCTGTATTATACAACACAGATAAGCATAACATGTGTGTTTATCTTATCATATCTCCTAAACCCGGCTAACAGCCAGTAAACAGTAGATAAGAATACTATAACATAGGAACATTGTACGCATTTCATTAACTATCTTCACATATTTTAGCTAGTCCCTAAGTTGGGAAAAATGAGTAGATACTTAGAGTTACGTTCTATCTAATATGAATATAAATGTCACTGTCTCTTACCATTATTATAAATAAGGAATCTAATATTGAATACAATAAATAACAAAAAATATGTATTTAAATTAATAACTAAATTAATTACAAATATATTTAAATGCAGTATAATTTATGTCTTACAACAGTTACAAGTGACGATTAGGTATTGATAAAATAACTGTTAACTTTTCAAATTATTTAAAAATACTTATAACATAAAAAAGCAGCTACATATTATGTTGCTGTCACATTACAGGGTCGGACAAATGCTTAGATATGTAAAATAATGACATAATATCTAGCCTACACGAGAGATATGTGCTTAGAATGAATTGACTAGGAACTTGAACAAATGTATCACTTATAATAAATAAGGCACCATACATACCGAGCGACACTTTCACGTCCAATATGTCGGAATATCTCCGTTTCTCTTTATCACTATCAGCTGATGTTTCCCTCTCGCTCGATTCACGCGTGGGTTTTAACAGTGATGGTTTTTTCTTCCTCAACTTACTAATACCGTCCTTTTCCGGGACCTTAGGGTCCCTCTTGAACCACATCATACCGACCATATGTTCTTAATCTGTATTAATAACATTAATTGGTCGGTATCGTACAAACAATATCACAATACTTCTTGTAAGGCAATCCAAGTCACTTCACTGAAACACTTATTTCGTCACTCCGCTGTCGTTATCGCATACACAATCGTCACTTTTCTGGCACTAAAACACATTTTCCGATCTGAAATTTTGATTTTTCATTTGTGACACGCTCGGCAGTTTTGTTCATTTGTCATTGTAACGTAATGAGTCACGTGTAACGTGAACAAACATGAATTCTAATTTTAAAAATAAATAACAGATTGAGGAAATTATAAAATAACGAATATTGTACACATTACTGATTAAATATAAATAATATTATTCTAGTGCAATGGAATTCTGTACAATACTATTTTTAAGTTGCATTGTCGCCATGTGATTACTCGGTCTAACTACAGAAATACATTTTTTTTTCTTACTCAAATTTTGTAAATTATTTATTTTCTTGAATATATTTAAACGAGCATTATATTTGATTGAAACAAGAGACATCTACAAGAGTTGCAACAATATGACCTGTGACACAATCGGAAGTGAGCTATGATGATGGGACGTGCGCAGGCGCAAGGAAGCGCTTAAAGGATGCAGCCTCCGCGCTTCCGCTTTGATACTACAGTAGTACAGTTGGTGCACGTACTGATTTACTGACTTATTATTACCTCGTGAACGCTTGAGTGAGTGAAAATAGATTTAAAGTAATAATATTAAATAAATGTTCTACACTAACGTAATTGATAAAACAAAACAGATATTAACCTTCACAATAATCATAAATTATTTTAACATTTCCTATTATAGAAGGAAAACTCACAATAATTGAGGACAAAACCCTTTTGAAGTTAAAATAACAAGAAGCATATACAGAATATTAAGCTCTTGAAAAATGTATTTGTTTATATAAATAATATTTTAACGGTACTTATAAAAATCCTATTATCTGAGTTAATGGTAATAAGAACAACAGTCAGAGAATTAACATATCAAAGAATTGCTGACAAAAGGTAATTTAAATGTTTCATACATTAATTATTTAATGAATAATTAAGTATTTGAAAAGAGAAACTTGAAACCGAGTCTCCTGAAATATGTCAAGAAGAAGACTGTGTTAAATCGTAGTTGAGTGAAAGAATTGGTGTGAATGTTAATTTGATTTATATTTTTATCTTAAACATAATATTTCGTTAACTTTAAACGTTACCATGCGTATACCAAAAATGGTAAATTCACCTTGTATAGAACAAATTAAAATAATATATTGAAATTATTAAATATAATTATAACACTTGAGATGTAAAAACATCGAGGTGAAGGTAAAAAATAGTTTAATTACAATTAATTACAAATCCGTACATACAAGGAGCGACACTTGGCAACTATTCTTTATATTTCGTTAATATGAGACCCACATAAGAGCAAAAAATAACTTTAGAACCATATCAAGAATATTACTATTGTTTTGTTCATTTGTGTTTTAATTAATAGTTTTAATGTGAACGTTCATTAAAATTCAATCTTTTCTGAAAGCATCTGTCGAAATCGTGAAAATATTTAGAATGACCGACATGTATGTAATATCTTTATGTATGAAGGAAGACCTCAAGTTGATCTGAAGTTCGAAATCGATATCTCAATATAAATATTTAAAAACATTTCAAACGTGAAGACGCAATAATACAAACACTAGCGAAATGAAGTCATTTTAAAATCAACGGGTGACATCATGCCTGTATCAAATACGCTTTACATAACGCTGTTGCAAAAACAACTTCAAGAGTATTAATATATGCAGAAATGCATATTTCTTCATATAAGAAGTAAATAATACTAACAGTTTGTAATATAGTTTTATGAACCAAACTTTTTTTTGGCAAGAAGAGATACGAGTGAAAATATTCACCTAAAAATATTTAGAATTGTAGATAAATAGTTTCGTATTTGTAAATGAAAAGATCTAAGCTACAGACATATTAAAGGAGAACTAATAAACCACAAAACAACTGCCAAAACGAATAAATTGAACATTGAAACCTAAAAAGCGTCGAAGCAAGATTGATACCAATGAATATAAAAATACACAAACGCTTCAGACACCCCTCGTACCAAAATTAAAACAACGGAAATACCTCCCCTGTCGGTAGCAGACCTTACTATACCTATTGACGCAACTAATAATCTCTGGAATGGTATTTTCTGACAAATACATCATTTGATGGACAAAGTACAAATAAATTTGTATATTTTATTAGATGGAACAGCAGTGACATTTGTAAAACAACTCATAAAGAATGTATTAAAACTCAGACCGTATTGTTACCATCAACGAAACTATAAATCTTTTTACGGTAAATAATTTCGTTTTAACAACAAAATTATTTGCAATATCCGCTACATCTGGAAATTTTGTATAATATATCAAAATAGTTATTCCGGATCAAAAACCCGTAAATAATGATTAATTGAGAGCACTTTCAATCAACCAAGAAATATATCGGCTTGCAAGTAGTAAAATTATTAAAATATTGATATTCTTAGTTTAATGCTTCTTTTGAAATAATATACCGCAAAGAAACGTTAACATGTATATTTTTAGATTACCCCAAAATGTATATATATATTTTCCAAAATAGGTATGAAATAAATACAAGTAACTAAGACATCCACAATATGTTCAGTAGACACTAGGGACCCCACTCCCAAACGTGAGACTATGCTGATCTCGGAGCTATTTCTGAGAACTAGGGGACGCGAGTCCTATTAGTTAACACTTCACATGGAACGATTATTTATATATTGAAAACCTACTGAAACAGAAACAAGTAGAAGCCATTGACCTGCAATTTAAAAATCTAAAATACTTCTAACAAACCCAATTGCCAAAACAAAGAAACCGTACAAAGTAATTTAGCACAAAGTGTTAAAGAAACCCGAACGAACATAAACAACGCGACCAGATGAAAGATGAATTAAGGAAAAAGAAGAGGAAACAATTACGTTTTAATTACTACTTTGTACGTCTAGCATCAAGAAGGTAGGAGTATAGACAAGGGGTGAGAAACTACAGTTCTCCTCTATTACCATTTCAGAAGTCCATTTTCTGACATCAATGTATCTACGTATAATTAGTGGTAGTGGTATGGTACCACACCTGACATCAATATTAATAAACGTTGACGTTATTTGTAAATCAAGTTCAATTATAAATATACTTATGACTTAATTATTATTCCACGTGGATGCACCATCGAGGAAAACCCTTACAGTGACTTATAGTCTGATATAATCAGATTAGGATGTAACGCTAGCCTTGTAGTCTTATAATTATAACTAAAATAAATTGATTCTAATGTTCTAAAAGCAATTTAAATTTAATTTATTGTATCCATAAGGAAAATACTCTATTTCTAATTAAACTAGTTTCTTCCGGTTACATCTAGTAAACATCATCATAAGTATATCAAGTACTTGTTTTTATCCATATTTATCAAATAGGCCAAACCCATTTAAACGATTTAAATCCTGCTCATCTCCGAGAGCTGCAAGTGGTGATTCTTATTAAAGTTATTATCAATATTGTAAACATTTACAACTATATTAACCTAGCCGATCGTTCTTAAATCAAGATGGTAAAAATACTGTTCATAGTATGTATAAAATATACTTTTATATTTTTATAATCTGTAAATAGTAGGTACTATAACTATAAAATAAATAATAATAAATAAATAAAATTATATTTAAAACACTTGTGTGTAAAGTAGGTATTAGGCGCAGAGTGAAGGTGTGTCCACACACGAAGGCCTCATGTTTTTCGGAGGTCATTTAACGTCATCGGAAGGAAGTTACAACTCTATTAAAATATATATCAAAACATAAATATATTTATTTTACTTTACTAAATATGTAAATACAATTTATTATTATAAAATAAACATACTCAAAGAGATACTAATTTACATATTATGTTAAATTATCCCTCCATGTGAGCGAAAGACCAAATTGTGTATTTCTTGCCATTGTATTGCCTATTAATTTCTTACTGCAATGTTTTCGAAAACGTGCAGATTTTAACTATATTTTCTTTAGACATCAATAAAATTGTTATTTTTTAATAATCAATAACCCAAATGTCAATTCAAAGCGAAGCAAGCAAGCCACGCTAGATTTATTAGTTTTATTAAAGTGTATTTTTACAGCACACATCCCATACATCACACCATATCTTTCTCTAGCTTAAAATACACCTTGTACAATTATTTCGAGTGCAAGGTCGAAGCCATGTGGTCTGCTCTCTTTACATCGACGATGATATTTCGTAGACGCTAAGCTTCCGCGAGTTGAGTTTGTATTTGATTATCAATACTATGATTTATAACGATTTATTGGAATTTACTTCTATTGTTAAATATTATCCTATACTGGCCATGTTTTTCAAGTTTTAAAACATTAAAATTGTTTGAAACGTTAGCTGTCTACATCGTAATGTATAACATCAATATAAATTATTAATAAGCTAAAGGGGAGGCATTATTTTATGTGTATGGAATGAGGTCATCCGTTGCGGGGCTATTGTGTAACACGTGTGCAGACATAACCTAATTACATCGTGTTGTTAGAAGTACAACAGTGATTGGAAACGTTTTAGCGTTAATAAAATATAATTTTGCTGTACACAAGATGGCTACCTCACGGTATAAACAAAACTAGGAGCTACGATGTAACAATGTAAAAGTAAACGGTAACTAGACAATAGAGGTAGTTAACTGAAATTGCTGTCTAGACGTAAAATTAATTCACCCCTAGAGTCTGAATCTGCGTAACTTATATTTTGTATGTATAAGATATGAAAGGTAAATGTACTGAAAATATGAAATATAACAAGAAAACCTAAATACTAGGTGCTCTAATAGAGCTAAATGATACACAGGAGCATTTCTATAGCAGAGTCTTCAACAGCAATTTAAAAAGATCATTGCAACCAATTCTAAATAGCCGATGCAGCTGACATCTATCAACAATATTTAAATTACAAATGATCTCAAAAGACAAATGAATCGTAGGACTTTAAATAATGGTTTAAGCTGAAACTGAAATTTGGGCCTCTATCAATCTGAGAAGTAGTATATTTAATAATAAAGTAATTAAACACGAACGAGTAATTACTTTATCCAAAAACAAAATATCTTAATCCAAATATGAAATAAAACATTAAAAATTTAATACATTTATTCATTTTATTTATAAAGAAACGTCAAAGTAGATGTATATAATAAATTGTTTACATAAATAGGTATGTTTAGAGAACTGTTCACCTGGCTCCAGGACATAGCAACCACATGGGTTCGCACTCAAGTTCCCAATTCAACGTCTGTTCGCTAAATTTGCCACCCATACCGGGAGAGCTATGTCAGCACTAACATGTGTGGCAGTGACCTCATCTAGCCAAGCTGTGACACATCTCAAGGAATTGAACGGAGTTACGACAAATTTTTTTGACAAACATTTTGAAGGAAAGATGGGTGAAGAAAACTGTTTTTTTTTTGTGAAAAATATATTTTAAAATAATGGTACATTTTTCAAAAGAAAAGGAGATACCTACAAAGTCATGGATTAACAGAATTTCAGAATTCAGAAGAAATAAATTCATGGATCAACAGAATATTTAATATTTTCTATATACGGTGGTGAAACAGCAATTGATCTGATATCTGTAACACAATATCATATTGTTGCATTAAGGAACCGAAGAATGGGATGAAAGAGAGAAGAAAAGATAAAGGGGGAAAAAAGAGAAGTGGGGCTTTTAGTTATCTCCCTCACCACACAACGCTAGTTCTAGCTAACCCTTAAAACATCTGTATCAAATGACTTCAACTAGGGTCCACCATGAATAATCTCTCGATCTAAATTTAATGTCACATCTTCACGCAAAACTACCAAAACACTTTTGATGAAGTCAGATGTTAATCTGTACGAAACTTATAAACCTGAAATGTTATTTAATTAAATCTAAGATTCAAAATTATTAAGAATAAATTTTGTTAGCTCATATATTTATCATTATATTATGTGTAAATTTTTAATGCTTTTTTAGCAATCTTATTAATTATAAAATGCAATTTGTATTAATTTAAATTGATCTTTTGGTTTTTTCGAGACACGTATAAAAAACAGATAAGGAAATGACTTGAAATGTTAAATCTCTTTTTACAAAGTTGAACCACTTCACCAGGTTCATTGTTTGTTAATTCGTCAATTATATACTCTGGTTATATACTGTGGTGAAACTTTAGGGCTACTAAGTTTAAATTATTTAAGACGATAAGTTCTAGACGTACTCAATTGACTGCATCTCACAAGATAGTACTACTTTCTGAATTCTGAGTAAAAATCGAAGTCAAGCTATTTTAGCGTCATCTTACCAGAAATTAACAACGGACAGACTCCAACTACCACTTCTACGTCCCTTTCCCTTTAGTCGTAATTCTTATATGTCCTTCTTGGATTTCGGTGACCACTTGTTGTTGTTAATCAGGGACCACTGCTAACTTCCCACAAATAGCAATTATTAATTACACTATACATAATACTATCGGTGACAAACAATCTTACTATATATAATATAATATTTATAATAATTTGTCTAAGCACTTTATAGAGATTAAAAAAAATAATTCTTAATAATACATTAATCAATTAACAAGAATCAAGTAAAAACCCAAACATCTTTTCCTTAGTAAAGCAATATCGGCTGTATCTCAAGGTTGCTTATTATCATTCCATTCAATACTGAATCATTTGTCAAACAGAATGCGGTACAAGACGTACATACATACAATCTCGGAAGAGATTGTTTGAAACAGTACACATAACATGAAATCATACTTATAAGTTTGATCTGAAGAATGTAAAGTAAAATAATGTATTTAAGAGAGTTGGAATTATTAGTGTAAGCCATCAGAATGTAAAAAGTATGGAGAGAGTCGTCCACTTAAATCATTTTATTCCCATCGGAAAATGACTTTATAGTCACATATAAATATACTCCAACTAACACTCCAGGACTAAAAAGAACAGCAGTGGGTGTTAATGATAACCTCGATTCTATGAAACAATTACTATACGAGTATAGACGAGTGGGTTGGGTGGTACAAGAGTAAAATAATGTACAAATTGTTGCATTCCAATATAACCCTTCCTAGGATAGTTTCAGGGACCCATTTGGATAGATGATATTATAATAATATGAATGTTAGTGACAGATTAGTCACTTAAGTGGTCCGGATGGTACGTCCGTCCTCCATCTACGACTGATGATATCCCGCTAGTACTTCCAATTCCAGGTAAATGCCGAAGACAATAGAATTCCTGTTTTATTATCGGTTTGCTTTCTTTACATCGAAGAAAACGGATTTAAAATTTATACCATTTCATGAAAACATTGTTCCATTTCATCAAATAAACTATAGCTGTTATTAAATGTTCCATTTTAAAATAACCAACGACTACCCGAATTCATGTACAATGTATGACTTTTCATTTATAATATAAATTCCCCAGCGGTCTGATATTATATAATTTTAGAAAAACAAACATTTTAATTCATGCTGGTAAATAACGTATGAGCTCATAGAAACCAAACGTCACATTGTCCAATAAACTGGCATATCGTGAGCTATTGTTATTCCGCCAAGGCACTGACTCGATTAACAGTCAACAAAGTTTGTTTTGCCAATCTAGTTCAAGTCTTATTAATTATAAGGTCTAAATTAGCGTTTGCTTCATTACATTTTATATTTTAAAACGGAAGGTGTGTGTGTGTGAATATAAGGAGTGTTAAGTTTTGAGGATAATAGAGGATACTATTATTGCAGGATATTAATACCATTCTCCGTATTGACAATTACAATCGAGATGAAATTATCGAAAACCTTTTTTATTTTCCTAAATCCGTGATCAAATGCTCTAAAGCAACGATTATCATTAAAATTTCTCAAACCCGAAACGTTCAGTTTTTTAATACCCACCACACGGACCACGAATATCTGACGAACTCTTTGATGTCAGTACGAGCAAATGTTTTTATTGAACCAATTGTTACTTTTGGAAGATATTTTCGGATTTTTACGATTTCCTGGTTAGCTAATACAAAATATTTTTAATTTAATTTATTTAAGGAATAAAGTCAATAAAATTTATAAATGTCGGTCTTTATGTAACAGTCTGCACTATTACTAACACTATAAATATGGGCAATCTTTACTTAAGTGTCGTTAGAGTCGAAGGTGGGGGGGAGGGTGGCGAAACCTTATCTCCTGAAACCATTTATATTGTGAGCAAATTTTCAGTTTTAGAGATAAACCGAATTAAAGTTTTGCAAATCTAACCTAAAATGTAAGTAATTGAAGACTTCTCTGACGTCTTCGGCGCTTCAGGATGGCCAGCCCCTTCACCCTCGCGTAACACTGTGTTGAAACCCAATCGAGCCGTAGCGACTGAGGCTGGTCGCCGAGTTGGCAAAGGCCAGCTTAAGCAAAAGCGAGGTTACAGGAGGTGGAAGCTGCCTTCCTTCTGCGCCTCTGAATTTATAAAAACACTCTAGGTGCAGACAAGATTACAAGGAGTCGGGGTTGACAGATTCGGTTTTGAAAATATCTAAATTCTAAGCAAATGATTTATCCCGTGAGAACATTTTTAGTTTTAGAGATATACTGTTATTAACGAAATTGAACAATTCAAATCCAACCCCTTTCAAATGAAATCATTTTCAAACCAAAAATCCAACGTCACTAAAGGAAAGCCAACCCATACTCAGAATCAATCATAACTTTTCTTGTAATTTAAATACAGAATTCAGTTTAAAAGTTGGAAATTTACTGTGACTCAAAACAATCAGGTAATTTATCTTATTTAAAACATTGTTCGGAAAGCTTGATGAATAATTTGCTAAGATACTAGTGTCATATTTATTGTTTATATATAGTATTGTTTATATAGAGTATTGTCTACTTGTTAATAAATAGGCTTCAACAGCTGGAGTTACAATTTATGTTTGATATGTTTTACTGAAAAACTACTACAAGGTATGGTTTATCAACAAACTACATTAATTCGTATTTTTGGAAGTAATTTTCTTGAATCTGAATAAATAAAAAGTACTCATCAAATCAGTTTTACAATGTACCTATTAGTGCGTAGTTGTTAGTATAGATTTAGAATTTTTTCGTTTATTTATAAGAGCAACACATACAAGGCGCTGTTCTTACGATAACCTTGGTTATATTTTTTATTTTTTTCCTTGCTTTGGTTTTTATGTCTGGTGATAAAGAAGTTTTTAATAATAAAGTATTGAGTTCTACGTGACGTTTATACCTGACAGATTTCTACCAAACACATGTGTGCTTGATTTGTAAGATGTTTCTGCGGTAATTCTTGTTAGCGAAACTAAACAATAAAACAATTTTGTTCAGGTAAAAAAAACGAGTATCAAAGGCGACAGACTCAAGTCAACCGCACGAGCAAAGCCTTAAATGTACGAACCGTACTGAATTCCGTGAACAAACCATTTCCAAGGAACAAAGGACATCCGACATCAAAACTGCCAAGAACATCACAATAACTCACAAACTTTTCACATCACTAATAAGTAAACCCAAAACAAAAGACACATGTACCACACTTTTAAAATTTATTTTTACACAATACACGTCCGTAATGCATCAATCCGTCCGGGAGACTGACCTAATCGTTGGAGTGATATAAACAAGTGCGAGCAGGACGACATGCTGTGCACCTGTGCACTTAAATTTGAATGGTCTGCAAGAGCGAGAGGAATATAAAACATAACAAACAATAGAACAAGAGATGAATATCGAGAATGCTTGCAGGATAAACGAACAGCTGTAATCGAGATCACAGATAATTAAAATTCAACTGTAACATTTGACACATACGGTTGTTTTTCAAATACATTTTATTATCGCTTTAAGCTTTTGCGGTGGAGATACGAAAGTTTATTGCCAGGGTCAACATATGGCGAAAAGCACGTCTTTGAGCCAAATTCTTGTCAGTTATAGAATATATTGATATATTTTATTACAAAACTATTAATATTGAATTTAAATTACTGTCATTTAAGAAAATTAGCTTGTAGTTCCGTAGACACAGATGCCTGGTTCGAGGCTATATAACCATGGTCTTAAATTATTATTATACTTACGACAATATTTGTGTATAAAAACTTGGACTAACATTTCTTAATAATCAAGTGATTTAAAGAATTCTACTGACTTTCTAACTAAGTCATATATTTTTAGTTCATCGTTCAGGAACATAAATGTTTATATATAAAGTGAAATACAAATAATCCATATATATAATGTTGAAATTACTAATATTTCTGATAGGCACAGATATATCTGTATTTCTAAACAATTCTTGCTATCCCAAGTATTTCCCAGTACGCTGAACTACAAGGAACAACGGCCAAGTACTTGTTTCTTGATTGAAGTATCTCAGGGGCGGAGTTTATGTAAAACCTAGGTTACACTGTCGTATTCATGGAATTAATATTTAATTCAATTAATCAATTTAAGATATGTGTAAGTATTGTACAGCTTTACAAGACAGTGTCCAATAACAATACACAAGAAAGTTAGGATATAGAACAACTAGGTATACACCAAGAGTACTTAAACTTATTTATGAAATTGAAGATGGTCGTTCGAAGATCCAAAAATACAAAACCTGGAAATGTCCGTATGTAACTTCACTATATTGGATACTGTCTTATTCTAAACTGGGTATATCTAATATCTACAGGTACTATCTGCTACCAGCGGTTTATCTGAAGGTTGTTTCACCGACCATCACAGAAATTAACAAAATTCGTACAGTTCTAATTTATCTGTAGTTATATTTTTTCCGGGTAAATCTTTTATTATATATATACTATTAAACAATAAATCAATATGAATTCATCCATATCCATCAAATTATAGACGATAAAAAAAAAGGAACAAAATAATATTGTTTTTAGAATAAATTTAAAGAGTTCTTGTACATTTTACATATATACAATAAACTCCATACAGATCTAATAAGGGACAGTTAAAACCGAACTCCTGCCAGCCTGTGTGCACTACACATTATAATATATCCACAAATAACAGCACTAGTACTCGCTAGCGATATGTTTACTGTACGGAGGCTGTTACCGCGAAAACGCAGAGATTAAAGGAACGTTCATCTAACTATGATAATATACAAATAAATAAGTATAGCACTGAGTGTACTACTCGCCTATAACTATACAAACAATAGCCTATGAATTTCATAATATATAATAGAATATCGAACGCAAGAAACATTAACAGTATGCACGCGACTTTATGTTCAAAAATGTTAAGTATATTTTTATCGCAATTCGAAGTTATAACTGCCCTTAGATTTGCGAACTCTGTGCGTGATATTTAATCCATCAAACAGATAAACAGACAGGTTCTATAATTTAAGATTATTTTCTTAGATAAATCTTTGTAACATGAAGTCTGTAAAATCTAACTGGTAGCTTCATAATTCCTTTCTTGTTCTCAAAACAATTCCAAGTAAGGGGAAGCTGTGAAAGAATTTCATCGGAGAATTAACTTCTCACAGCTTTCTCTGAAGAGAACAAGATGCTGGCTTTGTTATGATCTGATGAGACTAACTGTTTATTGTTTTAAATGAAGATATGTTTTCTAAAGTTCAATCCAATCGACAATCTTAATATTAATTAAAATATGATTGTCGATTGGATTTTATAAAATTAAATTTTGTAGGTAAAAACCAAAAAAAACACATTGTAAAAAAACATATTGTAGGAATATCATTGCAGTTTGAAAATATCTTTAAACATGTATAGCCATGTTAAGCTTATTTAAATTTATATAAATATAGAATTAAAAATAAACCGATACGAGCAGGGATTCGATCCCGCGACCTGTGGGAAACCGTCCCGTCGCTCTACCATATAGAATGACGGTCACATATAGAATGCTTAATTCACCGAGACGGACAACGATAAGGTAGCGCAATTGGTAGAGCGACGGGACGGTTTCCCACAGGGCGCGGGTTCGAATCCCTGCTCGCATCGGTTTATTTTTTATTCTATATTAATATAAATTTAAATATCATTGCAGTTATTCTGATTATGCCTATTTATAATACATACAAATTGTTCTTATTAATTTTTATAATTCGAAAGATATAAAGTAAATATTTGAAAAAAAACCTGAAGCTAAATTACAATAAATGATATAATCAAAGGAATATTTATTTATCTTACTGCCAGTCTCTCAATGTCAAACCAAAATTATTTATTGAGGAAAATAATTTCGGTAAAATTTATCGTTGCATAAATATGACGACTTTGAACATACACAATATTGTTTATATAAACAGGTAATTTAATGAGTAAACATACATACAAGCCGTCTTAAATATATTATTAATCTAATTTAGCCTTCCAAGTTATTGTAAAGCATCGTTTCTTAGTAGGTGACGTCAACAACTTCCCCGCTGAGTTCTGGGTAAAGTTACAGTTTGACTATACGAATGTCTTTAAGTTAAAAATCTTTTCTAAACTTCAAGAATATATTCATAGATAAGTAAGCTGTATATAATGTAAATATCGTATTCTATTAAATAATATTTTCCCAGCTATATTCAAATTATTTAATCAGAATTTTGACCGACTAGTTTCGAACCCATTCGGGGTTCCCATCCATGAACTCGAAGCATGGCGGACTCACGGCCGTCAACTACGCTCTCTAGAAAATTACTTGAATACAGCCGAGTAAATAAATATATATTTAATGATCATCATGGGTCCCGAAAGTTTAATTACAAAAATATCGTATTCTAGTTCGTAATAACAAAGAAATGTACAAACAAACCAGGTACATAGACACAAAGATAGGGAATGTCCTACGTAATTGTATAAAATCATAATATTATAGATTACGCACAGACGAACCTTCAAACGTCTTCCTCGTGTTATATGTCGGACTTATACGTACATAATCGCTTAGTTTATTTACGCAATAAAAGAAAAACTGGACGTCTCGTGAGAATGTTGTCACATTGCACTACTGGCCCAAGAGATGATACTATTAACGATAGTTCAGATCATTTGAAGACAAGGTCTTACATTTTCAAATACAAATTAGGCAAAAATCTTTTATACACGTGCCAGTTACTTACGACTTTAATTTCAGTTATAGCTGATATTAAAGTAATTTCATATTAATGCTTTTTGATTTTCTTTTAATTTATAGAGAAAATAATTAAGACATAATCTCACATCGAAAGGTCACTCGTCTTTTATTTGGCACATTGTTTCATATAATAGACAATAGGTTCATATCCCATCAACATTGTCAGTGTACAAACAAAACGAAACCTCGGACAATGTAACTAACTAACAATAATAATAATAATTATAATAAATATACAAATCAATATCATGACATCATCTCATTGGTGTTCACAGTGGCTTGTTGTCTTTAGGTTATTTTAGGATATATTTTATCTGGTCATTGGACATTTTGGTGTGCTGTAAAGGCTACTGCAAAGCACGCTCGATACTTTGTCAACAAAAACCAGAAAACTATCCAGAACAGTCTAATATATCAGTGCAACAAACACTCAAAAATTCACGTACCTATATGTTTTATTTAATGATTTCTCACATTTCAACTAAATTCACTTACTAAGGACAAGATGGACCTAATTGTAATTGCTCTTTAACGTTGCAATTATACATTGATTTTCTAACAATGATTAATAGGTTTCAATAAGTAGTTTATTATGACTAAGTTGTGGTAAGGTTAAATATAACAGTGTATAAAAGCTTGAATAAGGAAAATTACAATAATTCGTGCGTTCTTTGAATAGTATGATGTAATGATGTGTCGTCTCGACAGTAAATTACTTCAGATGTAAGTTTAAATATCGATTTAATAAAACATATTGAAATACTCTGACGAGTACACATTTAAATAAAACGATGCTCACATGTATTTTAAAATTGTTATGTTCCGACTTCTATACATGACGCGACGACAGACAGACAGGCAGACCTTCATCGAATGACTATTGACTAGTAATCTAAACATCTATACATATAAATAAAATTGAAGGTTCTGTTTGTAATTCCAAATGAACAGATTTTTACTAAATGCATATATCTAAGGTTATGTGTGTTACTTACATAAGAAATATATATTTTATTTTTGTCTGTCTGTCTGCCTGTTTGTACCGGCTTTAATCCCTGAAACAGGTGCACTGATTTTAACAGGACTGTCACTCGCGGATAGGTGATGATAAAAAGAGTAACTTAGGTTAGTTTTATTTTATAAAAAAAAAAAAACAAAAGTGAAATCAATAAAATAGTGAACATAAAATAAAAATATAAGCAGAAAATATATATATATTAAAAATTCCACGAAGACAAACCGCGAGTAACAGCTAGTATGTATATGTATTTAAATGACCAGTAGAAGGTCAGTTAGTGATTGTCATCTACCTACAAATGTTTCTGTTGGGAATCGCATATGATTTATTATACTTAGGATTTTTTTATAAATCAGTTTATTTTCTTAAATAAATTTTGATAGACAATTAAAAACAAATAAACCTATCAGCGACGCCCCATTTAATAAATAAACCAATACAAGATAAATCAGAGTGACCGGGACTCGAATCCAGGAACGAAGCCGACGTTGATACAATCAGGTCAGTTATTTCTGGTTTTATCTTTGTGTGATTTATATCAGTTAAATAAATCTTTACAAACAAGAAAAACTAGTACAAACTGAATTAAATTTTCCTTAAATACTTTGAAAAACCAAGGGATTTTTGGAAAATGTATTTCTATAGGAATCAAAAGGGTTCATCGAGTTTGCATGGAATTAATAGAATAAATTGATTTTCTAGATATGTATCAAAATGGTTATCTAACCACATACCGTGTTCAATATACTAAAATTGTTGGCCTCAAGTGAAACAGAATTAGCGAAAAATAGTAAAAACATTAATCATAGCCGTGATAATTATCAACCCTGGCCGCCCGCCAGCGGTAACAGCTTTGAGACGAAGATAACAAACAGGTTGATAGTTCTATGAATGAACATTAAATACATATTAAAAATAGGTAGATAATGTTAGAAAATAACAAAGTATTTATGATGAGTATCACACCTGGTGAGTGTTGGTCCAAGCTTCCCGGTATATTGATTGCAATATTTTAAAATGTATATCTGGTGACGATGGAAATCTCAGGTTCAAGACCTGCTTCTAGTAAACAATGTCTAACGTTGGCGGACAGGTTTCGGTAAAACAAATTTTGTTACTTATTTTTTAAAAGAAATATGTTCAAAATAAATTAAATGTAAAAGGTTTTGCAATAAGATATAAAAGAGGAAGCGAGATAGCCAGGTGTAGTGACACCAGCTGTAAATCTGCCGCACGCGACCCACTGGAGAACTTACCAAAGCTGCAACAATCGCAGATGTTTATACATCACTACAGATTCATCTCGATTGATATTTTTAAGCAGTGTAAAGGCTTCAGGAGAAGGCACTATCTTATTACATATATATTCAGCAAATAATTATTAGGAAACGTAATATTTTTAATACATTCTAAGATATTAATGATTGCCTAGAAACTCGATGTTTGTTTTTGAACACTTACTAGAAATCGTCTAATGATCACAAGTTTAATATTAAATCATTAAAAATGAAAAACAATATTAACCACTAATGAGAGAATTTGACACTAAAAATAAAAAATAAAAAAAAAGCGGGTCACCTTACAAAAAAAGACATCGGAAGAGCAGGTGCCGACTATATACACCAGACACGACAGATGCCTTACAGATTGACAGCTGGGCCTGGATGGAGCCGCGCTGGGTTTGTTTAATGATTTCATTTTATTTTAATGTAGGACATTAATTTTAAATCATTATTGTAAATCAAGCGTTAATAACCCAAACCCATTTTTTTGGTAATTTATAAATTAATATTTCAGTATACTATGTATATGTAAATGCGTGTAGTCAGTACTCGTTAGAGCGCTTGAGATGTGAAAAGAGAACGCGGCGAATCGTAAGAGGCTGCCCTTCAATAGTTAAGGAAATAAGCGATACGAAGAAATATACGTTTATAATCTCGTATAGTTTACTAATATTACTCGTGTCTTTGTTTATAGTGTATCTAGCCGTGTGTCTGTTGGACTTTCCCCGGCCCCTCTAACAAATAAAATTAAAATAACCAAAATGATTTCACATACGCGTTATATGACACAATTCTCTTTAGAATTGGAATTTATTATGAAAAAATAAACAACCTTATTGCATTTCCTTAAAGACCTCAACAAACGCCTATAATATCGTCAAATAGTCTAATCTCTAGTTCCTCGGGGTTGTCACTTAGTCAGTGGAACTCGAGCAGGCATTCCAGATAGTTTTCAAAATACTACGAAAGGATTTTTTTTGTATCAATGATTACCATAAGCTATACAAAAATAATATATCCATGTACCATAGAATGTCAAATAATAAACCTCAATATAATGATTGACCAAGGAACAAAAAAAGTGTATAATTAAATTTGCGAACATCGTCTAATATTACTCTCTCTATTCACACCATAACAGTAGTTCATTGACCCCTCGGTGCATGGGGAGACTCTAATTAACAAAGGTTACTTTCCCGCGCCGTGACGTCACTGGCAGGTGCCTTAATGGGTCACGCATTGCTGGTTATAGATTTAACATTAATGTCAATAATTTATTATAGTAGATAAGGTAAGAGTAAACTTTAGACCTTTACCGTATGTCCCACTATTGGTCCTACTTTAACATCTTGGCAGGAGAGGAAGCGGAGCCTCAATTTTGATTAGTTCATGTGAAAATAGCCAGATAAATATATATTTAAAAATCATTATGGTTTACGAAAACTTAATTAAAAAAAAAACTCCTGTAGGTTGGCAAGTTACATCATGCACTTTCTTTTCCTATACACAAGTTTTTTTAAAGTCATAATTTTCTATTATAAGTTCCAGACAGTATACTCCACAGCCTGATGATAGAACCCGGGACTTTACCAACTACAGATAGTTTACCGCCAGACAGTAATATATTTGTAAGAATAATAAGTCTTAATTTACTTTTTGTAAGCGGTATCGAACCGGCGAACCATCGATCACCCCCGCCTGTACACGGCTACTGAACGTAGGTCATTTATGGCTCCTTCAAAACCAAAAGAAAACAAAAACGATAACTCGTTTCGCTTTCATGGCCCGTGACGTCACGCAGGTGTTCGCAAATATTCAAGGTGCATGTAGGTACAAGGCCTGTCACCTATTTGTTTGTGAATCTTATTGTTAAGTTATAGTCGTTATAAAATGTCTTTTAATAAACCATAGAGTAAAACAAATTACTCATTACATCCAACTACGTTCCATGAATGGAAAGACGTCATTGTTCTTTACACGAATCGAAAACATTTTCCTTTATATTTAAAATTAATAATGTAAGCATACCCTTATAAAACTACCACAAGGGTTAGTTATCTTATCGTAATTAAAAGAATGAAACTTCACTGAATACTAACAAACGAAAAAAAAACACAAATATTGAAAATGGCATGTTTTTTCAAATAGTGACTACATATAAATTTACTGTTAAGATTTCTTTCATGTAACATATGACTTTAAATAATAACAACATATTCGTAAATTTTGAAATACATAAAACATTTTGTTTTATTTTAAACATCGCCATCTCGTAACGGATAGTGAAACTATGTCGCAACGTAATGGCTCCAGCTTCAGAAACGTTTACACAGATGTCGCTATAGTAAAACTAGTTACCGCAAAATTTATATAATTTGATATATACCGTACCAATAAAGTAGATAACCAGAATTTAACAAGGCAGCCAGATCTTACCTGAAACAAAGTAATAATAGTTAATTAATAATATCAGAAAAATAACGAATAAAACTATTTTATAGGTACATCAGTACATTTTAACTACGTTCCGATATGATGAACGTAAAAGATTGGGCTGACAGGTACGTTTTTGGGGCGCTAGTGCAGAGTTCGAGAGTACTCTCATTGCTTTAGTTTTAATTAGACATTTATCACATAATCTCATAATCTCATAGAATAAAATTAAATAAACAAAGAACACGAAAAGGTAACAATAGAAATATCATACTTATGATGAAGTCTGTCCGTTGAAAATTAACTGCTACTAACAAACATACCCAGGAAACATACCCAGGAAATGAGCACGAAGAATCCGACTACTCGCATACATACTTGCAGTTTTCATAAAAATAGATACCATTTGCAATCAATCTAACAGCATACTTTCAAAACAATTGATAAAGAAATTACAAAAAACCTGTATTATTTTTTAATGTAACACGTTCAAACATATAAAATGTTAAAACTGCATGATAACATTGTTAGTTGTTACCCCGAGACACAATCGAATACAACTGATAGAACAAAAGTATGTGTCCATTGTGCACACAAACCGACAATGAGTTAAAAATATATCTTTTATATTCTATCCGATTGATATCTTCATTTTCTATGAACAAAAGCAACATTTGTTTTATACGAAGGGGTTTAATTAAATATCTGTAGGTAGTTTGAATCGGAAATGTTAATTGCTTAATTTTCAGTTAGTGTCAATTGACGTCAGTCAGTCAGTAGGTCATGACTGACTGACTCGTATAGGCTGGCTCGTCCGAGGTAATTCCACTACTTAGCCACTACTTAGTAGTACCTAGTAGGTTTATATGATGCAGTCTTTACAGCTGCGTTTAACACTTATTATAATATATGTATAATTATATAAATTTAGTAGTGAAAATCTTAAGGAATATTACCATTATTTAACTTCAAGTATACCACTGATAGAGTTTAATAAATTACTCATTGGGCTGTGTTATAGAATACAATAATAATAATACAAAAAACACCATCCTGTGTACAAATCTAGTTAATATGAGTAGCTATATAAAGCGGACTTAAAAATTAACAACCACATTCCATCAAAGTTCAAACACAGTACATAAATATAACACACGGGTTACGAGGTGAAACAACAAAAGATTTAATTAAAGATTGGATTGACACCTCGCTGGACCAGCTGCTATATGGAGTATTAATTAACAGTATAGGGCAATTGTTTTAAGAGTTCCGTATTTAGTTTTTTATTATTGAGGATTATTTTTTAGTCCTAATTAATACACTTTACCAAAACATATATAACCAGTTTCATCGTTCCTTACAAATTTAAAAACGACATGTCTATCTTATCCGTTTGTTTGCTTATAGCTTAAGAACCACTTTCAAATTAACATGAATCTTTTATTGTCATGATTTATTCATCATACATACACGCATATGATAATGATATGCATAAGGGAAACGATTTTATTTAATGTCGGTAAAAACATCGGGGCGGTGCGGAGTGCCAGGGGAGAGACAAACGAGCAGCGAGTGACGCCGCGGACACAGCTATATGATATAGTAAACGATATAAAGCTAAATTAATGTATATAAACAAATGTTTGGGGTAATCTTACTCTCCTTGTTTCTGTCTGTCTGTTGTCAGTCAACAGAGCAATATTTACATTATTTCCACTGTACGTGTTTACATTTTTTGCCTTTACTCATTAAACTAACGCAATAAGCGGATATTTAAAGAATTACTAAAACAGCGGATCTTTTCTCGCAGTTTAATCATAAAAACGTTTATTTTCTTCTTAGGAATGCTCTACAACTACGACAATAAAGGAGAATTGAATCACTTGACACCGCACGTAAGACGCGAGGTTCTGTCTACTTTTACACACAGTTTTAAACTTTTATAAATAAAGCTAATGTACTGACATAAGGCTATTGTACTGACATAGGTAGAAACTTTCTGCAAGATAAAATAACTAAGACAATAAAGCTGTTAATATACCAAACAAGAAAATAATCAGACAAAAATTTGAAAAGATTTTTGATATATATATTCCTTAGAGTAATAGCATATTTCAAAAAAGTATTTAACTTTGTAAATAGTTTTACATACATATAGACGAAGCTTCTTAGCATTCCATGGATTCAGTGAGTGGGTGCCGAGCCCATCGCATTGCAAGGAGAGGAGTGCAAGCAGTGCCTGGGACTTGCGAATCCAGTAGGTTTAAGAGACCCCTTTATTAGGCGCAAAAACGCTCGCCTACACCCTCTACACTCCTCTCCTTACCTAACCAAATTTGGAAAGAACCTACTAATGCCGTCTTTGAAATACGTCTTCAATGTCTTTATGACGCTTGCATCTAACTTGGAGAAAAGGGTTTTATTAATATCATAAACGAGGAAAGGCCAATTTAGAGCTTAATGTTAAAAAAATATTGTATATCCAAGCTTTTTTGACGTTACTTATTGGTTTGATTGTCTATCTTTTTGAGATTATTTAAAATGCTGTCAACTGTTATCCAACGATGGAGTACAGCCTTGGTAATCGATTTTTTTACCTAAAAATTTAAACGGAGCTACTTCCGTAACCGTACTAACGCTTTGAATTTGGTATTCAATCTACCCAGACACAGACTAAAACATTTACTTGGTTTTGTCCTCAATCCGCCCGTCCACGTACAGAAATCCTCAACTACATTTAAAAGTACCTGACATTGTTTTACATTACGTGTTAGTATCGCGAGATCATCCGCAAAAGCTAGTATGGATTCTGAGTATTTGTTGTTAAACTTAAAACGATAACCCCACATTTTTCATTTCTAATTAATTTGTTTCTAAGTAATATGATTAGATTTTTTGTACGTAATAATACATACTGGTATCCAAAGTAAATGGTAGGTACATTGCAATTCACCAATGTGATTTACTCAGCACAATGTAACGTCCAAATTACCCGCGGAGTTATAATGAAAGGTATTTTGTTTTCTTATGACGTGCATGTGTTATATGAATAGAATCGCATCTCGATATCTATTAACGCCTTCATGGGTGGTGTAGGTTTGTTTACATCTTGATGATGGAGGAGGTGACGCGCGGAGTGTTTCCGTGCAATCAGAAAGCAAGAGGAAATGAAGAACCCCCGGTTTTCTTCTGTCAATTCATCCGCTAGTCAGCCTATACTATCAATAGGGAGATTCTTTAATTCCACTAGGATACCTTGCGCACCAATACCAATGAATTTTTAAGGTGTAGTAAAACAAAGTATTTCTCAATACGAATTATGAGACCAAGGAAAATTAATATAGTACTTAATATATTATTATGTATTTCTACACCAGCTTTAATAACCAACGCCAAATCTTCAGTGTTTGTAATGTTCACTAAAACAACTATATAGCCGTAACAATAAAACCAGCTGATGCATTCGTAAGCACTACTTAAGCACGAAGTAGTTCAGCTAAATGTTCTTGATGATACTTCTGGTGTGGATTTGGCTTGACCTTAGACTAGCATCGAATTAAGATTATTATATTATCAATAACTGTACATTATCGTTTCAGCAGATGCTGCATCGTATCACTGCTCTGATCAAATACGGTTTAGTTTTGGTGATTATATTTGAAAGTGATATTCTAAATTTATCGTAGATTGAGTCTAATACAACGACTTATTAAAGAAAAAGGAAACGTTTGATCACTTAACAATTTATTACAACTATATTAAAATTTCATATCTTTTTTTTAATATAATTTCCTTATGAAAATGAAAATAAGTGTAAGGATAATTAGTGAAATAGTTGTCTAAATATAAAGTGCGCGTGCTATTGTTAACAAATAGTGAAGCGAGTGTCTATTTGGTTAACAAGGCTGTAAATACACGCGCCGGTGCCAAAATCACTAAAAGCCGCAGATAGATGTGTAAATACCGGACACGAGTTGGGTGTCTGTTTAATTAAATAATATTATAATAAATACTAATATTCGTTAGATCATACACTACTTTGTAGAAATACTTTCGGAAAGTTTTCTCAGAAATGTATATCTATGGTATACAGATTGTTTTTACACTTACTAGTGCTAAATAGTATATAATAATAATTTATAAGCAAGTTTCTATCTAGATACATCTTCAAGCCCTTAACTTTCAGAATATGTATTCAATATGAAAATTCTTATGAAAATAACTATATTAATAACTTGTGCCATTAAGACAAGTCTACACTAGAATGCTAGAATATAAAATATATATGGGCTTAAAGAAGACCGTCCAAAACATCAGCGTTGGTTTAAAAAAAAATCATATCCCAACCTGTCTGCAACTTGTCCGAGGTGAGGCTGCGCAGCAGTCGCTTGATGCTACGACGCCGGCGTACGCCGCACGACTCCTCGCTCATCATACGCACATTGTACACACACTTACACTTTGATATGGCACTATTCTCACTTATTTTAATATTATTGTATTAAACTTGTCTTATTCATATTGTTTTGATAATTAGATTAGTTTGTATTGGTTAGTATTGAACAAAACTTGAGAGATTTTCTTTCTAGCCACATCCCAATTTTTACATATCTATATATATAAAGAAGGATGTTTGTATATATGAAATCGATGAACTCAGAAGCTATTGGACCGATGATTATGAAAATTGGTATGTATATGTATTTTTCCACGGAGAAGGTTTATAGGGTATGCCCATTGATGTAACTTGCCACCAGGCGGCGCTGTCAAATATAGACTTCCGCCCCGTTCAACCGATTGTCATAAAAGTTGGTATGACCATGTATGTTTCCTCGAAGAAAACGAATATGCTATGTCCATTGATGTAACTCGCCACCAGGTAATAAAGTAAGGGTTAGCCCAGCGAAGCGGGCTGGGTTCACTAGTATTATATAAAAGTGTATTGCGTTTAAAAACTTATTGTAATAGATGTAATATTGTCAAACATTTATTGTTATTTATAAAAAGAAAAACTTAAAAAAAATACGATGAGGGCGTTTACCTATTAGCTACTTATGTAGTAGAGGTGTATACCTATTAGCTACTTATGTAGTAGAGGTGTATACCTATTAGCTACTTATGTAGTAGAGGTGTATACCTATTAGCTACTTATGTAGTAGAGGTGTATACCTATTAGCTACTTATGTAGTAGAGGTGTATACCTATTAGCTACTTATGTAGTAGAGGTGTATACCTATTAGCTACTTATGTAGTAGAGGTGTATACCTATTAGCTACTTATGTAGTAGAGGTGTATACCTATTAGCTACTTATGTAGTAGAGGTGTATACCTATTAGCTACTTATGTAGTAGAGGTGTATACCTATTAGCTACTTATGTAGTAGAGGTGTATACCTATTAGCTACTACACATAAGGGAAGAGCTTGCTATTAGCTGCATAGTCAATAATGACATGAACGCTGCTCGTGTTCTATGACCTAATTCAGTTCGACACAGTATGCAGTTCTAATACGTTCTAAACGTAGCATCCACTTGGTGGAAATGTGTCAACTTTTGTATACAAAAAAAGATAATTTACACAAGAAAAATATTTTCCAAAATGTTCTTTTATGGAGAATAAAAATTTAAATCTATTAAGGTATATTGTTAAGTGTGATACTAGCCAAGTCAGAAAGCTATTTTTTGTAAAACTTCCGGCGTTTTTTACATAAACTTTGTTAATTACAAGCTTATATACAACTGGTTGTCTCATGATAATGATCGACTCCTTTCATATTAATAAATTACTAATTGCTAATGATTTCTTATGCTGCGTACTCCTATACTACGTACAAATAACTATATGGATTAAATTAATAATTTAAAAACCCCCGATACAAAAAGACCTCCAAAAAGATCAAAAATAATATTATTATGTACTTATTGAAGTCGTTGCGTCGGGGGACCGTTGTACGTACATTGACGTTGGTGTCTATTTTACGAAGTTAATCATTGAGGACTTAGACTATACGATTCGATATCGTAATTTCTTTATTTGCCTTGGTAATTTACTTGCGTTTTAATTTCTCCCTTTATTAAACGGTCCCCCGACGCAACGAATTCAATAAGTACATAATACTATTATTTTTGTTCTTTTTAGAGGTCTTTTTGTATCGGGGGTTTTTAAATTTTTTTTTCTGCTTTTTAAATTTATGTTACTGGTTTCTGAATTGTACTAAATAAACCTACAGACAAAATTTTCGATTGTTTAAGTATTTCTATTAATCTATCCTAATACAATAAACAGGAAAGATTTGTTTGTTTGTTTGAATTGAATTGGCTTCGAAACTATAGGACCGATTTAGAAAAATCTTTTAGGATTAAAATCCTACATTATCCCTGATGAACATTGGGTATATTTTATAATCATCATCATCATCATCATCATCACTAATATTATAAAGAGGAAAGATTTGATTGTTTGTTTGAATTAAATAGGCTCCGAAACTACTGGACCGATTTAATAAAATATTTTACCTTTAGATTATTATTCTCTCTCTGATTTACAAAGGTTATATTTAATACGAGAAATATATATATTATATTTAATAAAATAAGGATCCGCGTGAAAGTTTCAACAATGTAATAAATTATGAATGTATTAAGTAAGATGATTCAAGACTTTTTCATATGGGTAGGTAGATAGGTAGGTTTCATATATACGAATATTAATAAATATAAACATTTAGAATTAAAATGATTTCCAATCACTAATAACACTATGATGAAGGGATTTATATTATCACTAGCTGTTGCCCGTGACTCTCTATGACTACGGTCATAAGCCTTTTAAATATATTTTTTAAAGTCTACGTGGACGCAGTCACGGGCAACAGTTATCCCTAATAAAGTACTTTACCTGAGTAAGTGTAAAAACCTTTTGGCTTTCATAACAAGGCTTTTTTTTATATATATAGCGCGGGCGAAGCCGCTGGGAACAGTTAATTATTGCATAAGAACCTCTCCCCGCACGAATGAAACATCAATACCTTGGAGACGACTATTTCTATTTCGACCAAACATGGATAAGAACCATCTCGACGAGCATAGCTTTCGATTAAAAAAAACCGCAATCAAATCCGTCCACGCGTTTGGCCGCAAATTTGCCACAGACAGATACACAGACACACACATCGACAGGTCAAACTAATAACACCCCTCTTTTTATTTGGGGGTTGGGCGTGATGGAGTCAGCACATGTTCTATGAAAACGATAGTAAGTTGGCCAGCTTTTTGTGAGAAAGCTATGTACTTAAAATATATCTAATAAAATTCTAGATGTATGATAAAATTATAAACTTATTATTTTTCAAAATACGAACTCATTTCACTAAAGATATGGAATTAAAAATGTTCTTTTTCTACTGAACCACTTGAAATGGAATATTCAACCAAATTTTAAGTATCTAGTTCCTAGTTTTTTTTTCTTTACCAGCCGATCAGATACTATTCGCGTTTATTTCTAGAAAAAGTTATGTCTATGAGCATATAAAACAAACAAAACACGCAATGCCCATTATCAGAAAACCTAAAAAGGTGCATCGATAAACCTGAAATAATAAGGAACATCCATGTAAGTTTATATATGTAGAGTCCATATATGTAAAGTACATATATGTAGAGTACATATATGTAGAGTACATATATGTAGAGTACATATATGTAGAGTACATATATGTAGAGTACATATATGTAGAGTACATATATGTAGAGTACATATATGTAGAGTATGTTCTCATCGAGACCTCATCGCCAACCAGTTAAAATATAATTCGATTAAAACGATCGCACGAGCTATTAAATATAAAAAGCTAGTGATCTGATATTTCAGCGTGAACGCCTCGAACCTAAAATATCACTTGTTCCAGGACACGCTCTACTTAGCTCGGGTTTGGTAGGATCAAAAGAATATTTACAAATACATAAAAAACACTATTTTACAGACAGTCTGGTGTGCCTATAAATTCACCTATTTTAGTTTTAACTCTTGATTAAATACCTATATCATGATTTGACCGGTCGAAGAAAAAAACATCAAAGTAGGAATGGAAAAAAAATAAGCAAAAAAGCTATCCTCAAAAGGGAGATGAGTAGGTAGATACTTGTATTTTATTTGTTATCTGTACTAAACCCAATTTCCGATGATGTTATCTTATTATCAATAGATAACGGCAATTTCCTTTAATCCATCTCCTAAACGAAATTGGCTCATGAAAACAAAATGAGAAGTATGGTGATCTAATGGTCGCTTTTTTTTCACAGAACATTTTCCAATACTTTCTTAAATTAAAGATATATTTGTATGTAATTAACCTAGCTTTAAAGCTTTACATATTTCGCAAGAAAAGTTGCAAAAAAAATCTTTCCTAAAATAAACTTTGAAAGTGATCGATCAAAACCGGAATCTAAAAGCTTCAGCAGTTTTACAGGATGATCAATTCTATTTACACTGTTCCAACAAAACCTAGGTAAAGTGATTTAAAAAACCATTACAAAGTAATACAACTCACATCAACACCGTGACAGGTCTGACCATACAGATATGACAAACACAATAAAATACTGATATTTACGACTGCTTTTAGCGCTCGCATTCCATTAACATTTATTGGCACACGATTTGGGAAATACATTTTTCAAGATTTTTAAGCACATCATAAGAGTTGAGTACATTACAAGATACTTTATGTACCTAAATGTTTTTTAATACAATTATACTGATTATATAACTCATTTGTACTATAGATGTAAATAAAACAAAATCTTCACATGGCTATAAAATAAGGTTTGAGAAAAACGAACGAGAAGAAATCAATAAAATTTTAAACGAAAACGTCTGAACAGACGCGAATATTGAAGCGTGTTCTATGATGTTTTTTATCTTACAATGAACAAAAAGGGCTCTTATGACAATGTCAGAGTCAAAGAAATTTAAGTTTTAATTGTATAATAAAAGGAAAATATTTACGCAAACTCGCAAATAAATCGCAAACACTCGCACACATAAAGAGTAGAAATCTGGAAATAAAAACTGTACTAACGATAACACAACCATTTTTGTAGCGAACATACTTTAACAGTCTATTAATTAACTCTTTAATTTATTATTTAATTAAAATAATTCAAACAACCATAACAACAGGACTACTATCAATGAACAAACACCGTCGACAAGACACAGCAGAAAATTAATATATATTTTTTTTATTTAAAAGAGTTTTCGCAAAATCTTAGTAAAAAGGCGTGTGAACACAAGTTATCAGATATTACGCAAGTCGATATGATATCGAGTTAATAAAATATTCAGATTGGTACCGATTTGTACATCGAGTGTACCGACGCCAGATGGCTGGCGACGAGCCAAGCAATCAGATTGTTTTCTTGACGATATTTTATTGTTGGACTTCTATCAACATCGAACGGTCTGCTAAAGGCCCCGGTCATCGTAAACCCTGACTTCGTATGAAGCTTAAAATATAAAAAAATCTCAAACTATGTAAGCAGTCGTTCTCCAGAATCTAGTAACGTAGAACCAAGTAAGTTAATGATGGCCTCGTGTGCCAGCCTGACTTATGTCATACCTAATAGCACAAAGCCAGACTGTGTTTCAAAAAAGCATATATTACTAAATACTATAGACATTTAAAATGGCATTACCAAGGACTCAAAGTTGTGTATCAATCAAGGGTACGAGAAATTAGTACATCAAAGCTCATGATGCAGAATTATCTTTATAACTGGACTCTTTAAGGCATATGTAAAGATTTATTATAACAAAACAGACGTACAATACAATATAACGCCGCCCAGAACATATTCTCAAACTGATCGCTTGTAATTTAACTGGAATGCAATTTGAAAGGAATCGATATACATTATCAGACCTTGGCCGACTTCCAAACGGCCAAGGTCACACTTGACATATTGTAGGAAAGTAATCCAGGTGACAACATGTCTATCACATAATCACCCTCCTGCCCTTATCTAATTTCATTCGGAGTGAAGCAGCGAGTCTTCCTCTTTACATCCCTACCACCCACATCTTTGAGACAGGACTTTTTTTTCTTCATTTTCTTTAACTCTAAAACTTCTGCGGAATATAGAAATTCCCTCCCATCTCTTTCCTCGGCATCACATCTTGGATAACACGACGTACCATTTCAACACAACATTTGGGTCATTTCTATCCAAAATCCAAATATTTACAACGTAACCGTTATCATCTATCTGAGCTAAGCGAATGTAATCGAATATTGTCAACGCGTACGTAAGCTGTCTTAAATACACCCTGTACGTTGATAAACTGCAATAACTAGTTGGTAAAACTATTATATAACAAATTGATTGTTTTTTTTTATTTACTTTATATATAAAAAAATATAACAAAATAAAATGTAGACAGCAGGTCATATGGGATATATATAAGACATTTTATAACAAAGACTACCGCTTTACTATTCGATTCGACTCCTGATTTATTGATATAAAACAAATTATTATAAAACTAGCTGTTCGCCAGCAGTTTAGTCGACTCATATAAAATCAGGATTTATTAACGGTGCCTCCTATAATAGCTTACTATTATTTTTTATTTTAGTTACAAATTTAATGCAAAAAAAAAACATGAAGGTGAAGAAAGTGGCGTGCAAACTTTCATAGGTTTTATTATACCTACTCTAAACAACATTAGTCAACGAGATGCGGTTTGCTTTTATATAAAGCATAGACATAATAAAATAGTTCTAAAACTGAAATATGACATAAAAATAAAATGTAAAAATTTATAACAGTTATTTTTACGCTCCGTGCGAGAAACGTTATGTAATATGTGCAAAGCAAAAGAAGGTATTATTGAACCAACAATTATATGAACAATACTTTTATCCCAATTATTTGGGGTCGGCTCTATATGTCAATCTTTCCCACATTCTTGTACCGAAAATTAAGTGAGTAAAATATGCGAAAATTGGTACATTTGTGTGTCGTATTACCGTCCATATTCATGCTTAATTCTCTTCTCATTACGTGCTTTGAATCTCTTCGTATTAGTTGACCATACCGCAACAAACGGTTCTTTCCCAAAAAACGGTTACCAAAACAATGATTCAAATAATTCGCGTCAACCCCACACATACCTGCCAGCTACAATACCCACGGGATATAATCAACATTATTATTGTAACTGTCTAGACACCTACACACGCTAACACACACAAACACTACGTACACATTATTATAGTGTTATGCTACCGGGAAAACTTTCAGATCATTGGTCCAGAAGGTTTTGTAGATAAAATCATATCAATAAAATTGTAGTAAGATGTGTAAACATCCACATAACCTATACGTAGCCATTGAAATTCAGTTTTGTACAAACGGTTTATTTTTAATGTAAATAGTGATCGGTATGCCAATTGGTTATTTATACTTTTTAAATACTTTAAGAATTATGTACAAAGACGTACCTACAACTTACAAGTAGTCACGTTAGATATTGATCACAACTTGCAAGTAGATGAAAAAACAGATTAATTTAAAGTCAAATAACATATAAAATTATTTAAAACAAAATTTCAAATTCTTGGTTAAAAGAAACGTTGCCGTGATAATTTCGTAATATTTTTTATTGCAAACTGCTGCTGTCTTACTATTAATATTGATATTACAGCAAGTAAAATGAACAGACAAAAATATTTACTCTAAAACAAAACATGATTCAGGGGATGCCACGGTGACTCAGTTGGCGAGAGGCCATCGGCTAGATTTATTCAGGTTTGATGTCCTGTGACCAAAGCGTTAAGTCTATTGTCTATCACCGTATAAAGTAATACATAAAAGTAACATACAGATGAATACAAACGAATTATGACACCTTTTGCATAATTTGTCTGACAGCTTGTAGGTCTGTCTGTGGCATCTGGACACCTGAACAGTTGAATATATTTTAATACAATTTTTAAGATAAATAAAACTGAATAATCAATGTGTAGTATGTATTATGTATTCTTGTAGTATGTATTTTTAGACTCTATTGTAGTATGTATTCTTAGACCTTATTTAAGCCCTACGAAGTATACGTTACATAACGTTTACAGATGCATATAATATAACACAAGAAGCTATACAAATACAGTGTTTATTTAGTATTATGTAACAGGGTAAATAAATCAGTAATAACAAGTAAGTATGGATTATGCTGACGATGATGGTGACTGACTCTATTTGGACATCTACTATTTGCGTGATGTACGAATCGACAAATCAATGTTACTAGTCATTTTTTTTAGACAACAAACAAACTAAAAAAGGGGTTACTCGTTTTATGCATATATTTTTGTAAAAAAAATGAATTTATTATAGATTAGTGTTATTATAGAATAATCACGCCATAAATTATTTTTTTGTTTATATTAATAAAGTAAACTCTAGCTCTACATATCTATATGTATGCATATATAATAACATCGTATTACCATTCGTAACAGCTAGTTTAACCGAACAAAACCGTTGCATCTCTCTCATAAACAATGTGGCCCGGCTGAGTCTAAAATAGTATGGTTTGTGGATCGATGTCCGACCGGAACTGACATTCGAAGCGCGCCGTTTACTGAACTGTACCGTCAGAAAAACAATAAGTATCATTTTATACCATACAATGTTTTATTCAGTTTACAAACTGAAACTAATTATACATGCCAGAATAAATAAAATAATAATGGCTAACGCGGAAACCAGCAAG
The DNA here is from genome assembly GCA_959347405.1 of Napeogenes sylphis. Classification (NCBI taxonomy): domain Eukaryota; kingdom Metazoa; phylum Arthropoda; class Insecta; order Lepidoptera; family Nymphalidae; genus Napeogenes; species Napeogenes sylphis. The sequence goes on along the minus strand of OY365783.1, from coordinate 34,177,458 downwards.
TACAAATCTATATATATTGCAATTTATCAAGTATGTTATGTTATGTTATGTATGTTATGTTACATGTAAAATAAATTTAATGGTTATTAATAATAGCTAAACACTTTTCTGGTGACGGTACTCAGTACAGAGCGACACGTGGCTATATTTATTCCCATTACGAGTATACATCGCTCATCGACCGACACCATTCATGCTTGAACTCATTATTGTGTATACATCAATTAATTATTAAAATAAAATATAATGTATATTTGTATAAACACAGATTGAATCTAAAGATTTTTAACAAAAAATCATCGCATATTTAATAACACTTGATATTTACAGATATTTCAGATTTGTGTATAAAGAAAATCATTGATTGTAGTTAGTTTGATAATATAGCATGCAAGCAAGTTTACAAAAAAAACAGGAAAAATTGGGCATTTTTTGCAACATCCTTATAAAGCATCATACCATAAATTGGAAGGAGACCACTCGAAGTAATAAAAACAATATCATAGAATAACACAATATAGTCAAAATATAAGTTATGTATAACGAACAAACCAACATCAACTACTACCTTACAGAATATATCGCGGAAGTTCGCAAATAGACCGACGTACTTGCAGCGCGGGACAACAGCGGAATGCGCTTACGTCAAAAATATTTAGTTATAAATCAAAGTAAAAAACTGACCTTGCAACTGTAAATATCTGAGAACACTTTGACGTTATCTTTGAAACACGCGTTGCACATATATTATCAATATTGTTTGAAAGAAAAATGATTGTGAAATAATAAATATGTGTTTAAAAACTCGTTACTAATACTTCAAAGGAGAGCAAGAAATCACAATATTGTTGACATTTTCTGTTTAAATCGTTAACTTCTTTGTAACGAGATATTTCTCATATAACAAGGGGAACGGTCTCCCCGTGCGTTCTACTACATATTGTCCCCGCTCTGGGGAGAGTGGCGCTCGCAAATAACATTATAACATTTACTAAAATTAATGACATACAGACGTGCTTAATAACATCGTAATGTAGACTCGTTTGTTTCATTATTGCAAAATCGTGAACGGAAATAGTAACATTTAGAAAATCACTAAAAGCTTTGAACTTTCAAATTTCAAAAAATCCAAATCAATGTTAGAAAAAGTCAAATAACCATTTATAAATATCACTCGGTCTTTGTTTGTTCAGGAAAAATATTGAAACATCTGAAACTATTTCGATGGTACTTTTACAGGCGCAGAACGTAGTACAATATTTGTTATCCGGAAAATAATAATGATATGTCTATAGACAAAACAACTTTACCGCCAAAAACAACAATACTGAAAGTCGCAGACAACTGATAGACGTACCCACAATCTACCATATACACAACTTTATAAAAGTTATCCAATTAATTCCGGTAGTTTACGAGAAGTTTCAACTAAATTTGAATTTACGACGGACAAAGAACAACAAACAAAATCTTTTATGTAACAAAATGGCCAGTGACCTTGAACTATGTGACCCTCAGCAGGACGCCTCTATCGGCGCTGTAATCTCGTGTGTAAGAGATAAGATGTATCACTTTGGGAGGATGACCTTAATTTTAAATCAGAACAATTATGTCAAGTAATAATGTGACAACTCATAACAATATATATTTATTATATCTGACCCTCAAACCAAATTATGCTTAGAACCCTTACACTGTAACAATCAAAGCGATTTATGTTTCCATACTAAACAAATTGTAGGCAACCAAAATAAAATAGGGTTTCTTATATATGCAAAATATACTCATAAATAATTTCCAGGAATGAATCACTCTTTATTGGCATTTACAGCTTTTGACACAGTTTTGAACAAAGATTTATTAAACGTAGAATAGGAAAGTCAGCCTAAAATGTGTCCATAGAAAAAAAAGAGAAAGCAAATGAGGCTACAGATCAGTGTTTTTTTCTTGTATAGGTTTGTGATTAAACGAAAGATACGTAAGGATCTCTCATCTTCCCTCTTTCGTATTCAGAGGCGGGACTATGGCTCTCCTACTGTATGGTTTAATAACACATCCTTATTGACAGTTAAAAATCAAGTTAAATTTCAAAATATAAAGTAACAGTCAGTAAATCTGATTGATCAATAACCGACCATCAAAACACGACTTACTGTTGATACACAGCGAAAATTCCATTAATTAATTTTAAGTAAGCAGATACTATATATAACTGTCTATATACAAATATATCTGTGGTATCAGTGGGATGTCACTATCGCATCCTGTAGGTATGTCCGTCAGTCCGTTGACATTTCTCCTAAATGCCAGTAATTATGTCACTGGATGCGGTCCAAGGTTACTTTAATAATTGCAAATGATGTAATTACAGCAAACTAGATATGTAGGTAACATAAAAGGTATCGCATTTCATCTCAACCTTTGAAACCCTATTTGGAATAAAAATATTAATTCCGGACTTTCCAGTAACTTTACCCTCCAATAAGTAAAAATAGAAAGTTGCGAACAAATTATTCTGAAGCTCGAAAGAAATCGAATTTTGATGTATCACTGACGCAACGCAACATTGCGATGAGCTGGCCTGCGTGGTTAGGAAACACGCGAGAACTATTTATTTTGAATACAAACTTTAGAAACATTACTTTTTAAATTTGCTTTATGAACTTGAAACTCACATGTGTTAAAACCAACTGCAATAGAATATCAACTTCGGTTTGAAAAACAAAATACAACCTCAAAAGAACATAAACTTCAACAACCTATAACCCTAAATAAACATAATAAATTCGCCTATCTCGTGCCCTCGCCCCCTCCCTCCTTCTCTTCACATAGCTTCGACGCACCCTCGCTGTCTTCGATCCTTCCACTCCCCATACAACTACGCGATAATAAAATTGCTACCTAAGATTTTTATTCAAAAAATAACACTAGTTGACCTTCAAGAACTAGATTATACGAGAAAAATAAAAAGCAGATTTGTAAAAATAAAACTAATGAGATAACGAAATACAAGTCTATCACTAAAGAAAATGCAATCGGTATGAACGGGGAGAATCTATGTAAAACTAATATTAAAAGACACTAATCACGCAAATATATGATGATCGTTACTTTGTTATTCTGGTCTCCAGAGCAGAGGTAGATTAAAAAGTCATTAAAATTATAATTAGATCACAGGCGGTTCGTCTGTAAGCCGGTTCGTGGCTCGCGACGGGTTGGACTCTACGACATACGACTTTAACTAAGGGTTGGATCTTACTAATGGTTATAATCTCCTAAACTCTAAATTACATTGCTATGCTATTTCAATATTTCTGTAAAGGTCATATTTGCAAACATTTGAATACTTCATTACTTGTAAAATATATATAAGCTTTGTTCGCATTCTTTCACAGATTACTAGTACATAATCTCATTTCTTAGGTGGGTCAGAATCACTAGAAATGGAAGGAGCTCTTGGCAATATTATTCAAAATAATCTAACACACGGTGTTTTAAATCCCACATAAATAAATGATTAATTTGAAACAATCAAGAATCAATCGATTCTAGCGCCACTTCGCTCATTGATTGTTTGTTTATCACTATACTATACTGATATTTAGTTATCATTGTGCTCTTAACATATCTTTAGAAATACAAGTTATAGTTGTGTTTACATTTTGGTAAAACAGTTGCAAGTTGAGTGGAGAGTTAAAAAACTATCTACAAAATAAGAAATACATCTACTCTATAATATAAACAATATCATGGACACTATATTTATTTTGTTTATATATAAACCATACATTAATTTAATCGCGCCATAAAGACTAAATTTGTCCAGTTGAAAAAAAATCAAAACTGTAAGTAGAAACTGAATATTTTTTATAGATTAATCACCAAAGCGCACAAATACAACACAAGTATACACTAAGAAAACACAAAAACATTTTAAATATAAAACAATACAGCGACATACGTCCGTCCGTCGCGGGACGTCACACGGAACTCTTCAGCCTGAAACTTTACTGAACTTTCACGCTTTGATTCGAAGCTCGTATATTATGTTAATTTAGTTGTTTTTATTGATAACAACTGCTTATAAATGTACTTTATTCTTGGTATGCGATATATAATGACGTTTATCAAATAATTCTCCCAAGATCTGCTCTTTGCCAGTATCACAAACAAACATTATTATTATTATATTAATCAAAAATTGCAATTAAAAATATTTTTTGATATCATACACCAACCATTAATAACAATATTCAAATATTCTACTAGTCGTGTTATGCATCTGGGGGTTGTACGAGCAGGGGGTGCATATTGGCACGCGATCCCCAAAGTACTTATAATTAAAAACTTTTAAGACAAATATAAGCTTAAGATAAAAACAACATAACAGTACATTGAGTTTGGTCAATAGGTTTCATCGTAGTGGAGTTACGATTGTTTTAATTCTGTGATTGTTTCATGGCTGTTACCTATGTTGATGATTACAATCGTAGCGTCGGTAATTATTCAACATGAATTCAAAGTTTCATTAAAATTTGTTGAGAAATGCGCGATCATTACGATCGATACAATGTTTATCTGCCAACGACACCACAAAAATAGACATTCAAAACTTAAAAACGTCAGGCCTCGAACCCGGGACCATCTGATTAAATAACTGAGCCGTAACATATTATATGAGTAACAAGCAGGATAAGTGATGACTGTCCCGACATTCCGACTTTACTATTAGACGCGGCGTCATTTCCACAGCCAGCTAACAATTAACACACAGTTATAAATAATTTGTCAAACGATATTAGGTCTTATGGTGACCCCGTGAAGTATAATAAATAATTCAAAATAAAAAAATAAAGCATCATCATATGACCATTAGTCATATGTATTTCCACACGTAACGGATAACTTATTTCATGAATATTTATTTCAAACAAAGCAAAAATGTCCTTAAATTTACGAAAATTGCATTTATAGCAAGATCTGATCCAATACCATTTAATTAAGAACCTAAAACAAACCATTCCGTTCATAACACCGAGGGTCAAGGTAAGTTAGTCAATAGGAAGTACAGATATAGCATCACTGGAACAGTCCCAACTGTCCCTCACAGCGTGACTTTGGCAGTGAATATTTATGAATATTTTTTATAGTTTTGGCTCAAAAAGCTTTATCTGGAGAAGGTTGCAACGTGTTATCATAATGTATGCAATATGTATATCATACATATGTATTTTAAATATCTTTATATACAATTAAAGTCCATTATAAAATGTGTACATGAAAATGTATATTTTCGGTATTGTTTGCAACTTGTTTAGTGGAAATGAAATGATAATTAATTACAAATGATGTAATGTAATTAAATACTCTAATGAAGATATATTTCTTGAACAAATATCTTCATGTAAATAAATAAACCTTGTACCTATCGTATTTACCCGGCTGTGTGTAGATGGCGCGGTATTGCTCGTTAATATTCACCTCGGCATGTATCCATGTAATTACAATAACTCATCATTTCTCTACGACGTTTTACTTTGACGACCAAAGTTTTAATGTTGAATCCTTAATTTCAGTAAAAAAAGCACAGTTCAAAATTAATGTTGTGACTAACAATTACAATAATTTCAGTTATTTACTATCTTAGTAATCTTGTTTTAATCTTTTTGTTTTAAATAGTGATACCACAAAATATCAATTAACATTTAATTCATCACTTTGACAAAAATATTTGTGGGAAATTATAAGAAATTCAATTTCGAAAAACCTTACCGTATACAACCTTTTATCTTTTATTTCACTCTAATAATAATAATATAACCTATCTAATAAGGGCAATTTTTAGAATATCCTAATATATAAAAAATCCTAAGATTCTCAATACCTAAATCAAAAGTTTAAAATATTACAAACAAGTACCATCCAGTAATCATGAGCCCTGTATTCATACAAGTAGGACTGCACGAGAGCGCATTACGAGCGAGTTCACACGAGCGACTCTAGCACCTCTGACATATTAACCATTAAACTGCACTAATAATATAAATATCCGATAAACTCATGTAAAATAAAAGTATTATGTATTTAAGTCATATACGCACAAATAAATCACACTGTGAAGACAGACACTAATAGTACGACAAATATTTCGTTTAATTTGTCAAATAAATCCCAAAAAAGGAAAATAATAAAAATAACTACATAATAACTAAATAACTACATAATAAATAGCAATTAAATGTTAATATTATGTTTATTTACGTATCTTAATCATTAAAGTAGGCCTTTCATTGTATTAATTTGCTCGTATTCATTTAAATGGTTAAATATATCTATTTGTTTAATGCTTGGCACCGACTTCAAACCTATTAGTTAATAGGACATATAAATAATAGGTAGTATATAATAAATATTAAATCTTCATTAATTATTACTTTTTAGTTTTAAAGTCGGTTTTTATTTACGTAGTTATTTTTATTCAATACTTTTTAGTTTATTGCTACATTATCAATTAGCCATGGGTAGACCTACAAAAACTGCTGCGCGCCTTAAAAAAATACGGATCTCAAGAAACGGGAACGGATAAGAGTAGTCTTCTCCGTAAAAAATCTCTTCGAAACACAATTTCGCTTTCTTGTGAGACTATTAAAGACTTCACATATCCAAAACAACAGATGTCATCAGTTACGCACATTTTGATTTCCTTCCGGAGGAGCTAGTTCAAAACTTGGATAAAAATGCTCATAAAATAAAAACTACCTGAATCAAATTTTTATGGGACCAATTCGAAACTATTCCGCATCAAACAAAAAAAGAATTACGTAAATCAGTTCAGAAACCTCGGAGAAATCGGTGTAAATACATAAAAAAAAATATACCGGCCGAATTGAGAACCTCCTCCTTTTTGAAGAAGTCGGTTAAAAAAATACCTAAACATTAATCAAATTATAAAAGAATACGGTTAATAAATACCGGTTCGTTGCAATGAGAACCGGACGACCTTCCTCATAAATATCGTTAAAGCTACAGCATGTTTAATTTAAAAATGATTTGTCTTGTAAATATGTCGTTATATAAGATGAAGGCTCTCCTACCTGTCGCGGCTGGCGGCGCTGCGTCGGCCGGCGCCGGGTCGTCTTCCATCTTACGAAAACTGCGCTCCACTGACACACGTACAGACAGACGTATATTAGTTGATACAGTACTCAATATTAGTAGAGCAAACAACAATGATAAAGCAAATCTTAAATTTAATAACTAATATATTTTTACTTTTTTTTTAAACATATTAATCAAATGTAAGAGTGGCATCGGCCAAGAATTAAAGAAGTTATAAAGTCAATTAAGGCAAAATCAATTTTACGATAAGCCTCTATAATAATATGAAAAAAACAAAAACTTAAGGTTTTCGTTTTCTGCATTTATCATCGGTGTTCTCACACCATAGAAATAGTGTAAAACAATAACTCACTGTTGAGAAAGTGCGCAGTTCCCGAAGACTTCCGCGACTTCTTGTCGCTAGAATCCAAACCTGGATACAAACAAAATTATAAGACAAAAGTTTCTATCTATGTATCAGTTAATAATATTTGTGTCTGTATATCGTCCGTGCGTGTGTGTTGCGTGCGTGTTGCGTGCGTGTGTGCGCGCTCTCACCGGGCGGCTGCGGATGTATCCTCTCCATGAAGCGCGAGATGCGGTTGTTGGAGTGCTCTCCGTCCAGACAGCAGCCCTCCTCCACGGCGCGGGCGCAGCCGCGGTGCACTCGCAGCTTACAGTCTGGGGAGAGCACACGTACAGGGAGGGAGAGTCGACGACGAATGGTAACTTGGTGCCGAAAATATTTTTATTATTATATTATAAGACGTAACATGCACATTTAGTAAATAAACTTCGAAATGTTGTACTTCTTGCATTTAAACGCTAGTCAGTTTTACCGGTGCACACGTAGGCCTGTGGCGCCAGGCCCCAGATGACGTGGTCGCAGTGGTGGCAGTGACCCACGGACGTGAGCGCCTGCAGCTGGAGATGATGACCTCGCACTACGAACTGATGGACGATGACACATAACAAATCATATAATTAATAAACACTTAATATCAAGTTGATTTTTAAATAAATTTACAAGAGATTACAGTACAGTAACAACTACACTATACGACACAACGGCGACCGTCAATGTATTATTTTAACGAAATGAAATGACGGATCTGTTTACATCATCAAAATATAAAATAAAATGATCTAAATACGTTAAATCCGACAAGAATCGCAAGGTGATCGTCAATCACAATATAACTACGACATGTATGGTAGTGTAATACTATAACAAATATGATCTCACCGGCTGCGGCTGCTGCTTGGCGATCTGTTTGAGTCGCTGCTTGTACAGTTTGTCTCGCTGCAGGAAGGAGGCTCGCGCGCCGCCCGCCGCCGCCGCCACGCACGCGGGCCTGCGGGGACACGGGGCATCAATACGACGGTTAGACCACATCGAGTGAAAACCGTTTAAATGTTTCTTTAAATGTAAAGCAACATTTCATCATCATGCGAGTCACCGGACGTCACTGAACCGCACCGGATAATCTATCACATGAAAACTGTTTTACCAGGATATTAACGTAATCAATATTGAAACCTTTTTGTCTGAATATGTCTTTGTATATCAATTCAGTGGGTTTTACATGATTGACTAACAACTAAATATATAAAAAATATTTAAAAGTAAGATTTCACAAACAAAGTACAAACTAACAAAATTAATGAACATTATTGAAATCTCACTTAATTTTCTTCTTCCTATTCCTCGGTGACTGCCACCACCTCCTCCTCACTTCTATCGAATCCAAGGCACTTACATCCAACAAGTTTACCATCACTATACACTTATATTATGCAAGGTAGCATCCATTGACCATTTACAATGACCATTTACTTAACAAAACTATTTTGTTGTTTTTATATCTGACAGAAGAACTAAAACTTTATAAAGTACGATTAAGTTCGTGTCACTGTATACTTTTTATAGTTCGAAGTTTGCGAAAAAAGACATTGTAATTATTCAAATAACCCTCTAGTAATATTTTAATTAAATAACAAATAAAAAATCCATATTGCAGACACAATCTCACGTTTTCACTGTTATCTCAATATACCTTACTTTTACGGTTATGTCTTTGACGTTTTATTGACATTCGCACTCAAGTTTGAAGTTTGAATTATATAATAAATAAATCGATACTTTTCATGTATTGCATTAAATTAGTTTTTGATTTGAACTAGAAATACATTTAAGGTTTTTAATATTCCTCTTTACGAGTGACTCAAAAATGACCCAATACATTGTAAAATAAATGCAAGTTGAATTTAAAAATATCTTATATTTAATCACCTTTATTCCTAAACCAATAAGACACACTTTTATGCCTCGAATCAATATAAAAATGTCAATAATACATTATTCAAACAAATTTAATCTCTAATGCGATACAATAAGATCGAATTCAAATCGAATTACGATTATCTATTAGTATGAACAACCTGTTTAGTTTATGATAACAACCGAATCATTGATAATTTTATTTTCCAGAGACATAGCGTCACTTCCTTCCTATCTATAATTCCCATGTTACGTGCATGTCGCAGTCAAATATCAATAAGAGGAATTTTGTAGCGGACGACGGGAACAGGGGAACAAGGGGCGAGAAGGAACATTACAAACAATTTTTTACCAATTTAATTATTTGACGATAAAAAACATGGTTTACGGTTTATGCATTTTTAGAGGAAAATTTCAACTTTTCAAACACACGTCTTATCTTACAAACATACCATCAATATTAACAATTATAATGGAGAATATTGCTGACAATATCTGTCCGAAGAAATTGTTGAAATTTAAATTCAGCTCAGATAACTGAACTTCCTGATTTAGTTTTTAGGATCAAAATGGTCATTTTATAGAAAGTAGCGTTTATATTTCTTTTATAAATTGTCAATATGGTTTAAAATAATAACTCGAGTGTATTTTTAAGTTTGGCTTTTCTTAGGTAATATTAAAATCTAGAAAACAAGGAAAAGTCTTTAAATTGCCTTTTTATATAATATTTCTTATTTAAAATTATACAAAATAAACTTATATGTAAAGAAAAGCATATTCTTGCCAATGTTCTAGTAAAATATTAAAAAATTGTAAGGTTGTTTAACATAAGGTGCGAATTGGAATAATGTTGTAATATGTGGACCGAAACATTTTATACCATGAGAATTAAAATATTACACATATTTAATAATTGATAGTTTAATAGCTACTATTTAATTCTTACTAACTATTCCCTAACGAGGAAGCTTCCGGGGACATAGCCCCCGGTAGTTCCTCGACACCGTGACCGATAACAATTTTTGTGACCGCTAACACTTTTCTTGACCCTGCACTCAAATAAAACACTTAAGTAAAATACGTAATTTTTATGAATATTGAATTCCATACGTATGCATGCTAAAATGCCTTTACTTATTCGGAATTTTTTATTGATTTTATTTGATTGATTCGGAGTTTAGCTGCTACCTTGCCACAGACACACAGGTCAAACTTATAACACCCCTCTTTTGGGTCGGGGGTTAAAATAACTTTCTGTAAACTATTAAGCTTTAAAATATGAGGGGAAATGTCAAAAGGCATACATTTAAGCGGCTTTACCCGCGCTATTAAAGTTCAAATAACATCTTTGTTATGTCGGATAGCCGCCTAAAAGTTAAAAAATCGGCCGAGTGCGAATCGGAACAGCGCACGAAGGGTTCCGTACCATTATTATATATAAAAAAGTGCAAAAAAATGACGTTTATTAAATGTTTTTTTATTTTAATTATATATTTAGTTTTAAAGAAGTCTGTATGTAGTATATCTTTTTATAGCGGCAACAGTAATACATAATCTGTGAAATTTTCAAATTGGTAGCTTCAAGGTTCATGAGATACAGCTTGGAGTCAGACAGACGGCAAGTGAAGTCTTAATAATCGGTATCCGTTTTACTACGGAACGGAACCTTAAAATTCAACCCATTGCTATTAAGCATTGGGTTAGTATAGTTGAATTGTATTGATCCGGAAAAAAAATATAAATCTGATTGCTAAGACGAATGATCGATGGAGCTTTTTATGAGTGGAAAAACAGACAACCGAGAATAGAAAGTAATTTAATACGATCATCTCGATGTAGCGCATCATATAATATTTTCGAGTACGAGAGATAAAAAATAATTGTACAGGATTATAGGGACAAAAAGTATCTTATGTGTTATTTCAGATTATAACTATTCGTGTAACAAATTTCATCCAAATCCTTTCATCCATTTTTGTGTGATTGAGAACGAAACATACAGACTTACAGACTTCAACTTTTATAAAACATATTAGTATAATTCTAGAAATAGTATTGGTTCGTTTCTCGAACGTATTTCAAAGGCGGCATTAGTAGGTTCTTTCCAAATTTGGTTAAGTAGGGAGAGGAGTGTAGACAGTGAAGGCGGGCATGTTTGCGCATCATAAAGGGGCCCTTAAACCTACCCCTGGGTCGCAAGTCCCAGGCATTGTTAGCACTCCTCTCCTTACAACGCGATGGACCCGGCACCCGCACGGGGAATCCATGGACTGCTAAGAATCTTCGGCTTATTATACATATGCATGTATCAATTAATTTGATTTGGTTTGTTTGAATTTGAGTATGAATCAGTCAGACACATAAAATATCAAAGTACCTTAGTTTGACTAAAGACTTGACTGTAGCAACTGAAATTGCAATACTTTTACGCATATTTACGCGCGCGTTTGTGTGAGTTGAGGCGCAGCAAGCTGACTAGCATCGATATTTAGTTATTTCTATATATATGATAAACGATACAATTCTAAAGTCGAGCATCTCCTCACCTGCACTGCAGACATAGCGCGGCCGCCACCAGCGCGGCCAGCAGCGCGGCGTGCGCCTCCCCGCCCCCCGCGCCACCGCAGCCGCCCGCCGCCCCCGCGCCCGCCCCGCCCGCGCCGCCCGCCGCCAGCGCGCCCAGCCGCCCGCACATGATGCGCTCCACCACCACCAGTTCCTGCACACGACCCGTTACACTCCGCACGTACGCACACATACCCGCATCCCGCACGCGCACACGCGCACCTGCTGCTTGTCGAGGTCGCAGCGCTGCAGCACGGCGTCGTCGGGTCCGTACAGCGTGGCGAGCCCCACCTGCCGCTTCACCTGGAACTCCCCGAGCTGGCGGGACAGCTCCTCCTTGGCGCGTCGCCTGGCCTTGCGGAACACGTTGCGGAGGATCTCCTCCTTCTCGTGCTCTGAGATCAAGGAGGGCGTGGAGAGGAGTCGCCTCGTTCGGTTAAAGCTCACTCAAAGAATGTTCACTCACCGTTGACAAGCACGTGTTCGATCTCGTTCGCCATGTTCTCGTCGACGCCGTTGAGTTGTAATACCTGGAATTATGGCGAAGTACATGTCATTATGTTAGCGCAGGATTATAATATAACTATTTATACGACAGCAAAATAAAATAAGAGCGGATAATCTTTTATTTGCATTGTGATATTAAGTGGCCTACGTCCTAATTACGGTCCTAAATATCAAACATCTCAAGGATGCAAGCAATGTTTTAATTTTAAGACAAACATAGAATTTGCTATAAAATACAGCAATCGATCACATCGGATCACACACTAAGGGAGAGATAACTTTGCCCGTACACCCGGGCCGAAAGAGTTTAAGCCAAAATAAGATTTGAATGAATCCATAATATGATACAAGCGTATGTGAGGAGCGAGTGCGGGGAGTGAGTGCGGGGAGTGAGTGCGGGGAGTGAGTGCGGGGATTGAGTGCGGGGAGTGAGTGCGGGAAGTGAGTGCGTGGAGTGAGTGCGGGGAGTGAGTGCGTGGAGTGAGTGCGGGGAGTGAGTGCGGGGAGTGAGTGCGGGGAGTGAGTGCGTGGAGTGAGTGCGTGGAGTGAGTGCGTAGAGTGAGTGCGTGGAGTGAGTGCGTGGAGTGAGTGCGGGGAGTGAGTGCGGGGAGTGAGTGCGGGGAGTGAGTGCGGGGAGTGAGTGCGTGGAGTGAGTGCGGGGAGTGAGTGCGTGGAGTGAGTGCGGGGAGTGAGTGCGTAGAGTGAGTGCGTGGAGTGAGTGCGTGGAGTGAGTGCGGGGAGTGAGTGCGGGGAGTGAGTGCGGGGAGTGAGTGCGTGGAGTGAGTGCGGGGAGTGAGTGCGTGGAGTAAGTGCGGGTCACCGACCGCGCCGGGCATGAGAAAGGTGGAGTGTATCTCGTAGGCCCAGCGGCGCAGCGAGCGCGCGGGCGGCGGCGCGGCACGGTAGGCGTCCGTCAGCAGCAGCAGCAGGCCCGCGCACGCGCACCTGCGGCGTCACACGAGGACTGTTAGTGGCGGGACCTCTCGACGCCTCGGGAGCGTATGCTCGTGCGCTCACCGTCTCTCCGCCAGCAGCCAGTTGATGAGCACCGCGGTCCTCGCCCGGGACTCGCGCACGGACCGCAAGTTAGAGAACAGACCGGAATGCGTCGACGTGTCCTGGAATATGTCATTCCATTAATAATATAATTATATAGGTAAACTGTAACATTTGTTTTCTTGCTGAATGAATGTTTCGATATCCCTGACGATACTCACCGAGGCCGGCGACTCGTCTTCCTCCATGGATATGATGGCTCGTTGGGGATCCGCACACGGCTGGAACGTTAAAAATGGGCATATAAAAGAGAAATTTCAAATACAATACCATCAATTCTAAACTGTTTGTGCTTGAGTGTGCGTTAGTGTGTTCGGATGTGTGTGTACCTGTGCGGGCTGGTGGTAGGGCGGCGGCGGCGTGCCGGGGGGGGGCGTGCCTCTCGCCCACCACTCCTTGTCTCCGGGAGGGGCGCTCGCTGGGGGAGAGGCATCTTTAGAGTATGTTATGTGAAATTCTGTCGACTAGATGTAGATCAAATAATAACAAATTTAAGATTTAGGTACATGTAGTTGTAAGTTTAAAGTTAGACCAATTTCACCGGACTGACAGTGTTGACGTTCAACTTGTATTAAGAATAATAAGATAATAATTGGAGTGTCATGACAATAACGAAATTAATCAAATAGTCCTCACTCCTGGGGGCTTCGTGGTCGAGGTGTTCGGGTGAGGACTGACTCCTCACATGCAGGATGGGAATACCGCTGCGATTGTCCGTCTGTTGGCGAATAATAATAAATATATTCGTTCCGATTAGAGAGTTGATTATTTTTATATTTGATGAGATTATTTGAAGATCATTACTTTATAATTATGGTGACGGCGTTATTAAGTTAAGAACGACCTAAATATCGACCTTCGGTTACATAGTTCGTAGAGTTAGTCACGACTTAGAAGTTACACATAATTAATATCAAACACACAAACGAAAGAAAGTTAATACGATCTAATAGTGAATAGATGGTATATTGCACGTGTTATCTACCTACACACTATCTAATGCGAGCAAAATAAGCGTAGCGATGAGTCTTAATGATAAAGAATAAAAAACGAGTCAAGTTATTCGAAACCCTCGGAGGGTTCCAAGTCGTAAATAATTCGACTCGATACGACTCACCAGCAGCGAGGGCGGCGGCACGTTCACCAGCGGGTAGTTCAACTGTAACGCTATCGAGTTCGGTTGCGGTCCCTCCGGCTCCCCGTCCAGCGAGTGCGAGGACCTCCTGAATTTATCGGCGCCGTACGCCGGGGTGGAGCGATGCATGGGATGGGGCTTCTTGTGCTTGGCAGGCGCGGGGGTGAGGACGGGGGCGGGGGAGGGGAAGGGCGCCCGGCGCGGCGGCAGGGGGGGCGGCGTGTTGTCGAGGCAGGTGGTGAGGGGGAGGGGCAGGGGGAGGGGCGGCGGCACCTCCCCGCGCGCGCGCTGTCGCAGGCCGCGCAGGCTCTGTCCCGTGAGGTTGCTGAGCGAGCGCGGCAGCGCGCTGAGGAAGCCGCTGTTGGCGCGCTCGGGGTCCTTCCGGGAGAGCTTGGGGGTGGAGGGCGCAGCCTCCGGCTAGAACGGCCGACGGGTTACGTGGGTGAAGATTTGACGGTTTTGTGATGTTTCACTTGTTCTTTAAACTCTATCGATTTCGGAAAATCTTCACCCACTTAAAGAAAATTGAGAATTCCTATTCAGCTATAACGATGCTTAAATTAATTCGAGGTTTTTAATGAGTCGATGCCTCTGGTATACATATTAGTTTTATTGGATAATCTGTGATAATATTAAAGCAAAAATAAATATGTCGTACACCGATCGAATTAACGTGTACGTAGTATAAATCATTTTCCTTCAAACAGAACCCTTTTAATGAACATCACGATCAACAATAAAAAACATAGATAACAAAACAGACATGCATAGAGGCGGCCGAGTCCGGTTCGTTCCGTTAATATGTTAGTACACATTCATTAATTATTATTTCACCATATTATCGTATCCGCATTAATTTTTTTCTTAAAATTATTATAAGAAAAATACATAAAAAATATTTGTTCGATTACAGTCACATAAATATATTATATTATTATTAGATTTTTTTGTATTTTTCTGATATAGCAACACCGACAAATAAAATATAAAAATGAGGTAAATAAAATCAGCTGCAACGACATCAGTGATAACAAAGTGATCTAAAATACACAACTAATATGATTTTCTATGAACTAAATAATAACCCGCTCCACTACGTGGTGTGGTGTCACCTGGGTGGCTATGATGTTGTCTATCTCGTGCTGCAGGATGGAGCACCTCTGCTCTGAAGACTCGAGCTGCGCCTGCTTACGGACGTCAGGAACCTTGAGGAGTTCGTCTACAAAAATATACAATACATTTTATTTTATAGATTTCATAATAATAACATTAAGAATCTTTCATAATATTTTGTTTTCCTTGTGAATCTACCACCAGTCCGGCTAGTGAACCGACCTGAGAAGATCCGACTATAAAAGCATAGCGGGTATGAGCTTTATATTATAAAAAGTCCTTTACATAATACATCAAGCTTCAAATCAAAATTAAGGGACGGATATTCGAACCTGAGACCCATAAATTCATTATTACTACAACTGCGGAACTACAACATCGACTTACTCTTGAGTTCTCTGATATATTTCTGTTCTTGCTCCAGCATCAGTCGCACGGTGTGAGCCTTCGTCACCTCCAGCTGTCGCTGCTTCTCCGACTACAGGCAGATATACATTCAATAAAATATAATTCAATACTTTCATTAGTCATTATTATGTTTCAGGCTAAATAATAAAGCTCGTAAAATTTTCAAAGTAGTTAAAGATATTAACTCATAACATTTTATCTAAAAGTAAGTTAGCCAAGCGAACATCACAACGCAACGAGGAGCCTTAGCGTAATCGTTTGTTGACACAAGTGTCTCACTGGACACACTGCAAGGTTATCTGTAGGTACACAATATGTGTAAGTAGACCAACTTTTTTTAAATGCTCGATATTGGGGTTCTCTCTCTCCATAAATTGTATGACGATGTCAACTTTTTTGCATGTTGTATGTTATTTAGAAAAACGCTCAAATACAGTTTGAACACTCATTATTCTTATTGTTTCAGTAAAAAGATCTGGTTACATTAACTGGTACAGGCGCTGTAATGGGTGTCTTGAGACGGGAACTGTTCTGCTGAACCGTCAGCGCCGTGCTGGGGTTGGCTGGAAGAGAACAACGAACCATATGTACAAAGTATCTTTAGGATATTAAATTATTGCATCCACCGATGTCGGACACCTTTAAATGTCATTTTTTTAAGTAAGCTTAACATAGCTATACCTGTTTATAAATATTTTCAAACATTAATAAATTTCGGTAGTGGTATCTTTTCAATGTTTTATGCTGCAAAGTTAGAAACTGGTTAGGATTTTCGCAAGATACCTAATAGATGTCACCACCGTCCCGATAAAGAGGATGACATATAGAATGCTTAATTCACCGAGACGGACAGCGACACTTTAGCTCAGTCGCGAGTTCGAACGTTCGAGTTATTTTTCATTCTATATTTACATAAATCGAAATAGCATTTTATTCCTATGACTTCTTATAATCGGCGCCGTACCTCGTATCATGTGCACGACCTGCTGGTGTGCGTGGTGCTGTACGGGCACGCAGTCCACGCACAGGATGCGATCTCCCGCACGCAGCCCCGCGCGCCACGCCGCCCCGTGCTCCTTCACCGACTGCACGTACACCGGGTTGTCCCCTGATGCCGAAAACATATACACTTAACATAAAACTAACTAAAGTAAAAGAAAAAGTAGGAAAAACTTTTCCTTCAAATGACCGTTTCACAACTCTCACCTTCCAGTTTGAAGGGCTATGAATGAGGTACCAGGGAACTTAGTACATTCGTATATAGATTATTCATATATAGATTTGTGGAACCTAGATACATATATATATTTTCCACAGATTAGCGTTGTTGATAAACAGGTTTATAAGTCTAAACTGATTATACATGGGCGCCCCCGCGTCTATGTTTCGCAAATATGCAAAATAATCGTGTTATAGGTAATCGGATCTTAGGGCAATTTGAGTTCATATAAGGTAAGTATTGCGATACTAATTATAATTTACAATTATTGAATGTCTAGTATCTGTTTGTAATTGGTAAGCTAAAAAATTACATACATTTGTAATACATTTGAAACTCAGTTGCATTCGGATAAACGATTATATGGAGGAAAGCAAATTTTGTGAATCATCATATCTCTACCCTTATCTCTATTTTGGGATCTGCTCAGTATGTTTTTCTCAGTCATAATCTCTGGTCACACTCCCTCTCTACTCGATATCGCCTTTAACGCAATTCATTTTTCCACTCAGAATTTTTGCATCGTCCCACTTCCATATACATTGTCTTGCCATCAATGTTGTAACAAAGATTTTTTTTTAAATTGCAAATAACAAACATTACTTTTACAATGTGCTAGTTTAATACACAAATACAAAACAATTAAAAATATATAAAGCTTATTCGAAGTGGTGTTCATTGGCTGCAATACAGTCAGGCCATTTTGAGGCTAGTTATCAATAGAAGCACGCACTCTTTCCATGGGGAAATTCTTCACTGCCAATCGTATGGATTGTTTTAGGGACTCCCAAATTATCATGGCGTTTAGAGCAAACTGTACTCTCTAAAACTGACATTAAATTATAATCCAGCGGATTAGGATCGGGACTAGACGACGGCTAGTCTTCAGCTCTGATGAAGTCCGAAATTTTCGCTCCAACCAAGACTTCGTGGACCGAGCTTTATGACCCGACGCCGAGTCTTGCTGGACGAACCATACTTGGTTATTAATCATGGTATTATTAAGGGGCTTAACTACCTTCTCAAGAATGGTATCTTGATACACTTGTGCCGATTTCGTTGATACCTTTTTCACAAAAATACGGCTCAGTCATTCTTTCATATCTTTCTAACACCCCACCAAACCATCACTGAAGTCGGGTAATGCCCACGTTGCACCTCTGTCGACTAATTGGGAAGCTTGTTAAAATGTTACTCAATTGTAAACAATTGTATTGTATTGTATTGTATTTTTAATTGTAACATTATTTATGGCCACACTAAGTATAATACTCTTCTAATGACATGTCTTTAATCTCTCCTCATAATATCTCCATACATAACAATGTCCTTTATTTTTTTCTCTTAGTATTGCTATTCCAAGACTTCCCCTAATACACTCGTTTCTTATCCTATCCTCTCTTGTTACCCAGCATGTTTATCTTAGCATTCGCATCGCCGGTGCCATACATAAGCTTGTCAGTATCGCCTTCATATTCCTGATTAATATACAACGACAGACCTGATGATGAGTTTGTAGTTTTTCTTTTAGTTTAGAGGCAGTCTTGCATCGCATGTCGTCCCCGTGACCTGACGCCATGCCTTGTTGATTCTGTGCTTTACCTGGCGGTCAACATGGCCATCACTTTATATAAGAGAACTAAGGTAGCGAAAGCCTGAGCCAACTGATATTGGCACTCCGTCCAAAGAAAGAACGAACAGAAGAAGTTTTGGATCCACTTCTTTTAAAGCCAGCTTTTTGAAAATTTTCCCAGTCTGCTCTGAACCTAATGTCCACACCGACAAAAATAATATCATTACGCAGAGCATGCACCAGAGTGCCTCCTCTTATATTTATATCTTCATACCACACACAGACAGCCAACCAAGACCACTTTCAAACAAAAAACAAAGAATATTTATAGACAATTACAAATAAAATTTTCTTTTGTGACATCTCTTAATTAAGATGTTCGAAAGAAGCCTAATAG
The DNA here is from genome assembly GCA_959347405.1 of Napeogenes sylphis. Taxonomy (NCBI): domain Eukaryota; kingdom Metazoa; phylum Arthropoda; class Insecta; order Lepidoptera; family Nymphalidae; genus Napeogenes; species Napeogenes sylphis. Next base: position 34,158,106 of record OY365783.1, on the reverse strand, counting down.
ATGTCGACTCTGTTCCGATAAAGAGGATTATAACGTATAGATTGCAACATTTTTCGACACAATAGATCAGTCGGAAGAAAGGCGGTACGGGGACGGCAGGTACCCCAGAGATCGCAAGTTCACATTCTGCTCCTGTTAATGGAATTTTTAGATCTAAATAGATATCTATTAAAAATACATAACATGTTTATAATTCATTGCATAAAATGTGGGATTTTTTAAAGTAAAACTTTAATGAAAGCGAAAGGGTAAGATAAGAAGTATGGAATTATTAAAACTATTTGTTGTTAAGATTGCTATTATATATAATTGATTCTTCGTTATATATTTTATGGTCATATATAATTGTTACTATACATAACTACAATTAGTATTATATACTTATAATTGTATATATTTATCCCAAATTAACCGCTCAGACGGTAAGTAAGTAGGTAGATACTATGAAGAACAGTATTGAAAGGGAAAAACGTAAACTCTTGTCTGGAACACTGAGCAAACACTTCTCTATTCATTGAACAGCATTAAATTAATAAATTAGAAACTAATCGACTTTGAAATTACTTTATACACAAAGCATCCTAAAAGTTACTGCATATTTACATACAATCACATATGTAAAAAATAACATACGAACTTCATACTAACTTTATTAATACTAGTAATAATCTTAATTATAGAAATTAAGATTTATTCCTAATATATAGAGCTAATTATTTATTACTTTATTTTTTGTTTCTACTACTATATATTGGTCCTATGTGCCACTATATACCAGATATTTAAATAAATTATATTACCCCCTAAAGGAGGTGGCCGAGGCGAACTGTATGCACTCTCACCCAACATGTCTGTCTGCCCCATGACGGATCAAGGGGTGAGTTTGGATATTCCTTGTATTATTCCTGTTTTGAATAAGTTAGTTTAGAATAAGTTTCGAAAATCATATAAGGATATTACCGGAACAACTTTTGAATTGAGAACCCCGTAGTAATATCCTGCATATTTTAGTTACAAGACCCATGAGGCGATGAGAAAACTGTCGATCGAACTTTCTTTGTAAAGTCAGCCATATATACTAGCCGATGCGAACTGTTATCAAATGACTAAAGTTGGGCTCTACCACCTTCCATCTGAGTACCCGCCAATGCCCATTTGTCCAAACGCATTAGCTTTTTTACGCTTTAGCTTTAAGCTTTTTAACCAAAGCTTTTAGCAAAGAGGATTAAAGAGAAACTTGGATAGAAGGTATATAGGCAGAAAGAAGAAAGAGGTTTGGGCATTGTATTATAATTAAAAAATAGCACCAAAAATCTACGTACCTGAAACCTTCATCCCGTATCCGTGCTCGTCTCGCACCACGGTGACGGTGAGCAGGTCGTCCCCTCCCGGGCTCGCCCCCGCAGCCCCGCCCAGCATCACCTGGAACAACCATACAAAACGATATGACTAACACATCATTTATTAAAAACTGTAATAATTAAATATAAAAAATAAATATGTGATCGCAACCCCAGGCTATGGGTAAAAAATCTTCCGCAACACGGCTTTTGTTTATTATTACTTATTCATATCCAACTGTATATTATGTCAAAAGAAATTTATATAATAAAGACATAGAAATATCTGGGCCGAGTTGGTTTCGAGTGAAAAAATGACAGATAGTCCGAAACAGCGGTAACTTTAGAAGTATCTAGATACACTCGTATAACAAAACGAAGCAACTGAACATTATTTTCAAATAAAAACTAATTGGTACGACTCCTGACTGACAGGACAAAGAACACACAACAAAAGTTAGTAAAATTGTTGTATTTATCTGTTTGTTTTCTTGCGCATAGCGTAAAAATTAATGTACAGTTTTTAATACAGATTATTGCTTCGGTCAGTAAATGCTACTTTTTTTTTTGTTTCTCATTTTCATGAACTAACATAACGATTTCAGGATTTTTAAGAAACCAAATGTGGTGTGGGCTTGTGTGCTTATTATCTAAGTTAACATATAAAATGCTTTTAGCTCTGAAGACAGGAAGGAGCGGAGGGACGAGGACTCTGGCAACATCCAGTTTAATATATAAAAGTTAGAAAGACGGCATCCGGTTGTTATATAATTTATACAGGTTTCAGTAAACAAGCTTGTTCGATTTACTTTGAACCCTGAACCCTGTGTATAAAGTTGAAATAAGTTTAAAATGATAATGTTAATGTACATACGTCCGTAAAATGTTACCATTACGACAGTTATAAAGACTACGTCGTAAAAGTTTCAAAATAACCAAAGACTTATTTTGAAATTAGTAATTTGTAAATTAATTTTTAGCTGCATACATTAAAAGCTTTTTGTATAAAAGACAGATGAAGACTCTACCAAAAATAAATACTATAAAACAGCATTGCGGATCAGCATTGACCAATCAACATTCACAAAGATACATCTGATTTTACAGAAAAAAAGTTTTTATGAACGTGATAAATTACTGTTTCATATTTTATTTGTCTGAAAAGTTGTTAATAATGTTCCTTCATATGTATTTTTTTAAGACTGTGTAGATGGCAGAGCAAAAAAAATAAATAATATCTCAACAGTGCAATCATGTTAATTCTTGAGTTTTATATCGAGCCACAAAGACGATTATGTATTATTATGCGAAATTAAAAAATAAGTAACGGATGAAGTGCAACACAATATGTGTAACTTCTCCTTACATGATGTAACATAAAACATTGTTAGAGTTAGTCTGTACTGCCTAAAGAGAAAATCATTTCTTGTTCAATTTAATTTTTTAATTTAATATTTAACTTAACTATGACATTTATTCGATTTTTATATATAAAATCCTACTCTATGACAAAGGAAGATTAAAACATCTAATTTATTTATTTAATCTTTATTGTACACAATTATACAATTGGCGGACTTAATGCTAAAGCATTATCTACCAGTCAACCGAACCACTATACAGAGAAATAAATCTAAATAATCAAGTTATCAAGTTTTAAACTGTCTTAGTTTGGCAATTGTGCAACTGCAGTTGAAAAAATAAGTTATCATAAAAATATAGCTCGCGAATTATTTATATTTAATGCTATAGATTTTATTGACAAGCCAATTTTTTGGTATAACAGTTTACCAAAATAAACGTTTTTAAACTTTCGAGTGATTTTTATGAGATTGGTTGGCAAACAGCAACTATTGAAAGATGCCTTGACTGAGAGGTAGCAATAGGTTATAATATGTCATTTGGCCCTATCCGACACCAAAAAAAACACGGCTCTAAAAGACTTCTTATACAAAATACTTCGCGTTATGCTGTCTTGTAAGCAAACCTAAACTTTGAAATTCGTTTGCGAAATGTGTGTTTCGTAATAAAATTTACCCAGATATCTTTAAAACAAGAGTAAACGGGCAATTTCTAAGCAGAAGGTCTATCTTAGACCACTGCATCGCCTACCATCGGGTGATCAAGGGTATGCTTATACTAAATTTAAAATCAATTTCTGTTCGAAGAGCCAGTCTAACACTATTCGGAATCTAATCAGCACAGCTAGGCTCCATCACCTCAAGATATTTTATTCAGTACTTTTAGACATATTTTAATAATCAATGTTGCTGTAAAGCATGCTGCACACGCAACATGAGAAGAACGCGGTAAAAATACGCCTTTCTGTTCTGGTGCTGCAGTAATCATCAGACAGTGACGGAGACGCCGCGCCGAAACAAACTTCTAACAAATTAGCTGCCAATATGTCTATCCCCGCTCGACTGAACAAGTGATATATATATATATATATATATTTAAAAACTGTCTCGTCAAATAATAAAATGCAATTACATAACACAATGCAGTGTGACTCTTTAAAATAAGGTTCAAGGGTCTAAATAATTTCTTCATGGTAGAATACTTTTGATCTCATCACTAATTTTTTTATTATTTTCAAAACTTTTTTATTCTCTTATAATATATTCTTGAATAGTTCAATGTTCACACCCAAATTGTGTACATACTCAGTACTGATACCCTAAGTTTAATATAGAAATATAAAAGTAGTAGTAAAAAGTTTAATACAGAAAAATAAAAACAGTAATATAAAGTATTTTATGTCAGTGTACCTCTTCTAATATTTTCCATTGAGTTTTATCTTCTCCCATGATCTTGCCATCTCGTTGGTTTCCGTCATTTTGTATAAAAGCACTAAATAATTCAAACGCTAGTCATTTACAAACCTATATCTTATCACCAATCAACCTTATACACATCTTATGACCACTTGGTCATCCAGTTAAGACAAGCTGAATAATTAAAAAAACCCGACCAATACAATAATATACAAATATAAACATTATCTAAGCGTCATTCGTTTTTATTTCCAGGCTGTCATCACGCGACAGTTAATAAGGATCGGATGCCAAAACAAACTACCTTCAAAACCGTCATCTGTCCACCTCCGGCCCACTTCATTATCACTGTCTATTTTGGCAAAACTATTTTGACGCAGTTTCAGGTATTTTCATTGATTACATCTCATATATCAATATTTTAAACGCACAAAAGACGTGTTGTATGATTGCTATTTATTAATGTCTTCCTATTTTGAAACATACACTATGTAATTAAATAGTATAGATAAACAGAGGTATGTAAAGAGTAATCACCGACACCACTGAACTGCATATTAAACATTGTCTTAGAATCTGGATAGACGTAACTTTTACTAAGCTATATTAAAATTTATAAACGTCTTTTATTTCGCGACTTCCATCCATAATTCGAAAATAAGTTTTTCAATTTGTTTTACAGGAATCAAGTCTCGGGCAATAGATATATTTCAATAAAAATGTTTATTTGAATTGCTAAATCGTTACATAAATAACCAAGAAAGGTAAACATAAAAGGTAAATCATCTGTCTGTTAGAACTTATATCTTTATAACTGATGATATATTTACTATGCCAAAAAAGAAAATGGAAAAGAGAAAAATCTTAGATAGAGTTATTCAAGATGATAATTCTAAAGAGAACTTGGAAGAAATGACAAAAGAGAACTTAGATTCACCATCACCAAATAAAGACTTGACATTACAGGAAGAATTACAATTCCAAATCCAGCAAAAAACCACGTGTTATACTAAACAAAATAAAAAAGAAAAATATTATCACAAAATACTCAAAAAGGAAATGACTACCCTCGAAAGTGACGGAGTCCGAGAAGAATACCTGTCTGCTTTTCATGATTATTTATAATAATGTTACAATACTGATAATTTTTACTAGTTATCTATGTTACTTTCATTATTTATCAACTACCTATATGTAGTACAAAATCACTTAATTTAATTAATTAATAACAGGTTATTTTGAACCTATAAGCGGAAATCATGCTCACCTGACCAATCCAGCCGGATCCGATCGGATCCGGCCGCATTAATGTGAAGCTGGCCGGATCCGGCCGGATTGAAAATGACGCCGGATTTCAATCCCTAATTATCAGTCATTAATAACTGCATTATCTTTAAGATCTTTAATTACAACAGTCATCAACCTGCCCTTATCTCAATCATTTGTGATGAGATCAATATGTCAATTACTTTCCCGCTTGTGTCGTGGTCCTATAATTTTTCAGGCATCTCCATCTGCTTTCTTGGACATCATTTCGATGTTTTCTTCAGTCGCCCACTTTCCTTAATAGCCTTTGAATTAAATATCATTAATTTAACTTCGACAAATGAACAAAATCTCACGAAACCCAAAGCCAGTTTATTAAAGGTGGTCTTAAATCTTTTCCAAAATATTAAATTGTGTTTAAATCTAATTTAAACATGTTACCTAAATTCAAATTCATTCGACGATATGGATATCTTAGGATGGCTAGATAATTATAATATTGCTCCGAATTAAGAATCCAGACCGATCCATATTTTGACTATAATAGCGTCTAGACCGTAGGCGAGTAGAATGACTACAATTGATATATTTACGTAATATCTTCCTGGAGTCGCAGTTGGCAGCAGAGTGCGCGTGCGCGTCACGATCTAGATAAACGAACGTGGTGCCAATGTTTTCGTATGCTCCAGCAATTATTAACATTGTCGGCTAACATTAAAACGGAACGGCAGTAATATAATATTAAATAAAGTTTTGTAAATTTAGAAGTATTTCAATATGTATGTCTTTTTATGAATTATATTACGATTGTGTATGTTTTCTAGTAGGTAAGTCTTTTATTTTAATGTCCCATTGTGTTATTGATTTTTACTTATCATTAGTAACTGATGATAATTTCTTTACTGTTATAATTATTGCAGTAACAACCCAATTAGAGATGCTCGATGATGTATGTATGTTATTTAATAGTATAACATTGTAACAGTCGAAATCGACGTCTCACTTTTTATCCCAGATGACATTGGGTTGATTAGGTCCTTGTTTTTACATTTCAATTATGAAATAAAAATTTAAATACTAAAAAGATATAATGTTAAATAATACGATGTTTTCACGAGAAGGAAACGAGATATAAATCTAATCGTATTTTCTCTCATCACTATCTGATGTCATTGCTTCGCATACCAACTTCAATGAACGGTATGATGTCAGACCACAAACTGAATTCAAATGAGGCAGTTACTTTAAATAACAAATGACTGGATAACCGAAAAATATAACCTTGTTTAGTGTTTCTATTCAATACTGCCTCTTTATAGTAACAACAACAGCTTATATTTTAGGAGAACTAACTAATTAGCTTGTTTTACATTATGGTAAGTACTGACTTTAGTCTATGAACATCCACAACGTTGTTTGTCTTACTGCTCTAGGAAGAGCAAAAACGAGAGATGAAGAGTTTACCAGAAAGGGCCTCGAATTCTCTCACTTACATATGTTTGACGCCCTTGTCTGTGTCGGTGTATGTTTCTATAGGAGGGTTTTCTTCATTGACTAATTCTAATTCTATCATTTGTCACGATCATTTATAGAACCAGGGACACCTTCATTTCCAGTCATGCTTTTTCACTGATAAACAAAGGTCGTCCGTCTACAATATCTACATAATACATAATACATAATGCCTAAATATTACTTGAAGAGTAGAAAACGTGCTTAATGTACAATTAATTAAAAGGGATTTCATTGAAAATATTTTTTTATGATATGTTTACAAAGTTGCAGACTGTCCATGATGATGATAAGTGATGACATCGCCCATGGAGATGAATTACAACTATGTATATATATATACATACATTTTTACAATACATATCTACAACTATTCTAAAGTACGACCGTAGGTGCTCGCTGCATCTATTGAGAACAAGTTGAGGTATAGGTACAACTAATCTAATAAATTTATTAACAATAAATTATAAATGTAGTATGTCAGATGGTTGATCTCAATTGTGTAGTCAACCTCCTGTCCGACCAACCGGTCACGTGTAGTTCATAAACATGAGTTCAGCTGTTTCAAATATATTTGCCCACACTTTTCTAACGATTCTTATGTTTTAAACAACATTTATTACTAGAGTTCTTGTGTTACGAACGAATAAGTTTTATTATGGTTTCTTCTATATGACGCCAAATTACCAGACGGTTCTTCTGATAAAGGGAAAAGGAAAGGTTATCTTTATATATAACATATCAGCATATTTGTTACTATTACTTTTATATATTTTTTTGTTACATTACCTTTTATTTTATAAATATGTAAGTTTGACGTAACTCTGTAAATTGCATCCACACATACAATACCAGCGTGGAGAGTATCGTTTTTGTTATTGTTTTGATTCAATTTCAATTATAACTATATTCTATTGTTATTGGTAATGAGTTTTATGCACTTGGTGTGTTGATCACAAAAAACGCAAACGAAATCATAATCATAATATTAATTTAACCAAAACTTATCATAAAATTATATCAAAACAAGCAAAATAGTTAACAAATTTGTAAATTAACATGAAATTTATTATATTATCAAAATGGGGAAAAAAATAACATAAAAAGAAAACAAATTTTGCAACAACATCATATAACTATATCTCAAGTGTAGACACAATTTCTAAACGTCCAATTAGCACGTTTAGTAAGAGACAGCTTCCTGCATCTGAGCTCGAACGTAACACGTTACTCTAATAAAACGTCTCAAATTTTTGTGAATGATAATTCAAAAGATAATAAAACGTAAGTTGACGACACGCTTGCAGCTGTTGTTAACGTCTCGCAACTAATTTGATCTAATTTAAACGATTGAAGAAACATGAGGTCTGACATGTAACTAATACATTTACAAATATATTTATCATCCGTTAGTTCATATTATGTATTATACTTTTTTAGATCTCCCAAATATTTAATATGTGCAATGTGAAAGAATGTGATATTACTAAAGCAGTCGCAACCATGAAACTTCCATATAATTATGACGAGAGTAACATTATTATAACAGCAATGCGGTCACCGCTGGAACAAGATTCGTGTCCACACTCTCGTATGACTCATGTGGGGATGAAGTTCACATCTGATCTAGCGTATCATAACTAACATCACATCCCATTATGAAAAGGGCTATGGGTTCCAATCAAACTCAGATTCAATTGTAAGGAATAGAAAAAAAGCAGTTTTGGGTTTGAAAAAAATTCTTAATAACCAACCAGTAATGACCATTAAGATATTGATAAGGAAATATGTAAAGGGGGTCGATAATCGATGACCTAAGTAGTGATCGTTGGTGCTAAAAGAATGTAGTCTACGTATACATTATACTGCGGTTTGTGTGCTGAGACGACACGGACGTTAAAATATCAAATAAACAAAAGATACAACTTGGGCTTGGCGACATGATTTATCGGTCAATTACAGCTGTGACCGACTCATAATACTTATTACACTACCATTCTCCTTCTTTACATTCACTTGTCATTACAATAAATATTGTTCATATGTTACAGAATTTTATGCATTCACAAGTAGCACTTTATTTAGTAGTACCTACTTTACGAGAACCTTGCACTTGAGAGTATTCATTCCCGTGCGAATCAATGTACGATCGTAATTAAATGACTCATCTTCCTGTTATCCCTGGACACTTGAACTACAAAATTCCTTTAGGGTTCATCATTATGATGGAATGTTCTGTTGTCTTCCAGTACCCTTAAAAAACTAGTCGAACAAGAATTAAGTTGCGGTCCAATTCCAAACATCATAATATGATATATTGTTATTAAAATTAAACTGTTACTGTATGTATGTATTTCTAATTATTAAATTTTTAAACGAAACAACAATTGTTTATAAATGTTTGAAAATATCTATAAACATGTATAGCTTATACATTAATTTCGGTAGTGGCTTTGTGTTTTTTTCAATGTTTATCTCTACTGCAAAGTTACAAACATTGGTTAGGATTTTCGAAAGAAACCTAATAATGTCAAGAAATCTAAATTGTAGAACTGGCTCTTATTTTGGCAAAATAATAGACAGCTGGATCGATCAGATCAGTAGTTAACAAAACTGTATCTTAAATACATGTTTGTGAAACAACTTCAATTCTATTAAATATCATCAATATTAAATTCGAAAAAAATATATATATATTTCAAATAAACAATTTTGTATTTATATTAATTTATAAATTTAAGTTTTCAATCAAAGTAATATACAAACCCTTCTTCTCAGTCTTCTTAGACTTTTTCTCGGTCTGTTTGTTTATAAAATACAATTTAACAACTAAGATTTTTAATTTCTCTACCTCTTGTATAGAAGTATTCTATACAAGAGGCTTTACACTCCTTGAGCAATATCAATTTGCATTAAATAAACATTTAAAGGCTAAGACTTTTGAAATATCACCTTAGGCGCTTAATAATACCATAACATGAACAAAATGCGGTTTAAATGCAATGCATTTTCTTCCTTATATCAATAAGCAGAAGGCAATTGCCTTAAAATATATTAAAATCCAAGTTGTCTTTCCTTCATCGCTGTATTCATGACATCATCACCGTGGCATACAGTTAGCGGTTATTTCTCTATTCCTTTACATCGCAGATTGTATACACTTTTAAAAAAGTAGATAAATATCGAGTCTTAGTTATATTTAAATTACAATTTTATTAGACTCAGAAGACGTAATTATTTACTCTTATCAGAAGTAACAAGAACATATTAATTACACATTTCCTGCTATCTAGTAGATTCCCCTAATCGCCTTAAGATAGTACGTATTCTGAGAATGTAAATCTATTAATGATGTGTTTACAACATCAATTTTAAGTAGGTGGATAGATTGTAAATTGAATAACAAAAAAAAACCATATTGTTATAATTATTATCAAACCGTCGGTAATAACCTGATAAAATTGAATGAATAGATGAGTCGATTCTAAATTGTCATATGGAGAGAATGACATGGAGACGCCAAAAGCGTTTTGTATTTTTATCAACAAGGCCGTTATTCCAACACATTTTAGACGTAACGTGTAAACGGAGAAATGTAATAATTGTAACCTTACAGGTTATGAAAAACATTATTTGTTTACTTTTGCCAATGTTACTTACTGCGTTTCTAGTTCGTTAGATAATAATTGATTTAATGAATCGTCCGTAGGGTCGTAGTTAGTTAGTGTAGTTAGCTCACTTGCTGCGGATGCCTATACTTGATCTCTGGCACGTCGGAGAATGTTGTAAGCACTGGAATCTGTCGTAATTCAGAAGTTTCTTTCCAGTCTATATCTAACATCAAATGAAAGATCGCGAATTTGTTACAGAATATGTTTGAACTATCATAAATATACAATATAAGATATAATGTAAGAGTTATATTATCAGTAGCACTGATTACAGAAAAGATGAGAAGCCACTGTCTGTCGTAGTGTAGTCATGTAGCGTGGAGTAGAGACATGCATTTAATGTAGATTGGTTAAAAGCAAATAATTATGGGAGCAATTTCATACAGAGATGTACCAAGAATGTGATGAAGGCTGTGGTGGTGAAAAGCTTGGAAAGAATTGATAGATTTACCCGACCTTTAATAATTAGGAAAAAGGTAGGTGATATCTGAACTATCTATTTTAAAAATAGAAAAAATTAAGTCAAGATTAGAATAGTTATATACCCGATAAAATAATTATGAATGCTCTATTAATGATGAGTACAAATACACACTTCGTTTAATCTGGCTTTAAGTATCAGGGTGGGAAGACATAAATAGAAAACATGGCTTTATTAAATAAGTAGAATATACAAGTTATTTGTAACGTAGGAAAATTGTAAGAGAAATTTTAAATAAAAAATAAATATAAAAGAGCAATTGATAAACTTAGTGAACCATCTTTAATAAAAGAGACAAGTAATGTTTGACATTTCATAAGTAAGATAGTATGCCAATTTGAAATTTTAAAAATTTTGCTTTGACTTTGAATAGACCATTAAATCTGAGACTAAAGTGGGATAACTCCACAAAAAGGAGAAATAAGAAATGTTAATTTGTTACCTTCCCTGTAATCCTGCCAATAACTATAAAAATTAAAGTTCACATTATGGATATTAATAACTTGTTAATAATTCATTTCTTTAGTATATAGTTCAAAATGTTGTCAACAACTTGGGAATAATTTGTGTTTGAAATACTATTTAACCCACATAATAATTATTCAGATCACAAAATAATGATCAAAATAGATTATCTGTGGGTAGTTATAACGATTACGAATTATAAGAACTATATCTATAAGTCTATTTTCTATATTTAACCTAAATATTTGAGGAATCATTCACAACTGCCATTCTAGCTGCTAAGTGAAGAAAATTGGGGTTAATTTTGAATTTGCGACGTTTTTATATATTATGTGTAAAAGCTCTTACGTATACTTCTTTTCTCGTGAAGATGTGTTATAAGAGATGACGTCCGCACTCGCGTCGGTCATTAATTATAAAGCATCGACCTACTTCTAAGTATTTAAATTAAAATACATATTACAAACTAAAACTTGCGCCTAAAAATTTGGTAGTTATTGACGTAAATGCTTTAAATAATTATTATGTTAAAAATTAATTATTTTTGGTACATATATATTATTGTTAAATAATTATTATTTTTAAGTATATAATTTAATATATATATCATAATATAATGTTTTCTTAAAGTTCATAAAACAAACAAACATGTATCATATTCATGTAATCAAATTTTACAAAGCACGTGTTATGAGACAAAATAAAAATAACGTAAATAAAAATAAGGTCCAAGATCCATATATAAATACGACGGAAATTAAAAATATAAACCGGTTTCACTCCACTGACCTAGATAGCAAGATAATTTAGTTTGGATCTATTAGTCGAAGTAAATTATTAATCGCGTGGAATTATAAATGATATAACACTTGAATATGAAGGTCTAAATACAAGTCTTGTTAAATATATAGCATACGATGAGATGGTCCGGTCCATCTGATGAAGTGATCCATCACTAAAGAACACCTGCAATGTGAATGTGATCTGCTTATGGCAGACGCGCTGCCAATCTTGAAGAATGGGGATAGCAGCATACTGGCACGTATGTTGAAGAAAGATAAAAGGATCTGTATAGCATTTAGTTTTTTCACTTTCCGTACAAAACAAGCCATAATAACAAATTCATGAAAGTTTAGGACTCCTTTTATTTCACTTTATAGGTGCATTTACAGTAGGTAATTAAAAAACATTTAATGTAGGTAGGTTTTGTGCGCACTAAACTGATTGATATCCGACTAATAATATTGTTTTATAAGCAACTATTAGATTTGAAACAGAATTATTTTATTGTAAAGAAAATGTGAGCTTGTTTGTTAGTTACGCTTTATTTTTTTTTTTTTTTTTATATGATCTAGGGCAATGCTTGACTACATTCCACCTAATGGTAAGTGGAATGTAGTCTTAGATGGTAAGGCGCATTGCCCTAGCAACCTATTCACTCTTCTCTTGAAGACACCCACATTATATTTGGCCGGCAATACCGACGCAGGCAAATTGTTCCAGTCCTTCGCTGTACGTACTAAAAATGAGGAAGCAAAGCGCTTCGTTCGGACAGGTGGAATGTCCACAACAAAAGGATGGATACCTGCCGTGCGTCGGGACGTCCGGTGATGGAAGGGGGACGGGGGAACTAAGTCGTGTAGTTCCTGCGCACACTCACCAAAATGTATCCTATAGAATACTGAGAGGCTAGCAATTTTACGCCTGTGTTCTAGGCTTTGGAGGTCGGCTTCGACCAATTCGGGATCGCCGATAAGCCTCTTTGCTCGCCTCTCAATTGAGTCCAGAACTGCAAGATGAGACTTTGCAGCACCAGCAAATATGTGACCACAGTACTCTACACACGACCGGATCTGTGCTTTGTATAGAACAAGAAGCTGTCCCGGTGTAAAGTACTGCCGAACCTTCGCAAGAACGGCAAGCTTTGCTGCTGCTGCTCTTGCTCTGGACTCAATGAACCGACCAAAGTTGAGGTTAGAGGAAATCTCTAAACCTAACAACTGAAGCCGATCACTGTATTCCAAGGATACATTCTGGAAAGTAGGAGCCAAGATGAAAGGGCTCTTTTTGGCGGTGAACAGACACGTCTGCGTTTTGGTGGCGTTGAACTTGACAAGATTGGCATTGCTCCATGCGGAGACTGCCTGAAGTTTGTCATTCAAACGTTGCACCATGGCTTCTCTTTCAGACTGTACTTGGTCTCGACTAGCCCGAGTACTCGGCAGATATCTTTCTACAACTGTGCTGTCGTCTGCATACCCATAGATACCGGGCTTTAACAGATCATTAATGTGCAGCAAAAAAAGAGTGGCAGAAAGAACGGACCCCTGAGGCACTCCAGCATTTATTTTCAAGGGTTCCGAGGAACACCCGTCAACAACTACTCGGAGAGATCTCTGGCTCAAAAAGTCCGTTACCCAGCCGATCAGACCAGGAGATATACCGTACGCTGAAAGCTTGCTTATAAGGCTCGCATGCCAGACCCTGTCAAATGCCTTCGAGACGTCCAGAGAGACGGCGACCGCGCTTCTCCGTTCTTCTCGATGGCCTCGCCTAAAATGTGTGTAGCATACACTAGGAGGTCCCCAGTAGACCTATTATGGCGAAACCCGTATTGTCGGTCACTGAGGAGATCGTTACCTTCTAGTAGGTATGCTAGTAGGCGCGAGTTCAATACACACTCCATAATCTTGCAGAGTATGGAGATGATTGAAATCGGTCTGTAATTGACAGGGTCGGCACGGCTGCCTTTTTTGGGCACGGGTTGCACATTAGCAAGCTTCCAGGATTTCGGCACTATTCCAGTCATGAAAGAGAGACGATACAGACGTGTCAGTACAGGAGACAACTCAGCTGCGCATGTCTTGAGCAGAATGGCTGGTATACCATCAGGACCACTGGCTTTATTCACATCTAAACGACACAATGTTCTCCATACCTCTTTGTTAGTGATGCGGATTTCAGGCATCGAAATACCGCAGTGAGGAAGATGTGATGGAGAAGCATTGCCAGTGTCTAGATGCGAATTATCAGCAAACAGAGAAGCAAATACATTTGCTTTCTCTGTTGCTGTGTGGGCCAGGGATCCATCCGGCTTCAGCAGAGCAGGCAGTGAGGGTTGGCAGAAATTCGACTCGATCGCTTTCGCAAGAGACCAGAAAGCTCGACTGCCAGTTGGTCTGACAGAGAGCTTTTCGCCATTCTTAGCGATTCGATCGAGACGAGCCTTCCGCAATGCCTTTTTGTAGGACTTGGCAGCTTGGTTAAAGGCTCTCTTCTTTGTACTTACATCCGGAGTTTTGCGGCTTCGAGCATCAGCCCAAATGAGGTATGCCGAATGTTTTCGGTCATGTGCATGACGACATTCGGCATTAAACCATGGGCGAGCTTTGCCACCGATGGGTACGTCAGCAAAAGGAATAAAATACTCCATTGCCTGATGCACCACATCGGTTATAGCATCCGCGCAACTCGACGGATCCAAAGAAGAGAAGCAGACCTGCCGCCAAGGATAAGACGCAAAAAAGTGCCGCATCTCATCCCAATCTGCTGACTTGTATTTCCATACTCGCCTAACACCATGTGGTTCGAAAACTGGTGAGGAATATGTAAATACAGATTTCACCAGACAGTGATCGGAGGTTCCCAAAGGGGACGTGACCTCTACACGATACCTGTCGGGATCAGTTGTCAGCAGAAGGTCCAGGCAATTAGCTGTATGGCCTACCACATCTGGTACCCTTGCCTCACCAGCTGAAAGAGGTCCAAGGACAACGCAAAGTTCCGCGCTTCTCTTCCAGCATGGTCGGTCTTCCGGTACGGGAACAGCCAGTCAGCCAGCTTTGACGTCTAACTTTTATTTATTTATTTATTTATATCTTTTCCACTTAGAATCATAATCAGTGATCACTTGTGTACGTCAACATGGAAGTGTCAGGAGGGCCTATTACGATACTAGATTTATTGTAATAAGCCCTTCTGAGAAAGCACTTTCCATCTTAATGTTAAAGCTATGAGGGTTCCAAACGCGTCCTGGTCTGAGAAGAACCACACAACAAACTCAGCCGGATATATTTTTTGTTATTGTGATCACTGTTTCACAAACGTCAAACTTAAATGCAAATTTGGAACAACTAGAACCGTCGCAATTAATAGGAAAAGAAGCCTAATGATTTCAGGCAACGAAAATTAAATAATAATAACAGAAAATAAAATAAATAAATCTTCGGCCTGCCACACAACCAGTCACCGCAAGCAGCACCCGTTCACGAGCATAACACAAGAGCCAGCCATCACCCCCCTCGCACATATTTGAGGGAGGGAGGCAACCCGACTCCCGATGCTACCGCAAGTAGTGACTTCTAAGGAATCGGTGTGATGCAGAAGGTCGATAAAGCAAAATTAATTTACAACAAAAAACAAATTGCGGAGATTACTAGCTATTCGCAATACAATACAGATTCATTCCCAGGCCATACCGTCATCGATGTAATCCTTTACACTATAGTAGGATTTTTTTATTAAATTATTTTTAACATATAATTTAAATTTATTTAATGATAGGCTTAAGGCTTCATTTGGGAGCTTATTATAAAAACGTATACAATTACCCTTAAAGGATTTACCTATTTTATGGAGCCTAGTGCCGGGCATAGCGAGTTTATTTTTTTGTCTTGTATTAATTTTATGTAAATCACAATTTTTCTTAAATTTTGAAATATTTTTATGAACGTAAATTAAATTTTCATAAATATATTGATTGTAAACAGTCATAATTTTAAATTCTTTAAATTTGTTTCTTAAAGAGTCTCTTGGTCTCATATTATATATTGCGCGAACAGCCCTCTTCTGCAATGTAAATATGGTATCAATGTCAGTCGCATTGCCCCATAAGAGTATACCGTATGACATTAAGCTATGAAAGTAACTAAAGTAAACTAATCGAGCAGTTTCCATATTTGTTAATAGACGTATTTTTTTAACCGCGTATGCAGCAGAACTTAGTCTGCTTGACAAATCAAATATATGAGGACCCCATTGCAATTTTTCATCTAAAGTAATGCCCAAGAAAGTAGTAGATTTGACCATGTCCAAATCCTCATTATTTAATTGTACATTGGTTCTAACATTTTTAACATTTGGTAAACTAAATTTGACACATTTCGTCTTTTTTTTATTGAGCAACAAATTATTGGCGTTAAACCATTGTACAACATCTGAGAGAGCATTGTTTACATCGTCAATAACAGATTGCCGTCTATTAACTTTAAAAGTAAGAGAAGTATCATCAGCAAACAATACTATCCCATGTTTTTCCCTCACTAGGTGAGGTAAGTCATTTATGTAAATGAGGAACAAGAAAGGCCCTAAGATAGAGCCCTGTGGCACACCTATTTTTACCAAAGAACCAGGGGAACGTTTTCCGTTTACATCAACTTTTTGTATTCTATCATTAAGATATGAACTAATTAAATCTAGGGACTTATTTTTAACTCCATAATGTTCTAACTTTTTTATAAGGATTTCATGTTGAACGCAGTCAAACGCCTTAGATAGATCACAGAAAATGCCAAGTGCATCCTGTGATCCTTCCCAGGCTTCAAATATGTTTAGTAATAGCTCAACACCAGCATCTGTTGTAGAGCGACCGGCAGTGAAACCAAACTGGTTTTTGTGTAAGAGATTGTTTTTACTGAAATATGCCACAAGTTGATTAAGAATTATTTTCTCAAAAATCTTACTAAAAGTGGGTAAGACTGAAATAGGTCTATAGTTACTAGGATCTAATGAACAGCCGGATTTGAATAATGGAGTTATTTTACTTTGTTTCATTAGATCAGGAAATATACCATATTCTAAACAATTATTAAATATTAATGCTAAGTCTGGCGCTACAATGTCAATTATGGACTTAAGTATGTCAACAGAAAACCCCCAAAGATCACTAGTCTTTTTAACGCAAATTGATCTAAATACTTTGATTACTTCTTGAGCATTAACTTTTTCAAACTTAAAACTACTAACACATTGATCTACATTCTCTCTAAGTAAACCCATAGCTGCAGCGGTAGAAGAATTTAAAGATAACGTTGTAGTCACTGGAATATTAGTAAAAAAGGTTTCAAAAGCAGTAGCAACCTCGAGGTCAGACGTGACATATTTATTATCTATATTTAATTTAAAGTCGATCCTCTGGGATTTAGCTCTTCCAGTTTCCTCATTAATTATTTTCCAAGTTGTTTTTATTTTATTAATGCTATTTCCTATTTTATTTTGAATATGTTGATTTTTTGCTATTTTACATTGTTTTTTAAAAGATTTGGAAAATAATTTTACCTCATCCCTAAACTCATTACTAGTATTAAACATCAATTCCGCATACATATTATATAATTTTTCTCTATTTTTGTGTAACTCAGCAGATGCCCAATCACTAAACACTAATTTATCATTAACAACCACTGTTTTAGGAGTAAATATAAAGTTAAATAATTTAGTGAAAGTACTAAAAAAGTCATTATACATAATATTGGGGTTTGAATTTTTCATCAAAGGCAAATAGCGTACTAACCCATTTTTAATTTGTTCGATACGTTCTACAGTCACTGGTATATAACTTATTTTCTGTTTTGATTTTTCTCTCTTGCTACAACTGAATTTAATAAATTGGCCATAGTGGTCAGAATCTAATGTATTGAATAAACATTTAAAATTTGGAATAACACTTGTAAAAATGTTATCAATACAAGTGGCACTAGTGGTTGTGACTCTAGTAGGCTCCATAAATATGTGTAAAAGATTATAAGATTTGAACAAATTTAAAAACTTTATACTTATTGAATTTTGTTCAAGAATATTAATATTGAAGTCTCCACAAATAATTACCTTTTTACTAGAATGTGATAGTTTATACAATACCTCATCCATAATCTTTTCAAAATGTTCAAAGTTAGATGACGGTGGCCTATACTACTATAACTACTCAACCGATCGTCTTATGAAATTTCACACACAGGTTCCCAAGAAAACAGAAAAGGATATAGTGACCTAAAAAAAGAACTGTTCAAAAAGCATCAAATAAGATCTTTTAGAAGAAAAAAAAATCGTTTTCTTAAAGTAATATAGCGAATTATGAAACTCAAATCATAAAAAATTACATTAAAATACATATAATAAACGTGACTTCATTGAATATAAAATGTACACAAGAGCAAAACTAAAAACATGTAGGTTTACAACACACACTAAGTATTGACAATTAGTCTGACCTTAGGAAATGCACGCTAAATAGCACATGGATACAATGGTTACCTATTTCTAGTGGTTTCATAGATTACGTTTATTATTTTTATGCCATGGAACATACATTCACAAAAGATGGGTATAATACCTAGTTGATCATTGAATATTAAACTTATTTACAAGTACCTACTTTTGTTGGATAATAGGAACTCGTTTTATTGACAATTTTTAATGTTTATACAAAACTAGGGGCCGCTCGCGACTCCGTCCGCGCGGTTTTTAGTGTTTCCTCAGCGCATGCGAGGAAAGCTCTCAAAAAAGAAATCTTTTCCCGTTTTTGCAGCATTTTTCATTGCTGCTCGACTTCTATAAGCCGCAGCGAGATGACATATACCCTATAGCCTTCCTCAATAAACGGACTATTCAACACATAAAGAATTTTTCAATTTGGGCCAGTAGTTCCAGAGATTAGTGCGTTCAAACAAACAAACTCTTCAGCTTTATAATATTAGTATAGATTTTCGTGTACGGAGATTAATAAAGATGAGTTAGCACTACATCCGTGCATTTCATTGTACGTTTTGCATACAATTTGATGTTCTTTATGCTTCACTCGGTCCTATCCGAAGAACAACATTGAAAGGTAATATAATCGGTTCTTTAGGACTCCATTCAGCATATTTTTTTTAGGGTTTTTGGTTCATTGGGTATACGTTATATCTTGAAATATCTTTAAATTTGGTTACATTTTTGGTAGATTTAAACTAAGACTTCAAAAATATATCATACTATCTCTCCGTAATAAGATAATATTACATAAATAAATCCGACAGATGATGGACGTCACTTACGTTAACGATCATAGCAGAACCGGTTTCTCGATGTATAATTTATAACTGTATAATATCTCCTTGTCTGTTTTTTTAAATAACACACAAAATTTTAGTTTAAAAAAAAATTACGCCGTCTTTTATTTTTTTAAGTAAATAAATTAAAACTTAATTGTGTAGTTTTCTATATGAATAATATATTCGTACACCTAGGTACAATCATATTTATTATAAGCTTATTTATGCGAAGTAACATTAACATAAAATAAAAATCACTGCTTTTTAAATTCTTTACTTATTTCAAATTTTAGTGACTTGTACCTAGCCCGTCTACTAGGTTTGGCAGTTCTGTAGGTTTAACAGAACGCGATCGGTGTCCTCCCCACCCCCTCTCTTCCCCCTTCGCCCCATTTTTTTTATTTTCTTCGACATAGGTTTTGGTATTTTATAAATGTATACATAATTTCATTTTATAATGTCATGATGCCATAAGTACTTAACAGTTAAGTTATTAAGGCATTGTTGAAAAATTACATTAACCAAACCAGATTATATCTTTTTTAGAAAACTAACATTATTCGACATGACTTTATCTAATACGATTAAAATATAAGTAGGTAGGTATATACAACTATATAATCATAAAGTTATATCATAGTTACAAGACCTTTTAACAAGCAGCACTCATTTAAAATATGCTCTGACATGGCATTTATTTAGAAAATATATAATGTTATTTAATTTCATTACACCATTTTAATAAAATAACTGGTCATCAAAGTCATGGGTTAAACATTCTACCTAGCTGTTTTTCAAACAATAACATCGGTAATTTTTGTATTATACGAGGACGAACGACAGTTGATAAATAAGTTAGAAACTCTATTCGTTATTTAATTGCTCCCAGAAGTCAAGGAACATGCGAAGTCTCGAGACAGCGATATGCGATATAAGGCTACGTAGAAATATCAAACATTTATCCATCGTATAAAAAAAAAAAAAAAAAAAAAAAAAAAAAATACATCTGCAAATGGTAGTTAAAAAGTCATAAATAGGCATTAACTTTATTTATACCTTTAATATATAGACAGTATACAAGATAATACATAGGAAATGGATTTTGGCGTTCAGTGCGTCTGCCAAGATCGTGCTTACATAAAATGAGAAAATTGGGCGGTTTTAAATAACCTGCGACAATTATATACAGAGACAGGTAATAAACTATTTTAATATCTATTGGATTCCAGCCAGATTGGTTTTAATATTATTTTTTACGTAATATCGTCACGGCTAAATCGAGATTCAATTTTAGTTGACAAATTTAAATTTCTTAACGATATGTCTGATTAGATAACGCATAACTTCGTAACATATTATCATTGTTTACAGTACTGTGTAAAATCTTCCCGGACTGTGTAAAACGTAGATTATAAACCGAATTGGTCTCACTGTAAATTGACGTGTTTCTAAACTCTCACTACAAAGACTGAACATTAATTTTAACAGCGGATTTATGGCGCATTGCATTTGCGTTGTTCGCTTTCCGTTTTCAGTTAATGTCAATCAATTTGCTTTGGAACCGGAGGTAAAATCAATGTATAGAAGTATTAAAGACTTCTTTAGACTGTATGTTTATGTGACTTGGTTACACTCGGCTTGATCTTGTGATCTTGCGACAGGGCCAAATTTGATGTATTTCACGTTAAACAAAACATGACCTAGCTTAGTTTGGAGTAACTTTTTTAACTTTAAATAAAATTAATACTTAATAGCAGCTACGACAAATCTAAATTATGTGACTGACAAAAGGAAACAAAGGACCAATGTCGGGCGTTAGCACTTAATAAGTAACCCACTGCCCACACAATGTTAGCAGAGTCCGATTACAGCACACACACACATATTTGATATAATGGTGTATGTATAGAGTGTAGACCCCACACGCTAAAAAGTACTATTATTATATTATATGATAATGTTTTGTACCTAATTGGTAATTATCTAATTTACTAAGACAAATACAAAAACAAAAGTAAATTAAGTTTAAACACACCCAATTATATATATATTTGTTATAATTAAAGATTCCATATAGTGCACACGCACACATACACAGGCGCAATGTGTAAGAGGCGTGAAGGGCGCGGATACGGAAGTGGTTTCTCTGCTAACTGGGCTATTATACCGTTTTACACTTATTATGAATATTCTAATTACTTTCGTCTTTTAATAATGATATTAAAACTTTGCAATTTTGAAATTAAAACAAACTGCAAAACACCATTTTAAACAAAAAATATATTTAATGGACTGATCACAATGTACAGGTTCAATCCCTGATATTATGTTGATATGTATCTCTTAACATATCATTCAGATCAATTTATTAAAAAAAAACGTAAAATTGAAAATTTCATAAAATTATAAGAAGTATTTATGGTACTACTTTATTGTACAGATCAGGTCTACATTATCTTTTATAACATTTTATACTATGTATGTATTTATATAATTTAGAAAACAAATGTTTCTTCCTTCATTTGTAATTTGTATCCTTAATAAGCAAAGAGTGGTAGTAGTAAATATAGAATATGTTGTGAAGATTTTCAAAATATGTTATATTTTACTATGCTGCTAAAAGTATATTAATTATATAACATTACCATATTATTACTTTTAAATAAAGAGATGGCAGTAATAACAAGGCCACATAAACATATGTTTAACAACATAAATGTGTACATGTCACAATAATAATGATTCTGTTCCTATAGCACAGCAATAAAGTATATAAATATACATCATCAGTATAATCTCATAATTGTATCTATTTACCCGCTGCATTCATTTCAGATCTGTAGAAGTTTAATTAAAACATCCCAGAACAGATTATGTAATAAGTAACAAGTAAAAGTTTATAAGTGTATTACAATGAACTAGCTGTTAAATGGGTTATGTATTACACATTTGAATGTACAGAACTATTGGTTGAACTCAGGTAAGCATCAATCTTTATATATATAAAAATGAAACCCGTTTTCCTTGGTCATGGCATCACCCGTGAATCGCTGGACCGATTTCACTAATTCTTTTTTGGTTGTATTTGTTATTATTAGGAGAAGGTTCTTACGGAAAAAAATATTAAGAAAATCTCTCAGAAATATTGAAAAATGTACATTTAATTTTGTATATTTTAAAAAACGCGAGTAACAAATGTCAATGTCATTCACAGCCATAGATTATATTGATGAAAGAGCATCGTTTGTTTTGCTGTCATCGTTTGTTTACGGCAAGTCAAAGAAATATAAGAGCAAATCAAACTGATGAGCAACGCGAAGCGCGAAATGAACTTGAACGGAATCGATATCAAGATAGAAATTTTGTGTTTAATCCCCACAGAGCTGCATTCAGTTATAATGTGGCAATTGATTACAGTTCAGCGAAAATTGTTGCTATTGGACAAATGAGTATTGTGTCCACATTGCAAGGCATTGAAATTCAAAAATGAAGCCCCTGGATTGTGTTGCGCCAGCGGCCAAGTCAAATTGACGCCATTGGTACCGCCACCAGAGCCACTACAATTACAATTACAATTACAATTTTGTCTACATGCTTCCCATCAACACCGATTGATTTATGGCATAAATACAAAGATCATATGGCGGAAGATATATTGCATCAGATGCGTCTTAGAACATCGAATACAGATTTACAAATGAAGGAAGAAATTCACAATGAAGCATTAATTTTAATTGAGGACATGTGCTTGATGCTTACCAACAAAGTATTAATACAAATAGGAATGATAGCACCCAATCGCCCAATGCACAACTCATTTGATCAAGAATTGAGACGCGAAGCCCAATACGATTCCGAAACATTAAGAGAAATGGTTGATAGAACAGTACCCCTTTTGAATCAACAACAAAAATATGCCTACGATACGCTCATGAAAGTAGTGAACGTTGGAACGTGAAATGGAACTGGCGGATTTTATTTTTTTAGATGTCCTGGTGGAACTGGGAAAACGTTTTTGTTATCATTGATTTTGGCCACGATTCGATCGCAAAATGGAATTCCACTAGCCCTAGCTTCATCAGGTATTGCAGCTACGTTGTTGGAGGGGGTCGAACAGCTCATTCAGCTCTCAAGTTGCCGTTGAACCTTCAAATAAATGAAACTCCAACTTGCAACCTTTCGAGGAATTCTGCCATGGCCAAAGTGCTGCAGCAAACCAGATTGATCATTTGGGATGAATGCACGATGGCACACAAAAAATCTTTAGAGGCATTAGATCGCTCAATGCAAGATTTACGAAATAACAGAAACCGGTTTGGTGGTGCAATGATACTATTGGCAAGTGATTTTCGACAAATATTGCCAGTTGTTCGACGCTCAACGCCAGCTGATGAACTAGATGCATGTTTGAAGTCGTCCATTTTATGGAAATACATTAAAATACTTAAATTGAGTATAAACATGAGAGTCGAATTGCAGGAAGACCAGTCTGGAGAAGTGTTTTCCAAACAACTGCTCGATATTGGTAATGGTAATATTGCTGTTGATACATCATCGGGATACATTACATTCCCTACTAATTTTTGTAACTTTTGTGAATCAAAGACCGAACTCATGGAGATGGTTTTCCCAAACATAGCTCAAAATTACGTAAATCACGATTGGTTAAGCGAACGTGTTATATTGGCCGCAAAAAATGTTGATGTGAACGAAATGAATTTTCAGATTCAAGAGAAAATAGCTGGCGAATTGAAGAATTACAAATCAGTTGATTCCGTTACTAATGATGATGATGTTGTCAATTATCCAACAGAATTTTTAAATTCGCTGGAATTACCCGGCTTACCACCTCATAATCTGCAAGTAAAAATCGGATCAGTAATTATTATGTTACGGAACATAAACCAGCCACGTCTGTGTAATGGCACCCGGCTTGCGGTGAAGAAATTATTGAACAATGTCATCGAAGCAACAATTTTAAAAGGGAAGTACAAAGGCGAAGATGTTTTAATCCCACGCATCCCTATGATACCGAACGACATGCCATTCAGCTTTAAGCGTTTACAGTTTCCAGTGCGGCTTGCATTTGCAATGTCAATAAATAAATCGCAAGGGCAGTCGCTAAGTGTATGTGGCATCAACCTAGAAAATCCATGTTTTTCATATGGCCAATTATATGTCGCCTGTTCCCGTGTCGGAAAACCAACAACATTATTTATTTACGCGCCAGAACATAAAACTAAAAATATAGTTTATCAAAAAGCATTAGAGTAGAGAGAAGCAGTGAAGAGTACAGAGACTATTAGTTGCTTTCTAGAGCGCGCGTGGTATTGAGCTTAGTGTTTAAATAAAAATGCAAAGTTGTTCGATAGCGATTTGTAAAAATATTAGTGAAATTATTGAATCCTAAGAAATAAACACTATTATGAAACACATAACTGCCCCGTTGGTCGAGTGGTTAGCGCAGACGCCTAACGTGTCACGGCGCAATGGGGCTCGGGTTCGATACCCGGCGGAGACAGGCATTTATGTGATGAGCATAGATGTCTGTTTCTTCGTTTATTAAATATATTCTCAGTATTTATATGTGTATTTCTATGTATTTGTATCGTTGTCTAACCCCTTTACAGAAGCAAATAATTTGCTTACTTAGGGGTTAGATCAATGTGTGTAATTTGTCCTGATATTATTATTATTATTATGAAAATATATATTTTGTTTTTTTTATTTAATTCAAAATTAGTAAAGTCATTTTCAGGAATAGCGAGACCAGGGAATTATGCTACCAGCTAAGGCGGTACGAAGTTCGCCGGGTCAGCTAGTATTATATACATTTGCCATTCTTAGTATGGTCTTAGATAACCAAAGGGCATCAAACATCCCTGTTTTTATCTTCAACCCATTGACACAATATATACCCTACAACTTTTAATAATAATAAATATTATAAACATTTTTTTTTATTTTGTTGTTTATTCAGAGATGAACTCTTTAAAAAAAGTAAAAGACCTAGCTTACTTAGCTTTGTAGAAGGAAACTATGTCATTAGAAACACCTTAGAGTTATTTTTGGTGTAATAGTTTTATATGTTGAAAAGTAGATTTTTTTTAATTCTAGAAACTGTGGTAATATCAGTGAGTTAATCACCTAATGTATGCAGATGTATTTATTTACATAAATCTTTACTATTCACATCTTATTCTTCAGTGAAAGTAAATATAAGTTCCATTTCACAACACCCATTTTATCTATACTAATATTATAAAGCTGAAGAGTTTGTTTGTTTGAACACACTAATCTCTGGAACTACTGGCCCGAATTGGAAAATTCTTTTAACAGTCCGTTTATTGAGGAAGCCTATAAGGTATATAATATCATCTCGCTGTGACTTATAGAAGTCAAACAGCAATGAAAAATGCTGCAAAAACGGGAAAAGATTTCTTTTTTGACAGCTTTCCTCGCGTGCACTGAAGGAAACACTAAAAACCGCGCGGGTGGAGGCGCGGGCGACTCCTAGTAATATATAACACACCAAGTTTAAGTGTTTAAGTGTTCATTTCAACTTCAAGGTAAAAATTATATATATAATATTAAATAGTAGTAGTCATTAATAATGGTGTAAACACAAAAGATAAAAATAAGTAAAAACAGTATCTCTGGAGATTCTGGCTGGTTTTCATTGCAACCTAACCTTTGTAACCATGCAACTAAAGTCTCATATGACTTTAAATGTATATGAAGGAAAATAATGCTCTTTTCCTGCAAATGTGAATAGATGCAAAGTATTTACCACCCTTGCTAAACTGACAAGAATGCAGGAGTCTAAGGGGCCTGATGAAGACGGGAGGATATTTAAGCATCCAATTTATGCAATACAAGCTAAACAAGCTCGTCAAAATATTAAAGCTAGGCTCAACCACTAACCTAAAAGTTTTATATTTTTGTACAATAAACATGATGAGAAGGTAAATAATTCTCAAAACATTTTAATGTATGATGTATTTATTAGTTAGTTATAATTGTAATAATATATCCATTTATTTTATTATTTATTAAACTTTATTTTTCCATGTAATTTAGAATTTTTATGTTGTATTTTTTTATATATATATTTTTTTTAATTTAATTACACATCCCCTTTCTGGGTAAAAGTCTCCTCTATCTTTAGCCAGACACATCTGTCTGGATAATATATCCATACAATTATAATTTTACTTTATAAACACTTTAAACTATTATTATTAGCTTAAAAACTCAAAATTCAATAGAACACAGTCCTAAAATGAAGTATGGAATGTTTTCTTTGTCTATCATTAATAAAATCTAATTTAGGGATCGTTGGTAAACTCAATTAATTAATGCAAGTTCCGTAATTGAGACCATTTTTCACATTGCTATATAACAGACACATTAATAGACACATTACTTCATAAAAGCAACTGTACTGACTGTAGAAGACTATTATTATTAGTCAGATTGTCTATAGCTCTATTTAATCTACTGATAACAAGCTAAGATTAAAGTCATGGAGCTATACATAATGGAATAGCATTTATTGACATACTAGTTACCTCTTTGTCATCTGACCTAATCTATTTTCTTGGTTTCAATAAGGGAGGCAAATTTTGTTATTAATCAGCTAAATGATGCTCTTCTAATAAAAGAGTTTGTACCGCTGTACGTCTTGCCATGTCAGGTGCGACGTGTAAATCTTAAAAATAATATGTATTACATATTATTTTATTTATTATAAAATTGTAATGCATATTATTTTTAAGACATTACATCCTAAAATACGAGAATATGATGTCACAGTCGCAAAGTAATATCGGCCTACGCAACTTATGTCACAATTAATCTTAGGGTCGGCCTCCAATTGCCTCTGGATGACCTCCGACCCGACAGCCAGTCTATGAAACTCTATTTCGTAATAGGTCACAACCAAAACAATAATACGCGACACACTTTCCATTATTGTAGGGAGTGACTTATCTTCACATAATAATATATCTTAGAGTTTCACTTTCTCGCTCGCTCATAATATATAGACTCTAAACCATGTGAGACAAAAAAAGCTGTCAAAACTTTTTAACAAATTATTTACACGCTTCATATTTATTCGAAAACACTTCAAAACTTTTATATCTAATTGATAAAATAGTTAGTAGTGTGTATATATTAACTAATACTAACCGTAGTCAAGTAAACATAAATCCAAAACAGACAGCAAGTTGGTATTCTCCAAGAAAACAAGACACAAAACACTAATAAAAACTTTACTTATTTTGTGTTATCACAATGTTAGCACAGAAAAACACAGCTTCCATAAATATAAAACACAGGAGAGAACACTACACATCAATTTATAATGTTTATTTACAAAAGTAACCCTTCGACGAAACGCATATTTCACGGGACGTCTATCACAGTCCATCGAGTTTCAGCCATTTTGCCATAGACTAAACAGTTAGTTAAGATGATTATTATACAGACTATAATCAGGTTTTAGAATGACAGCCTGATAATAGACAATTAAGTCCTTTGTTTATTAGAAACTATATTTGTTGTTAAAAAAAAGTGTAACTTAGAGAAATACATAAAAAAAGAGTTTAAGTGTACGACATCTCCTGTTTGAAGTATTCAATCTGACAGAACAAAATCTACTTATGTCGAATTTAAATATATATAGACATTAAATTTTATATGATATTGAACGTAGTCATACTTTTAATGTGCCAGTGTATATTTGCCAATAATGAAAATGCATTTAAAACCCCAGAATTTTTTATTGTGTGTACTTATAACAGTTGTAAGAATATTTGCAATTTTTACAAAACATTTTCTGTTTTATATTCTTAATTAATTTGTTTTATTACTCAGATGCAAAAAAATCGAGCAATCGCAGAAACCGAAATGGAGGGATTGGAGAATGAAGCAGTTGTTACATCAGGTCTGTACTGCCCATGGTGGGACAGTAAAAGAATATCCTTTATTTATTTCAAATATTCTAAACTTCTATTTTTATGTGACTTTGCTTTACACAGAAATCCTAAAAAGAAATACTCATTATAATGTTAACTTTATGAGAGTCGGTAACACATTATTTCTATCAAACTTTTAGAGCCGCCAAACTTTCCACTTGACTTCGGCCAAGTTTTTAACGACGCAAGCAATGTGTTCGGTAATGTTGTGAAAAAAATTATGTCAAAGAAGCGTTTACTTGGACTCGATTCTAATTGGAACTTGTAATTTATACATAATCGTAATAGCATACCTAATTGAAATAAATGAATCGTAAAATTGAAAATCATTTATTAATTAAGAATACTTCCTTATATATAGTTAAAATGTTTTCATGAGGGAAAATGTTTAAGCCCGAGTTCCTTCAGCTTATAGGTAATGGATAAAGTGCCAACTATATATTTACCAGTGGTACAGTATTTCTTTTTTTATTTGTTGAGGAAGTATATATGATATCCGACATAACCATCTTGCGTAAGGAGAATTTTTTCAAACTGGGTACCGCACAACCTCACTAACTACAACCACGTTATTATATAAAGTGAGATGAGGTGAAAATCTTCTGTTTATCAATGTGATCAAGTCAACAGTATCACTGTTCTAAAAATAAGCAACACCTACGAAAGTGATAGCCCATCCCCATGAAAAAAGTTTTACGCTAGTTTTTTTCCTTAATTGATATCAATTCAGCGGCGTAGTGGTTTACATTACAATAAAAGATGTCTTACAAGTTACCGTTATTTATTTCTATAGGATACATTTTGGTGACTATACGCAGGAATTACACGAGTTAATTCCTCCGTCCCTCTTCCATCACCGGACGTTAAGCCGCACGGTAGATATCCATCTTGGTGTCTTTAAGAGAAGAGTGAATAGGTTGCTAGGTTAATGCGCCTTACCACCTATGAATACATCTTCACTTTACATCAGGTGAAATGTAGTCAAGCACACACATTACCCAGTTTAATAAAAGCAATTATTAATCTGTCTTATTCTTGAAATAATTTGGCATTCATATAGAATTTATACATAAAAATATTATGTACTCTGTCTGTAGACATAACGTGATAAACTTAGGTCATAGTTTTTTTTTCTTGTTAAGCGTTGCACTGTTCATTAAGCAAATATAAATAAAACATGTATCTTTGTAAACAAAAACGAATAATTAAATTAAGATGTAATCTTAGTTAAATTTTAAATTATTCTAAAAAACTACTATTTTTTCTGTGGTCTTTTAAAATAAAAAATCAAAAGTTAGGTTATTTTTTATTTAGAACATGTCAACGCCAGAAAAAATTTAAGTGGTTCTTAAAACCGAAAAAGAAGACTACAGCAAGTGAAAAAAGCTCTTAAATGTGGAGTAATAATGGAAACATATTTAGGAAAAAAAATCACAAAAAGAAAATCTCGAAGTTAAAAAGGATGAAGATGTTAAATCAGATTCACATTTAAAACCAAATTCTGGTTCTACATCTGCTGCTAAGCTTTTATGTACAAATAACAAAACTGAACAGAGAACAAGAAAGAGGCATTCGAAGTGTTAACTTTTCAGTGGAGCGAAGTTGGCGACTTTGAGTAGCATCGAGAAAATGAAAACTGGATTTTTAATAATTAGGAGAACATGGATCATACAGAAAGGATAAAAGAGTGCACAAAATCCTGCGATTTTAACAGAAAACCAACGGTAGTTGTTAGATGTGATCGTATTTGCGAAGACCGAAAATAAAACGTATACAATTATTGAGAAAACGTTCAAGTTTATTTAGCAGCGAAACATTGGTGTCAGAGTAACACACATCCGCATAGTCAATAATGGGTAATAATAAAGTCTGTACCAGAAGTAATTTGCTGGTTTTAGGGAGAAAGTTTTTATGTCGGTACAGAGTTCGTAGTCCAGATTTCACGTTCTTGCATACTTCGTCTGCTTGAGGTTCCCTAGATAACGGACAGTCAACATGCAATGCCAAGTTTTTAACTCTACAAAGAAAAGGAATTTGAGAATTATTGAAGACTAAAGGAGAGATCGTTTTTAGATCGATTGTACTAATTCTGCGAGAACTACCAATAATAATCGCTTGACATTTTTTTTGGATTTACAGCCACTCCAAATTTATGAGGCTAGTCAGCAATATAATGTAAGGCATCATTCAACTCGACCTCTGCGGTATTTATTGTGCCAAACTCTGCGTTTACGTTTCGTATACAGTTGAAGATCGTCCGAATACAAATGGTAAGAGCAATTTAGATTACAGGTGACGAAGATTATGAAAATCGAAAACAACTATGGGGAAAGTATGCCGCCTTGGGGAACACCGGCAGGTAAGTCACATCAATCAGATGTATTGCCATCAATGCGAACAGCCTACCGACGACCCCGAAGATAAGAAGAGAACCAGTCTCATTCAGTTGGAGAAATGCCCAGTTGACAAAGGATGGCCAATAGGATGTCATGATCAACAGAGTTGAAGGCATTGGAGAAATCAATTAAGATAAGGATTGTCAGACGTGACTCCTTCATGGCCGCCCTAGCATCTTTAATCACTTTAAGGAGAGTATAAGGAGATATCCCCCTCCTCTCATCGAGAAACAAAATCCTCAGTCTTTAGGCATGTAAACGTTGATTCTATCAATTAAAAAAGTTTCTATCAAACAAAAATATTTTGATTTTTTTGAAACACATGATAAAGATGCAGCATCGATCGAAAATTAAATTTTAGAGAAAATAAATTTCGACGAAATTCAAAAACGAACTGTAGATACCAAAGTTACGGCAATGGTGATAGGAGTGCAGGTCACACATCTGGCGTCAATAATGAATAATGTAAAAATATATAAGCATTATTCAACATGATACAAGTGGTTAGCTTTATCCTGAATGAGCTAGATAATGTTTCAAAAATACCCTAACTTTTAGTTTCATAACTTTAGTTGATTTTTGGTATGAAACCTTAAGGAGTATTGATGGTGTGCAGCACAGATTACAAGATCCTACAATGAAGTTTAGAGAAGAGTTCCTTGAATCATAATCAACTGAGCTAGTCTAAATTCGAGATAAGCTTTGTGAAAAGGCAATAGTCTCTTTGTGGAAGAAGACTTCGCAAAATGCCCGTAAACTTGGCTATGATTCTCAAGGGAATTGATACTAAAGTCCCTTAATAATCTTAAGTTCAAAAACGCAGAGTGGTCCACAAAAAAATGCTTGCTAGAATTTCTGCTGATACGACCAATAAGCGTTCGAACAGGGACTCCGAGGTCGTTTCCTATACCAGAACAACAGGGAATACAATTCATCATACACTCATCATAAAACATTTTTTTTTTCATTTTCTTCAAGATGCGCTCAACTTCACGGCACAATAGTTTTACAACTACAAGTAGAACCTGTTATAGACTGGAAAATGCGTGCAATAATTGAATCGGATACGTTTATGTTTTTATAGACGGTGGTGCAAAATAATTAATATAACTTATAATATAGTATTTTTCTGTCACAAAACTTTTCGAATGTCCTAGAACGGTAGAACCTGAAAGAAATTATCAAGTTTAATAATAATCATAATACTCTGTGATCTAAGTAATCCATAGAGTTACTATTACTTCTATGAAATTCTCAAAGTACGGCTCTGAATTGCACAGAGTAGTTAAATTCTATGGTCAATTATATAGCTCTCTTGTGTTAGCGTGGAAAAGTGAATTTTCTGCATTATTTTTTTTGCTAATTCGATTGTTCGTCGTTTGTTCTTGATTGTTCGATTAATTTAGCGTTTGTTCGATAACAACGTTAACGTTTTTTTAATCAAACAAATATGAACTCTTCAAAATTTATAAAAAAAAGTACAGACAATTAAATATTAAAAGCCAGGTTCAAATGAAATTTTGAATAATTATATTCATATTTGATTTTAAATTTAACAACAACAGACAATTAAAATTTTGATTCTCGATTTTTTATGTGGCAAACATAATACTTAAACATTTCCTTAAATTTCTTTTGCAAAAAGTTTTAGTTTTTGCAACACAATTAACATAAAAATTAATTCAAATAGTAAACAAGTAGTAAACAAGTAACAAACATACAACATGCACAAAATCCTTGGAGTCGTCGATAAATTTATTTTTAAGTCAAAATAAATCGATGAACAATTCGTACATAACTAACTAGATTCTCAGATTTAGATATACATACTTATATTGATTTTATTTTAAGAATTTAGCAATAGCTGTTATGATATATTTTTATATATTTTAACTTTTATATGGGCATAAAATAAACTGAAAATAATAAATTTGCTTGTGGTGACCATAAACTTTCCAAATGTTTTTTAATAATTTTAAATTTTGTTCCTAATTTCTAAAATAATAACTGAGTTATTTTATTAACATAACAATTTAAGAAATATAACTGTATATCTTTTTACAAATATCTAGTTTTCTAATAAAACCGTTTAATAATAATAATTCAGAACTTTCATATGTAGAAAATGGCGGTGTTGTAAACAAGTAATTTAATTTTGCTTCAGACGAATTCTTGAACGAAAAACTGTGAAAGCGCGCCTTTATTTTGATTAATTGAAGTGCTTTGATTTTAACAAAAATTTACAAACTCTTAGTCGTAAATATGTTTGAAGAATCGAACTTGAATAATATGATCTCCAATATACTTAATGAAAACCGATACAGTCATTGTAGGTTATGTTTCAAAGGTCTTTCAGATAATTACGTTCGAAT
This sequence comes from Napeogenes sylphis, assembly GCA_959347405.1. Taxonomy (NCBI): domain Eukaryota; kingdom Metazoa; phylum Arthropoda; class Insecta; order Lepidoptera; family Nymphalidae; genus Napeogenes; species Napeogenes sylphis. The sequence continues at coordinate 34,124,755 of OY365783.1, read as the reverse complement.
GGAAGATGCAGTTTCGTTACACCCTGAAAGTGGTATATTTCAACCACTGTCTGAAATTCTGTGCAAATTATTGGGTGAAAACGTAAGTACTATTATTGTTATTGTTTCATATGTATTTAGCTTTTTATTATTTGTCAATACTGGTCGAATTCTGTTATGTTTTGCTACAAATGTGGAACTTATTCCCTATTCTTATACCTGCACAAAAGCTCTTTTTTAAGTGTATCTATCTCCATGTTTTCCTCTATCGACCTTTTATATTTTTATTTTTGTATAGATTTGAACAAGATGAAGTTGGAATATATTAAAGCAATCATTTCAACAACTTTCTGACTTTGGATCCAAAATCTATACATACAAGTAATATTTCTTGGATCAATGTCAGAGAATAAAAAGCTACTTTTAAACATAGTGTATTTATCTAGAATATTTTTCAGGTTATTGATGAGATAAGTGGTATTGAAGCTGTGTGTACAGGATGTGTGGATAAGGCTCTGTCTTCAGCCCGCTTTTTGGAAAAATGTCAAAATTCAACAAATGTTTTAAATGAGCTTTTTGAAAGCCTCACCAATTCATTCCATGTAGGTTTTGATACTGAAAATAGTAATAAAACATTATATGTAGTAATAGAAGATTTAGAACCTAAACTTTTGGTTGTAACAAAACCAGAGGATAAAGTAAATATTCAAGAGAATACATTTGAATGTGAATTATGCATGGGCAGTTTTGATACATTTCTAGATTTAAAAGCACATAATTTGACTAATCATGGTGCATTGACTTGTGATAAATGCTTTGATACATTTGATAATGACACCGAGTACTCTGCACATGAGGAACAACACCACGGTTACAAATGTCCAGAGTGTTCACAATATAGAAATACAGAGGAGAGCTTAGAAGAACACCAGAATAGACTTCACAATATCTTTGTTTGCAAGGATTGTGGAAAACGTTGTCGAGGTCTATACAAATTGCAAATACATGAGGAAAAACATAAGTCCAGAAACTCCTGCCCAAAATGTGGAAAGTCATATACAACAAAAGAGTTTTTTGATAAGCATGTCAATCTATGCATTAACAATCTCATAGACCCTCATCCAATTAGAAGTAACTTGATCAAGTCTTACACTTGTGAAAAGTGTGATAAAGCTTATAGCACGCCAGGAGGTCTAAGAGTACATAATAGATTTGCCCATGGAAATGCTAAGCCCCATGAGTGTAAGGAGTGTGGAAAGAAGTTCACAGCTCCCAGCTACTTGAAAGTACATATGATTAAACACACAGGAGAGAAAAATTTCAAATGTGATATTTGTCATAGCAAATTTGTATCAAAGGAAGCTTTACTGTATCATACTAGACGTCACACAGGGGAGAAACCATATAGTTGCAAAATTTGCAATGAACGATTTGTTAATGCATCTGCTAGGGCTGAGCACATAAAGTTCAAACATGTAGGTCCTACTTTGATGTGCGAGATTTGTTCTAGAAAATTTGTTACAACACATTTCTTAAAACAACACATTAGCAGACACCACGACCCTACTAGCAAATTATATTATGGGAGAAATATGATACCACCAAATCTACCTCTTCAACAGAATATGAAGAAATTTGTTGTGAATAGTTAAAGTTTATGTTATATACTATGATATAATCAAAACAGATATGCTTTTATTATTTGTTTGTAAATTTTGTTCAATTCATTTGTAAATAAATTATTTGTTTTCTATTTCATTTAATTTTAATTTAATTGCATAATATCCAACAACTTTAGGTATATAAAAGAAAACTGGCAATAGAAACGAAACAATATATTACCATTTAATCAGTAACATACAACTTGCTTGCAGGATTAAAATGTCTTTGTGTATGTTTTTGTAATTGGTGACGGGTTGTAAACTTAACACAACATATACCACATTCATGAGTTGGGCCAAAGTGCTTTCTTTGTTTGTGGGCCATCCTTCTTGAAGCTGATAAAAAGCTCTCATCACAAAGATCACATGGAAATGGTCGTTCACCTGTGTGTAACCTTATATGGTAAACCAATGCTGGATGTGTAACAAACTTGCCTCCACATTGGTTACATTGAAAGTTTTTTTCTTTGGTATGTTTAACAATATGATTTTTAAGCCTGCTAACAGCATCAAACTTCTTATTACACCAGTTACATGACAAAACATTTCCAAAGCCATGATCTATTTTGAGATGGGTTCGTAATCCATTCTTTCTTGTATAACACTTATTGCATAAATCACAAACAAAATTTTGCTGTTCTAGCTTTTTACCACAGACTTTAATATGCAATTTATATGTGTGTTTGTTGATAAACCTCTTACTGCACTCAGTACATGTGTTTGTTTCATGTTTGTCTAAATGTGCTCGGAGAGTAATTCTTGATGGAAATACAATATCACATAATTTACAAATTACTGACATATGATTAGTTCTTCGATGAGATTTTAATATTCTTTCTGTGCTGAATCTTTTTGAACATTTATCACATTGTATCTTTTTTGGATAATGTACTCTTTCTAGATGTTCTTCTAATTGCGAAGAACGAGCAAATTTTTTTTGACATTGAGAACAATGATGTGTTTTATTATGAAGTTTCATGTGTTTTGGAAGAAGATCACTTGAGCATTTTTCCCCACATTCTGCACACACAGATTCTTTAGGTTTTTGTTTAGCTTCAATATTCCTTTTCAGAATATGTTTTACTTTCAAAAGAACTTCTTTCTTATTCTTGGCCAAGTAATTTTTGCGACTTGAAAACAAAACTGTATCTAAATTATTTATAAATAGATATGCACTGTGAATATTTTGTAAGTTTAACTTCTTTGACTGATCCACTGATTGCTCCAAAAGATTTGTGATGCTGCTCCACTTTTTATTTGAAAACTGACAAAGCTTTTGAAAGAGATAGCAGTTAGATGTAATTAAGGCACAGCTCTTGCAAATGGCTTGTGGGAGATGCGTTTCCAGCGGCATCTAAAAATAAATTTCAGTTATATTACAGTTAATCAGTTCATTATTGTAGCATTACGGTGAATCTTTCACAACCGACACTAATATTATAAATAAGGATACAACACAAATACTTACACCGAGACTTTCTAACATAGTAACATATGAGAGGGAATTCTCGTAATACAGCGTCCGTATTGTTACTATCTCATTTAACAACACTTCAGATTTGTTAGTGGTACATAAACACAACCTGCAAATATGAATATTTTCACCGCAGATGAAATTAAGAGCTGAGGAAAGTATTTGATCATCTAGTCTCATGTTTGCTATTTATTTTCTATATATTTCCTTGTAATATAAACAAAGTAAATTATTTTTTCTAGTTTATTTATAAAGAAATTCTGAGGACAATGACATTCGGGCTTTAACAGAGTATAAAGTACAAACTTAACTAACAATTAGAGGTTTGAGAACCGGAGAACCGGTGATGTACCGGTGAAAATACTTAATTCAATCGGTTAAACACCGGTGATTGCAGAAAGTTGAATATTTTTTTATGTGGTAAAATTTTTGATTTATTTAAAACCTTTGGACGAAATAGCTATTGAATATGTAGTTGTGCCTACAACTTCTGTAATTTCGGAGAGAGTATTTTCCGTGATAGGTCACACACTCAACTATAGAAGAAATAAAACTAGCAGCACGAAACATCGCTGATGGACTTAACTGTGCAAAAGTCTAAATGGAGGTATGTGTAATGTGAGTGGTCTGAGAGGGATGAAGGGCGGGCGTACATAGCGCTGATTGGCTCTCCAGTTGCGTTATGCCCCCCCCACCGATAGCAAGCTCCGCTCACTGCCAGTGTACATTTGAGTACTCAATTGTTATCGCAATTAATATTTTATTGTTATTTTCTTTGACTTTTCTATTTTTTTTTGTTTTTGTTAAGTTTGTGCCTTTGATTATTTTTATTACTATACGTAAACCTCATATAGTTTAATAAATCATATCTTAGATACAATATAAACTATAGGTAGGCAATAATTGTCAATATTTTTTTATAATGAAGGGTGGGCGAATAAAAAATCGCTAGAGAGTTGGAACGGGGTAAGGGAGCGGAGTGCGGAAGGTGGAAATCTGTAGATCGGTTCTCGGAAATTTACTGGCGATGGAGCACTTCACGGGTGAACAGCGTGCGTTCTGTGTTAAAAATTATTACAAAAATGCCGATTCGTGCGTTATTGTTCGACGTTTATTTCGCTCTGACTATGGATTGCATGACTTAAAACAGTGTCCGAGTGAAAATTTGATTAGGGCGTGGGTCAGAAAGTTGGAGGCTACCGGTTCAACGCCTCAATCAGAAGCCCAAAAGGACAATAAGGTCAGAGGAAAACATAAACTTAGTCGGAGCTTCCGTACTACGCAATCCTGGGCAATCAATTCGCAAGCGATCAGCAGAGCTCTCTGTATCAAGAACGACTTTGCGTCGAATTTCGAAGAAAGATTTAAAATTGCACCCCTATAAACTTCAACTAGTGCAAGATTTGAAGCCGAATGATCACAATTTACGACGTGATTTCGTCGAAACAATGTTTGAGCGGTTTCGGAGCTTCAATAATATTATTTTTTCAGACGAAGCCCATTTTCACTTAAATGGGCACGTAAATAAACAAAATAGTCGTTATTGGGCCTCAGACAATCCACGTTTCAAACACCAAAAGCCTTTGCATTCGCCAAAAGTGACAGTTTGGGCGGCTATTTCAGCACACGGAATCATCGGACCCTTTTTCTTTGAAGACCAGCGAGGGAATTCTGTGACAGTAAATACTGAGCGATACATAGCCATGTTACGCCATTTCTTTTGCCCGCAGCTGTCAGTTTTAAAAAAATATTTAAGAGAGTTTAAAAAAAAAGGTTTAAAAAAATATTTAAGAGACGAGGTACATAGGGACTTTGAGATATTTTTTTTTTGTTTTCATTTTTTTTTAATACAAAACTAGGTTTTTTTTATGGAAGAGGAGGGCAAACGAGCTGGCGGGTCACAGATGACTTGTGATCACCGCCGCCCATGAACTCTTGCAACATCCGAGGATTTACAAGAGTGTTGCCGGCCATGTGAGTAGGAGTAGACGCCTTATTTGAAGGTATCCATGTCGTACCGATCTGGAAATACCACCGAAGGGAGTTCGTTCCACAAGCGAGTGGAACGAGGAAAAAATGTCCTTGAAAATGACACAGTAGAGGATCGCCACGCATTCAGGTGGTAAGGATGATATTGGAGGCAATGGCGCGCTGTGCGGTGATGAAATTCGGCGGCAGGCATCAGATTGAATAGTTTTTAGGAACATTCTCCGTTGTACATGCGGTAGAAGACGCACAAAGAAGCCACGTCTCTACGCAATGTCAAAAAGTCCAGCCGTTCGCAGAGCACCGGGTCCCCGACAATCCGAACGGCTCTCCGTTGTACGGGGTCAAATGGTAGAAGATGATATTGGGGTGATCCGGACCAGAGATGAGAACAGTACTCCATGTGTTGCCGGACCTGCGCCTTATAGAGTGCAAGTATTTGGCCAGGTTTGAAATACTGCCTCGCTCTATTAATCACTCCCAATTTCTTCGAGGCCAACTTGCTCTCCAGATGACCACGAAACCGACAATCGCTCGAAATGTCGAGACCCAGTATTCTGATACTTGGCGAGGCAATGAGGGGAGTGCTCTCGAAGAGCGGTGATACGACAAATGGAGTTTTCTTAGTGGTGAACGCGCAAACTTGTGTCTTTAGGGGATTAAACTGAACGTGGATCAGTTTACCCCACTGAGAGATCATCCCCAAGGAGGTCTCTATAGAAGACACAAGTTTCTTTCAGTACTCGTCGACGTTTTCCCGAGAGAAACCTGCACGGCCGGAATATACCGCATCCGCAGTGCTGTCATCGGCATATTAATGTATGTTGGAGATATCCAACACATCATTGAGTGCCCAAGAGATCGGCTTTCTATTTTGCCGTGTGGGCCAAAGAGTCGTTCCCAGTGTGCAATGGTGGCAGGGAAGGCTGACAGAAGTTTCCCAGAATGGCTTTGGAAAGCGCCTAGAACTTGCGCGTGCCAGATGGGTGGTTCGCCAGCTAATCCCTAATTTTGACGACACGCTTGAACTTTGCTCTAGCGATTATCCGTTTGAAGAATCTGGAGGCACGATTATATTTCCTCTTCAGAACTCTAGAGTTCGGATCCTTAGTGACTAAAGCATTAGCCCAAGCTTGATAAGCCTGCCGTTTGCCAGATGCTGCAGCCCTGATAGACGCATTAAACCAAAGCCGCGATCTGCCACCAAGTGGTACCACAGAGCTTGGTATAAATAGTTCCATGCCCTGAAGTATCACATCAGCTACAGCCGCAGCGCAGTCACTAGGATCATTGGAAGGGAGATAAATCGGCCCCCATGGGTAGGATGCAAAAAAGGATCGCATTCCATCCCAATACGCTGACTTGAAGTGCCAAACGCGTCGAGTCGCAGGTCTTGTGCGAGCTGGGCGTTCCATGGGCACTACACTCCGTATCAAGCAATGATCAGAGGACCCTAAGGGAGCTTCGACAGTGACTTGGTACTTTCCGGGATGTGTAGTCAGCAGAAGATCCAACAAAGAGGACATATGGCTGTCCACGTTAGGTAGACGAGTATGCGTCTTTACCAAGTGGGACAGATCATTTGCCAGAGCAAAGTCAAACACAGTTCTCCCTGCGTAGTCGATGGCACGTGACCCTAGCCAATCGGCATGGTGCGCATTGAAGTCCCCGAGGACTACGACTTCGGCGGAGGGAGTCTGTGAAAGTAGATCGTCAATCTTCGCCTGAACATGGTTTAAGAGTTGATACGTTTCTGCATTACCACTATGGGACCTGTAGAGGCACGCGTAGACTCTGACATGGTCGTCCATGTCCACGCGCAGCCAGAGTACAGACAGGTCCTTCAAAAACTTTCAGAAACCTGAAGGCCACGGTAGCAGACATCCTCCCTTACGAACACAGATATCCCGGCGTGTGGTATAAAGTAATGTTCTAGTTTATACCCGGGGTATGATAGGTACGCTGTGTCGTTAGGTTGAGATATCTGCGTCTCCGTCAGAAACAACAAGGCCGGCTGCGCCGTCTCTAGATGGTAGTGGACGACGTTCCAGTTGGAATGAAGTCCCCGGATGTTGCAAAAGTCCGCATTTAGAGTGGGTCGGGGTGCCGCTGCGTTGACTCGTCGTTTGCCCTCAAGAAACACAAAAGGCGATACTTTGCACGCCCCAGATACGACGGACAGTCCGAGCAAAATCCGAGAATCATTTCCCCGATTTTGCTCGGGGAGGGGGTCCCCGGCTTCATCAAAACCGGTACCCTCCTGGGGTAATTTTCTTTTAGTCATCGCTTTCATTTTTGACGTGGGGAAGAGAGGGGGGGGGGAGGTGGTTGGGCTTCCAGATTCTTTCACTCACCGACGAAACATAACCAAATAAATTTGGTTACTATACGTCGGTCTTCTGTGAGAGGGTGGTCCTTTCCCGGTCGAGCCAGCCCAATACGAGCTGCAGGCAAATAACTACAGCTAGGCTCTACCTCCTATAACTACAGCTAGGCTCTACCATCTATAGTTTAATGCTTGATTACATTCCACCTGATGGTGAGTGGAGATGTAGTCATAGGTGGTAAGGCGCATTAACCTTACAAACAATTCACTCTTCTCTTGAAGACACGCACATTGTATTCGGCCAGAAATACCGACGCAGGCAAGTTGTTCCAATCCTTCGCTATACGCACTAAAAAAGACGAGGCATAGCGCTTCGTAGTCGACTCCCTCGAGAGTTTAACCGTTTAAGAGAGTTTAGAGAGGTAAACCCTGAGAAAAGCATTTTGGTGCTCTTCGAAAGAGGCCCCCCAAGGATCCTCCCGCGAATCAAACTCTTTGATAAACCGATACCTTGGAAAGACGAGGCAAAATACCTAGGAGTAACATTAGATAGAAAGTTAGTTTTCACTACGCATATTAGGACCGTTCGTAGCAGAGCGTCCTACATATTAGGTCGTTTATATCCGCTGTTAGGCAAGCGAAGTAAAATGTCTCTTCGAAATAAGGTGACACTTTACAAAGCTTGCATACGTTCCGTCATGTCCCATGCGAGTCCCGCTTTTGCGCACGTTAATCTGAAACCCCTTCAGATGATTAAGAACAGGTTTACTCGGACTGACAAAACATAGCACTTCGTTCGGACAGAGGGAATGTCCACAACGTAAGGATGGATACCTGCCGTGCGTCGGAACGTCCGGTGATGGAAGGGAGCCGGGGGAATTAAATCAAGTAATTCCTGCGCACACTCACCAAAATGTATCCTATAGAATACTGAGAGGCTAGCAATTCTACGCCTGTGTTCAAGGCTTTGGAGGTCGGCTTCGACCAATTCGGGATCGCCTATAAGCCTCTTTGCTCGCCTCTTAATTGAGTCCAGAACCGCAAGATGAGACTTTGCAGCACCAGCGAATATGACCACAGTACGCTACACACGACCGTATCTGTGCTTTGTATAAAACAAAAAGCTGTCCCGGTGTAAAGTACTGCCGAACCTTCGCAAGAACGGCAAGCTTTGCTGCTGCTGCTCTTGCTCTGGACTCAATGAACCGGCCAAAGTTGAGGTTCGAGGAAATCTCTAAGCCTAACAACTGAAGCCGGTCACTGTATTCCAAGGATACATTCTGGAAAGCAGGAGCCAAAGTGAAAAAGCTCTTTTTGGCGGTGAACAGACACGTCTGCGTTTTGGTGGCGTTGAACTTGACAAGATTGGCATTGCTCCATGCGGAGACTGCCTGAAGTTTGTCATTCAAACGTTGCACCATGGCTTCTCATTCAGACTGTACTTGATCTCGACTAGCCCGAGTACTCGGCAGATATCTTTCTACAATTGTACAACGCTAGAAGCCGCGAGCTCAATACACGCTCCATACTCTTGCAGAGTATGGAGGTGATTGAAATAGGCCTATAATTGGCAGGATCGGCACGTCTGCCTTTTTTGGGCACGGGTTGCACGTTGGCAAGCTTTCAGAATTTCGGCACTATTCCAGTCTTGAAAGAGAGGCAATACAGACACGTCAATGCAGGAGACAACTCAGCTGAGCATGGCTTGAGCAGAATGGCTGGTTAACCATTAGGACCACTGGCTTTATTCACATCTAAACGACACAATGCTCTCCATACCTCTTTGTTCGTGATGCGGATTTTAGGCATCGAAATACCGCAGTGAGGAAGATGTGTTGGAGAAGCATTGCCAGTGTTTAGATGCGACTTGTTAGCAAACAGAGAAGCAAATAAATTCGCTTTGTCTATTGTTTTATGGGTCAGGGATCCGTCCAGCTTCAGCAGAGCAGGCAGTGAGGGTTGGCAGGCGTTCAACTCGATCGCTTTGGCAAGAGACCAGAAAGCTGGACTGCCAGTTGCTCTGACAGAGAGCTTGTCGCCATTCTTAGCGATTCGACCGGAACGAGCCTTTTGCAATGCGTTTTTATAGGACTTGGTTAAAGGCTTTTTTTTTTAATTTACATCCGGAGTTTTACGGCTTCGAGCATCAGCCCAAATGAGGTATGGCGAATGTTTTCGGTCTTGAGCATGACCACATTCGGCATTAAACCATGGGCGAGCTATGCCACCGATCGGGACGTCAGCAAAAGGAATAAAATACTCCATTGCCTGATGCACCACATAGGTTATAGCATCCGCACAACTCAACGGATCCAAAGAAGAGAAGGAGACCTGCCGCCAAGGATAAGACGCAGAAAAAGTGCCGCATCTTATCCCAATCTGCTGACTTGTATTTCCATACTCGCCTAACAACGCAATGCAGAGTCATATCAGCAGCCTAACCGAGATACTCAAATAATCTAGTTTTCTCCTGGTCACCGCTGTGCGAACGGTAAACACAGGAATACAGGATTTTTTTGCGGTTGCTCTGTATGCAGATGGTGATGGACAGGTAAGATATTAGAGTGCAAGCAATTAAAATATTAGGAATGTTACTGAGGTGCACTTTAAATGAAGAGGAGTGTAACCGCTATAAAAACTTTTTCTTTTTTTTGTCTTTTGTCATAATAACAAATTTAAAAGTGAATAGGGATGGGAAATTGCAGTTGAACGAGGCGGTACGTATAGAACCCGACGTCGAAGTTGGTTAAGTTATGCCACTGGGAGGCAAGCCTAGAGACTGCGGTGACGCCCGAACCCCCCCAGGGATCGCCGGGCCTCCTCGTCTGATCGCCAAACAGCACGATGGAGCCACCCAGGGATTATTTGCAGCTGGCGGGGCAGCCTTTCGTGGGTGGCTAACCCACTAATTGGGCCCCAACTATCTGCGGGAGGCCAGCGGAAAGCCGTCGCTTGGGATCCCGGTACCCTCCTCGACTAGACATCCGACAAAACAAACACCAACTCGACGTCAAACCGGTTCGCCAACGCGTCGCAGCTTTTCAGATCCATTTCCCATAAACGGCTTCATCGGGCAACGTGCTGGAGCACGACTAGGTCGCTTTGCGGCACGACTTTGCCCGATGGGTAGTAACTTTGCCGGCGATCCGATGTTAAACTCTACCACATATGTGGGCAACAACCGGCCCGCTGTATGATTTGATCCGGCCCGCAAGACATTTTGTAAAATACTCATACTCACGGAATCAAGTGAGCGAGCAAGCCGAGTGGCGGCGATCATCAAAGAGTGAGGCGGCAAATATAAAAGTCTTTGATGTTTGCCGCCTCACTGGCGGCGCAAGAAAAGATTATTTCTTCTCAACTGTTCTACACTAGACGATTCTAGATCATTCCTTCATTTTGCCTATATAAGCGGGTGGATGGCCCGAACTTAAGTTCAGTTCTATTTGAGCTACCGAGGTGATAACTTCGACAAGCGATATCCTAGCGAACTGCTAGTGCCGTCAATTTGCTTTGTGACTTTGTGTGCATCTTGAGTGCCTACTAATTATATTTTGTATACGAAAATAATGTCTGAAAATAATGGAAAGAAACGAAAAGTAGATGCAGAGGGTCGCCAATTTCAAGAAAAATGGACTGAAGAATTCTTTTTTATCTTGCACAATGGTAAGCCTATTTGTTTGCTGTGTAATGAATCCATTTCAGTGATGAAAGAATTCAATATAAAAAGGCATTACTCAACTAAGCAATAAGCATCCTACGATGCACTCACTGACAGGACAAATAAGAAAAGACAAAATACAGAAGCATACTGCAAATTTGGGAAAGCAGCAGCAAATGTTTGATAAATAAAGAACGAATTTTCTTCATCAAAAGACGAAAATTCTTTACGTCTTTGTATCAGTGGAATTAATCCAAACATCGAAGGATTAGTTTCCCAAATTCAAGCTCAAGTGTCTCGTTGATTTCGGTGTTGCTATTTAACTTTCGTAGTTTGTAACAATTCCAAATTTAACTATTTAATTATAATGTTGTACCTAGCACGTGTGGCTGCTTGCCTTTCGGGGCGAGCATTGCACGGCCGCAAGATCTCGGAAGCCCGCACTGAGTGGGAACGAGGGCTGGATTGACGGAGCTTGCTCTGATCGTCTGGCTGCGAGGAAGACAACCTCTATAAAAAATCACCCTATTTTTGTGTTGTGTCGTCGTTGTTTTGTCTTTTCTTTGTTTCGTGTCGGTCCGGAGGTGCGGCGTCCGCCGAAGGACCGTGTAAGGACGAGGGCGCCCAAATCTTATGAAATGAGCGAGTTTAAAATTAGTCCCCAGGCGGGTGCCGAATCCCGCACGGCCGCTGATGCCGTCTGCCCCTCGTACTCTGGGGGGGGGCAAAAACCGCTCGCGTGCAGGAGTCCCTGCCCTGGTCGACACCACACCGACCAGGATAAACAAAAATAGTGTGAGGCGTGGTGATGAGAGTCCGGTTGTAGTTCTGACAGATTCAGACAATCTGTCAGGACCACAGCCGTCCGCTGGACGGAAGCGGACCTATGGGGTTATCCGAAGTTCCCCCGAGGTTGCATCAGAGTCCGATCCCGAGTACGGTGCTGCAGTGGCTAAGTGCAGCACCGCTCGACGTGGACGTGGTGCGCCCAAAGGACGAGAAAGTGGGCTCGCCCAGGCCAGGGCCGAGTTGCGGGCCATGGAGGAGGAGGCGGAGGAGGCCGAGTTTGAGCGCGCACTGAGCGCTCGAGCCCTCCGCGGGAAGAAGAAGGCTCCGACTGGGAGTGCTCCGGTTTCCGAAGACGACGTACTGTCTTTGGAGGCGCTTCCCATGATGGAGCCTTATTCTTCTCTAGATGCGCAGCAGTTGCGCGTCGTAGCGATGAGGAGTGCAGCCTCGATTCACGAGGTCTGCAAAAAGAGCGGCCACCTGAAGGGCACCATGGTGAAGGCTCTTAAAGAGGCATCAAACAGCCTCTTGGACGTAGTTGACGTCCTAGCGTCGCGTGGGGAGCCTGAGGAGTCACGGCGGATACGGGCGGATAACGCCCGTCTCAGCCGTGAGGTGTACTTTCTCAGGAAGGAGATTATGAAGGTCCGAAAGGAGTTCGCGGAGCTTCGTGCTTCCGTGGGTTCCTCCGGGCCCGCCGTCTCTCCGGGAGGGTTGAAGTCGGGGTCGCGGTCGGTGGATCAAGGCGTGATCGAGGAGTTGAGGCGCTCCGTATTGTCCTCGGTGGGAGTTTTAATTAACTCCCGCTTTGAAGGACTAGAGGAGCGTCTCCTCCCGACGCGGATCCATCGGCCCCCGATCGCGGCTGACAGGAGGAGGAAGGAGCCAGTCGTGGTTCCAGAAGAGGACAATCTGCAGCAGGGGTGTCAATCGCCGATCCTGCAGATACCGTCCTCCAAGGCCAACGGCACGACCGAGGCTTGGTCCACGGTTGTCCGTAGGGGTGGTAAAGGCAAGGGGAAAAAGAAGGGCCCTCCCCAAATGCCAGTAGTTCGCAGGGCCAGTTCGAAGGGGAAGTCTTCGGCGAAAGCGAAGGCGGACGGGACGAAGTCGGTTCCTCCGAAACTGAACAAAGCTCGTTCTCCTGCAGTCTTAATCAAGCTGCAGGACGAGGCGGCAGCTGCGGGGGTGACTTATGCCCATGTTCTGAGGCGTGCCGCCGAGATGGTCAATCTCGGCGACATCGGCCTCGGAGATGGGCTTAAGATTCGCCGGTCAGCGGCGGGCGCCAGACTTCTGGAGTTGCCCAAGGGCACTCCAGAACAGGCGAAAAAACTGGCGGAGAAGATCCGTCGAGTTTTAGCGGGTGTAGCAGATGTCGACCGGCCGGTTCGGCGGGTGGCCGTAAGGTTTAAAGGCCTGGACGACTCTGTCACACAAGAAGACGTGGTCGACGCGATTTGCCGCATCACGAGCTGCCCTGGCGAGGCCCTCTTCGTGGGGGAGATCCGTCGGGGCGGTTATGGGGACATGGGCGTCACCTTTGCCCGCCTCCCCATTGATGCGGCGAGATCGCTCGTCGACGCCGAAAGAGTCCTGGTGGGCTGGAGCTCAGCTAGGGTGGAGTTGTTGGAGGCGCAGCCGCTGCGCTGCTTCAGGTGCCTTGCACCTGGGCATGTGCGTGCGGCTTGCCCGTCCGCGGTCGACCGTAGTGCCGCCTGTTTCCGGTGCGGTGGTGAGGGGCATACCCGAGCCACTTGCACCGGAATGTTGAGGTGCGCGGTCTGTGCGGACCGAGGCCTTTCAGCGACCCACCTATTGGGGTGCGAAACCCTCGAGCGCGGAGCCCAGCAAGGAGCCGGCTGTGGCTATGGCAACATAGTCACATCGAGCTTCAGCGGGAGAGGCTGCGAAGGAGAAGGGTTCAGCCCGTTCCTTCCCAGCCGTAGGCCTAGGTGAGAGGGGGGGGCGACCTCTCTCGCCATTGCACTAGGTCTATGAGGTAGGGGTACACTGGTTGCCCGGGGTACCCCTATACGGAGGAGTTACGCCGGGGCGTCACGGTGAGTGCGAAAGCGATCCCGTGACGTCCCATGGCAGCGTCGTGGGCAGCCGTTGGTTTTTTAGTGGGGTGCCTAGGCAGTCGCCAGGTGCCGCACATACCGCCCGGCCATCGCCTTCCTGGTTTAGGTGACGATGCGGAAACGCATTTTTCCAACGATAAAAAAAAAAAAAAAAGGATTATATCCTCTATCAATATCTTGGTGCATTGGGCAATAATTGGTTCGTTAGATAGTCATATTTGGATTGCCTGTCCGCTTTATATTAGTCCGATTCATAATATTAACTGTATTATAGTCAGTGAATAAAGACCCGTTAAGTTGGACGTCACTAAGCATATATAGTAATTGACCGGGATCCCTATTTCGTAATTCATTACTAATAAACTAATTTTTTGTGAGTAGGTTCATTTTGACAAGACGCCCAACATTTGCTAGTATAAAATTTTTAAATTGCAAACCGTCTCAAAAATGGTTTTTCAGTATTAAAAATTTTGTTGATGTATTAAGAGCTAACTGAATGTCTAATAAATATTATTGAGCATTTAAATTTTTATTTTTTTAATAAATCCAGACTTGCAAGTTGATGGTCAAAAGAAATCGATTGTGTAGCTTAGAATTCCTCAAGTTTACATGATCATATTTTGATTATGTTCAATGAAAATCTATAAGTGTGATATATGGTTAGAATGGTTATTAAGTACTCTGTTTTAAACAGTATGTAAATGGACGTTTACGTAAAAACAAGAGAGGTATAAAAAATACAGTATCTAATATTGTATGTTTATTAAAAACTTTAAATAGTTTTTTGACAGTAAGCGATGTCTGCCGATGCCGTCATTTCGATTGTATCACTTAAAACAAGTCATATAGAAACCAATACAAAAAAGGTAAAGAGAAATTGTTTTACTTCGAATTTAAGGCGTGCGAAGCCGCGGGCAAATGATAGTTAGTAATATAGATATATATAGAAATATGGATTATACCTCTTTGAAGCCGGGTAGGGGTAGGTACTAGTCAAAGATTAAAGATAGGTATAATTATGTAGTGTTTAGTGTGTTACCATTTACCAAGTATTTTATAGTATTTAAAATTAGCACCCGTAGAATATTTATTTTTTTTATTTTGTTTTATTTTTTAAATAACAAATTTAACTGATGTAAGCACTAAGCACTGAAAAGCATAAGTCACGGTTTAATTTAAAAGTTAAATCCATAACAATGATCCTATCAAAAAAAATTTGCACTTGATATTTGCTAATTATAAATGACTACATACAGAGTACTATAAAAATAGTTATTAGTATACTGTACAGAGTACTATGCTGCTCGCTTGTGTTATGTCATATGCTTGGATTCAACTTTTGAATTTGTTATATATCTTATATATAAAATTCTCGTGTCACAATGTTAGTGTCCATACTCCTCCGAAACGGCTTGACCGATTCATCTGAAATTTGGTAAGCATATTGGGTAGGTCTGAGAATCGGCTAACATCTATTTTTCACACCCCTAAATAATAAGGGTGGTCCACCCCTCAATTTTTTTTTTCATTTTTTTTTTATTTTTTTATGATACGATATTCAAAAATACATACAACCCTAAGTTTTTGCCCTTCTATCACCAACCCCTATTTTTTAATAATTATTTTAGTAATTTAATTAATTTTTAAAATTTTCCGCGCTTTTACTCTGGATACTCATTGGCCAGACTATATCGGTGTAACTACCCAGTGAACAACGCGGAGTAGGGATGAGACCGAAGCCGGTCTCCTGTTTCTCTCATTCCCTCCACTGTTGTCGGCCATCATTAATGTTTATGTATCAAACTTAGTAGTGACGTTTAGAATTGTTATTTTTTTATGTCAGTGTAACTCTCATTATTAATTATAAATTAATACTACAGTGGACGCCGCTTATTGTGATCGCGGTTAATGTTATCAGCCGGCTATTGTTATCGAAAATGGTCGGTCTCAAATTTCTCCTTAAAAATACATTTGAAAAAAGCCGTGTGATCAAAAGTCGCTTATTGTTATCGATTTAGATCCGAAAGAACTGAAGAAGAAATCCAGCAAGAAAATACTGTTGCACGTGTGAGCATGGCGCAATTGCGTCAAGAACAATCTGAAGATACACGAGCTGAACGCAATAAAGTGATAAGATTACAACAACGACAATCACGCCGATTCACAGCCAATAGACGCAGAACAAACAACCAGCAATGCCAACAGATACACCGAGCATTTACATATGATTCATTCCTGCGGCTAGCATTCCAGTATGAGCCTGATGTGGAATATTATGCCCATACAAAAGTGGTGATTGGTGCTATGGACAACGAATGTTCAAATTGTCATGCTCTTAAATTTAAAAACGAGCCAGCTGGGATGTGTTGCGCGTCAGGAAAAGTTCAACTACCCGACATTGAAACACCACCGGAACCATTGAACGGTTTACTTATCGGCACGGATCCAGATTCTAACGTGTTCATGAAGTCCATTCGAACATTCAATTCATGCTTTCAAATGACATCGTTCGGGGCAACAGAAATAGTTCGAAATACTAATTCACTTGGTCAACAATACAATTCTACATTTAAAATTAGAGGCCAAGTTTATCATAAAATAGGCTCATTACTGCCAATGCCAAACGAAGCACATAATTTTTTACAAATCTACTTTATGGGCGGCGAGGATTCCGGAAGCGCACTTGCCAATCGTGTGAATGCACGTTGTGACTATAACAACCTTGATTCATTTTTTGCCAAACGCATCGTGAGCGAACTGGACGCTTTACTGAATGAGCACACTGAATTGTTGAAAATATTCAAATCACACATGCATAAATTACAAAACGATAACCACGCTATTGTCATTAATCGTAGATTTAATGCACCTGTTGTTGACGACGTTGCGGGAATCATGGTTTGCGATTGTACAGCCGCACGAGAAATTGTGGTTCGTAGAAGGAGTAATAATCTTCAGTTCATTGCTGATACACATCGTTCATATGATGCTCTCCAATATCCGCTAATGTTCTGGAAGGGACAAGACGGATACTGCATAAATATCAAACAACGCGATCCCGTATCAGGTACTTCATTCATTTTAAACTTGATTACTAATTAAAAAATATATATATATTTATCGTAATTGATTTAATCTAATATTTAAAAATATATTATTACAGGAGCCGAAACAAACAAGAACGTTAGCTCGAAAGATTATTATGCGTACCGATTGATGATTCGACGCGGCCGGGACAACGTCATTCTTCGATGTCGCGAGCTTTGTCAACAATTCATGGTCGACATGTACGCCAAGATAGAAGGCGAACGACTATGATACTTACGATATAATCAACTCAAGCTGCGTGCGGAAGAGTACATTCACTTGCGGGACGCTATTAACAACAACGCTGACGCTGCCGAAATTGGTAACTCTGTCATTCTACCATCATCGTATGTGGGAAGTCCACGGCATATGCAAGAATATATACAGGATGCTCTGACTTTCGTGCGCGAATATGGACGACCGTGTTTATTTATCACGTTTACATGTAATCCAAAATGGCCAGAGATTGAATCTTTGCTATTGCCTGGCCAAAATTCAATCCATCGTCATGACGTTACAGCACGTGTGTTCAAACAAAAGTTGAAGTCTTTAATAAGTTTCATTACTAAATTACATGTATTCGGCGGCACACGTTGCTGGCTGTATTCAGTTGAGTGGCAAAAGCGAGGATTACCTCATGCTCACATTTTGGTTTGGTAAATCGATAAAATCCGTCCTGAAGAAATCGATAGTATCATTTCTGCAGAACTTCCAGATCAGTCTACTGACCAACTGCTGTTTGATATTGTTACAGCGAACATGATTCATGGTCCATGCGGTACTCTTAATCGTACATCGCCTTGCATGGCAGATGGAAAATGCACTAAAAATTTCCCTAAAGATTTCACGAACGATACGATCACAAATGTCGACAGATATCCAATATATCGTCGAAGAAGTCCCGATAATGGCGGACGATCATTTATTAAAAACATCAACAACACAGACATTGACATTGATAATCGTTGGGTGGTACCATATTCACCTCTGTTGAGCAAGACATACAATGCTCATATTAATGTTGAGTTCTGCAGTTCTGTGAAGAGCATCAAATACATTTGCAAGTATGTCCATAAAGGCAGTGATATGGCTGTGTTTAGAGTGGAAAATACTAACGTGAATGCTCAACCAGTGAATAAAAACGATGAAATAACACTTTATCAAATTGGTCGGTACATCAGCTCCAATGAAGCTGCTTGGCGTATCTTTGGTTTCCCGATTCATGAACGGGATCCAGCAGTTGTTCAGTTAGCCGTCCATCTCGAAAACGGCCAGCGTGTATTTTTCACGAACGAGACAGCAATTGATCGTGCTGTAAATCCACCTAAAACTACACTCACTGAATTTTTCGAATTGTGTAATCGTGCGGATGATTTTGGTGCCTTTGCACGAACGTTACTCTATTCACAAGTACCATGCTATTTCACATGGGCTCAAACAAAAAAATGGATGCCCCGCAAGCAAGGCTCCCCAGTTGATGCATGTCCCAATTTATTTAAATCAAACGCTTTGGGGCGAGTATTTACAGTCAATCCAAAGCAAACTGAATGCTTTTATCTTCGATTGTTGTTGGTTAATGTTACTGGCCCACTGTCATTTCAAGATATACGGAAAGTGAATGGGCAACAGTATTCAACGTATAAAGATGCGTGCCTTGCACTCGGCTTGCTGGAAGACGACAACCAGTGGGAATGTATGTTTGCTGAAGCAGCATTGAATTGTACAGCAATACAAATTCGTCTACTATTCGCTATAGTGTTAACTACATGTTTTCCAGCTCGAGCACAGATATTGTGGGATAATCACAAAAATTCAATGACTGATGATATATTGCATCAACATCGTACACGATGCAACGATGTAACGATAACGTTCAGCGACGCTACGTACAATGAAGCATTGATTGCTATTGAAGATCTCTGCATTATAATTGCTAATTTATCACTCAGTCATTTCGGTATGAATTCGCCAGATCGAGCTGTATCTGATTTCATGAACACGGAAATGAATCGTGAAATGCAGTACAACACTGTAGAAATGGCGGCGATTGTTACTCGCAATGTCCCATTAATGAATGAGGAACAAAAAATCATTTACGACCGCATTATGCTCGCAGTTTCAGCAGGACAAGGTGGATTCTTCTTTTTGGATGCACCAGGTGGAACTGGAAAAACATTCCTTATTTCGCTAATTCTTGCTGAAATACGATCAAATAATGGCATCGCATTGGCCGTTGCATCGTCAGGCATTGCTGCAACTTTATTGGATGGAGGCAGAACAGCTCATTCAGTATTTAAGCTGCCATTAAATATTCAAAATAACGCTGACGGAGTGTGCAACATAAAAAAACAATCGTCCATGGCCACCGTGCTGAAACAATGTAAAATTATCATCTGGGATGAATGTACTATGGCGCACAAACATTCACTTGAGACGTTGAACAGGACGTTAAAAGATATCAAAAACAACGACAAACTATTTGGCGGCACTCTGTTAGTCCTTTCAGGTGATTTCAGGCAAACACTTCCCGTCATTCCACGTTCAACATACGCTGATGAGATTAATGCTTGCTTAAAATCATCTACACTGTGGCGTAATTTTGAAAAAGTACAGCTGAAAGTAAATATGCGCGTTCAAATGCTTCAAGATCCATCCGCTGAAACATTCTCAAAACAACTCCTAGATATCGGTGATGGAAAAGTAACTATAGATGAGACTGGATGCGTAAAATTACCGACAGATTTTTGCACAATCGTTGACTCGCAAGACACTCTCATTGAAAAAATATTTCCTGATGTACACACACAGTACTTAAATCATGAGTGGCTTGCAGAAAGAGCAATTTTAGCGGCAAAAAATGTAGACGTTGACAATTTGAATCTGAAGATACAACAGTTATTGCCAGGGAACTTGGAATCATATAAATCTATTGACACAGTTTGTGATGCGAGCGAAACTGTAAATTTTCCGACAGAGTTTTTGAACTCACTGGATTTGCCAGGTGTGCCACCGCATAATTTACAATTAAAGGTTGGATCTCCGATTATCATGCTTCGCAATTTGAACCCGCCACGGCTGTGCAACGGTACGCGATTGGTTATTCGAAAATTAATGAAGAACGTCATCGAAGCTAGCATTTTAAATGGAAAGTTCCGAGGTGAAAACCTATTAATACCACGGATTCCTATAATACCTACGGATGTGCCAATTCAATTAAAACGTGTTCAGTTTCCAATTCGATTGGCATTTGCCATGACCATCAATAAATCCCAAGGCCAAACGATGTCGGTTTGTGGCTTAGATTTAAGCACGCCTTTTTTTTCACACGGACAATTATACGTGGCATGCTCTCGAGTGGGTAAACCATCAACTTTGTTTGTGTTAGCTAAAGATGGGCTAACAAAAAATATTGTTCACGCTGTAGCATTAAGAGAGTGAGACTGATATTTTTGATAGTGTTGCCGTTCTTATCGAATAATGATACGTATATATATATATATATATATATGTTTTTTTTTTTTTTTTTTTTTTTTCTTTATTGTGAAAGGGGTTTTTTCAGTACTGAAAATGTCACCCCTATGATTGATTACAAATTAATTATATACAAAATTGTTAAATTAGCTTATTTTACTTATTGTCTACTCTTAAACTTAAACACAAAGAAATTAAATTATAAAGCCTTCTAGCTTCAATCGAAAGAGGAGAAGCAAGAATGCTATTATAGAACCCTATACTAAAACGAGAATCACCGAAAGTTTTATGTCGTTGAGTCTGCACACGACTACATTCTGCTAATATATGATAAGCATCTTCTACGACTCCGCACACAGTACAATTAGGTGATTCCAGTTTGCCCATCATAAAACCAAAGTTATTGAGAGGTACATGGCCAGATCTCAATCTTAAAGCTATTACAATCTCCTGTCTGTTCATCTTTGTATCATGGAACCAGAGGTAACAAGGCAAAGATGGTTGGATCACCTTATACCATATACCCTTGGTTAAAGATCTCTTATCAAAATATTCTGACCAAAATTCTTTGCAATAACTCCTTACTGAAGGAATGAGCTCAGAATACCATGGCAAACTATTTAAAAGAACCCCATCAGAACCAGCTTCGTAAGCTAAACGATCCACTACCTCATTACCGTGAAGTCCAATGTGAGACGGAATCCATTGGAATATAACAACTTTGTTAGCGGCAATAATTTTAAAAATAGTTGTAATTATAGAATAAGCCAATGGAAAACCTCGAAAAGCCGATGTACATTTAATCAAATGTAAAAGAGCTGTTTTAGAATCCGTAAAAATAACAAATCGGTCATAATCTAATGATTGTATATAATAAAGAGCTTCTGCAATGGCCAATAATTCCAAATGCATAATAGAAATTTTATAAGAAACTTTGAATTTACAATAAGTACCCGTTTGTGAATCAAAAAATGCTGCTCCATAAATGTTTTCATTTTTTGAACCATCCGTATAAATCGAGTAAAAATTACTATATTGATGGTTTATTAGTTTAAAGCAGATGTCCCTTAAGTTATGAACATTATAACAACGTTTAGGTTTAGACATAGGGCTCAAACATGGTTTAATAAACGATGATAAGTCCATATTGCTAACCCAAGTATCTAGGGAAAACATATCAAATTTATTAGTACAATTAATAGGTATATTATTAAAAGCGTTGTGTATTGTAACTAAGAGAGGTTTTTTTTTGTTTGTCCAGTAACTTCTTTCAGTAAGACTATTTAGTTTTTTAATAATTTTCATAATAGGAAATTTATTAGACTTCATTTTTAAATAAAATTTACCTGCTAGATACCGACGACGCACTGCTAAAGGACATAATTGAAGTTCAGACTCCATTACATGGCTCGGAGTACTTTTGATAAAACCACCAATCAAACGTAGATATATATTTTGTAATCGATCTAGTTTAATTAAATGTGAATCGGCACTGTTATCAAATAAGAAGCTAGCATAATCCATCCGGCTACGAACAAGAGATATAAAAAGTTGTCTTAATTGTAAGGGATGTATACCCCATCCAGGTCCTACTAAAACTTTAAAAATATTTGTAAATTTAACTATTTTATTACAAATTTCATTAACGTGCTTCTTCCAACGAAGGCCCCTATCTAACCACATGCCTAAATACCTTACGTTGTCTACTACTTCTAACGATAAACCTTTAAGCTAAACATTGATAATTTGTTGACGAAATCCTCTATTAAACAAACAAATTTTACTTTTTGATGGAGATATGTCTAAGCCTATATTTGTTAACATAATGTCAATTGAATTAAGAGCAGTCTGGATTTGGCATTGTCCTTCCTGAATTGATTTACATTGTACATATATAACAAAATCATCTGCATATTGAGAAATATGAACACTATTTTGTAATTTCATACATATCTTCGAGGTAATAATATTAAATAACAATGGAGAGAGCGGATCTCCTTGAGCTAAACCATTGCCTGTATAACGACAATAAAAACTGTTACCTACTTTAATTTTAAGTACTCTTTCATGAAGGAAATTCCATAAATATTTACAAATGAGGGACCCAACGAGAAGATTATCCAAAATCATTATCAATGAAACATTATTAACCTTATTATAAGCACTATCAATATCCAAAAAGCAACCCATAGTCGATTTACCCTCTGAAAATCCAGTCTGAATCACAGAAACTAGACAGCTCAGGCTTTCAAGAGATGATCTACCCTTGCGAAAACCAACCATGTATGAAGAAAATGTCTTATTTCTCTCTAAAAACCATTCTAATCTCCTACATAAAATGTTATGAAAAATTTTACAGACACAGGATATTAGTGATATAGTTCTAAGAGATGAAGGATCATTAGCGGTCCGCCCAGGTTTGGGTATGGGTATAATACAAATATCACGCCATTGGGATGGGACAAAACTCTGTGAAAAAAAATCGTTATATAATCTTAGCAGCACATCGGGCATGTTCTTTATCATCGAATATGATATATCATCACAGCCAGGAGATGTATCCTTCAGTTTAATACATATTTCAAGTTCCTGGATAGAGATCTCACATTCTAAGGCTGAATTATTTTTAAAAATAGTAGGAAACGGAGGAGATGTATAATCAGGGGTTAAAGAATTTAATAAGTTTTTAGAATTTTGTGGGTCAACATAGCATCTTTGAGAGCTATAACCTTTGATCCATTTCATTTTATACCACATGTCACCGGAGGTGGTTGATTCATCTACCGAAGAACAAAAATTATGCCAGCTTCCAATACTTGCTTGACGAATAAGTTTTTGAGAGGAGTGAATTCTTTGCTTAAGAATATCTAAATTTTGAGGAGTTGGATTTTTTCTAAATGTTGCCAAAGCCAATCGGCGACGAGCTACTGCAAGAGATAGAGAATTTGTCCAATATGTCTTAGGAGTAAATTTTGAAAACGGATTTTGATTTAACTTAAAAACTGGTATATACATTAGAGCTGCTTCGTTCTAAGTCTTAATGAACTCATTGTATGTATTTTGAAGGTAAATGGAATGACAAAAATTTTTGAATTTTTTTTCTAAGAACCTAGTATAAGAAGTCCAGTCAGCCTTGCGAAAGTTCCTTTTAACAATTGGAGGTAACTGGGAGGTACACACTGTTGTAGCTTTAATTATCAAATGATCACTTCCTAAATTTTCGTTCAAAACCGTCCAATTAAATTGAAGTGCTATGTCTAAAGACGCAAGTGAAATATCAGGGGAAGATTGTTGTAAGATGTTGTTCACTAATCGAATACGTGTATGCATACCGTTATTTAAAGTAATAAAATTACTATCTATTAGGGCATCATAAATTAAATTGCCTCTGTAGTCAGTTTTGTATGACCAATTGACGTGATGTGCGTTAAAATCGCCTAAAATTACAGTATTGGATGGGAATAATGAAAAAAGTTCGATCCAATCTTGATATGTTGTAATAATCCTTGATGGACAGTATAAGGAAATTATATATTTAATAGGTTCGCAGTTAAAAAGCTGAACACATACAAACTCGATGCCGTTATTATTTAAGTGCACAATTCTACATTGTGATTTAATAGATTTATGTACAAGGACAGCTACACCACCGTACGCGTCATCACGGTCAGAACGATAAATATCATAACAACCTACTTTTAATTTACAACCTGGTTCAAGCCAAGTTTCGTTAAGGGCAGCAATATGGACTTTTTCTTGACATAAAATTTCGGAAAAAGCAACTAACTTCGGTCTAATACTTTGGGTATTCCATTGCAAAAAATTAAGCTTAATTAAAGAGTTAGCCATCAGTACGAGTAACAAAGGTAAACACTTTTTTAATCCATGACCACTCTGAGATATAATTAACCGAAACTAACATTAACCATTCAAGACACAACTGAATCACAGAATTAATTTTCGATGAAACACTGGCATTCCGAAGAAATATAACCTCCTTCAAACGGGAACACAGTTCACTAAAAGGAGGGTGTGAATCCTTTTGATTCCCTTCATCCTCCATTCGACCCGGCTGGACGTTTTCATTTTCAATAAAGCTCCAATAATCCTCAAGTGGGCGACTTTTCTTCTTTGAAGTTTTAGATTCCGCTCTAAAAGACTGATAAGAAGATTCAGTGTGAACAGAATTAGTTTGTACCGCTTCAGCGTAAGATCTGCGAGGAATGTCTGAACTAAGTGTTTTATTTACAGAATTATTCTTAAGCGATGGGAACTGATCTCTGTTGTTAATAGACGGCTGTTGTTGAGGTTGACTAGTGTTTTCTGACGCATTATAATATTCCAAAGCCTTTCTATATGTATAATTCATTTCAGACATTATCTCTCTAATCTTCCTTTCCTTTTTATATATTGGACACGATTTACTTAAAGATAAATGATCACCGCCACAATTCACACAAGAAAATGTCTCAGTATCACAATTTTCATGATGTCCCCCACACTTAGGGCAGATGATAGATTTTCCAGGACACATTTTGCGAATATGACCAAATTTCCAACACAGAGAGCATTGTGAGACTTGATGTATATAACCTAGAACTTTGATATTGATGTCACACACGCGAACAAATGACGGTAAATTATTACCACTAAAACAAAGCCTTATTGTTTCGCTGGGACACCAACCTCCTCCATCTCTGTTACGACGATTTAAACGAATTAATGATAACAATTTTGCAGGGGGGGGAAATGATAGATTTTCAAGGATTTCATTATCTGAGAGGTCAAGGTCGACATTTTTAATAATACCATAACAAGCAGATACTTCCTTGGCTTTCTGGAACCTCCATCCTTTCTGTATAAGATTTTCACATTGGAAAAGTTTCTTGGAGTCGGACTCATTCTCGAATTCTAATCGGATTTTAAATGGGCTTATATATTTAATGTGGCAAATATTTAATATACAATTTTCTGTAAGAAGGCGTGCTAAGGCAAATTGTTTAGGAAGACGGTCCTTTGAAGAAATGTAAACCTCAATTTTTTCGGTTTCTGAAGAATTTAAACTACTACATTTAATCTTCTTTTTTAATTTAACCTCTGACCAACCCTCGTCTACTTCACTACTACTACGTTCAAGATGTCTTTTCTCCACTCTTCTCAACTCCTCCTCATTTTCACTACAAATATCTTCGGCATCCATATCAATATTATTCAAAGGGCGACGTACAATCTTTTGAAGCAACGGTGATCGACATTCCAATAACTCATTAGTATTGTCATCAGCCATTGTAAAAACAGCCGTGCAACCGCGTAATACGGTGCACGACTAAATTGCGTAATATCGCGTAAACAAATGTAATTGAATATAAAAACCGGTTCTGCGTTAACACAAACACGACCTCGCAAGCGAATGCCGCCACGGAACTGATATATATGTTACAGAAATAAATTATAATGAATTATTAATAAATATAGTGCTTGGCGTTTGTTATTTCTATATTCCCTTATCGTTCACAGCATTACACACCTATTTCGTGCATATACCACATCCTTACACACTTAAAATAGGTTAGTTATTTTCTGTCGGCACTAGAAAGTATATAGAAATTATTTATATGGCAAAACAACGTTTGCCGGGTCAGCTAGTATATATATAATATAATATAAAATTATAATACTTGCCAGTGCCCAGTTGCCAGTTGCTACTTGCTAGTTGCTACTGTCGGCTGTCAAACATCAAGACATTAGACACCATAATTTAGTGTATTTTTGTTTTCAATCGAGACGCAATAAATTATTTATTAATTTGATACTGATATTTAATACTATATTCATGAACAGAAGGTATGTAGAGTGTGCAACAATAGGATTTTTTAGATTGTTCTTATGTCCATGTAAATCGCTACGTATATATATATATTTTTTGTCTTAAAATTACTTCCTACTTAATTATTATATTAAAATACAACTAAAAAAAAACAAAAAACTATTTTTTATATCTTAATTTAACCTTTCTTTTAAAAATACTTTAGAAATATTTAATGAGAACAGATCATATTTTTTTGTTATTCTACTATCCTTAAGCAACTAACATACAATTACAATATTTGCTTGTTATGTTACAGATGCCCTCGTCAAATATGTCAGTAACATTATCTGGTTCAAGCTTAGGAAGTCGGCATCATGACTTTAATTTATTAGTAGATAGAGCATCTCAAAATAGCTCATTGAAAGATTTCGAATCATGGCCAGAAATATCTCCTATTGATCTCATATTCAAGATTGATGTTGCCTCCAAGCACAGAAATATTGATTACATTCTACAAAATCTTAAAAACTCTGATATGCTTTATGTGAGCAGATCACTGAAATGTCTGTGGCTTCTAGAACCTCAATATTGTAGTATCATAAATCCAGATTATCTTGAAAATTCAATTTATCCAGATATGATTCAACCAGCTGTACTTAAAATGAAACATTGGTTGGAACTAAATTTAAAAGAAAATGCAAGATGTAAAGAATTCTATCAGTATTATAAAAGTGATTTCTCTGCATCTATAAAGTTTTTATGGCATTGTTCCAGTGAATTTATTTTAAGAGAATTGCCAAATATAATTGAAAAAATCTCATATAAACAACTAAATTTGCTTTTACAAATATGTCCTCAAGCAGGCAAAGTGTACTTTGATATATTACCAAATATACCTGCAGCATTATCTAATTATTTAAAAGATGAATACAATTACTTCATTTGTATAAAGCATCTTTTAAAGTGGGACGGTGAACTATTTTTGGACATTGTTGAAAAATATTTTAATATCAGCAAATTTAACTTATTTGGTCCATCACTTACAAAACAGATCATGAAGAAATATAAAAACAGGATTATAGTTAAATGTGAATTGTATGTATCATCAGTTCTTCATGTTAATACTTTAGCAATACATTTAACAGACAAAGAAGCCAAGCAGATTGTATTGAGACTAGCTCAGGCTGAATATCTTAAGCATTGGTTTTCTTATCAAAAAATTGAACCATTGATTAAACGATTGAAGGTAAAAGATAGGTCAGAGTTTAAAAAACAGATATTTAACGATAAATCCGTGTCCGGCAAAATTCAAGAATGGCCTTACCCATTGCCATCTCCTCTGCAGTTAGAAGACGAAAAAGATAACGTAATTTTCGATGACATATCAGATGAACCATATTTTTATAGCACAGTTGATAACTTTGATTTTAGATGTCGTATCACAAAGAGGAAATGTGCTAAGTATCAGAGCTACATGCAGTATTGTCCTGTGAATGTTGGACAATCGCCGCTAGATATTTTGTTTAACCGCTATCGTGTAATAGGATTCGAGCGAACCTTCTACGAGCTTAGTAAGAACTTAAGAAGCGAAAGTGATCATCAAGGGAGACTCAATATAATGTTAGTTCTTGTAAGTAAAACTGGTGGCGTTCCAGAACTTGTAGAAAAACTACTAAAACTACTAGTAGAAAGATATAAAAATGAGCCAGCAACGCTTCGAGCCGCCGTCCTAAGGTCACTTATGAAACGATGCTTTGCATGGCGCTTGGCCGAAAATATTTGGGGTCTTATATTAGAATTTGGTCGAGATGTAGGTCTCGACGGATTGAATACAACGCCTCTTTGTCGCGAAGGTCTGCATGCCGTTATCATAAGGCATCTATTAGACGAAAGCCCGATATCATCAACTTTAGTGTCAGGTTATATGCGTGAATATTCAGATCTCTCAGAATATAAGCTAAGTGCAGCAGAAAGGAAGATCATCGCTCACCGTTTGCCGATACTAATATTACCGCTAAACCCAAGCGCCTTTTTAGACTGTCTGGCAGAATATAAGATAGGCATTGAAGCTTTTCCTGAATCGAAAACAGTTCTTTTTAAAGCAGCAAAGGAAGATCCAGTTTTGTTACAAAGAATGTACAATTCAAAAATATTACGCCGTGAACTGTTTCATGAAACTTTTTGTCTAATGCAGTCAGATGAAGCTTACCTGAACGTATTACGTCACAATGTAGCTCCCCTTGAGAATGGTCAAAAGTTTGCACATTTAGTAACCGAGAAACGACCAACACATAATCGGTTTCTTAGATCTTTGAACTTGTACTTCAGTGAAGCTAATGGCTTAGCTGAAAAACATCGAAAGGCCTTGGAAGAAGCCCTTGAACGGCATCCGCAACCTTGGCTCGCAAGACCGTTATGTATTCTCATGACGGATCAGCAACTGCTTTTACATCTCTCTACCTTGGAATTACAAGATCGCCCCTTAACATTAGACCAATTTCAGTCTTTACATGCTTTCAGAGCAAATGCACACACAACTAAACCATCATTAGACATTGACTCCGTTGCGTGGAAATGGATCGGAGCGAAGGCAATCTCCAATAAGGTAATGATATGTAGATTGAAGGAACGCGAAAATTACTTTAAAAAATTGTTACATTCGAGCTCCACTGCTAGAATTTCATTGAGATTATCGTCCAACACGCCTGCTGCTGTGGACACTTTTGTAGCAGTTTGCTCTTTAAGACCCTCGGCAGCTTTGAAAGTCGCCTTAAAGTTCTATCTTACAAAAACTGAAGTAGATCCTGTAATATGGAATGCATTAAAGGTAGTAATCCAAAATAAATGTACATCTAAGGATAAATTGCTAGAAAAATTAAGTAACCTAGATAGTGTACCGGTAAATATAGAAGCCGACTACTGGGTTTTTATATACAATACTTTAATAACCTTTAACAAAAACGAGGCATTGCCTATATTGTGTCGTTTGGATAATATGTTGCATAAAGTGGATCCCATTTTTTGCACTGAAATAATAAAGGAATATATTAAAAATATAAACGTGTTAGAACTTACACGAAATAACGATAGATCAAAAAAATTGTACGTTCGAATAATCGCAAAATATTT
Organism: Napeogenes sylphis; assembly: GCA_959347405.1. Taxonomy (NCBI): domain Eukaryota; kingdom Metazoa; phylum Arthropoda; class Insecta; order Lepidoptera; family Nymphalidae; genus Napeogenes; species Napeogenes sylphis. The sequence continues at coordinate 34,095,299 of OY365783.1, read as the reverse complement.
GCTTTTGTATCCCGATGATACTGAAAATATATGTGCCAGTTTCTTTAACGCTTTTAAAGTTCCATGTAATGAAATTGAAGATAAATCTGAAGTTCTCGACTATATGAACGACTTTATATTTGCTCTAAAATATTCAAAAGTGTTTCTGGATCAAGATTATTCATCTTTAATAAAAGTTTTTGACGGAATTCTCAAGCATTTGCAGGATATTTTTCCTGTGGAGCAATTTTTTGGTATGTACGTGGATATTCATTTAACTATGCTTTATTTAAAATCAATTAAACAAGCAATGAAAAAGTGCAAAGATGTTTTGGAAGATTCTAAGAACCTGAAGGTTGTTGAACTCGTCGGCCGCTTATTTGGAAAATATATCGGATATGAAATCAAGGAAGTTGTTGCTCGTTATTTTTCTTCTTTAATTGACCTATACAAAATTAGATTAAATCAATATTTGGAGCAATATTTCCAATTTAATAAAGGACGATCGTATTTAGTAACTTTCGTTATAAAAGGACTCATAGATGTTGGCACAATTGAGTCCCTTATTTTAGCTGAACATTTGACCGAAAAGGAGCACAGATATCATATCGCGGATCCGCATAGAGAAGAAATTATTAAAGCATTAAAAGAATCCGAGAATGATGTGAAATTTTTTTTTTACGCCGATTTATTGTAATGTACTAAAAATATTGCTTCACAGTTGTTTGTAGATTAGATTAACAAACGAAGAATTTGTTTTCTATGTTTATTTATAACAAAAATATATTTCGTTAAATCACAAAAATAATATTACGGATATTGAAAACGCTTTGCGATAGGCTGACAGTTTTGTGAGGACACTTGTAATTATACAACTAAGTTCCTAAAAAGTATTTAAAATGTGACGTGTTATGTTGAAACATGGTTATCATACTGGGTTATTTGTAATTAGTTGACCACCTCTTGTAGGCAGCCTCTCTACATCAATCCCAACAAAATTCGTTCTACGACTTTTTAAAATGAATAGTTTTAAAAATTTAAGTTTTCCCATACAAAATTGATTTGTTGCCTCTGAACTGACATTAACTCTGAGCGTAGGTATGGCACTGGGTAGTTGACCTTCTTACAAAATACAGAGTAATAAGTAAAAGGGGGAGCAAAAATGTTTTTGTTTCGTTCTTTTGTGCTGTTTTTCAAGATTTGTATAGGTCCGAGAACAAATGTTGTCAGTATTGATATAGAGAGGCTGCCTGCAAGAGGTCGCCAATTAATTGCAAATAACTCGGTATAACGCCTCATTCAAATGAATCATTCATATTAAACGGGTGCAAGAGGTGATATCATATGAAAGTGTTTAAAAAATGATTTCATTATATTCATAAATCTCTCAAGGTTTCTACAAGATTTTTTAAGTGAAAATAATCAGCTATATTAAATACAGGGAATTAGACATATTGATTGAATTATATAATTTATAAATTATAAAAAGTATACTGATAGCTGAATTTTTATACCGCTTCCCCCATACAACAAACATTATTTTTTGCTTTTTTATATGTAATGGTACAGAACCCTAGTGCCAAGCCCGACGGGCACTTCGCCGATTCTTTATTTATGTTAACAGCAAAAGTATTCCACATCTTATTTCAATCAGTATAATATGCTACTGGTTAATTCAATATATTTAATGTCACTTTATGCTATGAATTACAACGGGTCTAGCCAAGTTGCCTTTCTGCAATAGTTATCGCCTTAGAAAAGTTGGAAAATGTATGGGCAATAGATATCGCTATCGTTTTGGCAATAAAATAATAGAAAAGTGTTAGCCATGTCTCATTTTTGACAGACGCTAACGAAATGATATCTATTTTATTGGTAATTTTTGTATGGCTAGACGCAAAGCGCTTTGTTAAATTGATATCGCTAACTCGATAACAATTATAGAAATCGCTTCGATTGTCAATGTATGTAATATGTCATCATTTATGATAGAAATATGTATACATACTATAAAGTAACATATTTTAACTTCTAAGAATCTCACTATGCTAATGTTCCCACGTTTAATAATACTTTTTAAGATTTAGCTTGGCTTAGGTTAAGCTTTTTTTATCGCGTTGTTGTTTTCGTCCGATAATAATTTCGCACATTAGAATGTTATTCTAGTCCTCAAATGTAAAAATTGTACCTAATTTTGTTAAAATATTTATTTATACATATGAAGTTTGTTGTTTCTTTTTAATTGTCTTACTTTAATATTTTGTTTCGTTAGTTTTATATAATCAAGGTTTTTTATAACTTTTAGTTTATTGTACAAAAGCGTGACACTTGTATACCTAAAAAAGTTATTAAATTTGTGTTATTGTTTTTTTTCGCGCTTTTGTAATCTTTATGTTGGTTTTAAAATACAAAAAAATAATTGTGCTCAAAAAGATTATTTGATTTTATTTATCTTTAAAATGTTCGGGGAAGTTTTTCAAAAGTAATTATTTCTTCTGTTTTATTTATGCGGTAAAAAACATTAAGTAGGTATATTATTTTTATTCTTTTTAGAGGTCTTTTTGTATAGGGGGTTTTTTAAATTTTTAATTTAATTATTGATTTCTTCCTTTATTTAGCGGTCGGTAGAAGTACATAACAATATTATTTTTATCCTTATTACAGTTCTTTTTGTATAATTTTTTTTTATGCTTTTTAAAGTTTTTGGTTATTTGTTTCTTTATTGTACTGAATTAACCTACGAACACAGGAATTTTCACTTGTTTAGGTAGCTTAATATAATAGTAATAAGCATAATAAGCATAATAATAATAATAAGTATAACTTGTTTTTGTAACAAATAATAATTCTTCAGTCTTCGTTTCAATATCATGACGGAAGGAATACATGTGTTATGGGCTAGGTAGAGAGTTCCATAACATCGCTGCTTGTACAAGGAAAAGATTTTGAATAAAAGTTAGTTTCATAAGTAGGAATATCAAAAGTTTTGTTAAGACACAGGCACCGTTTAGCACTACAGGGTACTGAGAGTTGGAAACATACATACAAATAAGGGAGGGCTAAACTAGAGAAAAGGTTATACAACGTGGGGAGATAAAAAGATAAGTACACGTCGGTGTAGTCGAGGAGCAACAAAAGATATTGAGCTAGCAGGGTTTTAGTACGCAAGGTTAAGAAATTTTGCAAATCTTTAAGGAAGTGAACTGACATATGAATGCGCTTGCAAAACATTCTCATCGGTCCCGACCATAGAATTTCACAAACGCTGTGACACCGACCCAGATAAATATTTATCAAACGATAATCCCAGAATTTTAACTTCATTGGAAAAGTAATAATAATAATATTATAATTGCCTGTGATTTTTTTCACAAAGTGAAAGTCGTTTCATATAATTTGAAATTACTTAAAATATTGATTCTAGATCAATCAAAAAAGAAGACAAATTTGTGCAACATTTTATTATAAATATAACTTACATAGTTTAAATTAACAATAATACATAGTGAGTGTTGGAGTCCCCTACTATTAGCGACTGCTACTTTTCCTTGTTTAGAGCTTCGATGAATTCTTCTAGCTTTTCTTGTACTTGTCTTACGCGTTCTGTGAAGGTGTAATGAAGGTATTTCATATAATAATATATCTATGGCAGCTATGTAATATGTATTCAGTTAAAAAAAATAATTTACAGCCCAGTTTTAATGTTTTCCCGCGAAAATAAAAGCGATTTCTAGAGTAAAATGCATTCTTCGTTTTGCCGAAGCTATAAGTAACGATCGCATGAACTTTCTTCAAAATCTGACTAGTAGCGTTTGCAAAACCGCGAATAAACTAACAAACAAGAAATAACAACTCGTTTTGATGTTTGTTCCCGTTCTTATTATATCGTACTTATTTAGAAGAAATAACGTACGGAGATCGCCACGTGAGAATGATACATATTATGTGTAAAAATACGAAAAAGAAATTCTCACTAAGTTCTTCCGCGAGGTCCACTCTTCTACCGGATAGTAACTTCTTTTTTAAGTCTGGGTCGGCCGCCATCTACAAAGTAACATAGAGAGATAAGTACACATCATCCGCGAGCGCGCAGGAGAGCGTCCAGGCGTACCTCGTCCAGCACCTCCCGCAGGTCCCGGTCCAGGCGCGCGGCCTCCCTGTTGGCTATCTGCTGGCGCAGCGCGTTGGCGGTGGTGCGCAGCGCGGCCTGCACGCGCCAGAACATCACCACCTCGCAGCACTCCTTCTGCGAGGATCAATAGCATGAGGCATCTCGTGCACGAATCGAGAGCTCGACTCTTTAAACGTGCTGACGGATATCAGAAAGTATTTTTACACTAGAAGGCGCATGGAGTATTTTTGTTACAAAATTTATAGGTATACGCGACATTAAAATACGACTCGTCGGAAAGTAATTATTAATAAAACATATAATAGCGAAATCGTGGGACAGCTGAACAAGTACATTCATATAAATCGTTTCGGTTTAACGAGTCACTTGCTCCTTACTTTTTTTTTCTTTTATTGAATAAATGACTCATTTATAGGATTGTTGTTATTTTTAAATATATCGGGATTTTTATATATAGATATTTTTAAATAAATCATTATCGGGGTTTGATATTTGAAAATATATATCGATATCTCGATATATCGACTTCATTTAAAATAATTGTTGTAAGTCATCTAAAAAATAATTGTCTAGACATGCAATATGTTTTTTATTTTTTAAGTGGGATGCTAACTCAGTTGTATTTCCGCTGCTTTTATGTGTTTTCCCTTATAAGTTAGATGAAACACTTCTTGTATCAACTTTTTTAAAATACATACCATACTTACATGCTAACTTTTAAATTATCGCGTTTCATTATACATAATTATTTAAAAAATCGGGAAAAACAGACTGACTCGGCCTGTAACCACGGCCGGTGCTACCTGGTCAAAACGTCAGGCAAATAAAAGGTATGTGATACCTATTTCAGACGCATTAATTCCCGATTTTTAAATAATAATACATACCATACATACATACATACCATAGAATTTTAGAAATTATTGAAGAACATATATTTTGGCACTGAACTATTTCTATGATATTAGATATTTAATAATTTAATGTGAATAAATTAGCTTTTACTGCTACAATAAAATTATAATTTTTATAACCTCTTTTCCACTTCTCTCAATGTTAACTGTGATATCAATATAATTTGTTTCGCATTTAACGTAACAAAGACGATATTACCCACTCCTATAAAGTATATAATAAGCGTGATATTTCAAAAAGTCATTAAAAGTTCTGCTATTCATCGATAGATGGCAAAACTAAAAAGTATCACCGCTGTGCCGGTCGAAGTGGGGGGTGATGGGTTATTTTCGTTACGGAATTTCTGGATTCGGTCTCCACGCTCAAGAATACACGCGATAGAAGATATGCAATAGCTTAAAAGGACATGATAAATATTAAATATATACAATTATATAAAAAATATTATAAATTAATAAAACAATACGGAGTGCGGGCACACCATAAAAATAACAGCAGAACATTATCCGAACGAAATAAAACAATATAATTTCTTCTAATAGTCAGTCCGTCAATGGTCGGTATGTTCGTCACCTCGGCTCCATTCTGCTGCGTGTAGAGATAGAAGCTCTTCTTGCAGTCGCCGGCCCGGCACTGCGCTCCGGACAGGAAGTTACTGCAACGGGAGCAGCGGTTAAGAAATAATATTCAAATCAAGCGAGGATCGAGCGACGCAACGAGGTCCGACTCACTTGAGGTAGACGGGCTTCCAGGTCTCCCTGATGTACTCGTTGTCGACCTCCACACCCTTCCGTCGGAGGTTGTCTCGCACCGCCACGACCTGCAACCGAACGGATCGTCAAGCGACACCGACTTCGCCTCGAAGTGGAGAGAGGGACGGAACGACGGAGGGCGTCCCACCGACCTCGTCGTAGGCGAGCGCGGGTCTGTCGCATCCCAGCCGCTCCAGCTCCCCGCGCACCTCCGCCCGCCGCCGCTGCTCCTCGCTGCTCGACGACCAGCGCAGCCAGCGCTCGCGGAACCCGGGGCCTGCGCAGACACAGCGCCGTCAGAGCCATGCGTGCTCGCAAGCGTGCGTGCATGCGTGCGGGCGAGTGACGTCACTCACCGGTCAGGTCCCTGAGCTGTCGCTGCAGGTCGGCGCGTCGCTCCCCCAGCGCGTCGTCCATGAGCGCGACGGCGGCGTCCCACTCGGCGCGCGAGCGCACGCAGCGGTCCTGCAGCGCGTTGACCTGCAGCACGCGCAGCACCTGCGCCGAAGCGACCATTATATGAAAGTCTTAATGCTAGGTTGAAATGTCGAGGCACAACTAGTGACAGTCGTCCGACGTTCGCTTATTATATATCAGTTGTAACCGTTTTCGCTCGAGATCGGCGTCCGCGGTGATAGGTTGCACATTACTTTTTATCGTATAGGAGAGTATGTAATGTATTAATTTGAAAAAGTAAAAAAAAGGAACAAGTTGACACAGCAGTTGCACTCCTCCTCATATAAAGTGCACCTCACTAATATAAGGGGTTTGCACTCAAATCTTTTAGCTGTCCACCACCACCTGGAGACAGAGCAGCCGCACTTGCTCTTTTTGACGGAGACGCAGATACAATGTCCTTTGAGCGCTACATACTTGGATTAACCCGGTTACTCGTTAGAGCACAACTTTCGCTCACGGGCCGGAGTCAGTGTGTACGCGCGGAACGACCTCTGTATTCAGCGTATCCGTCACCTTGAAGACCCCACTTTTTCTTCCTTATGGGTTTTAGTGGACACAGGAAACGAAAAAAAATCTGTATTCCTGTGTCTACCATTTGCACAGCGGTGACCAGGAGACAACTCGTTTATTTGAGTATCTCAATGAGGCTGCAAATATGACTCTGTATCAGTACCCTTAGGCGCAGCTCGTCTTTCTGGGCGACTTTAATGCTTGTCATCAGGAACGAACGGACGCGGAACTTTGCGTTGTCCTTGGACCTCTTTCAGCTGGTGAAGCAAGCGACAAGGGAACCAGATGTGGTAGGCCATACAGTTAATTCCCTGGACCTTCTGCTGACAGCTGATCCGGACTGGTTTCGTGTAGAAGTCACCTCCCTCTTGGGAACCTCCGATCACTGTCTGGTGAAATCTGTGTTTACATATTCCCCACTACCTTTCGAACCTCATGGTGTTAGGCGAATATGGAAATACAAGTCAGCAGATTGGGATGAGATGCGACACTTTTTTGCGTCTTATCCTTGGCGGCAGGTCTGCTTGTCTTCTTTGGATCCGTCGAGTTGCGCGGATGCTATAACCGATGCGGTGCACCAGGCAATGGAGTATTTTATTCCTTTTGCTGACGTACCCATCGGTGGTAAAGCTCGCCCATGGTTTAATGCCGAATGTGGCCATGCTCAAGACCGCAAACATTCGGCATATCTCATTTGGGCTGATTCTCGAACCCGGAAAACTCCGGATGTAAGTTCGAAGAAGAGAGCCTTTAACCAAGCTGACAAGTCCTACAAAGAGGCTTTGCGGAAGGCTCGTCTCGATCGAATCGCTAAGAATGGCGTAGAGCTCTCTGTCAGACCAACTGGCAGCGAGCTTTCTGGTCTCTTGCGAAAGAGATCGAGCCGAATTTCTGCCAACCCTCACTGCCTGCTCTGCTGATGCTGGATGGATCCCTGGCCCACACAGCAACAGAGAAAGCAAATACATTTGCTTTCTTCTTTCTTTCTGCTTTGCTTCTCTGTTTGCTGATAATTCGCATCTAGACACTGGCAATGCTTCTCCAGCACATCACTAACAAAGAGGAACATTGTGTCGTTTAGATGTGAATAAAGCCAGTGGTCCTGATGGTATACCAGCCATTCTGCTTAAGACATGCGCAGCTGAATTGTCTTCTGTACTGACACGTCTGTATCGTCTCTCTTTCATGACTGGAACAGTGCCGAAATCCTGGAAGCTTGCTAATGTGCAACCCGTGCCCAAAAATATCTCCTGGTCTGATCAGCTGGGTAACGAACTTTTTGAGCCAGAGATCTCTCCGAGTAGTTGTCGATGGGTGTTCCTCGGAACCCTTGACAGTAAATGCCGGAGTGCCTCAGGGGTCCGTTCTTTCTGCAACTCTTTTTCTGCTGCACATTAATGATCTGTTGAAGCCCGAAATCTATGGATATGCAGACGACAGCACAGTTGTAGAAAGATATCTGCCGAGTACTCGGGCTAGTCGAGATCAAGTACAGTCTGAAAAAGAAGCCATGGTGCAACGTTTGAATGACAAACTTCAGGCAGTCTCCGCATGGAGCAATGCCAATCTTGTCAAGTTCAACGCCACCAAAACGCAGACGTGTCTGTTCACCGCCAAAAAGAGCTTTTTCACTTTGGCTCCTATTTTCCAGAATGTATCCTTGGAATACAGTGACCGGCTTCAGTTGTTAGGCTTAGAGATTTCCTCGAACCTCAACTTTGGCCGGTTCATTGAGTCCAGAGCAAGAGCAGCAGCAGCAAAGCTTGCCGTTCTTGCGAAGGTTCGGCAGTACTTTACACCGGGACAGCTTCTTGTTTTATACAAAGCACAGATACGGTCGTGTGTAGAGTACTGTGGTCATATTTGCTGGTGCTGCAAAGTCTCATCTTGCGGTTCTAGACTCAATTGAGAGGCAGGCAAAGAGGCTTATAGGCGATCCCGAATTGGTCGAAGCCGACCTCCAAAGCCTTGAATACAGGCGTAGAATTGCTAGCCTCTCAGTATTCTATAGGATACATTTTGGTGAGTGTGCGCAGGAATTACACGACTTAATTCCCCCGTCCCCCTTCCATCACCGGACGTCCCGACGCACGGCAGGTATCCATCCTTTTGTTGTGGACATTCCACCTGTCCGAACGAAGCGCTTTGCTTCCTCATTTTTAGTGCGTACTGCGTCGGTATTTCCGGCCAAATATAATGTGGGTGTCTTCAAGAGAAGAGTGAATAGGTTTGTAGGGCAATGCGCCTTACCATCTAAGACTACATTTCACTTACCATCAGGTAGAATGTAGTCAAGCATTGCCCTAGATCATATAAAAAAAAAAATGTGCAATGATTGATGTACAGAGATAGCTTAATCGAAATTTAAAACATAAATTGGGACTGATCTCTAAATAATTTGAGTAGTTAATGTTTGGTAAAAAAAATATATTTATATATTCTATTTACTTAATAAATAATTACAAAATAAACTGAGATCCTATTACATGATCACAATTAACCTGCGATGAAAAGGAGCACAAGAAAGTAAATAACAGAAAACAAAAAGTGAAAGCTATGAAGCTGACCCCTCTATGCCCTCATAGACCCTTTCCAAGAAATTGACCTTAAGGAGATTGTTTTGCAACAAAAAATATACTAAGACCGATCGGTATAGGAATGCGTTATACTTTTTTTGTCCAATATCAAATCGATTTATCGATATCTGATTTCGAAACTATATATTTTTGAATAGCAACCACATCTCCATTCAAAATCAGATATCATATTATATCATTACAATTTTTAAGCATTTCGTTATGTCAAGTAATAAGATAAAGGAATGAAAGAAAAAATAATTAATATTAATAATAACTTGAATGTTGAATTTTTATAAGCTAAATCTTTATCTGTATCGATTTATGATTCGTATCACTGATCTAGAGATGTACAGCAGCGAAATGATCAATGTACAGCGATCTTGATCAATGTACAGCCATCTTGATCAATGTACAGCGATCTTGATCAATGTACAGCGATCTTGATCAATGTACAGCGATCTTGATCAATGTACAGCGATCTTGATCAATGTACAGCGATCTTGATCAATGTACAGCGATCTTGATCAATGTACAGCGATCTTGATCAATGTACAGCGATCTTGATCAATGTACAGCGATCTTGATCAATGTACAGCGGCGAAATGATCAATGTACAGCGATCTTGATCAATGTACAGCGATCTTGATCAATGTACAGCGATCTTGATCAATGTACAGCGATCTTGATCAATGTACAGCGATCTTGATCAATGTACAGCGATCTTGATCAATGTACAGCGATCTTGATCAATGTACAGCGATCTTGATCAATGTACAGCGGCGAAATGATCAATGTACAGCGATCTTGATCAATGTACAGCGATCTTGATCAATGTACAGCGATCTTGATCAATGTACAGCGATCTTGATCAATGTACAGCGATCTTGATCAATGTACAGCGATCTTTATCAATGTACAGCGGCGAAATGCAATCGGAACAATGGCTAATTTTATTAATAACAAGCCTATCCAAGAATACTCCCATTCGCATAAATTTCCACAACTTGGACTTCTTAAAATTCCTTCACTTACATAAGCCTAATTCCCACTACACCCACTCCGATACGTCCTCAGTAATTTACGTGCAGATGATGTTAACTTGACACCCGTGGCCGACATCGAGCACCCAATACTCACGTCCTGCGCTCGTTCCTCCCACTGGTGCCTGCTGAGTGCTTCCTCCACGGCGGCTCTCTTGACGGGCTCGTATATAGCATCCGTGTCACTGGATCGGGCGAGTAGTTGTAGGAACTCGTCTCTCAGCGCGTCTCGCCCGGCCTGTATCGACTGTCTCGCCAGCTCGCTCTCCGCCCACTCACGGAGCTTTATGTCCACCGATGTGTTGAATTTGTCTACAATATGGTTTTCAGTTTAATCCAGTTGTAACTTCGACAAAATGATGATACTGCCGGCTACGGCCTGCAGCCCGATGTGAAGTGGAAAAAGTTTATACATAGTAATTTAAGCGAATGGATGAAAATTATACATGTAGTGCTATCGTAACTTAAATGCAAAAAATAATTACTATCACCATAACTATAAAGATAACTACTAAACGTTTACAACAATCTATTCAATCTAATCGACAGTTGAAATCTAGTCTGAATGTGGCGAACGAGAGTCCAATCAATTGACAAAAACAAGGTACAGATAACATGATAGCTATTTACGAAACAATAAAGCTCACTAAAATCAAAGTCGGAGGGATCGACCCACACGGTCGCGCTCCCATCAGCGTCGGAATGCTTATATTTAATCCGGTGCGGGACGGGCCGGCCTGGGAGGTAGGTTTTATTGTAACGGATGGACTATAACAGCACGTGTGCATGCGTGTGTGTGCGTGTACGGGAGCGGGTCACTGACCGACGTCTGCGTGCGCGGCGGCGGCGGCAGGCAGGTAGATGTCGTCCAGCACCTTGCCGTGCGCGGTCGCCCAGAGCGCGGCGGCGAGGCGCTGTTCCCAGGCGGCGGGCGGCACGGCGGACAGCTCGGCCGACTGGTCCAGCAGCTCGGCGCGCGCGCGCTCGAACAGTTCGTCGCGGTCCAACTCGCGCTGGCGGGGGAAGGTGTTCTTCCACTCGGTCTCCAAGTTGAAGCGCATAGCCTTGAAGGCGTCGGCCTGCTGCTCCACCGTGTCCCGCACCATGCGCCAGAAGCAGTCCGCGACGCCCAGGGACAGGTTGCGCGTCGTCACCTGCGCCGCCGCCACGAGGCCCTCCCTGGGGAGGACGGACCGGGATCGTCTCGAGTCGGTTTCGATCGAGATTCGTCACGAAGTCGTTTGTCGAACGAGACTCACTTGAACAGCTTGGACGATCTGAAGAACCTCTCCTCGTACTCTCGAATGCTCTGTATCGAGTCATCCTTCCTGCTTCTGCCCGTAACCACCGCGTAGTACCCTAGCGCCTTCATCGGAAACAGCTTCCCCTCCAGGATGCGACGGATCTATCGACGATAGATGTATTCTGAGGTTGTAATTTGTGAAGTAGAAGAGTACGCGTGTCCGGTGTCGCGACTCACTCTGTTGGGGTTTGCGAGGTTCTCCTCTGCCAGGTCCACCTTGGTGAGCACGAAGATAGTCCTCTTGCCCGATGGGTCACACGAGGCCACCAGGTCCGTCACGTTGCTGCGTTCTGCGTCCACCGACCCGTCCTGGGTACAATATACTCCATCAGACGCCGCATTGGGCTCGGGGAACCGACACAGACACAAAGGAACAAAAACACGTCGTTAAAAAAAACATGAATGTATCACCTGTATACAGAGGATGATGGCGTTGGGGTTGTCCATGTACTGTTTCGTCATTTGCTTGATCGCCTCTCTAGTATCCGACGCCATGTCCACCGTTTGAGTCTTGAATATAATTAAATAACAAAATTTAATAAAACTGAATATTAATCATTAGCAGATAATAAGCAGCATAATAACGTTTCGTACGCCTTCTTCTCTATTTTAAAATCGATAAGCGTTTATTGGCGAAAAATATGTAATAACTTTTTTAAGCATAATTATAAACGGTAGTGTGTGTATGTGTGTGTGTTTATGTACTGACGGAGATGACTCCCGGCAGATCCACGAGCACCATGCGCTGCAGGCCGGGCCCGCGCACCGACATGGCGATGACGTCACTGGACACGGTGCGTCCGCCGCGGACGCTGTTGCGCATGCGCATCTCCACCTCTCTGCATACAAGGCCATTTAAAATACGCACGCACACTCTGCATATAACTACAATCCAGAATACATGTTTAATTATTTATATATTAAAAGTTTATTAATAAAAATAGGCAAAATTCAACAGTCAACCCGGAAAAATCAACAAAATCATTGCGTGTAATTATCTTAAATTAATAATATAAATGTAGACTAAACTAACAAATACTAAATAATTAAAACGATTTACCAAGTAATAATTATATTAGTGTGCAACGGGGTCGAATCTCAATTCCACTATCGTTCAATATTTTCATTAGAGATAATTAAAGGTTTTGAACGACCGTTATAAGAAAGGTAAAAAATTAAGGAATATTAATAAGGAATATTAAGTTAAAAAATTACTAACTTTCTCAGATCGGCGAGATCGGATTCCTTGTTGAGATCGAACTCCCTGGACGAATCTCTAAACTGCGCCACGTGGTAGGGACCCTCGGACAGCGTCACCTTCACCGGCGCCCTGCCGAGTTTGACAACCATGATACATCCCCTCGTCGTGCGCGCTGGGCCTGCCGTCGCCGCCGCTGCCTCACCTCGTGCACATCTCTCCCGCGCCGCGAGGGAAGATCCTCGCCTGCGCAATCATCTCCAGCACGGAGGTCTTCCCGGCCGACTGGTCGCCCACCACCACCACGCGCGGCAGCCGGCCCGCCTCGCCCGCCTCCCAGCCCGCCAGCTCGTCCAGCACCGCCGAGTACATGTCGATGAGCGACCGCTGCCGGACGACCGACACGCTTTACCACGACTGACACTACTCACCGGCGATCGCACTGAATATTTCTAACTATCGAATATGAGACAACATTTCCGGACTAACGCTGACCTTCATCTTCCTGGCGGGCGGTTGCCTTCCTTGCCGTAGCAGCATGTTTTGCTGTCGGAGCTCCCTGTTCTCCTGCTCTAGGCGCTGAAGCTCCCGTTGGTACCTCGCTTGCAGCCCCAATACCTCCTCCTGGAGGGCGTGCACTCGTTTTTCTGCTGGATATTTCTTTTGTGTAATCGTCATAGAAAATGTTATGCACAATCAAAATAGAAGATATTGTACCATAAGCGGCGGATTCTTCGGCGGCGGAACGACTTGAAGCAGTTTGTGGTGCCGGTTTACTTTGAAGATTGTTCACTATTTTCGGCGCCGGTTCTGTGAAATAAGTGACTTAAAAATTATTTTTAAAGGGATAATTGATTCTTAAAACTATTCGGACGTACCACTTTAAAAATCATATCACAATCAAAACCAGAATGATAACTATTTTAAAAGTATAATATAATAATAATTGTTTATGACATTCGTTATTACGATGTCAGTGATAAACCGTAATAACGTATAATATGATTTAAAACTGTTACGACTGAGAACCCTTATGACAATGAACTTACCAATACTCGTGTTATTAACAGCGGCCGCCGCTACAGCGTCCTCGTATCTCTGCGCGAGCCACTCCCGCAGTTCTGAAGCGCGCGCGCGTCCCGCATCCCGCAGCCGCGGATCTGAGACCGACAGCGTCAGTGGCACACCTACATACACACACTGTACTAGTGACTAGTGCACTCACTAGCTCACTGTCTGACCTGGCCTAATCTCTTCTAACCTACACGCACTAAGCTAAAGCGACGGTCATGCAGATGTCCTCGGGATAAAGTTTAATGCTACAAAAATCAGTTAAATGTACATCGATCGCCAGCGTATCTTGGTCTCTCACTAATTGCCGTTACCGGTGCTCGTAATACTAATTATTTGGGAAAAAGAAACTCTGCGAACCAGACCCGAAGAGACTGCTATAGATGCAACAGAACCAAATCCAGCATACCTGTGAGCTAGTCACAGAAATGCATATATTGAGAACTATAATTAAAAACCCCACGCTTTTTACTCAGAATTGAATTATTCTGTTAATAACTTAAATTTTATTATAATTTTATATTAAGGCGATTCACTATGATTAATTGTTTGATCTTCTACTACTGTAATTTTATACTCTTTGTCATTAAAAATTATTTTCTAGTTTTTAGTTCGGTTAGCAATAAAAGCGTGTTTTTTTAGTTTTTTTGAAATATTGTTTATTTTTTATTTTTTAGTCTGTGGCGCGCGCAGATCGCGAACTAGCTCTATCTCTCTTACTCTCCCACAGAGGATCTATGAAAGAATTTATTAATCCTGGTGGTCCTTATAAGGATGATAGGAAACATTTATCAAATTATTGCATTGTCATTGGTCCTTGATACGTGTGCAAAGTTTCAATTTAATCGGATCGCTGGAACCTGGTGAAAATTAAGCTCGAAGAATCCGTTACATTCATACATACATACATACATACAACCCAAGCTAATAAAAGCGTGTTAAAAATAAAAGCAACAGTCGATTTTTAACTCCTTTAATGTTAGTCATGTTATAAGTCAATATAATTATATGTAGCATATCTACACATATATTACTTATACAATACACATAAAGCAATATAACTGGCTCAGTTACATATAACAAAAAAAACATAAACTTTTTCAAATAAGCGAATCTAAAACAAATTAAAATGAAATAAGAAAATAAGAAAGGAAAACAAAACAGGGATGTTTGTCTGTGTGTGAATAGTTTATTCAATACAAACTATCAAAATCACAGCAAACAGTACTTATTAAAGCTAACATTACACATAGAAGACTTTAACTTAAGTTTTGGTTGGTGTATCAAACATTGAATATAAGTGGAAAAGATATAAATAAATAAATAATAAGATATTTATGTAATTTACTCTTTCAATATGGTTTATTTCTGTTTCCAGCTCTGTGGCAATTAACTTTACAAGCTGGTGACATAACATGTTTTGTACAAAACTCACTTTCAATAAAGATTTAGATTTTGGTACTTTTTTTAAATTACGGTGATTGAAAAAAAATATCAATTTTAACAACATACAAGCTCTGACCCCGTGTTTAGTTAGAAAAAGGAATATAAGTAAATGGCTTGCCTTAGTACTATCAGATTATTCTGGCAACTAGTGTATTAACTGGCTTACTGTCTGATCTAAGTCCTAATAAACCCGGCTGGATATTATGTACATCAATAATATTAATCTTCAATAATATTAATGTGACTTATTTATAACTAACATCTCATTTAGTTGTGGCAATTAGGTATTTAGTGGAATTTCATAAGCACATAGAGTATTGCTCTAGGCATAAACACAAAATATAATAAACCACAAAACTAATCATTGTGTTATAATGACATAATAAGTGATGTAAATTAAAACAAGGAGGTTAAAAAAATGCTTCACATTGACTGAATACTATAAACTTAACAATCCGAGTCATTATTTGTTTTCAGCCTATTTTGTGTAATTAAATTTAACTAATTGTTTACACTAACAGATATAAACAATAGTAAAGTATTATAAAAATATTAAAATATTTGGTTTGACAATTCTAAATCTTATTAGTAATAAAATAATTGTGTCAATTGCTTACCAATTTGCAGCTGATCTCCAATCTTATCCTTAGCAGTTATGAGAGTGGTGGTGAACTTGTCCCACTGATCATTATCTGGTAAAAGATCATTAAGCCAGCCCATATCTGGAAGACCATCTTTCCATTCTGCATATTTCTGAAATTAAGTTCTAGCTATAACATATTTTTATAATATTATAAAATAGGCATTTGTATATTAAGGATTTCTTGAATAAGACTTAGGAGTGATTACTGAATTGGAAACAGTCTTTATTATTATTTTCTGTGATGTAAAAAATGCAAAAAGGTTTTGTGTCTTAGTTTTATTAAAAAGTTGTAATAGTTTATAAAGAGTAATACAAGAAAATACCTTATTGAGAGTCATACCACCCCCTACTGCACCACCTAATACCAGATATCGTATCTTAAGTATTCCTCTCACAGCTCGGGCTACCAACATACCATACTGCCGGCGAGGTATTTGAGTTGGTATTGGCTTATGAAGTATTAACTTGCGGCCTGTCCATATTGTAAAAGCTACTGCTCGATGGTCTATTACTGACAGTGGTTTTTTAAGTGACAGTCTGAAATATTGGGAATGGGATAAGAATATAAAATCATTCATTAATGATTAATTTTATAAAGAATATAATGTGATGTTTCAAGTTACATAGAAATGAATGCAAGTAATATTTAAAAAACAATAACAACACACAACTAGTTTTAAGCAATACTAAAAAAATGTTGTAAAATGGACTATATCTGCCCATCTTTTCCCTCACCCACCAAAATATTTTTATGAAAATTAACATAACACAAAATATATCTAACCATGCAATGCTGGTTAAAATTGTTTCACTCTATAAAAGACTTATTATTAGAAAAACTTACCTCATATGATGATTTAATATTCTCGACATTGTAGCCTATAGTCTTATTGTTTTGAATGAGATAAAATAAAGTATTCTTAAAACATAATAACCAATAAACTGTTATTTTCGCCTTTGTAGTTTATAACCTATGCCGGTCGCTTTCTTTATAATCACAATGAACAATCAATCAACTAATTATATAAAAATAAATAATTATTATAAATATATTACACAATCAACTCGTAAATCAAAAGATCACTTCATATTTTGAAAAATTGACAATTTACTGACTGACTGCAAAGGAAATCTTCATTTTTCTTTGGCTCCATTCCGTTTAACTCCACATTTTACTAAAATGTAACCATTACTATATATGCCATTTATTTTAAAAATTTTGTTGGTAAATTACACGAAAACAAAAGTTACATAATTTTTGTATTATTTTCATTTCTAAGTTACTACTGTTCTAACTACATACAAAAATTATATTAAAAATGGTATGACAAGTGGCAACTTCGAATTAACTCAATTGGTCAAAAGTCAAAACGTCAAAAATGGTATGAGACTTGCTTTTCGCTGCAGTGTTTTTTTTTAATTCGCGTAAAAATAATGATTTAATCATTTTTTGTTCGTATGTGATATAAATAAGTGACTATTATAAAGTAGTGTAATTAGATTTAGTTAGACCAGTGAAGATACAATGACCTCTAAGTGTTGATGACATCTCAGAAAAAAAATACTTGTGAGTATTTTAAGTTACTGTAGTAGTCCGTATCAAGGTTGGGTTATGTTTATTCTTCATTTAATTAATGGAGCGGTGGGGTTTTTGGCCAGGCAACGATGATATCACCTTCGGCGCCATCGACTAGTATCAGCAATAGACTTAAATCGTGATATAGCTATTCTTCGAGTAGGGCTTCTTGTTTTATTTTTAGCTCATTTACTGCGTATACATTTAAAGTGTGTGTTTGCTTGTCTATCTGTGTTTATAAAGATCCCTTTGAAAGAAATGTTGTTTTTATTGTTCTTCAAAAGTTAATTATACTTTTGTGGTTTTGATTTAAACCTACTTTCATGCATTTATTTTTACTTTCACTAAGTTTTATATTTACCAAATTAATTAAATTTATTTATTATTTATTTATAAAATTTTATATATTTTTAAGTTTTAAACTAATGTGTTATATGATTAAAAAATATATATTATACATGAACTAATATTTTGTTTGTTTACCTCATCTTTATTAGTATGTAGTCATAATTGGACTCAAACAAGCTATTATTGTAAAACAGGAAATCATTCAACTTTATACTCATTTGTCAAAGGTCAAAATACTTAGTACTCATTAGTAATTTTTTATATTTAATTGAAAAAATGAAAATATAATGTTAAATTTTTATTTATTTCTTGATAAATTATGATCAACCACATTTACTATTTCTATGACAAAGCACTACTAAATTTCCTTCTTAGTTGGTATAAATAATAATAAAATAATTTAGCTATAACAGAAAAAAAATAATTAGCTTAGTGCTTCAATATAATTGTATATTTTGTTAATAACTGAATAAATAAGTCAATAACCTATAATCATAAGTAAATCATTTTGAAATTAGAATATTTCTTACAACAAAGTTTCTTATTTCCAATAGGCATACACTATCTGTCTTATATACACACTTAATCAAGTTATTGTTAATAAGTAAGTTCAGGAAGGAATTGGAATAACTTCGAGCCAAATAATAAATATTTATTTAATAACATACTTTTAATTTTAAACTTAAAACTAAGAAAAGTAAGATCTAAGATATCTTATCGTATCTTATTATATATACATACACTGAAGGCCATGAAGAATTTGTTAACTTTTTTAATTCGAAATTTAAGCATTACAAGTTTATTTTTATTTCTTGTTTTTATTGTCTGTCGCTGTGTTAATATAAGTATTTTAATCTTCATGTATACATAGTATGTTATTAAAAATGTATTGATAAGCAACTGAAAGAATACCAATTTCTTTAAAAATATAATAATAAAAAAAAAACAATATACATTACAAAGGAAAAATAACTTAACCACTAAGTGTAGGTGCTTTATTCTAAAAATATATACTGAAAGATATGTGGTTAGAAAAAAATATGTGTATTAATTTAGATCTTTTTACATATGAAATAGAGAATAAAATTCTGTGCCATAACCATGAGGTCATCGGGTTATTTGTATTAAGTATTTAAAGTGGGTGTAAGAATGTTAAGGAATTTTGTATTGTTTTAATATCATAACAAAGACTATCAAATAGATTGAAACAGTAAAATGAACCACTGTTATTATACAAATATTATTATTTTTATTTATTATAGAAATAACATCAGTTAAAAAAATTGGAAAACTTATAAAATTGTTGTCTAGAATTATTATGAACCTAAAAAATACCTCATACTCCACCCTAAGGAAAAATATGAAATACGTAACGGTTATTATTAATAGTCACTGCTTGTATTATCTAGAGCTTCCGTTGCAGTGCGATATGCGCCCGCGCAGATAATCGCGCCACTTAGCTTTGCTGAAAACAATGATGTTATTGCATGTGTTGATTTATACAAATATATTTTATTGAATACGTAATTCTTTTAAATTAGCTACTTTTTAATTGTTAGATATTGTAAAAGCTGTTATTGTTTAACAATATTTATTTAGTCTTTATAGAACTTAGTATTCATTTTCATTTCTCGAGACCGTAAGTTTCGATTCCTATACAAAGTTACTAGCTCATAGATTAGTCATAGATTTACAGTAAATAACGGCATGCAAATCGGTTACTGACTGATTATTAATTCTCTTCTTGTCATATAAGTTACCTAATACAGTATGCAATGTGATATGTTGTCTATTACAAATTTTTAGAAGCACTAAGCCTTTTTTTTTAGATGTACAAAGCCAACAAGACACGTACGTACACACTTACAGACACACAAACATAATAAAATTAAAAAATAAATGTTCCAATAATAAACCGCCTTCACGTCAGATCATTAAACATTAATTTCCGACATTGACCCGTGGATAGCATTGATATGGTGGACACAGGACCGTGGGGTGCCGCTGACCTGCCGTGACCTACATATTGAAAACTGGATTTTATAGTTATATATCAAATGTCATGAAATCGGGTGACTTACAAAAAAGTACTTTCTAACAGTGGTGTTACTATTCTTCAGTCAATATACATGATACTTCACACAATGTTGATGATGATGATTTTAAGATACTCCTACAGTCCTTACAAAGTTATAACTTCAAATATACATATATACATCGTTGTAGGGTTTATTTTTTATAGTTTTATTATTGTTCGTTAAATTTATAAATTATATTTAAATATTATTCTGCGATTTAGAAGTAATGGTTACTGATATTGATAAAAAATACGTTACTTGCCGTTCACATTACATAGGTAGGTATTTGATGAGCAACTTAAATAAGTTTTTACGATTACGAGACTTACGAACCTCAAGTAATAATCTTTATTCAGTAATAAGAATACTACATTTAGCTTTAAATTCTACAAATAAGTTACGGTCTGAACAATATTACCTACGACCAATAATAAGTATAAGTTGATATCAGATATTATGATATCCATGTGTGTTTTACGACCAGATTCTATTATGCATCTAAAAATATTATATATTATAGAAGAACAGACCTTTTTTTTTTCTTGTTAGTTATTCTGTGCGGAAAGTATGCTATATTTCCGCACAGAATAACTCAAGTAAATATCAAAGTGATTACATTTCATTACATTGTTCTGATTGGACCAGTTGTGAATTATTAGCATTATTATTGGTTATTATTGACTATTATTGCTGGTTTTAAATTTAAACGACGCCACATTGATAAATTGCAGTCTGAAGCAGAGATCGGTCGCTACTAATTTAATAAATCATATTTCGTTAAAATGTATAGGTTTTTTTTTTTGTTTCGTGAATAAACAAAGAACATAAACGAAAAATCTCATAACTACTGTAAAGCTATTATCACACATCGTGTAGTTTTTATCAATCATTTTTTTTGTTTTTAAAAAGAAATTAACATATTTTATTTATAAATAAATAAATATGGTACAATAGGCATGTATTTCTAACACGTATTTTTAGTTTATATTTTGATATCACAAATGTCTAAGTATAGTCTATGTCTAAGTATAAAAATAAAACCTGAGTAAAAAATGAGTCTATAGACATGTTAAAACCCAAGAGGAACCAAAAAAATTCAGTTCTTCGAGTTTTTAATTTATCAAGTGTGTACGAAGAACTGACCAGTTCCTATTTTTACAAATGGTGGTTCATCCGCGTTCGCGTTGATCTCATTAGAGGTTACAAAATGTAAAGACTATGATAAAATCTATAAAAACTTTATTTACGTATATGTAACATGTGTGATTTCAGTCTACAAAAAAAACTTTTTTTAAATATCTTTTATACACACTACGGGAAAACCTTTTCTGGACAGAGATCTAACTATTCATATAAGAAAACCAAACAACAGATTAAAAATATTAAAAAAAAATCACATCAAATGATTATTGTGAACGTTAATATTTTACTAGTTAACTAGTAATATTAATTTAGTTAGTGAACACTGGAATAGAAAAGCAATGAATTCCGACAACCCTTTTCCTATATACATTAAATAAGTTTTATGATAATTTATCATCCTCGTACAATCATTGCTTTTAAGTTACTAAAGCCGGTACTGAAATAAAACTGAATAGAGTTCGTTTATTTTAAGTACTTAATTAGAAGTTTTTCTTTCTTGAGGAGGGAATTTTACAAGTTTTAAGTTAACGATGTTATACTGTAAATATAGGTAACAAGTTGACATTATTGTCTGACATTCTCATATATAAACGATTCAATAGTATAATTTATCATCAATTTAGACGCTTCGTAGGTGAAGATAATCCAGGTTGTTTACTCGTTTTATAACTTATTATTATAATATTAAATGTATTCTTGTGTAAAGATTAGGATAAAAGCAACAAATAAATTTGTCGATCTAAATAGACACTCAAACAAATATTTTTCAGAGTTAAACAGCATGGCGTCTGTATGGAAGCGACTGCAACGCGTGAACAAGCGCGCCGCCAAGTTCCAGTATACGGCGTCGTATCATCGTATTGACGTGGAGCTTACTCCTAAGTGGTAGGTTGTACGATTAAAAAATATAGGTACTAGATAAGGCTTTAACATAAAAGCATTATATTATTCGAGTATATATTAGGAAAAAAACACACATTAATTTAATGATAAGTATTACTACGCATTTATCAAGTTAACGAGATTATGCCATATTAAATGAAACTCAACATTATTTAAGAAAATAAACCTTGTATCTGTTTATAGGAAACCTAATAAACTAAGTATAGTATGGACTCGTCGGTCTCGACGAGTCGTCACAGAGCCCCTGGAGTGGGAGCCCTCGCTGAAGGACCCTTTGAAGTAAGTTTGAACCTTTTGCTCGATTTACATACAATAAAAGCCGCGTAAAATTAATTTGAAGGATAATAAAAGTGCGTCTTGAGTTATATTCCCTCCTTAAATCTAGACACACAGTAGATGGTTTAAACAAGTTCGTGAATCTTAAGAGTTATCGTTTATTTGGACAATTATAAATATATACCATGAATTCATTCATTGCTCAAAGAAGAAATTACTGATTTTTTTCACACCTCCTCTTTGTGTACCTAACGATTTGAAGTTTTATTACTCGTTGCATGTAATATGTTTCAGGGGGTCAGTAATATTTGCCGTGCCGGAAAATCAAACAGTGGCGGTGACGCTGTTCCGAGATGCTAGAACAAACGAGCTGGAGGATAAGGATTGGACTTTTGTACTCGAAGATGTGAGTTATGTTAGGTCAGGAGTCGGGAGAGGACGAGGGCAACGTGCGAGTGCTCTATCGAGTACACAGTCGAATGACTGACTTGTGGCATTTCTCAATAGCAGTTTAATACTGTACATCCACATATTTTAAATAGCGGTAGCCGTAACTCACTAGTGTCAAATCAATGGAGAATTTGTATTCACAATTTTATTAAAAAGGGATCGCAGTTTAATTTACTTAAAGTGGTCCCCTTCGATGACCAATAAATGACATCGACCCCATTTAGGATCTTTAAGACACAGTGGTCACGGTGTCTTAAGACACAGTCGTCACGGTGTCTTAAGACACAGTCGTCACGGTGTCTTAAGACACAGTCGTCACGGTGTCTTAAGACACATTCGTCATGGTGTCTTAAGACACAGTCGTCACGGTGTCTTAAGACACAGTGGTTACGGTGTCGCACGCCCTCCGCGCAGGTGTCTCCGTCCGGTAAGCGGCGGCGGCTGGCGTGGTGCGCGCTGAACCTGCGGCGCCACGCCTCCCTGGCGCCGGCGCGACGTGCGCTGCGACTGTCGCTGGAGCCCGCCTCGCGCAAGCTGCGCGCCGCACGCATCAGCCTCACACTGCACTGCGTACTGCTCAGAGAGGGACAGGCCACGTGAGACACACGCACACACACACACTCGCAACATCACCTATCGTATACTATACGATGTCATATGAGAAATTGCCAAATAAATCGATGTCTGGCATACGAATAAAAGAGACGTTGTATATAAATAGAAGTTGGAATGTTCCATATATTTTATAATAGTGTGCTATTAAGTTTGACGGTGCCGCCATCCACAAACAGTGACGAGGACATGCAGTCGCTGGCCTCCCTGCTGTCGGTCAACAACAACTCCGACATCGCGGTGCTGGAGGACCTGGACGAGGATGACGTCACGCTCTCGGAGCACTCCACCAGACAGGTGACTGGCATTACTTATTATTATTACTTATTATGAACTTAGAGACACCCGGCCTCAGGTCGATGGTATCGTTCTCCTATATCATACAAATTTATTAAAATGTAGTCTTGCTTCTTACTTTCGACTGAGACTTAACAAAGGTTGTAGCGCAATTACGTAGTTGCCACGGAAGACCTTGTTTTTCAATCGTTTGGTTCACTGAATTTTACATAAGTATTTGGAAAAAGTATTCTTAGAAGGAGTGTTATGTTATTCAAATATGTATTTTAATAGAAATAGAGCCAATTATGCTATTTCCTTGTACCCAGCTACAGGCTAAACGTATTAAAGGAATTTAACGTATGAAGTATCGGTAGATACGTCACAAATAATCGAAAATAATATTTACATGGCTTATGTTCCTAGCCGTAACATTATTTTTACAGTGCCGTGGACAAAGTCACGGGCAACGGCTAGTAATAAAATAAATGTGTTACAGATGCACGACCTCCGTCAGCAGATGGAAGAAATGACTCAAAGTTTGACAAATAGCGACATCGCCGCGACCCCCAACAGTGTACAAAGTCTTAACTTCGATAACTCCCGGACCCCCACGGCTCCCATGACTCCCGAACCCACCACCCCCCCCACACCCATTCCCGCGAAGGAGATGGAGCCCGAATTTAAAATAAATGATATATCAAATACTCCCAAAACGAGACCCGAATATTTAAGCAATCTTACTAAACTAGCGATGAAAAGTGAAATTCCCAAATTCACTTCCACTCCTAAAACGGTTCCTTCGACGGTAGCGTTCGATCCGCAAGCCGACAGCTTGAAGGGAGTAGTTTTTAAACCAAAGACGATAGCGAAAAGAAACCTTAAGCCGCTGGAATTAAAGACGAATTTGAATAACATAAGTCTGGACACAAACGACAATGAAAAGGAAATAGACAACGACAAGACTCCGACAGCGGAAGTTGAAAAACTTGTTCCTTTAAAAGTACTCGATAAGGATAAAACTCCGGTAAGTGTTCCGTCCATTTTATTGACTTCGAAGAGATTAGTAGTAGTAACAAAGTAGTCAAATAGGAACTTTATCAATTGCCTAAAATCTCAAATATATCACAAACCTGCAAAAACATGTGTTAAGAGTATGGTTCGTGTTATGTATGTTTTAAAAAATGTATTCGAATAATAAAGATCGTGATCGTGATTTATAAATATCTGTTCACTAGTACACGTTAGTGTACTGGCTTGTGTACAGTGTACTCCGGTTAACGATCCGTTATGACCAAGATGACAGAACATAGCCATAACGGTACGAGTGCCCGGGCACGTGAGGAATTATTAAAATGGGGAAAATTATGTAACGATTGAATACACTTTTGGACATTTCTACGTGTACTATGAAGATCGAAACAAAATCCATTTTAATAATATCGTTTGCTCGAGCTAACCTGTCGGCCGCCCGCAGGTGCAGGACCTGCTGGAGTGGTGCGGCGCCGTGACGCGCGAGTACCGCAGCTGCCGGGTCACCGACCTCGCGCAAGGCTTCCGCTCCGGCCTGGCCTTCTGCGCCATCATACATCATTACCGCCCGGACCTCATGTAGGAGCACCCCTCCCTCCTCCCTCCTCCCGTCTCCCGTCGTCGCTCACTCCGTGGACCGACATCACGCCTGTTACAGAGATTTCTCCGGGCTGCAAGCGGACGACTGCGAGCAGAACGTGCGAACGGCGCTGGAGGCGAGTGCCACGCTCGGCATCGCGCAGGTGCTGGCCGCCAATGACGTGTGCGGCGTCGCCGGACCCGACAAGCTGGCGGTGAGCACACGCTAAACACGCCACACACCCACACGTCACACACACGCTTGCACTCACGCGCACGTACGGACTTTCTATCCGCCTGCCGATGTCGTAACGTCTACCTTGCAAACTTTCCTTAATTTTATTGATCTGCCAGTTAAAGAGTTAAACTAAACAAAAAATAGGTATTAGAATAATTTACGCACCGGCTGTTTTATTTTTTAGATTATGACATACTTATTCCAACTGCGAGCGTACTTTACCGGAAACGAATTACAAGTCGAGCAATTAGGTAAGGAATCATAAATTAACAAATCGAGTAAATAAATTTAATTTGTCGGGGAACATTTAATTAGGTGATAATATTTTCAGGCAACGACGAGACCGAGTCGTCGTACATGGTGGGTCGCCACGACACGGACGCCAGCCTGCCAGCAGAGCTGTTCAGCAGAGAGGTGGCCACCAGGCGCTCCAGGAACATCATCGACAGGCAACGCCCGAGGTGAGGCGCGCCACACACGACATACACATCTATAGTGAAGAAGATGTCTATGCACGATTAACCCCCTCTCAGTGAGTCCCAGGAGCGGTCCCCGGAAAAGTCGCCGGCCATAAAGGACGTCCGGGACATGCTGCTGCACTCCAAGAGCCTCCTGGGCAAGATGCTGTCCCCGGCCCGGGACGTGCGAGAGAAACCCTCCGCCAAGTGGTTCGGTGACCCCTTGAAGGCTAATGAGGTAATCATTATATATTTTATTTATTGAACCTTAAAAAATACACAAGTATATAGCATGCTAATAAAAAATGTTGGCAAGGGCCAACTTATCTCTATAAGAGATTTCTGCCAGACGACCCATGGTAGTGCGATGTATGGTAGAAAGATGTTATCCCGGGGGGCCACCCCTGCAAGAGTGATAAAGTAGTAAGGTAAAATATTAAATAAATAAACTAGTTTTTAAACTTATACTTACATTAAAAAAAAACCTAAACATACACATACATAAACACATGTACAAAAGAATACATACATACAATGAGCGTTCAGCAGTTATGTGAGGTTCGTGACTTCGGAGTAAAGATGATGCTAAGCTTGTCCTTGAAACCGTTAATTGAAGTGCTCTCTTGGACCTCTTTGGGTAATCGATTTTGTTTTTTGAAAATAAATGAAAATCCGTGTGATTGCGTCTGTATTTATTGTAATCATAAAAAATATCATATTCGTCAACTGGCAACATCAACAGACCTTCCGTCCGTCCGTTATTCTGATGACTCGTATTAATGAATGTTTCATTAATTAAACTATCCTCATTGTTTTATTTGTATGCTATAAACAAAAAAGAAAATAAAACTTTATATAATGTTACTATAAAAGTTATTTTTTTCTTTATATTTAACTAACATATTAACATATTACATGTGTGGCACATCATTAGGTGGGCGGTACCCGTCCGTAAAGTAAAATATGATTTGTATGACATTTTAACGTAAACAATACAAAACTTCATGGGCGTGAGCTGTCAACACTAATAATATAATGGACAAAGTATAGTTTATATTGCCTCGACTGTTTTTGACTTTATCTAAATCAAAAATAATACACAAAATATATTTTTTCCAGAGAATTTTTAATATTTGAAGATTTTTTTATCCTGAAGAAAACTGTTTTCAGCCTGTACCCGTCCGCCCTGAGAAACTTATGACTCGTAAGGAGCTCACAGATCCCTTCGGCTCTGATGATGAAGAAGATCCAGCTTCGGAAACCGTCGAGGAGGGTAAGTTTATGTACCATATTCGATTAATTTATTATAAATGTTAATAACTGATAGATAATGTTTATATTATTAAAAGACAGAGGACAGACAAAGACCAGACAAGGCCTGAAATGTGTTTTCAGCATTCAAATACACTTTTACTATATCGGTTTAGTGGAGTGACAATGATACTTGCAAAATGCCTGCTTTATTTTTGCTCGTCTGGATGTTGTTTTCATTCTTATACATTTACCTATATTATTCATTCTGCTGCAAAGTTATTTAAAACTTACTTAACAAATACACAGCGTTGCTTGAATTAATTGGCTACCTCTTGTAGGCAGCCTCTCTACGACAATCCGAACAACATTTGTTCTACGACATTTTAAAATTAAGAGTTTTTAAAATTTAGTCTTTCCCATACAAAATTAATTTACTGCCTCTGAATCTTCAGCATAGGGAGGCCTCCCTTGGCACGTCTTTTGCCTACGCACCTTGGTAAAATAAGTGCCAACTGGCATCGTGGAGCGGCGCGCGGGGGGCGGGGTGGCGGGGGGACGCAGGCGATGCACGTTTCAACTTGACCTCACTCCTCACTTCTCAGTCGTTTGTCACGGTCGATTAGAAACATCGCTGGCCCCCGTTGCCGCTAATCGGAATGTCGATTAGTGAAAACAGTACTGTGACGTCGTATCATTACACTAATATCGAGTACACCGAGATGTCGTAAGACGAGTTAGTGAACGGTTGATGTGTAGGTGCGGTCTTAGTGTTGGGTGTGAAGGGGACTATGTGGCAGAGATATACATTTAAGAGGTCATTTGTAAATATTTACTTCATAAGTTTAAAAATTTAATACACAAAACGAAAGCTGGGTAATTATTACAATACTCTAAGAAATAAAATAAAAATATTCAAGTTATAATAGTATTAGGTGCGTGGTACCTTGCAAATTTCGTTCAGCGCTAGAACGCCGCGACCTTTACTTTAGACACTTCTTACAAAATACAGAGTAATAAATAACCCAGGGAGCAACTTATTTTTTGTTTCGTTTGTTTTGAGTTATTTATCAAAATGTATAAAAAGTCGTAGAACAAATGTTGTTGGGATTGATGTAGAGAGGCTGCCTGCAAGAGGTGGTAAATTAATGACAAATATCTGTATATAATATATTTATATATATATATATATATATATATATATATATATATATATATATATATATATATATATTTTTTTTTATTGTCAAGCCATAGTAAAACCGCAAGAAGATCCACCCGAACCAGAAACGGAACCGGAAAAACCGGAGCCGGAAAACATAACCGAAACTAAACCATCCCCAGAGCTACCGAAACCTACACCGGTATGTTATAAGATAATAATTAACGAATAGAGAGGCATTGCAAGTATAGATTTTTTTAGTGTAAAGAATATTAAAAGAATAACGCTTCCAATTTTGTGTGAAATTTTAATATTTTTTTTCGCAATTAATAAAACGCTTTTACAATACAATTATGTACATCGCATCCGCTTTGCCGATGACCGTCGACGACGCGTGCGCTCCGACAGCAACTACTATCGCGACACGACGAGCTTAAGGAGAGAGCGAGACAGCTACTGGAGGCCGCCAAGTCGGAGGCGAGAGAGAGGGAGAAGGAGAGCGAGGGGAGGAACGGAGACGTTGGCAGTCCCGGGAAGGTGAGAGAATCATCGGAGCGCGTCTCGGACCAGGTTAATCGTTTCTAATGACGAATTAAATAATGGGGTTCTAGAGATGAGGGTCTCGGCCGCGGCGTACGGGCGTGCCGTCCTCTCGATGGACATCGATACTTAAGTACACAACTCAACGCATCTCTATATACATAATTGCTAATATCCACGGCGACCCTACCACTACTAGCGGTGTGTCGGCCGTGTGTGTGTTGACGTGTGTGCGTGTGTGTGTCAGGGCGCGTCAGAGGCGCGGCGCCAGGCGTGTCTCCGCGAGCGCGCCAGGAGACTCATCGCTGACGTGCGCGGAGGGTACGTGACACTGACATTATTGAACTACACTGACGGATAACATGACTCATGTTGGGATGAAATCCCAGCGGTTCCTATCCTTTTTTTTTATAGTTTAACTGTTTTTTATTTTCTACGAGGTAATGATAGTTCTTCCCGCAGTAAAATGTTTTATACTTCAAAGTTCTAAATGTTTCTAAAGTTCAACATGTTCTAAACTTTGCGGTGAGGCGGGCCCTTTTCATAAAAATTTTAAATATGGACATAATTCTTTTTATAAACTTTTTCATAGGGATCTGGTTGCACGTTGCTAAAAACTTTTTTATCAATCTACTTGCGTACCGTTTACTACGGTTAATAAATCTGTTCCATTCCAGGCCGGGCTCCCCGACCTCCCCCGCCGTAGAGATCATCTCCAAGCAGTCCGTGCTGGACGAACTGGTGGCCGGTGTGTGTTTTTTACCTCGTCCTATTAAATATTTTGTATATTCCATTTACTTCTATTTTGTGAAATGCCCCTGTAAAAAATGATACTAATAGAAAATCGGTTAATACAGTATATTTTATAAATTTACTATACATATAGTTTTTATTAAAGCAGCAGGAGACGTGGACGAGCTCGAGCACGGACCGGAGTCGACGCCCTCGAGTCCCGCCTCGGGGGAAGAACTGCCCGCCGACGACTCGTGCGGTGAGCCAGACCGACACCGACCTATAAGATACAATATTAACTAACCACGTTCTCGAGTCGAAGAGATAGCGTCTCCGAGCGATTCGATTCGGTCCCGGCTACATTCAATTATTTATTTATTTAGTCGCCTAAAAGGAGTCACAAAGGACTGCCCTAACTCCAAAGATTCCCCGTACTTTCTGTCCGAGAACATGCAACACTTAATAATATTCTAATCGACCCCCCTCCGTGCTCAGAGGCGGCGGGCTCGTTCCTGAGCGGCGAGCTGGCGGCCCTGGAGCGAGAGCAGCGCGCCGTCGATGCGGCCGCCGCGAGCCTCGAGCCGCGCCTGCGGGCCGTCATGGAGCGAAACGACGACGCACCGGTAATGACACGCGTATACACACACGCACACACATACACACGCACACACACACACACGCACACACACACACACGCACACACACACACACACACACACATACACACACACACACACACACACACACACCACCCGCCGTTCTATCATTGCATGTTTTTACGCGTGACGTTCACTCTAACGATTCTTATCTGCAGGAGGAGGACCGCCTCATGTCGCAGTGGTTCAATCTCGTCAACAAGAAGAATGCATTGCTGAGGCGGCAGATGCAGCTTAACATACTGTACGTATAGAGGAAACTCTGCGCGTGTTCATGAAGTTGATAAAATATATGTGTGTGTGTGTCTTCGCAGGGAGCGGGAGGAGGACCTGAGCCGCCGCTGCGAGCTGCTGGCGAGGGAGCTGCGACTGTCGCTGGGCGTCGAGGAGTGGAGGAAGACGCCCGGACAGAAGAGGAGAGAGCGACTACTTCTGCAGGTGCGGCGAGGGGACACGCGGTGACGTCACTCTGGCACGGGGATAGAGGGTGAAGTCTCTATGGGTAGAGGACAGAGGGTGACGGCACTGTGGGTAGGGGGCAAAGGGTGACGTCACTGTGGGTAGGGGTCAGAGAGTGACGTCACTGTGGGCAGGAGACAGAGGGTGACGTTTAACTAACTGCACGAGCGCCTGGGACTGATCGCACATCTCTGTTGCAGGAGTTACTCTCGGCCGTCAACGAGCGGGATCGTCTCGTGCAAGAGATGGATGAACAGGAGAAAGCGTGAGTTCACTATACTTTAATAGATAGATAGAAAGAGAGGGAGTCTAAAGTATCAGTAGAATAATGGGAGCGTCACCTTCACAGGATAGCGGAGGACGACGAGATTCAGCGCAACTTATCTCACGTGGAAATCCAAAGAAAGAACAATTGTATCCTGCAATGAGGCACGGATTCTACAGAGTGCGACTTGTATCCGAGAGGCAGATTTTTTTTATTCTAATCAGCCTCACCGTTGAGAATACTCAGTGTGTCAGTTAGGTAAACACTCAGTTAGGTAAACAATCGAATGACCCGTCTGGGGTTTTAAATATTTAAGACGTGATGATATCTAAGTTAAGTGCCAGTTCTGTTGTCGGCAAAGCTGTTGAGATATGATGTGGTCGGTTTGTGCTTTTCAATACATTTAGTAGTAAATATTATCGCTGCGCTTAAATCGGTGGTTCTCATTAATTATTGGGTCTATGTATGATTGATTTTTTGTAATGTAATTCTTCTACTAGTGTAGATCCTGTCTGACTAACCAAAGATCCAAAAACACCTTTCCCGAGTGATAAGAAGTACAATATTACGTACAATGATATATTTTTTTAATTAAAATGTGAAACGTTAAACTGTAAATATTAGTCATTCTTATTTTGTTATTTATTGGTGGCTATGTTAGTTGGTCTTGCCTAACAATAATTTAAATTCAAAACTATTAAGTTTAGTTAAATATTTAAACATTCACTATAGGCAACATAGATACAAAGTAACTTAAGGCGCATATTACATATATATAATACAGTGGAAATATTTATTTAGAAGTAAACACTTCTGAATATTACACGAGTCGCAAATGTTGTATCGCTATTCCTTTTACTCTCCTTGAGTAAAAAGAGATAGCTTTTATAAAACAATATGAGAAAGTACACAGGAACTTATAAAATAGACATTGACGGTCGTAGTTGATATACTAACATTATTACTATATTTATGTCAACAATTTTACCTAATCAGTTTTTTTTTCTGAAAATATTTTATTATATTTAACAATAATATGTTTGTTATTGTCGTTTGACAATCATAATAACTTGCTTTTTATTAAACGCCTCACTCGGTAAGTGCTAGAGAATGAAATTATTATTAATTATATCGCAATATTTTTAAGAAATTGATAAAGTAATATAATAATTAACCGGTTAATAAAACCAAATATATTATTAGATATAATTGTGTGCGCATTCACATATCGAAATTTGTATGCCCTTAGTTTTAGGCTACGTTCAGACTGCGGTTACTAGGTTCTAGTTTTGAATACGAAAAACAAGTTTACTCGATTGAATATAACATAAATATAAGTGCCCGCGGTGTACTGAATATCAACTGAATACCGTTTGGAGAAACTATATTCGACAGACCGACAGATTGTCCGAAGCTGTGACAGACGAGATCTCCAGGCGGCTTCATCATATTATAAATAATATTTGTCGAATACTTAATATTTCACATTTTTTTATGTTTTTGTATGACGTATACTGGTGTCGCTTCTCGGTTCGATTTTATCTTGTATATGTTATTCGTAAAAATAACTGCAGTCTGGACGTAGCCTAAGTGTTGTCGGGTTGTTGTATTTATGAAGGTCTGTATAAAATACGTATAATAAATAATATAAACATTTATTTAATTAATTGAAGACAACGTTGCCATGTTTTATGAATGTTTAGTTGAGGTCGAAAACGTAATAACTATTCTCCATATCTACGTATATTGTATATTGTGTAACTTAAGTTGGTTAAGTCGGTAATCATTTTTATATAAATCTTTTGTAATAATATTTAAGATCTCAGTTTCTTTTAGTTCGTCGTCTGTATGTTTGTTTAGTCAATGGTTTACTCATTTCTCATATAACATCACAGTCAATGGCTAAGTAATTCTATTTTTATGTTATAATTTATATTGTTTCAAGTATATTAGAACTGACCATTTCTCTTCAGGTCTTCCTTCATCGGCCAAAAATAATCTACACTTTGACACAGTGACACGCGGGGTTATGTTAGTTTGAGAAACAGGTAAACCAGACTGCGAGCGACGCAAGAATATTTAGAAATAAACATAAAAATATGTAGACCGCACACTGATATTATAAAACACAGTAGTTAAAAGTCGCTTCGCCATTTGTGTATCGTAGACGAGGTACGTTAATACGCAACGATTCGACTTGTGAATGTCTTCTGCTTGCTCGCTCTGCTTTGATTTGACATTTCCTTTATCGATCGATATATTTGTTTCAATAAATATTTGGCAGACAAGCAACTATCGTTGTCGGTATTCACAAGTCGTCGCACGCTCTCAATGCCGCAGTAGTCACACGGTAGCGCAGTATTGCGACCGACAGTATTGTATTCACTCTATCTCCTTATTTATGATATGAAATAAACAGCGAAAATGAGAAACTCACTATTTTACTTTATTTTTCTCTTTTCTTAATACTGAAATTTTATTATCTACGTGTATAATGTTAGGTGTAATAAAAATACACGTTTTTTAATTAATTTTAAAGTTCAATCTTAATATATATAAATTACGTGTCACGTTGTTTGTCCGCGATGGACTCCTAAACTACTTAACCAATTTTAATCAAATTTGCACACCGTGTGCAGTTTCATCCAACTTGAAACATAGGATAACTTACATCTTAATTTTAAGTCGCTGGATACAGAGGTCGTTCCACGCATGCACACAGATTCGGGCACGTGAGCGAAAGTTGTGCTCTACGGTGTATCCGGGATAATCTAATTGGGAAGCGTCAAAGGACATTGTATCTGCGTCTCCGTTAAAAAGAACAGGTGCGGTTGCTCTGTCTCAAGGTGGTGATGGACAGGTAAGATGTTAGATTGCAAGACCCTGATATTACTGAGATGCACTTTAAAAGAGGAAGAGTGCGACCGCTGTAAAAACTTTTTTTTTGTCTTCATAAAAAAAAGTAAAAGTGAATAGGGATGGGAAATGGCAGCTGAACGAGGCGGTACGTATGGAACCCGAAGTTAAGTTGGTTAAGTTATGCCAATGGGAGGCTAGCCTGGATACTGCGTGGAAGCCCGAATCCCCCAGGGATCACCAACGGGCCTCCTCGTCTTAATATATATAAATTACGTGTCACGTTGTTTGTCCGCGATGGACTCCCTAAACTACTCAACCGATTTTAATCAAATTTGCACACCATGTCCAGTTTCATCCAACTTGAAACAGGATAAATTACATCTTAATTTTTAGTCGCAATATTATTTTATTGCAAATTATTTCTTTACAATTATCTGTGAATCCAAACAAGTTTAGCAGATTGCCTTGTATATGTTGACTGGATTGAGTTAATGTTCAACAGATGGCGTAATATTAAAAGTACAAATGTTTCATATACAATTTAACATCATAACCAACACGCGATGCTGAAAATAAATTATGAGTTAATTTTTAGTGTTAATATAGCCCGCCACGTATTACTTAGACTGAAGTATATATAAACTCATATTATAATGAACATAATCAATCAAATTATACCTGCTTCTTCGTTGAATCTATTTATGTGAGACGGGTCAACCAAAAATATTGTGCACCGATTAGTGCAATTTAAATTAAAAATTAAATTATTAATAATCTAAAATAAATATTATTTTCAAAAATTTAAAAGTGCAGACGCCTAACGTATAGCGGTATAGTGTCGTATAGTATAGCGTGGTGTAGCCAAAAAAATAGAAATACTCAAACCGAATATATTCGCATCAAAACCGATAAGTTCGGCCGAATACGTATTGCGAAAAAGATGACAAATACACCGAATACCAAATACTTACCAAATATTAAGTCATAACAAATTAAAAAAGTATATAAAGGTTAACAAATTAATAAAAAAATGTAATAAACTCATTAACAACAAGTTTTCTGCAAAGAAAATAAATGATTTAAAAATGGAACGCACAAAGTTAATTAAAAAAGTTAGTATTTATAATAAAAAAATGATTGAGAGTAGGTCAATGTATGAGCTAGACACCCAAAACTTACAGGATGAAATTTCTCAATTAACTTGTTCATTGCAATCTATGAGTAAGAAATATGAATCTTCTCAGAATGAAATTAAGGAACATATTCAAGCTACCAGTAATTTAGTTGATTTATGTAGTTATAACTTAGAGCGGTTTGAATCTTTAACTAATAATTATGTTAATTGTAACTGTTTAACTGAAAAATTAAATGTAGTTTCAAAACTAAACTCTGAGGTGTTAAGTGATTCGGCTATACATATTGAAAATAATAATAAAAATGTAAATATTTTGGAAAAATCAAAAGATTAATAAGTCCTCTACTGTATCTGTCAAACATAATTACTTTGTTTTTTCTGTCCAATTAGGTCAAGGTTTTGGATCTCTTTTAAGTAGTAAATTAAATAATGTTTATAATATATGCTCACCTGGAGCCAGTTACCAGCATAATCTAGACAAAATAATTAATTTTAACTTGACTGAAAACAGTACTATTGTACTATTACATGGAGATGGTTTGTCTGTCAAGAAAATTGAAATTATTAAAAATATAGAAAAATTATTAAAATTACATAATAGGAATAATTGTAAATTTGTAATTTGTACATTTCCTTATTCATCATCTTATTCGGACATACAAAACAAGTATATATATATAATTAAAATTTGACATTGTATAATTTGACATACCATTCTTTTACTTTGATGTAAATAAATTTATTTATAATAGGTTTAGGATGACAAAAGGTACAATGTATTTGCCTGTATATTATAAAAAACAGATTGCTACTTTAGTAGCATTTAATTTAAAAAACTTCGTTATAAGAGATATAACGAAAAATGATTGTAATTTAAATAGTGTAGTACTGACAAAACATAATCGTTCCACTTTAAACTAAATTTTAAGACAAAGCCTAAGCTGTTTACTATTGTCCATCAAAATATACAAGGCTTAGGTGGCAAGGAATCGGAAGTGGAACTGTTTGTTCAAAAATATAACATTAGTTTATTATGCATTACAGAGCACTGGTTGTCAAAGAATAACAATATTATAAATGTACAAAATTATAAATTGTCAAGTTCGTTCTGTAGAGAGAAAGCTATTCGCGGTGGCTCACTTATCTTAGCTCGTAACGATGTAGTGTTTAAGTCTCGATCAGACATAGTGGCGCTCTCTGTCGAGCGAATTATTGAACTATCCTGCATTGAACTCAATAAACATATTATTTTATGCGTGTACCGACCTCCCTCTGGTGATTTTGATGAATTTGAAAACAAAATGGAGGATATTTTAACTAAACTTTGTCATAAAAACAAGTCCGTGATTGTGTGCGGTGACTTTAATGTAGATATATTACAAGTAACTTCGTCTAGTGTACGTTTATTAAATTTGTTTAAATCTTTTAACTTATTGAACGTATTTTTTGAACCTACTCGCATTACTAGTGTTTCCTCGACTTGTATTGATAATGTGTTCTGTCGCTGTAACATTTATGAAGAGACGATAATCACAAATTTAAGTTCAGACCACTGTGGTCAAAAATTTTCTATATTAATCAATCGTGAAAATGAAAAGCCCCAAAAATTTACTTGCAGACCGATAACAAAAAACCGAACTAATACTTTTAAGAATATTGTTGCACAAAAACTGCATAAAGTAGACATGAGCGATGGCAATCTCAATAATTTATATAATAAAGTTTTCGATTTTTTGTTACAAGAATTCAATAATATTTTTAAACCAAAAACTATAACTAAATACCTAAAACTTAAATTTAGTGATTGGGCTACCCCGGGAATATACAAAAGTAGAGAAAAATTATATGATCTGTATGGTGAGAGGCAATGGAATCATGATCCCGTGTTCTTTAATAAAGTTAGAAATTTCTCTAAAATATTTAAAAACGTTTGCGTACATGCCAAGTCGATTTATATTAGAAATAAAATTTTAAACTCTGATGATAAGATAAAAGCAACGTGGGATGTTATATCTAGTGTTTCTGGGAAAACTAGGGCTGTTTATGGACCTATTAAGCTATAAATTGATAATATTGAAATAAATACAGATTCAAATGTTGCGGCTACTTTTGAGACTTTTTTTAAAGAAATTCCTGTAACAGTCACGCGGAATTTAAATTCTTCACCATTTGATGCATTTACGGAATTGACGAATAACGTAAGAGTCAGTGACAAATGTTTTGTTTTTAAACCTGTTTCATCAAATGAAATTGTTAAAACGTTTAGAAACCTAAATATGAAAAAAAAAGGGGATCTCTGGGGTATGTCAGTTAAATTACTTACCACTGTTATAAATGACATTGCTCCCCAATTATCCTTAATTTTTAACAAATGTATTGAAACCGGTACATTCCCAGATTTAATGAAAAATAGTAAAGTAGTTCCTTTGTTTAAAAGCGGCGATAGACTTGAACTGGGAAATTATAGGCCAATATCTATTTTGCCTACCTTAAGTAAAATCTTCGAAAAAAATATTCTTAACCAAATGACAGAATTCGTTTACAGCAATAAAATCATGCATAGTAAACAATTTGGTTTCACCAAAGGCAAGTCAACAACTGATGCGGGTGCCACGCTTCTTAAGCACATTTACGACGCATGGGAGAAGTCACAGAATGCAATCGGGGTATTTTGTGATTTATCTAAAGCCTTTGATTGCGTAGACCATCAAACATTACTATGCAAACTTAACCACTATGGTGTGCGTAGTGCTGCGCTTGATCTTATTGCCTCTTACCTAAATCAAAGAGTTCAGACGGCTGATGTAAATAATTGTAAATCGGCTGGTTCTCACCTAAAGATGGGTGTTCCACAAGGATCTATTCTTGGCCCCTTTTTATTTTTACTATATATTAATGATTTGCCCTTTTATGTAAAAGGACTATGTGACATTGTACTTTTTGCTGATGATACCTCGCTTATTTTCAATGTTGATCGTAATAAAGCTAATTATGACAAAGTAAACAGTGCTCTGTCACGTATTCTTCATTGGTTCGAAATTAATAATTTGGTCTTAAATACTAAAAAAACTAAATGCATGGAATTTACACTTCCTAATGTCAAAAGTCAAAATTGTAGTTTACGCCTTAACAATGAAGTTTTAGAACTGACTGACTCAACAATTTTCTTAGGTATAACTTTAGATAAAAAGCTCCAGTGGAACCCCCATCTCTCAACTCTCGCTGGCAAACTCAGCTCTGCCGTCTTTGCAATTAAAAAAGTAAGACAATTAACAGATGTTAATACGGCTCGACTCGTTTATTTTAGTTATTTTCATAGTATTTTGTCTTACGGTATTTTATTATGGGGCAGTGCTGCTGAAATGAATTCTATATTTGTTTTACAAAAAAGAGCTATACGGGCTATTTGTAATCTAAGAGCTAGAGACTCCCTAAGAGATGTTTTTAAAGAAATCGGTATACTTACGGTTGCTTCTCAATACATTTTTAATAATATATTATATATACGTCAAAATTTAAATACTTATACTAAAAACAGCGACAGACATATGATAAATACAAGAAATAAAAATAAACTCGTAACGCCTAAATTTCGACTTCAAAAAGTTAACAAATCCTTCATGGGCTTCAGTGTACGCATATACAATAAGGTTCCACAAGATATTTTGGATCTTCCTTTTCATAGTTTTAAATCTAAAATTAAAAGTATATTATTAAATAAATCTTATTATAAAATTCAAGAATTTTTGGATGATCGAAATGTATGGAACTTGGGTCATTGACTCATTTGCAGGGTTGATGTTATAATGTATAAGTCAAACATTGTTTAATTTCATTTAAAAAGAGCAACTGTTGAGTTTCTGGCCAGCTCTTCTCAGCAGAACAGCATTCCGAGCTGGTGGTAGTTTACTCACAGACTGACTATACTGACCAATTTAATGTAATTGACGATTCAAAAGTGCGTGTAAATGCCTACTTGAATAAAGATATTTTGAATTTTGAATTTTGAATTCGGCGCATCACTAACCAGGCATCTAACCAGGCATCACCATGTTTTCTTTTGTTGTTTGTTGTTTTTTCAAAGGTTTTTATAAAATATTGACAGTAAAAAACTAAAAAGGGGCAATTAGTGTATTCGTAGGTTCATTTAGTACAACATAGAAAAAAGTGAAATAATTTAAAAAAACAGAAAAAAAATAAATAAATAAACCCCGATACTAGATGACGTCTAAAAAGGATAATAATATTATTATGTACTTATTGAAGAAGATACGTCGGGGGATCTTTGTACGTACGTTGATGAGTGTCTATTTTACCAAATTTTCGGAGCTAATGAATGAGGTCTTTGACTATACGATAATATGAAAATATTATTTCGTTATTGGCTTTGATAAATTTACTTGCGTTTTGAATTTTTTCTTTACTTAGCGGTCGTGGGTTTTTTAAATTTTTATTTATTTTTTTCTAATACCATGACTTCTTAAATAGTTTCTACAATGTAATAGATATATCCAAAACCTTAGCAACCACAGTAACGCGTGGCCGGGTCTGCTAGTATATAATATATATTTTCCCGGCTTAAATCACGTAATTTAAGCGGAATGAAACTAGTCTCGACCCATTCGGGGTTGTTTAGGACCTGACTATTTAAGGACCTTTAAAAAGAAGCAACGGATTGTATATTATAAACTTTAATTAAGATGAACAACATTTGATAGTAAATTAAGCCTAAATGGTCTCGGTAGGCTCGCATGCGTACACGCGTGCCGTCTGCAGATGTCGGTAGCGAAGTGACCCCCGCGGCCTCCGCGACGGAGGTGCTCGAATATCTTCCCCGAGTTGAAGAATTCAATTGAAGGGAAGTAGGTCAATGTTGTTGAAAGTTTTCAGCTCGAGGACCCGTGCAGCTCCGTCGCTTCCAGGGAAGACCTTGATGACTCGTTCTAATGGCCACACCAGTGGTGGTGTCCCCTCTCTGTAATGTGAACGAGTGTTCCCACAGAAAAATTGCCTAATGAGATGCTCTACTTAGTTTTCTGCTGAAGCAAAGAAACATATTCTAAATGAAAACGTTTCCAAAAATGTTGTTTTATATACTCCATTCGATGGTAACGCTGTAGTGGTCCGATGGTTACATCAGTCACCTGTGGATGTGGAACAGATATCAGTGGTCGCCCAATTAAAAATATGAAGGAGTAAGGACAGTACAATCTGATAGATCAG
This sequence comes from Napeogenes sylphis, assembly GCA_959347405.1. Taxonomy (NCBI): domain Eukaryota; kingdom Metazoa; phylum Arthropoda; class Insecta; order Lepidoptera; family Nymphalidae; genus Napeogenes; species Napeogenes sylphis. Next base: position 34,055,021 of record OY365783.1, on the reverse strand, counting down.
AGGAAAGAGGGGTAAGGGACGTGAATTTGGGACAGCCTCTATCTATGTCAATCGTATCCCAATACTCCGTAGGGTCACTCAATGTATTAAGAGCTCTAATATTTTAATAATAGAATCAACCAATTGTCTTAGAGAACTGCAAGATTCATTTGTAATATTTTCATTATTTAACAATGACTTCACATGATTGTTAAACAAAAGCCGACCATTTTTCAATCGTTCAGATAACAACTTCCACGCCATTTGATAATTATCGCTTTTAAAATGTATATTTTTTGACTTCAAGTGCAAATACCTTTAAGCGATGCACGCAGACAGTGGAATTTACTTCTACTTTCTCTTTTAGTGAAAAACTGCCATCAAAATTAGGTAAGTCAATTTTAGGTACTCGTACAAAATTACGCTGTGGTAACGATTCACCTGTTTGTTTATCCGCCGAGCTCGGTACAGACCCGCTGTCCCCGGTAATGGCGCTCGCCAACAAGCTATGCGCTTGCGCCACTAAACCATGGTATCGTTCCTCAAACTTGACTCGTTCCGCATACGCCTCATCCGGCTTGTCAGGCTTGAACCTCGATTCCCTACTAATGGTAAATGGTCAAATTTACCATATACAGCATCAAACGTGCTAAGACGGGACGTTTTATAATTCAATACTCTGTAAGTCAGAAATAGATTTATTCATGAGCTCGAAACATGGCGGACTCGCAGAGTGGTTCACAAAAAATCCATAATGTATTTGACAAGATCTCATGTAGGTATTAAGTCCTTGGTCAGTGTTCTATTAAATATCGAAATCGATATTCTATTAAATATCGAGGATCGAAAGGGGTAAATCTTTTTAGAATAATTACAGAAAATGATATCTGTAAATCCGAAGTAAATATCGAAGACAGTGCAATCACTCGTCGTTGTACAAGTAGGTAATGCAAATTTGATAACAGTAGCGATAAATCCAATGATGAAAAATCGGACTACACTTCTATGATTATTGGTCCATACAATAATTCAAAAATATCACATCATGAAATGATAAACCGTTATCACCTCGGAGATAATCGTGACAAATGGCAATAATTTAAAAAAGGTTTTTAATTTATATTTTATACTTATAAAGTATTAAGAATTAATAAAGAAATTAAGTAATAAAATTTTTAACTTTTTTAAAAAGAAACCTTTTCAAAATAAAACATTTTGCTTCACAGAGACAAATTTAGTTCAAATGAAACGGTAGAATTTTAAGAAATTTCTTTGTTTATAAAAAATAAAAGCTGTACAAAAAAAATACGAAATAAAAAAAAACTCTCTCGTTTAAGGATTGTTATTGAGAAACTGCGGACTGCGACTGACTGCAACTTTGCGGCACCAGCAAATATGTGACCACAGTGCTCAATACACGACCGGATCTGTGCTTTGTATAAAACAAGAAGCTGTCCCGGTGTAAAGTACTGCCGGAACTTCGCAAGAACGGCAAGCTCTGCTGCTGCTGCTCTTGCTCTGGACTCAATGAACCGACCAAAGTTGAGGTTCGAGGAAATCTCTAAGCCTATATTCTGGAAAGTAGGAGCCAAGGTGGAAGTGCTCCTTTTGGCGGTGAACAGACACGTCTGCGTTTTGGTGGCCTTAAATTTTACAAGATTGGAATTGCTCCATGCGGAGACTGCCTGAAGTTTGTCACTCAAACATTGCACCATAGCTTCTCTTACAGACGGTACTTGATCTCTACTAGCCCGAGTACTCGGCAGATATCTTTCTACAACTGTGCTGTCGTCTGCATACCCATAGATACCGGGCTTCAACAGATCGTTAATTTGTAGCAGAAAAATAGTTGCAGAAAGAACGGACCCCTGAGATACTCCGGCATTTATTGTCAAGGGTTCCGAGGAACACCCGTCGATAACTACTCGAAGAGATCAGAAAGCGCAGAAAGTCCGTTATCCAGCCGATCATACCAGGAGATATACCGTACGCTGAAAGCTTACTTAAATCATTATTATAATCAGTTTCATCTTCGGTGTCAGTACCAATAAGTATATTTTCAATTATCTTATTATAAGGCAATTGCAGATATTCCTGGTGGTATGCTTTAGGTATCACTTCGCTATCACAAAGACGTTTCAAATTATAAAATTGAAATAGATAATCGGGCATTATATAAATTACGTAATACAAATCTGTATTCTGGATTCCTTCATCTTTGACATCCTCTTTTTCAGTAATTTTGTTACTCTTTTCCTTCTCTTTTCCCTTTATTTTTGTATAAGTATCCCGCTCTTTTCTAGCTTCCTCAAATAAACTAACTTTTCCTGCAATGACTTCTTCATTGGTGGAGTATTTAATACAAATTTAATTAGGTGTTTTCTTTTTGAAGGTAGCAATTCGAATAGTTTTGAACTGTCCTTTTTTTAGAGTTTCTTTAGTGAAAGTTTTTAAGGCAATTTCTTCCCAATTTATAAAATCATTGTTGTAATTTTTCAAAGGTCAGAAAGGCGTAAAAGACAAATACTTATTACATTGGCTTTTACGCCCAAATATTTTACATTAATAACAGTGATACAACCAAAACAACTTTATGATCCCATGCAATTGGTATATACACCATTATTTATTTAATAAACTGGTTTAAGGTATGAAAAAATATGGGTCGTATAACACATTTTTTCTTAAATAATAAAATTTTGTGAACACAGATCGATAGAGCTTGAAATTCTAAACATAACTGTATCTTAACTCATTTTCGCCAAAAGTGGTCTTTACGACCTTTCTACCCCGAGGTGTCGATAACAAACCCCGATATTAATATATTTAAAAATATCGATATATCGAAAACCTGATATATTTAAAAATATCAACAACCGTATAAATGAGTTATTTATTCAAAATAAAGAAAAAAAAATCTTATCGGTCACCATACTCAAAAATAGTAACTTGAATTAATATAAAAAAAATACTGCATAAATAAATAGATAATTATAATTTACGTTAATATTTAACATTCCATGGATTTGCCGTGCGAGTGGCGGGCATGCATGAGGCCTGGTACTTTTGACCCAGGTATAGGTTATATGATGCGCCTAAACGCTCACTTTCACTGTTCACACTCCCTACCTAATCAAATTTGGAAAGAACATACTAATGCCGCCTAGAAATTAACCGATGCTAGTTCTAGGTTGTCCCCCAATCCGGCTGGTCACCGTGGGGGAAACCGACCACCACCCTCCAACAAATATGCCAACAAAAACTATCTCGAAAATAGTGAAACAAAATCGAAACAGTTTATACCTATGTACACTAAACACACGAACACTGAGAACACCAGAAAGCTTACATGAGTTAGAGTTAGCTATCGAAAACATCAAGTGAGACGTCTTAGGCATAAGTGAGATGCGGAGATTAGGAGAAGGCATAGAGGAGTGAAACAGCTATATTTTATACTATAAACGCGAAGTCGCCGGACACAGAGGTGTCGGATTCCTGATAAAATTAAAACTCAAAAGCCAGATAATTGGATTTGAAGGGATTTCAGACAGAATAGCCGCGGTTCATATCAGTCTACCAAAATACAAAAAAATATGGACAGTTATCCAAGTCTACTCACCGACAGAACAAGCAACCAAAACAGACATCGAAAAATTTTACGACAATCTACGTGAATTTACCGAAAACTATTCTGAGAACAATCTAGTGCTCATGGGAGATTTCAATGCCCAAGTAGGCATCCAAATACCTGGGGAGGAACATATCATAGGGCAATACGGAAGGGGTAAAATAATTAAAAACGGAGAAAAACTGGTAGAGTGCCTGCTTGAACAAAACTTAACACTTTTAAACTCTATGTTCCGCAAAAAACCCAAGAATAAATGGACCTGGATGTCTCCAGATGGAAAGGTTAGAAATGAAATCGACTACATAATAACTAACTAAGCTAAGGTATTCAGTGATACAGGGATAATATAGAACCTCAACTTCAACACAAACCATCGTATGGTACGCAGCTGCCTTAGTGAAAGAGGTCCAAAATCTTCTAGACAGAAAACAACTAATACGAACCATTTGCAATCAACTAACATAAAAAAGACACAAACAACACAATAGAAGACCTGTTGGAAGGTGTAAAATCAAATATGGACATAAATGAAAAATATAAAATAATAGAGAATAAACTTAAAGTACCATTAAAAACAGAACAACAAACAAACAAGACTAAAGAAAACTTTCTCAGTGAAAAAACGTTAAAACTAATTGAAGACAGAATAAACCTGTTATCGAAAAAGGATAAGAAAGAGAACTAAAAGGAAATATCTAACCTTAGCAAACAGATACGTGAAAATATTAGGAAAGACAGAAAAATCAGAAGAAATAAAATTTTAGAGAATCACATCAGCAAAACGGAAGGCACGAAAAAAGCACTCAAGAACTTCGAGAAAAAGGGAAAGAGTGGATACCAAAGTTAAGGGACAAAGAACTACAAATTAGCACACGAAGTTCAATCCAAAATATAGCTACAAAATATAGCTACAAAAATATAATGAGTACAATAAAACAATTTATATTGCCTTTATTGATTACGCCAAGGCTTTTGATAGTCCTAGACATGAAGTCGTATGGCAAAGCTTAAAAGAGCAGGGCATCCAGAACACCTACATTAACATCATAAAAATATCTACAGCGAAAGTAAAGCTAGTATAAGACTGGAATCTACAAGAGTCACTTTCCCAATAAATAGAGGTGTCAGGCAAGGTGACCCACTCTCACCAAAGCTGTTCACAGCAGTGCTAGAACAAATGTTCAGAAAGTTAGAATGGAAGCGTCTAGGCCTCAGAATAAATGGATCACGTTTAAACCATCTAAGATTCGCAGACGAACTGGTCTTATTGGAGGAAGATCCAAAACTACTGGAATCCATGATACAAACCCTAGTAGAAAGAAGTGCTGAAATAGGTCTAGAAATGAACTCTGGCAAAACTAAAATGATGACAAATTCAAGACCCGTAGACATAACTGTCAACGGGCAGAATCTAGAATATGTATATCTCGGCCAGATAATATCACCTAATGATCAAATGTCGAAAGAAATAGACAAAAGAATTGCAACAGGATGGAAAACTTACTGGGCTTTAAAAGAAGTAATGAAAAACAAGGAAATTGGCATTAAAATTAAGAAAAAGACCTTTGATACCTGCATTTTACCATTGATTTTACATATGACTGTGAAACCTGGGCTCTAACAAAACGCCACAGAGACAAGCTCATGAGATGTCAGCGTAGCATGGAAAGGAGTATGTTAGGTCTAAGACTAAAGGACAAAGTTAGAAGTGCAAACATTAGACATAGAACCAAGCTAACTGATATATTGGTCCGCATCGATCAACTCAAATGGAGGTGGACAGGCAATATGCTCAGGTCAGGTCAAAAAAGAAAAATGGAGCAAGCAGGTAACAACCTGGTACCCGAGAGATGGCATTCGGAGCCGAGGCAGAAACGCAAGGAGATGGGAGGATGACCTAAGCAAAACTGTAGGTGCCCTCTGGATGAGAGTGGCGGCTGACAGAGAGCAATGGAAGGTGTTGGAGGAGGCCTTTGTCTTAAGGCACACCGAAATAAGAGATATTTTGTAATTCAAGTGATCTTATTTTTTTAGCTTTATATCATTAATTCGGAAATAAAGGCTATTATTATTATTATTATTTTAGTTCTAGAAAGACTAAGGTCGTCAAGTAAGTTATAGGGAGATCATTTCTACCGCATACAAACTAAGTCCCAGCAACAGCAATACAACACAGTTTCCATAGAGTAAAGTGATGCCAAAACTTGAAATCAGAACTTGAACTTGAAAAACATGCCAAAACTTGAACGTAGCTTTTAAAAATTACTTTCGTCATTCCACATTTATGACAATTGACATTTGAGAGTTAACAAGTGTCAAGTATCCTTTTATCAATATTCAATAATCAACATTGAGAAAGTGCTATTTGGAGTAAACAGATAAAAGTATAGATCGAATCGAATAATTATTGGATCAATAATTTCAGTAGAATTTTTATCCGATAAATCAAGTTTTCAGAACACATAAGGTATGGTTTATCTCTTGGATACCCTAATGATAAATACGGTGACGGAGGGAGCTATGAATATTTTACGGAGTGTCGTAAGTTTCTAGCACGCAACTCAGTGTTCTGTCTTTTCGTATAGGCACGAGCAGAGAAAATTAAGACTGTAGTAAAAAAATATTTTATTTACAGGGGGTATTTAAGAATAACAGTGTTGTAAGCCCACCACCGCCACCAGTTTTTATTAAAATGCCACTATGGGAGCTTGCACAAGCAGCCGGGCCATTTATCAGATTGGCGGGCTTAAGCGGAGCCACCGCTGTTGTACTGGGAGCTATGGGCGCACATCGTACTTTTCCAGAAACAGATAAAAAAGAAGATCTTAAAAAAATCTTTGAAACTGCAAATCGCTTTCATTTTCTACATACACTTGCTCTTATGACGGTCCCATTATGTAGAAGACCGTATATTGTAAGTAAAAATACACATAATTTATTGTGATAAAATGTTTGTAGACAGTTTTGAGTTAAAACAATCATTGTTACGACAAACCTTTTATTTTGCCGATTATCCCATCTAATAGTTACATTAATCAAATTATACTATACAACTAGAAGCTATTTCTTTAGTGTTATTATTTTACCTACTTCTTGATATCTGAAGAAAATTAAACCAAAAATAAACCACCTTATACATTTGTCAGCATATCATTTATAATTATTTTAGATTTCTATGAATATTCTTTTTATGATTTCTCAATGTAAGTATACTTTTGTACTTTACAGGCAGGGACATTCTTTATTACGGGCATGGGACTATTCTGTGGCACTTGTTATTACCACGCATTTACTGGAGAAAGAGCTTTGAGGCGTCTCACTCCAGTAGGGGGATCCTGTCTTATTCTCGGTTGGATAGCAATGGTATTGTAAGTTTTACTAAAATAATCTTTATTGTTCGTATAGATTAAATGTGTAGGGGAATATGTAGTTAATTAAATATTCATTGGATTCACATTTTAAGTTAAAAAAAAGATATTTTTGTCTTAAAATATCCTTGTAATGCAGGCCTTTGATTGTAAATATTTCTTCCACTGTTTATTTAATAAAGATTTGTGTTATTGTTAAGAACCACATGTTTAAAGTATTGTTGTATTTTAAAATATTATAGATTGAACTAAATATCATATTTTATTTAATCCCACCTTTTCTTGCCAGGTGGATTGTGAATATTGGGTGGATACTGTTATATTACTAACTACAATTCTACCTATATAAATAATATTTATTTTGGGTGATAATAGTATAAGAAAGAAAACACATTTTAGATCAATATTGTTTACATGGTTTTATTGAAATTGTTACATATTAAATTTTGCACTTTTCTTTACTCATTTATGATTCTTAAACTTTAATCAAAACATACACCGTTTGGTATTAAATGCTATGTTAACGCATATGGGATCTCGAAGGAGACTAATGGTCCTTCATAATGTAGCTTATATAATAAAATATATGTAAGATATAATAGTGGTGATCTCTAGTAGAAGTCCTCATAGAAATAATTCACCAAAGGTTTCGGTCTATACGATCTGAGGACAAACTCTTATCACACACTTACATTAAACTTCTATTGAGAGGAATTTTTCTCAAAGTAAAGAAATATACAAAGCTATCACATTAAATTAACACAAAATATAATTATTAACATATCTCTGTAATCTAAAAAGAATCTAAAAGAAAACAAAATCATAGAACACAGCACTTTTAGTGTCTGTCACATAAGGAAATAAAACACTCTGATTGCACATAAACAGTCGCACGGAGCTGGCGCGCCGCTATTACAACAAAACTATTAATGTTATCACTAACCGCATTCACACATGTATTAGATCATTCAGCGCAAAGAGCGACAAAGTTACGACAGGTGGAAGGAGTGCTGGCCCTCGGAGGCCGCAAGCCGCAGTTTGGCGCGCATTACCTCTGCGCTGCTATAGTCTGGCAGCTTCAGGTAGTTCACACAGGTCATAACTGACGGTAGATACTCATCTGGGTCCAAAGATGACTCCAAGGATTTTCGGACAACGGTCAAAGGCGGGTTCAATGCCTTGAAACCTATATATGTAACAAATATTAAAGATAAATTATAATATTCTTGGTAATTCATATACGACTAAGCCTACAGGCAATATTTACTGACAAAGAAAAAGGAAACTTAGAAGTAATAAAATATTAAGTATATAAAGGTTTAAGATTAAATCCATGATTTAGGCTGTGTGTTGATTGCCAATCTGAATGCTTTTTTTTTTTTTTTTTTTTTTTTTTTTTTTTTTTTTTTTTTTTTTTTTTATATATATATGATAGTCCTAACATCCATCCCACGCCTTTTATTTTCATATATGTGTACAATACCTCCAGTTGGTAATCGTGGACTTCCGGTTACAAATTGCAAGAAAAGGCGTTGTTCTTCACGACTGTATGAAGCTAAAATATCAATAAGCATTCTAATAGCGCGGGACTCAGCATTGTATCCATGATCGGGGCGAATACATTCAGCAAGCAGACGAGGATCCCATCTTTGGTCGCGACCACCTAAATTAAAATTATGTTAAAGATTACATGAAAATTTAGCTTTAGTTATAAATATAGTGAGCTTTAATTTATTCAAAATATTGGTCTTGGGGCATCAAATACACTATGAAACAAACTTGTAGTTATTAGTAATTTTACATCTAAGCAAATAACCTACGAGGTAATGAACTTATAACGACTATCGACAACGACAGTTTCAAATCGTCTATCTCACCCGACGGGCTTCCACAGAACACTTGTTCTAATTCCTCAGGATAGAATATCTTCAAATTATTTAATGGGAAGACCGATTCAAATCCTTCCTTGAATGCTTCCATTTGTTTAGTCACACCTGTAAACCGAATAGTAGGTTATAGCAATATTTATGTACATACGGGAGTGCTGTAAATGTATATATTTGGACACGAACCCTCGTAGAGCAACCAGTGAGTGACGAGTGAGATGTAGTCGTGCAGGTTGGCGGCGGTGACGGGCAGGTCGCGGCCGCCGCGGCGCAGCTCCGTGCAGCCGTCGCCGGGGAGGATGAAGTCCAGGCCCAGCTCCTCGATGGGGCAGCCGTCCAGCTCCAGGGCGTTCACCTGGGACACCAGTACGGGCTGAGTTATGTCTTTCGTCATACCTTACAGCAAACGTCTAAATGTATCGCATTCCGGTCCGCATCGTTTTTATATATATCACTACAAAATTCAATTAGTTTGACTATTAATTGATTTGTTTTGACATATAACAAAATGATACTAGCACTTTAGTACCCCAATATTTATAGTGAAACTTTTTAATTATTAAAGTAGAACTATTTAGACTAGTTCCTTGTTATTGTTTTATATCTTTACTAAAATTAATTAGACTATAGTAAAAAATCCTCTAGTGAAGCTTTTGTTTAGTCTTTGATTTGTTTTTTCTTTATATAATCTGATCATAATTTAAAAATTATCCAATAATAAACATTATTATTAAATAATGTGATTATAAGATAAGTGATTTAATAAGAAGGCTCTGAAAAAGTGGAGATTGTTCTCAAAACTGTGTGAACGCTCTAAAGATTAAACGTTTATAATAATTGTAAATACATTAAAACGGTATGGACCTAAAGTCTAATGATATTTGGTTAGTAATAGTAATACGTGAGGTACCATGTGCGTGCGCTGGTCGGGCGTGACCCTGGCGTCCAGTGCGATGGCCTGTGCTCGGTCAGCCACGCGGCGCAGGCGGCACAGCGAGCGCCACAGCTCGGGCGCCACGTGACGCACGTCACTCAGCCCCAGCCACGCCTGCTCGCTCACCACCCAGCGGTACATGCTCACCGACAGCGGGATGTCCACCTGCAATGTACGAAGTAGAAAATTGCTCTATTCTGAAACAACTTTATATATTGTTTCAAATTTAACAACACGGGCGGGTCTCGAACCTGCGACCTCCGGAATCGACTAGCCTTTCGCTCTGACGATTATTTAAGCTACCCATACTTTTGTTACCTTCATCATGACGATGAATTGAACATTAGATCTAGAGTTTCAGATAAATATGTAGTAAACTTACCATTCTTGAGTCCATGACGGCTTTAGCCATAAATTTACCAAGAAAGCGGAATTTTGCTTTAACTCGTGATAAATGCGAGGCCCGGGCATTCCGCCCGACGGCTTGCGGGAAGAGACCGCAAGCCCACGACACATATGTAGCGTCGGGTGCGGGAGACGGAATCAGGGTCTCCTTCTCCAAGTCCGAAGGTTCCGGAGATCGTTCCTCGTCTAGATTCAAGGCGTCGCGGACGGACGACGCCAATCTCGAGGCGGCATCGGAGGAGCGGTCGGTCACGACGGGCTGGCTCTTCACGATCTCTCCACCGAACGACGTGGGCTTCTGTTTGAAATTCTCACTTCCATGCCATAAATCTAGATCGGCGCGTTGTAATTCTTGAGATACGAGAGCGTAAAATTCGAGAGTGGGTCCGAGACCGGTGCCGACTTCATTTTCGTATTGGATTTCAAGTAAAGCCTGAGAACAGTGAACAAACAAGTAATAAGCTAATTACAAGTATATCGCTACAGTTTAATTGTCGATAATTGAGCAGATGTCGTACCTTAGAGTGCGCGAATTCGTTCATGACGTGCTCGGCCTGTCGCAGCACGCTGTGTCTCTGCACGGTGCGCTTGCGGCGGTCCAGTCGCGGCGCCACCCGCTCGTCTGCGCCGGCCGCCGCGCGCTCGCCGCCCGCCTCCAGCAGCCGCTGCAGCGCGCGGTCGCGGTCGAACGACACCACGTAGAACAGCAGGTGACGGCACTCGAACGGGAATATGAACGGGCTGGCGGATTCGTATTTATCATTGAGCGGAAATCTTTTTTTTACGTGAAGGAACCGATTTAATACTTTCGAGCGGAACGGGGTTTACTCACCAGGCGTATGCGATCTTCTTCAGCCAGGGCGGAAGATTTCCGGTCATGATGACCAAAGGATCCTGAAGTTGCCTGTTGGCCTTCGCGGCCAGCTAAACGTCACGAAAAATGTATAAATTTCATTAAAAAAGAATTCTAGCGAGGCACGATACGCTTTGATATTCGGTGGTAATTAGTTTTTTATTAATTTTCAAAGTCAAAAATCACCTTAGCATTAATGAAGTCAGCGTTCGGTACGAGCGAGCGGTGGTCGGGCAGGCAGGCGGCGCGGTACAGCGTGTGCCAGTGGCGGGACAGAGCGTGCAGCGCCCGCAGCAGACCCAGCGCGGGCAGCGACGCGTCGCGCAGCTCGCCCGCCGCCAGCGCCGCCCGCACCATGCCTACCAGTGGGGACGCGCCCGACGGGACCACGCCCTCTGTACACAGTGGGTTGGTCACTGGATGACTTGGTAAACTACTTTACAATGTTTAAATAAGAACACTAACGATTTTAAGAGGGACGCATATCATAAAAAGGTTACTTGCGTATTTTCGGCTTAAAATAGAAGTGGCAAAAATAGTTTGAAATAATAGCCACTTGTTGTAATCGTACCGTTCCACAGTAGATCGGGTTTGCGCCTCGAGGACAGCTTGGTGGGTTGTCCCTTGCCCTTACGTGAAGTGGTCGCGTCCGAGCGCGGAGGCTCACCGGCTTCCACCGCGCGGTAGTAGATTGTGTGAGTTTGTACCCATATACCGGCGTTAGCTGAAAATACGGTTATGTTAGTAACGATCCATATAAAAGCAAATTTAACTGTTTTCTGGGGAAACAAAATAACTAACAGCGTTAAAAATATGTGTATTAAAACTACTAATTACAAATAAATACATATAACACCGTAATCGTAGTGAGAAAGACATTTTTAATTCCTGGAAGAAACATCCTTTCCACGATTTTTTTAAAAACCTTAAAGTATATTTTGGAAACTCATACCTAATGGAGTCTCAGTATCGGTGTCGGCATCCGTTTGTTCTCCAAATTGTCTCACGGCCTGGTAAACGGTCATGTTGTAGGGCAATACCGTGTCTCCTATCAAGAATTCCAGTTTATGGTCGGCACTGAAATAATTACAACAAAAACATGAACAGAGCACTGATACAATATTTAACATTGAAATATGGAACTAATAAAAATATGTATATAGATGTAACAGCCAACGGCAGCGACCTCTGATCAGGAACGATTGCCGGGCGTCGTTGCCCGGAGGAACCTTATTTTTTCAAAGGTTAAAGCGGGTCCTGTCCATTACTAGAAGCAAGTCATTAAGTACAGAAGCAAGTCATTAAGTACAGTAGCGAGTCATACTCTGCGGGGTTGAGCGGCGGCGTGGCGAGTGCGTCTTCGACGTCGTCGTCGGAGGCGGGCTCGTCGTCGGACTGCACGGCGCTGGGCTCGCGGGCGCGCGCGCTGGCGTATCCTCGCTGGGCTAAGTATCTGTGCAATATCGTTTTATTACTAAATAGCTTACTTGTTATACATGTTTTATGCGTGATTCGATAGTCCAGATTATTTGAGGTACAGATACCCGTGAGGTACACGATTGATATTGATTCATAGTGGAAAAGATTTAAATATATGAATAGATGCTCGCGTTTGCCGACTTAACCGATTTCGTTTCTTTCTGTAGTTTTATTATATGTAGTCTACTAAATGAAAATGAATATTTCTGGAATGAAAATAAATGTTACCGTTCAATAGCCTGCACTAATGCCAGTGGGTCTATCCGCACCACACCACCTTTCCATTGTTTTAGGTTAGTGCAGGTAGGATGACGTTTGAGATCACACTGCAACATAAAATATAATACATTCGTTCAAAAGTGTCGACAAGTATATCAGAAATAACATTAAGTCCAAAAAAAACCTAAAGAATAAAGTAATTTAAACTTTGTGTTGAAATTTCTAGATGGAACTTCATAACTAAATGTTTTTAAATGAAAATATATATGCTTGTACTAAGTTTCACTATTTAATGATATTATATTTATGCTATGCGACCGATTTTGAACATCATCGTCAGGCATACTAAAATAGATTGTGTTCATTGATGGGTAATTTACATAAAATAAGTTTAACTTACTACCCACTAAATTTACAACATCAATGCAAGCTATTAAGTTACAATAAATTTTTAGAATATTATTTTATAATTTATTATAACAAATTCATAATAATTAGTATTGAAAATAATGTCAAAATTTAAAAAAATTACAATAATGTCAATAGAGAATAAATAGTTAATTGTATACAGATAATCACAAATTCTGGGTTATAAATATTGCTAATTAAATTATTCAATTTTTGTTGAGATGTACTGTAGCAATGGCGATGTACTTAATTGCTCCTGCTCATTAAGTAATAATTCCGGGTGTAGGTGTTTATGTTTGTTTATTTCTATAGCTTCTAAGGCGTTCAGTTTTCGTCCTTTGTCACACACATGTAAAACAGTCTTGTCTTTTTCGGGGTCAAAAGTATGTTTGTTTTTTTTTTTTTTTTTTTTTTTTTATATAATCTAGGACAATGCTTGACTACATTCCACCTGATGGTAAGTGGAATGTAGTCTAAGGTGGTAAGGCGCATTACCCTAGCAGCCTATTCACTCTTCTCTTGAATTTATCCACATTGTATTCTTTCGGAAATACCGATGCAGGCAAGCTGTTCCAATCCTTTGCTGTAACGCAGTAAAAAAGATGAAGCAAAGCGCTTCGTTCGGACAGGTGGAATGTCCACAACAAAAGGATGAATTCCTGCCGTGCGTCGGAAAGTCCGATGATGGAAGGGGGCCGGGGGAATTAGATCGTGTAATTCCTGCGCACACTCACCAAAATGTAACCTATAGAATACTGAAAGGCTAGCAATTCTACGCCTGTGTTCAAGGCTTTGGAGGTCGGCTTCGACCAACTCGGGATCTCCTATGAGCCTCGTTGCTCGCCTCTCAATTGAGTCCAGAACCGCAAGATGAGACTTTGCGGCACCAGCAAATATGTGGCCACAGTACTTTACACACGACCGGATCTGTGCTTTGTATAAAACAAGAAGCTGTCCCGGTGTAAAGTACTGCCGAACCTTCGCAAGAACGGCAAGCTTTGCTGCTGCTGCTCTTGCTCTGGACTCAATGAACCGACCAAAGTTGAGGTTCGAGGAAATCTCTAAGCCTAACAACTGAAGCCGGTCACTGTATTCCAAGGATACAGGGTCTGATGTAAGTGTACTGCGAATGTGGATTTTTTATTATTATTTTTCCAATTTCCTATATGTTCTTTCAGTCTTGTTTCTTCCTGTTTGACCTATGTAGACGAATTCACACGTAGAGCACTTTATTTTGTAAACTCCAGCTTGTTCCAGAATAGGGACTTTATCTTTATTATTGCATAAAATACGTTGTAAATTATTATTGTTATATAAAACGGTCTGTCTGTCTTTGTTTTCAATGTTCTTTTTTAATTTTACTGAGAGTTGTCCTACATATGGAGTTTTGGTCCAAGTTTTCTTTTTATTTGCGCCTTTGTTGTAGCTACAATGTAATAGATTTTTAGCGATTTTTCTTTTCTTTTTTCTCGTAATGTTCCGAATTAAATTTTCATTATAACCATTATTTTATGCAATTATTGTAATATTGTTCAATTCGGTTTTATAGTCTTTCCTGGTCATTGGTATATTTAACATTCTATGAATCAATGAATGAAAGACTGCATGTTTGTGTGTACTGGGGTGTCTTGAGGAAGAATGTATTATGTTATCGCTATAAGTCGCTTTTCTGTAAATTTTGTACTGCGGTTTGCTTGAAGAAATACCTATTGTGATGTCTAGAAAGTTTATGAGATTAAAATTTATATATTTGTTTATAGAGTTTATATATGTTAGAAAATCATTTAAATCTTTTTCCGTACCAGTCCATAAACATAAAATGTCATCAACGTATCTATACCAGTAAGTAATATATTTTTTGTATTTAGATTTGAGTATATTTTTTTCAAAATTATCCATATATAAATCTGCACATAATGGTGAAAGAGGGCTTCCCATGGCTAGTCCGTCTGTTTGTTTAAAATATTTGTTCTTATATTTAAAGTAATTTTGATCTAGGCACATTTTTAAAGCAGCTTCTAAATGTGTAACTTGTTGACATTGTAGGATTGATTCACACAATTGTTCACTAATGATACTTAAACAATCCTTAACGGGAACACTTGGGAATAAGTTACAAACGTCAAAAGAAACCAATTTCGCATTAAGGGGAATAGGAAATTTGACAATTTTTTGTATTAAATCACTGCTATTTTTGATAGTTTGTTGTGGTTTGTGATTGACAACGATTTGTATAATCTGTTTACTTCTGCTGCTAATTTGTATGTTGGTGCTCCTGTATATGATACTACTTGTCTGATAGGGTAACTTTCTTTATTAAGTTTTATGTAACCATGGAGATGTGGCGGTTGTGGATTCATTTGAGTCAGCATGAAAGTTTTTGAGGTGTTAAATATGCTATTACATGAAGCTAGTAACTGTTTGACTTCATTATTGTATTGAGGTGTAGGGTCTTTCTTGATATTTTCTAAATGACAGGAATTTAAAAAATCTGATATTTTTTGGTCATATTCTTCTCTAGAGGAAGTGTTCCTTAACCACAGTGTTCCCTTTGTCTGCTTTTGTTAATACATGGTCATTGTCTTTCAATTTCTACTTGATGTTTGCAATAGTTTTTGACTCTGTTTTATACTAATGTGAAAATAGATCTGTGTTATTTTGTAAGTGTCGTTTAATGTCAGATGCACATTTGTGTTTCGTAGTTATGTCTGTTTGTGTGGCTATGACAACTTCAGTTACAACAACAACTTGGGGGCAATATTTTAATCCTTTTTCCAATAAGTTTTGTTCCGGTTTAGTAAAAGTAAGTGTAGATTTGTTTACAAATTTTTGGTAAAATTTATGAGTCGAATTTGAATATACATTAGGCGGTTGGTATTGATATCTGATTAATTTTTGTAATTTTCTGTATTGTCGTTCGTACATATACTGGATTGTCTGCGAGTTTGATTCGTGAGTATCGGTTTGTAGGATGTCCAATTCTATAGGATGTAATCTGTAACTAAGCTCCATATGTACAATCTTCAAATGACATATTAATGTGTCTCTTTCTTTATATACTATATGTATCTCACTATTTAGCCACTTAAATTTCAACTCACCAGTTTTTTGACACGATGACTCATTCCATTACGCTTTATTTTTATGTAATTAGGTACAACGCCATGGTTTTTACACTGCACATTAAACCAGATATGTTGAGTTTTCTTTTTACTTTATACTTTTGACCCCGAAAAAGACAAGACTGTTTTACATGTGTGTGACAAAGGACGAAAACTGAACGCCTTAGAAGCTATAGAAATAAACAAACATAAACACCTACACCCGGAATTATTACTTAATGAGCAGGAGCAATTAAGTACATCGCCATTGCTACAGTACATCTCAACAAAAATTTAATAATTTAATTAGCAATATTTATAACCCAGAATTTGTGATTATCTGTATACAATTAACTATTTATTCTCTATTGACATTATTGTAATTTTTTAAAATTTTGACATTATTTTCAATTTTAAAATAATATTTTAAAAATTTATTGTAACTTAATAGCTTGCATTGATGTTGTAAATTTAGTGGGTAGTAAGTTAAACTTATTTTATGTAAATTACCCATCAATGAACACAATCTATTTTAGTATGCCTGACGATGATGTTCAAAACCGGTCGCATAGCATAAATATAATATCATTAAATAGTGAAACTTAGTACAAGCATATATATTTTCATTTACTAAAGAATAAAGATTTTTAAAACTAACCATTAGTTGATGCGTATTGAAGAACTTGAGCGCCGAGGTGGCCGGTCTGGCGGGCAGGTCGTGCACGCGCACGGGGAATTGCTCCAAGTGCGACACGCACGCGTTAACCTTGGCCACCAGCGCCGCCAGCGGGGCTGCGCCCGCGCACACGCTCCACGCGCCCGCACCGCCGGCACGCACGCTCCACTCGTTGTCGCTGATCATATCGTATTATAGTTAGGTTGGTTTTAATAATATAATGTATGTTGGCAACCATCGAATTCCATTTTATTATTACTATGCCCAATATTTGAAAATACCTATATAATAAACTTCATTAAAATTGAATCAGTTGTTAAATTAATCAAAAATAAATTTACAAATGATTTTACTCATTTTATTTATACGCAATATAACTCACTCGGCCACCAGAGGCATGTCGGCAAATACATGTAGAAAGAGGCGTAGGCGCTCCTCACACGAAACGACCTGCTCGGCGGACTCTCGCCCTTCGCCCTCACCCTCGCGTTCGCTATCCGGGTCGGTGCCGGTCAGGAACTGTAGCAGGGCTCCAAGAACGCCGGAATGATTCACCTATTATTGAATTTATCTCATATCAATTTCAAGTTCCATTGCGACATTTTAGATATTAGAATCCTAAGTTCATGAAAATAAGTAACGAGATGTAAAAGAGGGACGAGGACGGTCCCCCAGAGGTTGGAATCCTTTTCAAGTTCATGATTTTTCGTTCTATATTTATTATAATGAATAAAAAAACAAATTTTAGCTAAATAGCTAAAAAAAAACTTGTAAAAATAATTGCAACTAGTATTCATCATTACCTCAAATGGCGAAACGTCATGATTGAGCAGCGTGTCCCGCAGCTGGTGTAGGGCAGCCCGCTGCTGCGCGGGCGGGCGGGTCGGCAGCGCGCCTGCCAGCGCCGCCAGCTGTTCCAGCGCGCCCGCTCCACCTCCCAGTGCGCCCCACTCGCGCTGCAGGCGGGCCGCGCGCCATTGGATCCACTCGCGGACTTTCTCTCTAAACATTAATAGATATTAAGTATTACGATGATATCAATATTGCTGCCATATGAAAATGAATGTTTCAAATTTTGTAATATTTCATTTTCTTCGATTTTTTGCACGTTTTTCAATATTTCAAAAGTAAATAATTATAAAACTATATTTTTTTTAAGTATATGTATAATTCACTCTTAATCAGATTGTAAATTTAATGCACTTTATTACAATCTTAAAAAATATGTCTTTAAAATCTTAAAAATATTCGTACTTGTTCTGCACGGTGAGGTTGGTGGAGGAGTGTGGAGCGGCAAGTAGGCCGGAGTCTTTGTGCGCGTGAGGCGAGCGACCCCAGCGCGATGGGTTCAGCGACGACAGGAACGACGACGTCTTTGACGCGCCGCCCACGCGACCCGAACGTCCGGCCGATCCCGCAGCCGACGCTAAACATATTGTATTAGTTGAATGTAATAACTACAACGAAAATCTTTTATTCTACATAAATATAAAAACAATGATTAGCAGTAAAAGGAATACTAAAGAAAATGATGGTGCGAAACTTAAATACATTAAGTAGTAACTGACAGTGTGCGGTAACAGCTGTGGCGGCAGTGGCGGCCGTGGCAGCCGGCGCGGCTGGCAGTGCGTGGTCGTCCCGCCGGCGCGGCGGTCGTGAACCCGCTCCGGACCCGCCTGACCGCTTTACTGCGCGCTTGCGTTTTAACATCTCTGCTAGCTGGAGAGGACTGCCCGATCTGGGGAAGACGAATTTTAATTTGTAATTTAGGATAAAAGAACAACACATACTTGAAAACGTTAATATTAAACTAAAAAGTAATGTTTATATATTAACATAGTTTTAATTGATATATCATACCTATGTACTGTTGTGGTCGTCTGTAGGGTAGATGCCGATGTCGCCGGTCCTGCTTCTGAGCTGCCGCTGTCGCTTCCACCCACTATTATATGTGTGTTATTATTTGTTATTTTAATTATTCATGTTATAATTCAACAAGTTTTATAAATAAGAAACACCCAAAATACAAAAGAAAATTAAATAACTTACATAAAGAACTAGCGATAAACGATCCAGAAGCGGAGAACGCGAGTGACAAATTGTGATGGTCCAGTGAAGTAGCTGACGTAGAGGCTGGAGGAGATGATCCTCCACTCGAGCGCACACTTGCGCCGCTCGGTGACTGTGGAATTATCAAATTACTATATTAGTTTTAGTTATAAATGTCAAAGTTTGTATATATTTATATTATATTTTATCCGTCCGTCAGTCACGCAAAGTGCTTGATGTACATTTTTAATACAGATATACAAGAAAAAGCTTCTAAAGAAAAGCAAAAGTTATTCCGAATGATAGCCGACTTTATTACCTTAATCTTAGGCTGACGCGGCGGCTGCGGGCCGGGCGCGCGCTCCGCCAGCTGCGCCACCTGATGCAGCACACCCTCGCGTCGGAACTGTACACCCATCTCTTCCGGTAACCGTTGCATCAGAATTTCTGCCAGCTGCAGCGAGCCCACCACGATTCGCAGGTCACTGGATGCCATCATCCCGGCGATATGCGAGGATATCACCTGTTATTTGATAAATATAGGAATAGAAGCATTCATTTCATCTATAAGAAAATTAATTCATTTCATTTATAAGACAAATCTCGCACACAACGAATACATTTAACAAACCTGTGTTTTGAGCACCTGCCGTAGCAGCGGAGCGTCCGCGTAGTACACGGCGCGGAGGATGGCCTTCAGCGCCTGCGCCCGCAGCGCGGGGCCGGCCGAGCTCCAGTACACCTCGTGCAGCACGCCCAGCAGCGCGCGCACAAGCGACGGACTGCAGCGCACCATCGCGATGCGGGGATCTGACCGGTTAATTGTTAGTAGCCGACGTTCGTACACAATTTAATTTGAGATATTCGGTAAAAAAGGAGTAGGTTGTAGGAAGAATCAATATATACATTGAATGGAATATGGTTTTCTTTTTGGTGTAAAGGAATGTACTTTGATGTCGTAATATAAGTCCCGGGGTAGCACTCACCGGGCCCGGCCACACCGGTGGCGGGGTCCGCGGGGTGCGGTCCCGGCGCCACGCGCTGCACGGGTCGCGCGGTGCCCGTGTGATCGTTGAGCTGCTGCATGGCGGTGAGGTCCACGGTGTAGGAGCGTCCCAGCGCACTCAGGCACACCTCCTCCTCGCCCGCCGCCGCGCCCGCCTCTAGTGCACGACATTCGGCCCATGAATACGAGCGCCACACACCTACGGAATTGCATGCTGTATATGTTATGGATTTGGTTTCGTTGAACTTCGTTACGTTCCCCCGTGACCTGCTACCGTTCTAGCCCAACATAAACTTTACTTTTTAATTTTAGTTAAATGGACTTACGAGTCGAAAAATGTAGACAAGTTTAATATAATTTTACAAAATAGTTTCTCTTGATGGCTTTACAAAAAAAATGTTACCCCAACCCTCAGGGAACGAAACGAGGACAACGCGTGTCGGTTTTTTGTGGGATTACGAATGTACCTCCGACCGTAATAGGGTGACAAATGTGTAAGGTAACCTCATCATTATTAGTCCAAATTATACGACTATTTTAAATATTACAGAAACCAACCATATATTATTTATATGTTCCGAGTTCTCTGCAACTATAACAAAATTTTCGACCTTATAAGAAACATACAATTTTTTTTATTTTATTACATCAGCGTGACCACTCGATGGGCCAATAAGATTGTTGACTCCGTTATTGCTATTGTATTATATTCTAATAACATTTCGTTATATACTGTTGCAATTCTAATAATATTCTAGTGTGTCAGTGATGTGTGCTAGTGTGCGTGGTGCGGCGGTGGTGTTGTGTGTAACCTCTGTCGTCGCGCCACTGCCACAGGGCGGCGCGGTCGGCCGGCGCGGACCACGGCCGGTCGAGGTGAGCGTCCACGGCGAAGATGCCGTCCGTCGGCAGGCGAGGCATCAGCTCGCCGATCAGACACGTTATCTCGTATAGCTCTTGGGGCAGGCGCGGGATTAACTCCACTTGCTAGAATTAGAATTGAGAGTTTAATGAACTATACGATAAAATGTAAAGTTTGACAGAAAGTATGGGGCGAACGATCGTTCTCATATCCAGGGACATGGTAAAGTAAAGAGAGTTGTAAAGAACTAGTCGTACCTCTTGGTGCAAGGTAGAACCGGTGAGCAGGCACAGCAGCGTGTCCGCGATGGAGCGCTGGTGCAGCGCCAGCGCGAGCTGCGGGCACGCGGCGCACATCACCCACAGCAGACGCAGCACGGTGATGAACGTGCTGCCCGATATCAGTGGCGGCTGCACCACCAACTGAGGTATAGCGAATATTGTCGCTAGTTATTAACATTGTATTTATTAATATCTATCATAATAAAAGTGATTCTCAGTCTTTCTACTCACGAGCTGTTGTAAATTAGTAAGTAACTCCGGAGTCGCGATCTCCTGTAATCTTGCGGGGTCATGTTGGAAGCTGTCTACGAGACGCGAAAAGGCAAGACAGACGCACTCTACAGACTTCTTGTCTTGTATAGTCAATCTATAACATTACATTATTGTTTAAAATACATAAAAAGTGTTCTTGCTCATTAGCATATACATATAATAGCATTATATATATATATATATATATATATATATATATATATATATATATATATATATATATATATATATATATATATAATAGCATTATACTATTTACCTATTTGCAAGTAATTGCAAAGAGTCCCTAACGAGGTGGAACTCGTCGGAAGTGAGATTCTGGCAGCAGTTGGCCGTGATCGACAACGCGGCCCGTTGCGCGTTGATAGAGAAGAAGTCAAGGTATGTCAAGCAAGCGGAGACACCGCGCTGTGAAATTTTCATAATTATTTTTTTAACAAAATATAACAGTATATGTAAATAAGTTATTTGAATTACAACTGACAGTTTAAAAATCAGATGACAATGGAATAATAATTCAAATAAAATAATACACAATTCAAACATTATTTTACTCTTAGAAAATAAACAGTATGTAGTACGAGTACCCCTAGTTTTGACGTTCCGAAAATTAAGACTAAACCAAATCGTAAATTCAAAACATAGAATGCAATACATTCTATTATATTATAAGATTATTTTTATCTGTGGTTATAAAGGTTGATTTATATTTTTTAGAATGATCCTAAATAACTAAAGATAAATACATTTTTAAACAGATGTTTTTTAATGTCAATAGATTTTGATTCATAGAGTGTAATAATTCTGTTTTGATTTTACGATTTGATAAACTGTAACATCCTACTAGAACAGGTACAGAACTAAACAGAACAATAATTGTACATACAGTTTTGAGTATATCCTTGTAGTGTCTTCGGGAGAGCATGTCCAGAGCCGTGAGACTCTGCTCGGCCACATCCATGCAAGTGATGGCCTGCAGCTTGTCTACGAAGGCCGGCACCGCCAGCGACACGGCGGCACTGCTGCGCGGCAGAGCCTCCAGCATGTAGGTCAGAGCGCGGCAGGCGTGGTTCATCTGTTTTCATCAATAGATATTATTTTAGCTAATTATTCCTACTATCATTTCTAAAATTAGTTTTTTCTACTCTTGTATAGATTATAGATATTATAAGCAATTGATGATAACATATATACCTAGTCTTGCCATAAATATTGTAACAAAGAACAAAAAATATTTTTTTAATTGCAAATAACATTTAGTACTTTTACAGTGTGTTAGTTTAATACACAAATATAAAACAATTAAAAATATAAAAAGCTTATTCGAAGTGGTGTTCATTGGCTGCAATACAGTCAGGCCATTTTGAGGCCAGTTATCAATAGAAACACGCACTCTTTCCATGGGGAAATTCTTCACTGCCAATCTAATGTTGTTTGAATGTTTTCTGGACTACAAATTATCATGGCGTTTAGAGCAGTTTAGAGCTGTACTACTGCTCTCTAAAACTGACCATAAATTATAATCCATCGGATTAAGATCGGTACTAGACGACGGCCAGTCTTCAGCTCTAATGAAGTCCGACACGTTCGCTTCCAACCGAGACTGCGGGAACCGAACTTTATGTCCCGGCGCCGAGTCTTGCTGGACGGACCATACTTGGTTATTGAACATGGTGTTAATAAGGAGCTTAACTACCTTCTCAAGAATGGTATCTTGATATACTTGTGCCATGTTTTGATACCTTTTACACAAAAATATGGCTAAGTCACTCCATAACTAACACCCCACCAAACCATCACTGAAGTCATATAATGCCTACGTTGCACTCTGTCGACTAATTGAGAAGCTTCCTTAAAGCTTTGAACATAAATACTGTCATTTTGTTTGTTAAAATGTTGCTCAATTGAAAAAAAAATTCTCATCCGTAAACAATTTTTTTCTGTGACCTCTCTTTGCGTACCGCTACAGTAGTTGTTTCGATTTAACCCCCCTATTCATCTTTAATTTATCAGTTAAGAAATGACCAGTGCGTCTTTTATAGGCAAGTCATCTCTTAAAATACGCTACATGGATCTAGATGCTATCTTCATTTCCCGAGATAAAATCTTTTGCTTTCGGATAGGATTTCTTCGAATTCTTTCCCTTACTGCTTAGACCACCTTTTTCGTACGAAGACTACGTGGACGGCCAGATCTTTCTCTATCACAAACAGAGAAAGTCACATTGTACCTATTAATAGCTGGTACACAAACATTTGACTAATGCCAAGTGTATGGAGAATTTTAAAAATTGTGTTTGGCTCCATAGCTACTTTGTGTAACGCAATCACAGCGAGTCTGTTCTCTTTATCACCCCACTCTATTTTAATATCGCAAAATATTGTACATTGTTTTGGCGCCAAAATGAGAAAACACAATGAACAATCTTATAAAAATTACAGATTCCAAATTGAAATGTAATATTTTTTATTATTAATAGTAACAGTTTTTATGGCCAGACAAAGTATAACACCAATACAGAACGATCCAATGTACACCACCCACCATATCAAAGTTATGTTCGGCGGCCAGTAGGTTGACGAGCGCGGGCACGACCTGGCGCACGGGGAAGCCCGCGAGAGTATCTTCGTTGCCCATCACCAGCAGCTGACACATCTCAATCACGGCCTGGAGCTGCTGACCCTCGTCGCCTGTCGCCTGGAGACCCGATAATAGCTGGGCGGCTTTTGAAGCGGCTGTAAGGTAATAATTATTAGACCTATACTTTTTATGGCCAAAGTTAATTTAACGCCGTTAGCCTTAGTTAGTTTATTAAATATATTAGCTGTATTTATAATTTGTATTTCTATATACTTGTATCGATGTTTAACACCCTTAACGCAAGCAAATAATGTGCTTACTTAAGGCTTACATCGATGTGTGTGCAATATACAAACCCGAGTTAGCGGTAACAGTTCTATGCAGCAAATGCTGCATGCGCGGTCCGAGCGCCCCGAGCAGATGCGGCGGCAGGCCCCGGGCCTCGAGCAGGGCCTGAAGGCGGCCCACCTCGCCCTCCTCGGACGAGGACTCCTCAGCGGCCGCGCTGGCGCCGGCCCCGCTGCCTCCCGCCGTGGCCCCCGCCACGCCCCCCACCCCCGCCAGCCCCGTGACACCCACCAGCCCTGCCGCGCCCGCCACTCCCGCGCACTCCTCCGCCGATGACGCTGGAAAAAAAAACATTCATACGTTTTTTACCACGGAAGAAACTGAACTAAACCTTTATCGGAAATGTGGCCACCGTCGAGTACCGAGACATTTCAATTTAGGTCACTCACATTTGCCCTTAGGCTTCGCATCGTTTGTTGCGTTATCGGGCATCGAAGCGGTCGAAGCCAACACTGGCGGCGTGGAAGAAGTAGACGCTATGGCACCCTAAAGAAACAAATAACATTTAATCATTGCAGTTTGAAAAAAAATATATATACACTTAATTCAGTTCAAAAAAAAGCATGGAGCAAGGCGATCAACAATATTATATTTGAATCGCAATATAAGGTACAACGTTTACCGTGTTTAGAGACTGCGGATGAGACCGGCCGGACGCGCCTCCGGTGCTGGCGCACGAACCCAGGCTGCTTTTACCTGATGCATCAAGTATATATATGTCTATCAGTATGTAGAAATTTATTACCCGTTGTCAGTGTGTGCGTGCCCGTGCGTGCGTGTGTGCGTGCGTACCTCTCTTGTCTCGTCTGGTGGAGGGCGTATGCGGCTGCGGCATGTCGCGCGCCCGCGCCCGCCGCCCGCCGCCCGCGCTGCTGCCCGCCTCCGAGCCGCCCGACTGACGAGCCAAGCGAACAATCTTTATACTCTTTTGACCGTCTCACATACTGAAGTCTAGTCATTGACCTCCCGGCTCGGTCGATGATATGATAGACGGGCGGGACACACGACATTGATGCCGATTCATTTTAGTTTTAATCCACCATTTTCCCTTCCCAAACCTAACTATATGAGTGTCTTCGTGGCCACGGATTTGGACCGAGTTTGTTGGTTACTACTTACTTATGACATATTGCAACGTACCTGTCTCTTAGTAGCGGTATCCTGTCTCTGCCGCTGAGAAGTACTGGCGCCCCTCGTCAAGCAAGCACCCAGGGTCGCACCCGTTGCAGCAGCGATACTCTGTTAGCCGACATCATAATTATATTCACTTAATTGCCGCTCTGTTAATAACAATTATTTTAAGGAGAATTATAAGTTACGTACCCTTCGTGCGTTAGTTTGACGTAAGTAAGGGAGATCGCGTGGAACTATCAACAGTTTACTACCGCTGCTCTTTGAAGAACTCGCTTCTGCAAGGAATATGACGTTTGTTAAAATATAACATTGTTAGAAGGGTATTTACTTCTTAAATAGTAAAATACAAATAGTAACACGAACCTTGTAAGTCCTTGAATGGTGGTGGAGTACTGGTATTTCGGTATTCTATACTTCCGCGCTCTGTCACTGTTTGTGATTGAACCACGTCGCTTGTCGAAGGACTCGCTAAAATGACACAATTATTTACAGCATTATCTACAATGAATGGCTGCACTTGATAGATGATAAGAGTATCTGATAAGGCGCATAGCATTTCTTATTTTAAATGTAACATTATCTAATATCAAAAATAGAAATAATATAAAGCAAATGAATAATTTCTTTGATTTAAAGTATGGAACGTAAAAGTGACTAATCCGTCTTATTACCTGTATTAACTACTGTAATTAGTACGGATGAGGTAGTTGCGAGGTCGCGATTTTGCCTATTACGTAGCCTATATGTGCAAGAAGCTTGGCCAGAAGACTCCTCAGCTGTTTCAGGTTCGTATTCAGGCGTACTGTCTATTGTATCGTTGTTACTAGATTCAAAAACCTCTCTGTGTGAGTCTATCTTAAATTTCTTTCTGCACTCCTCTATATCAAACAAGCAGTTGCTCTTCCTGTGTGATAGGGAGCGGTGCGTCGAACGTTTCCTCTTTTTACCTTTCCTGCGGCTAGTGGTAGGACTGTAAACGGAATAATCAGAATCTAGTAACTCTGTGATAGTCGAGGAGCTAAAAGGCGAGTAGGCAAAGTCTCTTTCGTCAAGTGGCAGCAATCCACCTTCCGATTGATTCAAAGTCTGTACTTGAGTTGAAGTTTCAGTTTCGTTAAGACCGGCTGATTGGTGCGAAAAAGTATTCGCCTTCAAATTGTTTGGAATTTGCTCACAAACACTCTCTGTGGATTTAAGAGCAGTCCGTGAGCGTGTGCAATATGCTACACACTCGTCGGTTGTATTATTACTATATGATATATTTTGGCTTTTATGTTTTTTTCGATCATGCGAAGAAGTGCGGCCACGCTTGGGGTTAGCTGTGAACTCTTTGGCCGAATCTCCGTGCTTATAATGGGCAGTATCGTAACGTGTTTCGTAAACGTCCGTTCCGTAGGACCAACGTTCGGAGATGGAGTAGTCGGATCGGGGCAAAGTGCTGACAAGTCGTGAGCTCCTTCGTAACTCGACTTGCGTACGCGACTCGGCGTTATCTTCCCGGCTTGAGGAATGTCGGCTGGAGCGCGGCAAAGGCGAAATAACGTTGCGCCTGCTGCGACGACTGCGGTTAGCTTTACGCACTTGACGCAACCACCGGCCGCCCACCACCCTGCTAGGAGAAGACCTGAACAATACATGATATTTGTTAATTAATTACATAAAAACACCAAATGTTATAGCCATTAATCCACTAATACTAATTATAAAATAGCATTCAATTAAGACTAATTATAAAAAGTCGTCCGGTCTTTATGAAATGAAAAATAAATGGGATTTCAGTTTGTTTGATAGATATAATAAAGTTATGTGATGTACAACCAATTTTATTGTAAATGTATACATTTCTGAAAATACGGTCATACTATGTACTTAATGTTATACTTTGAAATTTTTCATCTCAACCACTATTTATAATAAAATTGCAATTAATAGGGATGAAATATAGACATATTATATTATACGAGACTGTTAGTTTGCAAGTTATGGTCATGAAAATTGCTAGTATTCAAGTTACGTTTTATAAGTCTATTTAATAGATAAAATATAGGCTCTGAAAAAAATTTTATATTTCAGGACATTACGAAATTATTCAACCCAACCATAGTGGGGGGGCGATTCAGTATGTACATATTATACTAGAAGGATATATGACACACACTTTCTACAATTTGGGACCTTAGGACAAGGCGAGAATAATTATCAAATTCGAAATTTGTATTTAATGAAATAATTGCATCATTGTAAATGATAAATTCTTGAATTTTTTTTATATTCATTTTTTTATATTTTTTTTACTAGAATAGTTTTTTAAATTATTAATAAGAAAATGTAATTCCATTAATACTTACTTATGGATGTAATCTAGATGAGTTATAAAATACAATCAAACATAATACTAAAATAATATTTGGTAATGTTAAGTTAGTTTCAACCAACCGTATAATATTTTTAGGTAGTCAGATACCAAATTGTTTATTATTTGAGTATGTTTGTGCACGCTAATCTCAGAAACGGCTGAACCAATTTGAATGCAATTATCAGGAATTTATTATCACCTTCTTCACTAAATATTTAGTCTTTATTTCATCTAAATCGGTTAAGAAATAAAAAAAGTTATGCCAATTTATGTCAATCACGTATTAGGTACCATGCAAACCCTATTCTATACATGTAATAAGTCTGTAGAGGAGTAGTGTTTGTAAATAAAAAAAAATACACCAGTATGTGAAGTGTTAACTAACAGAATCCATTTTCAGCATTTTTAAAATCTTTGTCTATTAATCTTTTTTTCTTTTAGTTGTGTACACAACACGAAAAAAAAATATTTTCAAAAATTCATCCTTTATATAAGCAAGAGATCCCAAAACAAAGTTTTTTCATTTTGTCTGTTCATCTGTATGTCTTTATGTTTGTGCGCCCTAATAACAGAAACGGATTAATTAATTTGTATGCAGTTTTCGGTTTTCGTTCTTTTTATAACAATCGGTTAACAAATAAAGAAGTTAATAATCTCTTATTGTCGTACCATTGCTGCTTACGAGTTTTAAGGTTTATAGTTTTTACATACATTGGTTAGTACAAAGGGTACGTTTTATCGGAATCGAAATCTAGGCGTACGAAGTCGCAGGCACAGCTAGTTAATTAATATAATCTTTAAAGAATGAATATATTTTTCTCTAATTTGGAAATAGCAATAAGCTTAAACAGTTAGTCATAGAAATCTGGAAAATTGACATCTTAAACCTGGTGACCTGTAACCTTGTAAAGTGTTCACTGGATTAAGTGTTTTTTTTTATAGGTACCGAATATTTAAAAAGGATAAAAAGAATTATTTATTGCATTGACTTATTTAGGAGTGAGCATTGAAAATCACAATAGAATTGATAACTACTATGTAGGAAAAAAATGGACAGACCGGTTTGGCTTTGGATAGCTTTTTAATTAGAAAAACTATTTTATTGCCAAATATTTTCCCAACCATGTTGGTAGCAATTCAATAATAACTGTTGCTAGAGATTCTGACCACATCTGAAAGACTGTTTTCTAATATCCACATCTCTTCCTCATCTCCAACATTGTTTTACCATTACATTACTTATTTTAATATAATCGACATTTTGTCAAAGTATTGCTGATTTAAGAATAAAATTAAACCTCGATATGTAGTAAATCAAAGTTGGTCATAACCTTAACATGCATTGGTTCTAATGTTTTTTACTCACCAAAAAAATTATCAATATACAAAATATAATATCTGAAAAGATTAGAATTATAGATCACAAAAATTCCTTGTTTCTCAATTTCTATGTTTTATTTTCTCAACTATATAAGAATAAAGTTTATACTATATAATCATCCTTTAAACATTATTTTATTTAATAATGTTCATTAATTAAAGTTTGTGTAAGTCCGAGTTGTAAGATTTTATTTATAACTATTAGAGGATTGGCACAGTATTCCATATAAAATGTTATAATTGAATTGACATTTGTTATTAATTTTATCCTTATACACTTCTAAAAGATATTTAAATATAAATTTGATATTCCTTGTAGGTGTTACATAAGTTTATGCCTTTGTAATGATTCAAATAATTATCTTAGAAATGTCCATCAAAATGTTAATTAAATCAAGCCCATTAATTTGGTACTTAAATAATGAAATAAATGTGATTAGTATTTTCAATTACCTCATCATTAAAGTCATGACATTTCTTTTCTGCCTAAGTAGCAAGTCATGTGTACTTTTAACATTAGGATTTCATGTACTTAATAAAATCAATAAATTAAAATGGTTTCTAAACTGTAACAATCAATACTGAATTAAACAATTATTAACACTCACTGGTAGGTGTTTGGATGCCATTTTGTTCATGTATAAGATAAATTAGTGTTCTGAATTTGATATTATTGTGTTGTTTAAAAACATATAGGTATCATAATTTTGTTACTGCATTACTGAGAAAATTAGTTGAAATTCAAATCTTTGTGTTACTTGCTAAAATTATAATAATGTTGATATCTTTATGTGTACTCAAAACTATGGTATTAGAAATCATAAACAAAGAAAAAATATAGTTAGTTAAAATATAGCATAAAGTTTATATAAAATGATGTTGTAATAGGTATTTTTTAATAATAGAAAACAGCAATAGTATAAAAAACATCTCTGTCTATATTTATAAATATAACTAGTTTCATCAACTAATGAAGAGAAGTAGTTTTTTTTTTTCTACCCTCAAATATTTTATAGACCACTTGATAAGGGGTAATGGTATATATAATGTTAATCTAGACAAAATACAATGTCAATAATGATTTTTATTCATTAGCAAAATGAATCTTTTGGTGAGAGCCATTATTTTGCAAAAGTTGCATATAATGTTTAAAATGATTGTCTCATTTTCCTTTTCAATTGCAAAGCCACCTTTGAGTTGGCTTAAATTGTTTCCACAACATTGTTTGATTATAATGACAAATATTGCAGAGCTACCATTTTATAGGTTTAAATTGTTTTTAGAACATTGTTTGCTTGCAATATATGTAGAATACCTGGTGGACTCTCTCGTGAGTGCAGAGTGTGACGACGGTGTTATGTGTTGCTCGGCCATAGACGACGCTGAAGAACACACGCGGCTGCTTGTGTGGGGCCTGCGCAGGCCGCCCGCGCCAGCTACCTGCCCGGCACCATGCCAGGGCGAGAGCTACACCGCTTCCTTAGCATCCACCACTTCGACGTATCACAAGCACATCACCACCTACAGCCCGCACAACGTCACACTCACAAAACTTTTAACTGATGCACCACTTCTGCTCCTGATCACTCTTCGTTCAACTGAAACAAAGATAAAATGTCTACTCAGCGATCTGAACAATGCTACGTTACATAAACATTTCAACAATTAATTAGTACCACTGCCGACCACCGTGAACAGAGCACAATAAACAGTTGATGAGCGTTTTAGATGCAGTTTATTCGTTTATCTCACTAAAACATATACATATGCGACTATTTTGAAGATTATAAACCACGTTTTGAAGAAATTTTCGAGATTGATGACACATCAAGGACAGCTACACTTTTCGACATATTTTTCAATTCACAATACAGATATGGGCTACAGCTGGGGGAACTGTCAAATGAATGAGTGTTGCCAGATACAAAATATTTAATGCTACTATGCTTATTGATTTTTAAATTTTTGAAATAAATAAACTTACTATTACCATTACGTTTAAGTAAAATCATTACGTTTAAGTATAAGCTATATTAAACGTAGGTATTAAAAAAGAACAGGCAACATCTATAATACAATTTGAAGTTCCTTTATTTAATGCATATAAAAATGTAGGAATGTAAAAATATGATAAATATTGTATACAAATACTTAGTCTGGCCATAAATATTGTTATTATTAAAAATAAAAAAAATAAAAGATACACAAAGTAGGTATGCAGCCAAATGCAATTTTTAACTCTCCATACACTTTGTGTTTGTCAAATGGTTATAATAGGTATTAATAGGTACAATGAGTTATGAGACTTCTTCTGTATGTGATAGAGAAATAACTGGCTGTCCACGTAGTGTTCGTACGAAAAAGGTAGTCAAAGCAGTGAATAGCACCAAAACGTAAACTGTCCGAAATCAAAAGATTTTATCTCGGGAAATGAAGATAGCTCCATGTCGCGTATTTTAAAAGATGATTTAGGACTTGCAGCCTATAAGAGACGCACTGGTCATTTCTTAACTGATAAATCAAAGATGAATAGGGTGGTAAAATCCAAACAACTACTGAAGCGGTACGCAAAGGGAGGTCACAGAAAAAATTTTGTTTACGGATGAGAACATTTTTACAATTGAGCAACATTTTAACAAACAAAATGACAATATTTATGCTCAAAGCTCTAAGGAAGCTTCTCAATTAGTCGACTGAGTGCAACGTGGGCATTATCCGACTACAGTGATGGTTTGGTGGGGTGTTAAAAGGATATAAAAGACTGACAGCCATATTTTTGTGAAAAAAGTATCAAAACATCGGCACAAGTGTATCAAGATACCATTCTTGAGAATGTAGTTAAGCCCCTTAATAGCACCATGTTCAATACCCAAGTATGGTCCTTCCAGCAAGACTAGGCGCCGGGTCATAACGCTCCGTCCACGCAGTCTTGGCTGGAAGCGAACGTCTCGGACTTTATCAGAGCAGAAGACTGGCCTTCGTCTAGTTCTGATCCTAATCCGCTGGATTATGATGTATGGTCAGTTTTAGAGAGTATAGCTTGCTCTAAAAGTCATGATAATTTAGAGTCCTTAAAACAAGTCCAAAAATAATTTCCTCATGGAAACAGCGCGGTTTCTATTGATAATGGGCCTCAACGTTTAAAGGTCTTTATTGCAGCCAATAGACACCACTTCGAATAAGCTTTTTATATTTTAAATTGTTTTATATTTGTGTATTAAACTGACACACTGTAATATTATTAAATGTTGTTTGCAATAAAGTTTTTTTTTATATGTTACAATATTTATGGCAAGACTAGGTATACATAAAATATTTATATTAGGTATTATTATAGGATATTCTATGAAGAGATAGATGCAAATTGGTCAAGACGCAATGGCATTGTTACTTTAGTGATAATCATTGGTTTGATTATAAAAACATCATGCAATCACCCCACCTGAGTATAACGTCTTTTATTGGTCTATTCGGACAATCTCGAATTATTGAGTTGACAATAAAAGCCAAAAAAGATTTGTATATTCAGACCATCGTTGAAAGACCAGATTTATAATTGAGTCTGTATATATCAAAAAGATATTATGTAGGTAGCGCCCTCCATTGTACCGACTCAGCAGGTAATAAATAAGCTATGTATAACAATGTTACAGTATATTCGATGTTATTAAATTGACAGAAACCAAATTGATTTTTTTAAATCAAGTATTCATATTTTTAATACCAAAATAAAGTAAATAATTACTAGGGCAGTAATTATTAATATGACCGTAAGCTAACAAGTTATACGGAAGCAAAAACATTCACCAATATAAACAAATAGGCCCTCTGCTTGACGGCTTCACCTCATAAGCGAAATCTTTACAAACATTGTAAAGACGTTACACGTGTTTATAACGTAGTTGCAAGGATGGCAGTAAAAGCATTATTTAAAACAATTAGAAGTTATAAATTAGTAACAAATATCGTTATGATAGAAAACAAATTTCGTAAATATAATTATTTTGTGTAGAATACGTCCTGTTTCATCTAGAAAATTAATTAGAGAATTAGCAATGAATTGAAGATTGATGACCAAGCAAGATATTTAAAATTAATGAGCGCTATAAATAGTTTGATTATTTAAAGGTATTATACAACAGTTATTACACTATAGTTTTGATAATAGTCTCGATTATGCATTACCAACGTATTTATCTTTTACAATTACACCATTCAAATAAGAAGAAAATAATAACCAACCTTTTTTTAGGCGAGTGAAAAGTATATACCTAAATATCTTTGCATTATAAACCACGTCATTAAGAAATATTAGTTAACTAAGGACTAACGAATAAACGAATTATTTTCAGTTTCGACCTCTTATAATGTTATTGGGTTTAGGAAGTAGCGATCGACTCCAATACGATAAGACTAGCAGACTATACCTGGTTTTAAAATATCTACCAGACTATCCATATGTATGATTGTGAATCTCGTTCTTTAAAGTAAGGGCCACTGTCGCCACCGTCGCTGGTTAACGACCGCTGACGTCTTTACCAGTTTGACCTATCCTACAGAACATCTGTGTTTCTCCAGACCTGTTAATAGATCTTTATTAAATTTGTGTGATGGTGTGAGTATGTGGGAGACAACGTTACGTCTATTTGTATTTTCTAGTTTACTAAAGTGTTGCGTTGTATATTACTACACATTACACATATACGATATTAAATACATTACATCGGCTTCAAGATGGCGACTATTTAATTTTCCCTTATTATGGATGTCATGAGAAGTATATGATTCAATAAAATTACATTGGAATGGTTATGGCAGAAATGAAACTTGCTTATTACCTATATAGCGAGCTTATTTTAATAATTTCCTGCACAACGGACCGTCAAATAAATAAATAAAATATATTCTGAATACAAACTATGTATGCTACAATTGTATTCATGCAAATTGTATCAGATTCTTAAATGCGACAGTTAATATGGACAAATGATATAGAAAAGGGACAATTATAGCCTCTTCTGATCCTTGATACCCGAGTGGTTTCATATTTTTTGTTCCTTGTTGTACCGTTGTACTACTTTTTTCTAAAAATATTTTTTTAATAAATAAAAATCTTTTTAAACCAAATTAACAATGATATATTATGCTTCTCATACTAAAGCAGTCAGACAAGGACAAAGGACTATACCACATTGTTTAACTGAAGGTTGAATACTTAACGTCATAAAAGGTAGGTATAGTCATCGGTCTAGTACTTTAAAAAATGTTTAATATATACTTGTATGAATACTTAGGATCGAGTCATTAATAAAAGTTCTATAATAAAAAACCGAGATAAAAAAAAATATTCAAAGCACTTTTGTAATGTAACTCAATAAAGACAACGACTGCCCAGCACCTAATACATAGCATAATTATGTATTAGAGGCACATTGTGTTCAGATTTTTAAAAGAAACCTGTCAAGTAATAATTCCGAAACTATAGTGGGTAGAGGAAAAGCAAGTATTCAGAATTAACAAGCGATGCAACTGCAGGTAGTAAATCGTCTGCGAGAAGATTGTGTATTTTTTGCGGAACACAGGTAGGATACGATACAACGATAAGGAGTAACATGAGAATGTTTTATCCAATTCACAACGGAACCTTTGTCCTGGCGTTATTGTTGTTTGTAACAAAGAGAGAATCACTCAATCGAATTTATCTGGTGCGGTGTTTTTCCTTAAATCGAATGTTATTTCTGTTTTGACGGAAATGAACATTACATTTGTTTTATAAAAAACCTTTAAGAATATAATATTTATACCTATTAAAAGCTCTCGTTATATATAAATTTATGACAATTTTAATTTCACTTGGATATAGCGATTAGCGAATTTAATTTAGAAAGGAGATTCGCAGACAGCTGTGAACAGGGATTGACGAATGAAGGTTGTGAGTTTTAGTAAAGAGCTTGTTGTGTTGATGTGGTTAGGGTGCATTTTAAGCCTGTTATTATCAAAACAGAGCGAGGGGCAGCACCCCAAGGCCGACGGTCGACAACCTGGCGGTACTGCAACCTACAGACACGTGCGATCTCGTTCACCTCGAGGCAACTGACTGGTCACCCCGTATCTAAGTTCAAAATAATTTAAATTACTTAACGAACGTAGAACCTCTCTCTAATATAAGAATTATCAAAAATGTAATAAAATTTTAGTAACTATTTATATAACATATTAGAGATGCGTCGAATAGTGGTTTCACCGAATAACCGAATACTATTCGGTTTAACCTTTACAGAACCGAATATTCGGCCGAACTATTTGATTTACCATTTCATTGTTTGTTTGTGATAAACAGATGAATAAATAATAAATATATTTAGTTATAATTTCCGTTGTAAGATAATTGAGGTAATATTTGTTAGAAATCTCTTAATTACGGTTTGTAAAATGTGCTCATCCTTGGCGTGATGGCGTTATCATTACAGTTAATCTCCAGCTATAATTGACGTATTTCCTGGTTAATATTCGAACTGCAGACCAGGCTAACTGTGCAGTGGGTATACATTGGTTTATTTTCATTCATTTAACCGTTAGATTGCCGGCCGTGTAGTCACCAGTGTAGTGTAGCTTCCATGTCGCCGCGAACTGTCTAAGAATACGACGAATCAAAATAGAATTTCTTTAAATTGCTGGAACTTAATCAGACAGTCAACCAACTTAGCAAATGTTACTTTATTTTCATAACAAAATCGATAATACTAGATAGCGGGAGTATAACAAAATCAATGTATATTTCACACGGGTGCAGCAAGGGGGAGTCAACGACCGGCCCAGTGCAGCGCCCGCGCCCCGCCGGCTCGACCGACACCGAAACACACGCAGTCGCGACTCTCCGGATCCCTACGGGTTCAACGACCTCTCTGGCGACCCTTCCGATAAGACCCCACTAATTATAAACAGCAAAAATTACAGTCAACATCACAAATGTTGCATTTTTGTTTCGTAATAACCATAAAAGTATGAGACGTAATTTTACCTAACTGGCTAAGTTTGTGTAATGTTTTACCGTCTTCATTTTTCTAGTATATTGATTTGTTTTTTTATTCGCAACTATCTGGTAGGTATATTGAACATTTTTGCAATATTTTATACAATTTCTAAATTTATATAAAACATTTCCAGTTTCTTTTACTGGAATCAGAAATTAAACGCTTCCAGTGAATTTAATTTTATATTTGGAATATCACGTAACCCTTTCCAGAGGCTCTCTGATAAAAGCTGGTCTTGATAGGTAACGACTGATTAACAATACTATATTCGTCTAAGTGTAATAACTAGTTTCCTTTACATATTGTCGCTACCAAGGTCGTATCGCGGCTGCATCTTTGTTTTATTTTGTTTATGTTATTTACCAATCACAAGTAAGGGTACAGAGCAATGCGTAGGATAGAGCAGGATATTATGTTTGTAAAGTAAACTTTGAAGGTTTTCGACTTCCGTTGAGTGATATAATACTGTACCTATTCTATATACATGCATATATAAAGCTAAATACTCGTGTATATTCTTTTTCAATATAAAATTGAATGTCATTGTGTTTAATAAGCATAGTTTTAGCATTTTTCTTTATAATCAGAGTCAGGTCCTATTAATAATATTTTTCTAAGTAATAATACTTTAATAACAATCACTAAGTTATGTCTTTAATATCCATGCTTTTAGGGTTTAAGTGTGGGCGGGTTTGTATAGAAGTCAGTTAATTAAATACTATTTGTACCTACTGATATGTACATTACTAAAAATGTACTTAAAAACCGGTTAAATATTTACGTTAATTGCTTTTAATGGTAATAAAGTAATATCAGTAAAAGTATTATCAGTTAATTCAAAGTACATTTTAAGTTTAAATGTTTATTTATTTCGACCGGTTATTTTTAGATAAAACGAAATGAAAAACTGACCAAGATATCCCTTTATAAGTCACACAAACAGAATAGAAGGAGATAACAATTAAATATATCGAAATTTTAAAATGAACTTAGATAATTTATTTAAAAGAAATACGCAGCAAAACCAATCATCCCTAAACTTGCATCAGGTACTGTATCAGAAGCCTCAGGTACTGTACTTTCGTCAGGGTTACCAGACAGTTTCACTGTAGGAACAGACAATTGATGGGTAATCTCTTTTTTAACTACCAAAACATTTAAAACGATAATTTTAGGTATAATGGATATGGTGCGGTCCGGTAGCACAATTGGTAAAGCGACGGAATGGTTTCCCAGAGGTCGCGGTTTCGAATCCCTGCACGTATCAGTTTGTTTTTCATTCTATTCATTTAAATTTAAAAATGTATAAATGTTATGTTTATATATACGTGTCATCTTACAGTGTGAAGGAACAATGGTGACCGACGTGAGAACCGAAGACTTAAGAATACAACAAATTTCGCACGATCTGTTGAAGTTTTATTCTAGTGTCTATTTACTTGCTTTATTATAGAATACTAACATTACATGTAGAATACAACAGGGACTACAATGCTACTGGGCTGTGACTTCTGGGACCGTATCCCAGGGGTCACCTGTGTTGATGATATTTTTATTCTATGTTATTTTAAACTTTAGATAAAGTTGACATGACTGACCGGTTTAGATAGATAGATAGATAGATATATAGATAGATAGATAGATATATAGGTAAGCACTTTATTGCACATACAAAATCATATCAAAAATTACAACATGCATTGTTGCATGCATGAGTTCTAAGAATTTAAAAATAGTATGCAAAGGCGGTCTTATTACTAAGAGCAATCTCTGACAGACAAACTTCAGGTGAAAGAACTTAAGTAAAGGAGAATACGGGATTGTGCGATTGAGGAGATATGTTCAATAAATCTTATTCTTATTCTTAAATATACTTAACATGAAAAAAATACTAAAATATTGACAATATTAAAATATACACACCAAAACAATGAGCATGGACTTAAAAGATTTTAGAGGAATTAAAAGAGCTTGAAATAAAATTATTTTGGTTTTTGTTGACAGAAAATGTTTCCATCGTTTTAGTGCACCGATAGTAGCAAATATTTTTCTACTCACTTCCGAAATCTGCGTGGCCCAGGAAATAGTGTTATCAATAAAGATACCAAGATTTTCCAAGTCTTACCGAAAGTCAAGATAGAACTGCCAAGCTTAATGGCAGGTAAGGATTGGTAATCAATTCTGACTAGCAATTTAGGACTGCCGACCAAAATTAATTGGGACTTATCAGGGTTCACACTAAACCCAATGTCCTGCCCCAAGTGTTAATATGTTCCAAATCAAGATTGAGTCTTTGGATAGCACTCTCCATATCGTGAACAAGAGAAGTATCATATATCTGTAAATCATATATAAATAGGATACATTTTGGTGAGTGTGCGCAGGAATTGCACGACCTAATTCCCCCATCCCCGTTCCTTTGCCGGACGTCCCGACGCACGGCGGGTATCCATCCCTACGTTGTGGACATTCCACCTGTCCGAACGAAGCGCTATGCTTCATCTTTTTTAGTGCGTACAGCGAAGGACTGGAACAATCTGCCAGCGTCGGTATTTCCGGCAAAATATAATGTGGGTGTCTTCAAGAGGAGAGTGAATAGGCTGCTAGGTTAATGCGCTTTACCACCTAAGACTACATTTCACTTTCCATCAGGTGGAATGTAGTCAAGCATTAACCTAGTTTTGTATAAAAAAAAAAAAAAAAAAAAAAAAATCATCAGCATAAAGGTGGAAAGAGGATAAGTTTATAATCTTTTGAAACATTATGCACTATAATACATCACGTTCTAGTTTTGAGTTTGTCTATTGCTTACAGTTATACAGCGGCTGTAATTTTTTTTTTAATATTATATAATTATACAACACTTTTTTTATAACTATTGACTCTGTGCCTACAAATATACCTAAGTGTAACTCAAACTGTATGTGCCGCTAATATTAATGTACCTACATACCTATTTGGTAATTTTTCTTTCTTTCTCGTACAAGCTGATCTGTTCGGTGCCTTTTATATAAAAAATGGATTATTGTAATTATAGCTCAAGTTAGTGTTTATGTTTGTCAGTTTTTATTAAAATGTTAGAAAAAAAACTTCCTACTTTATTGACTGTGACAACATAATATTACCACACGAAATATCATCGTTATTATTTACGATGTGATGTGAACAAACAAATAAATTAACATTTCAAATAATATTGTATAGGGAGATCTATATTATGCTCACTCGCACCTACCTGGTAGCAAATACTTTTTTCGGAGTTTTTTATTGGAATTAACATTTAACTAATCTTGACACATAACTTACTTCTAAAAGCGGACAATATTATTTAATAATAAATAATTTAAGAAATAAATATACTTTCCTCTTTTTCTCCTATCTTCAAGAACACAATAATTAAAAATCAAATGCTATAACGACATAAGTATATTAAATTATATTAAGTTATTTAATATCCAACAAATTAACTTGCAGCGTTACAAGAATAATGAAGATACGTGTTTATAAATAGACATACATTTACTTATAATAGCGATAAGATTGTATTAACTACCACTACTTCTATAAAAATATATGTGTTGTATGTTTGTATCGTAAAATACATAAATCTAAAATTATAATCATAATATATTTTGTTAAAAAACTATACATTATATACTTGTATGATAAATATCAAATAAAGAGATTTCACTTTTAAAACAGTAATAACAATATTATTATTAAGTAATACTTCCCATTTCGCAATACTATTAGTAATGTTGTTGATGTATATCAAATAATACAGTGTAAACACTATAACGGCCCTGAACCGTGGCGAATGGCTGTAAATAATCAAAAAGCTACAAGCCCAGCTTTCAATTGTTAACGGCTGGAGAAAGCTACGTCGCCATGGTGTCGCAACTCGCAACAGCGCCAACATGAAGCCAAAATGTTCCGTGGCAGCCCGGCGCCGGCAACTCTTGCACAACCAACGTTACGCGAACACAGCTATCACAATCCCACTTCTTATGGTTTACCGCAAATCCACTGCGCAATTTAAAATTGAATCACTATGACAATTATAGTTTTTTAATCGTTTTACTTTCGACTATACTTTAAGCTACTGACTTAAATTCAACTATCAATAAGATTAAAATATATATATTATTAAATATTTTAACAAGGAAACAATCTATTTAATTAACAGTTTTAATATACTTGTCAGCGACCAATAATAATTTAGTTCAAGTCTAGGGTCGTTACGCAATTTGAGTAAGTAGGTCAATATTGAATCTCATTTCGTGCACGCGTTGCAGATTCACGTTTAGAAATCGTGTTGTATTCATCAAATAAGTTATAAATTATAATGTACAAGAAACGAACATTTTTATATATAAAATTACAAAAATATATAACACGAAGACAAAGAAATACGCCAGTTGGTACAACTGACCTGCATTCTACTTCACGGCTCAATGATCTAATTTGATTAACGATATGATACTTTACTAATACTTTTAGGTAAGTCGGCAGTTTTGGAAAGTAAAACCATTTCTCAAAAGTAGTGTTAAACTAAAATTGGCCGCTATAAAATATTTTAATGAACATTGGGACCATCTTCTTCCTGTTGCTGTTTTAATGAATTTATTGATAAGCCGGTGCTGAAGATAGGCAAATATTATATAAGTACTATAATACAAACAAATGAAACCGTTGTTTATACCGTCCGTCATAAAATTTAATAGAATTTCAAAGATACACACACACTATGTGTATCATACAAATGTCTGGAGAAGATAAGTAACATCTGCGTTTATATTTACCTATATTTGAATGCGAACGAGATCTAACGCTGTACGTGTGAGACAGGTGTAATGTCGCTATTTCTGTCCAAAGCTAATAGCAAACGCAGCTGCAAATTATGAAGACATCTCTAATATCCCTGATTTCTCTCGACCTTACAGCTATCGAATACACTTTAATCTATGTTCAATTCAATGTGTTTCTTTGGTAGGTGGTTAAGGTACTTAATTACCAGTATTGTCTCTTTTATTAATAGTGACAACAACAAAACCTTTAACCAAGCAATCAAGTTACTTATGTAAAAAAATCTTTTCACAAGAATTCTAATCTGCACCGTCATTTGTATATATAATAAGTGATTACTAAATGACTCAAAATCCGAACAATACTAATTACCCGAAGATTTGTCTTAATTAACAGTAGAAGTATCGAAATATTTTGACTTCAGACAAATACGCTCTCGCCACAACAAATTTCCTAAAAATACATACTGTAACTTTAGGATGAAATTCGAAAAACAAGCAAGACAGACTAAAATGTCGATAAATACCATTTATATGTTATAGTTAGGTTACTTGGGAATCCGTTCGTCTGAATTACTAAGGGGAGTCACATATACGGAGTCCAGAACTACCGCTCGAACCCGAGACTCGTAAACACAAACATTCACCCTGCTATCCAGTTGTTTACTTACTTACCATTATATCTTCATACCTACCTTAATAACAACAAATAGAAATATCCGATTTTGTAACATTGTGTAATAAAATATAATATATATTATCTTCTGTGTTAATTACGGTAACCAATGCTGATTCGTTATAAATGTATATAATTTTATAAGTTCTTAGAAAATTTAAAAATTATATAATATTGTAACCCAGTAAGATCAATATTTTTAAGAGAAACTTACTCGAGAAGATACTATTAGCTTTAAGCGTCTTTCTTTGAATGTATGCAGTATAAGAATAGCTGTCCCCGGTGAGTTCATTAACATCCCTCCTCCCCTTTCAAAATTCAAAAAATAATCGCTCTATCACCACTTAATATTTACATATCCGTATATTACCTAAATAAAGTTTGAATCATTTGTTTTTGGGTTTACCGAAGAAATAAGTAGAAGAGTATAAATTGAGTATAAATAAACAATAAAAATATTGTTTTGAGTTATGTGTCTTGGTGCCTCGTACCGAGCACAAAGGAATTAATTCAAAACGTTGCAATCAGCATTTTTTAAGGTTTAATTTTGGTTTCAAAATAAATAAACTTTAAAAAATATAAATATTTATAGATAAATACGCAATTATAGAATAAAGTAAGACATTTTGACATTATGTCAATATAATATGAGAGAAGTGGTGTCGTGTCGGGCTCAGACTGGATCGATATGAACGCCCTTATGTCCTACCAATGTACCCGGACTGATAGTGCATTTTTCATTTGCTAATTGGCTACTAGAACTATATAAAAAGAACTATAAAAAGTATTGAAATTGATAGTTTAAAGGTAAACAATAACTATGTAATTTATCTTTTACATATATATATTTTTTAATTTTTTATGGGTTAAGTAAATTTGAATTTTATTTTACGCGATTAACTTAAATTAAAAGCAGGCCACCATGACAGATCGTGGCGTGACGTCACGACGCAATAAACAGACACAACTTGTATAGTGTTCTACGCTATAAGTTATTATAATTTGTATTTTGTATTGTATTTTGAGTAATTTTCCATATCATTTCGTAGCTGTAAAGAATGATGTAGGCTATGAACTATATTACAATTAAAAATATAGTTAAATAGTAATACCAAATGAAATAAACCAGAAAATAATTTTCTAATTAGTTTTAGTGTTTCTTACCTATTTTTATTTTCTTTAATTATGTAGAAAGGTCTAATTTTTAAAAAGGCTTTATTGGTGCATTTATTATTAAAACGGAGTAAAAAAAATTAAATGCTAACCTTGCCCTTAAAAATAAAGAAAATATGCTTTTAAAAGCTTCACTTTTTAGTTCTACGTTAGGTGTTATGTTTTTTATTATCCCTACAAAATATTTACATAAGTCGTAAGGAGATTCCAAACGAATTTAAATATTTCAAGTCCTTATTGGAAAATATGCATATATATTGAAAGTTATATTTGTATTATTTTCATATATTCGATCATAACCTAACACTAAAAATTTTAATTCGATCCAAATAATATGCAATTAATATTAAATACTTGTTTAAAAAATATATATATATTTGAACAATAAATTACTTTTATCAAAGTGATTCTCACGAAATTATATATATGGTAGAGTTATTTGATATTAAATAAGGAATTCGTAGTGCTAACTTAATCTATTGTTTTCGACGTTTTACATATTTAGGAACGTAGGTATATAAATAGTGTATCTAGATTCCCAATCGTCGTATTTTTGCA
This sequence comes from Napeogenes sylphis, assembly GCA_959347405.1. Lineage (NCBI taxonomy): Eukaryota > Metazoa > Arthropoda > Insecta > Lepidoptera > Nymphalidae > Napeogenes > Napeogenes sylphis. Next base: position 34,011,570 of record OY365783.1, on the reverse strand, counting down.
TATCGGCACTGCAAGTCTTATAAGAGCACATGCTTAACCATTTCCAAAGAAAACCGTATAATAACAGAGAACACAAACATTATTGTTGTATTTGTAGTGTCGTGACGTCATTGCTCGTATAAGTCACGTGAGCTAGTGTTTTTGCGCGACAATTAATTGTCATCGGAAAAAATATTTTATTTTTAATAAAATAATCACTTTTTGAGAGAAAACGAATTATGATAGTAGATAACAAGATATTTCTTATGTTTTAAAATATATTTCATAAAACGTTCAAGTAGCTAATTCACGTTTGCAAGTAACTGAAATCAACAATATCTATAAATACATATAAAATGTTGATGCGGTCTGTTAGTGATCTCGTAACTACGGAACGAGTTGACTGATTGAGGTCATATTCACTTAATATATTTGCTTTGTCGAGACGACGGTATAAAGCTATTAATACATTTTATATTTTTCCACCAAAACGACTCGTATTCACACTGTAGTGAGTGCCGAAAAGAAAAACCGATCTGTCCATCGGTTCTACCGATTGGTGGACTGTTGTTAAGTTATTATAAATATAAAAGCCTATTATAGACGCGAAATTTTATGAACATAAATGCATGTATTTATAGTCCTTGGTATTTTCCATTATTTTGTTGTTGTTAAGTTAAATTACTTTAAATGATTATCAGATTTTTTATATTTCGATTGTAGTCTCCTTTCAAAAAATTTTCACTAATTCGTCTTACAGTCAATGCTTGTTGCCAAATTTATGAATCGTTTCCAAGACCATCAGTCAGAGAAATCTACACTCAAAGCGCTTTGTAAAACTAGGAACTTCTGCCAGCCATATCTTCTTTCATTGCATGAATCACATCGTGGTCCACACAGCAAAGAAAGCAGATCCAAATGGTACTCATAGCGTCCAACTAAACAATTTTTTTTTGAGGAATATGGATAAGCAGCACCTGTAGTGCCAGGTGTTAAAATTGCTATCCAAAAAAAAGTTCAGGCAATAGCTGAAATCATCAAATTCGTAACAGTTGTATTGATAGAAGTCTACCATTGTTGATTTGATTGCTCAACCAGGCTGATTATAATCATAGATTATCCACCAGATACTGACTTAAAATAGGGATTGCTAATTTATCAATCACCAGCAATATGGGTATCACCATGGTAATAGTTTGCAACCATGTAAACTGATGAACAACACTAATCAAAATAACTAACAGTCATTTATGAAATAGATATCTATTATATATTACATACAAGTTGTTCTATATTAAAATTCCTACTTGTAAGTAATTCTCAGAATTAAGTCATTACATTATTTTAATTGTTTGAATTTAGAATCAGAAGTCCTTATAAATGTGAGAGTATAATAGATTTGTCAGTAAAATAATTAATTATTCTATATTTAAATAAATACATTTTGTGTATTCTCAATGAAATAAAAAAAATATTGAATTCTTATCTTAATGTGTTGAATTTTTTTCTTATATAAAAAAAATCATTTAGATATTAAAATGAATAATAATTTGGTTGAAAAAAACACATCTGTCTAAAGGTTTATTTAAATATCACATAATACAAAACTACACACTTACAATAAATAATTTGCTAATATGTCTTAGTTATATATTTTCATACATGACCGCATCAACAGTTCACATCTTAGTCATCTAGTTTTGTAATCAAAAAGTATAATGTGTACAATAAAATATGGTATCAACCTAAAAAATATAATGTAACATGTCCCAATACTGTAATACTGTACTGATGTAGGTTTAAGAAAGAGGGATGACAATAAAAAAGCCCCGCTGAGTTTGTTGTGTGGATACGCTCAGACCAGGGAGCCCGTAGAAACCTTGTAGCTTTAATTTTAAATGTTGGAGTGTATTTACAGAAGATTTTATTTCAATAACTGTGGTATCAAAATAGACCTTTCTAACACTTTCATTTCATGTACACAAGTGATATGTTGTACTGGTTCAAAGTGAAAGTATATAAATAAATAACATTTGTGTACAGCAAAAGTTGGATGTTTTGCATGGATATAGACTTAGTAGTGATTTGACTCTGTCATAGCACCATTTTCCTAACTGATACTAAACAATTATGTAATCGGAGGTGTAGAAATCTGGCTTTGAATCCTATTTACTTGCTATTAGGGCCCTGAAGCTGTCAGCTGATATGTATTGTAATGACTCAGACAATGAGTTTCAACCTGTTTATATATGTATAAATTGAACTAAATACAATATTTAAAAACAAATTAAGCATTTAAGAAGTAATTTATATCTGCCATGAAGCAATGTCATTAATCAGTATATATTATGGTTCAGTGGAAGAAAGAGAAATGTAGAAATAAAATATGCACTGGGAATTTTAGAATGATGATAAAGCTGACTCATAAATACTACCAACCACTGATGGTCTTTATATATGTGGTGTTGGTCAAGTATGTGAAGAACAAAGAATCACCTACTTCTGATGTCAGGTCTAAATCATATTAGTAAAACCAGATTTTAGTCAAATAATTTGCTCATCAAATTAATTTGCTAATAAACAAATTGCTAATTTATCATTTATTATATTTTTATCATTCATGTGTATATTATGTATACATATTATCATAACATTAAATAATATAATAAGTCAATTGTTATCTGCTTGTGTAACATTAATCTAAAAGTGAAATATTGCTAATGTCTCTGTATATGAGACATGGAAAGGTGACCTAAATACACAAAGAATGTGTTCAATAAATAGTTTGACTATAGAATGTATCTGAAAGTATATTTATATATTCGCAATTACTTTAATAACAAATAAATATATTTTCTATCCGTAAATAATGTTTTAAAAGTAGGTGGTAATGATGATACATAATTTAAGTTTCTAAAATTATTAATTTTAATTTATAATATAAATTGGTACACTATTGCGACGAAAAATACTACTTTTATAGATTCAAGCATAAAATGGCCTTCATATATTTTATGGCGATATTTTAACAAAGATCTAAAATCTTTTGTCATGAATATTTAACTTACCTTACAATCCTTCGACGGTAGCTGTTCTTTTACACTTTATATTCATTACACAACAAAGGCAGGGACCTCAATTTACTAACCTCGCAACATCAAAACAAGGTAGCTAAAAGGCGAACTAAATAATTAATAAAACGTAGTAGTCGTGCTGTTTGACAAAACCTCGAATCGATTATTTTTTTGAACACTGCTTTAATTTCAGGATATGTTATTAAAACACTTCTGTTCACGAAATGACAATACTAGAAGATGATTGACACTATTCAATTTTGATCCATAATAATATCCATTGATTTTTAAACACTCAGAATAAAAATTAAAAACAGCTGGCTGATTTATGAACTTATTTTTTTTACAATTCTTCAATTCAACAACAATCACACGCAACAGACAAGCAATATTCCAAATTAAGCATAGAGTATAAAAATATTTTAAGCTTAAAAATATTATGAAAACCGTAATTTCTTACCGGTTTTTTAAATTACATATATCTAAATACTAAAATTGGATTAATGTTTGAAAAAATATATAAACAAGTTAAGCTTACATTTATATAAATATAAAATGAAAATAAACCTATACAGGCAGGGATTCAAACCCGCGACCTCTGGGAAACCGTCCACCTCGGTGAATTAAGCATTCTATATGTAATAGTCTTTTTTCGGGACGTTAGTGACATCTATCAGGCTTCTTTCGAAAATCCTAACAAATGTTTCTAACTTTGTAGTATAGATAAACAATGAAAAGATGCCACTACCTAAATTATGTTTTATTATTTTTTTGTCAATCTTAATTATTTTTTTGTCAATGACAAGACTCTGCAATTGTTAAGGTACAAAACATTCTTCTAAAATGACAAAAAATTACAAATTTAAATGCATTTTATAGGTATATATTATTGACTTTTCAACTTACAATTTCTTTTAATCATGTATCAGATAGAAATTCATGCTCGTTTGAGAGACATAAATTTTTGAAAATGTCAGATGGCGATGGAATACTTTTATCATCTAAAGGAATTGATTCAATTAATTCATCTATATTAGTTGGAAAAGCTTCGATGTTTTTTTCTCCTGAAACAGCAATATCAGACGAAAACCTGGAACATAGAGGCCGATTACCAATTAAATCCTCAGAAATTATGGTAAAGTTTTCAGATTCCATATCCTCCAACGACAATTGTGCTCCAGTAAGAACCAATTCCGCATTTACTTCTGAAACTTCCGTGTATGTTTTATTACAAATCAAAGTATTTTGTATATCTAACATACTGCAATTTTGAATAGGAACATCTGTAGTTTGTTTCTTCTTTAATTTTTCAACTAGATTTGCCATTTTTCGGACAACGGTTCCAGGGGGTTGTGCTTGGCATTTATGAGTTCTCTGAGATACCTGATTAACAAAAAACAAACTTAAAAAGCATATTTAATTTAAGTTTACATAAAAGTATGGGAAAACATTGTAACGTTGAATCAAAATTACGTGAAATTAGTGTAAAAAAGTTGTAGTGCAACTTTGCAACTTTGCAAGTAAAAGTTTCATAGTAGTTTGTTTAGCTAACTAAACCTGATTCACCAAGAATATCTCAATTTATACAATCTTTCGTAGTCATAAAACTATAGTATAGCATCGTCAATAGAAGTAGTACTAACTTTGTATCTAAAACTTTTTTCGCACGCTGTGCATTTATAGGGCATGGCACCAGTATGTATTCGTCTATGTACTAAATATGAAACTCGTTGGCGAAAACATTTACCTGCAAAAATTTTCATATTTAAATTTTTTTAAAAAATCCCAAGTTTTAATAATTCCTTTTCACCTCTTTTTTGATTTTACTAACCACAAGTCTCACAGGCGAAAGGTTTTTCACCGGTATGTATACGCTGATGATTATGAAGAGTCGAGAGCTCCTTAAACGCTCGTCCACAAAAAGTACAAGTGTGTGGTTTTTCGTCGTTGTGGTATAATAAATGCTTATGATAAGATTGTTGAAATGTAAAAGTTTTATTGCATTGACCACAAGCATATGGAGTTTCACCTGTAAATAAAGAAAACCATTCCACGTGTGAATAATACATTTATATTAGTTAAAAAGATTAAGAAGTTTTGTATTTGAGTACCTTTTATTTTTAATTACCCTGTGATGTGTTAGTGCCCCAAAGTGAAAAATTAAGTTGTCCTTTGTTTTAAGTTTTATGTATATGGAAGAATTTGGTTAGTATAAATTACCTCCTAAATAACACCAATGAAATTTAACCTGTATGAAGTCGCTTATGTTTCTTGAGAAAATATTTTGTAGTAAAAGATTTTTTGCAAACATCGCACTGCCACTGTTTACCGTCATGCTTATCTACATTGGCGGTTTTACCTTCGAAAATGTTATCATCACTTTTTTCTTGAATTACATTGTTCGTATTCGATTCACAGTGGTTACTGGATGTAAAACCATAATGCGCCACTCTTAAATGAACCATCAGAGAACCTCTCATCTTAAAGGATTTAGAGCAAAGATGGCAATTGTATTGTGTAAAAGTATAATTGGAATGATCATCTATGTTATGTATTAAACATTTATGCATTTTTAAAATATTAACATCCATAAAATGCAGTCCACAAATACTACATCTATTATTTGTTTTTATCGGATTTGTTTCTTCCTTAACAGTAGGTAATAATAAGGAATTGTTATTTCGAGGTTTTTCTATATTTTGAGAAATATCGATGATCGGCATTGTGTTGATAGCTATAACAGGCAATTTTGGATAAATCTTCACATATTGCACTTGATTAATAGTTGATGGTACAATTTTATTTTTGGCTACTGCTATTTTGGTTTTCTTCTGTTGCTCAGTCGACGTCAGAGCGTTCTTCTTTAGATTTACATTTCTTTTTGCCGTAGTATGTTGCTTCAGATTTGGATTTTGTGCTTGTATGATTTTCACGTGACTGAATAAATGTATAGTGAGTTTGTCTAATCCTAAAAGCTCTTCTTGGCAAACTGGACAAGATATTTTATTTGTTGACACACATATTAGTCTGTCTTTAAGAGACTGCACAGTATCAAAAACACCAGTATGTAAACAAATTGGGCACGGTAGAGATGCAGCATCAGCACTCATTGTTTTTAAAAATTTTAATTTATTCGTACAAATATCGGCTGCAAGCTACAGCGCTAATAAGAAACTAACGTTCCCGTGAGCTATTTTTGGAAGATTGCGCGTTTATTCTTTTGGCGGCATTTCAAGAAATTTATCATTATAAACAATGTCTAAAAATTGATTTTATATAAAATGGCGAACTAGTTACGTACACATACTCCAAGAGGATTGCTGATGTTCACATTCCCTCCGTGTGAATAAAATGTGTATTGTGTCATCGCGACGGAATGCATAGTTGCAATTTAATTATAATATAAACCTTAATTATTAATAAAATATTGTCATTATTATTTGTACTTACATCGAGTAGGTCAGATTCTTGCATTAGTTAATAAGTACGTAATTGTAATTCTTTTAATTAAAGTTAGTTTAAATCAGTTTTGTTTTTTTTTCAACTCTCCGTCTGTAGCTAACGTAATTGGCGCAGTCGGTAGGATACTTGAATAGGGACTGTTAGGTCATCGCTAGTATCCTGAATCTACGGACCAGCTGCAGCACCGGGAGACGAATCCAAACTTCGATTCACGGGAAGAAACCAGAAATGAAATTTATGTGAGTACGTTTGAACCATTCTCGTGTTGCTCTATTCCTAGTTATAATTCCTTTCCAAAATTTATTATCCTAGAGTTTATAGTCATCGGGAATCTGCATCGCAGCAGGCCCGTAAGCGTAGTTTAGATATTAATAGGAATTTAGATAATAATTATATATTATCTAATTCAATTACTAGTAATATATATTTAAATATGGCTCAAGATCCAGATAACATTTATAAAATCCTTAGGATCGTGCCCGAATTTGACGGGAACCCTAACGTACTTACTAGATTTATTAATATTTGTGACCAAATTGTAACGCAATATTTAAATAACTCGCCCGGTAGTGAATTATCTAATTTGTGTTTATTAAACGGCATTTTAAATAAAATAACTGGAACCGCCGCTGCTACCATCAACTCTAACGGTATTCCAGATAGTTGGTTAGATATTAGAACATCTTTAATAAATAATTTTTCTGATCAACGTGACGAAACAGCCTTATACAACGACCTCTCATTAGCCGTGCAAGGAAATAAGACACCTCAGGAATTTTATAGCCATTGTCAAACGCTATTCAGTACGATAATTACTTATGTTACATTACACGAAACTTTATTAACTACAATTGAGGCTAAGCGCGATTTATATAAAAAAGTGACTAAGCAGGCATTTGTACTTGGATTGAAGGAGCCCTTAGGGTCACGAATCCGGTGTATGCTCCCGGATACTATTGAAAAAGCCCTTGAATACGTTCAAGAGGAACTAAATGTTACATACTTGCAGCAACGTACAGATGGACTGAAACAATCATCTTCTAACAAGCACATGGTACATCCCCTGACATTTACTAACTCTCGACCTCATAATTTTCAATCTTCAACCCCTAACTGGCCATCCCCTGTAGCACAACGGCCAATACAACCATCACAGCCTTTTAAATTTAATTTTAACCATAATCAACCTTATTACAGTACGCCCATGCATTCTAGAACAAGACAGATGTTTAGCGCACCCCCACCGAACTATAAACCGCGTAGTAATATTCCGCTTACCACCTAGAAATAATTTTAATCAAAATCCTGTACCAAAGCCTATGAGTGGAATTCAAAGTTTTAATCCTAAACCCATGCCTCATACCTTAATGACTGGACATGACTGGCGTAAATCGGGTAATCCGCCGCCAACAAATTACTTGAAAGAACGCGAAATGAACATGAATGTATGTTTATCATATGACGATATGTACTATAGTTACCCAGAGTACTATTACAAACCAGACTACAATAATTATACCGAACAAGAGGACTATGACAGTAATTACAATCCGAACTTTTGCAATAATAATACTATTACTTATTATGAAACGGACAATGACCAGTTAAGTAAGGAAAATGAACCTCAATCGGATTCTAGTTGCCTACTTCAAAACCAGGATTTTCGACTGGACCAGAAATCACCCAGACCAAAATAGAGTTAAATTTACAGACACAAAGACAACTCCCATACATTCAAATTAAAAATCCCCCACTTAAACTTTTAATAGATACCGGTGCAAACCAATCTTTTATCAGTCCTATCGCTGTTAAAAAATATTTCTCTAATTTTCCCTTAAATTATGACCCCTTTGAAGTTACCAATGTATATACCACCAGTAGAAATGAATATTCTATTACCTTAACTTGCTTTGAGGAATTTACAGACCCAGAAAATATCAAATTATTTATCTATAAATTTCATGACTATTTTGACGGATTAATAGGACTAGATCTATTAACGAAATGGGAAGCAAAAATTGATTTAAAAGACCGAAATTTAATTACTCGTACTGGCTTAAATCCTATTAGCATGTATAATTCTTGTAATGTTAATCTCTACGAAGATATCATACCAGCAGGAACCTCAAAACTTATTCGTATCCCTATAAATTCCCAGGATGGACAAGTGTTTATAAAAGAACAATTAATTTGTAACTGTATTTTGCATGAGTGTTTGGCTAACGTGACTAACAACCGAGGATACGTAGAAGTAGAGAACCCGACACCAAATGACATAATACTATCGCTAAACGAACTGACAAGTGCCGACTTATTTAATATTGAGTACGAGTGCACTCAATATAAAAACCGTCAAACTGATCATTTAAATAATGAAGAAAAAGCTAATCTTACACGACTCTGCTCAAAATACTCAGATGTTTTTTATATTGAAGGTGAACATTTAACCTTTACTAACAAGATTAAACATCGTATCAAGACCACTGACGAGGTCCCTGTACATGGTAAAAATTATCGTTACCCCTTTATACATCGACAAGAAGTTAGGGACCAAATAACTAAAATGTTAGATCAGGGTATTATACGACCATCCGACTCTGCTTGGAGTTCACCCATATGGGTAGTGCCGAAAAAGGACGACGCTTCAGGTAAGCAAAAATGGCGTTTAGTAGTCGATTATCGTAAATTAAATGAGAAAACTATAGATGATAAGTACCCAACTCCTAATATTAACGATGTACTTTACAAACTAGGGAAGTGTCAATATTTTACAACCCTAGATTTAGCGAGTGGGTTTTACCAGGTGGAAATGGAGCCACAGGACATATGTAAAACCGGATTCAATGTAGAACATGGTCATTTTGAATTTCTTCGTATGCCTATGGGTTTGAAAAATTTACCATCTACTTTTCAGAGAGTTATGGATAATGTCCTACGAGGCCTTCAGAATGAAATATGTTTAGTTTATTTAGACGATATAATCGTATTTAGCACATCCCTACAAGAACACATGAACTATTTGGAAAAAGTTTTTCAACGACTTCGCGAGTCCAACTTTAAAATTCAATTAAATAAATCAGAATTTTTAAAACTAGAAACAGGCTATCTTGGACATATTATCAGTAGAGATGGTATAAAGCTAAACCCTGATAAAATTTCAGCTATTAAAGGCTATCCTATCCCAAAAACCGCTAAAGAAATAAAACAATTTTAAGGCCTTCTCGGTTACTACCGAAAGTTTATTCCAGACTTTGCCCGTATTACTAAACCGTTAACACAATGTTTAAAAAAGGGTAAAAAGATTTTATTCGATCAGGAATACACCAATTGTTTTGAGAAATGTAAAACGCTCTTAACAAACGACCCCATCTTACAATACCCCGACTTTACTAAAGAATTTAACTTGACAACTGACGCTTGACGACAGACCCGTGTGTTACGCATCTCGTACCTTAAATGACAATGAAATTAATTACAGTACAATTGAGGAGGAACTTTTAGCCATAGTTTGGGCTACAAAATATTTTAGACCTTACCTTTTCGGAAGAAAATTTAAAATACTGACTGACCATAAACCTTTACAGTGGTTGATGAATATGAAGGAACCAAGTTCTTGTCTTACTAGATGGCGACTGGGACTGAGTGAATATGACTATACAGTAATATACAAAAAGGGTAAAATGAACACTAACGCTGACGCTCTGTCTAGAGTTGAGATACATAATGACGAAACTAGGACCTTAATTGAAGAAATTGACGAATTAAATTCTTTACTGGGAAATCCTTCAGAACATGTACAAGCTTTAACAAACTCTTCGACTGACACCGTACATACTGACCAAGAAAACCCTATATTAAACATTCCAATTACCGACGACCCTCTTAACAAATTTTCTAAACAATTAATTTTTACAGTCGTAAATGACGTTAAAAAGAAACCGACAGTTACAAAGCCATTCGATAATCATACACGAACATCCATACAATTATTAGAATCTAATTTAGAGGAAGACGTGGTTAATGCTATAAAAGAATACGTAAACCCAAAAATTAAAACCGCTATTCTCATAAATCCACCCCTGGCAATGTATTCAATAATCCCCATAATACAAGATAAATTTAAAAGTTCATCAATGAACCTCGTCTTATCAAAATCTGAAAATGAAAATATAAGGGAATACTTACAACAACAAGAAATTATTTCTCATTACCACAATGGCAAAACAAACCACCGAGGAATAAATGAATGTTAGTTAGCTTTATCCCGGAAATATTATTGGCCGAAAATGAAGGAACAAATTTCAAAATTCATAAGCGAATGTACAATATGCGGACAAGCTAAGTATGATAGAAATCCTATAAGACCCCAATTTAACATTGTACCTCCAGCTAACAAACCCTTTGAAATTATTCATATAGATTTATTAACAATACAAAGTGAGAAATACATAACTTTTATAGACGTTTTTACAAAATATGGCCAAGCCTATCATTTACGAGACGGAACAGATGTTAGCATTATACAAGCAAAATTAAAATATTTTACCCACCATGGTGTACCCCTTACTATTATAACTGACAACGGAACGGAATTCACAAATCAATTATTTTCCGAATTTACAAGATTACATAAAATTAACCATCATAAAATCATAGCTCACTCACCTAAAGACAATGGAAATATTGAACGATTCCATTCAACAATACTAGAACATTTTCGACTTTTAAAACTACAACGTCCAGACGAACCATTAATTAATCTTATCCCATATGCTCTCCTAGCTTATAATAGTTCAATACACAGCTTTACCAAATGTAGACCCTTTGACTTATTAAATGGACATTTTGACCCGAGAGACTGTCATGACCTGGATTTCACCCAACATTTACTACAACAATATGTTATTAATCATAAAGATAACATGAAAAAAGTATATGAAATTATTAATAGTTCTTCACTTGAAAATCGTAGTGCCTTAATAAATAATAGGAATAAAAATCGTGAACCTGAAATCTTATATGCACTTGAACAACAAATTTTTATTAGAAACCCTCTGGCAAGCCGTCAGAAAGTTGCAACCCGTTATACGCAAGATAAAGTTATAGCTGATCTACCAATCCATATATACACCTCCAAAAAACGTGGCCCTGTAGCTAAATCCCGTTTAAAACGAATCCCTAAAGGAGCCAACTTGTTACAGGACAATACTAGTTCTGCTGACCATCCACACGACGAACCCACTAGAAATAAAACTTGAAAGCTTGGACGACGGACCTGGACTATTACCATACAAACTTGGACTGATCAGACTTACCACTCATTACCATACCTTTCTACAATATATTAAACTAGACTGTGTAGAAGATAAAGTAGAACTTTTAATGACTCAATTGAATAGCCTTCAAAAACTTTTTAGTAATGAAACATATCTACTCTTTGAACTTCAAATAAATTATCTTACTGAAGAGCTTGTTAAAGTTTCAAATCAATTAAAAACTTTAGAACCAAATCGTGTAAGAAAAGGTCTTGTAGACGGTTTGGGTTCCGTTATCAAAAGTATAACAGGAAACTTAGATTATAGGGATGCATTAAAATATAATCATGCAATAAAAGTGTTAGAAAATAATGAAAATAAGATAGCTTCCGAATTTAATAATATTCATATAAGCTTAAGTAAAGAATGGATGTCAAAACAAAGTGAAGTAATTATTCACTTAGCTGAAAACCAAGTTAAAATTAATAATACATTACAGATCATTTTAAACTCATATGCATACAAGGATAATATTTTACTAAAATACGCCAAATTTGCCCAACTTTTAGTGATAGTAGGAGAAAATATAGAAGATCTAATGGCCGAATTAATTAGAATAGAAAATATTTTAGCATTTATTCATACGTCAAGTACGCATCATTCTATGATAGAGATAAGTGTTTTGAAGTTAATGATAGATAAGTTAAGAAAAATATATAATGAGGACCAAATTATAGATTTAGAGTTGAGAGAATACTATTGGCATGCTACTATACAGAAAATCAAATAGTAATAATTTTTAAGTTTCCAATAGTCTCTGCAGATATCTACGATCTCTATAAGCTCTCTATTGTTCCTAATAAAATCCAAAACGTCCTTATACCCCCATATCCTTTCATAGCAATTAACGAGAAATCGTTCTTGTACATGGAGACAGAATGTCCGAAGCTCAAATACTGGTATCTTTGTGAAATGGAAGTGAATCAGCGTATTCGTACAGAACCTGACTGCGTGCAGCAGCTTATTACTCATCAAGTCTTAAACGAAAACTGCAAATACACAAGAGTTACTTTAGCAAAAGAAGCAATGGAAAAACTGGATGATCAACATTATGTCTTTTCCTTTCCTCACATCACTAAAATACAACTAGTTTGTGAAAGGGAAGAATTTACATCACTTCAGGGTAGCTTTTTAATTATCATCCCTGTGAAATGCTACATAAAAACCGCCGAATTCACTATTGTAAACGATAGTGATGAAACGAAGGGGCAGCCGCTGAAATTGATGCAAATACCATTCGGAGCAGCAAACCATACGGAGATTCCTACTCATTTCAATTTAAACTCAATAAATTTACAAGAACTCTACGGTATTCAAGACAAGATAATTAAAGAAAAACCTTTACAACTAGAGAAAATTAATGTAGATACACTTTACCACACTACGATACCTTTCTACGTCTTTATGTTAAGTGCATGTGCACTTATTATTGTGCTTGGATATCATCGTTATAAATTACTGAACAAAAGAAAAATTAACAAAATTACTGCTTCACCGATCGCTTTATCCACTTCAAATGATAATATGGATGGAAAACCGGAAGAAGAAGGGACATCAGCACCCCGTAAGAAGATGCCAGCAACATTTTATCTCAATGTTCTAAAATAGTTGCTGATCTGAGGATGGAGGAGTTACGTACACATACTCCAGGAGGATTGCTGATATTCACATTCCCTCCGTGTGAATAAAATGTGTATTGTGTCATCGCAACGGAATGCATAGTTGCAATTTAATTATAATATAAACCTTAATTATTAATAAAATATTGTCATTATTATTTGTACTTACATCGAGTAGGTCAGATTCTTGCATTAGTTAATAAGTACGTAATTGTAATTCTTTTAATTAAAGTTAGTTTAAATCAGTTTTGGTCTTTTTCAACTCTCCGTCTGTAGCTAACGTAATTAACTGTACAGTATATTTGTTTTGTAAATACAGTTAATACATAATATAATTCTAATTAACAGTTTTTTTAATTACAATAGTGCCTTGTTATATAATTAGTGTCCGTATTAAGTACGAGTAGGTTTATTTTAAAAAAAAGTAGAAAAGAATAAATAGAAAACTTTTAGAAAAATTATACTATTCTCTGCCTATTTAACAAAGCTACATACACGGTACACCCTTGTTGCCATCGATTGTAACTTATATAATATTTAAAAAAAAATTATGATCAAGAGCATACGCAGGTTCTGGGCAATTGCAAATCAGTTTGTCTTACTCACTGTACGAAGACACCCACACTAAACATTAACAAAAAAAATCTAATTAAAATTTAACGAGTATATATTGTATAACAAACACAACAATACGAACAAATACAGGTTAACACCCACAGGATATCCTTTATATTATGAACCTAGAGAAATAAATAAACAAAATTTATATTTTTTTTGTTTCGATTCCTGAATAAGATATATTAGATAATTATTTTAAAAGTAACTTTCCATGATCTACAACAAAACCATTTATAAAGTCTACCGTGAAAGAATCACCCATAACATTTAACAAACTTTGTATGTAGGTACATTGAAGCAAGCATACATAGCCCATTTAATCTGTTTTCGGTCATAATCGATCTAGGTCACGTTTTACGCGTCCGAGTTCGCTGAAAGAGCTTTCAAATGTAATTCGTAGCTGTGGAAATAGCCATTGCCAGTAAAAGAGCTTTCTAGAGCTGCCTCCCAGTGGGATATAAAGTTGCTGCTACTTATACTAACTCCGTTATTTTAAGAGTTTCTCTAAAGCTGTTTATTTATTCAAATGCCTATTTATTATTTTGGAGCCGTCATTTTTATTATCGGAGCTGGGTGCTACAATAAAAGAGCAAACTCCTGTGATGGGTCTTTAATTGGACGAAACTATTCGCTTAGGGAAGTAGCTGGTTGATATTTTTTAGGAAGTTGGCAGCTCGCTGTTCTAATTAAATGTAGCTCACTGTTTATCGCCGTAAACATTTCTTCAGCTGATTTAAAATTTTCACTCTTTGTTTGCGACAAGGTGCAGCAAAGAATTGTATTTGTATATATGTAATACATAGATAAAATGTAATGTGGTTTTGCTATATGTTAATAAAACAACTGGAAAACTACTTTTCTTGTCCCAGAACTCTTTTCTTGAAAACGCTTTCCTAAACCTTCTGCAATTTCTAAATGCTTCATGCATGGAAATAGTTAAGTTTACGCATATTATATTGAACTGCCAAATAAGGATTTTAATCGACAAGAGTAAAGAGACATACTATATACAGCGGGAAGGCCGCTTCCCCCTTCCGTTCACTAGGCATTGCCATGTATATGAATTTGATAAAACAATACATTATTTTTAAAGTTACAACTATTGAAGTCCTGATGTATTCAGGGATTCGAACCCGCGACTACTGGGTAACCGTCCCGTCGCTCTACCAACCGCTAGCGAGTCGTCGAGCTACCGTATCGCTGTCCGCCTTGGTGAATTAAGCATTCTATAAAAACCGTATTATCGGTATATTTTTCAAACAAGGTAGTAACTGCTGACCCGTATTTTGTATATTGACCTATGTCAATACTAACTACTAACATTACCTTTCCTTACTACCATTAACTAACTAGTAACATTAAATTTTAAATAAAATTTCAAAAACATCATGTTCATTTCAAGAAGAATGTTATAAGTTAAGGTTAATACGTAAAATTGGTTAAATTTATAGATAAGGGGTTTTTATATTGGTTTTAGATATCATTTTGGGGGAAAAAAATGTAGGTGTTGGCAACACATCATTTACTGTCAAATTCGAAAATTATACTTCCAGTCAATAATTATTTGTTTAGAATGTTTAAATAATGGCGGCATAATATTACTATGACAACGAATTTGTTTACTATATTGAACTATTATACAAGAAAGAAACATATTTGAAATTTTATAGTTAATTATTTTAAATAGTTTAATTGCTATAAAAATGGGTGAACCAAAGGGTAATGTGCCAAGATATATGGAACAACTTTTAGGAGAACTTGGATGGAATCAAGGAACTAGAATTCCTTTAGCCAATCCGGTCAACCAAGGTTTAGAGACTATCCTTATAGATAGGTACGTATGAGATTTATTGTATTTATGTCTAATTGTAAAATATTTTATACGGACTATTTTAAATTACAGGCAAAACGAAATACAAGTCTTGAAAGAAGCTCTTATTGCACAAAATCAAAAAAGAGATGATCTCAACAAATATAAACATCATGTTCAAACTGAATATCAAGAAAACACTGTAAGTAGTCAATAAAAAATATATGCATTATATCTATTAAATACCAATGTGGTTTTGATTTATGCAAATGTAGTAATGATTTGTGTATTTAATTTTCAGCGTTTGTTGTTTGCACACAAACAGCAATTAGAACAAGAAGTGAAGCTGCATCAACTCTCCTTCAATGAGGCTGATAGACTTGATCGAGATGTGATAGATTGCAATAAACAGTATAATACTATTATTAGTCGTATAGACAAACTTCAAAGTATGACTATTTCAAGAACATCACTTCTTATCATTCATGCAGTTTTTTAATGTTTTTTAATATTTAATTTAAGATAGTATAGCCAGATTATTAAAAAAGGCTGATACTCTTAAGAGTGAGGTGTGTGGTGAACGTGGAGCCCTACAAGAATGGAGAGCTGCCCTTGAAAGAAGTTCAGGAGATATCACAGCTATAGAACAGTTTACTAAGCAAGATCTCTCAAAGGCTAAAGTATATTAAATCTGTATTACATGTTTTTAAAAGATGTCCTTAACAAATGCCTAAATCCTCATTAAGCTTTTAAAAACCTCTATTTAATGTATTTTGTTATTAGGCATTGGAAATAAAGAGGCAAAAACTAAAAGTAGAACATGACCACATGCAAGAACGTCTTAATCAAATTGTATCTAATCTCAATGCAGAAGAAAGAGCCTGTGAGAGAATATCTATTCAGGTATGGATTTTTTGTTTTGGTATGTCAAATACATCATATTATTATAGAAATATAAATAATCTTTGGGATTATAGATAATATGTTTTATGTCAAGAGCATTATTCTAACTTTATGTCAATAAGGTAATGGAAGGCATGGAGCAAAGAAAACAGATGATGACAATGTGGGCAAATACAGTGGAGAATTTACGTCAGCGCGACACAGACATACGACACATCAGAGAGGTAGTTCAAATGATTATTTTAAGTCATCTTTTTGTGCTTTATAAAGATATGGTATAGTCAGGACAAAGACTGATACAAAAATAGGATAATTTAAGACAAATTCCAAGTCTGATATCAGCTTTTTGTGTTTATTGTGTTATTGAATAAATATTTATCAAACAAAAAAGTTAATTATGGGATATTTCCTATATTTCCGAATTATGAGCAAGTAATTAAACATAGGTATTGCTTATTTTAACACGCTTTTATTGGCTTCGGATGTATCTATCCATCTATCTATGTAACGGAATCTTTGAACGTGATTTTGACCTACTTTGAAATGTCGGATTAATTTGAATTTTGGCATACTTATCAAGGACCGATGACAATGCAATAATTTAATCAATTTGTCCTGTTAACCTTGCCAGGATCCTCAAGATAAACGAAAAGAGACAAACACATCCGTAGCGTTCGCCTTGCACATGCGAAAGAATGAGATAGAATATATGAAGCAGCATATCGTAGTCTCCTTTTTGTGCGATAATACTATACCTATATACAAACAGCAATCTAACCGTCAAATTTTTAACACGCTTTATATTTAGTATTTTTTTAATTATGTAATAAAATGTTATATATATGTATTATATTTTTCATATAAAGTTTAATTTCGTTCTATTATATAATCAAAAAATATTTGAGAAATATGGCAAATTTGATACAGAAGTATAAAAACCATATAATAAATGTAGTTAAAAAAATAATAAAAAACACGCTTTAAAAATGAATCGAACTAAAAAGCAAAAAATAATTTGTAATATGAGAATAATTGGCAAAATATAGTAAAATTATTTTAAAATAGGGTGTGGCGCTTCGTGCTATTACTTTTGTGGCATTCTTAAAGTCATTGCAGTGATTAAATTTTTTCAAAAATGAATTTTTAAATAAAAGTTACTCTATTTTTAGAAATTAATATAATTATTAATTTCGAATTCATAGATTCTTCATGATTTACGCACTTTATTTTATTCTCACTCAAAGTATGTGTAAAAATTATTAACTCTGGTGATCTTAACGAGGATAATGAATAAATCTTACCTAGTTATTGTGCTGTCAATTGTCTTCTACAATAGAAGAATACAATCCATTGGAACATTAAATCCAATGGATCTGACCACCTAAAGTAAGGCAAAATTGAGTTCATAAATGAAACAAGATATATGGCGGCACACAGCGCCCCACACTTTTTTCCGCAATAATTTTATTATATTTTGCCCATTATTCTCATATTACGAATTATTTTTTGCTTTTTAGTTCGATTCATTTTTAAAATGTGTTTTTTAGTTTTTTTTTTCATATTTATTTCAAAGTTACTTACTGTACCTGTGTATCTACTTACTTTTAGACTTAAGTCAAAAATCTTTGAAATCTACTTACCTACTTATTATATTATATTATTATTATTAAGCAAAAACAAATCATTACATTGTTAATCCTTGAAAAGGTTTTTACAAGAGGTTTGTCTTGTTTGTCTTTTCTTTAAGACATGAAAATATAGACAACAAGTTATTTTTTAAGTTTTTTTTTTCGATACTTAATCCAACGACGGTTTTGTACCGTACATTTATTAAATGAAAAAACAAAACAGGAGGATAGACTTGCTATTTTATGAAGTGGGTACTACGTAGGTAGGAACTACGTGTATAGATCAGTGAGATCTCCAAGGTATCAAAACGCGTCGGTTTGCCCATATCAAGAGAGGTCGCGATACTTAGGTATATGTGCAGCAGACGCGAATAATGCAACGATCTTGGAACACAACAATAAATTAAATGACTTCAGGACTACGCGGTACTAGAAAAGGAGGCGAACAGCCTCGCGGAGCAGTGCCGGGAGCAGCAGGCCTTCTGCGACCAGCAACGAGGACACAACGCGGACGACGAGAAGCACAACGTGGCGCTGCTGCAGACACTCGGCAACACGCGCCTGGCGCACAGACAGACCCTGGACGATAATGTGACCCTGGACAGCGAGGTGGGTGAGGACTGCCAGCGGCTGTTTGATACCGACAACATTTATTTATTTCAAATACACAGACATAAGAAATTTTTTGTGCATTCCGTTGCTATCATTTTAAAGGAAAATCTAGGTTTACGATAGTCGTGACCCGTGGCTATGGAAGCTGTAGAATTTGCGGCAGAAAAATCTTGTTGTAAATATATTTTGTCATAGTTATTATAAAGTTTTCTGTTATCCCTTAGGCCCAGAGTCTGCAGCGTGAACTGAGCAACATAAATATCGGCATGGAGAAGCTTCACATGTTAAACAGGCAGCTGATGGATGATCAGCATAAGAAAGATATTGCATTACAGATGCTGATCGCTAAGGTATTAATAAAGGCATTTTTATAAATATTGTTCATTCATATACAACCTCTTAAAATTCTAATATTTTACAGATCAAAGAATTAAAAGATAAATTGGTAGATTCTACCGATAACACGAAATGTTCAGAAAAACGTGCAAAGGAGTTGGAAGATATGTTAAATGTGAGTACAGATATGATGAAGGTGGTAATACATCTAATCCTATTATATAAAAATACATGTGTTTGATAGGAAGAGGAACGTTTTGCGAGTCAATTGACAGTGAACCAGCAGCGCGCGATGCACTGTTCTTTTGTAGAACAACAGAAGCTTTTAACTCTTAAAAATGAAGAAAAGCTCTTTCATATGCAACTTAAAGGTATTATGCGAAAAGAAATGTAAAGAAATATATTTGTATTTAGTTGTAAGGGTATAGAGTAATAAAATAAATATAAAATAAAATTAATTGCAACGTTGCAGCATCCAAAGCAATTATGAGTAAATTAGACACGAAACAGCGTGGCGTGGAAAGAAGTCTACAGAGTCAAAAGGAATCTCTATATGCTACTGTATGTTACAATAATTATCAAGCACCAATCATAATAATATACTGCACTACTATGATGATATATACTTAGTCTGGCCATACATACTGTTACAATTAAAAGTATAAAAAAAATATTTGAATTTAGAATCTGTCACTTTTATACGATTGTTCATTGTGTTTTCTCATTTTGGCGCCAATACGTTGTACAATATTTTGCGATATTAAAATAGAGTGGGGTGATAAAGAGAACCGAATCGCTATGATTGAGTTACACAAAGTAGCTATGGAGCCAAATACAATTTTTAAAACTCTTCATACACTTGGCATTAGTCAAATGTTTGTGTACCCGGCAATTAATAGGTACATCCTAATGTTTGTGATAGAGAAAGATCTGGCCGTCCACGTAGTGTTCGTACGAAAAAGGTGGTCTAAGCAGTAAGGGAAAGAATTCGAAGAAATCCTATCCGAAAGCAAAAGATTTTATCTCGGGAAATGAAGATAGCATCTAGATCCATGTAGCGTATTTTAAGAGATGACTTGCCTATAAAAGACGCACTGGTCATTTCTTAACTGATAAATTAAAGATGAATAGGGGGGTTAAATCGAAACAACTACTGAAGCGGTACGCAAAGGGAGGTCACAGAAAAATTTTGTTTACGGGTGAGATTTTTTTTTTAATTGAGCCACATTTTAACAAACAAAATGACCATATTTATGCTCAAAGCTCTAAAGAAGCTTCCCAATTTTATACTACTAATGCTGTACCTTTTCGAGAGAAATAAAAGCTTTTTGTATTGTATTGTATTATAATTAGTCGACAGAGTGCAACGTAGGCATTATCTGACTTCAGTGATGGTTTGCTGGGGTGTTAGTTATGGAGTGACTGAGCCATATTTTTGTGAAAAAGGTATCAAAACATCGGCACAAGTGTATCAAGATACCATTCTTGAGAAGGTAGTTAAGCCCCTTAATAACACCATGTTCAATACTCAAGTACGGTCCTTCTAGCAAGACTCGGCGCCGGGTCATAAAGCTCGGTGTCTTGGTTGGAAGCGAACGTCACGACTTCATCAGAGCTGAATACTGGCCGTCGACTAGTACCGATCTTAATCCGCTGGATTATAATTTATGGTCAGTTTAAGAGAGTACAGCTTGCTCTAAACGCCATGATATTCTGGAGTTCCTAAAACAATCCATTAGATTGGCAGTGAAGAATTTCCCTTTGGAAAGAGCGCGTGCTTCTATTGATAACTGGCCTCAACGTTTAAAGGACTGTATTGCAGCCAATGGACACTACTTCGAATAAGCTTTTTATATTTTTTATTGTTTTAAAAGTAATAAATGTTAATTGCATTCATTTTTTTTGTTACAATATTTATGGCAAGACTAGGTATGTAGTATATGGAATATTTAAGAACTAATAGAGGCCATAGCGGTTGATGACATTTTCAACACAATTAATATTTATATTTTTGAATAGTGTTACCAAGTAGAGACGATAGGCGCCAGAGTGTCTCACATGGAGGGGGCGCAGGCCGAGAGAGAGTCCTCCGCCGAATTACTCGCTAAGGAGAACAGGTCTCCATTATCTCGATTATAAGTTTAAAATTAAATGAAATTAATATCTTAATGTATATAACCAGTAAAACTATCAATTTTCCTGGAATAAACTTGCATTTTTGAAATGTAGATTTTAAAACATTACAGCCATCGTCAAAATGACATAAAAATCGTAGTAAATATAATATCCGCTTGTTCCCCGCAGACTCAAGGACGTGTTGTCTCGTCACGGCGCCCGCGTGGCGCTGCTGGAGCGACACTCGGCGCGTCTGCACGAAGACATGCGGCGCCTCGCCAGGGACCTCGAGTTCAAGGGCGTCGAACACTGCCGGCTGGTGCGTGGGGACAGTAGTCTAGCAGTGACACACGAACACGTTATATGTAATATCATTGAAGTCCCTAAATCCGTGAACCGATGTCCAATCGATATCTCGTTCGAATGTGCAAAATCAATACTATATTAATAGTTTATTTAAAAAAATAAAAAATATATATCGTTACAATCAATGCACACATTCAAACTCCGATAGTTTACCGTCGAATAATTCGTAGAATTCGTAGAAAAGCCGCCTGAAGACTTCGATGCTGAACGTGGAGGGAGGCAACAAGGAGGTGCGCGCCTCCCGCGACGTGTGGCGCCGCCTGCGCGTGGAGGACGCCCTCATGCGCCTGCGCGTGGCGCACGCCTCGCGTGGACTGGCCGGGCTCGGGGACACCGCGTACACCATCGACACACAGCGCCTGCAGTTGGACGCCGTGAGACTCCATTACCATCCGCCAATATGCGTTCTCTGTTGCGTGGCTCGTCGGCTATAATGAAGTGTGCGGCTGTGATGATGCTGCTTCCGGGCCGAGCGAGCGGTAGAGTGGCGGTCTATCTGCGAACGAAGATGTTTTTAGCGTAGCTACAGACAAAAATAAACACAATATTCTTCATCATTGTTAAATGAGTCATAATTAATTTCAATTAGCTTTACTTAATTGGAAATAATTAAACAAATAGGTTTAGATTTTCTTACTAAAATTATAAAAAAGTTTTATCGTTCTCAATTTAATAATCGTTTATCTGACCGTCTTATGACTATAATTCAGGCCATGAACGAACGTCTGGTGGAGATCGGAGCTCGTCGAGATATGTTCGCCGTGCAACGACGAGCGCTTCTAGAAGAATGCGGGCGACTGAAGGGTGACATAAGAGAGAGGGAACAGCGGATAGAACAACTCGTCAAGAGGTCAACGATCGTTTTCTATAATTCTGCAAGTTTTATAGACATAAAAACAACGAGTAACAGTATTGACTCTGGTATACCGTTTCAATTGCAGATACGACATCTTCATCGCCTCGCTAGGAAAGGACGAGTGCGGTCAACAGATGTCCGTCACATTCTTCAAAATCAAGGTACACCCCAACCGCCTCGGGTCCCGGTAGCGTGGTCGTTGCACTGAGGGTCCCATGTCGTGTTTCAGTTCGCGGCGGAGCGCGCCGAGCTGCGCGAGCGTGGCGCCTCGCTGGACGCCGACATCACGCGACGGGAGAAGGACATCTCCGCGCTGGAGGCCACGCTGCGGGTGGTGCACGCCGCGCACAGACACTTCCTGCACGCCGTGGCGCCCCTCGCCGACGACAGTGAGACACGCACACGTTGACACCGCACGGTGATACACATGCGCACTTCCCGCACGCCGTGGCGCTCCGTTGATTACCTAGTGAAAGGAAGATTATATTCTTTGTTTCTACAATTATTTTTATTTTTAGCATTCTACATATTTAAAGACAAAGGTTTATGAAATCTCTTTTTCCAGATTTGGATCTATGAGTAAATTTTTCGGCCTCATTCATAATACATTCTCGTAATATTTAAGCCCCGGAGATGGAAGAGGTGGCAGAGCTGTCTACCCAATACTACACAAAGCGGGATGAACACAAAAAACTCATTGCGAAAATCGCGGAATCTGAACGAACCGTGTCCGACATTGGTTCACACTTGACCATTCTTAGTGATAAATGCAAACATCTAACGGCCAGAGAGTAAGTGTAAAACTTGTTATTAAGCAGCTAGTATTACCGGCTCAGTTTATAGTGTTACGATCATTGCTGGAGACCAAATAGGTGGCAGCCAAGGCTGGGGTTTCGTCCTGACATAGCCACGCATGATCTCTTGGTCTGAGTCTTCTTTCGCCTACTTGAGCCGTGCTTTGTGCTTGCCGGCTAGCAAGTTTTAATTACCTAAAATAACCCAAGCTGTCTATATTATAATATTGTACCGAAAGCATAATACCGTTGTCTTTCAGTTTCTAACACATGTATAATCGAGTCCTTAAAATATTGTCCTTGTTTGTTCTTTTGATATTGTACGAGACGTTTTCAGATCGGAGTGCGAGTGTGAGCTAGAAAGCGTAAGAGACAGGTTGGAGAAACAGGAGAGTCGGTTACAAAAGGCTAACGAAATAGTGAAGACGAACGCTCGTCGAGCGAAAAAACTCGTCGAGGGCGTCGACGACTGGAGAATATTCCAGGTAAGGTTTCACACACTTTTCATTATTGCAAAAATCTAACTATTCATGGCCACACTTCGGTCTATCGCAGCTGTCGCTCTGGACGCGCAACTACAGCGAGGCGGCGTACAACGCACTGGGTGCGCTGTCGGAGGCGGCGGCCGGGACCGGCTCGGCCGCACGCCTCGCCGCCGCGCTGGCCGCCGCCAGATTGAGCGGGCTGCTCGCGCCGCACCAGCGACGACTGGACGCGCTGCTGCAGCGGTGAGGGACGGGGAGGGAGGGAGGAGAGAGGAGGACGACTCACATACATACAGCTTTAAAGCAGTGTACCGACAGTAGCTGCGATGTCGAGTTCGTCTATGATCCTCGACCACACTGATTCACTTAAGCTAAGTTAATTTAAGCTTAAGTTAACTTAATAACTTAAGCTGCTAACAGCTAAAGTTATCAAGTTCTTGAGGCTGATGCGGGGCGGCGCAGGGCGGGGCGGGGTAACGGTAGCAGGGCTCGTCTTTATTATGAGCGTCGCCGTGGGCTCGAACGACTCTCTCGCCTTTCCGAGAAGCGACCGACAAGATTGAGAAAATTTAATAAAAAGTTTTATTAATGCAAATATAAATTAAAACCGAGAATAAAATATACAATTTATATATAGTCCAGTCATTTGGTCGTTTTGAAGAATTGGCGGCTAAAACCAGTTTTTTCCGAATTATCTCCTTTCCAATGCATTTTTTGAAAAAAATATTTATGTACAAAATTAAAGTAGAATAAATTTCCTACAATTTATGTATTTATATATTTTTTCATAATATCAATAGTTTTTGGGGTACGAGCGTCACAAAGTATCTTCATCTACACCACCACGTGTTTTTGGTATATTTTTTCTAAAATATTCTACTATTGCCACTGGTATTGAAGAAGCAGTGTGGGTCTCTGTGTTGGGTCCTTTTCTTTCGACTATGGAGACTATAGACATTGTATAGCCTCCATACTATCGACTTTCAACGAAACATCTGTCGGTAGAAGTTACGAGAAGTATTTAGTTTAGGCGGAGTCATCAGTATACGTTTATATGTATGTACGTCGTATAGTGTTGTTTGTGTTCTTAGAGCCATGGCTTCTAATACAGAAAATTGGTTTATTTAAGACAATTTAGCCTTATTGACGGTAATTAAAATATCATCAACGTATTTTTTGAGCAGTTGCATTTTTTTATGTGGGGACGGTAATCACCTTCAATTTGGTCGATTAATTCGTCCAAGGAAAACTGACACTCATCGAAATTCTGTTTAAGGTTAGAATAAATGCATTGCACTATCTATCTCATTATTATAAATATGTTCATGCAGGAATTGTCATACTGTGCATCAGCTGTGGCCAAATCATTCACATGTTTAAGACGCTCAATAATTGCTCGACCCCAATCGTCATTACGAGCTCTAGCAAGTTTTGAAATACTGTCTTTCATTGACAATTACCACACACTATACTATATACTATACTATATTACGCTTGCACAGCCGGGTCTGTTTTTGTTTAGCTATAAATTCCGCTGTTATCTCATCAGCACATAAAAACAATGATATTTAAAGGAGAATGCTGAGTGCGAGGATCGCAGTAGTGGCTGAGGTTTCGTGGCATCACTTCCTCTACACAATAATGGAGCAATTAACTTCTCATTATTATATCGTTTTCGACACAGATCATGAACCATTATCGATTTTAGGCCCGCCAAAAGTTTTGCTTTATTATCCTTGTTTTTGACACTCAATTAAAAGTCTCCAATCCTTTTCCTTTTACTTCAACTGTTTCATTTTCTAATAATGAAGTAAAACAATTTTCTGTATTAGAAGCCATGGCTCTAAGAACACAAACAACACTGTACGACGTACATACATATAAACGTATACTGATGACTCCGCCTAAACTAAATACTTCTCGTAACTTCTACCGACAGATGTTTCGTTGAAAGTCGAGAGTATGGAGGCTATACAATGTCTATAGTCTCCATAGTCGAAAGAAAAGGACCCAACACAAAGACCCACACTGCTTCTTCAATACCAGTGGCAATAGTAGAATATTTTAGAAAAAATATACCAAAAACACGTGGTGGTGTAGATGAAGATACTTTGTGACGCTCGTACGCCATAAACTATTGATATTATGAAAAAATATATAAATACATAAATTGTAAGAAATTTATACTACTTTAATTTTGTACATAAATATTTTTTTCAAAAAAATGCATTGGAAAGGAGATATTTCGAAAGAACTGGTTTTAGCCGCCATTTTTTCAAAATGGCCGCTAGAGCGGCGGAAATACGAGGGGGCAAAATTGAAATTCGAAAAGGGCATACCGAAATCTATAAAATAACCAATTTTCAAAACTCCCGGAAAACTTTCCAGGTAAAACTACCAAATGACTGGACTAATATCTTTACATGAAACTTTTGCAGAATGATAGCCGAAGCACAGATACCACAAAAGGAAGGGCTCGCTGAAATTCAAGGTATAGTTTACTTCTCCGTTGAGTCTGCTCTTCTTAGCAAGTAGTATTACAAAATATTGTGAGGCTCGTAGTGTTTTTTCATTGCCTATACGTTGCCCGAGAATGGGACTAGAAATGTTGAAAAAGAAATTGACTGGTTGGAGAGCGCTAAATAAATTTAAAAAAAAACAACTTTACCACATATAGATTATTTTAGACAGTTTACTGTAATAAAGTATATTGTAAATTTAGTTAATTATAATGTTTTTTATTGTTTTTATTTTTATTTAATACATTCGTATTATATCTATTATATTAATATTTTAAAATAATTCTTTACACTAATAATATACTTTTATTATTATTAAAATATCTTATGGTAGTATTTCGTATGTATCCATGTTTAGTTCCAGCTCCTATTGTTCCATAAATACTTCAAATTCACTGATGCCTTTTCACCGTTACGAACTCTTAAATGAGCTACGACCTAAAAAGGTATATTTTTCGCCATATTACTGTTCAAAGCCTTTGTTATTTTTTTTTTAAATTTTCGGACACTTATTTATATCTGTAAGTTGGATGAAACCAAATTCTACGGCATCTTCTTTACCGGGTTATATGTTGATCCGCTGTCACTGTTTTGATCGTAGAGATGGCTGCTTGGTACTTTATCTACGATAAAATATTGACCATTTCCAATTTTACTTAATCAGCTGCAGCAGAATCTTTTATATAATTATTTCTGCCGCTCCAGGGGTTGTGTACTCTCTCAACCGATTCTTTTTCACACCTAGAATCAGTAAAAGCTTCACCATCGAAAACCTTCATAAGTCTTCACATGCTTCATGTTACCATCAGCTAAACTGATATCCATTTTCCACTCCGTCTCTCTCACTGTCCTTCCCTCAGATACAACATGAACAACTTTCTTCATTTTTTAGAAAAACAATGTTGTCTCTCCTCCGGGTTGTGGAAGGTGTCCGAGTTGCATTAGAGATTGGACGATTGACTTTGTTAGTGGTTATTAATTTTTCAAATGTATTTAATTCAGTCAATCGTGACATTTCTTTGTGACAATTCTTGCTTTTCTTTCCCAACTCTTATTTCTTTCAAGGAACTGAATTGAATATTCTTTGTCCTCTTCGGTTTTTTCTTATTAATTAACTCTACCAATCATCTCACATCTTCTTATCTTGTCACATGACGACCTACAAATTTATGTACCTACATGCTAATCTGCCAGAAAACAACACAAATGCTACCATCGGTTTAATTAATAAGAATCCGCTAAAAGATCAGTTTGTAGTTCCTTGTAAAACCAGCTTTAATTGTTCTAATTAGATAATATGGGACTTTATTCCGACAAATTGAAAATCTTAATGATTCCGTTTTGCCCAGTCATCAAAAACTCGGGCCCTATATTAAACCAACCCTCAGTTGGAAGGTTCACGTTACTGACATCTTAAAGAAAGTCATTTGTCACTACGTTCTCTTTATCGTCATAAAATTCTTACCCATACGGACCAAAACTCTGCTTATGCGTTTTCTTATTCTCATAAATTAGATTGGCAATAGGATGAGCTGCAACCACTTTGTCACCGGTCTCCGTAAATATGATAATATATCCAACTATCGTTCACAGCTAAAATTGCTTCTTATCCGCGAAAGAAAAGATCTTCAAGATATTTATGTCAATTGTTTTCTATTCTTAACGTTCCAACTTCTACCCTGTATTTACAGCGTAAATCGAATTATTAGGCTATAGCTAAATATCATGTGAACTATACAAATAAATACATAAATAATGTACATTGTAAAGTAATTATACATTTTAGTTTTCCAATTTTATTGCCTCATTGTTTTTTCTCTATATTTTGTTTTTCAGGTTGACTTGTAGAGAATTCCTCGTTGTATCCAGTCTGCCCTTTGTACCTATTTGTTTACAATAAATATATATATGTATGTGTCGGAGATAGAAGCATATTAGTGGCTTGATCGTTCTTGATGAAGTCTTCTGGTCTCAGGCAATTAAACCACACAGACACAATAAGACAATTGTTGTATTAAATGTAGGTAATCAATTATCACAAATTACTTAGCAGGTATACAATTATCAGAGTTGCGTGAACCACCGGTCCCGTTGGGGGGTCCGAACTTTAAGGCTCTCACTAATCAATTCCTTTCTACTCAATGCTCTCGAATATTTAAAATGTCTTAGGTGCCCCTCCAAACGATTTCGATCACGTGACTTGTTACGTCACGGCGTTTACACCCCACTGTTACAATGACATCAATTGAGTTACTAATTATCGTTAAATTATCGTGATCTGCGAAATATAATATTTTAAAATTAGATACAATTAAATAAATTCGCAAGGTAATTTCAGAGAGCGTGTTCTCTTCCTCTAACAAGTCGAGCTGCAGCGGCGTCAGCGTCGCGAGCGGACACACCAGACGACTCGCCGCCTTCCGAAGACACCTGGCGCCTAAAGTACACGAATACGCGGTGAGCACACCACACACACACATACACACCACACACACACACCACACACACACCACACACACACACACACACCACACACACACACACACACCACACACACACACCACACACACACACACACCACACACACACACACACACCACACACACACACACACCACACACACACACACACACCACACACACACACACACACACACACACCACACACACACACACACACCACACACACACCACACACACACACCACACACACACACCACACACACACACCACACACACACACACACCACACACACACACACACACACTTACACACACTTATACTAGTAATAAACAATGATTCCTTTTTAAGTTTAACTGTGTCAGTTTTAGAAAATTATATATATTTTTTTAATTCACAGGTTAATAAATATTCCTTTTGTGACAATTATGACACGGAATGTGTCTTAAACATATTCTGAACAATTTTAATTACGATAATTAATGTTATATGTTACAGAAGTATAGACGAGTTATCAAAGTCAATTATTTGTAAATATCATGTAGATGTTTTAAGAGGTTTTACTCTACTACTCTAGTAAAGCAAAGTTCACTGTATCATTTTTTTATTCTTGTTTCAGTTGATAGATGATATCCGGGAACAAGGTATTGTTTTAGAATAATTATTCTTTATAAAAATATAGCTACATATTTAACGTTCATATATGTATTACATGTATTTTATGTATGTTGTGATTGGAACTATCAGTCCTGAACAAATTGTCTACTTCCCCAGCCCGACGCTCTTCGATATCTTTACGCGTGGTGACGCTGGGACTGGACGAGTCGGCGCCCACGCTGCCCCCGCCCCCCGCCCCGCCGCGACGCTCCTTGAGATGATCTGCTTATGACATTGTCAGAATAAAAACAATCTTACGGAAATTGGACCAGTCGACGGAGAAAATAGTTTAAAAGCATTATTAGTTTATACAATCTATAATCAAAATATAATATCTATTGAATTCGGATAATACATTTTGTAAAAATATTATTTGGAAATAATTTTATATAGAAGACTCATACGTGTGCGATGTTTTACTATTGGTTTAAATCAAACTCAGCTGTTGCAAATTGGAAGACATGTACTATATTTGGAATGACCCTTATCTCACAGCATAGTAAATATATGTTATTTTGGTAGAAAAAATAACTAACACGATATATTTGTATTGTAACTAATCCATCATTAAAATTCAGTGATTAAAACTACACGAAATATTATCTCGGGAAATTGATAACAAATGTATGTATGTATGTTAGTCACGCATTTTATCGCTATTTATCTTGCAATGTATAACTTTTAGTCATTTGTTTTTCAAATACTATTATAATTGAAATAAATATTTGTTTGAGTATTTCAGTTTTCTTACTTTAATACCAGTTCATGATTACAGGTAAATGTAAGGTGAAAATAGATTTTTTTAATTTGAATACTTATAAAGGAATAATTTAAAAAAAATCTTGAAAATAATGGTTTTGCCAGACATTTTTTCTTGTCTCCATATAAAAGATATAAAACAAAGTTTTGTAGAAACACAAAATCATTTATTTCAACATTTCAAAATTCTTAACACCATTTAATTTACAGCACAAAATTAATCTACATTCATGAGCAAGAAAAATATATCTATTTAAAAAATGTTTAGGTGGGGTAAAATTATTATTGTCAATTAGATAGATGCTTTTTATCTGATTGTAGATTTATAATTGGTATTTTTAATAACATAGGTTGGTATTATAACAGCAAAGTGGATCGACTTGTACTTTACATGTGCTAAAAGAGGTATGTTTTACAATATATTTTTGTAAATAACTTTCTAAACATTTTTAACTCTTTCCAAAGTAGTAAGTAATGTTGGTTTAAATACCACACTTCAATAAGAAATTCAGAAGGCACAAGGACTTTGAAATAATTGGGTTGATAACACTAGAACCCAAATGAGTGAAAAAACCAAGTGAAATAGAATACTAACACACAATACATCTTAGTATTCATATCCTACTGTTAATATATTACCTACAGCATCTAATGTTAAAACAGTGTCATGACATCAATTTCCACAAAATAAATTAATATAGTTCATTATGCAAATAAATATCAGGAACATGCATGCTTAACACATGTGACAAATAGGCCAAATCTTCTAAATTTAAAACAATTAAGGCCCTCTGATATTGGGGTGACATCTATATTTTTACCTTAATTTATCTACTTTTTCAGTGTGATGATATATTTATTAAAGAAATAAAATTACAAAATACATTAAAATAAATAATAATAAATAACACATTTAAAAAAAAAAATACATTTTGCAATTTTTTATGTGGAAAATCCTTTTTTTAGAACAAAGCTTAAAGAACTTCAATTTTTAACCACTTTTAAAAATAGAATACCAAAGTTTGAAAGAAATACATAAGTATACACATCAAATATTAATGTCAAACAAGTTAAAAAAAACACAAAATATACAAACACACTATTAATTCAATTCAATTAAACACACATTTTTTGTCTGAGGCTTTAAGAGTAATAAATTAAATATAATACAATAATTATAAATTATTTATTTACTTCTAACACCATAAAACAATGTAAATTTACAAATTTATGCTAAAATTTCCTACTCAACAAGAATGATATAGTGGCTGGAATAAGAACTACCAAGACCGAATAACATTGGAATCTCAATAGTGAGATGGCCATGTGCCGACTTGGAGTACTTATTACTAAAGGTGCAATATGCACAAATACACTTCACTTCACTTTGCCAAGTTGGTGTTTCACTAATTTGAAACAGTGTTAGAATATCAAAGCGTCATAAGTCGGGGAAACGTAAAGGGTCTTCTATATAGTCTTCAGGTATCACAAATAACTCTTCTGGTATTTCTTCACGAAACTCAAATTTCTGAAATGTAATTTTTGCTGTAACAGTTGGGAGAATTGGTATATCTATCTTCACTGGAAAACCTTTGGGCAGTTTCATTGCAACAAATTGACGCAATTTTGCAAAATGTTTAAATGGTGCTATTACTTCTAGCACATTTAAAAGCATATCTACACTCAATGGAAAGTCATCACTCATAGCAATAGTGGCTCGGAAATTCCTTGAAGATTCTTTGTACACAAGTTCTCTTCCTAAGCCAGGATACTCTCCTGGTGTTGATGATATGTAAGTTAACCAATCAATGCTACTTTCTGGAGGTGGGTTTAAGGAAGCTCTTCGAACTGGCTCACCATTTGTATCCAAGTTTTGTGTATTGCCTTTAGTTAGGCTTTCTATAATTGCTTTGTTTTTCTGCAGATCATCTGTAGACAAATGCTCCCTTCTCTTTCTTGACTCTAAGACAAGACCAGTAATAGTGTAGATATTACTTTTGTATAGACCAGCAACAGTTTCCTTTCTGTCTTCTCGAAAGATCCAACCAGACTGAGCCCTAGAAAATGAAATGCCTTTTGTAGACATTTGTGCAGCAAGAATGTCACTAGACATGAGCAGATCTACTTCATCTTCTATTTCATTTTCTGTTTCTTCATAACGAACATGTTGATATACTTTAACTTTATTATCCAGAACTGTAAGAGATTCACTTGGGGGTTTTTCACCTTTAAATATGAAAGACACATCACCTCTTTCCCATTTCATGTCAGTAAAATCAACTAATGTTGTATCCAGCCTAATGCCAGAGCCAGATTTATAAATTTTACATACATCTGATGGTAATATTCTGGAGACCAAGGGCACCCATGAATGGAAGTCCCATTTCAATTCCATGTAAAAGTTTTGTATTTGTGACAGAGCCTTTATAAGATCTGGCCTTCTAATTTCCATCTGTTCGCGAGCTTGCTGTTTCAATTTTCGTACAAGAGAAGAAATAGTTTGGCGATCACCATAGCTAATGGCCTCGGCGAGAGGAGACCAGCCTGCAAGGTTTTTAACTTTTACCGGCGCGCCATGAGCTAATAACAGCTGCACGCATTCTTTGCGCCCTAGCATTACAGCTAGGTGCAAAGCTGTGTTTCCATGTTTATCTTTTCGAGTCACATCATTAAATCTTAGTAAGGACGAGAGTTTGCGCACATCTCCGACAAACACACACTCATGAAGTGGAAAAACTTCATTTTCTCCATTACAAATCACTTCAGACATTGCGTATGTGTTTTTAAACCATCACTGTTAAGTAGGTAATTGCTCAATAATAAAATACGAAAACCTATTTTCTAATCAATAAGATAAGATTAGAATAAAGAAAGCAGCAGTTTTACATTTTTAAAATTTTGTCAAATTCATGGCTAGATAGTTTTCCCACATAATCATCTATTAATTTATAACACTTTGTAATTTAGAACAAAAACATAGTTATATTTTTCAGTAATATATAAATTTAATCAATTATACAAATCGAAGTAACGATTGCAAAAGATTGACTGACAATGACTTATGACATTTGTCTATTGTGAGTTGACATTAGTTAGTGATGTACTTCAGTTTAAAAAAAAACTTCATACATTTTTTTATTTCTTACTTAATTTCCAATGACATATATTATATTTTATATATTATTTTATTCCTATTACACTAATGAGTTAAGTATTTACATAATATGAAAGCTTTTTTAATTTTTTTTTTCTTAAACAATGAATATACAACATACTCGCCATATTTAATAGGAACAAGCTATTAAAGAAATTCCATAGATTTTGATTATTTAAAAAAGTGGTCATTTATTGTTTATCGCGAGTCATAGAAGAAACAAATTTTCGCGTTTACCACTAACCTATTCGCCCTATCACCATTCTAAGAGAACACTCTTCTTTGTCTTGCCAAAAATCGAAGTACTGGGCCTGTACGTTTCGAGCTATTGACAGTTCGGTAACTTTGAGAACAAGCTCAAATTGACCTTTAAGGAACTGAAAGTGGTCAACAGATCGAGGTAGTATTGGAAGCTGAATGATTCCTGCCATCGACTTCCATTGTGGCACTGGATGCATAGTGCATAAAAACTCTATAATTGGACGCCACCGGCTACGATATTTTCCCCACCTTCTTCTACAGTGGATCTCAAGAAACTTTCGTCATACCAAAATAAGAATGAATGAACTTCCGTTAGCGATGTTTCTAAGGATATTGCTGATATGACATGGATACCTTAAAAAAACCGTCTATTTCTACCTCAATTTAGTCTGATGAATTCTAGATATGGGCATTAAATACATATGATCAACTTTTATCGTGATGGTAATTACAAGCTTCTTTCTTTTAACTAATGTTTCTAATTTTTGCAGTATAGATTCATCGAAACGGTTAGCGATACGATAATTTAATTGGTGGAGCAATAGGATGATCACGAGTTCTCTTTGAACGACACAGTGTAAGCGACACTTTGTCACGTTGAACGGTCAAATATCTCTGTTGAAATAATTGAAAGGTTTGGTAAAGAAAAAAATGCGTTCAATGTAAATCTGTAAAGATGTATATAATGGTGACTATAGAGATTAAAAGTCAGTGTCAAAGCTAAAAGTAGTTGTGAAAATAATAGAGCTTTCACTAATTTTGTAACGCAAGTCAACCAAATCCATATAACTAATGGATTTTTTAATACTGCTGCTGCTGTAATCTACGGGAATAAAGTCACAGCTACAAACATATTTTTTTAGTTGACTTTGATTTTTGATTAATCATTTATTTGTAATTTCTATCTTAGTGAACTTTTTATGTGAAAAAATTTTCTCTAGTAACGCTCTATAAAAACGAGAAACTACTACAACTACTACTCCTTCAGATATTTCAGAACGTTATCTTAAGTTTATAATAATTACTTATATTTTTCACTAGATGGCGTACGCTTCCAAAAATCATCTTCATCTTTGTTTTCAAGCATAAGTCTGGTAGTGTCAATTCCAATTGTAAGAAAAATTGACATATACGCGCAGAAGTCTAAAGATTTCGTAGTGTTTTAATTTTTTCAATTATTGGTATAAAAGTGCAAGACGTGCTGTATATCTGCGACGGGACTCTTTACAGCATTTACGCAGAAACATCCACCTCGAAAAGTAAATAAAATCATTCGGATAGAAACAATTGCATTCTTTAAATATAATATTATTGATTGCTAGTTCTCTACTATTGATAAAAAAATATTTCTTATTTATATTACATTGAATACTATTTTTTATAAGATACTTTTATAAATTGTTATTTTTTTCGAAAAGCCGGTTTTAGTGTAAAATGGTTTCAATTAACTAACTTTATAAACAAAACATAGTGATCTTATGGAACGTCTTAAGAAGAAACTTCAATAACTGAGATCATGTAAGTAAAAAAAAATATTCATTTTTAATTTACTTTTGGACATTTAATCTTAAGTTAACATTTATTTACTACAAAAATAAATATTAAACAAATGCAAAATAATTAAAAAGTAACTGATTTTTTTATAATAATTTTTATTTTTTACATGTATAAAACAAGAGTATATATAAACTATCCACAATCAATTTGTAATAAATCTCATAAAAATACTCAAACTTATATGTTATTCAGAAATACATAACATTCTTCAATGGATAGTAATATATTAGTACCTAGTTTTAGTTTGAGAGAAAACTATTGCTAACCAAAAGACATAAATAACTACATATATATTTTGAAAATAATAGATTTCAAAACAATAATAGTGTGTGATATAACTCCAGAACCTTAAACCTCAACATTATATGACATATTATTTTATTTCAATTATGTATTTAATAAAGTGGAAATAAACAGTAGGCAAGCAGCATTGGCAATAAGTGCAACATAAGTAACATTTTTTTTTAGTTAAACTTATAAGATTTGTGGAATTAGCATATATACCATAGCCATTAAAACCTTATTGAATATAAATCAATATTTCATAATAAATAAAAAAATAATAATTTAGCAAAGTAGAATGACAACTTTTTGATTGTCAGCTGGTGGTTTGAATACAATAATTTATCTGATAATATAAAAAGATATCTTTAATAAGATGATAAGTAACTTTAAAACATATCTACCATTTAAGCATTAATAATAATAATAATAATGCTTTTATTGTACTCCACATTACAGAAAAATAAAATAATAATAAAATAATACATTGAAAACAATTTATAAAAATACAACAAAGTGGCCTTAGCGCTGAGTAGTGATTTCTTCCAGATTCAACCCTATTTGAGTAAAAAATAAGAAATCATGAAAAGATAGGGATGGTATGAAGTACATATTATATTCAATACATAATATATATACATTATTAATTTTACATCCATAATTTCAACACTCATTTATATGACACATTGAGTAATATTTATGCTGAAGTTGTAATAATATTAAATATATTGTAATTGTTTTAAATTAAAAAATACATTTCTTACTTACTCAATTATCAATATGACAACCTTCAGACTTAGATGGCTGAAATAATGAATAAAGGTTCCCTTTGTTATGTAAACAGAAATAGAATTTATTTGAAGTAAATAACTATCATGAAATTTGATGTCTGGCTTTCTGTGGGAAATAAAGAATTTGATAGAATATTCTAATGTAAGAAGTTTTTAACTGTAACAGTGTTTTTTAAGGCACTCCAAAGGAATGAAAGTTTATTATACAAATTAATAATAACCCTTAATTTGGAAGGTGTAATAGGTATTCTAAAAGGAAAATTAATTACTGAAATAGTGTTCATTTAGGATTAAAATCTTTTATTGAGTACTTATATCAGGAGTTTTTTTTAATACATTTAATTTTGACTAAAAAATATTTGGTAAAGAAGCCAGTCTCTGTTGAGACCACAAAAATTTACAACTAATTTTCATGAATCTAATACCCTTCTAATTAATAAAAAGAATTCTAATAAGAGTCACCTTAAGAAATTAGATTTTAGATTAACTATTTTAATGTTTTTATACAAATTATTACTTATTTCTAATTATCTGCAAGCAAATAGTAACATTGTTATGAAGTATGTTATCAGATCATTCTTATAATATCATATTACCCATGTATTCAGGTTGCTTGACCAAAGTCATTTAATACATGAGAGATCTATGTAACCTGTATATACTAACAACTACTAAATAAATAGAATTAATATGTTAAAGGTTTACTAAATGCATTTTTCTTGAAATCTAACTTTGACTTAGAAAACAGTCTCACACTCTCTGTTCTTAAATAACTATCTGTTCTTTAATAGTCCCAGAGAAAGAGTTGTTTTAAATAACTACGGGTTTTTGTTGGGATGAACAATTTACTTATTAATATCATTGTTTTTCAGATGAACCTGCTAGTTATAGTTAGTTAATATTAATTTAAAAAACAAACACCAGATGTCTGCTATTTTACAGATAACAGGATATTTCTGTTTTCTGATAAGATACATTTATTTTAATAGTTGTCACATATGTTATGTTTTTTTCTTAACAAATTAATAAAATAGTATAATTGAAATTACTTTATAATTGTACATTCCCTGCATTTTAAATGATGTAAGCTTAAATCACAACACACACACTAATTAAACTTAAAAATTTATAAAGTATCTAAACTTGAATCAAGGAAGGCTTTGATCATAAATTACGCCTTCATGTTTTTTTTGGCCGCTGAGACTTTTTTATCTGTATCAAAATTATTTGAAGTTGTTGCTCTTTAATTCCTTGTATCGACGACGTATGTTTCGATTAAAATTCTGTCTTCTTTGAAAAGAGATATCGAACCGTCAACTATCAGACAACGAATAGGTCAAGGTTTTCACCTGAAAAGCGTAAAGCTAACTTAACTAGATGAATTCGACCTTAATAGGAAATAATTCTACAAAGTGCTGGTTTTATCCTACGACTTTATTTTTAAACTCAACGTAGAGTAATTGTTAAAAGATATAATAACAATTTGGTTGTGGGAATCTGGTAAAATGTTATAACTTATAAATATTTATTTGCCAAAAAGAATAAATGTGCAGATTAATTTTTTGCTATGTTTACTGTATAACCTATGCGGCCTATGTGACCATGAATAAATTAAGTGTACATATACTATGTGATATTTGTACCTAACAAACCGCTATAAAAATGCTACATATTGTCTGTCTCATTCTCAATTTAACTATCAAGTTTATTTTAAAAAAATCTCGATTTTAATACTGTTGAAAATATAAATATTTAAATAGTTATTAATAAAAATATTTTTCAAGATTTTTTTACCATATATTTTCATATAAAACTTACTAACTTACTAAGTTTATTTAATTTTTTAATAGTTTTGATCCTATCCTTTAGTGAGACAAATATTTGTGTATATAATAATTTAAACTTTCATAAAAAATTCCAGGTGATAGTCAAGTACGACAAGTTTCAATTTAACTATTGATAATATGTCGATTTTATATTATATAAGTGCACTGTAATTTTATATGTAAGTAGATCAAAAAATTAAATAAAAAAAATCAAGGTTTTGTTATCTAAATCAACATTGAGTATATTGTATAACTTATACATGAAATACAGTAATACAAAAATTATGATTTATCGTAACCGTATTAGTGATTAATACATTAATTTTAATACTATGTTGATTTCCGCTTTATATTTCTTCTAAAAAAGATATACTTTGAAAGCTGTTTTATGTAGCTTGGTTGTCAAGATATGTGAAATTTATTTAAATTGTTGTTGTGTTTTTGTTTATTCTTATTTAAAATTCTGTAAATTTCCACGGTGTCGATAAATCGTTCTGTGATTGCAAAGAAGTGGCGAAAGGGTGAGGGTCCCACGTCGGGCGCCAACGCCATGCGCCGGCTATACCGCGCCCTCTCCCCTCTCCTCGCCCCGCAGTGCTCTTCTCTTTCCTACAGTCGCACGTTTCCAGCATTCGAAGTAGACGTGTGCGCGATATGCCGTTAAATCCACCGTCAGCGCTTCCTCATGCGAAATTCGCACTTTGGTTCGTTGCATCGATGCATGGACCACATTAGATGCTTCTGCACTTCATTAGTCATTAACATAACAAGGATGTTTTATCATTTATATTTTTTTAATCATTCAGAAATAACCATTACATATGTAATTCTCACTTAGTATTGTTTAGTATCATCTGAAATGTTGTCATAATATAGGGTTCATGCAAGAACAATTATAGATTTAGATATAGTTTAATCGTATGATCGCGGCTATATTTAGATGTGTAGAGAGATATAAATAATATTTTTGCGTCCGTTTACCCAGTGTCGTCCAGTATTGCTCTAAATTTGTGTATTTATCTCGCAAAAGTGATTAAATGTTATAATTATTGCCATCCAATTATTAAATTCAAAAGTAGATTGTTTTAAATAAAAATATATTTTTTGTCATTTTGTTAAAAATAAGTATTACTGGGCCCATGCACTTTTTGTTCCGTATATAAATATACATGTCCTTTATATCCGTAATTGTAACAAATACCCACCAACCGAAGTGACTTGTAGCATAGTAGTTCTATGTAATAGGTACGTAGGTTGGAGGCAGATACGAATAAATTCAAAAGCAAGTCTAACTTTTGCAACGTAGTTCAGGGAAGCTTTTGTTATTTTTTTCTCATTTCCGTTCGTTTCCGTTCCACTCGCTGGCTTTGATTCCCGGTAAATTGTTGTCAGGAAGTAAAAGTTGATTTTTGACTCTACTCTTATATATTTATATTGATGTTCTTATATAATTAACAAAAACATAAAAAAAAAAATCATGCATTTTTGTATTGTTAGGTAAAGGTGCCTTTATGTTGTTGAGAGATAAATTGAAACGTTGCTGGCTTAAAGACGAGGAAATGAACGTGTCATACATACTACATCGCAGTTAGTAAGCTAATAGAACAACATTGTTCTCAAGTGTATAGTTCAAGTGACCTAGCAGTTAATTACTTCCTAATAAATTTATAGACGCATTGAGTATTGAACTAGAAAGTGAGCGAAGAGCAAAATGGCAAAGTTAATGTTAATCTTTTAATTCGTTTTTTCTATACAAATAGGTAATAAAACTAAACAAAAATAGATGAAAGGCTTTTCCGATTTTATTAAATTTTTTCTAACGTATCTGAAATCTGTATCAAACTATTATAGGGTGCAATTTAAGACAGACACTAATACAAAACCGAGAGTGTTTTTAAAATGTGTTAGAGTGCGCGCAGAGCTCGTTGCCAAGGTTACAGGGTGGGTGCGATCAGCTGGACTTACGTAACAGTCGGGCCAACGCGGGCGGGGGGCTGAGGCTATGCTCGATCGATACATGCTTACGCCTGTCGCCCGGTATACAATACTCATACTAACTCGTACCAACTCCTCTGTCATTGCTCTTCATACTTACTCAATGAATTTAGTTAGATATATTATAGATTGTATAAGTAACTGTTCTACATAATACGTGTTAAGATAACACATAAATAAACATGATTCGCAGAAAACCTTTGTTAGTTGCAAGTCATCTACGAAATTGGATCATCATTGCTGTATATTCGTTAATGTATAATGAAGGGAGAGTGAAATACAGTTGCATGCATATTTTAATTAAACTGAAATAGAGGTATTCGAGAATTAAACACGAAAAGGGAAATGCCGCCAGGTAATGGATTGGTGCCGGCGCACGTTGCAAGTGGCGTGAGACGCCGACACCAAATTATGAAGTTTAACGTTGACTTGCTTAGAGTCTAGGTCCTAGACTCTAGTGTCTAGCATAGATAACCTAAATGACTTTAAGATTGCTTCTCGGGTAGTAAACAAGTAACCAGCACTTCGAACGCCTTGAGTCATTTACTTAACAAGATAATGGTTTTCCCTATTAAAATATTCACGTTTTTATTGTTTTAAATAAATGTTGTTTTTCACTATATAGGATATTGCTTATCTTATCCCTATTACTTATAATAAAAACATTTTTATTTTTATTAAAAAGAAATCAAATTCAAGAAAGCAATTTTAGAACGATTAAGAGTTTTTATTTGTATACGTTTTTATTTTCAGTTGTCTTATGAGCATGATTAAATGACTTACTTTTAAACAGTATTCGGTCAACATACTAATAATAAAAATATATTATTTAAAAAAGTCAGTTAAAAAATGGTAGTTGTTAATTATTTGTTTCATTATATCTTTACATGAAAGTTAAGTGTAAACCAGTGTCCTACTAATCTATCACGAATAGACGAACAATAATAATATAACGGAAATCGGCTCACTCAGTAAGCCGTGGTTACATGAGGCACTAAACTAAACAAATGGACAATATACAGTTGATATATTGATTTATAGTGACATACAGATACGTATAGTTTTATTATATATACCTAGTGGTTTCCTCGGTCCGCTGTTCCCGTTATGGGCTTAACGTTTGGTTCGTGACTATTAGAGATTTAACGGTTTATGATTATAAGCCCTAAGTCCGTTGTAACTTATATCGAATAATTAAAACCTCTTACACTTCACTAATAAGATTACTTTTACCCTTGACTTCATGTCGTTGTTTTTTTTTATATTTGTAATGTTTATGTAAGTTGTATGGAAATTATCTTTATCTTAATAAGCGTAGGTAAAAAGTATAGAGAATTCTTAAGAGTTCAAACTATTGTTATTTATTAAGGTTTGAAACTTTATTAGTTTAATATTAATAACCTCTTTTTTAAGAATTTGAATGTAAGATTTGAAAAATATAGTAAAAAAATATGGTTTTCAATTTATCAAAAAAAAAGTACTAGCTTTTATTTAGTTCGGTGATAATTTTGTCTTTATATCTGCAGCGATTTATATCTGATGGATAAAGATGGATGAAATCAGATCAAATTTAACTTATCATTTAAGTTTGATACATCACAAAATAATGGTAAAAAAATATTTTTTTTTTCATTAAATCAATAAAGTTTT
The DNA here is from genome assembly GCA_959347405.1 of Napeogenes sylphis. Lineage (NCBI taxonomy): Eukaryota > Metazoa > Arthropoda > Insecta > Lepidoptera > Nymphalidae > Napeogenes > Napeogenes sylphis. Next base: position 33,969,687 of record OY365783.1, on the reverse strand, counting down.
ACCATGAATATAGTATGGAAGAAACAAGAAAAACACTAGAGCAAAATGCATAATTAATTTTCACCTACCCACATTAATTCCCAGTCATGTCTCTTGTTTATCTCAAGGGACATGGTGTGTAGTGTATACACATACATCATAGTGTATCATCATACTAACATCACTCATAAGATGTTAGTGTAACTAAAGGTTTAAAAGTTACAAATATCAATGTCATACTTATACTATAGTTATATATTATCGTTACAGATAAAAGGATGGAAAAGCATATTTTGTACCTACCATATAATTAAGAACTGTCTATAATTGGCTTCCATTTTTTAATTATTGTAATAGTTATGTATGCAAAATAGGTCATTCGGTAAAACTAGATGTTTACTAATAGAAGATATTGTATAATTTTGCTGTCTTGCTTTTCTTGAATCAGTTAATTTTGAGAAATATTCTAGACTAATAGTTGACTATTATAAATATAGAGTTTGTAGAAACAAATGTATACTATAATTATAAGGTAACAAGTTCGAAGGTTGTTCTTAACAGAATTGTTACTTACTTTAATTTGAATTTAAAAATATTCTAACAAAATATTTCAAGTTGTATTGTGTTAATGAAGTTAATCAGTTTGTCTTATCTATTACATTGTGTTAAAAATCTGATTCAGATTTCAATGAAAAAATGCATCATCTTTAAAAGCAATACATTTTTCTTGTATAAGATAAGATTAGTTGTTTAAAACGAAGACTTGAGATTATTAAAACCACGAGCGTTAAGCGACTTGAGGTACAAACAGGTTTTGCTTATTACCCAGAGGCTTATGTTGTTTATATGTAGCTACTGACTGTCTGGGGTTCCATATTGCGTTGTCATTTGCGTATAGCAATTTGCTTTGAAACCGGTTCGTAAAGGCGTCCGTAGAGTGCCTGGCGGAATGCATGGAGAGACGCTAGTTCGCAACATTGCTTCGTTATTTTTATCAGGCTAAAAAATAAATTACATAAATTTATACATTCATATCACGTTATGACGTCACTAAACAAGCTTGTAATGCTATCACACATTGTTGTTTTGTTTTACCAAAACTTAAACACTACTTTCAAATTTCTTAGCTTATCTTGTGTGCTCTTATTTATTGTTTTTCTCGCTTAGCTTCGTATTTATGTCGCTTGGGTGGTCTCTGTTATGTTGCAGCGCGTTCTAATGGTGCTTGGCGGTTGAGTGGTCATATTAATGTGAACGCCGATGTGATAGTGCGACTGCACCTCATATTTCGGCATGTCGTCACCTGCGCGTGCGCCCGCTGCTGTGCCGCCCGGCGCAGGCATGCTACCTCCCGGCCCCGGGCCCTCCCGACAGCGCTCTCTTAAGGACCGACTCAAGGATGGAATCACTGGACCTTTCCACTGGCAGTGAGTGCTTAGTCTTTTATAATTAAAATTTTCGCAGGAAGCTGTATTTTCATCAATGTTATCTTTGTTCGGTGTTTCTACGACGCACAATTATTTACGTAAGCTTTGAATGTTTTATTGACTTCTATTATTATGTATATATCTATCGCAATGCACTCTTGAGAATGATCTTATAACATCCTTTTATAAATCTATATTGGTATTAATTCGTAACTAGATCATCTTGTCTTCACGATTGCTAATATCATTGACAGAATGCCTATTTCGTATTATCTTGGTACTTGTGATAGTGTTTCACTGAACGTATCTTATTGATATTATATTAATAGAATAGAAAATACAGCTCTAATTGAAAATCAATAGGACGTGTAGACTGCGTTATTAGGTACTGCAATCGCTACTAAGTTACATCCTTGTGTACTTTCCCAACTAAGTTTCGTTTTCATTTTCTAATTAAAGTGTACGTTATACGCCCCCAACATATTATGCAAGATTTGCACAACTAAATACACTTTTAATATAAAAAAAATATTTTTAAGTAACTTATTTTTTGTAACTTAAAATAATTATAAATTAACGGGATATATTTATATTTTGTTTCCTTTAATTTAAATTGTCAAAAAAAAATAATCGTTAGTATACGGCACAGCTAACGACTGAAGTAATTCTTATCCTCTCATTTATGTTCCTAATACTAAAATTTGATCTTTTGTCAATTTTATGTTTTTTAATATAAAACATAATTTATTTGAATTATAGTAATAATCAATTATTATCAATTATAAATAGTAATCTTAACCAAACATAGCCAAGCCAAACAAAGTATTTCTAACTGCAACTACTTTATTTGCACAACGGCTGAGGAAGAAGTTTGTGCTTTTTATATTCCGTAGGCGCCGTGAAGGTAGTGGTGCAAATATTGACGTGTGTGGTCTCTATCTACTGTGTACATTAAATCCACCTCCAGGTTCCTTATCTCTGCCACCAGCTACCGTACACTTGAGTCTTGTTACAGCGTACTTTAATTAAAATTATACTCTACTCTCGCAAATCCTCGGCATATTAAGCGTTCCAAATTACGCGTAATTAATGTTTAAGTATTAAACTTTCTTTAGACATATAATATTAAAATAAATTAAAAATTAACTAAGATCATTTAACGACAAGTTTTTATATATTTCATGATACGAAGTATGACATAATAAAGTCTAAAAGGTCCCAACATGTCCTGCTAAATTCTTAAATTCTATTTCAAATAACAGACACTGTTGACAAAACTGTTACCAATACTTACATTTTGAACAAACATCCAAGTAAATTCTAAACAGAACTAGAACTAGGCTAGTGGTTTTAAGTAGGCTAGACTTAGATCTGCATAAGTACTATCTGTTACTAATTCCGGCGCGTTAGTCGCATCGGTTATCATGCGCGGGGCGGGCATTGTTGCGGCTCATGTACCGTACACGGTAGGCCTTGGCCGATATAAAATGCTTAGACCCACCATCGCGTACAAAATGGTGGGAGGGGGGTGATTCACCCGGCATTGTTTCCTTTGTCCCATCCCCCATTATACGTATCTATTTCTCAAATGAGCTACGCGTAACAAAAAAAATATTTTGAATCTTTTTATGGAGAATCTCGGCGGAAGTCGCTGTACCCTTTACGTCTATTATTGTTTGATGCTACATTAGGTATATTTTATTATTTAAAATCAAAACTATTTTCAGATTTAGTAGACATCATATATCCTATCTTAAATTTAATACGTATTTTGTTAATAGAAATGATCAAACAATAGCCATTTTTAACTTAATTTATTAAAAATTAAACGACATTGTAAAAAAATAATTATTAAAAAAAAAGATAAAACATAATACTTTAATCTTTTTGTTATGTATCGTCTATATACTCGAGAACAAACGAGTTGCGGCAACTTGCCGCCGGGACTCGAGACTTGATAATCTTGCTCAACATTGCACAAGTGTTTGATCGATCGATGTTGCGTATTTATTGCCGATTTGTGCATACATTTCACATCATAATACTTATTATTGTATTTAAAATATATTTTTGACTCACCTTATAAGTAAAATTATTTTGTAGTATTTTTTATTAGTATTTTATACTGTATTAAAATAAAGGGATAAGGACTGTTGAGATACAAGTCGTGACGGTGCGGAGGTCGTGTTGCATGGAACCTGTAACAGTGGAGTCACGAGTGTTGTTACAAACATGACGAATGCCCGCGACCGATCGCTTTCATACATCTTTGTAGTATCGATATAGATTGATCTCTTCACTATTTACATATGAGTGCCGCAGAATATTGTGTGACTTGCTGATTACCATCTCATTGTTTCTCGTGATTCTAGATCTTACAGTAAACAAGCTCGTGATTCAGTTGTTTTTATCAACAAAAATGCGAACGAAAGTATCAGTTCAGGTCAAGGTATTCAGAGATCTTGAAGTTTTATTGCATTTACTTGAGATGGGACAACAATACAAGTTGAAGAAAAATCCACTCAGTAATTAGGTATACTGGCATTAAATATTAGAAAGATATCCATGATTCTATTACTTGACAATCGTTAAAGGCCTTTAAGTATTGCTTTTTATATGTTAATAACCGAAGTTACTTTCGCCTTATAAGCGTTTAATTTGATATCGTAACACAATGGAAGCACATAGAATAGTTTTATACTATCAATGTAAACGTAATACTATGTTACTTATAAGTTATACATATCATGGCCATCGATACTAAAGTGATGGCTCATGACTCTCTGTAGGGTTGATTCAATTGCCATCAATGGAGATGTCAAGCTACTCGATCAATCGCATTGATAGCCTTCATTGAGCGTCTAGGGACAATTTAATAGAAGCAAAACAATCCATCCATATATATGTAAATGAACCTTTGCAAGAAATATTTAGATAAAGATTTGAATAGGTTACATGTTACAAACTATGTAATGAAGAAGATATCATACTGTGTGCACCAGGATTTTATAAAATTTGTTTTATTGACCTGAAACAAACTAACAAACACACAATTTTATCAATATGATGTTAAATGTTTAAGAACAAAGTTAATTAATATGACTTTTTTAATTATTGGATATTTGTCGTATGATTTTTTATAAACAATTTAATATCACATTATATTGGTTATAATTTTTGTATGGTTTTAGTTTAAAAATATTGAACGAAAATGATATTTGAACATGTTGAATAAAACAATAAACTATGCCACCCAAAATTACATAGATTTTTTGCGTAATGCGCGAACAAACAAACCGATTAACTTATAGAATCTCGAAGTTCGTATCATATATAATATATAATATAACTTACACATACATATATATTTAAATATTTTAAATTACTACTTTGTCATGACGGACTGTTATAATAAACGCCTAACGTATAGCGACGCAAAGGGGTTCGGGTTGGATTCCCGACAGTGACAGGTCAGACATGTATGTGATGAGCATAGATGTCTGTATTTCTGGGTTTGATCGTATATTTAATATATTCGCAGTATTTATATATGTATTTCTATGTATTTGTATCGTTGTCTAACACCCTTAACACAAGCAAATAGCGGATTTTCATCAAATACCTACTGCTTGACACCTACACCACCTTTGAAAGAACTTTTGGATACTACCCTACAAAAAGTACCTACTCCTTCCTCAAAGGTGGACAACGCTTTTGTGTATTCCCTGATGTTGGAGAAGAATGTGGACAGTGGTAAATTACCACAGGGTAACACACATGCTCGGTTGAGCTCCCTTTTATATAAAAAAATACTATAGTCTATATTAGTTTGTAACGTCTTTCTCAAAGCTGGCGCTGAAATAAAAAGATCAACTTATTAAATAATAATTATTCGATGTTATGTATTGTATGTTATAGTGTATTGAAGCTAGTGGTATAGGTTTTCAATTAAGGAGAATGTCTGTAATATCCGTCGATAGAATCGAATCCCCTAGCTCCAGGTCCCGCGGGACAGTCAGTCCGTCAAAGAGACCTAAATATTTAACTATGCAAGTAATTTAATTTTCAATTGTGTCCGGATTGTTCAAACTCTAGTTTTGTACGAGGTTTTATTTATCTTTTAATAGGAATACGTATCTTTTATTATATTAAAGTTTATTTTTACTGCGCCATTGTTAATATTGACTAAGATATTTATCTTGATGAAATTTTAAATATTGTCTTTTTAATGTTTTAAGATGACTAATTTGTTTTATGATGTGTGAATGTTACATTGAAAAATGATCTTTGTGCCTACTGCCGTCACGACTCTTTTGAGATCTCAGCCTCACCACCCGTATCTGCAGAGGCAGCAAGTATGCGACCCCCGGGTTCAATGTTTGTTTCACATCACTAGAGCTCCAGTTGTTTAATGTGTAGGGGAGACCGGGGATGGTTGACTAACTTTTTACTTAAGCTCGTATATCTCTGATTTTTCACTTAATATGACAAAAAAAACAATGGTTACAGATAGAAAAACTATTCAGGTACCTAAAATAATATAAAAAGACCTATATATTCATCACTATAATACTTATTTAGCCGATTTTGAAAACCCCTGACGTTTGGTCAAGCTACCCCATGACTGGGGTAAGTTGACTATAAGCATGGGGTAAGTTGACCTATGCAGTGATCAGTGTAAATAAAGACGATTAGTATAAAATAAAACACCAAAATTTACTAAATGATAGAAACTATTAAAAATAAACAAACTTAAATTTGAGATCCAATCTCCACTCACAAAGAACTTTGATAAATGTAACAATTTTTTATTTCTCTTATTTTAAAGATTAAAAAAAACTTGAAAAATACAATAAGTAAGATTAATTCTTTGTACTTTCTATTCCAACCTTATTTGTGACTTAAATTATTGTAATAAATCGCTAATCAAAAATTACATTGCAGACAATGTAATAGAAAATAATATTTAACATAAGTATATAAATTTGTGAGTATCTTATTATATAAACCATTAAAACAGAAAACTCTGTTTCTTCAACTTAACTTATTTATGAAAATATAAAAATCTAAAACAACCAAAAATCTAAAACAAACCCTAAACTTATATTTCAAAATTAAACTTATTTTGAGTACAACCTGTCTCACGTTATCTACTTTTATTAAAGACTTCTTTAAATTGAGACTCTCATATCAGTCTTTTAAATCAGAATCACAGTTCTTACATTGGTAAAATAACAAATTACCATTTGCACATTTAGAATGAGCCCATAACTTACACATTATGTGTAATGTACTGAAGCCACTGTTCACCAGGTTTACTGGCTGAATAAGATTAGTCTACCTACCCCAAACAAAATTAGTCAACCATCCCCTGACGCCATTTTGAATTTTATTTGCTAATCACATGTAAACTCTGGCATTAACATATAAGAAATATTGTGTTGTATATAAAAGAACTATTACATTTTAATTTGGCATAAGAACAACATTGTTTCTAACAGATTTATAGACACAATCACAAAAAAAGTACGAACGAAAAAAATTAAAACCACAGACCAAAAACTCAACATCTGATCTTACTCGCAAACGCCTCGCGACAGTCGCGGCTGACTTCGCACAAGTTTGCGGGTCCCGGGAAGGTATCAACGCTCATCATTAGTTTATGAAAAACACGTGATAGTGGCGAGTTATCGTTGATTAGTCTACCTGCACCTATAGCCTACCATCCCCGGTCTCCCCTAATGATAATTGATAAGATATCTTTGTTATGATCCGACTGACAAGAATTTAAAATATGCAGAGTGACAGCTGACGGCTCTTGTCACCCCCAAGTGTTGATTCGTATTATATTAATAAAGCATGAAAAATTTTATACAAAAATTAACAGTTGTAATTTTGATATAATTTATCTTACTCCTTATGTAATGCAATTTACAATGCAGTGTTTAGTTCTTTATCTCCGGATAAGTCGAGTATTCTGTAATTGAATCCTGGAACAGTACAATGAGGAGTGAGCAATTGAATGATTGGCAGCGGCGCCATCTCACACCTCTCGAGATGATGCTGAGCAGACGCATCCGTCCAACATACTGCGTGTTTAACATCAGAAGATGCAAGAAAATACTGAACAATATATGCATTTAATTCATTTACGTCACAAACCTATTTCTGGCGATTTCGAATCCGCTCAATCAATTTGTTTATGTTGTATATTTAAACAGTTTAGCACGTGTAGTTCACAAATTATAATATTTTGTGGAATGTGCCAGAGAGAATATACTGTGGCGCTGCAGCTTAGGATGGAATCGCCCTTTTTTTCCGACAGTGTCGTATGAACCGACTACCAGAAAAAAAAAAAGTGAATACCATTCCACACCACTTATCCAAAAGGTGGTGGAAAGCCCACTTACATTTTTTCTCAAGGATACTTGACGTCAGACTCCTTAAACCTTTTTCCAAATCCCTTCATTTTGGGGCGACCCTAAATAATTGGGATCATTTGAGGCGGTTGATGATGCGATCAGACAGAAATTTTCGTATGTATAATTAGCGCTGAATATTAATTTCAAGATGTATGTTTAGAAACTAATGAAAATTGATTTATAGGTACTCCACCAAACGAAGCCCTATTACTACGACTCCACTGTCTTTCTATCTGTCTAGTATAGTAAAAAGAGAATAAACAAGCTGGTAAAAACAGAACAAAATAAATATTTTAGGGGGCTCCTATACAACTACCCCTATATATTTTTTTATTATGTTTTTATTATTTAATAGCCAGCTCGTCACAGGCGGTAATGTGTGCGATAATAAAACTTTTGAATAAAACGAATCGGTATTACGATTATACGATTGCACATTATTCTGTGAAATAATAAACCGTCCATATCACATATGATAAGAAATATCGAAAATCTGTAATTATTTTATTACTATCTCAAACACATTAGCCATGAATACGATAGGAGCTAATCGATAAACATTTCTGCACTTGATTAAAATAATATAGTATTTACGTACTTTATATATTATTATTTAAATTTAGTTTAGTGTTATGTTTAATAGTTCGGTGACTCTGTGTCGTGCAGTTATGTGAAAAACAGGAAAACAGTTACGAGAATGAATTTTTTCGATTTAGTGTGGTATGTCTTTTATATATTTTATTAATATAAACTTTGTGAAATTAATTAATATTTTTGTTTAGTTACTTTTATTCTTTTGTTTTAATATTAAATGTAATATCGTCTGTAAATGAGTCGCTCAACAGTAAACTATTAATTTTAGTAGGTACCTTATCATTTACTTGTATCCTGAAAATATTGTGTATTAAACGTGTTATTTAGCTGCCACTTGAAAAAAACAAACATTTAGAAATAACAAGGTTATATCATTTTCTAGAAATTTTGCGATATAAGTATGTAGGTGTATGTTGAATTTGAATTTATCACAAAAATCTATCTGATTGTGTTTATTTTTATACATAATGGAAATAATATCATGACTGTGCCAAGTATTGTCGAAAAAAAATGTATATAAAGAATAGTATATATGCATATAATAATAAATATATAAGTACTTATAATATTAGATTATTTGTACGTTAGGTCTAAAAAAGTAATTTTTCTCACCGTTCCGTGACGATATTAATTAAATTAAACTGAAGCCAAAAGAAAACATCACTAAGTATAATGAAGCCATCGCATACATTATTATTATGTAACAGCTGTTATTTAGAGACGGTCTAGGAACAAAAAAATCGTCCAATTTTCAACGGAATCAAACACAACACTATTATTGATTTGGTCTTACTCGAGGTTAACGAACTAAACAACTTTATTGCGGTCACCTTTCCTAGCTCCAAGACAAAATCAGAGGAAATACGATGACATCAAATATATATGTAGTTCTAATAAAAAATAAAATTAAAAAACCGGCCAAGTGCGTATCGGACTCGCGCACGAAGGGTTTCGTACTATCATCTATAATAGAAAATCACGTTTGTTGTAGTTTGGTAATTTCAATGCTCAATTCTAAATTGTATCCATAAAGGGCTATGGTTACTAAATAGTGCACAGTACGTGTAAGCATTTAAGTCAATATTGACAATAGTCATATAGTTAATATTGCTTCAAAATTACGTTTGTTGTACGGGAGCCCCCCTTTAATATTTACTTTATTGTTATTTTAAAAGGTAATATACAAGAAAATATTCTGGTAAAATTTGAAGCGTCTATCGGATACCGTTTTTAATATTGAGCAAAAAATACGTTTATTGTATGGGTCCCCATACAATAAACCTTAATATATATATTTCTTAAATTTTTAGTATTTGTTGTTATAGCGGCAACGTGATACATCATTTGTGAAAATTTCAGCTTTCTAGCTATCACGGCTTATGAGATACAGCCTGGAGACAGACGGACAGACAGCGGAGTCTTAGTAATAGGGTCCCGTTTAACCCTTTGGGTACGGAACCCTAAAAATTTAAAATACCAATTTTTTATTATGTATACAAATTAAAACTATTTAGGTGTATTCCGTAAAAAATCATAACGTATTTTTACTGAAAAAGTAGTCACAACTAACTGACTAACTGTCAATGAGTCGTTTACTTATAATATTTAAACTCCGTGTTTAATCAATTATAGATTTTGTTGTTAACGTCACTTACCTTGGAAGCCATCTCATGTCACATTAGCTATCTTGTTTCTCGGAAGCTGAAAGCAAGTAAACCTATCAAGATAACTCTGTGTATACACACACCTGGCATTGTTCTGATATTAGTGTAACGTTCAATCAACTATCAAAAAACAAGCAACAACAATCTGACAGGATGCCACTGAAATCTCGTTCCTAATTTTAAACATGTTCTTTACCAAACATGACATTTTTATATTCACATACAGTTTCGGTATAATTTATTAAAATATAACTTCTACGAAAGTGCATGTTATATAATTAGAAAATATGTTTTGTCCCATGGTACTGAAATACTGAAAATACTGAAATCAACTTTAATATTATATCTCGTAGCTCGGTCCGCCCACTCTGCCTCCGCCAGCCTCGCTTCGACTCGCTTCGACTTTGTAACTTGCGATTCTATATACTATGTAATCATTATAACTTGATTGTGCATGTTTTCTCTATTTAATACATAAAAATATAACTTAAACTAAACACAGTGTGGTTGTTTTAAATGTTAATAGTAATTTAATTAAAGAGTTATGGTTTATTATGTAGCAGAATGATTGTAAGTTTAACATTTGAGTTTATTGGCTTATAATTTGATATAATGACTGAAAAATTTAAATATTCTCTGCAATATAAAGACACATTGAAATAAAAATGTTTTGAAAAACTTTTGAACAATATTTATAAAAGAAAGTATGCTTTCCAAAAAAAAAATGTGAAAAAAAGTGATATAAAGTTAATGTAATAAATTAAAAAAATGTAGTGTGAAGGTCGATGAAGGTCAAACATAAGATCGTATGAGCCACAACAACCTTGGAGAGTAAATAGTAAATAGTAAACAAACGACAGATGACTCGCAGCTGGATGCTGGATGCTGTTTATTAAACATTATCCTGCTCTCGTTAATATACCTAATAGTGTTATTATTAGACCGGGATCATTTTACTTGTAATTATATACATACGTATATATATATAACGTCTATTTGTTATCTGACTGTTCTTATGTTTGATATTATATATTATAATACATAGTGCTAATAATAGTAAATAAGCAATTGAACAGTACTTAAATTTTCAACGAGCCTACAATCTAATATCTAGATAAGATGAGATTGTAATATCATCGCTCCGTTTAGAGTATTATTGACGAAAATAATCTACGATAAAATAAAGAAACACGTCTCTCAAAATACTTCATAGGAACAGAATCCATTATATGTTATTAATACAATGAGGATATCTAACATATATTTTTCCTAAATGTCTTTTAAATTCAAAGAGTGTAGCGTATCGTTTCAATTTGTCCAGCTGTTGAATATTCGCAAATAAAAAAATATTGTAACAATGTTATCTAAATGTAAATTGTAACTAAGAATACAAAGCACCGGCCTCATTAGTTTAGATTTAGTAAGAATCGCTCTAAGTACCGTTGTGATAGTTCTGTTCGCCCAGCTCTCGCTCCGTTACCTATTCATTGGGCAGTTACATCGCTCCTTTGAATTGGTTTAATTTCTTCATTTCTATAAAATACGTCGGAAATTTTATAAACAATTTATATTTCATTTATAATTATAGTCATGGCTTTGATTTGATCGAGAATTATTTCATCTTTTATTTGATTCTGAAATTTTTAATTGATAATCACAAAATACTTACTTATTTTCTTATAATTTTTGGTACACCTATTATTTTACCCTAGAGGTAAAGTTTATTGTTTCCGATCGCCGGAAACTTAGAAATAGTAATTTCAATAAAATAATAATCATATAAATATAATTTTCTTAGACGTACAAGATAATTTCATGTAGGTACATTTTAGTTGAGGTCATTGCCTTTAAAATAACTTTTGTCTGTTCAGATCGCACTCTAATGTGTAACGCCTAACTTGTCTTGTCTTGAAAGATGTTTCTCGTAATCTTTAGGTATAAATAACTGAAAACCATAACGATTTCTATAACTAATCCCATAATCATAAAAATTTTCCTGGTTTCCTGTTACCTGAGTTAAAAGAAAATTATAACAATATAAACAGTACTTTCAGAGAAATACGTGACGCATTCCAAAAAATACGACATTTGATACCTTTTATTAGAATGCTTAGCAGACATTCAAAATGATGTACATATATTAATGATAAATATAAAACTAAATAATCCACAATGAATATAATAATTAATATAATAATAATACGTATGACTACATGATGTATAATATATAACGGAGTTTAATGATTATTTTTAAGCTTAGATTATCACAAATTATAATTTATTTAAAGAAATCCTTTTTAAAATGAATCTTACGAGACCAGATTTTCAACTAGACATTAAACTAAGAAGAACTACCGGTTGTGACTGTAACTCTGGGTTTGATTACCAGCTACCGACGAACTGCATTCTGGAAAGATGTTCTAAGACAATAAAGTTCCTCTTATTTGGCAGTAGGTATTTATTTGTCTAGTAGATGTAAACTTGTTTTAAATACCCTCGCGAATGACTCTTAGTGTGTCTTAGTGAATTATTAGACAAGGTGATTTGCGTTGGATTGGAGCCATACTAACACCTAGGACCCGCTCAGGAACAATGTAAGATCTCACGTCTGTGACTTAAAGTAATAATAGTCCAATGATAATGTTTTATTTAAATGTTTACTGCTTTTGAAAATCATAGATAGTATTGTAAAATATTATAATATTTAATAATTTAGATTATAACATTTGATTGGGAAAAGTGACAACTCTCCTTTATCTGTTGATTAGTTAGTCAATATGATAAAAGTGACACCATAACACTACTCATGGTACACTCACTGTTTTCAACAACTTAGAAATTATTAATAAAATCTTGGATTCCGTTATCAATTTGATAGCAATCTTTGTACAGAGCAGCTTCGCTTTCAGTTCAGAGACATCTCCAACTTTAATACCCCGAAGGTTATTATTATTCCCCTTTCTCTTATGACGTCATTTTACCTCCTTTTAGGAGTATTTTTAGGAAGATATCCTTAAGGACCATCAAGATAAATATTTATTATTAGTATTTACAAATGGCCCTAAATGAAACGCGCTGTTCCTTTTAGAATTGTTTAGTATAGACATTTAATGTACTAGTTTATTATAAACATACTTTAATAATACATAGTTTAATAACACCTTACAAAGGAACTTACTTACTGAATAAGTTCAAATTGTAAATATTATAGTCTGACCTACCATATTTTTTATTACAAATTATTTCTAATTTTGACCATGTATCAATATTTAATTTTTCCTATTTTTTTTTATTTATAATTTCGAAGGTTACCTACATAAAGTAGACTAAAGATCTTTGAATACTTGTAAGTTTCATTGTTACCTGAATGTATGTTTATATGTTTTTTGTTTCAATTCGTTTCAGCCGATGTACGACGGTGATAAAAGTAATTGATTATGTGGTAATTAACCATTAGTGCATTTTATCAAGAATACTATCTACATTATATTATCGGTTCTAGATCTGTATATATGTAGACGCCAGTAACATTTGTGTTTAATAATATATTATGTAAGAAAATAAATCACAATTTGATATGAAGAATTTTTAATAGCAGTTCATCATATGTGAGGATATTTTTCTAAACTATACATTGATTGAATCCCGCTGAGATTATGAGATGAGATGTGTTGTGGGAAAAAAAATCGTGCACATCATTTGTAACCAGCATTATCATAAAATACAATAATTAACAATTTTATCTCATGAAAATTAACTTTTTTTTCGAAGAACCACAGTACTTAAAAGTTCTCCTGAGAAACAGCTTCCATAGCCTCCTATATAATCTTAAAGCCATCGTAATATCGGTAAAAGAAAATATGATCTTAAGTAAATAACTTTCCTTTCCATGCTAGTTACGTTATGAAGAAAAGTTAAAATTTATGGAAGACAATAGATCCTTCAGAATCCGAATAGTGACTTTGCATTTGAGATGTTTCAATAAAGTTTATTAAAACTTTAAAAGATACTTCAACTCTCCAATATCTCTTCAAGTAATCCTCGTCCTATGATAAAGGAGATGCGATGATATTGTTTTTCTTTATTCTTGCAATGTCAGCGAAACTACTTACGTTGGTGGTAAGTTGTAAACATCTTTTAGATTTACGAACAATGTACACAGTTTAAACAGCTTTAAAAGTGTTGGTACTACCGCGTACACAACGTGCCAAAATTAATTTAATTTAAATTGTATCACGTTTTTTTAATTTCAATTATTAATTTGAACATTTTAGCTATGATTAGACCTTTTAAAAATGTCATAAAAGTATTATACATTTGAAATATTATAATCTATTTATATACAAATGTTTGCTCATAATCTTTCGTTTATTAGGTATATCTTTTATCTTCATAAATTTAGATAAGTCGGTAATTGTCTAATCTGCAAAATCTGTGTCGGGTGTGATTACAAGTTTATTTTATGTACTAGGTAAAATTGGAAATATTTATGTCCTTGAATTATAAATACTTTCTGATTTACTTTTTTCTGAGAACTAATCAGTATATTTTCTATAGTTCCATACATATTTTTTTGTCCCAGAAATGTAAATTGTCTCAATAAATCTCCCGATATCGAAGTTCCTCGGTTGGTTCATATGACTGTATTATCTTGCATCATTGCCCTAATAATAAATGTCAAGATCACCCAAAGGTCCCTCGTTATGTCATAGGACGGTTCAATGAAAATTATAATCCTCTGAAAAGTTTTAGGACTAATTAATATTATTCGTAATTAATATCTGTTCGTAACGGAAACTAGATGTAAGGAAAATATATTTATGTGCAAATAATGTATTTAAATAGATTGTTTTGACCGAGTCAATAAATAACTGCGTGTTACATAATACAGTCAATTTATCATTTAATAAGTCAAGTAACATTTCGAGATAATTTACGAGACCTTTGAAAATACATTTTGAGCTACTTATATGAAATTATAATGACTTATTAAATAATGTATTTATATTAAATACATTATTATAGTGTTTAAAAATCTATCTTGATTATCGTAATAATTGATACACAACAAATATTATCCGCTATATTAAGTGTATTATTTAAGAGTAAGTCATTATAAATCAAGTTTTAGAGTTCACGGTTAAACTGCCGCTGAAGATATTAAGTTACTTAAGATTCCCTCGCGTCGGTGGCATTTTGCGGTCAGATGTTTTCAATTAACATGCTGTGCGAGTGTGAGTGTGAGTTTCACACTAGTTAATAATGATCGAATAATACAATGTAATTAATAATTAAAGTTAATATGAGAGCTTAACGACTCCTAGGCGATATAAAATAAACCTTGGTATTATATTGTCTTGTACATGTTGAAACTTAGAAGGTAGGTGTGAAAATAATAACTCTATTTAAGCTTAAAATATATGTACTTATTCTTTATTAGTACTTAATAGACTTAATAGACACACTACATTTCCTTTATCCCTTTTTTTCAATCAAATTGGTTGCCGGGAAGAGATCGCTCTTTAGCGATAGGGCCACCAAATATGTACCATTAATTTTCTGTGTATTTTTTTTGTAATTGTTGTTTTGGGTGTACAATAAAGAATATTATTATTATTAATTCGTAAATTACATGTTATTATTGAATCTGATTTCCTTTGAGTTTATTATAAAACTCAAAAAGAAACAGAAGTGTTGCTGCATAATTTAGCAATACATTTCTTAAAGAAATTAAGCCTTAAACGAGTGAACGGACACGTAATTACAACCTTTTATGCGTTTTTGGACAAAATTTATCAACAATTAGCAACAAAATTGATGATTTTATAAAATACATAATAACGTTTTCATTACAACTGTATAATTTTACCGACTCGTTTGATGTGGTGAAGTGTGGTTGTTTGTACATCACTACGATGATATATTTTATTTTATTTTATATTATTTTTTATTTATTTTATTTTATTTTATATTATTTTTTATTTATTTTATTTTATTTTATTTTATTTTAAGCGTTAAGTACTGTATTTTTCCAAGGTTTCTTCTCTAACAATACTCTATGGTACCTATTCTCAAATAACATGTGATATGTGATACTGTCATATCTGTCATGATAATAGATTTATGAGAAACACACTAATTATTTTTTTTCGGTCGGTTAATTTTATAAGTAATAAAAAAAGGAAAAACAAGTTTTTATTGTTTGATTTAAAATAGTTTTTACTGTCTATCAATTATATAATTTTATTGTAAAGTAATTCATTTTAGATTACTTAGTGACTAATTTAAGAATTATATCATCGATAATGTTATTTTGGTAGAAGATAATTTGATATAGACACCATTTGATCATAAAATGACATCTTCCCGTCGTTAGCACTAGGATAATAAATTACTTCTTAGTAATTATAGTCTTAATGATACATGGATGTTAAATTCAATCCGCGTTCCTGGATGTCGCAATTTACTTTAATTAATATTAATTTACCCAACTAAGAAAAGTGATTCTTGTTATTTTATGTATATAAGTAGAAATACACTGAATATTTACCAAAATCTTGTCACGAAAGTTGGGCAGATTTCACTCTCATTTTCCTTATCCTTACTGTCGACTTGATCCACTTTAGCTGGTAAACATTTAGTGATAACCGCGTTTCTTCTAAAGTATATTTTTGAGGTTATCAACTATCAAGAATTTATTTTGACAACTTTGAACTGTTTACATTTAGTTTAATTTCTTTTTATCAACACAAAACTTTAAATAATATATGAAAAAAAAATAATACTAAGATTTGTCATTAATTGTATGATGTTAAAGTAACGCAGTCGTCTTTTTGAATTATTGTATTTACGTGACTGAGCGCACAATCCCACCACGTATTGATTTGCAAACCGTACACAATGTGGGTAAATAAATATATTAACGAACTGTCACACGGATAAACGTGATTTAACAAAAAAATATTTCCGAAACAGTAGATTATGAAAACCAGTTCTTATTTTTAATAAATCTATAAAAATATGGGGCTAAATGGGGTAAGGATTCTAATTGTGACTTTGACGCATAGGTGGTAAAGCAAGATTTGTTATGGTGAATAATATTATTTACGTCGAGGAGGAAAATTACACGAAGATTAAGGAACATGTCGACGTACTACGTAAATGTTGAGCTAGTGACGCACTAACAAGGGGGTGGGTTTCAGAGACATTATCAGATGATGGCGTTATCTCGTCAGTGAGGCCAGTGGTCGGCCCCACCACAACGCTGGAGCCTGCCAGCAGTCCGCACTCAGTAGTTTAGAAAGCGCCGCGAGATTCGCACGCCGACACTGAGCTCACTCGTGAACCAGTGAAAGTCGCACGCGCAGTTTACGCTACGAATCTGTACGTCTTCGTCTAGTTGTTTTGTTTGTCTGTTGCGCCAGTGCAACGGGGAAAGGAGGTCGCTGTATGGCCACAACCCGTAAGATTTGAAGTCGCGATTTGTGTTACCAAAGTTTTAAAATGTTGTTTACGCACTTGTGTCATATTACTAAATATTAGTTACACGATTTGGTTTCGTCTCTCTTGTTTATTGGTGTATGTGTTATTACTACGTTCATGTAATATTGAAATATCAATTATCTGTATATTGTAATTTAAAAGATATTACTCAATTACTGGATTCCGTTCCAATTAAAGATGCTACGAAAGTCTACGAGGTTCGTAGATAGCTACTGAATGTGGATTACATCCATGTTACAAATGGTTTCCATAGAAAATCGATTTCGTTAAAGATATTTAAGCATGTAACTGCATTGAACATAAGGTCACCGCTCACAGACCACACGCACGATTCATTCATAAAATAAACCATAAGACCCTGATTGGAAGACTCGTAATATCGAATAACTGTTATATCGATTTATATTTTGAATGAAAACAAATAAACAGTGACCGTTCGTTTTTGTATTAAAACATTTGATTGATGGTCGGATATTTCGTTCGCATCATTAATATACATCACTCGGAGGTAGTGAGTGATAAATGTTTACATTAAAATTATTAAATATCTTTTATGTACATAAATGATATCAGACTTATATATTTTAATAATTAAAACTTATTTTTATACATTTTTGAATTAAGTTTTACATGGTTAGGTGTTCTTAAATTTGTCAACAATAATTATCCACCAAGAAATATTGTTGTGTGAGGAATTATAAATATCAGATTCAAATAATAATAAAATGAAATTATAACGAATGTAAGATATGTGTGTTAAATTATAAGTTGGATATATGTATCTTGAAAAGCACATGATTTGTGAAGACACTCGTAGGCGGGGCCCATTTGTTAGTATCTCGGGAAATGGTTTTAATTCTGAACAATACGCCTTTTATTACTTGGATATATATTTTTATGGTAGACATAAACTGTGCATACAACTGTAATGTACCTAATATAAAGTTATTATTGTTTTCATTAAGTAGTCGATTAGTACATGCTATATACTACGTTAGTATACGTAGGGCTGCTAACATTTGCTTAGTTTAGTTAGGTTATTTGTTTTTAAAGTAAGTCATACGAAATAGAGGTGTTAAATACTTTTTTAGAAAAATATAATATAGTTGTTGCATTTGGTTATTGATGATATATTTGTTCTCTAATCATACAGTCTTCATTTAATAAAAACTTAATTCTTTGAAAATAAAAAAAATAAAATAAAATAATTAGCCTAAGCAGTCCTAAACAACTTGTTTTAATGATTGCGATTTTTCTTTATTAATTAAAATGAAATTCATAAAGTTACGCGTCATATTCATAAGTCAAACGCGTTCATACACAGAAAAAAAAATAACGCATCTGTAAACGAAAAAATATTATACAGTGTTTGTTGCACAATTAACTTAAATAGAGAATAATGAAATTGGTTTGTGTGTAATACAACACATATACATATATATATAGTAGCTATAGATATATATATAGTAGTACATATAGATATATATATAGTAGCTATGATTCCGAGTTGTGATAAGAAATCACTGAAATAGTATCACTGAGTAAATCAATCATGGCAGCCGGAATCGATTAATATGTCTAATCTGTTAATTGCAATATGTATTGAATGTCACTGAAAGTCGGGGGCGCCGGCTGGCCAGCGATCGAGTTATGCAAGTCCCGCTGTGCTTTGAAATCGGACACGACCTACATTTTTCTAGCAATAGACGTAACTTGAGAATTATGTTATGTCAGGGTTGGTTTTCACTATCTCGTTGGAAATTTAAATTGCAAAAGAATTAAATGTAGTTTTTTTTATTATGCTTTATAAGTAGGTGTATTATGTATTAAATAAAATAAAGGTCACAACGTTTTGACGCACTTTATTTATATCGTAATTAGACTAGCGATAAAAGAAAGATCATTTTGATAACAGGATACTGATATTTTTATCAACTGCTACGTAATGTTTAAAAGACAGGCCTAATATCAAGTATTATGACCATTTGTGTAGTGAGTAGGACAACGAGGCCAAAGGCTGTGTTTATAATGGAATTGCAATGTTATTTATGTTATAGCACTTAATAGTACGAGGGTCACCTTCTTACTATTAAGTATACAAGTATTAAAAAAGTATAAATATCAATATTAAAAACGATATCATTTTCATCCTTTGTACTATATAGTAAATACACTACGGAACTAAATTAATTTAACGGTATTTCACAATAGTAATTGAACACGTGAAAGAATGTAACTCATTATACGACAAAAAATATATATATATACATACATTCATACATACATACATACATACAGCGCATAAGTTCAGTCCATACACGGAGGTGTAAGATATCATTGGAAAGGAATTCATTAGTGCATTTTAATGATAGTAGTAGTATTGACAAGAGCCTAGTTGGATTCACGACATTGAGCACACCAGATCATTTCCTCTACTCTGATAATGACACCTTCCTCTCTAGAAACATCCGTTTTATCAGTTAAACCTTTCTCGTATTACCTGCGTTTATATTGTCTCAATAATTCATTCAATGATTCCGATATAAACACTAATTAACTATTTAGGAACTATATAAATAAATACAATGTAATGTCCATATAATTTCAAGATTCATAACCTTTAGTGATTTTAATTTATGTTATACGCAAATATCAAAGTTGTTTTGTTACAAATATGAAGTGTATTTTAAGTTTATTAAAACAAGAGCACATTGTAAACACAAGTTAATATGAGTTTTATTTGAATGTTCTGTCTCATTCGAATCTCAGAATGAGGACGCGGCTCTAAAAGCATTTGAAAAGATTTATTTGTGACAGATGCAAATATGGTGATATTATTATATTATTTGTTATAACCACGATTTAATGTTAGTGTTTATTGTATTATTTAATAATTATTATAAAAGCTTATATATTCTTGAATATAAAATCGTGTTTCCATAATTTTAAAAATACTCTTATAACACATTTTGATATATTATAATTGTTTTTATGCCAATAATTATGAAAATGATTCTTTTTTGTTCAAATTTAAACAAATGTAACGGCCCGTTTTTTACAGGTTGACATCTTTGGGAAAGTTATTTTATTATCCACGTGTGTTGTCATAATTAAATGATATACCGATGTGTCACTGTACACATAATATACTACTATATTAACATATCTATGGATATATTAAAACCGCGCCTTTGTTAGGCTAAATTATTTTTAAAACAGTCTCGTTTAAATATTTGTTATTGAACCAAACTATTGGTTATTGAATATTTTATAGACGAACAATTTATTAAGTAATATATATCTATAAAAAAATGATTTAAATATATTCATTCATACCGCAACAAAAGTTATATAATTTGAGGCAAGTTTTTGTTGTTTAACAACAATTGTAATGACAAAACCCTTACCTATTGTTGTCTGTGGAAGTGTGTATACGTATAATATAAAACTTTACATTATCTAAAACTGAGTCATGGGAAATAACTTTCCCATACTTTATATACACATATAAATGCTCGAAATTAAATCCTACATCATTATAAATTGGTTTGTTTTTCTTTGTGTTCTGATCTGTTGTTAACAATTAATTAATATTCCACTCCTGTACTCGATACTGATGCCGGTGACTTGAGACTCATTGAATATTTGTCGTTTATAGAATATCTTTGTTAGTAAACATGAATATTTTATGTACGTTATTCATTACTTAGCATTTTTTTATTTCCCTGTCCCTATATATTGCCATGATATAACGACTAATTTGATTTGAATATTTCACACAAATTACTTATTGGTAAAATTATTAGAAGTTACACGTTAATTTTATAACTCGTGTGTAGAAAATTTGCACGTTTTACATAACATCCGTGATTATATTATTTTTTATAATAACATTTGTATCAGTGATAGTAATAAAGAAGATGCAATACAATTTAAAGTCCTTTAAGTGGGTAGGTTTAGGACGGACGTGTGATAAGAGCGAAACAAAAGACTCAACCACGCAGACACTACATTGACGAGGCACTGTGCGTGCTGTATCAAGCGCTGGCCTGATGCCGCTAACAATGTAACATTATGAGTTTCCATTATGATTGTTGACGTGACGATTATTGAAGTCATAGGTTTGATTCCGGTTTTGATTCCTTCAGGATACATAGTTCCACATCAGCTTACTTTCTTATATTTCTTTATTTGAGTAAATGAATTTTCAATAATCTTAATGTTATATTATATTTATCTGGCTGTAAGTATTTTAGAAATTAGCTGGACTAGTTTCGTATTCATTCTGAGTACACTCCTGGACTTGGAGCATGGCGGAACAATGATTACCACTTCGGTTCCGAAAATTCATATGAACATAAATAATTAATCGTGAAAAATGGAAGTTTAAATACAAAAATGATAATTTTATACATATTTATTTCTTAATTTTAAATGCCATTACTCCATATTTATTAAAATATGTTATCCATAATTAATTCCACACCGCAATGGTCCAGCATCTGTCGTTCTTCTCGTGACATTGGCTGCGTTGTTGTTTGATTGATAGCCGCCAAGTGGTTTACCTCCGGCTTGTCTTTACACCTGGTATGTTCGCAGACTTGAATCCATAACAAGGACATATTATTTTGTTTCACATCAATCGTCACCTTACATAATAAACTTAACGGTAACTGATGTTGTTTTATGTTTTGCTAATTGTACTTGTAATTAAGAGAACGTTGCTATTTATAATAATGTACTTTATAAAGTCAATGAGAGACAATTAATAAACTCAATTGAAGTGCGACCTTGGCGTGTATGCATGTGTGTGTCGGACGCTGTATATCATTGTTTTTCTAGCTATTTAAAACACTTGTCATTCGAACTGTCTAGGAGCGTACGTCATCGAAATCAGTCCGCCAAAATCAAGTTGGGCGCAATCTATCTGTAATTTAAGACGTCACAAACTGATATTAAATAGCCATATCTTATAAGTTATCTTGTGATAATGAAATCGACCTCAGTAACGTAAGACGGTCGTTTATGAACCGGTGGCAACTTTCCCCTCAACGTCGTGAGGCTATGACGACTATGCAGTTACGAAAGCTGCACTTACTAATATGGCTAGCGCCGACAGTTGTTACTACTCTTTAAAGAGATACTTCATAATAAGCTAGCTTTACTAAATATACGATGATGTCTCCTCTGTAGATTTTCTATTCGTGTCTGATTTTACGATATGCTATAAATAGATTTTCTTTTACCTGCTTTCGTACATTTTCGATAGTAAACTTTGTATATTGAGAAATTATCAAGTGTAAAGAAATAAATACCTTTTTATAATGATATGATTTTTTTTTTGGTGGTTCGGAATCCAGTAATCGTTTGCGTATTGCAGAGTTATGAATAGATTGTAACGAAATCATTGCATTCAAGGTAGATGTCAAGGTTGATATTAGATTTAAATGAAGTCATTTATTATATGGAGTTCAAATATGTATTTGTTGGTTCAATGAAGAATGTAGGTAGGGCAGTCTACTAATTTCCTTGAGGTAGGGCCGGTATAGAGTTATTTTATAACTTCAAACTCTTTAAAATGTAACAGTATAGTTAGTAATATTTCTACTAATTTAAAAAAAAAGAAATTTAAAATGTTAAAAAGGTATATTTTTCGTCAATTAAGCTATTGAATATTTATTTAAATAATATGAATTTCAAATTTTTATCCCAGCGTAGGTCTAATTTCGTTTAGATAAAAACCTTCGCAAGTAATATAACACAAGGGCGTTGTAACATAATCAATCGTATGTTTGTAATAGTTTTAAAATATTGGAAAATTGTGCAGGCGTCATGTCTTTCCATATGTTTAAGTACTTACTGCTGGAGCCAGTAAAATAAGTTCCCAAAAGTTATCAAAAGCAAGTGACTCGTGAATGAACAATGAGTGGAAGTGAACCGACTCTAACCGAGTCGCCAGTGCCCTTGGCCCTCGCGCGTCTTCAAACTCGACCCGGCCGACTGCCGAGGGGTCTGCGCACACATCGCCCCAGCCTGCCTCTCGCCAGCCTTCAAGAATCTATTGATGAAGGCCCACGACGCTTCAGCGAAGAAAGTTTTGCGCCAGACACAGACGACGACGAACTGTTTGTCGACGCCGTTGTAGTGAACACATCCTCTCCATCATCATCGAATGGTAGAAGAAACTCGGATGCTACATTCGCAGAACGTTATCGAAAACTGAATGAGTTTGACGGTCCACCGCCTGACTTGCCTCGCCGAGCCTCATTGGCCGTACCCGTCGAAGTGGACGGGTACGGGCCTAGTGATAAAGGACGCAGGCGCTCCTGGGCGGCGCGCTTACAGCTGGAGCGTAAGAAAAGAAGAAAATCAGGTGGAAACGACACCGACGAGGAGGGCGACACACCTACTTACATACGACAGAAACGACCGTCTTGGTGGAATGTCTTCGTTCCAGATAACATGCTTAAAAACAGGTATTGTCCAGATAATGTAAGTTATGGTTGATATTCAACATTGCCATTCATTTGAATAATTAAAACCTAATTTGTGATCGCTCCCAATATAGTAACTAGAGCGTATTTTATCAATTATTCAGAGAACGTAGTAAATGTTATGATATAGCAGTGGTCACACATGTTATAGTTAGGTGTGTGTATGGGATTAGAATGGTATTGTGCTGCAGCAGTACTACTGGTTTTCCTTGACCTCACCGACACCTCTGGTTATTATAAAGTGTTTTTAAACACTGTTTGCTACGTTCAGGGTTGAAGCCTGGATATTTGCAATGCCACTAATGCTCGTCTACTTTATATATTTATTTTATCATGCATTTAATACTGTGATTGTACAAACAAAAATAATGTAAATAGCTGTAACTCATCTTGTTATCGCAGTATGATAATATTTGCTGTATTTATAGCTAGAACTTAAAGATGGTTATAAATAATATTGTTACAAGCAAAAAATTCCACGATCAAAGATTCCGTGGTTATCATATACAGAAAAGTGTATTTATTTTTTACCAATATTAATTTTGTATATTTTGATTCTTGTAAAAATCGCGAAGATTGTAACCGTTTTTTTAAGGGTACATTTGAAAGTGTTTCTGTCGAAAAATAGGCAGGTTTCTTTATCGCCTGCAAGATCAATTGGTAGGACTATCGGCGAAACTGCGTGTCTGAATTAGTTCGTGATAAATATTTAATCTTAGTTATCTTCCTCGGCACTATCTGTTTATGTGAAGCTATCACAGCTTCTGACGTTATCTTTTATAAATTAATTAATCACACTTGTTTGTAGTTCGGATCTTAATAATAGTTAAACTAACACACACACACATACATATATTATAAAATCCTTGATTTATTTTACGATGTTTTTCACATTTTTAAAATGTTATTTTTGCACATATGCATTATAAAGGACAATAACAGCTTTATAGCTGGTTCAAATGTAAACTGACATACGTCAATAATACAATAGTTATTGTAATTGTTTACTCGCCACGGGGAAGAAATAAAAATTTATCAAGTAACTGATCGAAACATTAATTAATAAAAGATTCAAAATTGTCTATAAATTGTGAACATTTTTTTTTTAATATACTACATTTATTTTTTTAGTAATAATAAGAAGAAGAAATACGGACAGGACTCGAACCTGCGAGCTTTGGGATACCATAGAGTCTACGGCGTAGACCATATAGTAGAGGAGCGGGAAGGGTAAACGTTCGAAGAATTTTTAATTTTATATTAATTTCTGACTATTTTTCTATTTTCATTAATTAATCAATGGAAGATTCATGATTTATGAAATCTATGACACCTAACAAAACGTTAAATGGACACCTTTATGAATAACATTGGCTCAACACTGATTTTATTAAATTAAATAATAACTTATTAAGAGAGGTCGTAAATTTGTGAATTTAAGAATTTACTTGTACCGCCGTAAGTAAAATTGTTTTCTAGCTTATAACTGGACATCTTATTATCAATTAATATTTATTTACCCGAGCTATTATAAATTAACAGTGTATAATTTAAATTTATAATATTTACGAGCGACATACAATGTTTTTATATATATTTAACTTGTACATCTGACGTGTGTATTCGTCATGTTATAAAACATTATATATAACATAAACATCATTTATTAATTTCCTGAGTTATTCAGAAATAATACGCATATATATTAGAAAGCAGCCTATATCTAATACTTTCGTTACAAATCGGTGTTTATATTTTATAACCATGACCCAATTAATTCTTAAGCCTTCTAATTATCACTAATATTACAGATACACGCGCACGTATATAATTTATAATAACATTACGTTTTTAGGTCGACCCATGTTCCAAAACATGTATAAATTTCAAATTTTATTTAGTATATAATAGTCAAATACATTCTTCTATAAAATGATATCTATCAAGTGAGAAACTAAAACTATAGAAGCTTGAATTAGAAAACCAGTTATTTATAGTTAGTGAAATCGACTGCAACTAAAGTATCAGAGACCTTCAGTCACATGCTTTGTTGAGAGGTCATCAAACCTGGTCTTTGACCGCCGTTTGCTATCAGACCAATAAGTAAGGCATTGTTTTTATTGTATGAAGAGATATAGACCAAATGATATATTTGAGTCCGACCTAGTGGCTTCTTTACTATAGTATAATGTTTCTATAAAATAAACATAACCTCTTATAATTCTTTAAGTTATAAGTAGCCAGTAAAGAAGACGTTGAGAAATAACAGTTTATTGACATGATCACGTAATACAGAGGAATGAGAAGGATGTAACGAGAAGAGTCTTATTTATGAATATATGGATGGTTATAAAAGAAGAGATAAGGGTTGCGTGGATTATGATATGTCAAGAAGTAAATATTCACTGAAATGATATATAATAGAAGAGCGTGGAAGAAAATGATGTTGCCCGGACCAATAAGGGCAGGTGGTGATGAAGATATCATAACATATCGACGGCGCCAGGGCTGTTTGGAATCTAAGTAAAATTTTTTAGCTAAATGGAATACATTACATAAATGAAATCAGAGATTTTTTCGAATTCCAAATTTTCCATGTAATTCCAAATGTCGCTTAGACCAAATAATACTGGACCCGTCGATAAAATTGTACTTTTTAAAAATGTAAACATTTAAAATAAAAGTGTCTATCGCAACTGTAATGTAAATTAATCCTAATCTCAATAATTCAATAACAACTTGTTACTGTATTCTTGAGATTCTTTGGAGGTCCGTAACGAAAACGTGATAAGTCTTTTAACATATTTATCAGTTTATTATATTGTATGTATACCTACTATTTTCACCTTGACTGGATTATCTCCTAACAGAAGGAATGTACCAAGAACACTTTTAGTCACGTTTAGAACGTATGTCACTGTGCAGTAGACTTATATTTTATATTCTATAACATTTGTTTAAATATGTTTTATGAAATGAAAATATCGTTACATCGGCCGGACTTGACCCTGCAGACTCAGGGATACCGACTCCGTCTTTCTACTCACTGAGCTATCGTATCGTTACCTGACGTAATCAATTTACCTTTCTATATGTATATTATAATCGTCTTTTGTAGTTTAGTTGGTACAGGACGAAAACGGAACCTTCAAAAATAGTAGGATTGCCCTGTCCGTGTTAATAAATATGACATTGTATATAAGATATGTTTTGCCAAATAAAATACAAGCATAACTAATAAAATATATATAGACAATTTAAAATATAATCTCGTGTGTGTAATCTTTTCAATGTAGTTTGATGTATAGATAGCAATGTTAGAAACCGTACCGAAAGGGAATCAATGGATAGTTGCCTCAAGTCCGGAAATTATGATTGTATAAATATTGCTTCATTCCACAGTATGTTTAACGACAAGGTATCCTAGTTGGTAGTGCGAAAGGCACAGTATCTCAAAGGGCGCAGGTTCAAGTCCCGTCTTGTCGATTTTTTAAACACATTCATTAAAATATATAAATATTTATAAAAGTAACTGTTATTTTATGCTCGTTTAATTTAACAAAAATTCAGCTCATTTCGTTCTTATAAACATATAATTGTTTATTGTATTTTCAAATTAAGGTCTACTTGTTGTGTTAACTTAAACATTTTATTATTTACTTCCCGCGCTTTAAATTTTATCTCTTAGCGTAGCGAAATTAATAAACGTTTAACCTTTGACGTTGTCACACGGACAGTCCCCGAATTAGTCATCTTAGAGAAGGTCTCTATCATAATTTAATCGCGTTGTCCTCCTTTCAATATCGCCTACATGAAAGAATCATTTCCGCTCGTATATCCAAAACGGTTCAAAGATTACCATATGCGTTTGTTGTAGGTGTGATTATGCGGAAGGTATGTGTATTCAAATAAATATATATATGTTTAAAGGACTTGTCGGTCGGTAGATACACGTCATGGGACACACGGTTTCATCATAATGTGGCCTCCAACTTTGTTTCCGCAATGGTACATTCACCTTTTTTTTTCTTTGTGCCGTCTATAATGCCTTTGTTTTAACATAATAGTTGGTTATTAAATACATGTTATGCAAAATTTATTTAATTTTGTGTTTAATCGAAACAGCTTTGACATCTAAAAGTAGGTAGGTATATCATAATCTAAAGAATAACAAATTTAGGTAACTGTATCTGAATTACTAAATAATTTCTGATTAATTCAATATGTAATAGATACAGATCTATGAACAGTAATCTCTTTCTTATTATTGATCCTCAAACAACAGGTAGACATCACTGACGTATGTAACACATTTATACCAGTTAAGTAGGATTACGTACATTAGTAGGTATTAACTATTTTCGTGTCTTGGCACTCGATATTTATTACGAACTTATCCAGATCACTAGCTTTGTGTATTTATAAATAAAATATAATGAATTTAATTTTATTATGGAAGAATGACGTATTTATTTTCACTAAAATTATTTTAATAACCTAACTTCATGTAATATTGTTAACAAATATTTAGTATACAAGTGTACTAAAACTATATATAAAGTAGAATTATTGCCAAGAAACGAAAGTTAAAAGAGAGATTCGTTCATCGTTTGGTAGTCAGTGCCAATAAATTTGTAATACATAGTTGTAAAATTTAACGTAAACAAAAATATTGTTTATAAGTTTATATATAAAAATATTGTCCATTGTATTTATGCATGCATATTTATTACTACATAATTAGTTCAATGATTGAGAAACTATTTTTTCAATCATCAATATTTTAACCAACAAATAAGATTCTATGTTTTCTAAGACAATTAACAGATGTTAATACGGCTCGACTCGTTTATTTTAGTTATTTTCATAGTATTTTGTCTTACGGTATTTTATTATAGGGCAGTGCTGCCGAAATTAATTATATATTTGTTTTACAAAAAAGAGCTATACGGGCTATTTGTAATTTAAGAGCTAGAGACTCCCTAAGAGATGTTTTTAAAGAAATCGGCATACTTACCTACGGTCGCTTCATAATACGTTTTTAATAATACATTATATATACGTCAAAATTTAAATACTTATACTAAAAACAGCGACAGACATACGATAAATACAAGAAATAAAAATAAACTCGTGACGCCTAAATTTCGACTTCAAAAAGTTAACAAATCCTTCATGGGCTTCAGTGTACGCATATATAATAAGATTCAACAAGATATCTTGGATCTTCCTTTTCTTAGTTTTAAATCTAAAATTAAAAGTATATTATTAAATAAATCTTATTATAAAATTCAAGAATTTTTGGATGATCGTAATGTATGGAACTTGGGTCATTGACTCATTTGCAGGGTTGATGTTATAATGTATAAGTCAAACATTGTTTAATTTCATTTAAAAAGAGCAACTGTTGAGTTTCTGGCCAGCTCTTCTCAGCAGAACAGCATTCCGACCTGGTGGTAGCTTACAGACTGACTATATTGACCAATTTAATGTAATTGACGATTCAAAAGTGCGTGTAAATGCCTACTCGAATAAAGATATTTTGAATTTGTCCTTTTTTATACAAAATTTGTAAAATGAAAAAAATATTGCGTAGTAATTTTTATCAAAGGACCGAATTGGCTCTGAATCCAGCCTAAAGAGTATTGTTAGAAGATACAAGTGTTTCAATCGGTGTATTGTTTTTGTCATTTTTTCTGTAATGTTGTTTGGGTTCGTAAAAAGAAGTGTTATTGTGACTGTAGTTGGTTGGCAAGCGGCCAGTCGCGGCCAGTCGCACGTTCCTCGAGCCGCGCCCACCGCTACTAAATCCCTCATTATAAGAGAAGAACATTAACACACATGAACAGTGCCATGTCATAAACGACACCCTCACTGGCTAAATTAAAATAATTGTGCATTATTTTTGGGTTCGGCTCAAATATATATGAAACATTGTATAACCCCCCACGATAAAGGATCTTATAAGTTTAATATTTGGATCCGTATATTTATGTCTGTCTGTGGCATGGCTCCCAAACGGATGAATCGATTAGAGTGCGGATTCGTAAAAGCCTGTTTGTAGAGCTGATAGGAAATAAATACAATCGTCTCCAAGATTGAGTAAAGTTCTCTTATTGGAACTAGTGACGGGTTCGTAATCAATATTAACGGCATTTTTTATTTAAAATAATATGGTATGGAAATACAGCATTAGTTGAAGATTATTTATATTTAACTAATTACCGAATCAGGTGCTATAAAAATGGATATCTAAAATATTATAAAACGTACGTTGTCTGTCTGTCTATTCTTGATTATTTCCTTGGAGTCACTCAATTTTGTCAACAACTTAGTTACAAAATTATTAAATATGAAGATGGAAGAAGTGCGTTATATTATTTTACAGTTAGCGACCTTTGTTATCAAGGTAACAGAACCATAATAATAAATGACTACAATAAGTGTGAGCTAATATGCGGCCATTACGTGGAGTGCAGTCGTTTCACTTAATAATTTTAACGTATACCGTGTCGTATCAGTAAATTAGTTATTTTTAAACATCTTTGTTGGTTCGTTGGCTACATGTATGTACATTCAGTATCTACATATCTAGTATCTACTATTGGTTCCTAGTATTACGATCAATACTGAACAGGTCATCTTGTTAGTGAAGGTATATCTGGATACCGACATATATTGTCTTGTAAGTTATGATATTCGGTTACATCTTGTTACTATCGTATTACTTCCATAGTGATATATTTCTGTAGATTTTTATAAATATGTATGTTGGTACTTAGACGTTAAGCTCTAAAATGGATTTTACGTTTTACTTTACGTTTAGTATTCTGTTGTGGCGTGTTTTGATTAGATGCATCATTAAATTCATTGCTCGCCAAACGTTTTTTATACATGATATGTTTATGTATAAAAAAATAAATGTTTTGTCGTCTTTGTCGCAGCAAGACGTGAACATAACATTGAATTAACAACAAAGTAACGTATTTAATTTAGATAATGTCATAAACGAGGTTGATTTAATGTTTGTTTACGCGAGATATTCACGATCCATGTCACGTAGTTTGCTCTCATTTCTACGTATATTATATTTCTTTTCACAGTAATAGAATATACCTATTTTAATGTTTTTCTATCAACTGCGGCTGGCTGACCCACGTGCGGTGACAATGTGGTTACGCAAGGACGGCCGCATTCATGCTCGCAGCCGGCAACCGTATTTATTTTATTGCAAATTAGTTCGCCTTGAGCAATGCTGGCAACATTCACATGATTCTTTACTTCAAAAGGAAATATATATATATATATATATATATATATATATATATATATATATATATATATATTTGAAGGAATCGATGTGTAGAAGATTTACGTGAAGTTCATAAGAAAATGTTATTCGGAATATTTTCGAAACATGGTGCATATATCATATATCCAAGATTATTTCAAAGCTGTGTTACGTGAGTACGGTTAAGCGAATATTCTAGGATAGTCCACTTCCTCCCCATTGCGGCAATTGTGCTCGTTTGTGGACGACACTGGACTAATTGCGAAGCTCCGCAATTAGCTGATGGATGATGGATGAGTGCTTACCTCACGACATTCGTCCATGGCATTCAATGTAATGAGACCTGGAACGAGTGATCAACGTTACTTACCTTACGGGTTTTGTTTATTACATCTCGGGAACGTTTCTCGAATCTTTTTTTAGATCAGATGTAATTTTTCCAACTGTTTCTAAACAGATACAAATCTGTCGATGACATCAATTTTATTTCACGGGTTTATGTTTTTAATGATTCGCTTTTACAAAATACTGAATTGAAATTAAATTGACAATAAGTAACGTGTATTCTTATTTTTTAATGAACTTTATTTTGAGATTTTTTTTTTATTATGTTATGTGTTTATATTATGACGAATTCAACGATTTCCTCATCGAAATGTAATAATACTAATTAATAATTATAATTACATTATTTCACACTTGTGAATATAAAGTTGTCTTGTAAAACCTATGAGACATAAAGGAAACTAGTTTAATTTCCGTTAATAACGGTAAAAGGTCGCAAATGAGTAATGACACTGATATTAACGTCAAGTCCTATTACTATCCGCCTTAACTTTAGATTATTTGACAGTATCTATCGATCTCCGATTTTCTAAAAATAGCCATGACGTACTTACAGTACAGCCATTGTCTAACTGATTTTAGAAAATAGGTGAAAGTTGAAACTGACTCGTTTTTAACTTCCATAGTGAAACTATGTTATATTGTAGTTGTAACTAAACCAAATTAAATAATGACACACATTATAATAAACAGAATCTATAAGTTCTCTAAATAACTTTTGATATAATATTAACTTATTTATATAATGAAATCCGACCCTGGATTGTAATCATTGGCCAAGCCGCCATTTGCTAATATGTACGTATTTGCAGTTACTATATTATATATTTATTTCTATCTTTGTCTTTATCCGATACCATTTTCCACAATCTAGTTTGTTGTATATTAAATATCAAGACGAATAGGATTGTCTTATACATTGTAAAATCAGAGAAAAGTACAATGTTATCAAAGAATAAGTCTTTTCAGACCCTTCAGATTTATGACTTGATCGTTACACGACGGTTCCAAATTACGAAGATATCAGACGAATAACAAGGATACGATCAAATAAGCCCCGAGTCATTGGGAACATTTATGACTCACAGATTCCATTTATTTCTCTCTCTTTATGACACACGCTGGAGTTACCTGAACTGGATAAAGTCAATAGTCGCCAGATGCCCATACGAAAAGTTCAAAAACGTTTTATATGATGATTACAGTAGTATATTTGTCCTATTCTTCAAATTGCTTTTACTGACTTAAATCTGTACAAACGGATGTGTATTTACAAATGATTACAGCTTGTATATCAACAAGTGAATGTTTTGAATTGAATATACAATTTTAAATAACACAAAGCAGCCATTAACAGACTAGACAATAAATCTATTGCACCTTCGTAAATGGTGACGACGTTTAAATGTGGTGCGGCAGCTACACGATCCATTGTCTTAGGAAAATGTTACTTCGATAGGTCTTTGTTGTCATTAGGGTGTACTAGCCTATAACGAATAATCAACTCGACTTCATAACAAATAATTAAAGTACTTATTAAAAAAATACAGTCAAGTTCATATCATTGCTGTCTTGATCTTATCTAGTACCAGATGCCCCGATAACGGTTAGATTAATCTCACAATTATATCCCCAAGTTACCTTGTTGAAGTCAGATTAATTTTAAGGTTGCATAATAAATTTGTATGTAACAATTTTAATAAATCTTTCGTCACGTTATGAGTAACAGTTGCACCAACGTATATCCTCAACATACATATAAGCTGCAATCATTAATTCCATATAGTTTTTTTAAGACGCGACTTAATCGTTAACCTCGTGTTATAATTTTTCCTTAAATTATGTTGTTGCATACTTTAATCATTTAATATTAAAAGTAATGTGTATTATTACTATCGAACAGATGATTTGCTCTCAATGCTGCCGGCCGGCTGGTCTCGCAAAACTTGTTCGGTATTTGAATTGTCTGTTGTAGATTAGCTTATGAATATCTTATAAAGTATTTCCGTTAATCGCTGTTGTATCAACTACCTTGGTTTATCTTTTTGACAGAATAATCAAATTTCTTGGGAATATTTTAATTTATTGCGAGTTTTTAATACATTGTGCTAATTTAAGGCTGCTGATGATCAAGCGTTGTGATATTTGCATTATTTAAGAAGCTACATAATATAGTCATACGGGTTTTCCGCATTTAACATATGTTATACTACAACTTCATTAATTCCATTACTTGACCAACGTTCCGATACGTATTATGCAATAGTAAAATATTTTGATAGGCGTCACCGATGTTGTTTGTGTGCGTGTGTGCGTGCGTGCGATCGTGAACGTAGTCGGTTTCACAATAAAACGCGACGCACCACAGACCCACCGTCCATTGACCTCGTCGTTCTGTAGGTTACTAGATATAAGTTTCCGCACTTCAAAATATAATATGCAGAATATATCTATAAGTGTTATTTTTTATATAAGCTACTGAGAATTTATTAAGCGCAATACGAATATGTTAGCAAATTTTATCTAAGACGGTTTATTTACTTGTTTCCACTACACTGAATCTAATGTTCATACACACACTCACACATAAACACACGGCTCGTATTAAAACTAAGCCAGTTGCATAATTCTTACAGATTATACCTAATTTAAACCGCGTTAATAGTAATTAGTGTTACAATTGCTTATTCAAGATGAATAATGCTTGTATTTTTTATCTCGCTGTTTCTTAATGTTGCATGTAGTTGATTGTGTAATAACTTCTCATGGACTGTCAATTGCTTTATATGTGGCAAAAGTTGTCGGAAACGTTATAATCACCTTCATTAAGCTACTGTATACCTTACATACCTAGAGACCTTAATCTTAAATGACGTTTTGACACTTGATCTACAATACTGTTTATTGGCTATTTGTATACTGTTATGTTAGGTCATTTATAAAGTAAGACAATATTTCGTTCAATTACTACATCGTCTAGGTATCTAAAGATCCCAATGACTAAGCTTCATACACACTAAGTAGGTTTTCCGGTCACAGATAAATAAATTAAAGTCATAACTGCGAAACTAACAATGGAGAAATGAAAAGTTGCCTGCTTATATTGTTTATGTCGAGTGGCGACGCACTTCAGTTACTGCCACAACATAATATTAGTTTTAATTTACTCGTATTTATTGCTTCTATCAAAGTAATATAAATTTAGACTTATTTGTTGTAGGTATTTTACCACACCTTACCAAAAAAAGGATAAAAAATTATTAGAGTCTACACGTGTTCTTATTTACTTAAATCAAAAATGTTATATGGTATATGTATTATGTTTATAATAAATAGTGTGTCGGCTTGTTCCAAATAAGAATTATTATATAATGAGATATATACTAGTAATGGATGTTTGTAAATAACAAGTTCAAGGACGCGCCCTACACCCTCCACTTTTGCGATTAGCTCGAGCGCGTCCACTTTACCAAGATCTCTTCACACATGCTCACTTAAACCATACGCTGAAGATTTAATGAAACGTCGGGGGTCCATTCTTCCGTGGGTCCTTATCCCTCGAGGGTCGGGTTCTACTTTAACTGAATGTTACATTTAAACATCTAAGCAATTGCACGAACCATTTCAATTTACCAGTACATGTCTTACATTGCTATTTGACTTTTGTACTAAATAAGAGAGAGACAGATATATCTAGTCTTTGTAATAGTGAGTGTAAAGTGAATTTGTTATTAATGATATCTATACTAGAGTATTTTAAAACGAATTGGTAGGTATTTTTATTATAATAGAGTTCTAAGCCAGTAACTTGTAAACAATTCAAGCAAATGTTATAAATAACGTAAGTTCTCATTAACAAGATGAAATCAACCTGTCAATGTACATTACAGATGGTTTATTGATTGAATGTGTAAATAAATGAAGTAATAAACTACGAAGATTACTTCTAAAGGATGTTGATCCTATAAAACATAAAACCAAACAAATAATACATTAATAGTCTATGTATTAAACCTCACTAGAGTAATGACATAACGTATCTTTACTTATATATCTTATACCTATTATAAAATTATATATTTTATCTCGAGTGTCTTGTCAGCTCTTTCCGGTAAAATCAATAATTCTGGGTTTTACTTGACAGCTTTGACACTTCAGAAGTGCTTGTAAAATCTTAATATAACAGAAGCCTCTTGGCAGCCTCCGTGATAGCGAAGGGTCGGTTGTTGGAAAAAATATCTTCCTTTTTATTTTAACATCTTAACGAATAAAATCTCATACACACACGTTACTATATAATATGCAAGTTATAATTTATTAAATTTTAATTGTTTCAAGAGTCAAATAAGTTATGGTTAATCATATATATGTAGTTATTTATTCACATTGACAGTATGTGTTTCTGTGCATGTCTTATTTCACTTGTGACCTGTGCTCGGAACCAAGTGCCACTTATAATATTTGTCATTATTTTTTTATTACCTTGTAGTATTTTGTTTTGCAGACAAATTTTATGAGCTTTTTGCATTTCACGTATTTCATTATTAATGTTACTACCGGACTTTAAAAATTAATGCAAAATTCTTAAATATGTTATTTTGACAGGTTTACGGTAACGGTAGAAAGTTCAAACTATTACCGATATCGGTTTTTAATTTTATTGCTTCCTTTATAAGAGGAAACAGAATTAAAATAAATATTGTCAGAATAACAGAGTGGATGTGCATGGCCTGTGCTAGTATTGTAGACGTTGTGTTGCATGCAGGTCTAGGCGCGCCTCGCAGCAGCTGTCCAGGAGTGCGGAGAGCTTAGACCAATCCTACAAAAGGTAACTGATCAATATATTTGCACTGAATCATTTGCTAGATACTTTATTGCTTTGTTATTGTGTTTATAGTTTTATGGAGTAAATGTTTTCAGAATGCATCTGTTAGCAATGCGGTCTGACTATAAAAAATGTCTTAGATATCTTATTTCAGTCCAATTAACGTTTTCATAATATATATCTTTCCTTTATGTATCAAATAAAGATATTGAATTGTTTACATCCAGTATCCGCTAGTCAAGGCAAAATATTTAACATAGCAGTTGTTTATATCATCGGAGCTATTTACCACGTCTTGCCAATTATTACAGTGAAATGTATTTTTCTTGATGTTCAATGTCCACGTCATTTACGATCGTTGAGCGACTCATTACTTCATGAGACTACATCCCGAAGATAGCTCTCACTTCGTTTTATATATAAGTGTACTATTTATTACAGCGGTCTGATTTCGATCTAACGAGGACAACGATATTTGAAAACATTCTTATAAATAGAATTTAATTGACTTTCAGATTATAATGTGTCTACTTTAATTTAATAGAAGATTAGACTATTCTAGACTTGCTGATACTTTCAGGAAGGATTTTGTTAATGACATCTCTAATAGAATAATAAAGTAATAGGAAACCTTTTAAATACAAAGGAAATAAGATCTTCCAGATTAAGTGAAATAAGAATAGGATAAACTGCAGTATAATAATAGTGTTTATTTGTGAATGTTCCAGGTCTAAAAGCCGCTCCGTAGATCATGGTTTCGCCGCCCCCTTCGACCTGGAATCCCTGCGTTCCAAGGTGGAGGGAAGGTTCGACGCTGTCCATAAAGGTTAATATATTAATATTGGTCAAGAATTAAACTTACTTTTTTCCCTCCGACGACGTCCTAAGCCGAGGGCCGGACTTCTAGAGGCATCCCTTAGGATGGACGATCCCCGGGGACTCTCAGGCCCGGTATTTACAAGGGTGAGGCGGCATTGCGCCCGCCCACCCACCTGGTGACGCAGTTACGGCCAATTGGCTAACTGCATATACAGAAAAAAAAGTCAAATGCTCTTATTTCGACCATAACCATCTCATGTTAAAAATTTGAAGACCACTTTTTTTTCTTGTCATCGATTATTGTATTTATGTAAAAAAATTGACAATTTTTACTTCCAATTTTTACAAAGCAAAAAATAAAAATAAAATCGGTTCACAACAGACCATAAAAAGATACTGAACTTTTTGTCTTTGTTAAAGAGCGTTTAGAACACGTTTGAAATATCAGCTCTGAACTACTAATAACACAGGGATAGAACAGCGGTATCCTCTCTGCCATATTTTGAAAGATATTTTCATTATTTAGAAATTCAAAAATGTTTTTCAATTTCCGACTGACAGTTTCTTCCAGAGATTGTGCTAATCTGTAGAAGAAATAAACAATTTCTAATTTGATTTATTTTTAATACTTTGTAACCTTACACGTAATATGATTAGAAATTATAATATAATTTATTAATTCCTGTTATAGTTATTTTCTAGCCAAAACTCCAGCTAGAAACTCAAATAAACAAGCCGTCAACGAACACAATCCAAAACGTTTTCATATACAGATCCTGTTTGGTTCCCGTCATATAAAACTTAATGTTTATTTAGGTTGTCTTAAATACGACGCCAGGGCGAATTTTGTTATTGCAATTTAATTCAATGATGATTTATCATTCCGTCCGTGACTAATGAGTTTATTTAAGAGCTATATCCAGATGGTATTTGGGACTGATGTCATAAACAGAATTATGAAGGAAATTATACTTCGCATTCAAATGTCGGAAATTTGCTTGTCGATTTAACGAAAAGTAATTCTACAATTTCATCTCCGCAACTTTTACAGCTTCGTTTATGATGTACCGGGCTGTAAAGTTCTGTTGGTAGGGTAATAAATATATAAATAATTCTCTTCTGCTTAAAATTATTTAAATAATATATTTTTCTGGCTTGGCATGTTAAGCTAATACGAGAAAGAAGCCTAATATATGTTACTTCTTATTTAAAAATACGATTCAATATAGATTGCCAGATTCATGCAGACGGCTAGCGACACGATATAAGCTCAATTATCAAAACGACAAAATGATATGCCATAGGGCGCAGGTTTAATTTACTGTCCGTGTTGAATTTTTCATTCTAATTTTATTTAACATTTTAATAAATCAACAGAGCCAAACCTGTTAACCATAACAAAACATTCATAATAATTAATATTTAAATATTCAATATTTTGGCTCATTTACATGATTACAGACCTTTTTAACTTGGTTTTTGAAACGAAAAGATAATAAATTTTAATTGTCTTGCGTTTTAAGACTCTTAAAAACATTTCATTGGCAGCGTGTCAAGCGTTAAGCACAACTTTACAAATGACCCATTTGAAGTTCCAACGTTATTTGGCCTCTGGAGTTATTTATACATCACGTAGTTTGGAGAACTCTGTTATTGTCTGAACATGCTTACTTTTACTATTGAGATCAACACCCACTGAATCATTGACAATACTATCTATATCTAATCTTTAATCTCAATATTTCAATTGCTTTATTATCATAGAAATAAAACTCACTATAGTCACAAAAACTGAAAAATATAGATTGTAGTTGATGATAATTTGTAACAAATATATGATTCACTGAAAATATATTTTTATCTTTAGTTACCAGATATCTGGAGTACTTTGGTAGAGGTTTTAAATAATAATAATACCTGAATTTGTTCAATCTAATCGATGATCTCATATATTGATGTATTGAAACATTGTAGTATTGATTTAGCCGTCATTGCCAATAGTTGTTACAAATCACACTTTGACCTTTAGCCCAGATTTGTATTAATTGCTTTCAAATTGTAGTCCTAATCGCTCGCGGCGACACGTTCCAAATCAATCATCACATTTGATATATTGATGTTTGTAGGCTGCTGGTGGCGTGATATGATCCCAATATGTTACTTACTTTTACACAGGAGGTGTGTGTTTACACAGTAGATGTGTATTTTTGAGTGATGGTCTAGATGTATCTAATCATATCCTACACGTATTCTAAAACAATTTGCAATTTAAATGCTTGATTGTCTCGCATAGTAATTAGTAATGTGTTCTTATGATATTGATAAACAATACCTTATTTGTTATTCTTGTTACAGATGAGGACGAGCATACCAAGAGGCTGCCTCCGCCGCCACCTATCAAAACTATGACGTACACGGTATGTTCCTACTTTATTGGTCATCTTCTCTTCTCTTCTTACTTCTCCTTAAAAAAATATTTTTTTTTGTTTTTGTCTCTTTATGGTCCAGTACATTAAAATTACACGTCAATTGGGAATAAAAATATATTTTTAAAAGTTTTCGTCTGAAACGGAACCGGCATTTAATGCATTTGTAGTATATACTAGTAATAAATGACAGCATCCTACTCTCATCAATATACTCGTAAATATATACTTTAAGTATCTACGCTAAATCTTACATTCCTGCGCAATATTCTATGAACATAAACCTTTGTAAAAAGACATTAACAGAATTACTACTTTTCCTAAAATATGAGAAATGTAGGTGGTTTTTCGTTTTATGACTTGATTTTACATATACATATACAGGGTTATTTGTAATTAATCGGCCACCTCTACAAGGCTGCCTCTCTACAACTATACCAACAGCATTTCTTCTACGATTTTTTACAAATCTTGATAAACAACACCAAAACACCAAAAAAATGAAACCAAAAAATGTTTGCTGACTCTGTTACGTACTACTCTGTATTTTGTAAGAAGTAACTAAAAAGTCAGGAGCCGGGCGCCATACCTACGCTCAGAATAAATGCCCGGTCAGATGTTACAAATATTTTTTTTATGGAAAAACTATTAATTTAAAAAAGTCGTAGAACAAATGTTATTGTGATAGATGTAAAGAGGCTGCCTGCAAGAGGTGGTCAACTAATTACAAATACTATCTAATCTTAGATACACACAATGTATATTTTAAATGTCTGTAATATCTAATTAATAATTTAATTTGTTTTGCTATAAATATGTTTTTATAGAAGAACGGAGTCTTCTGACAATTTTGCTTAATCTTTAAAGATACTTTAGTGAAAAATATAAATAAATAATAAACCTTTGAAACGGGATACAAGTTTTTCTCTCTTTACTTATATAGATACATATAGATAATCATAGTTTCGTAGGAATAAACAATATATATATATAAATTTGTTTTGTTAAATCCGGCCGTGATCATAAATATTATTTAAATGATTTGTCTGTTTGAATAATTAAACTGAAACCAAATTAAGTATATTGAATAATATGTTTGTGTGTTTGTTTTTTATTTTACTAAAACGCATCGGCCATGTTGGCTGTGGCTTCTTTTCCACAAGAACATTACTTTTCATGACAATAAAAAGTCGCCATAAAAGTTGTAACGCTTTAATTAAAGACGTTAATTTTAATATAGCAATTCGTTTTCTTTCAGTAAATGAAGTTTTTTTTTAATTGTAATTTGTTAGAACAAAAGATTTAATTGATGTATTTGTTATATGCCATTTTAGAAATATTTTTTTTATAATTATAAAAACCACTAAACTTAATATTAAACTAAATAAAAATTCTATTTTTTATCAAATTGATGGATGCTCTATTCCACAATGCTGAACTGAGGGAGTGTTCCACTCACAATTAATATAAAAAACGGAAGAATTAATGAAAATATAGTATTTTTTGTATTATGTATATAGTTTTTCTACAATAAATAGTCCAATTGACTTAAATATAGTAAAATACTATCTAACATTGTACGGGTGACAACCCTAATGTGATGTAATAATAGGGTAATGAGTTCTTCTAATAAAGGCTAGTTCAATACAGGTGCGTGACCGGGACACGCTGACCTCGCTGGCCGCCCGCTTCGACACCACGCCTTCCGAGCTGACGAAGCTCAACCGCCTCGCCACGCAGTTCATCTTCCCGGGACAGACGCTGCTCGTGCCGGATAAGAGGAAAGGTTGGTTAAGTGATCGTATGATGTGTTGATAATATCATGATGGTTTAAGATATTTGCAAGTGTATATACTATAACGATTTGTTACTGGCAGTTAATGGTAGGCAGTATAGGATGGATTCATCTGATAACTGATTTAAGCGATTGCTATTTTAATCTTTTAATCCAAAATGGACCATACATGGACCATATAACACTTGGATCTATTAATAATTTGATAAATCGTTAATAATTTGGGCTTTTTGTCATACATGTAGATTTTTTAGTTTATTTAAACCGGCTACTTTATTGATTTTATAGTAATAAGTGTTTTTTTTTTAAATTAATTTCGAAATTTAAGAAAACATTTGTCTGACAGTTGTATAGCAGAGTGCATCGTAACACACCTGTGTAGTTGGTATCTACAACATGTATGCTACCAGTCTCAATCAAAGAAACTACAGACTAATATAAAGTCTAGTGTACGGGATCTCTTAAAATCCCTCTTTTGGATAAAAATTAAACTTTTCATATTTGTACCTCACCATACAAGAACTCTTAAATGTTAAAAAAATACAATATTTGATGGATTATAAATTTTATTAATTCTGCTATAATATCGAATATGTTATTTCATAAATAAAATATAACAATTTGTAATCTAAAAACATTCTATTTTTTCATTATATTCATTTGGTAACAGTGCGCCTGAAAGAAATTAAATCATTGTTCTTGTAAATACAAATACGCTATCAAAATTAATCAGGATATTTTTTTTTTTAAAAGGTGGAAAAATTATATTCTATTTAATATCTCGATTTTTTTATAACTATATATGTTAAATACTTATACTGTTAATATATATATATATATATATATATATATATATATATATATATATATATATATATATATATATATATATATATATATATATATTTTCGATTACAACAAACGAAGCAATAAAATCTTCATCTCGGCACATAATACCTCAATACATAAAGTCATCGACCTCTAGATTGTCAATTTCCTAACCTCCTTCAATCCCTACGAGTGCAGTCGATTGGCCGCGGGTTGCGACACAATAGACACAACAACCGTTACGAATCTTCTAGAAAACTATTACTAACGCGACCTTCGATCTTGATGCTTCACTAGACATTTACATTTACTTAATCATTTTCAATCGCTTCTTATTTCTAACGTCTAAGTGAAATTACTACTTAATAATGTCAGTAATTGTGTTTTTTAGTTGTCATTGTTTATTAATTTTCCTGTTTTGATGCTTTAAATATTCTACTTCCCATGTTTAGTCCATTGTTTCTAACTGACAGTATTCCCTGAAGTCGTGTCTGTTAGCTCAACAGTACTTAAATAAACTTTGATAGTCCACGTTACGTTTAAAACATAGTTGTCTCTCTTGACAATTTATGACATTTTATGAATATATTAATAAGATGCTTATATTTAAAACTATCATTATTAGAGTCTTGTTTAGTTTTTCGAACGATGCATGTTTCAAACATATTTAGTATGTTAATTCACGGCCAAGTAAAAATATACATTTTGTACATCAAATGATATTTACCAGTTAAAGTTTGTAGACAAATTTAACCCATATTATATTGTAGTGTTATCAGGTACAAAATATTTGTATGGCCGTGTTGGATACTCAGGAATGTTCAGGAATTTATTCAAACGTCATAAAAGTTTATTTTACACTTGCATATTTTTTAATTGTCTAGTAAAAGTTGTTGATTATATTAACATGTAAGAAGGAGGTCAACGGACTTTGAAACTATTTATAGCTTAAACATTATTGTCAAAGTCACACAAATAAGAATAGGTATTTCCGTAAACATCAGTTCGGTAGAGATAATTAA
Source organism: Napeogenes sylphis (assembly GCA_959347405.1). Lineage (NCBI taxonomy): Eukaryota > Metazoa > Arthropoda > Insecta > Lepidoptera > Nymphalidae > Napeogenes > Napeogenes sylphis. The sequence continues at coordinate 33,926,253 of OY365783.1, read as the reverse complement.
AATTCAATTTACCTCGCTTCCTGATTTAAAGTGTATCGTATTTACAAGAATAAAATTGTTAAAAACGCATGTTATAATTTTCCTTGAAGAATACATCTCAACACTACGGTCTATGGAAACAGTTTTCCGGACTATGATTTGTATAACAATACATCGTGTATGTTACATAATACTAACGCCAGATGTTATTAATCATTGACACAAACATATAAATACCGGCATTATGTAAATAATCATTATATTATATATAAAAGTAAGAAAGTACCAGGACAACCTTGGGAGATACAAAATGAAGCTTATTAATTAATTAAAGTACTAAAATCAAGTAAAACGCATTCGGCCTTGATGTTATTCACGTGTGACGTAGTTGGGAAATATTTTTCTCTAGCACGACAAACGAATACAACCGCGAATAGTATTCACTCGTCGTACCTCAGTCAGCGCGCTCGCGTTCGAGTCTCTAACAAACTCAATTAATTAATTTGGCTGCATTCATTAATAGTTTCACTCGAGTCAAACAGTGCGTCCCTAATTGAGGCGACGTTACTTTGTTTTATCAGTGCGATAAGTGAGCCGATATAATGTACACTGTAACACCAAGGCTGATCAAGAATGTTCAGTTTTGAATTTCTGAAGCGGCTGTATTATGGTGCGGCTACTTACCTGGATATTTGTTTACTTGTTTTATTATTATATAGACGGAGTATTGATAAGAATTTTCGTGTCTTCAGATGGCGATAAGGATTCTGACGGGCCGTCCGAGAGCGGTGATAACACGTCCGAATCGACCCAAGGTACCAGCGAACCGGCACAGGAGAAAGGTAAACAATACTTGTTTGTTTTATAACATTTTTGACGCAGTTTTAATTCTTATCATCTCGTTGAATATAACAATAATACATTTACTATTTACAATATTTATAAACTTACATTTTTGCTGTTACATTCATCACCTTTCTATTTCAAGACAATTTAATCGTATTTACTCAGCTGGTTCATGTCGTATCAGCTGTTTTAATTGCAACTAACAACATATCCACATTTATTATTTTAATTAACAAATGTATAAATTCTATACTTTCCTGTTTTTTAAACCTCTAACTATAACCATAACTAAAATTTATTTTAAACGGACACACAGACAGTAATTTATTATAAAACGTAGTTATTTTATCTAGTTAACAAAACATATGTTAGTCGTTTTGTCATTTTCCTTAATTTTGTTCAGTCAACAATCGTAGGTAAGTTATTTGAATAAATACAAACGTAATGCAAATTTGTTTCAAATATTATGTCTATTGCATAATATTTGCCTCAGCTACATTAAAGTAGTAAATATTTTTGTATTGTATTCTAAATTACTTATCAACAAAAATACTAGATAACTAGAGATAAATAAATTCTAAACACGTAAGCCCAATTAACAATTAGGTACTGTTAGTAATTATTTACGGTATAGAGATGAATTGTCTCGATTAGATCTGGTCGTTTGTCTCCTCCATTATGTTCCTGGCACATGCTATGAAAAAACACGCTAACACGAGACATCCATAAAAAGATAAAAAAGATTGCATTGTACCTGAACAACCGTTATCTGGTGATGTCTATCCAACAAAGTCCTATTTTATTTGATATGTATCTATTCATTTGTCACCTTTTAAGATTTTTATCAACAAACAGATTAATTATAATTAATGTGATAAATTTACATACAATCATTGATTAGACTCTTGGCTATAGGTTTCCTTTTATATTTTATATGTATTACACCAATATATATATATGTACACACAGAAGACATATAAAGTCTACCAATTTTAACTTAGATTCGTACAAACATATGTTCTTTATCTCGACATTGAAGTTTTTGTCATCTGGTCTCATCCTTACTATTTTTTTTGATAAAAGTGCTTTTCACAGTGTAATAACCACTATAATGTTTTATATTTTAAGCGCCTTACTCTATGTTTGCACTGTATTCTCGGGTTGACTGGTAGAGAATGCTTTTAAGCATTAAGTCCGCCTATTGTACTATTTTAGGCAATAAAGACTAAATAAATAAATAAATAATGTGATACGTGTCCTATGCAGAGATCCTGGACAGCTTGCGGCCGGTGTCCCCGGAGGCGCCGGCCAGCACCGCGCCGCAGAGGTTCCTCAAGATCAACGTGAGGCACATCACCGACGGACAGGTACGCACACTCTCACGAGCACGCACACACGAACGCATGTGACGTCAGAGTCAAAGTGTTTGTTACTATAAGGCAAACATTCACTTAAGAAACTTATACACCTTCGAGTATTTTATATTATATTATTTTAAAAAAATACACGTTCTCTGTGAGGTATTCTTACCCGTCAGTGAATTATTTTATATTGTCATAATAGTTTCAAATAGCTTGGTAAATCTATATATTTAAGAGCCATTTCTCCAATAAAAAATCTAAATTTATCCAATTGTGAATAGGGCGTCGTGTCAGGCGTGTTGCTGGTGACCCCTAACGCGGTGATGTTCGACCCCAACGTGTCGGACACGCTGGTGATGGAGCACGGGCCGGAGTCGTACGGCGTCATCGCGCCCATGGAGTACGTCGTCAACGCCGCCATCTTCTACGACATCGCGCACATGCGCACGCACGGACCGGACCACAACGCGCACAAGTACGACGCACTGTGACTAACTATATTATATTAGTACTTGTATAAACGTCTGTCCTGGCTGACTATCGGAGAAAACTAAAAAGTAATCCAAGAATGGGTTATAAAGAGTGAGCTTGAATGCTCTTTTATTTGAAGTCAGTGACATTAGATTTCATACTTTAGCCCTTTGACTGTTTCTTTATTTACTTTTCACTTTGTATCAATACCAGAGATCAGTTGTGTACGTCAAAGGGAAGTGTCAGGAGCACCAATTTTGGGTCCATGCTTATCGAAATAACTTTTCCTGTAAAGACACTCCGCTACTTAAAATGAACGCTACGAGGATTCCAAACGCGGTTTGTTGAGAAGAAGAACAAACAACAAACTCGGCTGGTTATTTTTTGTTGTGGTTACTGCTTTGAAAATGTCAATATTTAGTGAGAAATTTTGGATTATAGTTTTTCACAAAAGATAAGGTTTATACTTTTTCACAAAACTAAATATATTTTAAACTACATGAATACGAATTTACTATACTTAACAATAGATTTGATTCGTACGCGGTAACAGAAAATCAATTTTATTATATTATGCAGGCCACAAACAAAAGCCATTGTTTCAATTATTTTAATGTTAAAGCGTCTCGAATTGATTACACAGCTGTATTTGTTATTAATTTCTCAATAGAGTTTTTCTTGTTGTGTTTTTTATTATTTTAGTCTATATAATTTAAATTCTTCCTCAGAGCCGAGCAAGCGGAGATCTACTATATGAATAAGACCGAGCATTCACCCGGAAAGGATTCTCTGTTAGTCAAAGTAAGTTAATACACACACACATACACACATACATACATACACACATACATACATACACACATACATACATACCATCATATATATCACTAGTTACAGTACAGATAGTTTTAGCACAGAGTTATCGTAGATACAGATAATATTGTTTATTTTTGGTGTCGTTTCTATATTGTAGGTAATTGTTCACATTCTTATAACACTAAAAGACTTGAGAGCGTAATAACAATTCATTTATTATTACTAAGGACGAGACAATTATTTGATGTAAGAACAGAGGTAATGTCGCATATTTGTACATCTGATGACGTAAACTGTGCCCAGAGTGTCCTTCAGTTAATAATATTTATCTAACACACGTACGATATATTATGATAATGTTCCGGGCTGAGCTGCCGTGGTCTAAAGGATCTTGAAGGTCCTAACTGTTGCTAAATGTAACTGTACCAACCGACACACTGCTATAACCTCTGAGGATGACGACCACAGTCATCGTCAAAACGTCAGGACCCACAAGATCCTTTAGACCACGGTAACTCAGCCCGGAACATTTTAATAATATTGACTTCGGCCGTGAAAGCCACAGCATTTATGTACACGTAAGAGAGTAATTATGTTTCTGTATATAAACATCATAATCAGGATGAAACATTTCCCGAGCTGCAGGCCGCGGGGGAGGCGGGGGAGAGCCAGCCGCCCGGGGACGTGCCGGGGGGGGAGGCCGCCCCGCGACCGCCCTCCGTCGACACGGAGGAGAGGGGAGGGGGAGCCTTCCCTAAGGCTTTTGACAGAGATCTGGTCACCCCCACTCCATTACATGTATGACTTTTTGTGTTAATATCCTAGAAGTTTCGATAAATATAGTTTAACTTAGTAAGTAATGGTTGCTGCTAATCGTTACTTTATTGCTTTTGACAAATTTGTAGGTTTAATTAGGTACGAGTCATTAAAGATGCTCAGTTTTATTATAATTAGAAGACATTCATTAGACATAACTAGCGTAATATAAAACACGTCTTATATTTTGACATTTTATTTTTAGCAACAGACTACCGAGGAGAGACGAAAATCATTACTGGATCAGCACTGGGCCATCCCGAGCAAGGATAGAATGTCCATCGATCAAGGAAGCGAGGTGCGCGGGTACCATGGCCCAATATAGACTGGTTCAAAATGTTGCATGCACTTAACTATAATGTTTTATAAAAACAGGTATCCTCGAGCGTGGACCACGGCAAGGAGGAGAGCCTGGAGGCCTCGGTGGCCGAGGGCTCGGAGGCGGAGGGCGGGGGAGGCGCCGGGGGGGAGGCAGGAGAGGCCGGGGAGGGAGAGGGAGAGGGGGACGCAGCACACCTCGTGAAGCTGTCCTACCACGACTCCGGGATTGACATACGGGATCCCTTGCTGCATGTTAACACTGCTAATGCTAATGCTAATGCCAAGAAGGTATATTAATATTAAAGTTTTTATTGATTTTAAAGATATATGTATATATATTTATTGGATAATATTTTTATTCAATCCGTTTGTACTCCTAATTTTGAAAGCGATTGATTGTTTTATATTTGCATATTGAATTATTTTAGGCATTGTGTAATATCTGTCACGAAATCGATACTATTTACGAGTTGCCGGAGACGGAGGTGTCGTTGTACGACTGGCACTGCGATACGGCTTACGAAAACAACTTCTTGAACCGTTTCGCCGTCTGCCATGACGTCGACATGATGTCTTGTTCCACTGATGAGGTGAGGGCGGGGGTGGGGGTGCGGGGTGCGGGTGTGGGTGGATCCAGGGGTTGGAAGTTCAATCTGCGTTGTGATATTGGTCGTGATGGTCTGTCTATTCTCACAGGAGGCTAAGGAGATCAAGTCAATTTTGTTATGTTCATGATCTTGTTTGTCGTCCGTATATCTTAATGTGTTTTTAATTATGTTTTCGTCGATGTTTCTGGTATCGTGGCGTTTTCTAAAGATTCATAATTTACGAAAAGGAGATGCTGTGTTACGAACATGTGTCGTACTTTGCTCGATGTTATCCTTTATATTTTCTTCCTTTACAATTTCTTGGCTTTGTGATATTATTGGTTGATCTTCATATAAATACGTCTGACTTTTTCTTTTTGTTTTCTTCGTTGTGCTACTGTGATACTTAAAGGATGTTATACTATAATTTCAATAGATTCCTTAATGTGTGTGTTGTAAGTTGTTTTTTTTTTTTTTTGTGTTTTCACTACTTTCTTCCCCATGGGAGGAGGGAATCTGTGTTCAGGTTTTGTTGTAAGTTGTTCGGCATTATTAGTTTTTATAACCGATCTAACTGGACTTGCCTCCTAGGTGTACAGCGACGCAGACATAGTTCTCTCTGCGGACTGGGTGCCGCCGGTGTGCCTGCCCCGCGCCGAGCCCCCGCTGTCGGCACCTCCTCTAGGAGAGAACGAGAGAGCACGCAAACCGGCCGCCGTCTCCTTCTCGCTCGACGGTACCCAGAAGGAGGATCCTTCCAAGCCGGATAAAAAGAATAAGGTAAGTTGTGATACAACGAAAAATGTTTTTGCACTATAATGTCAGAGTAGTCTACTGCGGGTCGATCGATTAAATTAAAAAATATGTATTTCCTCTATATAAAAGTTAAAAAAAGTAATATAAGTTAATGGAATATAATATATTGTGTAGATGTTGAAGCGTCTGTCGTACCCTCTGTCGTGGGTGGAGGGTCTGACGGGTGAGGGCGCGGGCGCGGGGTCTCCGGCCGACTCCCTCCCCTCCTCCGCCGACACACACAACACCAGCGTCTTCTCCAAGGTCTTTAACAGGTATGCTGTACGACTTTAGACCTGCAGATGTTTATGTTTTAATCGTCACGTGAGATGTAGACCGACCAGCGATGAATATAAAAGTCTGATTGATTTTTATTATGTTTTTTTTTTATGTCATTTTGTACATTTATAATAACAGTTATGTACTTATTAGTTTGAATAAATTATTTGTATCGTAAATGAAGAAGATAGTAACTTAAACGACGACTAGCATATATATACCCGACTCACAACTGCACCTTCCCTATAACATTTATACCCTTAAGGAACGATATAGTTACGAACCATTCCAAACAACGATTCCCGGCCATTCAACACTCCCAAACAAAACCACAATATAAATAATATGTAAATTCTAAATTTTTTTTGCTACCCTGGATGCTAACCGGGACGTACCGATTTATACTGGTTCTAAAGCTCGCCCATGAACCTCGTGGAGTTCGGTACTGGTTTGTTCCTGAGTAAGACGCCGTCCGAGGAGGGGCCGGGCGACGGGTACGTGCCCTCTCGATGTGACACGCTGATGTTGCCTTGGACTTCACATTCACACAATGACAGATTCACACATAGTGTGATCTGACTCTTATGAGTGTCAACTTACATACGGTGTGAACTGACCCTTATAAGTGTCACACTTACACATGGTGTGTTCTGACCCTTATCACTGTCAGAACAATACATAGTGTGATCTGACCTTTATCAGTGTCAGACCTACACATTGTGTGATCTGACTCTTATCAGTGCCAGACTTACACATAGTATGATCTGACCCTTTTCAGTGCCAGACTTACACATAGTATGATCTGACCCTTATCAGTGCCAGACTTACACATAGTATGATCTGACCCTTATCAGTGCCAGACTTACACATAGTATGATCTGACCCTTATCAGTGCCAGACTTACACATAGTATGATCTGACCCTTATCAGTGCCAGACTTACACAGTGTGATCTGAGCCTTATTGTGAGAATGTGGTCAGCGTTTAGTCGTAATCGTACCCACTGTTGTCGTTACTAGGTCCCACGGATATGATTGTCTGTTTCTTATTGTCTCGTGTATTTATTGACTTTTGGATTTGAAAACTGTATTATTAAGCTTAACAAATCAATGTTTTCTTTGAATATTCTTGATCGAATCCAAAACTCAATTGGCGCTTTTTTATTGTTATATGTCCTGAGCGCTCATTAGCATGATGTATATGTGTTAAGAAATATTAGACATTGAAGAGTTAGTGAGTCCTCTAGAGGGTATTTGGTTAGTAATTGTGAGTGCACTGCGGGTGTGCCGGTACCACACGCTTGTATAGATTAGAACGAGCTACTGTTGGATTATAACTGTTTGTTTAAACTTTTATAAAACGAACTCATATTTTAATATTTTCATAAATAGTATTTTTCTTATATAAAACTGTCTAATATGATTTCGTTTTTAATTTAATTGTTCTCTTAACTTCCTCTGAATTCCCTTTTCGCTTCCTGTCGCTGTGGCGTGCCGTCCCGCGGCTTATCGCTAGGTCCCAGGAGAGTTATCGGTTCATATCTACGGAGTTTTAGCTAAATTTTAATTCGTGTCATCTCTATCCACTCATAAACATTACATTGGCACCCTTCTTATATATTCCTCACAGACGTCAGCATGTTTAGATCTAAGTATTATATTATATATCTATCGTTGTCAAATTACAGGTTTATTAAAGATATTATTATTTTTTTGGAATACATGTAACATTCGTTCCGTCTTATTGAAACAATATCCAAAGTAATGCCAGCGCCGCGTACAGGAGGAGCTCGCTGGGTGGGTTCGGTCGGTCGCACGCCAAGCCGGCCGGCGCGCCGCAGCCCCGCCTCGACTACCGCAGCATGGTGTCCGTCGACGACATGCCCGATCTGTTCGCCTCCTTCGACAGTACGTATACAAATTTACACTTCAATTTACACTTCGTTTTACCTCTCGAAGCCAGTCTTTCTACTAACAATACTATGCGTCTGTTAAATGTTAGATTGTCTTTGCACGGTTATTATGTGTCTGAGCCCTAGGGTATTTAATTTTCAATAATGAAAATAATTATGGGATGCCTCCCTTTGAAACTAACAATATTAATGGACGACGTCTCAGAAACGGTTACCGTTTCACCGTAAGCGCCTCTAACAGTGTTTGCACGCCGTGTCCCGTACAGAGCTGATCCCTCGGCCGGCGCGCGCCAGCGAGGACCCGCCGCTGTACCTGCGCCTGCGCATGGGCAAGCCGGCCGGCCGCCCGCTGCCGCGCTCCACGCCGCTCATGTCGTACGGACGGAAGCGCATGAAGCCCGAGTACTGGTTCGGCATCCCCAGGAACAGGTGCGACTACTACATTATCCCTCCTATTACTTAGTAGTATCAGTAGCAAAAGAGTATTCGGCGAATAATTAAATATGTTTAACAATGTTAGTCACTTCGCATGCGACTCGCGTTTATCTGCGGCGGTTCGTTTCGTGTGTGTTTCTTATAAAACCACTTAAAATATTAAATACCTTTGAAGACGATCCTTCCATTCAAAGTTTAATGAATATAACTTATAATACGTTTAAAATAATATACAATAATATGTTCCCCCAGGGTGGACGACCTGTTCAAGTTCCTGACGCACTGGGTGCCGGAGCGGTACGGCGCGCTGCGTGACGTCACGGCGCACGGCTACGAGCTCATCGACAGCGACACCGAGTGGGACGACGACGACGTCAAGCCCGGACACAAGGTACTGTGACCCTTATGTCTTATGTAGTAGGTTCTATAGTGCACTGACAATATTCAATAATAGCATTGTATATGCATATGTCTGTTGTACATGGCTGAGAACTATTAAATAATATATTCAGTTATTGTTACATTAGTCGCGCTAGAAGCAAATACACAGAGCTATTACTTTTATAATGTTAGGCCCTGTAGGTTTAAGTCTGTACACATCAAATCTTTTAAGCTATCCTTTGTCGTTATAAGTTCGTAATAGTTTATGTTATTTAGGACGCCGACACCGGTGAAAGAAAAATTGTTTACAAAAGATTATCCGACTGAGATAAGTCTAGACATGAGGTGTATTTAAGTTACGTAGTTGAGATTACTCCGTTTTTTTTTCTTTACGTTGACTTTTGAACTTAATACATAAATATCGATACTGAGTAATTTTACAATATAACTACAAATTAATAACATATATTTGAGAATACATATTATACAAAATATTAATATTGTGAGACGAACTGGTATAGTAGGAATTTTATTCAGCTTTTATCCATACTGATGTTAATAAAAAAAAATTCAAGTGTGCTGTATAAAAATTATTGAACCTATATCATCACTGATGCTTGATTAATTATATTATTACTTTGAAGATAATAAAATAAGATGATGTTTATAACATAATATAATACTGTATATATTTATAAAAAAGTCTATTTACAAAATCTTAGTCTGAGTGATGTTATCTCGCCATCACTCTTCATCAAGATATAACAAAATAAATTCAAAACCTTTTTTTATTTTATACACGAGTCTGTCCGCTCATTACACTTGTTTTTTACATATATTATTAATTTACAAATAGTATTTATAAATAAAAACCCACCTTACACTAATGGTCTTTAGAGTTAGCATTTTTGTTAATGAGGTTTTACCAACAACTTAGTATTTTAATTATTACGCATACAAATCCATGTATCTTTCCTTATTTCATCTTTAGAATAAGTTTAGTGATAACAAGCCAGTGACTTTATTCAGGTCAGGGTTTATGTTATTTCGTCCAAGTCGTTAAGTGATTGAGTTACAAACATCCAAACTCATAAAAAATATTAATAGGATGTAAGTTAACGCACAGCGATAAGATGTATCAATGACATCGTACGCGTCATGCCGCTGTTAAATTAATTACACTGTCATAAATTTACCGCATTAAAACTAATATTGACCGTATTAGTAATATTTTCTATAGTAACATCTTCTAGATCTTAATTTAGAGAAATCTTAAATGTTGATGAATTTTGATTAAATTTATTTCTTGTTTAGGAGCGAATCGGCAGTTCCGGAGATGTTTCCGACATCACCAGGGAGTCGTGGGAGGTAAGTGTTATTTTACCTATTTTAACTATAAATAAACATTTAACCCTACGAGCGCTTCTAACACATGAGTACAATGCATTATTCACATGTTGCAGTACACATTGAACATGACTTACCACAGATTAAAAAATAACAGAGGTTAAGGTCGCGTAAAATCTAATTTAATCTTAAAGACGTCCAATGTTTTAAATTGTCTATCAACGTCTTTGCTCATTTGAATGTTTTTTTGGGACGATATCCCAGAGGTCACGGGTTCAAGTCCTGCTCTTGTTGACACATTTTTAATATACTTATTAAAATAAATGTTTACTGATTTTTTTTTATTATCGTTTATTTTCTAATGAATCAAAATTGAATACTATATTCACTATAGTTTGTCCATTATAGAGTTTACTTCTTGACAAATACAAAGGTATTATGTTGATGTTAACTATGTTATTACTAAGTATTACGCTATGTTAAAACCTTTAGGGTCTTACTTTCCGTAGATAAATATAAAAAAACACATGGATGATGATATGATGATCAATAAGCTGTTAAGAAATAATAAGATAATAAGTACATAATTAAATTTTTGGTTATTAAGCAAAAATGCCTAATAAAAGAGTCTTATTAGTATAATATGTAATTATAAGAGTGCAAAAATGGTGTAAATTGATCCCATAAGTGTGTAAGTGACGCCAGAAATTTAAAGTTATTTAATTTGATTTAGATGTATATTACTATTTAATATACGACATCCAATAGTTAATAAGATCATTAATAAGATCACACAGGTCATAGTAATCACTTACAAGTTCTCTGTCAAAAAGCAGAACATAATGGACAAACTATTGTAAATTAACAAAAATAACAAATAACGTAATAAGATACTTACTAAGACATTCTACTCTCATACAACAAATACAATATATCTTAAAGAAGGTTTTTATCAATTAATCATAACACATGTATAGATATACTATTGTCACTTTAAAAACATAATATATCAATAAATGGCCCTAAACCGTTTATTGGTAATAATTGACTGATACCAGTTATGTTAGATAATGTTATCGTTTTTACGTAAATTATAATACAATGGGTCAAATATATGCGTATCGGTTAATATATCGCAATACACTAAACATTTAAAATTACTGAAGGAAACGCAAATATAGTTCATAACCTCCGTTGCTTGTTCGGATAATGACACTTAACATATCCAAAATTAGGGTTCCTTTTTATACAATATACGGTTCCGTAGCTGCTGAAGGCGCCATACGTGAAAATATATTCTATAATGAAGAGTCAGGCCGAGGCGCTCGGAGACTCGCTCGGAGAAGAGTCGCAGCCGGAGGTATAAATACAGAAGGACCATGTTCACGTTACACTTGGCTCTAGTTTACCCCTTTTAGACACGTCCTTAGAAATCTAAATCCGACACGATTGCATGTCAGACTAACGTGACTTGGCAGTTCTAGGCTTAAATAATTTTATCTCATAAAAAATAAACATTGCATCATAATAAATTCAGACCTACTGTGTATGTACATTTATAAATTTATATAAATCTATACGACATCAAGACCATTATCATATAAAGACTTTTAATTAATATTTATGCATTTTTAAAATATAAATACTATTAATATTGATATCGAGATACGAAACACTGGATCTATTGACATTTTTAAAAACAGTTTTTTTTAATACTAGCTGGTAGTTCAATAAACACATGCGCCGGCGCACGTTTCGGTTTTCATGAAAGCTTTGAAAATCCCAAACATAAAATGCCTAGTCACGTTTGGTGTCTGAGTAACTCGTAGTGCTGTTGTTGCACCTCTAGTGACTCATGAGTCGCACAACACTCCGGAATGACTTCGCTATATTTGTAATAGTTTAAGCTATAAATGTATACTCTTTAAACCTTATTATATTGTGTTGCAATACATTTCTGTTATTAATTGGGTGTAAATAAATATTTCATTTCTATGTATTTCATCATTGTTTTCAGGACATGTTAGCATTTTATTTTAAAGTATTGATTCTGTATATATTCCAAAAACTCCATAGCTCTATAGTAGGTACGACTGAAGCCGGTAACACGTTGGTAATAACACAATAGCAGGAGTGACCTAACAATAGACTTGACCCGGCTCACGTAATCACGTTGTTAGGAGTTCTCTGTTACGTAAACTGCGGTGATTTTGTTTTTACACTACCATATTTACAATCATTGAAATAGCCTAAGCTACCTTATTTCGTTTATTAAGACTATATATCGTCATTCTTCCCAGCACAATGTATATTTTTAAGTTGGTATTAACTTAGGAGATAATATAAAATATTAATTCAATTTATTATTAAAAGAATCAAAAGACTTTATTATAAAATTGCAATATGTTTATATATTTTTCGTGTCATCTATCGAAGGCTAAACGATATCAAATTAAATAAATGAGTTGATAATGAAGCCTTACTAGTTGCATATTGCTCGTGCGTCATTAGCACACCATGCGGGACGACCTTTATTTTTACAAAACATTACGTACTTGCCACGCTTACAGTAATCAACAAGTGTATATAATCTTGTTTCTGAGGTTCCGTAAACTAAATGTAAAAACGGAACCCTATTACTAAGACTGCGCTGTCCGTCTGCCTGTCTGTCGCCAGGCCATATCTCATAAACCGTGATTGCTAGAAAGATGAAATGCTCGATATAAATAAGAATATTTAGTCATACTATTCACCATAAACAAATTAATAAGAATAAAATAAATATTTAAGAGGGATATCCACACAATAAAGATTTTTTGAAGTTTTTCATATATTAGTGTACAGAACCCTACGTACGCGAATCCAGATTCGAACTTGGTCGGTTTATTTAATTTGAGTTTTAAAACGCAAAGGCCATAATGTTCGTCATATTCAAAAATGCTCAGCAAGTCATCAGATGTCAGAACGTGTCAAATATAAATAGTTAAATTTAAAATTAAACTAATAAATTCAAATAATGTAAGTCCAGTTGTTAAAGAATCTCTTTAAAAATGTAATTAATTCACCCACAGCTATTCAATCTCTTTAGATGACAACTCGTTACATTTTATATTTCTATAAGTCGTCAAACTAGTTTAGTCGCTGTCATTAAAAGTACAATATATTAACCAATAATTATTTATTATATAATTGAGCCCAAAGAAGTTTAGAGCAAAAGGTAAAATAAATATATTTTATTTTTTAATTTATGTCGCTGTCTGCGTTTACTTTTTTCATTAACTGTTGTAAGTTACGATCACATTTTAATTATATCTAAATTATTAATGTGTTTATAATTAATCACTTCATTATACGTTACTGTATCTGTCCGTCACTAAATTTATTTAATACGTATTTAATTTTTATCATTGCTTAACACAAATATAATAGCAAATGTATGTAAATGATTTAACAATGTAAAATAATAACAGCTTGAACGTCACTCAGCAGTGAGTGTGAATATCATTTGAAAGTGTAGCAATTATTGTTCAAGTCCTATTAAGTGAAACAAATCGCTTCCGTCTTCATCGGATATCCGAGAGGTATTGTGTTGATTGATCGCGATAACCTTAGTCGTTCATCTTAACTCTTTTCTGGATTATTGAAAACTTTTGTCTATAAACGACTCTCGACCACCTTGATTATTAATATCTAATTCATATATGTACTTTTTATTATATTCTCTAGTATCTAGTTCATAAAACTTTGCTGATATTCACTAAAACGCGTTGATATAGAAACTTGCGTCAAATATTCTTGGGTAATGTAAGAAACAAAAAAAATATATCAAAATTGTGAATTTTTGTGATGTTGATGAGTTTAAATCGCATTTGGCTTATAGTAAAAATGTATATTTGCTATAATAGTCTCGAGGTCAATAGTGTGAAAGTAATTGTTAAGGACCTTTTATAGTTTTTATACTTCTATATTTATAGAAAAATTGTCTGTTTGTTTGTTTTGCTCACTACTAGGGTTTTAAATAAAGTTTGGTCTGGTTATTGTCCGAATCAACATAATATAATAACTTGAATCTACTTTTTTTACTACGAAAAAAAAAACTTATTTCCACTAACAAATAACAAATTTTTTGGCCGTAACAGAAACAAAATTAAAAATCTACAGATTTTGTAAAAGAATGTGTAAGGCTTATTTTTCGAAGGCAGAACGTGTAGACAGGCAATTAAATATAATATTAATATGCATATATTTTATAAATTGTTAATTAATTGCGATGTTAAATTTGTTATTTTTAATTTTATTTAGAATCGTCCATGATCTCTTAACGAGTCGTGTTCACCGAATGTACAGTTGACAAAATGATTGTCAAATTATGACCGGGAAAGAGCCGTTATACAATATACATGTCAAATGATGTGTCATTATCATTTATTATCCCTACTATAGTTGAGATAATTCCTTGTCATACATAATTTGTGATACGAAAAAATATAATTTCGCCTTTGATCATACCGTGTCAATTTAACAAAAAAATATATGTACATATATTTTGTATTATATGCCCAAAACATTCTAGAACTAAATTCTGCGTTTTAAAATATATTTATTTAGTGATAGATTGAGTGCTTTATACTTGAAAATTAAAACCCTATTTACATTTTACCGCACAAGTTCTAAAAGCCATTAGAAATCAATTTGACATAGAAACAGCCTTGGCCTTCTTTCGTAAAAGATTCCGTTGATTTGGTTTATGTTTTTTAGTATTTTTCGTTTTTAATTATGTCATCAAAATATGTATATTTGTGTTACTTTTGTGCGGCACTTTCTTTTAAATTTAGTGCATTTCTTTACCCTAATGAATTAAATATTGTCTTGTTCTTGGCAAGTATCAAAATATTTTTCTAAGTCTTCAGTAACATGACAGACTCAATGTACATTCATTGAAGATACCTTATAAATTAATTAATTGCCAGCGACATGCACTTTTTATTAAGTAATCCGACTCCAGACAGATGAAGTTAATGTGTTCTGATCATAGAAGTCACGTTTTTACATTACTCGGGTTAATTGAGGATATTTTTTGAACGGGATCAAGTGGAACCGGTTGAGGTTTCCCTCAACTAGATATAGAGTAGTAGGTAGTTTAATTGTAAATACTTCATTTTATACTATTTTATAACAACAAACAATAATATATGTATATAGATTTTAAATTTAATTACATATTCCTGAAATAGATTTACATATGTCAAATTCCATGCGTAAAGAAACGAAACTACTATTTAATTAAATATTTTTTATAGCATTCGTATTTTATTTTTGTAAGTTTGATACAGGTAGGTATTGTATTGACAACTGTTTCGAAATAGTTTTTCTGAACTTTTCTATGTAATTTCATATTAAATAGGTCCATGTTAAATCTATTGTATATAAAATATATTTTAATTTGCAACATTTTGTAAGTTTTTCAATTCTCGCTCTATATTTTATCAAAGTGCTTGCGTGATGCAGAATCATAAAATCCTCTCGTTTTATTTGGTTTTTATTTTTTTATTTGCTAGTTGATTTATTTTTTAAATTATTTGATTAGCAATATCACCGCCATTATGAAACAATATGCTCATTTTAATTCTATTATCTTATATAAGTATAGAAAATCGTCCCTTTAAATACATGCACTTAGCCACTGAAACTACCTTATTTGATTTATTTAAAACTTGTAGTCCATACACCATAGTATATTTACCTAAAACTAATAAAAGTCTGGATAATATATATTTTTTATTACATCTCTTGAATGTGCGTTATTGTATTAATAACTTGTACTAATAACTAGTCCAGTACTAGGTATTCGATTCTGTTAAGTAACAAAAATACGTTATCTGCAATGCGCGGTTTTTGTTGAGGAAATAAATAATGATTCGTTATTATTAATTTAGTATTAAGATATATATATTCGTTTTTCCCGTGGTTTTCGTTACAATATTTGTTCTCTAGTTTTTATTTTTGTAGTAACAAGTATACAATTTTATATTTATATCTTTGATTAGAAATAAACTACGAATCAATCGGTTGTAGTTACCGGAAGGAAAACATTACTTTATATGCGGATGGAGCTCTACCGGAGCTAGTTATTTATATATGTAGTCATAATTATTAATATCTAGATATTTTATACTTTTCTTGTAGTATCCTTAACTTCTAAAATATTTTTCTATTTGTGGACTACGTCTACCGACCGTGGAAACATTTAAAGCCCACGTTTCACATAATTATAATAAAAAAAACATTACGACACCTACGTAATCGAAATAGGCATTTTAAAATTCAATTTACATTTTCAACTTTTCCACAAAGTTCTGTCATAATTATATTAAATTATCGGAAAGATTCTTAAAAGGTTTTTTATCGATTTTATTTTTATTTGAATTTAGATATTAATGGGTTTGCTGATTTAAAGACACAATATGATTCATAGTATTGGAAGTATTTATAAACTAATAGTATTGTTAATTTAAACAACATTACATTTATGTTAAATATGTGTGTGTGAAGTCCACGTCGTTTGAATGATCGGAGAGCGGTCGAACTCTACGTGAGCCGACGTCACTTTCGCGGGTCTCTTGTACTAACATTCCCAATGTCACCGACGATACATTTTTCCTGTTATTAAATAAACCAAATAAAACTTTCAAGTTTAATATTGAACAAAACTAGTATACGAGCCAGATAATCTAAAGCTTTTTTGAATATCTAGTTTAAATACTAATTAGTTTCTACTTTACCGTTTGTTTGTTTGTCACGCCCGCTGGGTCGACTGGTTAACCGCGTTTCTTTCTTTAGTCTGTCGTCTCTAGTGTACCAGGCGCCCGAGTCGGCCGCGGTCGTATTATCGTTGTACGTTGTGTTGTGTTGTGTTCTGTTATACAAACTATTGGTTATTTACATCCCGCGGAGTCTCATCAGCGCAAAACAATTTCTTTATTATAGTGAGCTTGGTGCAACGTGACACAGTGAATAAACGAGGCTTGTTTGTAAGCAGTCGTTCGTGAAAGGTGCTCAGGACTGTTTTCAATCCACGTCTACGGCTAAATCTAAATACAGAGTTGGCTACCGTGTGTTGAATGTTTTCGTGTCTTTCGTACTATATCGGTTATATCTTGATGTGGAATAACTTGTTGCACAAATGCAGACTATGAAATGGATAGAAATGGTGCGTCTCGGTCAGACCTCACCAGAGACTTCTTCGTCTTTTGACAACGATAAGGTGAGAATTTAGTGTTGGTTACCATTTTTTTTATGTTATATCAATATCAAATATTGAATGAATTGAGGATTTTAAAAATGAATGTCTCTTATATATTTATGTTATATTAATTTTTCATCTTTATAAAATTAAATAAAGACAAAAACTATTTTATTTATAATCTTCATTATAAGAACAAGACTCGTTTATATGTACCTACATTAAATAATTACGTACTATGAGGTTATCGTTTTTTAATGTATAAGAGAATATTGCACTCTGAATTAAAATAATTATTGTTTGTTATTTAAAATAAAATGTCAACAAATTAATTATAGATTATTTTTATTATATATTAATCTATAAGAGTGAGTATATAAGGGTCTTAATACCATAGTTCACCTAAACAAAAAATTAAAAAAGTAATATACATTTATTCGATAGAGAAATAATTATATTGAGTACATCAAGAGTTAAGTGATTTTGTCTTTTTGGTTTTATTGCCTTATTAGTCATATAATTATATTTCGTCTTGTAATTGGATACGACAACCGAACAATCTTGATAAGCGAACGAAACATATCAAAACATTTTTTTTAAAGCATCAAAATCATATATATTTTTTTGTACAATCTGACTAGACTAAATGTTTATTTTATTTTTAATAGTATTTCATAATAAAATGTTTTTTTGCGTCATGTTTAATATTAATAATATTCGGGCTGGAAGTTTCCAATATTAGATTATGGAAATAAAGGTTTGTATATAAATTATAGATTATATTTAAATATTTTAGAAATATAATTTGATATATATTTTTTTTTTAAATCTTACGATTATATTAAATATAAATAATAAATTGCATCATTTCCCTTCCTATAAAATGTTAATCCTTGTTACTTTTAATAATAAAAGAAACATGAGTCATCGTTTAATGAGTAGTTTAAAAATCATTTTAATTACCCCAAATAATAAAGGATTTGCGCAATTTAAGCCAACGCCTACGAAATAATCTCTAAGGTCTGCTTGAAATATCTCAGAAGTTTATACCTATATAGAAACGAACTAATGTCTGTTGACAATAACAGGTCATAATGAACTTACTTTCACCTAAACTCGTAATAACATGTTAGTAAACATCAACTGTAATATTACTAACAGTTGGTAAATTGTTATCATACTATGTATACCACGCATGTATTTTCGTACCAGTTCTTCTTCCTTTGGTACCATACCAATACCATCAAACATAAACCAACTACTAACCATAATACCAACTAGAGTTTGACGGTTCATAAGTGCATATTGTACCTACTAATATGCCTATTTGAACTTAAATTTTAATAAAAATTCTAACTACGCATAGGTACACCCAGCAACGCCTAATTTACAAACATATTATATAATTTTATTAAACGACACTTATAATATTTATAAATACATTATTATAATATAGGTAGTGACTTAAGAACTCATCAACTCATATTAATTATTTCAGTTTACAAAATTGAGTCGTTTTCAAACTAGTCGTTGCATATACTTAGTTGATACTTACAAATATTTAGTTAACCTTCCAAAAAATACTGTGTTTATAAAACATTGTCTATATAGCCATATTTTATATTTTCTTATGTTTTTATACTTACATTTGTACCAATTCGATATTAAATATGAGGTAGATTGAAGATTCATTCATTGTACGAAAAAGACTAATGAAATCGTTGTCTATCCTATTATCACATTGCACCTTAAATCGTAAATAAATAATAAATATAAGTAATTTAAATGTAAAAAGCACTCCCTTATCAAACCCAAATCACGCAATAAAATAAACAAAAGAAACGCAAACACGTCCGAAACATAAAACTATTAAAGTATGTTAACGAATAGCTTAAGGAGCTAATAAATTTACGTAATCCCAGCCTTATCTATCGATGGCTGGAGGTATCTGAATGTTATAAATGCAATGATAGGACAGAAGATAGTGATGTTACTTGACAATCATCAGCCATCATCGTGTCAGTAACAAATAGAGATTGATTATGATATCATTAATATTATAATGAATTTATTTAGATTTTATTAATTATATTTCATATTGTTTATATTACTTAAACGTATATTACATTTAAAACAAAATGTTACGAAAAACTGTGAAAAAATTTATGAAAAATATCCGTAATAAGAAAAAAAGGAATGCTGTGGTTAAAAGAGGTTCTATTAATCCGATTAGCCGACGAGGCACCCTGCACTGTGTTACAGAGGTGAGGACAATTAACTAGCAGTTAATTTATTAACTACTGTAGAATTAACGATGATGTAACAGCTTTTTTTTAAATTTCACTCCAACTATAAATAGTTTTTATTTTGCTATTTATCGAAGCTACAAATAAATATAGGCATGTCACTAATAGCTGTATTGACACCGTTTATGTTAAATTAAAAATAAATATTAGGTTTTTTATGTTCACGTCTAGTTGTTTGTTGTTAGAGGTAGCTGTGCGCACGCGCACGCTCTATTCAGTGTGTGTTGAATGTGAACTGTAGTGATCGGGAATGCATCATATCATTAATATTTTTAGCTCAACGGACCATCTTTTCATTATTTTCTACACAAGGGTAACTTTATATAGCCAATTCTTAAATTATCACATAAGTTCATGAGCATGGCGCACGTTTATCTGCTATGGATCCACGTGTTTATATATAGCCAGTTTAATAAAATATTTATACATAATTTAAGATTTGTAGTGTTACAATTAGTTTTGTTTAACTATGTTATCTCTTCAATATTGTAAAGTAACTGGAAGCTGTTTAAGAAATCAACCGATGCTTCATTTATATATAACCTTTTTAATACATCAATTGTAATGGCTTGGCTGAAGAAATATTTTTTTAAACTGGTTCATTTCGAGAAAGTACATTCGGCCACCGGTTATGAAACGAGACTTGCACCCATATCGCGTATCTTTAGTTGGTCATTATATATCAGTCACTCCGTGGTACAGTGTGCTTTAACAGTTGTACACTAAATATACAAGTTTAATATAATATTGTGTGTAGGTGTTGTCGATGAGCGATGAGCTGCGTCGCGCGCTGTACTCGTCGGGAGCGTCGCTGGATATGGAGTTCTCGCCGCCCGACCTCATCGGCACTTCCGAGATCTTCACCATGGAACACCGGTAAAAATAATCATCACAATTGTAACTTTACACGACTTTAATTAGCAATAAATTGTTAAAACAAATAAAAAAGAGATAAATTTATCAAATCTACCTATACATTTTTTTACATAAAAATACCATTTACCAAAAAAAAAACAATTTGCTGATAAAAAATCGGTAGAAGCTTTTTCAAGTAACGATCTGTCATATAATTTTATATAAATACATTATGCTACATAGCATTTATATAATTAATCTAGTTATATATAATACACCATTCGATACAATGGCTCCATAGAGATGAGCTGACAAGAATATACATTCGTATTACTTGACAGTTGGAAAGCATTCTGAAAGAATTAATTGCTTCTGGATTGTAATGTTATACGATGGAAGATATTTGATATCAAGAGCACACTGTGGTGTCGATATAGATGTTGTAGAAATAGATTTCTAGCTGTGAAACAGAATACACTGTCATTTTGTGTGGTACTTCACTTCACTTCTCGAAGTATCTATTTCAACTTTCCATCTATTTTTTTAAATATTTTTCACAGTTTGTATCTTTACCAATGATCATTTGTGTATGTCTAATGGAAGTGTCAAGAGACCATATTTTGATACCATACTTATCTAAGCCCTTCTGTAAAAATACTCCCCAAATTTAAAATTAAAGGTTCAGATCGCACCCTGGTTAGAATCACACAAAAACTTGGAGATATTGAATGAAATCACCAAACTCCATCATAAATCTTTTAACAAGAAAAGTACAAGTAATAAAACTAGTACATAAAATAAAAATATATTAAATATCACGATAATTTATTTTTAATATTGAAACCTTGTTCAACCTGGCTTCGTAGAGTTTGCAATAAGTTAAGGACACCAATTATTGTATAACAAGTAACTACTGTGAAATTAAGTTCAACTTATTTAAATACGAATGCATTCTGTTATGCGTGTCGATATATTATATAACAAACCATACAATTACTGACATACCATACATACATACATACAACAAATACCCGCACCTTCTAGTGTTTATACATATCAATGAACAAACATTCAGTTTTTATTAAGTTTTATCATAACAAGTATATTATGATAACACTTACTTGTTGTTAAATAATATTCAAAATAAACAAATACCTGGCAATAATAGCAATGATTTAGTTTGATGAGAAGAATCCCATACTATTAAGAAAATAAAGTGAATAAATGTAAATTTATATAAATATAGAATGTAAAAAACCGATACGGGCAGGGATTCGAACCCGCGACTACTGGGAAACCGTCCCGTCGCTCTACCAACTGAGCTACCGTATCGCTGTCCGTCTCGGTGAATTAAGCATTCTATATGTGATCGTCTTTATCGGGACGGTAAAGACGATACTGTAACTGCCCGTATCGGCTTTTACATTCTATATTTATATAAATTTAAAATAAGCTTAACATGGCTATACATGTTTAAATATATTTTCAAAAAGTGAATAAATGTGTTTGCCGTGTATCAAATAACTAATTTAATATACTTGTAACTTAGACGGTGGATTATATGAAATAAGTTGATTGTCCAAACTTTACTAAACAAAAAACATGATAACCTTGGTATCTTTTTTGTTTTTTTTTTATTTTTTGCGAATTCAAATGTAGTTTTATGTACACGTTGTTTTTAAAATTAGTTTTTCAAATTTAGCTTTAAGTCATATCTCTGTTAATCTCTATCAGGACATCTATACATCATAGGGTTGTCACCCATTTAAATGTCAAAATATTTTTTCAATGTTTTCAGGGAAAAGCTGTGCAGTGTGTTACCAGCTCGCGCGCAGGGCTACATGTGGCAGCTCACATTCAGCACCAGCCAGCATGGCTTCTCACTCGCCTCCATGTACCGCAAGATGCAACGCGTCGACAGCCCTGTGCTGCTCGTCATACAGGACACCGACAATAATGTGAGTACACACATTATCTCTCTGTAAAGTCTGGAGAGTGTATTAGGTTTGACATATTTCTCTTTTATCATCACCCTGTAATAGGTTATTATTTTGCCTACAATATTTTGATTAGATAAATATTATTTCGAATTGATAAATATGATAATATTTCGAATTGATAAATATGATAATATTTATAAACTCGCAGCCCATTGTCCCTCACAATACTTCTCTCCATAATCCGCAAATGAATATTTCATACACATGGCAATATTTTTTTATTGTATTGAATCTATATATTCATTAATATTTATTTAAAAAAATGTTAAAAACAAATTCAATAATATTGGGTCCTTAAACCTCCTTCAATATGTATAATAATGTTATCTAGTCGTCGGTATTTAAAATGTCATATTAAATGAACCTGTTGTTCTTGAGGTAGGCATAAGAACAAGTATCAATGTATACATTCAACTTACAATCAGTATATACTTAATAATAAATACTTGGAGCTGATATACGAAAAATATAACGGAGATAAAACAAGTAACGTCCTTGACATTTTGTAATGAAATTATAATATGTATTAGATTTTTTAAATACCTATATAATATATTAAAAATATGCTGATGGGATCATTTTTAATATTTATAAGTTTACTTATAACATCGTACACTTATTTTTATTTATTATTTTCTTATTTTTTTTAATTTTGCAAAAGGCAAACCTACATTCTAATGGCATTCCCTCCAAGTTAACCTCTGAAAAATTATGGTAGGCGTTTAAAAAAATATAAAACCTAAAAAATGATAGGACCTATAATAAATATTATATGTATATGTACAATTGCACATATACATATATCTATGTTTTGTTAATACTTAATGGAATTGAACTTATCATCGCGTCTATAAAGGGTTTGGTTCAATCAAATGGTAACCAAGCCACTCTTTGTCATGCCACTCTTTAGAGTCATATACATATATTAAATGATATAAAGAGTTTCATTATAAATTAATGTTTTAAAGATTTTGTTTTCGTCTTAAATACTACAAATATAGCCGATTACAACATTCATTTAGAAATTTAAGTTCATTTGAAATTTTGAACTTTTATTACACATAAATAAAAACAATTTGAGAAATAAAATAATACATTTAGCACAATTATAAACGTCGCGTTATAAGCGTCACGTCACTGTCCTCAATCTAAAAAAACATATATTTATTGTATATTCAATCATAAAAGATGTGGCTCCTTTTTACAAAGACTGCGGGGTGGCACCAACAACATCTAGAACATGATCTCGAATAGATTAGACTGAGTGTATGTGAACCACTGCTGTGCCTTTTCGAGTGGGATGTTGAAGCAATTAAAATACTAACATAGCTATTAAGTTTTTATTGTTACTAACAAAATGAGTCCTAATTATGTTACTCGATATTAATGAAAAATAAATAAATAATATAAAAATAACTACTAATTTGACAGCCAATAGTCATAAGGAGAGAAGTTACACCAACCTTCCCCTCTTACTCCCTATATATACATATATATATATATATATATATATATAATTAAGATTATACATAAAGTTCAATTGTGTGTGTCCGTCAGGTGTTCGGGGCGCTGACCTCCTGCGCGTTTCGTCCGTCCGAGCACTTCTACGGCACGGGCGAGTCGCTTCTGTTCTCGTTCCAGCGGACGGAGGAGCCTCCCCGCTCACAGGAGGAGGCCGGGGGAGACGACAAGGACATTAAGGAGGGTATGTTGTCTTTACTTTACATTTTGGTTATTATCTTCTCAATAATTCCTGTAATTCAAAATCGAAGTCTACTACGATCCGGTATCTTAATTAATTTATCTACAACACAATTTTTGATTTAAGGTTTCAACATGTTTTTACTGTCAAGTGTCAGTAATGTTGTCAATTGTTGTATTTTTTATGGCCTAAGTTAGATGGCCTTCCACAAACTCAATTCCACAGATCTGCTATTTTCACCGGTAACTCGAGAAACGAGTTGATGACAAACGACATTATTATTGTTTTATTTTTGATGAGATATAAAACTTAGATAGGTACCTACTTAAGTAGGTACTAAGAAGATAAGGAAAAAAGTCCTGAGAGTTTAGGTGTAGGTACCTACTATGTATTCGAATGTTAATGTAATAATACTCTTATTGCAGATCAAGTTGTGCCATTAAAAACCAAATTCAAGTATTGGGGCTGGACCGGAGACAACATGTACTTCATACGAGGAAGCAACGATAATCTTTCCATCGGAGCCGGAGAGTGAGTCGTTTTTATAATTACTCCTCTTTATTTTTTTCGATGCCGTTCGACGGATGCCATTTTTTTATACCATATCTCATCTCCACTTGTCATCTCATCGGTAATCGATAATGTATGTAATGTAACGTGTTCGTGTTCCAGCGGTCGCTTCGGCGTGTGGCTGGACGGCGACCTGTACCTGGGCCGCACCCAGCGCTGCACCACGTACGGCAACGAGCCTCTCTCCACGAGGGAGGACTTCGTCGTCAAGATCTGCGAGTGCTGGACCTTCATCTGAACGCCGATTAGCTTTACCGTCTTATGAAATTTGCTACGATTTGACACTTTTACACGTCGGTTTCGACCGCACCCCAAATTTTTGTACTCGCGCCCGGCGCCGCCACGCCTCCGCGCCTTCTAGTCAGACGAGACGTGACGAGACCGACCGGCCGCCGCCAGGGCGAGGAACCTAGTCAATTGTCGTTCGTGTGTAGGTGTGTCACTAGTGCGGCCTCGCCGTAACGATTACGTGTCAATTCAATTATGCATCGTTAAGGAAAATTTAAATTTAAAAAAACTTTGTAATGATTTAACCGTCGTTGTGTAACGTTACGTAGAAGTTTATTAGCGGCCGTCTATTGGCCGTCCGTCGCCCAGTTATCGATTTTTCATAGTTTGATATAATTTATCTGTCGCGAGTCGCCTCTCCCGACTCACTCACGATACCTACTAATATTATTACTTAGATTTGTGACTTCATCGGTATGAATAATATAATAACATGTTTCGTTTAGTCGTGTAGTGGAATGTTCCGTTGTCGTGTCTGTATGTTTTAGTCTTAAATTTAAGTTAGTGGGCATATTTTATGTTTTACTTTCACTGTGATTTGATTATTATGATTGCATTTTATTATAATGTTGAAGCGTTATTCGTATTGACCGTGGTAACTTTTGGTTGACCGAATTAGTTTCCATTTGTATTTTCGCCTGTAGTCACTATATTCGTTAGTGAGAATGTATATTAGAAGAAAATAATTGGAATTATATAATATTTCTGTTAATTAAATGCTGCATATAAACATTGTGTAACGCTTCAGACGCTCGTAGGTGATATATGATATAAATTAGAGAAACATTATTAAATAGTTATCTTAGAGCTTGATGAATGTATTCGTCTCGTGCTTAGTGCTCGTATCAATTAGCATGAAGTTACTCAGATATCTGGTCGTGTGTTATTTATTTGTCATATTTTAGTGCGTTACGAGATGGTTGTAAAGCTAATATAGTGACCACCTATCGAGTGCAGTATTCAATTTTCATATAATAATTAATAATACATAACTGTGCAATATTATACGGATGTCACTATAGCATTGAACTAAGGTAATGCAAGCGTGGACTTTTTGGAAGGAAATAAAAAGGTCAGTTTTGCATTGAACCGTAGTACCGGTGGATGGAATATATGACTTATCTTGTGCTATCGACCGGTCTATATTATTAACTTTTAGTTGCTAGGCAGAGGCAGTAGATATATTGTCGTCATATTGAACTCATAGATGGTGTTTAAATTATCCTCAAAGAATATGTAGTAAACAATTTAATTGTTATATGAGATTATTATGAGATATATTTTTGTGAATTTTGCAAATTTTCCTTATTTTGACTTTTAAAATGGAAACCAAACAATAAAGCATGTGGCGCCTCCAGCTCCAGCATACATAAGCATCTGTCTACGCAACACACAAACACACACACAGCAGATATTGTTATTGTTTACCATCAAGTAGTGATTATTAATTTAAAAATGTTTATTGGCATAATGTTAAAAGATATATAATCACTAATGACTTGTTAAGTAGCAGTGAGATGTTTAATATTTATTTATTATGTTAGTATTTGTACTGTTCGATTGCTGCTGTAGCTGTATTGAGTTCTGGTGATCTATTATGTAATTTCTAAGTTGTTAAAATGTAAATCAAGCCATAATAACTGAGAATATATTCTTTTGAAGAAATAAGTTTTTTATTTCAAACCATTTATTTTAAATAATCTTTTCTATCTTAATAGTTAGAATATCTGGACCGTTGGTAGCCATCGTTGTTGTGGTAATCGTTGTAACCCCTGTTGTCGTTACTTCTTCCTTGTCTGTTGTAACCACCCCTCCCTTGTCTGTCTCTATAAGGTTGGAACCTATTGTTATAGCGCCTATCATTTCTTCGTCCAAAGTTATTAGATGACCACCAATTTTCCACAATTGGAGGCGTAGAAGGCTCTCTATTAAAAACTTTCATGAATTCTACATCTTTTTCAGTGAATCGATCTTTAAACTCCTCTTCACACTTAGTTAAAAACTCTTTTTCCTCTGCTGATAACCCATTAGAATCCATAATTACAAAACACTTTGTGGGAATATCAAGAGTGAATCTGTAACTGTAAACAATATCTATTAGAAATTAACAAAATCCTTTATGTTTTTATTAAATATTATTATATTAGTGTTTATTAAATAATAGCCGACTAGTAGATTTTTTTTTATAAGAGATAATAAAACAAGAGTCTCTATTTTAACTAATTGAAATAATGTGAAGTGAAATGTTTCTTAGAGGTGTTCTCGAAAACAATAACTTGGAACATTCATATTTAACTTATCTATTACAACACAAGAAAACCACCACCAATGATGACAACATAAAAAAATATATAATGAAATACATTAAAAGCAGTAGTAAATACATTAAAAGTATTTAACTATTAGTCTGGCGAAGTAGTATGTATTAGTATATATTATGTTTCATATTCTTGTGAAAGTACTGTCTGAAACTGTCTGGCCATTTTTATTGTTCCTTTAACTGTAATAAGTAAAAACCATTATAAAGAAAAAATAAAAATAATCTCTGAAGCATAAAGCCATCTTTGAAGCCCTAACATATTTGTAAATTACTGAGGATCAATACTGAAATTACGAATTTAAATTATAGAGGTTTTGGGGTCTGAGGTCAAGGGAGCAAACTTTGTTTATATTACAGAGATTTTTACACTGTTGGGGTTCTACTGTAAAACTTTTGGTTTGGTTTGAAATTTATTGTTTTTTATTGCACCGAAAAAAAAATACATAGACCTTTCTACAACAAATAACCAAAAACAAGTATTTATTTACAGTTAAAAGTTAGGCTAATATATTATTTTATATTATTTATAAAAAATCCTGATTTATGAAATCTTATCTGTTCAAATTATTGTTTAAAAATATTTTGAATTCTTATTTCATGTGTATAACAAATTCACAACATTCAAATAGATAACAACAATGATATTATTTTAACTTATCAAAATTGATAGCAAGGATTATAAGAGATAGTTTGATATTGAGCACAACCAGCAATTTAAAGACAAACACAATGACAATCCAGGGTAAAAAAACTGATAGTTACAATTTTCACCAATAAGATTTGTAAGGATAAAACCATAGAATAAAATGGGTTCCCCTTTAGTGACAATTTCTCTTTGAAATACCCATCCTACAAGGGCTCCACACTCACAGTAACAAGGTTTCCATAAATAGTCTGAAAACCATAAATCATCTTCCCACTGGAATTCAAATTTTATTTTAAAAATCAGAACATGTGAGCTATGAAAATATGATAAAATAACAAATGGTAGTAATTTCTTTTACAGATTAAGATATATATTTAAACAAACAGATTAATAATCTATATTATTACACTGTTTGCAAATAACAATTGAAATTTGTATCTATTACTTAAATATGTATTCAGCGCCACTTACTAACTGACCAGTATTTTTAATTTGAAGGATGCAACTCAATGTTGACTTTAATCTGTAATTCTGAGTTATTTAACTTTTACAGTGTATCAATTAATTAATAGCCAATTCTCCTTACCTCTCCTTTAGCTATACAAGATGAATGGCTTGATGTTATAATTGGAAATCTGAAGATAAAGTCTTTAAGCAACACTTGCACTAATACATCCTTTCTATTGAATAATGTATCGTTAAAAGCGTAGAGAGATGTAGGCGATGTTTTAGAAATAATACTGTCCGATGAAGAAGTTTCTTTGCCACAAAGACGGCATAAAATATTTTCTGTAAAATAAAAATTATTACTATTAAATTAAAGATAGTTACTAGATAGCGAGTTTTTATATTGATGTCTCACCAGTGCTGTTGCTGGATTGGACGATGTTCTGAGAACTCGTGGAACTCAATAACAAAAAAAGCAGTAATTTACTGATCATTACAGTAATTCACAACTCTACAAATTAATTCTTAATTTCTATTTAACTTTCTAAATTAGACGTTTTTCTGAAGTCTGTTCAGCTGTATTTTTGACAGGTGTCAAAGATTGTAAATTTTCAAAGTTTTTTTAATTAATATACTCTGTAGTTGCAAATAGACAAGTGACTCTACTGTCTCATATATTTCATCATGATTAATTGTTACCAAGTAAGAAAACGTTAATTTTTCATATTTATATGTTATTATGGTTAAAAACGTACAAAGATATTTTTTTTATTGAATGCAAAAACCAAACTTATTATTTTATTTTTAGGACCATAGCTCGCGCGCATTTGCTTCCATCTGTCAAAGTTGTTTATTGTAAAGGTTAAAAATGCAATGTAATATGTACGAAATTAAATAGTTAAAAATTCAATAAGAATTTAAGGCAAGCGTGAAATATATTTCGGTGAAATTCCATTCATGAAATAGATTCTTAAGACCAACTGGATCTTTAAGTTGTCAAAAAGTACGCGAATATTAGTTGTGTAGGGTTTTTGCATAATGTTCTCACACAATGTATGAAGATGATAACATTAACTCTACTCCTAAGCGCTACGCCCTAACTGAAGTTACGAATTCAACAAGTTACGTCTCACCGACTGCTAATCTCAAGTTGTTGACCAATGTTGCTTTGCAGTATCCCACGCCGCCACCAAGCACGGTGCATCGCAAAGAAAAGTCTCTACAGATATTATGCGATAAGTATGTAATAATGTACTCTTAAAAAATATTATCTTCTACTTAACACACTAAAATCTTTTTATTTGAACAATGCGTGTTGTCCTTTATCCTAATATATTTTATAATGCAATGAGACTTAAATTATATTATTTTACAGATTCCTCAATTTGTATCCTCTGCACGGCAATAATGCAGTGGAAATACAACTGGACAGCACCGCAGCCCGGTTAGGGGTTGAGAAAAGGAGGATGTATGATATAATTAATATATTAGAGGCCATGCAATGTGCAGTGCACAAGAGGAAAAACACATATTTGTGGCATGGGGGTGCAAGGTTGAATTCTTTCCTGAAAATGTTAAAAAGACAAGGAGAAAATCTAAAGTTGTCAGAAGCTCTGAGAGGAAGAGCTCCTAAACCTCCTGCACCTAAACACAAAACATTGGGTGTTTTAGCCCAAAGATTTTTGATGCTTTTCCTAGTGGAACCTCCTGTGAGTACATTTTTACTTCTGTGCTGAAAAATAAAGTTTTACAAGTTGTTTATTTAAAATTTATCTTGTTGTAATGTTATATTAGTACTTTATAATAATATCACTATATTTTTATTTTCAGAATACCCTTATTAATTTAGAAATGGCTGTGAGTGTACTTATAGACACATCAAGCAAGAGCAAATCAGTGCTGTCTCCTGAACAGCAGGACCGACAACATAAGTCCAAAGTCAGGAGACTGTATGATATTGCAAATGTTTTCATTTCAATTGGTCTCATAGAAAAAGTCTCAGGTAATCTAATATTAAAGAAGCCTGTTTTTAAATATGTTGGTCCATTTAAGATGAAAAAAACAGAGAAAATTGTGTACACACCCTCACCCATTACACCTCTCTCAATAATAGACACACAACAACAGATGACACCTTGTCATGTGTTTGCGGGCAAATCAAAGAGAAAACTAGAGTTTGCAACTCCTAATACAAGTACAGAGAAGCTGGGAGTGACAACCCCACCACACACTCCTTCACACAAGTGGGATGAGATCCTACTTGTAGCTGATATGGAACTGACTAGAATTAACAATGGAGTCACCTTGTGATGATTAAGCTTTGTATCAACAAATTATTGAATATCTGTTGCTAGCTACAACTTACTTATATCTAGATCCTAGAAAATTTAGAGGCAGAATAAATACCAGGATTCTACAAAAGATGTTAATATATGGGCCTATATAGTAGACTAGCAATGATAATTGTAGTGTAATATGCTTGCCAGATATATCTATTTATTGGCAAATGTTACAAATATTTAGTCTGAATTATTATTTTTACAAGCAGACTTGACTGAATGAATTATAAGTCAATGATTTGTAAACATACTTGTCTTCCAGGGGATATTTAAATAATATGTCTACACCTATGACTACATAAAAATATGTATAATTTTTACAATGTATAAATTCTATTGTTTGTTGCTGAGAACAGAGGTTTATCTTTGTGACAGTCGTATTAGTGCAATTAACAAAATGATAGTGTATTTATTTTAAGAAAGTTTAATAAATGAATTATTTAAAAACTACTTTAAGACTTAAGATCATATGCCATATTTTTCAAAAAGTGAAGGTAGTTGATGATGTGAACTGATAGTTATTAGCTGAAAAAATATTAAAAAAACAATTATATATATGGAAGGAATAATATAATAATAATGTATACAGATGTAAAATAAATTTTATGCAATATTAAACAATTATAAAGAGATAAGAATATTTATTTATGTAACAAAAACCAACTGGCTGGTTTCAGATGTGTTACAAATATACACATATTTGCCCCCTGGGAGCAATAGAACTGAGACATTTTTATTGTAATAATTTATATAATTATGTGTGTTATTCTCAACTGCTAATGTCGTGATTTTACTCTTATGTGGTAACAGTTTATACTTATGAAGTTTTGACAAAGAATAGGGTTTGCATTTAAAGTTTTCATCTTTGATACACAGTTATTATGATGAATTTTATAATAAAGTTGCTTTTATTTTATATTGATTGTTCTAAGTTACATGTAATATTAAATAACATGATTTTATACATATTTTTATTTACCTTATCCAATATGTATGTCACTGACTTGAGATTTTTTCTTTTGGTCTGCTTACTTTTATTACGTCATTTACATCAGTGCTAATATTTTAAATAAGAAGGCTACTCTTTATCTCTGTTCCCTCTTTCGTCAGAACTGCTGTAGACGTTTCAAAACAATTTAGTAAGGTTTGCATTCAGAGGACTGTTACATCTCGCCTAAAAAATATTTGAAGATGGTGAATGAAAACGTCTTTTTGAGCGAACGATCATTTTGTATGATTGGTCAATTGGCAAATCTCGTGAGCAAACAAACCTACAGGACAAATTCAATACAATTACGAGAAATTGTTATAAGTTGTTGCTTTTTTTTTCTAAACTATTTATTTCAATACCCACATTTTATTATCACATACTTAGTAGAAATTTAGTGTAAAAATAAAATAGACTTATTACGTGTTAATTTTATTATTAATAATACAATAAATATAGAAGCAATAATATTAATTAAAACAATTCTTTGGATGTATATTTTTAATTATCTGCTACAATTTACAATATTGTGCCTTATGAAATATAAATTAAACAGTTTCATTAAATTCACATTAATGGTAATTAATGAATAATGACTGTCGGACACCGGCCTGATTCGGTAGACTATATATTTGTAATATGGATAGAAAAATAGTGCTACTACTTTTCGAATTCCTATTTCCCTTAATTTTATATTAGGTATTGTTTTTCAAAGTGATTTCGCGATAAAGATATACTTTTCAATTAAAACTTTTAAAGGATCAAAATCTTAAAGATTTTAATAAAGTAGAATATCTAGCTTAATTAAATTAATTTAAAGATTTAACTCAACTAACGTTCAGTTTTTAACGAGCAAGGAACTTGCATAAAATGGTATATATAATAAGTAATAAAAATAAATATTTAACTAGAAATGGAAATGTATATCAAGATATTCACAAGCCAAAAAGTGTATCTATTATAAATTGGATGTTTATTGACTCTTCAATTGCCATGACTGATGACACTAGTAACATAAAAATTTAAGAACTAATCAATATATAATAAAAATGTTTTTTTCATAATAAGAAAACAATAATTAGTACTACTATATTTAATAAATATAGTCAGTCATTTATTATAATAAAAGACTGTTAGAATGAATTTCGAAGTTATTACATATATATATTATCAGATGGTATCGTTTAGTTGGGATCTGGATTGGGGTAGGTATAGTGGTAGTTGCTGTCACACCTGTTCTATCATAGGAAACTGTTCAGGGTCATCTGCTGCTGGCAGGGCCTCCGCATCAAAGAAGCTGGCGTGCAGAGCTACCACCGTTACTGTAGCTCCTAAATAGATTGATGGAAACAGTGATATTCAAATTATAATGTATGTAATGTTTTGTAATTTTATAATGACTTGAACAACTTGACTAGACTTGACTAGGAACCTAACTTTATTTTATGATTTATTCTTTACAATGATTTAAGTAAAACCTTAAATATTTAAATTTTATTTACCTAGCACCCAAAATAAGACGGCTCCGGCCCCGGCCAGCCAGCAGAGAGCCATAGATGCCGCAGCTGCCACCACATACTGCTGAGTTTTACTGAGTTCCCAACCACCAATCTATTACATCGTTATTAGTTATAGGACAGTCACATAAGATAAAAAAATAACATTTGGAAGAAACAATTTAATTAGTCAGTGTTTGAAAATGGAAGAGATAAGTGGCAAGTGTTAGTAATAAAAAACTTACTCTTGGCTGAAAAAAAAACTTTTATATTTATCACGAAATTTAAAGCTAAAATCTATTTGTATTTTAGATTAAAAACTAATGGTATCTGATGCCTACTTTGTGTATATGTATTACTTAATACAAATACTCCACTTAAATAATGAAGTACATATTTGCTATGAGCTATTCAATCACCCTGAGGCTATAAGAACTTGATTTTAAAGGAATACATATTGATGTATTTCTTTTATCAATAATAACTGAATTTGTATTTAATTTTTGTTTGATCTAATCTAATGGGGCAACCGATAGACCAAATTTATATCTGTATCTGAGTTGAATGTTATATTTATATATATGATTATTACCTTCCATGTGTTTGGTCCGGAAGTTAATTTTCGGTAGCCAAAGAAACTAGCTACCATAGCTATTAATAACAATGGCGAGGTAATTCTGAAAAGAAACAATGCATATACAATTATATATTTTTTTATCAATTTGAAGTCAATATTGAAAACATATAATACTTACAAACAATATGCAAAAAGTCCCAAAAATACAATTAAGTAATTTGCTTGAAAATATTCAACATTCTTATAGAATCTGCGAGATAATCTTGGTATGGAAGCTGGAACCTAAAAATAAAAGTTTAAATATAAAATATATCACAGAGAAGTTAGATAGATGGAGAAATAAGGTAGATGGAGAAGCTTTCGAGCGCTCTTTGAGCGTTCGGGTCCTCCGCAGTAGGACGATTACGGCTGGGTGCGCGGCGGAATCCGACGAAGATCTTTCGTCGGAGGTGCAGCCTGTGCCGGATTTGTCCCAGTTAGGGATGGTGGAACTCCGGGCCGTCGCTGGACGACATGCTTGCCGCGATTATCGCGGTCAGCACGAAGTCCAAGAACCAGAAGGGTACGATGGTCAAGGCCCTGAGGGAGGCTACCAACAATTTGTTGGAAGTCGTGTCGGCCTTGGCTGTTCGGATGGAACCGGAGGAGAGCAGTCGCGTTCGGGCGGACAACGCCCGTCTTCAACGAGAGGTGGAGGCCCTGAGGGCGGAAATGCGCGCGATGAAGAGGGAGGCCGCTGAGATAAGAGCGTCTGCGGTCAACGCCGCGGTTCAGATGCCCTCATTGGAGGCGGAATCCCTGGAGGAGCTGAGGAGCTCCATCATAACCTCGGTTGGGGTTATGATGAATGCTCGCCTGCGTGGGATAGAGGATCGTCTCCTCCCGGAGAGAAGTCTTCGCCGGCCAATAGCGGCGGATAAGAGGCGAAGTGGGTCGGCCGCCGACCGCGGACACGCGTCTGCAAGGGCGTTCGACGCCTGTCTTGCAGACGAGTACCGCGTCGTCGGTACGTCAGGGGTTGCCTGCTACGCAACCACAGCCTTCGGAAGATGAGCCGTGGTCCACGGTTGTCCGAAAGGGCAAGGGAAAGGGGAAAAAGAAGAGCCCTCCCCAAAAGTCGGTTTCGAGACCAGGGGCTGGAACCGAACCCAAGTCGGCAAGGGTCAGGAAGAAGGACGAGAAGTCACGGAAGGGCCCCCCCAAACTGCCAACTCCTCGGTGTCCTGCGGTTTTGTTAAAACTGCAGCCCGAGGCAGCGGCTATGGGGGTGACCTATGCCCGCTGTTTGGGTCGCGCCGCCGAGTTAATAAAACTCGGCGACCTAGGCCTAAATGACGGACTCCGGAGTCGGCGTTCAGCGGCGGGAGTAAGGCTTCTGGAGATACCTAAGGGTACTCTAAAACAGGCTCAGAAACTGGCCGAAAGACTTCGAACCGGTAAAGCGAGTGGCGGTAAGGCTGAAGGGTCTTGACGAAACCGTCCTAAAAGAGGATGTTTTCGATGCAATTCGCCGCATTACTGTCTGCCCTGATGAGGCCCTCCACGTGGTTGAGATCCGTCGGGGTGGCTACGGGGACATGGGCGTCACCTTTGCCCGACTCCCTGTTGATGCGGCGAAAGCGCTCGTTAACGCCGGAAGTGTCCTGGTGGGCTGGTGCTCAGCCAGGGGGGAATTGCTGGAGGCGCAGCCGCTGCGCTGCTTTAGGTGCCTGGCACCTGGCCATGTGCGTGCGGCTTGCCCGTCCGAGGTCAATCGCAGCGCCGCCTGTTTCCGGTGCGGGTCATACCTGAGCCGGAATATTACGGTGCGTGGTCTGTGCGGACCGAGGTCTCCAAGCGTCCCACCTATTGGGGAGCCGAGTGTGCAAGGCTCCGGGAGTTCAAGGGTTAGCACCTGGTGCAAAACCCTCGAGCGCGGATCCCAGCACGGAGCCGGCTGTGGCTATGGCAACATAGTAACATCGAGCTTCAGAGGGGGAGGTTGGGAAGGAGAAGGGTTCAGCCCATAGCTTCCCAGCCGTAGGCCCAGGCGAGAGAGGGGGGCGACCTCTCTCGCCATTGCACGGGTCTATGACGTAGGGGGAACACTGGTTGCCCGGGGTACCCTTATCGGGGGGGGTTCTGCCGGGGCGTGACGGTGAGTGCGAAAGCGATCCCGTGGCGTCCCGTTGCAGCGATGAGGGCAGCCGTTGGTTTGTTAGTGGGGTGCCTTAAAAATGGCAGCGTTTCCTATGCTGCCGGGTGCCGCACATACGTCCCGGCCATCGCCTTCCTGGTCGGTGTGACGATGCGGAAACGCATTTTTCCAACGATAATAAAAAAAAAAAGATGGAGAAGTTAGATAGATAGAGAAGTTAGATTATAATAATATAAGATATTGTTTTGAGTAATAAACCTTAAAATTGTCAGTCGCTACAAATTGAATCCAAGGTCTGCGTGTAGACAACACTCCCATCACCAGAGCCGGCGCGGCACCACTACGGACATGCTGCAGCAACCTGGTTCATATTACTTACTTTATATGTTTTTTAAAGTATATATAATGTACAGAGCCGAATCATAAGCAATCTTTTAAAAATATGATTATGTTTCTATGACAGTGGCACATAGAGTAACAACAATTAGTAACAAAAATAAATAAAGTTTTTTAATTGCTGATTTCTTTTTACATTTTAAAAATTAACTTGTGAACTAATAGTGAGATTGTTCTCTGATATAGGCATCTTTTATATCATGCACCTGTCACATCACACTCTCCTCCAAACTGTTGGAAGATTGTTCTTCAATCTCTTGTGCAGCCTGCCTTTTCCACGCTTCTCATCTCTATGGTACTAAACAGTTGTTTTTAAACCTTTTTAACTTCATGTGTTTGGTTGAGCGAAATTTCAATCATTGATGTCACATCTGTTACTTTGGTTATGTTTCTTATTTCCACTTATCTTTAAGTTTTATGTTTATCATGCTTTTTCTATGCTGTGTCTATGATTTTTCACTATAATTTTTGGTGGTAGTCTAGTCTAGAAGTATGTCTCTGCCCCATATTTTAGAACTGGAAGGATGCAAGTATTGTAGACTTTTCTTTTGTCTGCTACAGGTAAAGGTCTGCTCTCAGTATCTCAATCATGATTTTGGCAATATTTGTGGCAGTTCTTTTTCCATATACTGTTGGGGTTAGATTGTTTGGAACAGACGTACAAAGAGTATATGGATGAGCATATACTTTTTAGCCATATTTTCCATATTTATGGGGATTTTGGAAATAAATTGGTGATTGTGACTTGATTTATTATATTTTAACACTACATAAATATACATAACATATTAGTGCATTATAAAATAATAGTACAACACAGCTAAGCTCCAGAACATAACATAGTTTAAAAAGTACTACATATTTTTTTAACCAAATGATAAAATGAAAATTAAGCTGGAAAGAAATAAAACCTTCTATGATCACATTGTAGCATCAAATTAATGTAATAAAACTTACACCTCCACATCATTGACATACTTTTGAAATCCTTTTTTCTCTGTTGTAGCATTTATTTCTCCAGAGAGATCAATCTTAACGTTATCAGTCATTGTAATTCTTGTTTAATAATGTTAATTGTTATTTACTGCTGAATAAAATATCGTTGTTAAATAAAACATAAACATAAACAATGAACACGAATTCAATTCACAATTTACGAACTGTCAATTTGTCAAAATAATATTCAATATGTCGAGTAGAGGAAAGGAATATCAAATCAGTGTTTTAATGAGATTTCGAGAAAAAAATCTAAATTGTTGGTGCTATTGTTCCGTCAATTAATTATTAAAAATAAAGTTCACTTAAAACAATTTTGTAGAAAAAATATTTTTATTTTATTATATTGTAAGTAATAACATTTAAGTGTGTGTTTTCACTACTATGGTTCTTCGTTTCATAGGTGTACAACTATAAAGGTTTTATTATTATTTCCCCTCAGTATACTTCTCAGTATCTGCAATTGCTGATGTCTTTTCATTAAACGTCTGGTTTATTGTACCCTTGCTGAAATTTATCTTTTATTTTTTTCCGTGTGTTCTCCACCCTACGTGACATTGGGGGAATCGACCGTGCTTTACTGGCACAACTGAAAGCCATTAAATCAATCTATCTATCTTTTATTTTTCATTGTTTATATGAAAGACTGTCTCGCACAAATCATAACATTTTTGAAGTTATAACGATATAAAAATTTAAAAGCAGTTTTATCTGTCTACCTCCAAATAGAGCTTTAAAATTATAGAGAGTGTACGTCTTTCTTTGCCAATGTAATGCTAACTCACATACATAATACTCCGGTTTATTAAGCAATTTAAATAGGGGTATAAATTTTCGGAAAGCTGAAATTTGCATAGATGTTAAGAACACAATTATTATGAAATTGTAAAAAGACCCCATCGATCTGTCTGCAAAAAAAAAATATTTCCAAACTTTTAAATGTTTTTTTTTTTCAGCGAAATGGTTAGATTTATCATGGAAATGTATTAGAAAACAGTCGTAGATTATGCAATTATCTACAAAAATTATTCTAACACTATTTTTCATAACACCAACCTCAAAGCCGCCTTTGGAGGAAGGCAAGCTAATTGCTCACGTTTTTTATTACTTGTTTGTTTTGCAAAAGATAAGTGACGAAGTGG
This sequence comes from Napeogenes sylphis, assembly GCA_959347405.1. Lineage (NCBI taxonomy): Eukaryota > Metazoa > Arthropoda > Insecta > Lepidoptera > Nymphalidae > Napeogenes > Napeogenes sylphis. The sequence goes on along the minus strand of OY365783.1, from coordinate 33,887,460 downwards.
CTATTGAAGTATTTTTTTTTAAACCATATAAAGCAAATTTGTTCTGTACAAAGCGAATTCCGTTGGTGATAAGAGTTTCTGGTGAAGAGTTGAGATCTCAAAAGCTTGTGCACAAGGAACAAAATTTTCTTCTTCAAACAATTTAAACATTGTTGTTTTGCCCCTTCGAAACACTGATGTTGCATCACAGCTAGTCAAGCATATAAAAATAGTATATGATTTTTAAAATAAGGATAATCCGATAAAATCGTATTTGAAACTTATATTAAGGCCAATGATGTCATAGCCAGCTTAGTCATGCTTATTATGGACAATACATTGTAAGGAATTTTGTAGTTGTTTTTTCTAAAAAATGGTTGGTGTTATGAAAAAAAGTATATGGACAAGTAACCTAGATAATTGCATGATATACATATATATATAATAAACCTAATCGTTTCACTCAAAAAAAAAAAGAAAAACAACTTTTTTGCAACCTTTGACCTTGAATATTTTTTTTGCAGACATGGGATCGATGGTGACTTTTCACAATTTCATGACAATGGTGTGCAAAGGTCAATGTCTAATTTGACCGGACTACATATACATATATATTTAAATTTAGAACGAATTTAGAATAATTAATATAGAACTAAATTTTAACTAACGTAGCATAGTTCAACGGCGGAGAACTCCCAGAGCTAGCAGGTTCAAGTCCTTCTCGTGTTCATAAATGTTTAAATAATATTTATAATAATAAATCTATTATTGAAAAAAAGTAAAGTCAATAATAATATAATGCTACTTATTTTTTCTTAATATTTTTGATTTATGTCGTCATTGAGTCATTATTTTATAAGTTTAAGTTTCAAATAATAAAAAAAAAGACTCCACATTCTCGCTGTCTATAAAAAAATCTAGTTCGCTATTCAAATGGAAATATGAAATTTTCTTAACATAGCCGGATGTGTTTCTATGATTGTCTATGAATTGATAATAGGAAGCTGAAATTTTGCGTCATGTCATGGCTGGCATGAAGCTTGATCTTGATTACTCTTTTGAATAAAGAGAGCTTGGTTTTCATTGAAAGTAGTGATTTCTGTCAGATTTGCTTTTTATTCACATGTCGGGATGTTTTATTCGGTTATGTCGTCGACAGACGCATATTATTATTTATTGTGATAAAGTGATAATGTTTTTCACTTAGACGAGTGTATATATTTTTCTTGAAACAAAATGAACGACGGAGATTGGATATGTAGCGATGCCAATTGTGGAAATATAAATTTCGCAAGACGGTTGACTTGCTATCGCTGCAATAAAGAGAAACCGAATGGCGGCAAACCTTCCACTAAAAAATTAGGGACAGAAATAGGAAAGTCGGCTGCGGAAAAATCACGCGGTCTATTTAATGCCGACGACTGGCAGTGTAATAAATGCGCGAATGTCAATTGGGCCCGGCGTCAGACTTGCAATGTTTGCAATGCTCCTAAGTTCGGCGAGGTACTGAGTTCTTATAAAATACACATCTGTTTTTTTGGTTTTAATATTAAAATATTATACTATTTAAATTTTAGGTCGAAGCTCGAACAGGGTACGGTGGGGGTTACAACGAGCGAGGTGTCGTAGAATACCGGCGACGAGAATCATCATCATCTGACGAGTTTGATGAATTTGGAAGAAGGAAACGCAAACGGAAAGCAGATGATGACAAGGTATGTTTTAAATTTATTGTTCATTATGTTTAAGATAAGAATCATTGTTTATTCATACAGTGTTAAAAAGAACTGGTTAAATGTTGGTCTATGTTAAAATAAGGCAGATAAAGGATTTGAAGCTAAGAAGATGATATATGTTGTAACTGCTAAGTGAAATAAATTTTGAAGCACATCATTACTAAAGTGGAGATAATTTTTCCTGCCTTCAGGTTGGCATCACTGAAGGTCCTGAAAACAAAAAGTTGCCACCAACAGTGCTGCAGAAGGAAACAAAAATGGGGCCTTTTATATCTGCACCAGCTTCAAATGTCAAATTGCAAAATAAAAATGACTCCGAAAAAGTTAATGGCAGTGTTAGTGATGGTTCAGTATGTGAACTCCCTCGATTAAATAAAATAGCTTTTAGAAGAAATCAAATCAACTACAAACCAGAGCATTCCATTCCTTCATATAACAAAGCAAATGGTGTTCAACGCAAGCGTTTTTCTAGTATAGGTGATAAGGACCAAACTGGGTCTTCAGGTTATGAAACAGGTTCTAAGAAGGGTAAGAATGATTCGCCAAATAATAAGCCATACAACCCAGTGATGGAAAACAGAGTTTCTTCAACAAATAATGATGTTGTCTATAAGTTCACTGGTTCCACACCAGCTGAAGACTTTGAGGTGATTTATACTGTAGAAGAGAGAGTAAGAGCAGCTGCATTTGCTATTGTGTACAACAACTGCAAAATAAGTACTGATAAATTTGAGTCGTTATATGATAAACCAGCTCCAGATTTCAAAACTATATTTGCTTGGAGACAAAGACTTTTATCTACAGGATGTTTAGTTGATTCACATTTAGAAATACCAAAAAAAGATGTTGACAAACCTCCAACCCCTAAAATAAATGTCAGAAAAAAGGTAACCCAAAAGTTGCCTAACCCAGATGAAATAGCAATAATATCAGACAGTGATGATAATGGTTTAGACCATTCTGAGGTTAGCCCAGCAGCTTTTCCTCTAAGACAAAAAAGTATTAGTGCTGAAACTTTAATTCTTCCTGGGATGGATAATGAAACAAGGAGAGCTGGTGGTTCTGTTTGCACATTAGATGGCAGAGGTTCTCAAGGCAAAAGTCATTCCGAATTACCACACCGTAAAACAAGATCTAGCTCCTGTGACAGTCAAGATTCCAATTATCCAGACTCAGACATAGAGCATGCAGAAAAGAATATTCTCAAAAAGAAAAATTTACAATTAAAACCGACTCGGCAGTCAGTTCAAAATTCTGACTCGGAATCTGTGTCATACAATAGTGATGAAGTAGATTTTAGGTCAAGAGTATTCGGAGATATGAGAAAAATTAGGCGTAAACCAAAAAAACATTCCACTCCTACTGGGCAAGGCAAATATATGCTAAATGAAGCAAACTCTTTCCAAGGGTATAGTACTGTCAAACCAATGGAACAGTCACCACTAGCAACAGGAAATATATACACTTCCAATTTCCATAACATGAATGTCAGTCAAAAAGTACAAGATAATAATTCAATTGATACAGATGCATATTCAAGTGAATATGTTCCTACTAGATTAGCAGCAACAGCAAAGAAAAATTACCAGGATTTTAAAAATAATGTTAAAAAAAAAGGGTTTTGGGCCAAAGGAAATAGTAACAGCTACCCTAAACAGCAACCAATAGCAAATACAAAAATAACACAAAAGCAACAAGTTGTAACACAAAAAGTTAATAATTACTTTTCAGAAACCCAGGTACGGCCTTTAAGTTCAGAGCAGCCCGCGGCTCTCAATAAAGTAGAAGACTTTACGAAAGACGAATTTGAAAGCTGTGTTTCAGTGGATCAGTACATGCCATTTGATAAGCCCTTAGAACCCACATTAAATGAAATAAAAACATCTGAAAATACGTCCCGCATTTTTGATGTAGTTCAATCAAATTCCGTTAATAAAAATAGGAGTATAATGGATATATTTAATAGTAATGAGCAAACCCAAGATTGTCTTGAAAGGCCTAAAGAAATAGAAAAGTTTGAATGCCTGCGGAAAATATATGAGACGGAATGGGATGAAGATGATGATGCACTTTATAAAAACTCTGACCCTCTTGATATACCTCTACCACAGAACTCCTGTTCATCTCCACAGAATCAAGTGTTTACAAGAATTCAGAGCCCCATGACAAATATGTTATATGCCGCTAGTCCAGATATTCCAAGAAATATGAAATCTTCTCAGCCAATAATTAACGATATTTTTCAAGATAAACGTGACGCGCTTTTTGGGTTACTGCATAACATCAATGACAATCAAGAAAAGCAATGTAATAAATTAGTATCACACCAAAACTGTAAATCAACTCTAGAGGAGCAGAATGGATTAGGCGAAAATCCCACACAAGTTTGCCATCAAGGCCAAACTCCAATAAAACATTTAAATTTTTCCGAAATTCCAGAACCTATACCTACGACATTATCAGATGAAATTATGTGTATATCGGCAGAATCAAAAAATAAAATTAGTAAAACATCAAAAACCATAAGTCCTTCTAAAAAGGTCCATGTTTTAGAATCAATTACGATCAAAGCTAACAATCACATGGAGATCTCTAACATGTCTCGTAAAATTGAACAGCAATCTATGCAAAGAAGTAACGTTACTCCTACCGCCTCGCCAAAAATTAACTTGCCACCAGCTGAAATACCCACACAAAGTCCACTATTATCTATAGGGAATACTCCACAAAAGCAGAACAATGCTGAATTAGATCTCTCAAATCTATTATCCGGCATAAACACCAATACATTGTTACTTGCCCTTCAAAATTTACAACAATTAACTCAAAACACTATTATTAATCAAGAAGACACTGTTCAGGAAAACGAAACCTTTAATCAAAAAGATACTGTAGAAACTATAAATTTAACCAATGATGAAGAGTGGGAAAAGGAATCCAACCAAGATGAGAGCATAGAAAGACAATTAGAAAAACTTGATGGTAACACAGGAGATACTCCTTTTTTAAGTGATATTTTTGATCCCGGTCCGGTGGTGATGCCGGCTAATGTAGGAAATAAATTAAGCTTAAATCTAAAAAAGGATGAAGTTAAAAAGTCGCAAACTAATTTAAATGAAAACGCTCCTGTGATAGGAAACTTTAAAAGTTTTGCTCTTCCCAAACCAATATTGTTAAACAGATTAAAACTCACTGTCAAGCAACAAGAAAAGATTATAAATAAACAAGAAGGGAAACGATTTAGCCGACGGAAGAAGGTTTGTATGTTTTTAGATTTGATAAATAATTCGTTACTTTTCTGCTTACTTGCTAAAAATTACGTATTTTTATTATGCGTTGAAAAAATAAATATTTAAACTTAAATGAAAGCAAAGAATGTTTTTTTTGTGCAGAAATTATTTATATACATGTCTTTATAAAGACAGAAAAATCGCATATAAATTATAAAAACTTGAACCAGTTTACAGTTAGATAAGCGTATGTTTCACGTTATTGTCAATAAGACCCGCCTCTTGTTCTAGAAGCCATCAGCATCTCAAGAGGAAGGAGCAGGAGGGGATGAAGAAGAAGAGTCCGGAGATGAAGCTGATCTCTCTAAGTATGATCTTTGGGGAAGCGATGAGGAACAGGGCAACTCGTCTCAAATGGGTTAGCCATGTTGCTTTCATATGAACAATTTTACAACACGAAAATTTATACAACGCAAAAGTCTAAAAAAGTATCTAATTGTTAATTTGTATGTGCAGATAATGAAAATCTAAAAGAGGATGAGAACTCCAAGGATGAAAGCTTAGATACCGTAGAGAAAAATGGAAAATCTGAAAATAAGAGTAAAAAGAGGTGAGGTCTTAAATGTCTCTTATTTAGTGCCATTTGGTCATAACAGTGCAGCCTCTCGTCAAGAGAATAAAGTACAATTCAATTTCCTTTTATTAGATCAAGAAGTTCATCATCATCCTCAAGTTCGTCTTCAAGTTCTAGTTCTAGTCACAGTTCTTCGCAAGCACCTAAAAACAGGTAAGAAGCTACTTTGCTGTTGTATATTTTTATAATATAATATTAACATCCATCTAAATTCTTTTGTTTGTATTAACAATTGGAAACACCGGCATTTATTAAATTTTTACGAAAGACGTTCCTTACTTTTTCTAGTCGATAGAACCTATCATACGCCCATATCCAAATTTTTGTGGTGGCACAATTATCAATTTCTCACACGCTCTTCTATATACGCCATCTCGGCGGAGACTCGGTTCCTTGCCATATAATTTTCGAGTTTAATTTGCCATATATTTTTTCCATTCGATTTATATATTTTACATTTTTAATAATACTATGTATTTACCAAATTGGTTCTTATTAAACCGGGCCGAGTCCGACCACGGTATCTTAATGACATACGAGATATCATAATGGTATCATATTTTATCTTACCGACTGACACATCCATACTGCTCAATAGCTAGGGTAGAGTAAGCCGAAGTGTCAATGAACTCTTTAATGTTACAGATTCGACGACTTCAATCTAAACAGCGAGCGCGAGTCCCAGGCCGGCTCCCCGCGCAGTCGCAAGTCCCGGTCCCGCTCCCCCCGCGCCCGCCCCGCCCCCGCGCCCGGCCCCTCGCCCGCGCGACGCAAGTCACGGGACAGTCGCTCCGCGGGAGAGACCAGGTGATACCTTCGCGCCATACTTACTATACACTACACAGAGACGGTGAACCGGTACATTGGTTGCTGGTGGTGCCTGCAGCCACACTGTTCGGTATTATTATGAGAACGTGTGAGAAGGACAAGTTGAAGGGTTATTTCTAATTAAAACTGTTAATTAACAAATATATTTAGGCGGGACGACCTATGGTGATCCTCGATATTAACATAAATTTACATTTACAGAAGTCACGAAAACCGCGATAAAGAAAAATCCCGAGAACGAGAACGACGGGAACGGTCCCGCGGGTCCCGCGAGCGTAAGGAGCGACGCTACAGCCGCGAGGGAGCCACGCACTACGGCGCCAGAGGGAGACACCGCTAGCATATATTGACAGATCTCGCACTACGAGAGAGAGACGACACTAGCCACGAACATTGAGGCGAAACCACACAGTGCAGTGATCGAAGGCGCCGGTCACTCGACGGAATAGTCCGGTGAAAGTTGCTTTGGTGAGGTGTAAAGAAATTTATATCAGTCTACGATTTCGACTCAAATATTTTGGTTTTAATAGCATCTTAAACTAATAATTAGTGTCTAATTTGAATGGGATGTATTGCGCAATAGATTAGTAAATTTTAAGTTGTATACATTTTTTATTTGAACAGTGTTATGGTCATTGTAATATTCTTAAATGCGTACTGTTGAGTTTGTAATCTAGATTTATTATCTAATCAATGTAAAAGCAATTTTTTAAGTTATGCTTAAGATATAAGGAATAATACAGAATTCTCTTTGCAATAATTTTGACTGGTAACAGTTGGAGTTATCAATTTTCTAATTAAGCCTGGATTTAGTTTACTTAAAATCTTGTATAGATAATATAGATCACTAATATATATTAATAAATCAAAAGTTAATTTAAAATTTGAGGCAATAGGCAGCAAATAGCATTTAAATCTCATTACTGACGAACTCTTATTAAAATCAGAAGTATGTTTTGTTGTGATCTTTCATATTGTAAATATTAGATGTTTAGATATGTTAAAATAGATCTAAGTATCGTAACGATACGGTTTAATTTCCTTTGTCACTTACGGATATAAAAGTGTTATTTTCTAGTGAAATGTTTTCATGTATCGGAACTTGTATGATACAACGGTAATTGATTTACCAATAAAAATTAAACACTGACGGGTATTTTATTAATATTTAAACTTTATTTTAAAATGTTTACAAATACAATATAAAAAAAAATACATATTACAATTCCTTGCATACTATAAATAAGTTGACAAGCTCGATAATAATAATTCATTATTACTTTTGTACCTTATAAATAGTACATCAGCAATAAGGAATGATTACGTAGATTGTTTTTATTGATTTGTCAATTATGTTCTTGTAAATCAATTTATCAACATATCTATGGACATGTACATGAATTCGTTCACTTCATCAGTCGATCTGTAAAATAAAAATTGATCAGATCTTCGTTATAGTATTAATTGATGAACTAACTTCTCTTACCTCCTTCTAAGCAACGACACTCCGGCTGCAAAAAACAAACATAATTGATTGAATGATTGATTATTTCAATAAAACATTATAAGAGAAAGAATATACATTACCGCGGCCACAAGTATAGATCTTTGTTGGGCCTTCGTAGTTTCTCCTCTCTTTGGATACTTCGGTGTACATGTGGTATCCACTGCTCCACCTTACCGTGGAAGAAATTAAATGAAAATTTATTAATTTAATGAAAGCATAAGTAGTAATAATTAGTAATAAATTATCCTTAGCTTATCTTACCAGGACCAACATTGGCTGCCTCTGACGGACTGACTTTGTACATCTGAAATAAAAAAATAGATAACTGTTTGGTATGCAGGGATTTGAGGTATTTAACATATCTAGATGGAATATCTAATAAAACGTCAAAACATAATACGAAAACTTGGCTTAAAAGTTAAAATTACAATATGGCACCATTGAATTAATTTGAATTTTCCCATTCTTCGGTGTTGTATGTGAAATTGTAATATTCTCTAACGGTCATCATAAGCCCAAAGAATTCCACAACGACCGACCTTTAGCGGTCTGCATCCAATGGCTCCCCGCTACTTTAATCAGGTCGTTCCATCTAGGGGGATGGGGAGGGGTAAGGAGGAAGGAGGGGTGGGGGGGTTCACATAACGTGTTTCTGTACGTGGTCGCCACTCGACAACCTTTCTCACCTATCGATTGTCGATGTTGCCTGCCCGTTGCCACTTCAACTTGCTAATCCTTTCTACGTCGGTTACCTTAGTTCGCAGAATATCCACTTTCGGATTCTGTGGTTTCTGAAAATCCTGCCATATCCTTTCCATTCCAAGACCTTAAATGAATCCACCAGCGCCGCTGTGAACAGTTTAGGAGAAATAAGATATTCCAGTCTCAGATCCAGTCAAGATATTCAGTTGTCCACTGAAACGCACTCTATGAGACAGTTGCAGCCATTTTGTAACTGAAGCTCAAATTGTACGGGGTTTTGGATCTCGGGTACACTTGGTAGGAGCGTAGACTACATCAGACGAGACCTTTCCAGGCTGATATGTATATTTAATGTGACTCCTATCATATGGTAGCTATATAGTATAGTATAGTAGCTTCTGGTTTTCACCCTGTTGATCACAGAGACGTCATTGAATAATTGCCGTTTTGTCGTCAAGATGAGGTCAATTTTATTCTTTGTGGAACCGTCAGGACTTATCCAGGTTCATTATTTGGAGGATGAGCTCGTTCCTTTCTTTTAGAAAAAGGATCTCATCATGAAGAAGAGTACTTCCCTTTACATGAACCATTTCCATTTTCTTAGGAACGCGTGGACATTTATATCAGCTGAAATTTATGTCTGTCCCTTAGAGCTGTGAAAAAATCAAACTTCTAAGCCAAGCCAAGCCAATCAAAAGCTACAGCCTTTTACGCCGCAAATTTCAGCAATTGAAATTTGGCACCAGGCAACGTCGTCTAGCAGAGATAAAGCACAAATTGTAAAAACCTTTAATTTTTAGTGACATTATATAATAAAAATATTTTTAATAATTTTAAAGTTACTTTCCCTTTCTTCATGAACGCGTACAGGTATTATAATGAAATTCATATCAAATACTCAGGTCTATAATAACTTTAAACTGTAACAAAATCAAACATCTATGTCGATGCAATCAAAAGAAACAGCAATTTAAGCCTCACAAATAAATAAGTTTTGTATGGGAAAATTTAAATTTTAAAATCTATTAACTTAAAACGTCATACAACAAATTTACAAATAATCCTGTATAATGGTACGGAACTCTTATGCCCGATATTTTTTTCATTCCCATTTTCCTGAGCTTCCAAAGAACGTCGCCCGGTCGAAACTCCTGATCTAACCGAAGCATCGAACAGCATTTTAAGAGTAGCCTAGAACCCTCCCCAAGCATCTACATATTAAGTACAAAAAGGAGTTTTTAAATACGACTGGTAGTTCCCGCAATTTCCACTATTAAACAAATAACAAATATTACATCCGTCCCAATTGCTTGTCGAAAAGCTAAGATCGTCAGTACCCTCCCGTCGTCTCCTGCGGCCAGACCCGAGGTCAGCGGCACGACGTCGGGTCCCCACTGCTTCACGAAGTGTCCGGTGCGCGCCACGCGCTGCGCCGGTGTCGTCGTCGTGTGCGACCCGCCGCAGTAGCGGTTGCAGAGGTGCTTGCCCGTGTCGGATCTGAGGGAATGCCTTGTTAGTTAGAAAAGACTTATAAAAATTGGGAATGTTGGGCCAGATGGTCTTGTGAACCACACGTCAACTGAAAAAAGCGAAAAAATGCAATATATGTAAGTGTTGCAAATCGAAACATTATACATAAATTAATACCTTGCTTTTTGAAGTTGCTTCTGTTGACCCATTTGCTTGTCGATATTTTCCCAATCGTGCAAGTTGCGTTGAGGGACGTTAGTCGCCTGCGCCTTACGTATTGTGTCTGCAAATGAAAAATGTATCTTCAGTGTAATAATTACTATGTTACTATTGTAGAAACCACAAATTTCCACTTTACATACCCAGTTCATAACTGAGGTATGGTTTCATCGATATGGTGGCGGGCATCGGCCGTAACACGGGCAGCATGGACGGCGGTTCCATCGGCATCACCGCTTTCGCATCACAGGAGATGCAGTTCACTTCTCTTTACATATAAAACATAAACTAAAAATTAGAGGTGTACTGAAACAAAATTATTTTCGTTGGTTGTATTGTATATTGCAATGAGTTGAGAACATTCTACATTTTTTAATATTTGAAATTGTTGGAAATAAATACAATATACCTATTTTATTATCATTTTTTACCAGTACACATATTTCGCAATGTATTGTGTAATACCGTACCTTAATAATCGCCGCTTGGTCCCAGCGGCCTCTACTTCTCTTCGTAGGGACGCCATTTGTTTTAGATTGTCTTGAAGTTGTTTAAGCTTTGAGTTAAAGAAGTCCTTAACTGGAGATAGTTCCATCTTATCAAGTTTCATTTCTATTTCGCGTTGAATATCGTCCAAAGCTTGTTGCCATATCGCTTCCTATTTTAATAGAAATAAACCTTAGTAGTCGGACCACACTATACTACTATAACCACTAATAACCGTTAAATGGATTGAAACAAATATTTTGATGTTAGACCCTTTCTTTAGAATATCTATCAAAAAATAAAAGTTATTACGTGATGCAGTTTTTCCAGAGAAGTTAAAACTGGCACTTGTTCAACTACCTGTAAGTTAAGTTTCCCTAGCGCATGCTCGAGACCGCGTGATAGATCATCGCAGGCCAACTCAAACTGGTCATGAGACACCTTTCGTGCCAACATCCTCATGTCCGCTTTGTCTGCCATCGCCTCCACCATGTCTTCGCGATCCAGCTTGATAGTCTTCAGTAATTCTATTTGTTCTAGCAGAGCCTAAATGTAGATATGGTGTACGGTTACTGATATCTTATATGATATATCCATATACTTAGTAACATTGTTTTGTGTCCAGGAACTAAAATATATTTGAATCAAATTATAAATTAATAGATACTCTAACATAACTAACAGTTACAAAATAGAATTTGTAATAAAATAACCTAACGTAATGGTATTTAGGTACATGCGTGAATATGTTATTTAAGTAAATACCCAATACCCAATTTATACCCAAGAAGAATCAACAATTTCATAGATTAGATACTTTCGTAATTTGGTTATTATTGAAATACAAGAGCATAGTCAAATTTATAATTAGGTAATGTCCTAATAATTGAACTAATTAGGTAATTAGAGACTGAAGTGCTAGTAATTTTTAAAAGTCTAACATTCATATGATAGCTTCGACCTTCCTTCTCGGCGGCGAGTTCAAGCGCGGTCTCGTGAACTTGTTTCAGCTGTTCTTGCATCTCTTGCACAGTTTGGAAGAGTTTTAACAATCCTGCAATAATGATAATGATAGCAAGTTACAACCCCAGATTAATAAGCCGTACATTTCTTCGTTTTCATGAGATGAATGCTTTCAATACCTTGCAAATCCTTAACAAGATCTGGAGACAGCTTGCCTGACGCTAATTCCTCTGTCAAAACTGAAACTTGTTTGAGGAGGTATTCTATTTGATCTTGGAACGAATTGATCTAAAATATAATATAATACAAAACAGTATTGTAAAATTAATCAAAATTATCTTTTATTTCTAGTGTATTAAAGCTACCTGATCTTGAATGACTCCATCGTTTTTGCCGATACTCTCACAACACACATTTATTCGTTTTTCTAACTCATTTATTCTCTCCATCAGACTTCCGGTGATTGCAGAAAATGATCGACGTGGAAATTCGGATTGACGGCGCTCTAATTAAGAATTGAATATAGGTACTAAATACTAATTATACATAATATTAGATAGCGAGGCGACAGTTTAAGACATAATACCTGGTGGTGGTTGATGCGGTGGTGGTTGTTGCGGGGGTAGTTGTTGCGGTGGTGGTTGTTCCGGTGGTGGTTGTTCCGGTGGTGGTTGTAGCGGTGGTGGTTGTTCCGGTGGTGGTTGTAGCGGTGGTGGTTGCAGCGGTGGTGGTTGTTGCGACGGTGGTGATGGTAATTGCGATTCAGAACCAGCGGGCGTTGAAGAAGGTGGTGGAGATGCTTGTCTTTGTGTAGTTTCAGACACAGCGGGCGGTGGAGGAGGTGGGGGAGGAGGAGTTGGTTCTAAACACACAAATACATGTAGGTATACAGAAAATACGAGTTTTCCTTATTTATGAAATGTTAAATTATTGTTTATTACAGATAAATCGAAAGTTATAAAACCGGTTTTCAGCATTTAAAACAAGTGAGAATAAAACCTAATCCAGCTTGCATATCCGCCAGTGCGCTGTACAGCGTGTTGGTCAAGTTGTCGAGATCCCTGCGCAGACGATCTAAATGTTTCTGAATGTTTGTTAGTTCTTCCTTGCTTGCTAATGTTTCAGGGGACAGCTTGATTGTTTCTGAAATGGCTGGTTGTGGAGGGGCGGATGCTGGTTCTGGTTTTTGTGGTGGTGGGGCAGACACAGAGGGTCTGCAAGGGGTACCTACTATGTTTTGTTGTTTGTTTGAAAAAGGCAAAAGTTGTATTTCGGTGTTATTGGAATTTAAGACAATGCAAGACCACGGTTTTGAAAATACTCATTACTCATGTATTACCTTTGAAGAACCATGTATGTATTTGCTTAATTTAAATCGCTAGAAATCGTTAATTACAACTTATTGTTGTTGGATTTGTTAAATATTTGATTTCTTTGTTTATCTTACGCTGCTGAAGATCGGCGCTGTAAGGCTTCCTGCAGTCCTGATGTGTCGGATATCAGATCTTGCACGAGTGAACTCAACTTAGCGAGACCGGCCTCCGCGGCTTCTAAACGCGATGATACGTTCAGGGAGGTCCACATATCAGTGATAGCTTTGAGATTTGTTTGGGATCTAAAAAAGGGAATATTTTTTTACTTCAAAAGGGCGTTATACTAAACATTAAAAGACAATAAATGAAAAATAATCTTTTAAATGCTTACAGTTTTAAAGACAGTTTATAGTTTTATTACCTACCACAGTAAACCTCCCTTATGAAATGGTAGCTTTATTATAGTAATGCAAAATATTTTATTATAGGCAACAGCTACGGCAACGATACTTTTTATATTATGCCATAGAATTACATTCATGTAATAAAAACAATACCAAGAAAAAGACAATTATGAACATCTAGCTTTATAAAATGGTATCATTTTATTACTGTTTTATATTATTTTGTGGGATTCTATTAACACCATTTTGTTTTATGTGATATAGGTTTTAAATCACCTTACTACCGTTATTTAGGGAGATGGAGGAAAGGAGTCACCTCGGTTAAGGCAAATTTTAGAGAATTTCTGTATCTAAAATTATGCAAGAGAATTATTAATAATACATAGGTTATAATAATAATAATGATATCAGGACAAATCACACAGATTGATGTAACCCCAAAAGTAAGCAATTTATATTAGCTTGTATTGAATGCTTAGAAATAGACATTATAAATACTAAGAATATTTTTAATATACGACCAAACCCATAAAAACACACATCTATGCTCATCACATACATGCCTCTCCTTATCAGGAATTGAACCCGAGCCTCTTTGTGCCGCAATACGTTAGGCGTCTGCATTAAACACTCTACTAATGGGGTGGTTAAATTACCTAGCCGTTTATTATATTTCCAATTGCTGCCTCTCTGAACCTTTATGTAAGATGTACCTATCTTTGTGAGTGTTTTGTTATGAGATGTTACCTTACTTCTTCCAAAATCTCTTCATTCTTTGGCATACTCCCATAAACACGATCTTTCAGATCTTGAACAGTATTTTCTAGGATATTAAATTTGCTGATGGTCACGAGTGATAATTTTTCTGTAGAAGTTATTCGTTGTGGTGGTATGGTGAGCGGGGGACTCAGGGAAGGGAATCGAGGGGGGCTAGGTCCTACTGCTGTAACCATTAGGAAGCTTAATATGGCTTATAATAATTATAAAGTTAAGTAAAATGTTTCCTAAAAACTTACTTGGTTTGCTCGAATCTGACCTCCTTTTTCGTTCCACTGTAATGTAAACAATGTTTATTTTATTATGTATAATGTGTTATTTAATTATGATAGGTATATATTTACATATAATAAAGTAGTAACGAAACAAAATCTATTATACAAAATATATAGCTTTCGAAATCGCTAGCAAGGGCTAGCTTATAATAATGAAAATAAAACAGTTACCGACTAATATTGTATCTTGATCCATTGTGACATTTGAACGACCTACGGGGAAAAAAAAAATAGGTAGATAACAACAAAATAGGTGTTCATATCTTTTACTTAGGATATCATATAATTATATCACATCAATTTTACTAAGGATGCAAATTTCTGGTTTAGTTTACTTACTTGCTTGTGGCTTCTTTACACTTTTCGGTTTTTCTGTTTTCGGTTCAGTTGTCTGGAACATATAGTGTTACTTATAATTATGACTTTAGAAGACCCTTTAAATAATGTATGTGGCTTATGATATTTACCTTATCTTCGGAGTCAACGACATATTCGCTGATAGCTATGGTGTGGATGTTCTCTTGCCCGACGGGCAGCGTGGCCACGCTGCCTTTCAACTCTACATTTTTACCTAGAACATTTAATTCTCTCTCTCTCAGCCTGGGACCACCAGCGTACTGAGCTGGCGGCCGTGGTTGGCAGCGACCTCTCGTTGTCGAGCATTGTTTCCGCGATGCTCGACGACGAGAGGTGCTGGGTCGCTATGGCCTCCTTCTGCGAGCAAGTCATTGCCGCGAAAGAGGCCGCGGAGCGGGACAGAGAGGCAGCCTCCTCTGAACCGCTCCGTAGGGGTAGGCTGGGTCGAAGGAGGCGGGATTACGCCCGCAGCCTCCTTCCCCAGCCGTAATGCCTGGACGGGAGAGGGGGGTGACCTCTCCCGCCCGTTATAGGCCTACGAGGTGAGAGTGTCCCTAATTTGATCGGGGCCCCTCGCAGGGGGTTCCGCCGGGGCGTCACGGTGAGTGCGAAAGCGATCCCGTGGCGTACCACTAAGGCGATGAGGTCAACCGTTGGTTTTTTAGTGGGTAGTCCCACATACCCCCTCGGTCATCACCTTCCTGGCCGCAGGGATGATGCGTAACGCATTTTACCAACGATAAAAAAAAAAAAAGGATATCATAAAATTATATCACATCAATTTTACTAAGGATGCAAATTTCTGGTTTAGTTTACTTACTCGCTTCTGGCTTCTTTACACTTTTCGGTTTTTCTGTTTTCGGTTCAGTTGTCTGGAACATATAGTGTTACTTATAATTATGACTTTAGAAAACCCTTTAAATAATGTATGTGGCTTATGATATTTACCTTATCTTCGGTGTCAACGACATATTCGCTTATAGCTATGGTGTGGATGTTCTCTCGCCCGACGGGCAGCGTGGCCACGCTGCCTCTCAACTCTACATTTTTACCTAGAACATTTAATTGCTGCGCGAGGCAGTGCAGAACGGTTTGCAGCATCCCGAAATCCACTACCCCTACCTTAAAAAGACATCTTACTTCATTCATATTCTATCCTAATAAATTACTATAAAATTATTGTTTTAACTTTGTCGGTAAAGATTTTAGATAGGTCTATTTATGCTCTTTAAGATAATTAAATATTAATTAATTAAATAATATTTTTGAGACATACCTCTGGTGTGCCGATCGCCAGATCTATCATGTTGCTGATGTTCAATAAAACAGATGGTTCTATATTAACAAAATATTATTAATAACGTTATGTTATTTTGTATTTAAAGCCAGGCCTATTCAAACCTCATTTAACGTTGAATAAATTCTATATTTTTTAAAGAAATTGTTTAGAAAAACTGCCAAAACATTGAATATATTATAGGTATATGGTATAGCGGTCCTAAACATATTATTTAATAATGTTAATATTTCTGCAACATTTTTATTAGACGTAAATAACTTACCGGCCATTATTTATTAGATTATATTATCTTTTAAGTTCTCGAAAATATATTAAATACAAACTAAAATAAATCAAAAATAATTAAACATTATAAAACATTGATAAACATTTCTGCAAATATGAAGTATTATTGAAAAGTAATAAATTTTTATTTATTAAAATCATAGTCTGAAAAGAGGTTGAATAATATAAATAAATCAGTTAAACTTTAGGCAAAGGTTGGCTTAGGGTAAAACATTAATTTCTCAAACAAAATCCATTTGAGTTGATACTATATATACATGGTGGTAGAAACTAAACAGGATGTTTGAGGCAGGTGGTCTTAAGTTGTTCGGGTGGTCGCGACTTTCTTGGCGAGTTTACAAACTCAGAACCTTATTTTTAGTTTACGATAAACTTAGTCTGGCTCACTTAGTAATGGTCAAGAATTTGCACTTTTATAGCTCAAATATTTTTAAAAGCTATCAAGATCTTGAAAAATATATAATCACAACAGTAACTATGTCAAATCTAAACAATAATTAAAATATATGCTGACTATAAAAATAGTATTTGTCTGTTTGATCACGCATCAGGCAAACATGTCTTACGATTCACTTTACAAAAGTTGCTGTGGTGATAGTTAATTGTAGTTTTAAATATATACTTTTTATATTTTTTTTCTTCCTTACTGCAAATATTTTAAGTTTAATATAAAATCGTATCCAAATTCAAATTAAATCCCTAATCACTATTAGGGCCATAATTACAATCACCAAAATTGCAAAAAATTTAAAACTGGATTTTTTATTATTTTTGTAATAAGAGAAGGCAAAGTTGCTGGCAACACTTTCTTATTATTACAAAAAAACTAAATTAAAATTATAATTTGTCAACTTATAAGTGTTAAAGACAGAAAACACATTTAAGTATATATTGTGTTTTTTTTTTCAAAATTTTATAAAGCCCAGCGAAAGTTATATTACAATTAATAAGTAAATAAGTATTATTACATATAAGTTATACAAATAAGTTATTATTACAATTATACAAATAAGTTATTATTACAATTTTGGTAAGACAATCCCCAGATTTCGGCAAATGTTTTAAAATTTAGTGATTAAGAACCAAATTTCTAAAACTACACAAAACTTAATTTGCCTCTTTTACTCTTAGAGAAAATAATATATATTTTACCTAACAAAACAGAAATAATGACTATATATTATATATACAGGGTTATTTGTAATTAATTGACTACCTCTTGTAGGCAGCCTCTCTACATCAATCCCAACAACATTTGTTTTACGACTTTTTTCAATTTAAAAGTTTTAAAAATTTTAGTTCACCCATACAAAATTTATTTGTTGCCTCTGAACAGTCACTAAGTCTGAGCGTAGGTATAGCGTGTTGACATTTTAGGAACTTCTTACATAATACAGAGTAATAAGTAACAGAAGCAGCATTTTTTTTGTGCTGTTTTTCAAGATTTGTAAAAAGTCGAAGAACAAATGTTGTTGGGATTGATGTAGAGAGACTGTCTGCTGGAGGTGGCCTATTAATTACAAATCTCCCTGTATATATAAGAATAATGAACCTCCAGAAATGGTGAACTTACCTAAGGATACCACCGGATCTCCTAGATGTAAGGAACTGGGTACTCTGAATTTAAGGTCGTTCTGTTAGTTTTGATAAGATCTTACTTTCTTATTTTCTACTATGTAAAGTATTTATGTTTTTCCACATAGTTTTAGTCGATGTTATCTTACCTAGGGACTAATTTTAAAATATATAGTTTAATAAATACGAGCAAAATAGACAGAAACTCTTCAAGATATCGTTGAATACGCATCAAGATGGGATGGAAAACTTTTTATGTATAATTAAAACTACAATATTAGAAACAAATATCGAGGAATTGAAGATAAGGAAACGTTTTATCTATTGGTATAATTAGTTTCATTACAATAAGTTGGATTTTACATCAATATGTACCGAAAACTTTATTATTTTCCACATAACTTTAAATACGTTCTTAATAGATGAGCCACAGGACGTTTTAAAATTGTTATTTAAGTTTAAAATAAAAAAGTTAAAAATTAATGTTGTTTTCAATGATGTTAGCGGTGTGTTTGTTATTATGTTGTTATGTTGGTAGTATGTTATTATTTACTTCGAACGTGAGTAGAATTACATAATAAATAACTTGAATATGCAACTTTTGTTATAAATGTCAAGCTGAATGATTACTGTAAAGATGAAAAAAATAATTCATGACAATTTTCATAGACATTGCGATTTCTTACTGGTGCTTCGAATTTTTATGCACGTATCCATACAGCATATATTATGTATGTAAAATTATAACATTCCTAAATATTGATATTTTTATTAATAGTTTAGTATAAGATTTAAACTTTTACATATGTAATTCTGTCAGTCATTTAATATCTTCTGACATTGATAAGGACACCCGGTTTAGATCTGGGACTAATGATTACCGAAAAATATAAATATCAGTCAAAAACAAATAAAAAACGCATACTTTAAGTAGTCTTCTTTAAATTAGAATGTATATGATGGTAATAGGTCATTATATATGTAGTTTACAAGTAGGTAGGTATCTAACTTTATTAAACCAAATTACTCTTAAATAATGTTATGTTTGCAGTAAGATAAATTAGTTCTAAATATCTTTATAATATGCTTTAATGTCAGGATCAATACTACAGTTCCATATAAATAAATATTGATTATATCTCTTCTTTTAATAACATAACATTACACCATTCTTACACGACTTTGTAGTTAATAGGTACATACTTATACCAAGTAGGTACCCAAGATTGATGGTTTTAATATACTCATTTATAAGACTTGAAAAAATAATATAATTTATTTTAATAGTCTATTAACTTCCAGTGGGGGATATATTAAGAATAGCTTCAATGCAAATAATAAAAAAGTTATAGTTATTACCGGTCATTTTAACTATATATCGGTTAATTAAGTTATTAATACTTAATTTGGTTATTAGAATGATAAGTTCCAGATATCGTGCTTCGTTGTCAGTTATCTTAATTTTTATTCTAACTGATAATAATAATAATAATAATAATAATAATAATAATAAAAATATAACTAACAACTATCGGAAATACATAATAAAGGATGGCACTGTTGACATATGTCGTGCGTGCCACCAACCAGGAGAATCCATCAGACATGTTATTTCCGGTTGTTGTCGTCTTGCCAATGGAGAGTATTTGCACAGGCACAACCAAGTAGCCAAGATTATCCACCAAGAACTTGCTCTTCGATACGGTCTGGTACCTTTTGAAGTGCCATTTTATAAGTACTCACCGGAGCCAGTTTTGGAAAATGGTCATGCTAAGCTCTATTGGGACCGATCTATCATAACGGACAGGACTATTGTAGTCAATAAGCCTGATATCGTGCTGGTAGATCGGTTAGAGCGCCGGGCATTTCTTGTTGATATCAGTGTCCCGTGTGACGCTAATCTTGTGAAAGCTGAGAAGGACAAACTGTCAAAATACTTGGACTTAGCTCACGAGATTACCGACATGTGGGATGTTGACTCAACAATAATTGTCCCGATGGTAGTTTCCGTTAATGGTCTTATAGCGAAGAGTCTCGACCATCATCTCAAGAGGCTCTCACTAAAAAACTGGATCAAGGGTCGGATGCAAAGAGCAGCAGTTTTGGGTACGGCTCGCATTGTGAGGAGGTTTCTTTCGCTGTCGCCCTAACCACCGACGGACTGGTCGTAAGGCCCACGTCGGCGGGATACTGTTTTTTATATTTATATTTATAATGTTTTTTTTTTTAAATGTTATATGTATAAATGTAAATAATAAGATTAAAATGAAATAAATGATAATAATAATAATAATAACTCGTGGCAATAACTCCTTGGTAATTGCCACGAGTTGTCACGTTTTTAATTGTCAATTTTTGGTAAAAATATTTAATAACAAAAATCAAGTTTTTACAATATTAAAATTAATTAATTTAGTAATGCAACATGAAAAATAAAAAGAAAAAAAGAAACCAAACAAAAATGTTACCAAAACGAACAACCAAAAATAAGTAAAAATAAGAGAACTGTGACAATTGGCACTCGATGATCCGATGATCACCAGGAGTAAAAACGTCAACGCACGCCAACCACCGCAGCCCGTCGCACCGAGCAGCTCCACGACATCAGAGGAGGAGTACGCAACTCCTCCTGAGGAAATCGTGTCGAGCAGTGACGACGAGCTGCCGCCTCCAGCGCCGCGCCGAGCACCAGCGCCGCGCCGTGGGAGGCCACCGCTGCCGCGCTTGGGGCCTACTGGGGCATCCGCCCCGCGTTCGGCCTCCGCCGTCGGTGGTGCAGTGCGCCGCATGAAATGGACGCAAAATATGAACGAAAATGTCATGCGAGCGTACTATAGGGCGACAGAGGGTGGCACTAACCTCACTGCGTGGCGAACCCGTTTGCTGTCTTTGTTTCAGGCCCTTGAACCAGAGTTGACCGTTTCGGCCCAACGACTATCGGATCAGGTGCGGTTTGTTCAACGTAATCGTGCGTTGGATGACTCCGCACTTGACCGGCTTCGCTCCGAGGTGACAGTCTCTGCATCCACCACCGAAAGCACCAATTCGCGAGCCCAGTTATCGTCCGCTCCTTCGGTGGCAGGGTTAGTGGTTGGAGATGCTGATGTGGGGGGCGTTGAGATTACAACCGTAAGTACCCAAGATAATGAGCAATTAAGGAGGACTTTGGAGGATGCGATTTTGGAATTTAAAGACATACCAGCCCGCGACAGGCCACGGTTACCCCGTTTTCCCACGCATAGACGTAATATGTCGCTAGTAATGGCTCTAGACTGCATGCTAGACTCTTATCTTCGTTCTAGCAATAGTCTCACTGATACCCATTCAATTCTTTATTGTGCAGCTGTTGCAGCGTGCCGCTCCGCCCGTGTCAGATTTCCTGAGCCTGATAGGGTGGTGCGGTCCACTGAGGACACACCCGCATGGCAGATGAGGATTGAACGGCGTATCAGCGCAGCTAGGGTCATTATTGGCAAGTTAATCTGCTTCAGATCGGGAAACATCCGGCCGAGAGTCATGCGTTATGTTACACAGGCCTTTGCCGGTACTGGCATTAGACCTCAGGATTACATGGCCTATGTAACAGAACGTATAGACTACCTGAAGCAGAAAGTTTGTGCGTGGGCAAATCGTATCCGTCGTTATAAACAACGTGTAAATAGGTATAAACAGAATCGCATATTCCAAAGTGACCAAAGAAAGGTTTATAGAAGTTGGGAGGAATCTGCTACGAGTGTGATTGATGGGCAGTTACGAAATATGGAAGAAATGTTCACATTTTGGAAAAATATTTGGTCGGTGCCTATTAATCACAACGATGGTGGCTGGATGCGTGTTGTTGAGCGCGCGTGTGAACACCTGCAGCCAATGGAGGCTATATTTATAAGCCCAGACAATGTCAGGGATGCGATCCGTTCGACCCATAACTGGAAAAGTCCTGGGCCGGACGGATTACATAACTTTTGGCTCAAATGGCTGCGGTCTTCACACGAACGTTTGGCTGGGCAATTCCAGGAAGCCATCGTGTCCGGATCCCTACCATCTTTTATGTCAACAGGAATCACCTTTCTGCTCCACAAGTCTGGTAGTATCACGGATCCAAAGAACTTTCGACCTATCACGTGCTTACCAACAATTTATAAGCTTCTTACATCCATTTTGACTTCAAAATTAAACACACATTTGTATGCAAACAGCATTTTAGATCCCGCTCAAAATGGATGTAAGATTGGGTCTCGTGGTACTAAGGAGCTCCTCCTTATTGACATGGCCATTAATGAAAAGGTTCGCCGAGGTAAGAAGGGTCTCTCCGCCGCCTGGATTGATTATAAAAAGGCCTATGATTCGGTGCCTCATACATGGTTGAGAAAAGTACTAGAAGTGTATAAGATTGACACAGATCTATGCGCTTTTCTTTATTCATGTATGAGGCAATGGACAACGGTCCTTTGTCTTCCAGGGGGCGGAGGAAGTCTTCTTACTTCCGAACCTGTAAGGATTGAGCGAGGTATTTTCCAGGGTGATAGCTTGAGTCCTTTGTGGTTTTGCCTGGCTTTGAACCCCTTAAGCACGTTGCTTAGGGATTCAAAACTGGGATTTCGCTTTCGCAGAGGGGGTGAGATCATTTCACATCTTTTGTACATGGACGATCTCAAATTATTTGCACCAAATAAAGCAAATCTGGTATCATTACTAAGCGTTACGCAAACGTTTAGTAATGACATTAGGATGGAGTTTGGTGTAGATAAATGCGCGGTTGCACATGTGCAGAATGGCCGAGTTGTAAATAGCGAATATTTACAACTCTCGGAGACAACGTCCCTCAGATCCCTCTCCGAAACCGAGTGCTACAAATACCTTGGTATGTCGGAATGCTTAGGCATACTGAGTGGGGACATTAAACAGCTAGTGAAGGAACGCTTCTTTAACCGCTTGACAAAAGTCCTAAAAAGTCTTTTGTCAGGAGGTAACAAAGTGCGTGCATTCAACAGTTGGGTAATGCCCCTGCTGATGTATACTTTCGGCATATTAAGGTGGACTCAGACCGAATTAGATGCCCTGGACCGAAAGGCCCGAAAACTATTGACAATGTATCGCATGCATCATCCGCGCTCATCAGTGATGAGATTGTATATTCCACGGAAGTGTGGGGGTCGCGGCTTCCTTAATGCCAAAAACTTACACAACCGTGAGGTATGCAATCTTAGAGAATATTTCCTTCATGCTGAGTGTGGAATGCATCGGGACATTGTTCCAGTAGATAAAGGCCTCACACCGCTCTCCTTAGCCAAAGACAACTGGCATAAACCGGTAGTACTTAGCACTGACGACCGTATAAATATATGGAAGAGTAAGGAGCTTCATGGACGGTTCCACCAGGCACTCTATGGGCCTGATGTAGACATTCTGGCGTCCGTGGCTTGGCTACGATTCGGTGATCTCTTTGGAGAAACCGAAGGTTTTGCTTGTGCAATTGCTGACGAAGTTGTCAAGACGAACCACTATCGGAAATACATAATAAAGGATGGCTCAAATGACATATGTCGTGCGTGCCACCAACCTGGAGAATCCATCAGACATGTTATTTCCGGTTGTTGTCATCTTGCCAATGGAGAGTATTTGCATAGGCACAACCAAGTAGCCAAGATTATCCACCAAGAACTTGCTCTTCGACACGGTCTTGTACCTTTTGAAGTGCCATATTATAAGTACTCACCGGAGCCAGTTTTGGAAAATGGTCATGCTAAGCTCTATTGGGACCGATCTATCATAACGGACAGGACTATTGTAGCCAATAAGCCTGATATCGTACTGGTAGATCGGTTAGAGCGCCGGGCATTTCTTGTTGATATCTGTGTCCCGTGTGACGCTAATCTTGTGAAAGCTGAGAAGGACAAACTGTCAAAATACTTGGACTTAGCTCACGAGATTAAAGACATGTGGGATGTTGACTCAACAATAATTGTCCCGATGGTAGTTTCCGTAAATGGTCTTATAGCGAAGAGTCTCGATCATCATCTCAAGAGGCTCTCACTAAAAAACTGGATCAAAGGTGGGATGCAAAGAGCAGCAGTTTTGGGTACGGCACGCATAGTAAGGAAGTTTCTTTCGCTGTCGCCCTAACCACCGACGGACTGGTCTTAAGGCCCACGTCAGCGGGATACTACTTTTTATATTTATATTTATAATGTTGTTTTTTTTTTAATGTTATATGTATAAATGTAAATAATAATATTAAAATAAAATAATAATAATATCAGGACAAATTACACACATTGATCTAACCCCTAAGTAAGCAAATTATTTGCTTGTGTTATGGGTGTTAGGCAACGATACAAATACATAGAAATACACATATAAATACTGAAAATATATTTAATAAACGACCAAACCCAGAAACAGACATCTATGCTCATCACATAAATGCCTGTCTCCGCCGGGAATCGAACCCGAGCCTGATTGCCGTGACACGTTAGGCGTCTGCGCTAACCACTCGACCAACGGGGCGGTCAAATGATGTTTCAATATATCCTAAATTTATATGCTATCTTAAATTTATTAAACTTACTAAATTTAACCTTCTTGATACACATTTTCCTTTTACTTTTCCGTCCAACTCATTACTGAATTCAAACCGTTCATACTAAATTTAATAATAATAATAAATATTCTTTATTGCGCATCAATAAAAACAGAAAATATAAAATAATGATAACAAAATAAAAAAAAACCCACGGTGACACAAAAAGGCGGCCTTATCGCTGAAAAGCGATTTCTACCAGGCAACCTTAAGGTGAGGATGTAATTAAAAAAAAAAAAGGAAATAATTACAAAAATAATAATTAATAAATAAAAAAATATATATTTAAAATAATAAGAATAAAAATAAATAATAAATTTATATTTTAACTAGCTGCCCGTGACTTCGTCCACGTAGACTGTAAAAATAATATTTAGGAAGGTATTTGACTTACGTACTCAGCCATATAAATATTTTTTTTAATAGAATAAAAGTAGCCTAAGTTACTCCTTTTTACATCCGCTATCTGATAATCGAAGTCCCGCCAAAATCGGTTCAACCGTTTCAGGGATTAGCTTGTAGTTACACACAGACAGACAGACCGACAAAATTAAAAAAAAAAGATATTTTAATACATGTGCCGTGCATACATCCATATGCAGTGACTAAAAAGTTTTTTTTTTTACGTTTTTTAAACGGTTTTTTCAATATTACAAACAGACACTCCAATTTTATTTATATGTATAGATATAAATGTATAATTTTCGCTTACCTGTTCCATGTTCATTACAATTGATAAGTTTCAATTATTATTATATAAGACGATGCTTCTTAGCGTTCCATGGATTCACCGTGCGGGTGTCGGGCCCATCGCGTTGCATGGAGAGAAGTGCAAACAATGCCTGGGACTTGCGACCCAGGGGTAGGTTTAAAGGGCCCCTTTATGATACGCAAACACGTTCGCCATCAATGTCTACACTCCTCTCCCTACCTAACCAAATTTGGAAAGAAACTACTAATGCCGCCTTTGAAATACGTTCTAGAAATGAACCGATGCTAGTTCTAGAAAGGCCAAGGTCTTTAAGTAAGTTATAGAGAGATTTTGCTGTTATACCTCTCGCTCCCACTTCTACCGCGTACAAGCTAACTATAAATTTATTCCTGGACAGTTCGTTAGTCAGTTCGTAATACTTATTAAGATTAAATGTGTGATCCCTGGGGATGTTTTTTTCCCAGAGAACAGTGAGCTCCACAACTATCACGCGCCTTAGATGTTTAGAATACAGGAATACGTCCGGTCTGGATGACGAAACACAAACATCCCAAGGGATTTTGTAATGTTTTTGATACGTGTCCATCCTGATTGGACAGTCAGAAGCCGCGTCTAAAATAGAATAAGGCTTCAGTTTTGACTTTTTGGAGCAGCCTTCTTTTACAAATTCCACAGATCCTTTGGCAGTTGTTATACCCTTTCGCGCTCTTGCTACTAAAAGAATAACCGCTTTCCGTACAAATTCTAATACCTTATCGTGGCGACGCGGGTATTGACCGCTATCAAGAAGTACCTTACACCCTACTAATAAGTGTTTCGCGGTTCCTACTGCCTCCCCGCAGATGTTGTAAGACTTTTCCACGGCTTTGCCCCATCTTACTTTGATCTGGGAGAGTCATTTGGAATGCATTTAGATATAATTTTTATAATGCTGGGGTCCAATCATAAAACAGGGTGTGCCAACGCAAAGCTAAAGGTACTTTATTCGTTTGAGCACCTATCATAATTTTTTATGGAATTAAGGTCGTGACTCGAGCTCTGAGGAAACTTTATCTTTTGGAAGAGATGTTACAGTATCATCTTTAGAATTTCCGATGATTTCCGATAGTCTTTTGGTAGCTCTTAGATGTTTATAGAGCTCCGATGGTTTCTTTAATATTAACCCAAAATTGTTTCAGTCTCTAAATAAGGCTTTTGGTAGCTCTTAGATGTTTATAGAGCTCCGATGGTTTCTTTAATATTAACCCAAAATTGTTTCAGTCTCTAAATAAGGTTGAAGAATGCGCTGAGTGCGTAACCCGAGCCAAAATTTCAATGTCTTTATGACGTTTGCATCTAACTTTGACAAAAGGGTTTTATTAATATCATAAACGAGGAAAGGCCAATTTAGACATGATGTTAAAAAATTATATCCAAGCTTTTTTGAGGTTATTTATTGGTTGATGGTCTACCTTTTCAAGATCATTTAAAAAGCTATCGACTATTGCATCCAACGATTGAGGACGGCCTTGGTAATCGATTTTTTACCTAAAAATTAAACGGAGCTGCTTCCGTAACCGTACTAAAGCATTGACCCCCTATTTTAAGACCTGGATCGTAAAAGGTATATTTGGTATTCCGTCTACCCAGACACAGACTAAAGCACTACTTGGTTTTGTCCTCAATCCTCCCGTCCACGTACAGAAATCCTCCACTACATTTAAGAGTACCTGACATTGTTTTGGATCACGTGTCAGTATCGCAAGATCATTTGCAAACGCTAGTTTGGATTCTGTGTATTTATTGTTAAACTTAAACCGATAACCCTACTTTTTCATTTCTAATTAATTTGTCTATTAAAATATTAATGACTATATTGAATATAATTGGAGAAATACAACAACCCTGTAATAAACCTATATTATAATTGAGTGGTTTTGAATTTTTTTCATTAAAAGTTATGGAGAATTTTTATTTTGAATAGTATATAGTATGATGCAATTATGTTGCTAACTACCGTGGGAAAGTTATATTATTTTAACGAGAACATCATCAGTTCATTTCGTACCGACCCAAAGGCATTCTCTAAATCTATCCAACAAACCATAATTTGTCTCTCACTAGTTCTAGCATCTTTAAGGCATTCCGATATTAAAGTATTGTGTTCCAGGCAACCTGAAATGCCGGGCAAAAACCCTTTCTGTCGATTAGACCTGAAATATCTATTATTAATCATGAATTGCGTCATTTTTGTTTGTAAATAAGAAAAAAATAATTGTGAAATTGTCTTTGTTAGGGCTATCGGTCTACTGTCTTTAGTGTTACTGAAATTGTCGTTTTTTGAAATGAGGACAAAAAGGGTTTTTCCGAAGGATGCCGGTATTTGCTTTCTTGACCAAATTTTACCCAATATGTTTAAAAGATGTTTATAAACCGACGGACACTTTTTATAAACTATTTAAGGGGTACCATCCGGACCTGGTGCTGACTTAGATGGTTTCATTTTAATAATTGTATTGATTTCCTCCAGAGTTGGTGGGTTGGCATGAAAATCTATGGTAGGAGTCTCATTTTTATGTTCATGTAGATCCCCATATAGTTTTTGATTTTCTGGCACTTCGTATGTGCTTTTATAATAGTCGTAAATTTGCGCTTTGGTCAAAAAAAGCTTCTCTTGAGCAACGCGTCTTTTTCATCTTAGAAAATGTTTTTTGAGTATTTAAAAGGATTTTTATCAAAGTCTACTTCATGTTTTGCCCGATCAAAGCTATCGCGATTTTTTTGTTATTTGATTTGATATGCCTTAATTCAAGAATGGATCTCAATGCCCTAGACAGTTGGTGACTAAGTTGATTATCGCCTAAGGCTTTGGTTCTACGAAGTTTATTTATAAGGTCTCTTTTTTTCCTCCTCATTTTCAATTTAAAACCGTTTTCTTTATTTTTGTGAGCATAACGATTCGTATGTGGATAGTGCTCATTAAAGTAGTCATAAATAGTATTATGGATAGTTTCTACTTGCGCATTGAGTATCTGATTTGAGCCCGAGTGCTCTAACAGAGCCGCTATATTTTGGTTATGTACTTTCCAGGTCGATTGTTTAATATTAGAAATGCTAAGACGCGTCCGGATGGTCACGGACTCCTGGTAGTCTTCATCCGATGCTTACCATGAGATATATGAGGGTAAACTCTATCCGTAGTGAAAACTGAAGATCTTACCGACAGTTGCCCTGCTTCACCACCATTGTGTGTTTTAAGATGTTTAATAAACCAGGCTCGTCTTTTGTAATTTTTGCCGCACGTAGGGCATTTTAGTTCTGGTTTCGCACCGTTATCGCCGTTATTGTCAACCGGTGGACAGTTCCTTCGCTCCCCCTCTCGGACTGTCCCAGGGGTATTTTTCTTATATGGACTCTTAGCTTTGACGACGTTCCCTGGCTTGGCTTGCTAGGCCATCGTCCTGGGCTGTCTTTCCAGCAGTCTGCTGTCTTCCAAGCTGCCAGCTGTCTTTCCAGCGTCATCCCGTGCCTCCGGGCTGACAATATTTACCCAGCTATATTCACGTAAATTTCGTAAAAATCGTGGTGCCAGTGCGCCATGCTTTGAGCTTATGGACTAGTTGGAAAAAAAATCGCATTAATTTACTTGAGCATAGCCGGAAAAATAAATTATTTACATTTAATAATTATCATGGTTTACGAAATCATATTACAAAAAAAGGTTTCCATTATAAAAAAAAAAACCTCTTAAAAATATATAGGTAATATTAATGTAGAGAGTGAGAGCCGGGCCTGTAATATGGAACTCCTGTCGGAATAGGGAATGAAAAACCAACAATGATTAACTTTACGAAACGCAACTCAATACGCTTTAGACAAACTTCGACAAGAAACAAACAATAATTAACATCCTACACTAAAAATGATTTCTTTCAAATATCGTCCAATTTATCCTTAAAGATAAACATCGATGGATTCGAAACACGGGTACAGTTCTGTGGCTTAAAGTTCTGTAGATAATCAGAGGATGTTAATTGAAGAACTCTGGTATTCAAGAATACGCCAAATTTTTTTTAGACCTTTTGCATTTAGATGAAGATGCTATGTTTTAGCAAAGGATAATAATGGATTAGGGAAACATAACATATTTTATGTTCTGTCTTTTATATACCATCATATGTTGTTCCCTAATTTTTTATTACGGTAAAATAATTATTGTATATTTGATGGAACAAATCTTGTGAATATCCAATTATATGACCGCCATTGCTACCAGTAGTCGAGTCATAAACTTTGAAATGAGATCGCAGTAAAGATGTCTCATTATAATAAAACTATGAGCAAAAATAGTTAATTAGAGTTTAGTTGAGAAGAGCAATAAAATTTGTAAGCTTTGTTTGTGGTTTTAACTTTGTTTTATCTCCACCTCTGCTGTGGTATTATGTATTTTTTTATGTTAACTTGTTTTGCTTAAATTATTAACGTTTTGTCTAATCTGGTTAGGAAGTATAGTTTTTAAGTAAGGATTACTCTAGGAAGCAGAAAAGAATTTTGCTGACTTATTTTCAAACACAACCAGAACTGTTTTAAAGCTGTAACCGCTGACGTTCTAAGTGCTTTGCTGTGTCTTTCTTCTTAAATCCTTTTAGGATTTAGAACGAGAAAATGAAGACGTTGTCTTTTCCAAAGTTTCAGTTGCGAATATGGGAAATGTACTTTCAAGTTGCACCAAACAACTATTTTGTCATTTTATCAAAATCTTCGCAAAAACTTTTATGAGTAACTCAGTATGCCTAGTATATAACTATAAAGATCAAATCGTATGGTTTGTAAATTGTTGACGAGTTTAGGATAAGTTGTATTTATTTTTTTTACCGAATATTTTAAATTCACAAATATTTTTTTCCTAATTTTAAAAGTTAATTATAAGTCGTCATTGATTTCTAATTACACGTTGCACGGATATTTTAAATATTTGTTATTTAATATTTATAAATGATTCAAATTACCGGAAAATCGTTGTTAAAACACTCGGTACATAAATAAGTAATCTAATTGTAATTCCTAAATGGTCATTAAAGATTTACATAAATACGTTTAAAAAATGTTACAAAAGACCTGGTTAAATCACAAACAATCAACAACATTTACATAAACGTATTGGAATATTTGAGGGATAATCCGGTGGTAGCACAACAGTCAGAAGTTGCCTCAACAGCACAATGTAGCTTGTAAACATGCCGAGAAGTTTCTTTACTTTGTATACATAAATATTGACGTAGGATGCTCACCGAGATAAACCATGGAAACAACGGATAGATTGAATCGAATATGTATTTTGTAACGATGTGTTGGTTTGTGTCCGTGATTACAGGTGAGCTGCTAAAACCCATTTGTTTGTTCGTCTTGTTTTCAACGATGCGTCAATTCATGGCTGATCGCGCCAGATATATAAATACCTACTCCATACCCCGCCTCGCCTGCAGTAATTTCCTCGATGTTGAATGATAGATAATGTATCCAAATTACAGCTTGCGGCGTGCAAACTAGTACTTTGTAGTGGAACCAATGCGTGAGAGAGTAAAATAAACTTGCTCCGTCAGCGGCCACCCTTAGGATGTCAATGTAAATTGTAAACGAACATCCCGCGTACCTGTCTACGTTTAAAGCAGTGTTTAGTTTGGTTCGTATTTCGCCGAAATGTCGGGAACCTTATTTTTTTAACCGGCAGGTGACCGGCTGCGGGAGCAGGATGGGTGTCGTCGGCGAATACGAAAGCTCGCGAGGGTCGGGAATTCAGAGATACAGTCTCGCGTCGGCACTGACCGCGGCGGACCGCTTCGTAACCGACTTGCGCGTGTCTCTAACGTAACAAACTTTACGAGTGCCGTGGCTGGGATTCGTTTGTTTCTTAACTTTTAATTGTAAAGTGATTTTAAGTTATTTTTACCTTTTATTACCAGAGGTTTCTTTTGTGTTTTAATTTTTTGGAAAATATCGTTGGCCCCTCTGCTGTAGAGCTGCAGATCCTGTTGCACTTTTACTCACGGTGAGTTTTGTTGTGTCAGAAATGTAGTACAATAGGTTTATCTTAATTTTTTCTAAATCATACTGTTGCTTTATTTATTTAGGTTATGATTTTACACAACTATCTTTTACCATCAGACGATAAGATATAACTGTGTTATAAGGCGGTAAATATTTGGAAATATTAAAACTGATCTTGAACTAATTAACGACTTGTGTAGTATTTTTTTGTAATTCGTCACTGTCATACTGAAATAATGAAAACTCGTTAATGTTCTTGTATTAAAGATATTTAAGTTATTCTCAAATCCAAGCGTTCAGCAACAATAATATATTTTTTAATAGCTACCTACCCGCTGAAATTAAGTGTAAAGTAACAGTTCCTTAAGAATTAACGGCACTTTTTGCAAATAGCGTTTTAATTAGTCTATATTTTTTGTGTGCAAATGTTTTATTTACTTTCAGGTATAAAGAGACGTATTTAGTTAATGCTCTTAAGAGATTTTATTTGAGAGTTCAATGAATCAACCTGCTTTGTTTTTTAAGCCGTTAAAAAAATATATCTTATTTATCTTTAAGACTGGGCTAGGAATCGTAAATCAATATTTATTGACATAAACCTTCTAGTATACCCTTATATTTGAAGAATGCGGTAGGAATTACCTAAAAGGCGTGAGACTTAAGAAAGGTTATTACAAGAATGATAACGAATATCTTATTGGGATTTTACGTTGGTGTAACCTAAGCCCTACCAAGCATTAGGATATGAGAAGCTTGGGTCAGAATAATGTGATTTGAAGAGTGAAAGTTGTTCTATCTAGATACAAGTCTAGTTTGGTTTTACTTGAACTGAATGTGAATACCAATCGCGTAACTTCACGCTACCATGGCAATGTTATGGTATGCAAGTTTATGCCCCATTGTGGTGTCGGTGACCTGGGTTCATGTAAATGAGACATGTTGCACCATTTGATAAGCGTGGTTAGTATCATTAGTATTAAGGGTTTTTATCTGGGTTATAAAGATAATTTAGTGGTTGCTGGGTTGCTGTGGGTTTTTAAGTTACTTAGGTCTTTAGGTTTAGGTAATCCTTGTTTCGAAATGAAACCGAAATTTTAATCTAAACATAAAATCATCTATTTTGGTACTATCATTTTTTATCTGTTAAAATATTAACATTTTTAAAATGCACCGTCCCATATCGAATGGGGTCCGACAAAGACACAATGGGGCCGATTGAATGACAATAACCAAGGGTCCAGACTGCACCATGGAATGAAAACCGGTCACCACAGACCTGCAATAGAATTTACCTCCAAGAAATACCAATGACCTTGGGAATTATTTGATACTTATTATTTATCTCTAAACAAATAGGTATATGAGGAATAACGTTTATATTGAAAAACGTAATAAAACATGAAATTTGAATTTATGTTATGGTTAAAATATTTGTCTCAAAGGTAGTTTTATAAGAATAAATATTTGCGTTTTAAGAAAGTTTGATAAAATATTTTTTGTAATTAATAACATAATAGTTTTCAATACAATTATGTCTATAATATCTTTACAGACAAACGCAACATTATTAGTCATAGTTCAATTGATACAAGACATGAAAAACAATTATACAGGTTTACAATATAACTAGGCCTGAATAGATTTAGAAAATGGTTATATCAATTAAATAGACTAACATGTGTGTGTGTCTCGTTGCATGCGATTGTGTGCATAAATACATAGCAAGTAGCTTTTCGTTTTCAAATTCCCATCCAAATTGTTTTTTCTTACGATAATGCTAGTGTCGTGACAAACGAGAGGATGTAGTGTGATAATTAGTTATTATTAACATATATATAAACGCAATATTTCAGATATTTCGTAAATATATAAATTTGTGTTCATAAATTGGTATTTTTTTCCTTATTGCTACGTTAAGTGGTTTATGTGGCTTCGGATATAATAACGAGTTGTGGTTACTTTGATCCATCAATATTTTTTATATGATGCTACAAGCTAACTATTGATATTTTAAATTACTTTTTTGTATGAAATAGAAAAAGTAATAAAAAAATTAAGATGATTTTGGTACGCATATCATTCTTATATAAAAATAAATGTTAAATGATAGTGACCGTCATACTGATGTTCTTAAATTAA
This sequence comes from Napeogenes sylphis, assembly GCA_959347405.1. NCBI lineage: Eukaryota > Metazoa > Arthropoda > Insecta > Lepidoptera > Nymphalidae > Napeogenes > Napeogenes sylphis. The sequence continues at coordinate 33,853,962 of OY365783.1, read as the reverse complement.
TGTATATGTAGTTTGTCCCAGTTAAAATTCATTATAAATTGTCTATCACGGTCTTTTAGATTAATAAACCTCATATTTTTTTCTATTCCGGGCTAATATTTCTCCAACCTTTAAAATAATTCGTACGCTAAATAAATCAATATGTAAGACCTCTTTATATAAAACTCTTTATTAACTTAAAAAGGGTTATAGCAAGGAGTATAAATAAAAGTAAATTCCTATAAAATAAAATCACGCAGGCATGGCTGAGTCCGGTTCAGCTTTTTGCTATTCCTCTCTATTTGCAAAGTCAATATGAATAATTGAGCGCGCACATCTTTAATTCTATGGTTAGGAATTCTACAGTTAAATGTCTCTAACTATAACAACTTAATATATTGATATTCCAATTCGAATTTCGAATAGAAATAGTGTTGTGCTTTTTATATTTTGGAAGGTATTGAGTTAAAATTATACAGACAATTAATTACATGGTATTTTTGATTAATATAATAACAAAAATAATGTCATCACTCCGTTACAAATTAATGTAAATTTATTTTATTCGGAGTATTTTTAATAAGAATAATTCTTTCAATAAATTATGCAAATTAAATACATGTTATATGATGAATCCATATATTTGTAAAGATTCGGTCACATTTATAAGTAAATTTAGTAAAAATTAATAAATTATGTTTATGATAATAGAAAATATCTTAATTTAAAATGAGAATACATTAATACTTACATGTAATTTATATCATGTACCTATCCTATCTCTTCCTCATCCAATAAGATTCAATTCATTGATAATATTTACTCAGATGTCCCTCAATCAGGTTGAAGGCATGGTGTCAGGTATTTAATACCACACCGTCTTCAACACCCTGTCATGTACTGACGGCAGGAAACCAACGGTTATGGCAGTACAACTATATCTCCTTATTTACGCTACGATATTATATCACATTCTAGATAATGGTAGGAATGTTAGGAAATAATATTTGAAATTTACTTGGTTCATCTAAATTAGCGCGGGCCTGCAACGTCTGTAAGGCAGACGGGCGCCAAAGAATAAGGGGCGTCGAACTCTTTTACACACCACATACAATTTGCTATAAATGTTCGTTGTAGCTAAACATTTTTAAATCTAAATCATAACCATATATATATATATATATATATATATAAATTTTATAAGTATAAATTAGTGAAAACCAAATTTCCGGTAAATAATGAAATGGTAATCCTCATTTCAAGTAACTGTGGGTGAAGATTCTCGCCATGATCTTGGTCAGCGTTTTTAGAAATCGAATCATCAATAACTAATTTCCATCAATACCACTAGCACGAGTTCTTTAAAATCGCGTGAATACGAAGAGATTCTAGCCATAAGAGGAAATAACGTTTGCCGAGTAGGTTTTAGCATTGAACTGTTACACCTCGGTGTCAGATGATGTTTTCAATAGTCTACAACAGATCTGTCTACCTTAGTCAATTAAAGTATCCCGAAAGTTTAACTTTGGTCAATGAATGATCTATATGCAACAGGCTATCATATTCCAAATACAATAACAGGAGGGATGGCCTGTAGAAGTTGACAAAAGCAGTCGTTGCAAGGAACCAAAAAATACCTTTCTCGGTCGGTTATCTTGCAGGAGGTTTGTCAATTTATCTACATATTTTATGAACAATGGAGGAGAAATAAAATTGATAAAAGTGTGTTTAAAAGATTAACAAAGTTTTAAAAACCTGATAGTAATTAAGGTAGTTTAACTAAGTACAGGTACACAACAAAAAATAGCCAGGATAATTGAAGACATTATATAAATTGAGGCCCTAACTTCCATCTTTAGACGTCTTTTAGCCCATAGTTTTCAGGATTTACGCTCTTTTAATCCACATTTTATATATTTTTTGTAAAAAATATAAATAATAAATTTAATTAATCGAAATGTTACCCATTGTTGTTCACAGACCCTTATTACTTCAATGGAAGTTCATTGCTTATACGACGGAAATTAGGAACTATTTCAAATATATTTTTCTTCAATGACAAATTTTATAGTCCAGACATAACAGTTATGAATTTCCAAATCGAAATTTGTTGGCGCAAGACGAGTACGGTGGAGTGTTCGTTGAAGTTCCTACAATTTTTGTATTATATATCTTTGTATCTTTGTCTTGTGTATTGTCCTGATATATATATATATATATATATCATTACAAGACAATCTGATTAGATTCTTCTCATCGGTTGCCTTGATTATATAAGTTAAGCTAGACGCCATTTTGTTGTTGTATTTCTGTGTTGTGTTTATACGGGGTATATTTTCCGAGGTTTTTATTTCTTAATTTGACGTAAATAAATCAATCTCATTTATGTCGAAGGATCTTGTAAATCTGATGTGCTTTGAGATGAATCTGGCTTCCATTATGGCTTTCAATTCATCGCTATCTAACGTTGGTGCCACAATGGAACTCGTATACCAAAATAACGCGCAATTTCGATTTTTCCGCCAACTCCATTCCACCACCGATATCATTAAATGTAACCTCGAAAGTAAGAGAAAATAGACTTTTCTAAAAAGAAATGTCTGTGACATTTCTTTTTAGAAAAGTCTATTTTCTTTAGATATATATAATAAAAATAATTTTATTGAATACCAAGATATCAATTTTCTTTCTAACGAGCACGCGTTTAAAATCGTCCCTCTTACAGATAAATCTAATTTACATTTTTTTTTCTTATAATTATTTATATATTTGTATTTTATTCTTCCATATTTCTTTATGTTCTATACGATAAAAGCTACAGATAAGGCGCGCTCTGTATTTGGTTAGACCCGTCCGATCAAATAAAGAACTTTGTCAACTTTTTCTTGTCAAAGTAGGCAACGAACGGATCGCAGTAATTCCATGCCTTTTATAAAACACACACAATTGCCACTCCATATTAGATAGTTTACAATTATTGGGAAAATGAAGCAAAAACCTAGATTCTTGTTTCTTGTAAATGCAGTTTCATTTTAGTGTACAATGAGCAATTATCTTCGTATACAATTATTATCGCGCCATATTTTTCGCGCCATTGCTTTTAATTCTAATTAAGTAATGCTGACACGATTACATACTGTTTAACTTTTTTTTTACTAAGTAATATTAACAAAACGTTTGTTATGGCATTAATATTTTCAATTTGGCAACATATTCTATTGTTTTTATGTGAACCATTGCCAGAAGCTACTTAATTATTATTGTAAGGAATTGTCAGTATTAATGAATAACTCCAACAAGATATAAAGGAGGTTGTTACAAGTATTAAGATCAGGTGTCGGTGTGAATAAAAGAGATCATTAAAAAAAATTAATTACAACTCCATTCATCAGTACTAACTAAATTCCGGGAAGGAAAATGGTTGACAACTGTAAAACTCAAGACTTGTTTCTGAGACAAGATAGTACTCATTAAACAATTATTACTGTTGCTTATTTATAATCTGAGTTCAGAATCTTTCTTATCTTTTAATTAAGTTACTAGAAATACTTACGCATTATAGTGGCGTTCTGTTATCGTTTTAAATATATGAAACGTATTATTGTGCCGCAGATTAAAATCTACAATCTGCTCTTTTAAGTCAAAGACTGTCAATAAAAGACAGTATTTCATACAAATATGTTTGTTTCAAGTGCGGTCTGGTACAAACACACCGGTAGGTTTTAACAGTAACTCGAAGGGGTTTTCGTCCTCTTTTTATGACGCCTTATATCCCGCAGCTATTCATACAAAAGAAAATAAGAGAAATTATGAATGACTGTCATCCTTTGTCTTCCATTCATACCAACCATAAAAAAATAAGAGACCCTGACATTTGACAATTTTATAAATTAAGAATAATGCTGAAAATAATGATTATACTTATAGAATTTTTAAACAAACTATGGCTAATGGCTGTACTCGTTCCGATTCTTCATCCAGTTAAATTATACAACGCATTGTTAAATATGTTTAATAATCTGATGCAAGTACAAATGGGTTATGGTATTTACTTTGATCGAATTAATAAAATTTACATGATTATATAATTTTACCGTAGCTACTAAAAATATTGATTTGCGCTGTAGAGTTATCTCCCATTAAAAGAGCATATTACTTCAGTAGCTCACAACTCATCAACTAGTTGTTCGCATTTTACGCTGCATTGCGACTTCTTGTCACAAAATCAGCAAGTGATTAATAAAATGTACATTTTTATAGATATATATTAATTTTAAGATGTTTATTAGAACAAATGAAGTTTCTGTAGATACTCCCGTAATTAGTGTGGTAATAATAATAAATACCTACGTATCATCATTTTCCATAAGGTTTTTTCCATCTCTAATGCGTTCAAAATAGTATTTGATTTCTCCTCGTCGTTGTGGTTATTCCATATCAATGGTTATTAGGAATGCAAAAGTATATGAGCGTGGTATAAAAGTATATTTTTTCAGATATAGTATCAGATAAGGTCTCATCCAGGGATCCAAATACGGCAATCAAATGCCACTACAATGACCGCGTTCTGTAATCTTTTCCATAGATTTAAATGGTATGATCGTTGAAGACGTGCTTGGTTAGACGATAGGATGATTATTGGATGAATGTTTTTCAATTTATTTAACAGATTAGGAAACATGAGGAAGATTAGGAAACATGGAAACATTCTTGTATGTTTTTTTATGGGTGTCTTAAAATCATTTCATTGTTGGATACCATTAGTTAATTTGATTTTATTGTTTTATTACTAGAAGTGGTCATCTAGTGTCTGAAACGAGATATCACTTTATTATTTATGATTATCGTAACCATTTTTTTTAATTACGTCAGGTATACGTCATGTAAACAATAAAGTAGTGTGTGTTACGTTTCACATTGTAGTGTGTAATATTATTTTTAATTGTTTCATGTATTCCTAATATAAAAAATATTATATTTCAGCACTTCATCACCATATAAACTTTAACTGTGCTAAATTCCGCACTCCTCCATCAAAAAAAGTTTTTGCTTCGCGTAAAACAATGATTATGTGTTCGAACTTCTATAACAGGTACTTAGTTTGAGTTAAGTATTTTCTTCGACGATATGATAATAAATAATAATATACACATATATGTGTGGGTCATAATATTAAAAAGGTTGACCTCTCGATTGTTGGATTATAATAACTTTAATTGACTAGTTATAGACACCCGTTGTTATTTATTGTAATTATTTTCTTAGATGTTCACGAGTACTACACATAAAATAAAACTTTACACTTTAACGGAATAAATATATAAATAAAACTTTAATTTTAAACTTTAAATTTAACCCGTTTCGAATACTTTCATACATTTTTATAATAGGTACCTACGTCTACCTGTAAACACGATTACTACAAAGTATTATAAATAGTTTTATGTGCAGTAAGTAGGAGCTCGTGATAATTTATGAAAATGAAAACCATGAATTATTATATTTATGCAAATTCTAATATTTTCTCTTACTGCAAAGAATCACCAATGACAGTCGTTCTATTCTTTAAAACACCTGATGGCACTGCTCATAAATCCACTAAACTAATTCCTATTTAAACTCTTTATTATCACTGTTACGCTTTATTATACCAGTTCTGTTACATAACTTAGACTCTCGATCACACACTGCCTTCTTAGTTGGGAGACGATTTATAAATACACTACTTTTAATCAAATCAGTATCCAATTTTACAATTAATTATTTAGTCAATTAAACTTCTATACAAACATTACATAAAAAAATAAAGGTATCAATTGATGGTATGCCATCATTTGATACCTTTATTTTTTTATTAAAACCTACCATCCAATTATAGAAATAAATAACAAAGAGTTGCTATTACTAGTTCATTATAGATATTTTAATTTATACAGGAGTGTAATTCATTAAAAAAAGTTTTATTTTCACGTAAATTTTCTTACCAGTTTTTAAATAAGACAGTAAAAGTTTACTTCTACTCCCATTTTTTTAATAGTTTGTACACAAATGTGATAAACTAATGAAGAGCAATGAAAACGTGATTGTTTATTTAATATGGAGTTGGAATACTAATTATCATCATCGTTTACCGGTATATCAAGTATTGATTTAATATTATAAAAAGAGAATCGAGTTTCTAGTCGTGTTATTTTTATAAAAATGTTTGATCCTAATGGATTTTAGAATATTATAGAGTTTTAGATATAGAGTAGAGAGACGCCGAATATTCGGTAAATATTCGGCATATTTTTGTATTCAGCCGAATTATTCAGTTTTGGTCCGGAATACCTATATGCGGTTCGAGTATTTCTATTTTCTTGGTTACACAACACGGTAAATAACGAAAAGACATATTTCCTATTATAAGTCAAAAAAATCCTGTAAATAATGTGTTGAATAAAGCTTAATACATAATATAAAGATTTATTTCGAAACATATCAAGTCAACATATTTATTTTAGTTAGTTAGGTTAGTCGGGGACGAGAAAAGTAGCTTTTCCGTTGTTATAGATCTATGTATTACAAACAAATACAATTCTATAGTAAAACTTTTAGCAAACACTTTAAAGCCTAAAATCTTCATTAGAAGCGAGATTAGTCAAAGACAAATCACTAGCGTTTGCTCTTTCATTGCTATACCATGCTCAGAAAATTAAAATTACAGCTCCAAAATTACAAAAATAATTGGTTTGCCCCTTCTAGCACAGAATTTAGGTACGCCCATGATTATATCTATTAATTTGTATATTTGTATGACTTTAAACAGAACTTTCGCTAGCTTTCATACAGTAAAAATACAAAAGAATTCTAGATGGAAGTCAATGACTGTTACAACATTTATTCGCTATTAGAAGAGTAAGGGATCAAGTATAAAGTTAAATATTAGTAGTCGTATACTAAGTGTAGTGTATACCCGACCAACACGATCACTGACACTAACTGATTTGGGGATATAAATGAAGTTATGGATTTGGTTTTGAAAGAGGGAGTGTTGTCTTTTACCCTCACTTTCTAAGTTTTTGTTGTTTTAAACGAAAAACTAATTAATTTATTGGTTTGTAATTGTAAATCTTGACATTCTTCGTGAAGTCAATAAAAATATATATGATATTGACTTTTTACATACTCTTAATAAACACAAGAAAGATATTTTTTTACACTTATAAGAAAAATCTGATGGCACAAAAAATCTGTTTATAGTACATTAGAATTATCAATAGAAAAATAACTTTTTTATAAACCATTCGTTAGTTCTATATGAAGTTTTTATAAACTATAAAGAGTTTAAATGACAGAATATATTATTTAATATACAAGTTTATTGTCTTGTGAGAATAAAGCTAAATTTTTCTTATTACATATACCTACCTAATGATTGCAACCAACATAAATAACAGACACAAAGTTTATCCAGACTCTGAACGAAAATCTGTAGATCACACAAAAGATTGTCTCGTGCGGGAATCGAACCCACAGGTTGCAGCCTTTGATGCAATAGTCAGGGATACTAACTACTACACCAATATACGTTTCCTGCACTTGTGTTCTGTGCACTATGGTTATTAATGTTACATAATATATAATGAATAATACAGCCTGAGGTTTTATGGTTACCGATAATGGAGAAGTGTTGTTCCCTCGCATCATCGAAATTATTAACATTTTATGCCCACACTTGTAGGTACTACTCACTCATACTTATATAACACTAGAAGTTTGGGTTTGGTATATTAGGAGAAATTTATCTTGTTATAACTCTTAATATTTAAAATGTTATTAACTTTTTTGCATAGATTTAAACATTTAATTCAAATTAAGTCTCTTAAGTTATATATTTATAAGTTTTAGTTATGGACTTCCTTTTACTGTTTTCCCGGGATTGACTGGCAGAGAATTTATTTAGCATTAAAATCCGGGTTAATAAAGATTTAATAAATAAATAGTTAAGTTTAATAAATATTTATTTATAATTAGATGGATTTAGTAAAAATATACTGTTCAATGAATATTTATATAAATTTTTGTAATAAGTTCGTGTGATTTGATTACTCACGTAATTATATAGTTTTAAATACAAAATAGAAATGTTTTAAGAGTTACTTTTTTATTGCAAAGATAATTTTGGTCTCGCGGTCTCAGTTACTTTAATTTTAGCGTCATTTTAGAACTGTGGTTTCCAGTAAGCCATACTTAGTGTGGCTTCTACTACGTCACCGTGGGATTTGGGTACAGAAGATTTGAAGATTTTATTACCTCTTTTTACTCAAACTCCCTCTAAGTGGAACTATAAAAATAAAATAAAGTTTTCCCTAGACATTGAAGGGTATTTCTTTTTATATGCTATGTATCCTTTTTAATACATGAATATAAAGCATTAATGAAATTTTAATTCAATATAAAAAACCATTATCCGCCAAAAAAGAACTGATCTTCAAATGACTAAAAGTTTTTTTTTTAATATAGCCACGTCACAAGCAAAAAGAACTTATCAAAATCAGTTCACTTTTTAAGAAAGTACGATGTCACAGATAAATATTAAAATATACCTAATAACACTCTTATTTTTGTGTCAGGGATTAAAAAGAATTAGTTTTAAAACACGTGTGAGGTAGTTTTAATACTCAAGTCGGGTTCAGCATAAGAACTTTAATACGCTTTACACTGTGAGGTTTTACTTTGAGCACAAAACTAGGTTAACTAAGAGAACTACAGCTTATTATCAGCTTAAGTAGATTTTAAGTACTTTGGTTTTTATTTTGCAACCTGTGTTTAAAGAGACTACAACTAATTGCACAGATGTTATTAACTATCAAATATAAACATACTTTAAAACATAAAATAATGGTTTGTCAATTATTTGTCTATTTCGTTTATTATTTCTCAGTATCTTTTATAATAAAGATAAAGATATGTACATTGATTACATTTTATTCAAGATATGTCAGATTTTTAAATGCATTGCAACTAGCACCAATAATATTCTATCCCAAACATTAATAATCATGCAACTAAATAAATAATTTTGGCGAGCCCGAACAAACCAACAGACGTACACAAAAGTCAAAGTTTTTACGTGAGTTTTTAGTATTTCGCCATAAAATAATAATGAATAGGCTATCGACAACATTTTAATATGCAGAGAAGATTGCGTTCTGGTTAACAATTGATGTTGTAAGAAGTAACCAAAGAAGCCTCAGTATTCTTGGGAATATATAACATATAACATTGTAAACATTTCACCATTGTTTTATCTTTTACACTTTCAGTTTATTGACATTAATCAATAGGTTTTCCCAAACAAAAAGTTTATTATACACACCGCAAAAAGTTTGGAATGCACATTTATGTTCTGATATTATTTGAGCAAATTAATTCAGTTTGTTTGACAACACTTTATTTTTATACGTCATCTTTAACAAACAAATTCTGTTATGGTAAATATTTATGGAATATATTGCTCATTTTAGTGTAAAATAAGGATTTAAATATATTTTGCATAAAACATAAAACAAAACCTGCTTCCACGTCCTGTTTTAAAAGAGACATCTTACATGCAAATGGCTGTCACAATCTTAACAAGATCTGCGGATTACTTTATAAGCTGCAAATCTGTAATACATATTATAAATTATAAACGCCTTTACGAGGGCAAGATATTGTCTATTAAGTTACACGAAGAAATTATTATCTTGTATAGTTTCCCCTACTTACCTGTGGTTTAATGGTAGAACATAATGCTTGAAAATATCTACAAACATGTATAGCCATGCTAAGCTTATTGAAATTTTTAAATGTTATGTTATTATTAATTGGCCACCTCTTGCAGGCAGCCTCTCTATATCAATTCTAATAATATTTTTTCTACAAATCTACTTTTTACAAATCTTGATAAATAAGATAAAAATACGAAAGAAAAAATTTGGCTCCCTCTTTTACTTATTACTCTGTATTTTGTAAGAAGTACTTAAAAGGTTAACGGCCCGGGCGCCATACCTACGCTCAGAGTTAATGCCAGTTCAGAGGCAACAAATAAATTTCGTATGGGATAACTTAAATTTTAAAAACTATTAATTGTAAAAAGTTGTAGAACAAATGTTGTCGGATTTGATTTAGACAGGCTTCCTGCAAGAGTCGGCCAATTAATTACAAATAACCCTGTTTATAGAATTAAAAATAAACCGATACGGACAAGAATTCAAACCCTCGACCCCTGGCAAACCGTCCCGTCACTATACCAATTGAGCTAGCTATACGGTTTGTTTTTAATTTTATATATGTTAAAAAATTGACAGAAGAATATATATTATGTAAGTATACACGTATCCTTTCGAATTACGCGATTGCTATTTCAATTTGCCAAATCCGAATAGTTTAGGTTATTTTGGTACTAAATTAGTGCTGCAGAGAAATAATAATTGTTATCGAATGATCATTAGTCTTCCTTTCTCTAATAGCGACAGAATCGGAAGTCCCTTAATTTGTTTCAAGGTATTAAAGTACCTAACCTGAAATTATTTAATACTTACAATCCCTTATCTTGTTGCGTTATGTTGGTACCACGCTTTACTTGATTTTTACCCTAATTTGTTCCCACATTAAATATTAGTCAACTATAAACCGGACATAGTCTTATATAAAAATAATAATAACTAAGTGAAAAGGGTATTCTTGGAGTGTATTGGTTCTTATCCATAACTTGGAACCGTGCAATTATAGTCTGACGTTTCATACGTGCAATGTATGCCTATAAGAAATAGAGAACTTTGACTTGTTGACTATTCCGTATACCAATTAGATAATAAACTAAGATACGTCACCTATTTCTGTAAATTTGAGGTCCTTTTAGAGTTCGAAATAAAATAAATCTCATTTTTGTTAAATTTGTTGATTATAAAATTTAAAAGTCAAATCCAATATTTAAAATGGCAACCAAAACTAACAACTGTTATTATTTTAAACTATATAACTGCTATTTTGTCCGCAATTGAAAATGTAATCGTAAAAACGATTTGAATGATAAATATTGAACTGATGCTCAAAAGGATAGATTGGATCCACTCCAGCCATAGTTAATGAATGCTCCACAACCTGACGCAATACGTTTTAAATTTACTGCTCAGTTTGTTAAAAATGAATGGATAAATAGCAAAAAAAGCACAACTACGTTGAGATCAGATCTAATTTATCACCCATTTTTAGAAACGTCTGTCTACTTTTCAATGACTGCACCCATTTCATTATTCAATTTGTCGAACGCTAGGTCAACTAGTGAAAAGGCTAGTGCTAGTAATCTAGTGCTATTTTTTGGAAAACAGTACGCTGCAGATTGGATAATAAAATGTGCGCATATTTGTACTAAGTAGTTATCCGTCGATCCATCCATGTATATTCCCATAGTAGGAGTTGTGGGTGGTCTGAGGGTCCTTGATAGTTTGATTGTTGAATTTGATATATTTGAGCTATAATTATTATGTGATCTGTTAACATTTAGCGTGACATACAGCGTGACATACAGCGTACATACATGTACATAAAATGCAAAGCTGCATATGCAAGTGTTAGATTTTATTAAAACTGATTTTACTATTTGTTCTCAATACACTGCTCAATATTACACAAATATTTGATACAATTTGAATCTCACTCACTCAAATAAAATCCTTTAAAAATTATTGACTTAAACGTAGCTCACGTTTAAAGACAAAACTAATATAATAGATAATTATTTATAAATATATAAACAAATACTTTAATGTGACGAATAAATTTAAATAATTTATTGAGTTTTTGTATTATTTAATTAATATCTACTCTTCATAAGCCGTGTAACGTTTCTTATTTTCTTGTTTTTTATTTATAAATATAAATGTATGATTTAAATCTAATATCTTAGTCATTTCAGTGTTACTTGTCTATGTAACAGACATATTGATAAGGATGAAGTCATCAATTAAGATATTATCGGATTAATTTATCTTAAAATTCTATTTAAAGATAAGTTTCCTAATAATTTTATGACCTATTGCCAATAATTTGAAATATTATTTTTACGTATTGACCACATATTACCTAATTAATAATTTGTCAACGTATTCCATATTTCAAATGAATATAAACCAAAATATAAAAATGCTGATAATAATTAATTCACAATAGTTATTTAAAATAAGCTGAATATTAATGTATCATAAATATTTGGTTTCAGGGGGTTGAAATTAATGCGAGGTTCAACTTGGAAGGTTTCCAGGGCTTCAGAGCAAAATTTGTCATACCAGTTGCTTATTAAGGCTTAAAGTATCGGATTGCCGAAAATGTGAACCCTATCCTTTACCTTTATAAATAAAGATTAAGGATATGTTATTAGTTACGACGGTCCCTTAAAATATTTGGGATATTTTTGTGTCCCTACCCTAATAATTATAATGACATATATGTAGATACTTGTGATGTAGGCAGCTACTTAAATAAAACGAATTGTACACGAAATTATTCAAATAGTCTAACAAAAAAAAAGACATATAATAATTAATTTAAAAATAGAAATAAATTAAACATGGCCCCTAATTTAATAAATTAAATATGGCGCCAGTTGATATTTTTATAACCGGTACAAGTTATTTATAGTCGGAATATCGACTTCGTAGAAAAATTCAGGAACTTAATAATTTAATATTAACATAAAATTATATTTTAATGATTATTCATATTGCATCTAAAATCATACAATTTAGAACTGGATTTATTTATTTAGAAACTTGTATGTTTTATCTGTTTTGTTTTTCTTTTTAGCCCCCCGACTCAAAAACAGGGGTGTTATAATTTTAATCTGTCGATCTGTGTATCTGTGTGTATGTCTGTGGCATTCTAACAGACAAAAGCGTGGACAGATTTCATTGCGGTTTTTTTAATTGAAAGCCTGGTTTGTGGAGATGGTTGGATGATGGCTATGTTTGGTTGAAATAGAAACATTCGTCTCCAAGATATTGAGGTTTTAATGGTGCGGGTGAAAGGTTCTTATGCAATATTGATAGAATTACTTAAGCAAGTGATTTTTTTTTGTCCGCAGATTCATTTAGATTTTAGTACAATAATAAAACCAGTAACACAACTTTAATAAGCAGAAAAACATAATAAAAAAATTCCCGATACAAAAAGACCTCTAAAAAGTATAAAAATAATATTATTATGTAATTATTTAATTTGTTGCGTCGGGGGACCGCTTAGTAAAGGAAGAAATTAAAATACAAGTAAGTTACCAAGGCAAATAAAGAAATTACGATATCCAATCGTATACTCTAAGCCCTCGTAACTTCGTAAAATAGACATCATCGTCAACGTACGTACAACGGTCCCCCAACGCAACGACTTCAATAAGTACATAATAATATTATTTTTATTCTTTTTAGAGGTCTTTTTGTATCGGGTTTTTTTTTATTTAATTAATGAATAGTATGTTTATTTTTGACAAGCTCTGTGGACTGTTTTATCTATGGACTCCCATCGCGATCAATTTAGTCGTTTACTTAAATAGTAATAAAATGAATTGTAATTTATTTTATCAATTAGTATCTGTATCTATAAATTTAAATTAATTATTTTTAAAAGCATGACATCAAAAAGATTTACCTGTTAAGCTAGATTTTTTTTTTATTCTTCAAAATAAAAATATATAATATATTTTGTATAATTTTATTGTCTCTATATATTTAAATATTATTTATAAATAGTTCAAGTTATATTTTCCGAGCAGTTAACACTGCACCGACCTTGAGTAGATACATTTTGTAAACTTTGACCACGTGTTTTGTGTCGTCAAGTATTGCGTAGTTTGGATACTGAGAACTGTATTGCAAGTAGGGTTGACAATCATACTTTATTATAAAGTATTATACTTTAAACTTTTGCATACAACTAAAGGCTGTGAAAATACTTCATTTCCAACCTTTATTTCGATGTATAGAACTAAACACTCATTGTGGGATTTATAGGCTCACTATTCAACATATAATTAAGAACAGATAATGTTTCCATTACATTACGTTTCGATTTACAATTACTGAACGAAATGTACCTAACATTTTATTCAGTCAGTCAGATGTTAATTTGAATGTGTCATCTCCGAAATATTTAAATACCTGAAAATTCATATCTATATAAATAATAAAACTGTCATTGATCCATTACTGTACATTAAAAAAAAAAAATATATAAAAAAAAAAGAAAATATTAAAAAAAAAACATTATAGGGACCTTTATAAGAGCAAAAGAACCCAAAACAATAATTTTTCAGTTTGTCTGTATGTCTGTATGTTTGTGCACACTGATCTCAGAAACGGCTTAACCAATTTGAATGCGGTTTTAAGAAATATATTACCACAGTCTTCACTTAACTTAAATCGGTTAAAAAATTAAGAAGTTATGTCAATTTATGTCAATCACGTAATAGGTACCATGCAAATCTTATTCTATTCATGTAATAAATCTATAGAGGAATAGTCTTTGTACAATGAAAATATTAAAAAATATATCAGGATGTGAAGTAATAATTAACAGAATCCATTTTCAGCATTTTAAAATCTTTGTCGGTTTATTTGTTTGTCTTTTAGTTGTGCACACAACACGAAAAAAAATATTTTCAAAAATTCATACAAAAGGGATTTGCAAGAGAATCCAAAACAGTATGTTTTTATGTTGTTTGTCTGTATGTCTGTATGTTTGTGCACGCTAATCTCAGAAATGGATTGGATTTGGATGCATTTCGGGCATATATTGTCATGGAATTCACTTTATAATTTGTTATTTTTTTAACAATCGGTTAACAAATAAAGAAGTTAATAATCTCTTATTGTCGTACCATTGCTGCTTACCATTTTGAAGGTTTATAGTTTTACATACATTGGTAAGTACAAAGGGTACGTTTTATCAAAATCAAAACGTACGAAGTCGCAGGCACAGCTAGATGTCAAATAAACCTTAAAACCTTTCAAAATAGTAAATATATATATATATATATATATATATATATATATATATATATATATATATATATATATATATATATATATATATATATATATATATATATATATGTCCTGCTAAAAGCACACAAAAATACGTTTTTAAAAGCATAAAATTTTAAAAATACTTTTTTTCTTCCTTCAAATACTTTTTTTTCCTATCCAAACCATTTTCTATTTTTTTTTCGTTAAAAAAAGTTAGCAACCCTAATTGCAAGTAAACATTCCCAGACATTGAGTTTATATTATTCAAACTCTAAGTATTTAATTACTTCTAATTTTATATGTATATCTAGTAATTTGGTTGGTTGCAGCAATATAACTTGAAATAACTCTTGTATCAATAAATCATTTATAGTAACGTGAATTATATATTTAAATGTAACTCGCGAAATAATAATATAAAAATCTAAGCTGTGTTAAGAGATGAAACAGGTATCGTGAGAAATGCACGTTATAAACTAAAATCGTTTAATAATGACAAGATGTCTCCTAGAACTCATATATATTATTATTAAATGTTTAAATTGTATCGTGTGAAACCTAAACGTTCGTCTTCAATAATTTTAACCTCGTTTTGTTTACTCGCTTCATTACGAAACTCATTTATCTTAATTATTAACATTTTACAAGAATTATGTTCACTTCTGCCGTAACTCGTTGAGAAAACTGACGTTGCTAAGAAAAAGTTTACTTCTTACTGAACTCGATAAGAACACTGACTTTGCTTGGTAAAAATGTTTACTTTTGACTCAACTCGTTAAACGCACTGTTTTTTTTTTTGCAATATATTATTAATTTTATTTCTACACCTACATCATCTACATAAATATTTAGATGATGTCGGTATTTATGTGTGTTTTCTTCATAGTAAATGTTTTTATGGGAAAGTCGTGATTATTATGTATAACACAATACTAGTCTTAATGTGAACTGGCAATTTTATGAGTCCTTCACTGAGTGCGGATGTGGTATGCCTAGGTATTACTGAATATCAACACAACAATGCCTATAAGTATGGGAATTGAATTCTGTACCATAATTTTTCATGTTTATTATTTTATTATATTTAGATGCTGGCAGCGACTTGTCGTAGTTTTGTAGTTTTATTGTTCATTGTTTTGTCTGTGTTTTAAATATAATGTACAATATTGACATTATTTATTTATTGAATACGTCACAGAGTATTGCCGTAATTAAATAGACACTAAGTGTGTAATAATTCAGGTTTTATCTTTTGTTTTAATTTGTTCACATGAATGTAACAGTTTACGCTCATGTAGGTAAATTCATTAAAAAAAGCAATTTTGCTAAATTGTATGACTTCATGAATGAAAAGTACGAATGAGATATACAAAGAATTTTTGGACACTATTTTAATAGTTCGTTATAATAGTAGTTTGTAGCATATTCATTCATTACATTTCGTTTAATTATATCTAAAGATACATTTAAAATCTCATTAAATTTTGTTATTTTTACGTCACATGGCGCCAACATCTGCCTAATAACGTAATGTTGCAACAGGTTTGTTATATTCAAATTTACATATTATAAGGTATTCGTTTTGTAATTCGTCAGGTCAAATGAGGTCATTACAAATTGAATGATGAGTGGGATTCGGGATGTTACGTAAATTAACAGTTAACCGTTAAATGTTGATTTTTTTGTCTTCTTGATTAAAGTTTCCTGAACTTATTTCATATTCTGTAAAATTATATCAGTGGTATTATTTTGATGTCCAATATAATGTTATTAATATTTTCATTATACATAATTTATAAAGATATCTCAATGAAATACGTAATGGAAATTATTGTTTTAGTTAGCTATAAGTAATTCATTATTTACTTTAAGTTTGACAAAGAGTTCTAAAGTGATATTTTGTAAAAGATGTTAAATCCCAAGGTATTATTATCTCCTAGTATTATTGTCAAATCATGTGCAGAGTAATTCTGAAGCTGACATCAGTCGTATGCGTCTAATATTAGCTGAATGTTGCTCCGAATGCGTGTTTCGGTCCGAGCTAGACAGGAAGAGAAATCCTATTACAAAATGGAGACTTAGTCGCTTAGGACTTATTTACATAAATTGTTCTGAACTAGATGAACTAGAGAGTTGGGAACACAAAGCTCTGACAACAGGTTGCGTTCGAGGGATGGATTATATTTTGTAATATAGATTTCATAAAGGTTTTATTATCTTTACAATTCTTAAATTAATATTATTAACTTGTAACAAAAAAAGAATAATTTGTACAAATACTACAAATATATGCTATATATATAATGCTAGAAGAATAAGGATTTGGTGTTTGTTATATCTTTTTAATTAAATTATCAATTCAATAAAGTTACAGTTGTAAGATTATTATTAGAGATGCGTCGAATAGTGGTTTCACCGAATACCGAATAATATTTGGTTAAACCTTTACCGAACTGATATTTGGCCAAATTATTCGGATAACCAATTCATTATTTGTTTGTCATAAATATGTATGTTCATTATTTATTATTATTAGCTATAACGTTGAAATTAAAATGTAAAAAGAGATTAAAACCTTTTTGTTGAAATTGCTTTGACGTAAAATAAGAAGAATTTTAACAGTAAATTCGTCTAGCGAATTAATTTATAAGTTTTTTATCGGTTACAGAACTTCAAACTGTCGATAATGGATTTTTGATTGCGATACTTGAATTAACTGCGTCTTTTTGTTATCTGAGGATATTTTTTGTATAAAATTCTATTAGGACCGGCTATTTTATATAATTGGATTTTCTTGTTTATGTATATAAGGTTGAGATTTTTATATAAGTGAAGGATTAAGTTTATATCGCATTTTTTTAATAATTAATAATAACACCCAATATTATATATTATATTATTGTAGATGAAGTGTTTTTTATTATATTACATACTAGCTTTTGCCCGCGGCTTCGCACGCTTTAAATTCGTAGTAAAACAATTTCCACTTCCCTTTTTTTGTATTGGCTTCTATATGACTTATTTTAAGTGATACAATTAAAATTACTACATCGGCAGACATCGCTCACTGTCAAAAGTATATTTAAAATTTTTAATAAGGATACAATATTAGGTACTGTAATTATTTTTATACCTCTCTTGTTTTTACTTAAACGTCCATTTAAATGCATCTTAAACAGAGTACTTAATAACCATTCTAACCATATATCACACTTACAGATTTTCATTGAACATAATCAAAATATTACCATGTAAACTTGAGGAATTAAAAAGAAAAAAGTAAAGGATAAAAAATTGATATTGTGGGTTATCCCTAAGAGATAAACATATACCTACCATCGCGGATTTTCTCTTGCTTATATAAAGGTTATATGCTGTATATATTTTTGAAAATATTTTTTTTCGTTTTGTGTGCATAACTAAAAGACAAACAGATAAACAGACAAAGATATTAAAAATTTATTACTTCACATCCTGGTATATTTTGTAAATATTTTCAATGTACAAAGACTACTCCTCTACAGATTTATTACATTTATAGAATAAGATTTTCATGGTACCTATTACGTCATTGACATAAATTGTCATAACTTTTTTTATTTCTTCACCGATTTAGATGAAATAAAGGCTAAATGTTAAGTGAAGACTTTGATTATATATTTCTGAAAACCACATTCAAATTGGTTAAGCCGTTTCTCAGATTAGCGTGCACAAACATACAGACATACAGACATACAGACATACAGACATACAGACATACAGACATACAGACAAACTGAAAAACCATTGTTTTGGGTTGTCTTACTCTTATAAAGCCCCCCTATGATGTTTTTTTTTATTCCATGTACAGGAATGGATCAGTGATTATTTTATTATATGTATAGATATGTATAGATATGTATAGATATGTATAGAAGATGATAAAAATGGAATGAATTTTCTCAGAAAGCCACTATGAATAATAATATATACAAATATGACATTTAATAGCTTTTTTTTACAATATATATATATTCCTGAATCATGATTTTACTTGATAAAGTAAATAAATCTTTTTGAAACCATTTGTTTTATCAAATGCGAAACATGTATTTTTTGTTAAACCAATGATGAGATTGTTTTGGTTAAGTTTGTTTATGTTGGCGAATAAAGTAAATTGATATAGGTAGGTGATGGTGGTTGGTAGTGGTATTGACGCCACATGGCCCTGTGCCGTGGGAACTAACGACCTAGTTAGTCTATAACATTCAAATATTTGAGATTATTATACAGTCATTATACTAAATCACTCTTCAAATGTTTTTAGATTTAATTATATATATATATTTTATTATTTTCAATTCGAATTATAGTATTATTTATTACAGTTAAATAAATGAAAGATTAAATTTATTTATTATGGACCTACATACATATGTACTGTAATAGTTACAGTGAAAGGATTTATGTACAGTGAATGTATTTATGTACAGTGAATGTATTTATGTACTGTGAATGTATGAATTAATGAATGTATGATCGCATTATAATGAGTGTCGTATTTTGCCAAGAATCTGATTCAGGGACATGCGATAATTAGACTTGTGAGTAATTTATTGAAACATAAATTGTTAATAATCTCAATACTGAGAAGAGAGAGCTGCCCTTTAACATAACTCTTCAATAAATCTTTGCTTGAATCAGATTTTATTTGTCTTAAAAGCTGTAACGAGCGGTGTTTTATTTCACTTATAAAATTTTACTTACATTTGTAGATCTTTTTCAGTTGTAAAATGAAAATTTTCACAAAGTGTAATGTAAATAGGTAAGCTTACAAAGTTTTAGTTGGATTTGATATCATTGTTGTTAATCTATAAGGGCAGTATAATAACAGTATTATTTATATTTTAGATAAATATAGTGTGATAAATAAAACGACATTGGCCGCAATTTGAACCCGTGACCTTTAGGAAACTGTCTCGTCGTTCTACCAATTGAGCTACCACATCACTACCCGCTTCGGTGAATTAAACATTTTATATATATAGGGAAGGTGGTGACATCTATTAGGCTTCTTTCATTAGTCCCAAAAACATTTCTATCTTTGCAGTATAAATAAACATTAAAAGGTGCCACGACTGAAATTAATGTTTCAAAATATCTATAACATGTATAGCCATGTTAAACTACAATAAATTAATTGAACCTATATGTAGCTCTACAAATCCTTTTCTTCTTCTAGTGGAAGTTCTATTGAAATTGTTTAAATTTTTCCAAGGATAACCCGGGAAAAGCAGAAAGACCCACAGACAAACAAATATTAAAAAGGTTGTTAATATCTTGGTATCAAGTAAATAAATAATCAAATATCTATAAGCAATAGAGAAAACATAGTTACTATGAAAGTCTACAAGGAAATTTAAAAAATATAGTATAAACAAATCAAAAAATGTTGTATAAAGCAATTATATTATTACTAAAATTCAATGATGAGCAAGATTTTTTTATGGGATTAGTAGGTAGAGCCAAACGAGTAGACGGTCCGTCTGGTAGGTAGTGAGCTTACCCATGCATACCTGCAGACATGGCAAGTTACAAAAGGTTTTTACTGCAATAAAAGAGATGCAGGAAACCACTCACGGCGAGGAAAAGGGCTTGGTGCATCAGCTCACCCATTCACCATATAAAAGCCAATTACCTCACATCGGTTTCTAGATGGCGATAACCCGGTCTGGTCTACAGATAAACTGCTGCCAAATCACTATAGCTAAGAAATACAAACAAAATACTGTAGGTATGTAAAAGATCATCCGAAAAAAATACTATAACGTACGTTTTCATTATAAGGATTATCTGGATGGATTATGAATAATGACCCGGTGAGGATTATAATGTTCTGGTATAAGTAATATTAATTATTATCAAATGTATTGTATACTAGCTTTTGTCAGTGGTTTCGGCCGTATAGTATAATAAAACAGTAATAACACATTTTCTCTATATAAAGGTCTGGTAAAATTCGATTAAATTGTATAAAAGTATGTAATATGTTATGTACTTAGTTTTTAAATAGTAAATATTTTTTTCAAATTGATGCTATTGTTCTTGATTACACTTCACATATAAACAAAAACGAACTTAGAAACAAACAAATCTGTCCTCTTTTTAACCCCCGAATCAAATGGGTGTTATGAGTTTTACCTGTCGACGTGTATTTGTGTGTCTGTCTGTGGGATTCTAGCAGCCAAAGGCGTGGACGGATTTATTTGCGGTTTTTAACTGTTAGGTCAAAATAGAAACAGTCGTCTCCAAGATATTGAGGTCTTATTGGTGCTGGTAACATAACTTTAAAAAGCAGAAAAAAAAGTTTAAAAAATTCCCGATACAAAAAGACCTCTAAAAAGAATGAAAATAATATTTTTATGTACTTATTGAAGTCATTGCGTCGGGGGACAGCTTAATAAAAGAAGAAATTAAAAAGCAAGTAAGTTATCAAGGCAAATAAAGAAATTACGATATCGAATAGTATAAGTCTAAGTTCTATATGATTAACTTCGTAAAATAGACACCATCGTTAACGTACATACGGCGGCTCCAATAAGTACTTAATAATATTATTTTATTCTTTCTAGAGGTCTTTTTGTATCGAGGGTTTTTAAATATAAATTGATATAAATTAATTACATTAAAATGGTTTCTAAATATATTTGTATACAGTAAGGTGTAGTCGTTTCTCTTCAAGCAATGCACCACGGCTCTAATGAAAATATCACGTGAAATTAGCTCGTTTGTAGTAGAGTTGGGTTTTGTACCTTGATTGTTTAAAGTCTTAGATTACAATGAAACTTAGACGGATTTGGGGACACTTCAATGTACCTTAAACATAACTTTTAGGTATTTATTTATTTTATTTTATTTGGTTATGGTATATATCTTGTTAATTCGTAATTATGTTATGTTATGTTATTGGTAGTAATTTATAGTTAATGTGTATTTTATTTTAGTTTGGTCAGTTATATATATCTTGTAAACTCATATAAAAGGGATAAATCTTTTGTTAACTTACTATCATAAGATAAATATGTGCTCTCTTGAAGTCAATTAAAAGGATATTGTTAAATCCTCATGTTAATGTTACTATAAGTCACATAAAATATTAATCCTAGTTAACGCGTCCTTAATTATATAAAGCTTACAAGGCACATCGTAAAATCCAGTTTTCAGGGAAATTAAATAATTCATTTAGTACTTGATAATTCATTACTCGACCTCGGTCACTTCAGCCGCATTAAGTCGGTCGAACCTCTGAGCCTTTTTCAGAGAACCTTTTTGTTACAGAGAAATCTCATTCTTCATTTAAATTTTGAATAAAATTTCAGTTTCGTTTAGAATAAAAAAATACAGTTTTATTTTTAACATACTTTTTTATTCTTTATAACAAATAAACCAATTTATTTTTGAGATAACACGTAATAAATTTACAAATAAGTTAATAAATAAAAAAACATAAAAATTACTATGTTATATTATTTTTGTCACACGTCTTTAATGAATGAAACAAATAAATCTATATCAATATAGTGGGAGATACATTGATGTAAATTTCTCCCAGACATCATTAGTAATCACAGACGGACGTCAACAGACAGTTTTAAATGGTATCCATATCAAGTCTAACAGTTACTCCAATCAACGAGACCAATTTAATTTTAGTGCTGACCACACTCGTTGGTTTTAACTGATTGATCTATGGTGTAAGAACGTGCATGTGCATCCCAATTTATAAGACGCTATCCGGTTTTGATTTGGAATTTATTGCGCATTAACGGAAATAGTTTTGATGCTACGATATTTTTTTATATGGTTAATTGAAAAAATAATAATATTAAATTAGAGAAATATAATTAAAACTTCAATGGTTTTTAAATGAAAGACACTTAAGTATACGTTTGTTATTTCCGCCATCTTCTTTGCTGAGTGAGTTTTCTTAATTTAGTCTACAGCTGCAGGCGTCCTCAACGTATTGTTAACAGGATCTACTTGATCGTGATGTGCTGTCTATGAAGCCAATCAGATCCCCTACTACGGATCTTTTACCAGAAAATAAATCTCAGACATAACCGGTCTTAGTATTGTATTAGAATTTTATTAGATATAAATTTATCATCGTTTATTTTGTTTTCCTTATTACTGGGATTATTATTAATTTGTACTGTGAGAGTGTCATACTTCCTCGAACCGTAAGTCTGATTATAGATGATAATATTGGGATATATATAATTGTTATGATTGTGCTACCGTAATGGACGTCGATATAAAATATAATTATTATGAAATATGTTTTTATTTTAATATTTAGTTTCTATTGATACGGTCTAGTAATGTGATATTATTTTTCTACGTGGCTTCGACCGTCAATATAAAATGTATTAGTGTAGGCACTAAATATTTTTATCGGAAAACAGTATCTCCTTAATAAGGGATGACAGTTTGTGTAGAAATCGGTCATTTTCGAAATAGGTACAATAAGAGAAACGTAACGTAAATTCGAAGATAGCGAAATCAAAGTCAAATACTAAAGTTAGATATATTTACTTGATTTTAATCGTAGTTTTTTATGTTTAATGATGTCATTAAATCTCTAAAACATAGCTTACATATATATATATATATACATATATGTAAGCTATGTTCCGGGGTTCCTGAGTCATATATAGCTCATGAATATTAACCCCGGATGGGCTCAAAACTAGTCGGGCAAAAATCCGACTAAATTACATGATTATAGTAGGGGCAATATATATTTTATAATAATCATGGTTCACGAAAGTTTAATTTCAAAAATAGCAACTTACAAAACATCACAAAAAAACAAACAAAATATTCAATAGTGTACAAATACCATCATAATTAGTTATAACTATATATTAAAAAATGTACTGAAAATGTGTAATTAATAACAAGGAACTATTATTAACTAACATAAAAGAAGCTAATTCTGTATCGTTCGTCCGTAGATAGGTAGGAAGGTAGTGCTTAATATTATTTCTAGTCACGTTATAAAACTTGCAAGTCAATGGTAGTATTGTGAGATGATGACCGTCCGTTTAAAAAACTCTGTAAGACGAGTGTACTTAAGACATAATGATGCTGAAATAGAAGGTGAGACTCACTCTTCAGTAATGAGATTTTTAGTAAGAGGTAAGCCGTGAGCGCGCATTTTTATTATAGTATTTGACAATGTCAACACTGAAAATTAACGAAAGTTTGAATAGATTTACGTAGTTCTCAGTTAGAATTATATAAATTACAGTATTTTAAGGTTCTATTGCTTCAATGTAAAAATCGATGATTATTTTTTTAGCACAAATGTTGAGAATACCTATATAGAATTGTATAATATCTGTATGAGAGATACCGCTTATACAAAATGGCGAAACATTTTCATGTTATATTTTGGTGATGTAGAATAAATAGATTTTATCTACGTCTACTTGTCAATGGTTTTGCGAAAAATATAATATTTTATAAATAAAAATGTTAGTGAACTTTAGGGCTCTTAAATGTTACAAATTAGCACTTAACGTTATAATTTCGCCATTGAATAATTACCAACCGTTCGGCAATTCTAAAATTAATGGAAAGAATAAAGTTTGTTTCAACCCATTAAGGAGATTTACATTTGACTTCGTTGAAAGTTTCAAAATGGATTTTACACCCTCATTTATAAGATCCAAACGGTGCATTTGAAGTAATATAACCTTGGAAGTTATTTTGGAACCAATGAAAATGACATGTGTATTCTGTTCAGAGGATTTTCTTTTTATTTTTTGTTTTTTTAAACGATTGTCAGGCAAGACTGCTTGATTTGAAATTTATTTTGATAAAGTATTTGTTTTGTTTGAATAAATTAAGTCTAAACTATTTTAAAACTTTAGATAATTTAAATCTTAATTGGTTTGTGGCAACATTTCGACTCTACCATAAAGTTTTATTTATAGTTAGGAAGTTTATTTTGAGTAAATACACATTTCCGTTAGCAAATTTCAAATAATTGTTTAAGTAAAATTTAGTTGTTGCCTTTTCTTAAACATGTTTTATTCACAATGTAAATAGAAAGCGTGCTTTCATTTTATAAACAATAGAACAAAATGCTTAATGTAGCTAGACGCGGTCATTAGTCTCATAAGTATTTATGTGTTTATAACATGAAGCAAAAAAAATAATAAAAAACCTGCAATATATGACCCCATCAAGAAAATATCCATTCTTATTTTCATCTCGTTTGGTCTTAAACTAAAGCAAACTAAAATGTTTATTTATTGTATCTGAAAAAATCCCAATTTTATTTCATTATTTTTGTTAAGGTTGACATTCATAAAGGTCAGTTATAAAGAATAATTTTATCATGCACCCCTGTTGTTATAAATACTTCATAGTCATATACGAGTATGGACTACGACAACACCCCGTCTTTCCATCGATCGATGTGAGCCCCTATCAACTACTTCACTGGCTCTCGATAAATCAAGATGAACGGCAGACCAGCCCGTCTTCATTTATTTGTAATGCCAATTTATATTGTCTGGTCCCGTGTCACTTATCCTTACTAATGTGGATATATTATCATTTTGCGAAATATTCGTTATTTTATCATCTTAATAAGATTAAAATATTTATAAGCAATTTGCTGTTAAATTTACCTGTACCACGGAACTAATGTACCTACAAATGACTATGATAATATAATAGAAAATAATACTGATTATAAACGTGGTTCATGTTCAGGAAAGGATTGTTCGAAATCTGATATTACCGGGAAGTTAATCCGATATCAGTGTTACTTGACTTGAAAAATGATTGTTAGGATATATATCGAGAATCTATTTCAGTTATATTTATTTCAGTGATGAAGAAATGGTTTATTTTATATATATAATATATAATATGTAATACAACTATATAATCAGTTTATGGATGTCTGATTTTTATAGGCTTTTAAATTTCAAATGAAAGGGAATAATTGTTTGTTTTTCCAATTCCGCTAAAAGCAACTCGGGATTAGTTTTCAGATAGATCACCATAAAATGGTTCGTGTGTTTTACTAAAACGCTAACAGAGATATCTTTTTCGAATTTATCTATATGGGTTTTGGATATATTTAATTCACATGACTATTGCCGTGAGTTATTGAAGAATTTTATATTTTTACGTCTAAAATCATGATGTTTTATAGTTATTTCTTTTTGTTACAGGTGACACAAGATGGCACTCAAAAATATGAAGCACTTACACATGGTCTTCCAGTCGCTCAATACATAAAGAATTTTCCGGAAAAGATAATAATAAATAATTATCCTAATCAAATCAAAAAAGTTTGTCCAAGCACTACACGGTGCATATACAATGAATTTAAAACTGATATCCCTGCTTTTGACATGGAATTTTTTGCTCATAAACGCAAAAAGAGATTCGTTGGAAGATGAAGAATCACGGGCAAGAGATATAAGAAATAAAGAAAACAACAGAAACCGTACGACTTTCAACGGAACTCTGACAGATCTTCCCGAAAGGAGATATTTAAGACATCGAAACAGTTCGAGATATCGGGGTGACCGGCGTAGGTTTTGGGAGCGAGAGCATGAGATAAGACGAGACAGAAGAAGAGGATCATCAGAAGATTCTTTGTCAAATCGAACTAACCCCTATAACAGAAGAGATGAGAAAACCCGCAAAACTGATAAACCGTTCAATAAAAATAAATCCGATAAATCGACGGACAAGAGAAAAGCAAATCAAAGTAAGCCTCAAGAAAGACCTGTCGTTAGGGAGAATAATACACGATTTAAACCTAAGGTAGCTAACAAATGGCATTCAAGTGGTTACATTCCCTATCCACAACCAAGAGAGAAAAAACCTAATATAATCTTGATATTGACTGATGACCAGGACGTTGAACTCGGTAGCTTGAACTTTATGCCGCGTACGATGAAGGCTGTTAGAAGTGCTGGAGCTGAATTTCGTCACGCATACACCACCACACCCATGTGTTGCCCTTCAAGGTAGGAGACCAATCTTACTAACAATCAATATTATCTAGATTCGAGAGGTCAGATTTAAGTGATCTTTAAATACTAGTACCTATATCGGTATATCTGTTCGTATCTACCATATTATTATTTACTCATTCAAAAGTCAAGGTTAAAGAATTATGTATGTTTCTGTTAACTTGTGTATATATCTATTGAAAATTATTATCAAATGGTTGTGTTGTAGCAAGATTATGCCACGTCAATGGAGAATAGGTCAATGGATCCGCTTATCAATAGAGGATTTTAGACTGACTAGAGGCATTGTATAGCGTGTTAGCTAGTCACTATCAGCCGCTCTTATTAGATTTCTGCAAAGCGTATCTTTATTAAAACTCATTGTTACATCCAATTAAACTACCTAAATTTAGACTTTATCATGTAGTTACCAAAATAATTTAAACATGTCATAGTATTTTATGTTATAAACGGCTTTTAAAAAAAAGGAAACCAAATACGCCAAATATCCTTGACAAATATATATCACATTAATAATATTCCCAGGAGTTCATTGCTAACGGGGGTCTACGTTCATAACCACAATGTGTACACCAACAACGACAACTGCTCATCTCCCATGTGGCAGGCCAAACACGAGACCAACACCTTCGCTACTTACCTCTCTAATGCTGGGTATCGTACTGGTAAGTAACTTTATCGTTGGATTACTATAAATGAAATTAATCCCTATCGGCTAAAGGTCTTAGAAAGTTAAAAATTCTATATATAATATCTATATATAATCAGATTTCTTTCCTGACATGGTCAATCATATTACATCAATGAATGTTCTTTATGGGATATTTATTATTTATTTTATTATTACTCGTGTTTGGAAGAATTTTGTAGTTTGAGGGTCACTCTCTCGCTCTGTATACAAAAATCCCACGCAAACACTCACGTGTCTCTGACCTACGCGATGAGGAACATTTTCAACATAAATTAAGACGTAAGAAAGATCTTAAGAAGAACAGATACAAAGTAGAGAATAACTATTGGTTCCTTCATTTATACACCAAAAACATTGCAATGTAAGATAAAAACCGGTGTTTTTACAAAAGATTTTATATAAATAAACTTCGAGTACTATCTTTACTCCTTTTAAAAAATATATATTTGAAAAATAAATTTGAAACATCGCCTACAAAACATTAAATTCTGTAAAATGTAACCATGTTTCCAATATTCGTGTTAATTGTAATACTTAACTGTAATAAAATAACATTTAAGGTGTGAAAACCGAATATCAGAGAATCTAGAAATCAACGTTATAATTGAGAATTGTTTGATAAATGTACAAATTTAGTGCGATATCAAACACACATGTTTCGACACGACTTGTACCTTTAACCTTTAACAGTTTCTCATAAGACAAAAGTCTTTGTGCCTCTAGTACGTATGTTGTGTTGTATTATAATTTGTAATCTTGAGTACGATTGATTAATGCCCAAGTGTTATGAAAAATACTATATAATATATTACAAATAATTATTCATTATAATTCAAGCATACTAATGACTTGCCCCGGCGTTGCACAGTTGCAAAACACTAATGAGGGAAAATGAGAAGAGCGTTTAGCACATGAAACATGACAGTAGAACTGTCAAATTGATTATAACAATATTCAGATTTTCATATAAAAATAAAAATAATACTTAATCTGTCCTTTGCTTGACTATACTTATTTTTAACGCCCACCTTTTCTGAATGATGTTTTCCTATTGTCATTTAGATAATACATATTGATAATATATGTATTGTAATTACCGAAACAATAATATAGAAGCTAATGTTTTTTTTAAAACATGTATGTATGTATAGGGCCCGTTACTAGCAGACAGACATTAACGAATACAATAGAATATTGCAAATCAGGTCACATACATTTTATATATGACCGTGTACCAGAACAATAAAATTTATTACTTTTGATTTATACATTTTAAATTGGGACAAGATATTAATTATACTCAAACAGGACAAATGTCAAATGTATAATTTGGGACACATTCTGCATTTAAACTTTTAAGACAATAAATACATTATAAGTTATAGAACTTTGTAGAGTATAACTTTTTTTAGCAACAATTTAATAAAAACATAAAAACTAGTTCAATAAATCAATCATACTCTAATAACTCAAGAATTTCTATAAATAAGGCTTTTAAAAGCGCAATATCATTAATTAAGAACATACATAATGATAATGATATAGTTATGTAACAAGATATTAGCTACACCTGAGAATGTACTACACTTCAACAATACAACTATTGAATAATTCATTATACCATGTAATTGAAGAAAAACTTGTGTCAAATTTGCACAAGTTAAGACCAATTAGATTTTGCTGATGATTAAGTGTCCATGATAATTTAATAAAATAAAGCTGGTGTGATTATTAACGTTCCATTTGAATCAATTAAATGATCTTTGACTGCGTTGTTTAAGATTATACATAACAAGATGTTTTTATTGTTAATTTGGTACATATATGTATAGTGTGTGAACGCACATTAACAAACTAAAAAGTATGAGCAGTAGTATCTCTTGTTCATAATGAAGTTGAAATGCAAATCTCGAGCGAAATTGCATGTAATATATATTCAATAGGTATACTACAGTGATATATAGACAGGTGAAGAAGGAGCCGGCGTAATCCCCTTCAGAGCCACGGTTTATGTGACAAATACCTGAACAGTTTAATGATGCTATAATACTGAGAATGTCGAGTGATTCACTACTTTCATATCAGTTTGTCTAGAACGCAATTCAGACATTTATTGCACAAACGAAGAATTTATACCATCCTTAAAATATAAGCATATATTGTAATAATTTCACTTGCATATCTCATGCGAATAATGTTATTAAATGTAATGTGTTAATAAAATTCCTGTGTGTTTTTATATTTTATAATGTTAATATGTCGGTTTAGCACTGAGCTTTTAAAATAAGCGTACAATTTAAGCACTTGGCAAACGTTTCGAATACCAGCTCGTTATTTGTATCCTTCACGCCTGTCCGGTCCTTATCTTATCCCTTCGTGCACAGACTCATAAGTCAAAACCGATATACGACTGGGAGGAGTAATTGTACAAACGACATATAAGATTTGTTCTTAATATCTTATGGGTCTAGGCGTGGGCGCACGTGGGCTGCCGGACGTCGACTATTTCATCGCATCACACTCGACTTACCGTCACGTATACATAAAATCAGATAGAAATGTCCTTGTCTGTATTTGGGGAGGGCAACACTCCATCCGGCGAAGACGCGAGCCGTGATTTGAACAGGAACACGTCGTTTGCAAATGTCAGATTCTTGTCTACGAACTCACGCTCGTAACGTTCTTAATCGGATTCTACCGTGACCTATAATATTATTTAAATAATATTATTGCAGACTTCCAATTATGTTATATAAATAAGAAACATTGATTAGTTAGAAAACAAAACATAAATAGTCAAATAGGACTTTAAAGATAAGACTAATACGACTATTAGGACTAGAACAAATAGTCCAAACGCTTCCAGCGATCTTGTATCGTACGTTTCGTAAGTTTATTGTCTGTGCAATTGTAAATGAGAGTCCCATGCGAGGTGGCACGTGTCCGCGATTTATCACTCTGTCGTTAAAGAGTCCATTTAGCTTGTAAATTTATGCTCTAAACGAGCTATCATAAATTGGAGCCGTGCTTTTCTTCCGTGATGTGGTTGAAGGGCCCGCCCACCGATGAGACTAGTGGATTCTTCGATTTAATCACGTAGATTGCTGCTTCCGTTGAATAAGAAAGATGAAAGGAGCGTGGGTTTCATTGCCGGTTTCTATCGTCTTATCTTCTATTTGAACGATATCATCGGTGTTAATAGATTGTTACTTGTCATTACTTATTACAGATTTCAGGTTATTAACTTATTCAAATAATGTAACACTTATATGGTGTTTTCATTAGATAAATAAAAATTTGTTACCGCTTATTATATTTTTTATGAAAATTTCTGTACCTTCTTAAGAACTAATGCTTTTAAAACCTTGTAATTTTAAAACTTCGACTGGTTTTTCTATATTTTATGACGTTAGTTTGTAAATATTATTTTATGATCTCTGTTGTAATTACATAATGTTATTTACATAATGGCTTTACAATTTAGGTCAGGGATGAAAACCATGACTATAGGTTTTCTTATTATATAAGCAGCATTTTAGGTAATTCTATTTTATGGCAATAAACCAAACCCCAATGAGTTTGTTTCAAATTCTGTTATTTAATCGTTTAGTATTTATGTTTCATTTATGATATTTAGAATTTTGGCTTTCCAATAGGAATAAAGAACTGGTTACCTGTTTCAAGATTTTCGAAAATTCTATGAAAAAAGACTTAAGAAATATCATTCGATCGTAATACGGGCGTGTTAAACATTTTAACCTACAATTTTATTTAAAATGTTTTTTTTGATTGATTTTTAAGAATATACCTATATGTAAATATATTTTTTAATATAAGCATTTGTTTGTAGTTGTAGTTTTTCTTGACTGAATAATAATTATTGTGTTATATTTATAACTGCATTAGCATTATGTAAAATGTATGTCTTTCATAAAACGTTAAGCGGTATCTGACACGATCTGTTAAGACTTTTATTTATGACCAATCTGTTATAACACAACACCGTTAATTACATCATTTTGCAAAAACATGAAGTTTAAAAGGAATTAAAGCTACATAGAAATACTTAAGTAAATACGTCAGTAATAATTATAATTACGTGGATAACTTTGCGGCTACTATTGGTAAAGACGAGTGGTGAAACCTAGTTGTTAATATTTGCACAAAATCCTGTTAAAGCAGTCCGTGGTGTATTAAATCTTTAATTATCAAAAGGTCGTTAACCCCATGTCGGAGCTGCTATATTTTATAACAGGAGATAAAAGCGGACAAGAATTGCTATTACGTAACAGCTCATTCTGGGTTTATTACTATTATTTACTTACTATTATTTACTCTGTTTCATCAGATTTTATATTTTATACAATGTTGCGTTGATAGCCCTCTAATGTTATAAGCCATTATTTTTTATTTTTTTTAATAAATCTAGAATGAAACTGATCAACGGCATTACGAGTCCTGCCGCTGTTTTTTCAGCGCTAGTGCACTTCTTCCTTGTTAATTACAATTAAAGGCAACTTCTATAAGCTAATATTATTTTTCTATGTTTAAAATTAACGATTTGTGAAGCAATTTATCTCGTGCAATTTAGGCTTATTGTGATTTAGTTAGAAGTCGTTTTGAATAATTATTGTATTAAGAATAAATATTACCTACTCGTGATGTTTGTGGTATTTTAACGATGAAGTAAATATTATTAGAAATCAAGAACCACAACACATTTCACACGATTAATTGTAAATTCCCTTTCGTAATCTATTATACCCAAGGTTTGATCTAGTTACTATTTAAAGTCGTGTTGAACTAGTGATAGTGATATTTTATTGTAATCTTGTATGCGTGGGCGCAGCCGCCATGCAGTCTAGGCACGCTTGCGTCGATAATCATACGCTTTTTCAATGGTTTGTAGAATTAATGATCGTGTAAATATGTCTTGGCCGTTATTATTGTATTTTTAACGATCTATTCATTGTGATTTATTGATTTTAGATAACTGTACTAAATTACTTGCTTTTATTACAAATGGATCGGTTTAAGAACCTTTTTTAGTTTATCTAGTTTATTCAGTAGTCTAAATTCTGCTCCACATTTCACTAAACTGGTTCAAATAAATAGTTTATTATCTAAATATTTACATAGGCGTGTCTTAACACGAATACTTCAAGTAATGGATATTTCATGTCAGCCAACGATTATTTAGTTAATATTTACATAGCTTAATTGGTGTTTTTGTGATTAAAAGTTACATACAGGGTTTGAGTTCAACGAACAGGAACTCTAAAAAAATGTATTACGAATATTTGTAAGTTTGTTGACATGTTTGTATTTGTAATGTCTGTTTGATTCTAGCGACTGTAAACTAACTTATTAAAAATATCTAAAGAAATCACAATTTTAGAATAATTGATAATACCTTGAGTAATAATATTTAAAGAACTATTTGCCTTAATGAAGATAAACACTGACACTCATCTTTATTAGGATAATAACAACTAACGTTTTATTTTATAAAAATAAAACGTTTCTTTCAGAATGGCTGTTATTTATGAATCATCAGTCGTGGAATTAGATAATAACTCATTTTAATTTAGTTTTAAATTGGATGCTGTTCTAAGTTAGACAAATATTAAATCTGAGTACCTATACTAAAACCGAGATATTCGTATTATAATTACCTTTTTAGTTTTCACTCTTATAGCTTACTAGATTATATTTTACTTGACGTACAGTATTATCTAAAAATGTTTACATCAAATTTATATAAATATAGAATGAAAAATAAAAACCGATACCGGCAGGGATTCGAACCCGCGACTACTGGGGACGATTTCCCAATTTTCCAAATTTAAGTAGGTAAGCTTAACATGGCTATACATGTTTATAGATATTTTCAAACATGTTTACATCAATTTGTTGGATTTTTTTTTAAATAATATTTTAATCAAAACCATTGCGTAGGAAGCAGCTGTTAGAATATTATTTTCACAATTTTTTGTTAATAATTATCAAGTACTTGTTATTTTTAACACAAAGTAAAGCTGTGTTCATTAAGGATAGAATAATATAATATCATAATAACATAATAAACTCCTACATAATAAAATACAGTTACTTTTATAAAATGCGGGAACGTCGTAGGCTGCGCAGGCGCCGCCATGTCTATATACTCATATAAACCTCTTATGGATTTATCTAGGTTTTGTAAAATAAACAGTAATGGGAGAGTTATGTTAAATATATCTCACACCATCTGCATTGTATTATATACCTAGATAAAGGTTTCGACTTTCATAAGTTTAACAAAATGACTTCACAACATTCGTTTTAGATAAAAAGGTACTGCTTAAAATAAAGGTAAAAAAATAGTATTTATCATATTTTTGTAGAAGGTCTCGATTTTATTATACTATTTTCAAGAGTGGTAGGGTGATGTTATATAAACTTTAACTTTTCTTAAGACTTACTATAGCTTTTTTTAAATCCTGACTGTTCTTGAGATTTGGATTCAAAAATCAAAGTTATTTATTTCATGTTTGAAAATATTTATAAACATGTAGGTATAACCATGTTAAGCTTATTTAAATTTATATAAATATAGAATGAAAAATAAACCGATATGGGCAGGGATTCGAACCCGCGACTACTGGGAAACCGTCCCGTCGCTCTACCAACTGAGCTACCTTATCGCTGTCCGCCTCGGTGAATTAAGCATTCTATATGTGATCGTCTTTATCGGGACGGTGGTGACATCTATTAGGTTTCTTTCGAAAATCCTAACCAATGTTTCTAACTTTGGAGTATAGATAAACATTGAAAAGATGCCACTACCGAAATTTATGTTTGAAAATATCTATAAACATGTATAGCCTTGTTAAGCTTATTTAAATGTATATAAATATAGAATGAAAAATAAACCGATACGGGCAGGGATATAGAATGCAAACGTCAGACTATAGTTTCAACATTCCACTCGTTAGGAGAACGGAGAAGAACCGACGAAAAACGCCATGAATACTGTTTTAACTATTTATATATACTTTTTTTATCTTTAATATTTATTAAAGTAGTAGGCAAGTAAAAGTTATAATTGATACGTGAGAATAATTAGGATTCAAATCTTATCAAAAGAAGTCAAGAACTTAACCACGCCACTACTAGTTGCGTTGCGTTATGCTCGTGAACGGGTGCTGCTTGCGGTGACTGGTTGTGTGGCAGGCCGAGTTTTTTTTTACTGTTTTTATTATTTAATTACCTTTGCCTGAAATCATTAGGCTTCATTTCCGATTGATTGCGACGGTTTTAGTTGTTCCGAAATTGCTTTTAAGATTGACGTTTGTGAAACAGTGATCACAATAACAAAAAATATATCCGGCTGAGTTTGTTGTGTGGTTCTTCTCAGACCAGGACTCGTTTGGAACCCTCATAGCTTTAACATTAAGTTGGAAAGTGCTTTTACAGAACGGTTTATTACGATAAATCTGGTATTGAAATAAGCACGCCTGACACTTTCATGTTGACGTACACAAGTGATCACTCATTATGATTCAAAGTGGAAAAGATAAAAATAAATAAATAAAATAAATAGTTCTATAAAGCTTTCACACTTACAAGGGCTTAAAGGATTTTAATTTAAAATATTCAAATCAATAGTAATTATGTAATGTCTTATTGAAACAAATTCCTCAGCTTCATTATAATAAAGTTTCATCGTTTTAATTTTTTAATCGAGACAACGTGGTGTTATCAAAGAATTTCTCTATAAATATAAGAATCTAACTTCATTGCAACTTGTTATCAGATTATCCTACACTGAGGTAAATATAGTTTGTATTGAAAAACTTTAACGTCACTATGTATGAGGCCTCAAAATTAACGAATGTTGAACCTTACATCGTCTAGTATGAGGCCTCAAAATTAACGAATGTTGAACCTTACATCGTCTAGTATGAGGCCTCAAAATTAACGAATGTTGAACCTTACATCGTCTAGTATGAGGCCTCAAAATTAACGAATGTTGAACCTTACATCGTCTAGTATGAGGCCTCAAAATTAACGAATGTTGAACCTTACATCGTCTAGTATGAGGCCTCAAAATTAACGAATGTTGAACCTTACATCGTCTCTATCGATATATTACAATCTATCTTCAATAGAGCAAGAGTAATGATTTTTACATGCGATTTAGCTTTTGTTATCGCGTTTACTTTTCTATTATTAATATAATATTAAAGTAAGTATATCCTAATGGATATAAAATTGTAGACATGTCCATTTGACTTTTTGCGGGATTGTCAAACAATTATCTAAACAGCCAAATATTATATACGAATTTACACATAAGAATATATATAGTAGAAAAAAATAATCTCGAAAGGTTTAAAAAATCCAATGAATATTTAATATTCGCAAATGGCGGCAGGTACACAATCAGTCACAAAGGATTTCTGGTAGGCATGTCACTAAACTTGATATATTTTTTTAATCTAATTGACATGTGTATAAAATATGAGTTGTCCCATATGCGTTTCGAAACAAATTTTTATTTAAATAGAGAATTTATTTTAATCAAATGCAATAGTTAATATTTCCATTGGCGCTTGTCATAGACAATATACAACACTTTCTTTCTTTGTCTATAATTGCACCACATGCTGGGCACAGATTATAATACATAAATAGTGAAGGAGCGTTTATATCGTGCGATGCAGAAGACAGCACAGATACAAAAAATACATACATACATAGATTATACCTACAGATATGAAAGCCCCTTAATCGGTTTCGTAATACTGCGCTATAGGCCTAAGGTTGCGAGAATAGGTCACAGATATAATTCGTGACTGACGTCTTAACTGTCTGCGTGATTTGATAACTGTCCTACCATTAGAGACTTGTAGTGTTGCGTGCATTGAAATTATCATTATTGCAAGTAGGTACAGAACCATTTTATTGTACATGGTACAGAACGATTCAATTGTAAAAGTACATCATTTGCCCTTATTTTTCTGTTTGTTATTATATAATGTGTTATTATTTAAAGGTGCTTACATATAAGTTTACTTATCTCATATTTTGTTAGAAAAATAAATGAATTATTTTCGGATATAAGCATTCTGATGACAAATTTATAAAAATTTTATTAAATTGAAAGTTAAAACAACAGATAATGTACTGTTTTCATTTTGTTCCTTTAATAATTAGTTTTCTCCTTGGTTGTTTTTCCTCATCGACTTGCTAAATCCCTAGGTTTCTGGAGACAAAATTTGACGCGTCTTTTCCGTTTCACTAATTATCTCCTTAATGAAAGTTTATGAACAACGCATTAAGGCTCGGTCTAAAAATAAAACTCTTTGTGCTTCGCTTTAAAGGAGATTCTAGTCTATAGTTCGTTTTTTTTCTGAACCAAGCTTTGAACAAGCCACACAGCTCGCATCGAATTTAACAGCGTTTACTTGACATTTGTGACAGGCGTGTAACATTTTATTTTATAGCCGATGTTAGCTATGCAGTGAGGTTCACTATAAATAGCCGACTTTGAAATGTTTATTTATAACATTAATTACTACATACATGTACAGAACTTTTTAATACATTTAAAACATTTTATTTATCTCCAAGAGGATACAGCTATACTTAGCTTTTTGTTGTCTACTTAGTTACTAATTACTTAATACTAATCGCATAGTTACAGTAGGCCACTTTCCTCGTTCGAACTTTAGATTCTAAATGAATTGCTGATTCCGAAGATGTTTTCATGTTAAGTATTGTATAAGATTTCAAGAAATCTAGCAAATATTTTTTTATGTTTTTTATGATTGATTTATTCATGCTTATAAATATTTGGTATGGGATATTTTTATTGAATATTAGATATTTACATTTTATTAACATTTTTATGTTTTCACGGTACATCAATCTTAGGTCAATCTATTAATTTATTTTTTGTACATAAAAGATAATAAAAATAAATTATTGAATTATAAGTATTGCCTTTTACTTTAAAATATGTCATTTTTAATTGTTCTCTAAAAAGTTTCATCATTTTCATATAATAGCAAGCAGCGCATAAAATGTCATGAAATGTTTTAAAAGCAAAGTGAGAATGTGACGTCATGAATCGTCATGTTGTAATGAAAGTGGGAGCCGAATTTAAAGTAGGTCAAGAGGACCTTTAGAGGCGAGGAGATGCGGAAATATATTAAAAATAAGAGATGTAAGATTAAAGCTCTACCTTAAGTGATTACTAAGTTCTAGATTTATTTAATACAAAATATTTTGTTAAAATCTATGTTTTATATTGAGTTTTTCGATATACATCTTCGATTCGATCTAAATAATTATTGGCTGGTTCTGA
The DNA here is from genome assembly GCA_959347405.1 of Napeogenes sylphis. NCBI lineage: Eukaryota > Metazoa > Arthropoda > Insecta > Lepidoptera > Nymphalidae > Napeogenes > Napeogenes sylphis. The sequence continues at coordinate 33,815,847 of OY365783.1, read as the reverse complement.
AGTCGTGGTGACTAAGTTTTAAATTATAAGTTCAATTAAAGTAATCCAAATTGTTGTAGTAACTAATGATCCAAAGGCTGTAGCTTCGATTCCCAGTACCATTCTTTGTGCTATCCACAGAGTGTTCTTAATCTAAATAGACTTTGTCTGTTATTTATGTTTTAATTAGGATTCGTCTCTAGAGCATGAGTTGCTTTTCTTTAAAAATATAAATAAAGTCTATGGCAACAAGTCAGCATGAATGACATTAATGACATTACAATAACATAAGGGACATTCGTAATAAATTATTTTGGTAATCATTCGTTAATTCATTCCTTCGTTCGTGTAAATGAAAGTCATTTGGACGGATTGTAGTGTTGTCGACCCGTGGGTTCACTAATTGAATCTAATTCAACTTTTTCCATTACGCTGGTAATTTGAAGAGTTATCTAGTTATCTATTGTATTGTTAATAAGATTAAGAGTCCTGTTTGTAAACCGGATGAATTACTTTCATCCGTTAATGTTAGTTCACACTGCGTTATGACAATTTTATTTTTATTAATAAAAAAACACACATTGTGGATTTAAATGTGTCTACGCCATATCTAAATAAATTGTTTTATAGGTTTAAAATGGTTATAAAGTGTACAAAGACAAATCGTACAATATTTTTGAAATGTTTTATTTTGTAGTATATTTACGGTACGCTATAAATACCTTTACCAAACATTACGTGCATATTATTATATTCTGTGTTTGTCAAAAGCTTAATGCACTGGTTGTGAGCTGCTTTAATTATAAAAGTTTTATATACCTTTTATTATAATAAGATAGTAACTGAATAAAAAACATATTCGTTATAAGGTTTTACGAATTTTAAATCTCTTCATAAAAGCACAGTCTTGTAGTGATGGCATTTTGTTTATTAATTAACCGACAAAAGTTTTATAAATATAAGACACACATATATAAATGTGTGCATTTGTGTATCCGTCTATAGCGTCATAGCCACTAAACTGATTTAAATGCGTTATTTTTAATCGAATACTTTGTCTGTCAAGAATCAAGATGGGGTTTGGTGGAAATTAATTTAATCTCCAAGATATTAAGCTCTTATTGGCACTGGAAACAGTATCTCAGACAACATTTCTATTGTCATCAACATTCAAATTGTCTAATTCTAAATGTTAAATAGTTGTATATTTTAAAATTTTCAGTCGTTTTAAATTTTTATACTGAATAATAACAATCATGAACTTTCCTTAGGCTTCCTCGTCGTAGAATAAAGAATCCTGAATAATTTGATAAACGTCATATCCACGTTGTTATCATAAAGTACCTATATATCGTTTGAAAATATCTATATAAAACATGTAAAGCCATGTTAAGCTACTTAAATTTATATAAATAAAGAATGAAAAATAAACCGATACGGGCAGGGATTCGAACCCGAAAGGTTCCTAAGTAGTCGCGAGTTCGAATCCCTGCTCATATCGGTTTATTTTTCATTCCATATTTATATAAATTTTATGTATATATTTACTATTTAGATCTATATGTTTAAGTACTTATATATTTACTTTTGACGCAATGAGCTCTTCATTGTTGTTGACTTGACACATTTTATAATGAGATAAACAATAGCCATCAATTATTACTTATTTACTTCATAAAGTATCAAAGTAAATAACTTCCATACAACTACTATTCAAATGTAGGTACCTGAAGTAGTTTCCAGATTAACATATTTCATTTAATCTCGCCTACATTCAATCAACCGTAAACTTGTTAGATAAAAGGCTACAGAAACATTACAACAAAAATAAATAAATATGAACAAAACATAAACAAATAAAAAACTATACAATTAAAATTTTAATTTGTGTAAAACAAATATAATAACGGAAACAATCGAATAAATTCCATTCCAGGTAATCAAACTATAAATTTAATTAATTCTGTCGTTTTCAATTCCTAGATTCCAAGTAGCTCATGTTCCGAAGTCCCAAGGGGCTCCACTGTCGTTTAATTAAGCTGTCAATAGCCGTCCTTGAGTTTGATTCGTTTTCTATAAATAATCAACATATAATCAATTTATTTTTAAACAACCATTTTCAGATTAAAATGTATGTGTAAACTGTATTGAATAGATGTTTTGTTTTATTTCTATTTACAAAGATATTCTGAATCTAAATATATGTTGTTAAGTGTAGTCCGGTTTTATTTATAAATTACAGAGTGTAAAACCTATTTTATCAATGGTACTCCCACGTGACATGGAATGGCCTAACGTGAATGTCCTCATTGGTGTAATTTATAAGTAAGAGCGATTTATAAACATTATATTTATAGGGATATCAGAGAAGAATTTTCAATCGCAATCTCATTCTGTAGTTACTACTCGAGGACGGAACCTTCCTTATATCATCTTATAAATTAAAATACAAAACTGTTTCTCATTTTTATGGTTTAGTGACGCAGTTAGATAAATATCGTCAATAAAATGTCAATAAAAGCAAACAATAAACTCTCACCACACTCAAAGTTGTGTCAATTTATAAGTAATATTATATTATACTATCACAAAAAAAAATGCGGACTTTGGTAATCTGAGAACAGATATAAGGCACTCAGTAAAAGGGAGGTTATGTAACTACTTAGCGTTACAGTTAACTTTTATAATATCAGCAGATTTTTTTTAAATAGTCATTATATTTGATGTTTATAAAAGTCAGCAGTAGTACCGGCCTGTAACTCTTGCACTGCTAGGAAAAGGCCTCTTTTGATACAGAGAATGAACAAGAATTAATCACTGCGCTAGTTCAATGCGAATTGGCTAGTTGAGACTGTTTTTAAAGTCACATTGGTACCAGGTTAGGGTTTGAACTTGCGCCTTTTAATCATGAGGTCGCATCCTTAACCTTGAACTCACTACAAGGTGAGAAACATGGGTCAGATAACACTAAAATCAAAGGTTTAAGGATGGCATAAATTGATGTTTGCTTTTGACGGTGGCTTGTCGTGATAGACTAAACAAGCAGTGTAGAGTTCGAGTGTCACTCGAATGTCAAATCGACTAATTAAACGTAAATCGATAATTTATTTTCTTTTAATGTAATGAACAGTTATTATTAAATAAATGGTTGTAATGTATTTTACTGTTTGAATTAATCATTTGCAATCAACACATACTTTAGACAGTAGGTACCTAGAAACTCCAAATTTTTTATCTCAAAAATAGATTATAGTTTTATCGATTACATTTTTAAAGTGCAGCAAAACTTATTTTTGTGATTTCCCTTTTTACAAATTGCAGTTAGACCTCATATATTGAAAATACGAATAGATTTTGTTTAAAATAAATTCAAAATGTTTTTATCCAAGTAGGCATTTACACGCACTTTTGAATCGTCAATTATTACATGAAAAATTACAATACAGTCAGTCCGTGAGTAGGCTACCACCAGATCGGAATGCTGCTCTACTGTGAAGAGTTGGCCACAAATTGAACAGTTGCTCTATTTGAATGAAAAACAATATTTGACTTATACATTATAACAGCCACCCTGCAAATGGACTCATCATATAGTTTGACTCATTATATTATATAGTTATTGACTAATAACCCAAATTCCGCACATTTTTATCAATCAAAAACTTCTGCTATAATAAGTTTATTTTAATGATATATTTTTAATTTTAGTTTTAAAACTAAGAAAAGGAACATTCAAGATATCTTGTGGTACTTTATTATATAAGCAAAAAGTGAGATATATCCGCTTCAACTTGTATTCTGTCCCACAGCGGTCAGTAGCGTATAAGCGGATATATACGCCTGCTCTCACCGCGTAGGCGGGCGCGCGTGGCGCTTGGCGTGCCATTCAGTATTCCTCAATGAATGCCACTCGCCAGTGATAACGACGCCATTATGTTAATCATTGAATTTTAAATAAGCGGTGGGTGGTGATGAACACCTACTGTGTCAGCGGATGGCAACAGAGCCAACGCAATAAACTCAATAACTAATAACCTACTTCATTGAAGACAAGGTACTATAAAAGCGAAAGTTAGTTTGACTGTTTGCTGTCTTTTCGGGATTGGATTTTGTCTTCTAAGTGTTCGTTAAACCTAACAAATATATGAAGGATTAAAAGTATATTAAATATTTATGTAATTTCACGTTCAAAAGATCCAAACTTTTAAGATAAATTTAGAAAGAAAAATCATAAATCAAATATGTATATGAAAAATAGAGTACTAAAGTCACGTAACCTGTAAGACAAAACAGTTTTATGGTTAGGAATCATTTACAATGACAGTCTGTTTAAAGTAAGTGAGTCAGTTACAACAATATTAGTTGAGTTGTAAATTAAAAGCAGTCTCATGATTTCTGAAACATTTAAATGTGAAGATTAGTTGTAGCAAGCTGTCGACTAATATACGAGCACTGAGTCACCAGACACCAGGCACCAGGCACCAGCTAATTGCAAGCTCGGCTTCTATTATTATCTAAGTCATTTATTATGGCTACAGTCATTTGTGGCGTAATATCGAAGACTGTTAGAACATTTAAATAGCGGGAAATGTATAGCAGCAATATTATAGGTACATGTTTCCTGCTATTTTCTAATGTAAATTAACCATAAAAAGTGTATACTTAATTTTTATTAGTAAAATGTTGATTTCTATTTGTTTTCTGATTTGTTCTTTTTAAATAAAGCAATTGTTTTATGATTTTAAAAACTATCTACAACAATAAACAAGCTAAATCCAATATCTTAGGAACGTTGAAATGAGATTGTTATGAAATGGTCGCCACTTATACGAAACGACTTAATTTCTTGTTTCTGTAAAAGGCAGGTTATGACGGTTCTACTCACGGAATACTTACTTGTAAATAGATTTCCTATTCATTTCCGTTAAGGGTCTTATTTATAACGGTACGTAAATGATTGTTTGTATATTTGTTTTGAATATAATTCTAGCTGAGGCATTATCAGAAAACTTATAACTATTATATATCTTTTATCTGTTTTAAAAGTAAGTAGTTCCAAATAAATGTGAATAAAATCACATAAATATATTATAATCACTTTAAAACTTATTATTCAGTATTAACCATAAAAATCTTATTAATAATTTGAGTTTAACGTGTAAAAATAAATCTGAAGTACCTATGTTTGATTATTGTTTGATGCTATTTGCTACGTGTCACTCACTGTAAAATATTTTGGCGGTTAATTGACCAACGTCAATGAATGGTTTGACAAGTATAGTTAGTAAACCTTTACCGTCTTGAGGATTGTGACTAGATTTCAACTTATTTTACATACCTCATACTTGGTGAATGTAAAACCTTTCAAAATTAATGTGGAAACATAATCGTGCAACCAAAGACAACAAGAAATTTGTTAATTCTAACAAGACTTGTTCAAAAGTTGTTTTGTTCAAGCTTTAAAATGGAGATACTTGTTTTCTTAATTATATTTCGTAAGTCGTTGGTGTTTTATAATTATAATTAATTGGCTTTCTTTTATTATATAATTTTTGGGTGAATGAAGCTTAAATGGTTTTAACAAATACTTATTTTTTTTGTAATGAAATATATAAAACATATAATTTTTATTGAAGTTTTATTTCAATGATATAGTTTATACAAGTCTACGAAATATATGTGTATATATATGTAATATATATGTGAGCCAAGCCAAGCTTACAAATAAGGTTCTTTGTTAAAACTGAGTTAGTTAACACGTAAGTTTGTCTGTGATTTTATAATTAACGCCTTTTACAAGTGGTTTCAGCATTGTAAATTACAAATACTGAAATAACATTAAGAATTTCATTTTTAATGAACCTTACCATTTTTATGATTAAATATGTATATAAATGTATTGTGTCATTTTTGGTAGAAATATGTACTCGTCAAGATCTCCTAAAGTGCTCTAGGAAACTTCAGGGTAACAACTAAGAGTAGCAAAAACACATAAACCGATTGATATAGCATGATAGAAATCCTTTGGTTTTCCCTATTCTGCAAAAAGATTTATAGCCATCGAACCCAACCTCATATTTATATATGGTCTTTCGGTAAGGGATCTGTCAAAGTCCACAACAAGATTAAGGTCTTCACTAAATGAAATTCCTGCGACCCTCGTATTACCGGGAAATAATGCCCGGTTCTGTGGAATTTGTTCTCCATAAATATACATAGCTCTGACCAAAACAAGGTAACTTACCTTATAAATAATTAATGTCAAAATTGACATTTGTTTTTACGTGTCGCTAAAATCTTTATAGAATAATCGGAGTGTAATGGGTTTCATAACCTTTTTGTTTCCCTTTATTTGTATTAGTCATTTAAAGTTAAATGAAACATTACTAACGATTATAATACAATAATAATCAATTTATAACACCGGCCGAGCTCTATTTCTGTCCAAATTGACATCATAACAACAAAGAGGTCGATAAAAGATAAAACTCTTTGGTCAATTTAAAATAGAAGTAAAATAGAATCTCGACTGGACTGTGCTCTAAATTAGCCGAGTTCAAATTCACAGCATAACATGACAGGAGTCGATAAGAACTAACAGGACAGCTCAGATTAGATACGTGCTTTGTGTGCTTATGACCTCAGAGATCATCAGAGGTAACGTCGAGGAATCTCATGTAGGTATAAATATAAGTACAGTACATAAATTGGTTAGGGACTAGTTTGAACATTTCTTATAGAGTATACTGCAGTCATTTTATGTCACAAAATTATTATTATTCCCGCGATTTTTATTCTACTACATATATTAAAATGCTGTTCTGATAAATCTCACGCAATTCATTTTAATAGCCGACGTTTATTTACCTTTTACCCTACTGAATAAATACCTCATACAAAAACTGTATGATTCCTGTTCATGAGATTGTATGTAAAATAAATAGTAGATATATTCCATATTTCGTAGACTACGTGTGTACTTAAAAGGTTATTCTGTGTTACGAGATTAACAGTAACTTGTTATTCCAGCTTCCTACCATAAAGAAGATAAGTCAAAAAATAGAATGTAATGCGATATAAAAGACAAGCAAACAATGGCAACATATTTATATTTATAAGTAAATATGATAGGTATATAGGTATGATAGGTATATAATACACATACACGATTTTCTATAATGAATTAACTAAATGATTACTTGACTGAAATTAAGTTATTGATATAAGTTAATTACACGAAGTTGTGTTGTTAAATTGATTAAAATTTAGGACCTTAACGACGTCGGAACCCAGATTTATTATTTTAATTAAATTATTTAGGTAACTAAATATGTATTATATAATACTAATTGTATTGATGAGTCAGTCTTATTAAAGCCAAAGAATAAACAAAGTGATTAACGGATACAAGCTGTCCATTTTAATTATGATTCTGTGAAAATGCAGTTGAATTCGAGTAATTTAAATTACAACATATTATATATCGTCTAACATTTCACGTTACAAATTATAATTTATAATAATGAGCCACATGGTCGTTAAGTGGCTTAAAAAACAGTATTCTAGATGATTTACAGTTAACGTGTTGTTTGAAAATATCTTTAAACATGTGTAGCCATGTTAAGCTTATTTAAATTTTTATAAATAAAGAATGAAAAATAAACCGACTACTGGGAAACCGTCCCGTCGCTCTACCAACTGAGCTACCGTATCATATGGATACGGTAGGTTTATTTTTCATTCTTTATTCATAAAAAAGTTAACGTGTTGGTTTTTTATAATGTCAAAAAATAGCAAATTTATTTTCAAAACAATATTTTCGAAGAGCAAACTAATTCATGGCTTAAATCGCATCAAAATCCCTCTAGTAAGTCTCGATTACGAAAACCCAGACTCGAATGTTGAATTATTAAACATCGCTTTCCAAATCATGTATGGATTGGGCTTCTCTCTCAGTTGCAGTGACTCACATCCATTTTGAAATGGATTTTTTATCGTGAGTTTAACAATGATGTACTTGAATTTGGTTAATGTTTATTTTATTGGAGGAGCCATAAACATTGACATTGTGTAGAGTAAAAGCCGTCTTCTGTGACGACTATAAGTTATATTTGTTACGTGTTGTTTTTCTGTGATATTACTTTCTTTAATTAGCTTATTTTACATTAATAGAGAATATATTTCCTCATCTGTCAGTCAATATGAAAGCAAAACAGCGCTTCCAAGCGCTGAGAGCGACTTCAGTTAGTAATCAACCGGCTCAGTTCATCGCTCCTCGGGTAAATTAAAAACCCTTGCATTTGCATTTGTGATGCCGAAATTAAAATTTCAGAACTATTGTCTCCCAGCTCACAATGTACGAATTTCATTGAATGAACTCTTTTAATTTGGGATTCTGAAGTATAAAAAAACTTTTACTTGGGTTACCTACGAATTTGGAAATGTTCCTCTTAATTAAATACTTTATAGACCCTGTTATATGAAGTCACTTTTTCTCAGTAATTTCCTTTGGATGTCTATAAGTTAAGGATGAACCATTGACTCGAGATAAAATAATCCTGAAAATACGGTTATTATTATACTTTAGGAGTAATAAAGACCCCATAGATTGTAAGTTCTCTCCATAATACTTGTTATCACATAAGAATATAACGTTACCCGTCCATTGAAATTCATAGCCGTTGTTTCTATTCCATAAATTCTTCTACTTGTATATTTACTTTTATTTTCTCTTTTAAACTGATTTATTTATATAACATTTATTTACATTGCCATTACTACAATTAATAAAACCGAACTTATATATAAATATATTTATAATATGATTTTCAAAAGGGTACTTTAAATGAATACCAGAGAGTATTTCTTCGAAAAACCCAGTTATTCTATAACTAAGTGTTAATAAATTTACGGTCCTTTGTTTCAGGTTATTTTGGCAAGTACTTAAACAAATACAACGGTTCATACATACCTCCGGGCTGGCGGGAATGGGGAGGTCTCATAATGAATTCAAAATACTACAACTATAGTATCAACATGAACGGGAAAAGAATTAAACATGGCGATGATTACCACAGAGTAAGTTGTAATGAGGGGACGATAATAAAAATAATATAAAGTTATGAAGTGGGATGTACGCCTCATTGAAAACCTTTAATTTTGAATATATATAATCTTTCACCCTAATAAATAATTAATTTGAAATTATTAAAATGCTAATATTTTATATTTGCTATTGTCCATTGCTTCTTAACTGTTTTACACATGAAATGATACCAATATATTGATTGTTCCACCGGTGATGGATAAACCTATCCTATCCCTATACTTAATCGGTAATCTAAACGAATAACACTGCTCTTCTTTGTGTCGAAGGGATCAAAGCATCTCTTCTAATATGTGCAAGTTTCCTCACAATGTTTCCTTTTCCGAACCCTTTATAAATATTCATCCTTCGAATATTTTTGCGATGGTCGGCTCAAAACCACCAATCAACAGACAACCTTTGTTACACCCACTATAGAATCGTTGTTTTATTTATTTCTTCATCCTAATTCAGGTTAAACTTAGATATAAGGAAGTATATATTACTTTAAATATAATTTCAGGATTATTATCCAGATTTAATTGCAAACGACTCGATAGCATTCCTTCGGGCCTCGAAACGTCGTTTTGCAAGAAAACCTGTTCTTCTCGTAATGTCGTTCCCAGCACCGCATGGACCAGAAGATTCGGCCCCTCAATATTCTCACCTCTTCTTCAATGTTACTACTCATCAGTGAGTATATTATCTTTTAGTTATTATACTTCATAAGATAGAGATATATATCTTATGTTAATTTTAGTAGATAATTAAATAATCTAAATTAACTCTAGGAACTCTCTTGGTGGTATCAACCCAAAAATGTGTTTTTCCACCAAACTTCCTGTTTCCATTGTTTTAATCATTAAAATACTATTTATATTTTATGTAAAACCGAAAATGTTAAACTTTAACACTCATGACAAAGATGTAAGATGACCAACGAACTTTTGTATGGCGTAGAAAGTATATATACCTACGTATCTATGAACTATTAACTGCCTTTAAATATGCAGCCGGTATTTTCATTCAAAAATACCTGCAAGTCTGAGGTGCTGCTAGGAATGTCATTCATTGAAGCTCCATCCAGCATTGTAGAATAAGATGACATGTTACTCCAGGCGCAGTCTGAAAGGCCTGGCTCTAAATACTCTTATTGCTTCGCTCATAAACGTTTTTCGGAAAATGTTGTCTTAGAATTCATTTCTTTTTTATTTAGTTGTAAATGCTGAAAGTTGTTGGATAAATGTTTTTGCTTTAAATACTTTCGGTCTTGATTTTGAAACACTTGTTGGTGGAATATTTCGGCAAACACTAATTGCTCGCGAATTCTTAGCGGTCGCAGCCATCCTACTTTTCTTTAAATATTTAAGATGCTGTCAGCTTTGAGGGTTCTTTTATGTTATGAGCAAAAACTTGCATGTAAGATATGAAGTTTAATATTAAACTTAAATGTCATATAATTGGTATATTTAATATGAGATCAGATCAATTTATAAAGTGCTACGTTCTATTATCAGTAATGAGAAATTCCATAAATATTCAGGTTAGCGTCAGTTGCAATCTAGTTTACTATCTTAGTAACAAAACGATTTAAAACACCAATGTTCAAACAAAGTGTGTAACACCTTTATTAAAGTCAGATTTTATCCTTAATCGGGCCACAAATGTTTCTCGGGAACGCTCATTACGAACGGAACCTCGTATAAAAAGTGAAGCCTTGAGTTGACCTTCTTTTTTTTGTTAGTCAGTAATTTTGCGAACCCAACTTCGTACTTTCGGAGCGCCCTGAATAATTTTACTTCCACCCGGGCTTAGGAGCTGATTTATGTTTCATAAGAATGTTTAGAGCAGTTATTGTGGTGAGCTAAAAAAATTAACATTTTTTTATATGCCGTATTTAAAGTTTCTTGTTCCTGTATTATAAGATGGGGCAAGATGTTACAGAAAAGCCACCTGTTCATATCAAAGGCGTCACATATATTACATATTACAAGAAATTTGATGATATATATTTTTAAACATCAGTTTGGCTTACACATTTCCGTGTTTCATATTCAATCAAGTAGTGAAGGATGAAAGTCAATATTGTCCTGTTCTAAATATATCACTGCGCCTTTTTTGCTTCGAGTTTTGTCGTCAAAATTTAAACCGTTGAGTTTAATATTTGATATTTGTCGCGTCTCAAACAGTATATTGGTGAAGTCACAGGACGCTCACGACAGAAATTGTCACAGCTGTGTTTTGTTGGTTCGGAAATTCAAATATGTTCTGCTTTAAGAAAGTTGTCAAAACTGTCTGAATTCACCTCGTATCGGTAAAATGGAAAACTAAATTTAAATACAATACAAAAATCTTGCAACTTACGTTTATATTTTTTACAAACATTTACAAAATTGTTTGTTAATGAATAAACTAATAAAGAAGATAGTGGGTGAACAAACTAGTCACTTTTCTTTTGTTTACAGCAAGTTATTCAAAGTTTGTCCTAGTTACTTGTCACTTAAAAGCTTTGTAAATTTCTTACTTGTTATCGTTAATGTTAAGTATGCATCTCTAGTAAAAATACCAGTAAAGTTAGTCGTTACTTACGTACGTGTATAAAACAGTAAACGGTAAACAAAAAGTTATATTTTAGTATCATGAAGTATTACTTAGAATTAAGGTTTTATGTAAGTAATAAGTAAGAACTAAGTAATTATTTCATAATAACAATAATTCTTAAGCATTTGAGAATATTTAATGAATAACGTCAGAACATATAAATTGATTAATTACTGAAGTGTACTTGATTTTAGTAACACTCAGTGGTTCATTATAATTTATTTAAAAACAAATATTTTAGGAAATTATCTAAATATATTTAATTTTTATTACAATTTTGCAATAATAATCGTATGTATTTATTTTGTTGGCAACCTTCACGTGCGACGGTCCGGCGCCGATAACCGGTGTTGAACCCAGGACTGCGGCTTCTTTAATATTCAGCTGTCGGCACTTTGTGTGGCCAAACCTGTCGAATCCCCGGGGATTGAGAGAGATTAATAAAAAATGAAAAACAATAAAGCATCTTTTTTCAAGCTTTTCTTGATTTATCTAGAAAATTTTAACAGTGTCTCAAGATCTGTTGTGTCGGATGTTATATGTTATCTGCATAAATGCTTATTTTACTCAAAACTAGAAAATCGTCTGGTCCTGTTGAAGTCTCTCTTTTATCAGTATAATGTGTCGACTCATGCATATTAAACATTTTGTCGCTTTATCACGAGGTATGCAAAATTTCAATTAAAGACTGAATTACCCATGGATTTAAACGTATAGTTATATAAACCTACTGACAACGTATAGGCCATAGGTTTAAATCTTGTTAAAGTATATTTGCATACGTCCATTGTTATCCGCTGCCGTAAAAGAATTGAATTTATATGTTGTTATTAAATCTAACATCAACTAAATATTGGGAACTATTTAGTTTTTTATATTTCATCTTTTAGTGTATTAAATAATTACTTATTTTAAATTTTACTAATCGACAATAGTGATTGTGTAATTTTTTTGTTGTTCTCAAGTTTGACTCAGTCGATTTTTTTTCTGCCGATATTGAGATAGGTGATATATTTAAAATTGATATATTTTATAGCACCCCTACTTACGACATGGCTCCAAATCCAGACAAGCAGTGGATCCTTCGGGTAACTGAGAAGATGAAGCCAATCCACCGTCAGTTCACCGACCTGCTAATGACCAAACGATTGCAAACTTTGCAGAGTGTGGATATGGTAATCATATTGCAACAAACTTACCTCTTTGGGTTGAATTTAAATCTGCTAAAAACATAATTCAATAATATCTTATATCTTCCTATATTTTATCTAAAACTTGTTATTTTCCCTCTAATATACAATTTGTAATCTTCGTTGAAATTTGTAGGGAGATTAGTTAATCCTGATAATGCAAACGCAATAACTCAGATTGCAAATGTCGATTACAAGAGATTCTAAATTGCAGGCCGTCGAGCGAGTGTACCAGGAGCTGAAAGCCCTGGGGGAGTTAGACAACACCTATCTAGTCTACACATCTGATCATGGGTACCATCTAGGTCAGTTCGGATTGGTTAAGGGCAAAAGCTTTCCGTTTGAGTTTGATATAAGAGTTCCGTTTCTGGTTCGCGGACCTGGTGTCGAACCGGGGACTGTGTAAGTATTGATAAAATAAATGTTTTTTTTAATGATATGTGTAATGTGACAAAGTGTTATAATTTCCTTTCCAATGCAGTGTGGACGATATTGTACTCAACATCGATCTAGCCCCTACTTTCCTGGATATGGGAGGAGTGCAGCCTCCAGCGCACATGGACGGACGGTCACTGCTGCCGTTGTTGCAGCCGCGGCGGAGAAGAGCGGCAACAGCACATTGGCCGGATACGTTCCTCGTGGAAAGGTAACTATAATACATATTATAATACTTCGCAACAATGCATGGTAGCAAGGTATTCTGAGTTCGAAAGTAATATTATTTAATGTGCTCGTTTGTGTTTAAATAAAATAGCGAAAGGAAAAAGAAAAATAAATCTAATATACCTAATATAATTTTTTTACAGTTCTGGTCGAAGAGAGACGCAAGCACACTTATTGGAAGAACGTCAACGAGCCTATAAGTATAGCAGAGAAATGAATGCTAAGACAACTACTGTTCAGCCTCTTCAGACGTCTTCGGAGAGTGGAGACTTCGAGGATGAGTCTGATGATGACTTCCTTGAGCTCGACGAAGATGACGATGATGATGATAATGTAAGTTTTATAATAAATTATCCCAAAGACGTATTCAGCATATGTAAAATTTATTATAGGATTAAGTGGAATCGTTATTTACAGGAAAGCACTGAAGCAGACACTTTAAATAAATCATCTGAACCCTTTATATCAAATGAAAGCCACAACCCAATTCTTGAGGCGAGTTTGGATAAAATATTAGGTGCTGAAGAGGCTGGTATCAATAATCAGTTCAGTTATCTTAGTCCAGCAGGTAAGTTTTTTTAAGGTATTATTAGGGCGTATTTGCAAAATTTGATCAATTGTTATAAATTACAGCTTAAAATACATTTTAAAAGTTCCTACTTTTGAAAGTTTGTCTCCTAAAGTGGATTTCAACTATGTATTAATTAATTAAAGGTATTAAGTAAATAAAAAACTAAATTGCGATTGTATTCTAGAAATTGAAATAATAAATGGTAAAGCTGCTCGTCTGGCGGCTGAGTGTTCCAAATCTGAATTACGCGCTCCGTGCTCCATAGGACGGAAGTGGAAATGTGTACTCGTAAATGGAAGATGGCGGAAACATAAATGCAAGTATGAGGTAGGTAGAACTCAATAAACAAAAGGATTGGTTACGTGAGATTAGTTTTGGTTAATATATTTATTTTTGCAGCCGGATATAAACATTCCACAGCCAAAAATGAGTACTAAGAAATGTGCTTGTTTCACTCCAAGTGGTCTTGTTTATACGAGATTGGAAACTGATGGTACTATTGCAAGAAGGCCAGCAGATTTACAAAGAGAAAACGGCACTAGAATTCGTAGGTCTATAGATAATGACGTTTTTGAACCGAACACTGTCGATACTATTCTAGAGGAAAACCCAAGTATTGGGCATTTGAGTTTTAAAAACGAACCTATCGATGAATTAGAAAAGAGAAACATTGAAAACAAAGTAGACAAACTTATCAAGGAAACTGAAGCATTCCTTGAAGCCTATGAACGTACCAAAGATAATATAGATCATAAGAGAATTAAAAGAAGAGCACAGCATTCGATTCATAATAAGCATAAACCACATAAAAACGATTATTGGTTTAGTGCCAATGAAACGTCTTTAGAATGTAAGATAGACAAGGACGGAACTGTTAATTGTTCAAAAGTTATATATAATGACCTAAAAGCGTGGCACACAAATAGACTGAGTTTAGAAGACCAAATAAGAGAACTGAGAACGAAACTGGAAGACTTAAAAGAAATCAAGAGGCATTTAAAAGTTAGTAAGCCTGTAGTTGAAGTACAAACAATAACCCCATCATATGTTAATATTCATTTACATAATAATACTCTAACACACGATAATAATACAAAAGATAGTTTTAGAAAACGCTTTCACAGAATGAAGCCTAAGCACAGAAATAGCACAGCATTTGATAAAAAATTTAGACAATCCAATGAGTATATCATACCCACTGTAAACGCTCACACCAAAGACGATATTTTTAATACTCAATTGAAAAATGAAACATCGACTGAAGCAGTGTTAAAGTTATTGAATACATCAGATGTAGTGGAACTTGAAACGAATCAAACTTATATTTTAGAAGAATTACCAAAACCCCAAATAACAACTATCATTACAGAAAATCACTTTTATGATAAAAATTATGGAGAAGAAAAGAGCACACAGGAAAGTATTAAAGACCATACGGACGATATAACAACGGAATTCTCAGGGACACGTAGAATATTCAATACAGAGTCACCTGTAACATATAAAACTTTATCCACGGAACAGGATACAATGTCTTCAGATATTTTAACAACATTGCAATATTATAGTTCTGAGGCAGATAAAATAATTTCGTCTACAACGACGACCCCGGCACCGAACACAACTCCCACTCATCACACTTCAATTAGAACTCACAATACTAGCAGAACTATAAACAGGTCAAGGCCATCAGTTGCTTCATTAGGACCAACTAGATTTGATGCATCGGAATATGAACAAAGAAATCCGAACAAAGGAAACAGCAATAACCACGGAGTATTCAGCAAACCAGCCGATGTGTTTCAAAGACGACTACATCCTTTATTCATTGAAAATGAGGACAAGCATGTCTGTTACTGTGAAGAGAGTCGGTTAGTATGGCTTGTCCTTACTATAGTATAATGACTTAGATCTGTACCTTTGACCCAAGTAAAATGCCTGAACATAAGATTCGAGGTATATATAGGTAGCATTCAAATGTGTATCTAACGAACACAAACTTAAGATGTTTTTGTGAGTCTAGACACTTTTTGAACCTTTTAATTAATCAATTAAAAACTACGAATAAGTAAAGGCATTTTAGCATACATACGTAGGGAATTCCATATTAATAAAAATTACGTATTTTACTCAAGTGTTTCATTTGTGTGCACCCTGCAAGAAAGGTGTTAGCCATCACAAAAATTGTTAACGGTCACAGCCTCTAAAAAAATTACGAAATTTCCTCGTTTGGAAATAGCTAAATAATAATATATAAATTTTATCTATATTTGAAATGTTGTAGTAAAATGAAACCTATAGGCCACACGTATTTGGAAGCGGCGCAAAAAGCTAGAGAAGAAAGGAGAAAACTAAAGGAACAGAGGTTAAGAAAGAAACTCAGAAAAGCAAAAAAGAAGGTAATACAATGGACTTATTTTGGTCTGATATGTTATTCCCTTTTTTGTCTAAATAATTAATGTGTGAGGTTTTAAAAACTTATAAGTAACAAACAAAGTTTACCCCGGATATAAGCAGATTTTTTGTGGATAATATAAACAACTGTCTCGGATTAGAACTCACGTCTCAGCAGTTAGGGTTAACCACTAGATGAACTAGCAACTAATTAATTATCATTGATTTCAGGCAGAATTGGAAAGGTTATGTGAATCAGAGCGTATGAATTGCTTCCGACATGACAATGATCACTGGCGCACGGCCCCGCTGTGGACGGCCGGCCCATTCTGCTTTTGTATGAGCGCTTCCAACAATACTTACAATTGCGTCAGGACGATCAATGCCACCCACAACCTACTTTACTGCGAGTTTGTTACCGGCTTAATCACATATTATAACTTACGTATTGGTAGGTATCATATTATATTATTATGTGTTTAAGTTTTGTATATGTTGTGATTTATTTGTATATTTTCTTTAGATCCGTTCGAAACACAAAATCGAGTGAAATATTTGACTGCTACAGAAAAAGAATATTTCCACAATCAGTTGCAACAACTTTTGTCTTGTAGAGGACCATCGTGTAGAAGATTTTCTCATTCTAATATTGGAGGTAGGTTGAAACACCACATATAATTGCAAACCTATTTGAATGGGTTTTAAATTCATCACTTTTAAATGATCACTCATTTCTATTTCAGGAAATAGTGAGGATGTAAGTCGGCGGTATGAAGAGGATCACCTTATGTACAGAGGAGAGCCCATTGGATACAGTGAGAGGTGTGTTTTAATAGAAAATTTGTATGTTGAAATAGAATAGATTAAACTGTTAAATTAAATCATAACGTACACCAAGTACTGACAGCTAGAAAAACCATTAAATATCTATCGGGATCTCCTAACTTTTAGACTAACTAATGCTTGTAGGTAAGTAGGTGCTATAAGAACTATATACGTTTGGAACGTTATCTTAGAATAATTGTAAATAATTATATACTGTTTATCTAATTATTTACAATTATGATATTGTTTTTAAATAAAACAAATTAACTTCCCAAATCTTCCTTACAAATGATCCTTATTCTAAAAAACCGTTCTACTGGATTTGCGAGACCGTAAAAATTGTTAACTACATATCTGCAAAATATGTAACTGTTTCGTCGAGGTTATGTGTCGGTGTATTTTTTTTCGGTTTTTCAACCTACTTCTGTAGGTTACGTACGTACTTGTAAGGTACTTCTCCAACATGTATTTAAACAAAGTTCAATTTAATATTCCATCTGCAGAGCCTGGCGATGGAGTGGATATGGTCGTCGGTATGCAAGAGCAAGAGAGTTGCACAGGCGTCGACATACGATGGCGTTCTAGTCGATTTAAATTAATTATTTATTTGGACAATAAATTGTCTTAATATATTTGTTTTAGAATACAAGGAGAAGTAAACATAAATAAAAATGATTTCTCTCGATATGATTGCATTTAAATAACAAAGTAAACTAAGAATTGCAAAATATATCCATCGAATCATATAGGGCTTCCTATAAATTGTAATCAAAAATAGGTTTATAATACAAGTATATAGATTATGAATTCCAACCTTTATGTAAAACTTTTGGTTGAAAAAAAATAACTAAGGGCATAGTCCTTAATTTGAGAATATTGTAATAAATGCGTCGCTACCACAAAATATTTTAAGTAATGTTAGTGTAGTAATTGTAATACTCTTTTATTCACTGTGGCTATTTCTGAACGGACTGCAAAATTTTATAACTTTTTATCTGTACTCTGTACTCTGTAGTAGTTTGCCTAGAGGAAAATGTATTAAAATTTAAAATGTTTGTAGTGTTTCGTCTATTAGGAGTTTAAAAAGTGATATTAAGTTGTTGCCATGTGATAATTTAGGATGTTATTGTAGATTTATCACATGCTATATGCCAGATGCCTACATTTTAATAACTTGGACTATTGTATAAGGTACGCGGCATTAGTCGTTGTGTATTATCCTGTGTATCAGTTTTATTAATAAAAATATTTGATAGTAGTGAATGTTTTTGTTTCTTTTTTTGGTTAATCCTAACTTACAGTATTCGGTAAGTAAGTACGAAGTAAGTGCGAAATCGAAACAGCGTTTCGTGAGGCTCAGTTAACGTACTCTGCTCCCTAGTCCTTCCTAGTTCCTACCTATTTTTTTCCGCGCGGACGAAAGACGATACTCCCGTGTGTGGATTATCTACAGACTTCTAGTATAATGTGTTTGGTGGACAAAATGGTTCTAAGGGTAATTTAAAATGTCTATTATGTAGTTTCAAATTAATAAAATACATTAAAAAGGACAATTATCCAATTAAAACTATGTATATATAAATGTAATTTTACATCATTACATTTAATGAAAAGTTATATCTAAATGTCTAACACTTCATCAATATCACTTTCATTACAGAAACTAAACGACAGCTGTATATTTTTGGTGACAGGTTCAACTGCTTCATCATCATAATTTTCTTCACTAAAGACTTCTTCCTTTTCAGTAAATTGAGCCCATTTTGAAGATTTATTAACTTCTGGAGGTTCCAATTTTAGGGTTTTATTTAAACTCGTTAAATCCTTTAGATTATCTTTAATTTCACTATTATGTACTTGTAATTTTGTATAATGATGAGATGTAGTTTTACTAACTTTATTTACACCTCTACATTTATCTCTAGTTTCAAACAAAGGTCTTTTACCAAGAGCATTTGTAGTATTATCTTTTTCTAGTATATTTTCAACATCACTCCGATCATCTTCATCATTAACATTGCATCTTCCTTTTGATGCATTATTCTTTTCAGCTTTATAGTTTTGATATTTGTTGTTTTTTGGCCATCTGCAAACAAAATTGGTGTTAAAAATTGTAAAAACTAAATGGATACATTTATATTAAAACTAGCCTTTGATTGTTTTTTGTTTCAGATATTTGGCTTTCATCACTATCAGATTCTTCAATCTGCTTGTCAATGTAAGACAACCATTTGCTTGTCTTTTTTACATTATCTGCAGTATCTGATGTATCCTCAGGACTGTTTGATGTATTGGTTGCCTTGTATTCGTCGGAAGCATCATCAAGCGTTGTTTCATCTTTCTCACCCCTCATCTTGTTTAGATTCTGGACATGCATTCTGCAGTCTTTAGCTATTCCAATACCATAGTGCCTCTTTATTGACTGTTTTTCATTGCATATTTTACATGGAAATTTATTGCTTTTTTTAGTTTGGTGAACCTGCATTTATAATAAGATAACACCTTCTTTATTTTTATAATGTAACTTCATTTTCATACAAATATATGAATTAAGATAAACACTTTTAAAAAGTTTACCAAGTGAGTATGTCAGCACTCGATTTTATAATTTAATTATTTGAATATTTTTGAAATAACCAAGGTTTACAAAAAAGGATGAAAAAAATAATTTGCTACAAAACCAGAAGTTAGTTTAAAAAATAATAAAAGAAATTTCAGATTGAACCAAAACTAGCGATCAGTTATAACAATTTTTCTTAGTGTTTGTATCTAACTTTTTATGAGATTGCTAAATGGATAGTTTTGACACTTATTACATTGAAACACGCTCCAATTTACATTTATTTATATAAAGTCAAGGGTTCAAAACAGATCAGTTTAAAAATAAGTTTCAAAAACGTTTAAATATTTTTGTTGACTAATCATTGTAAAAAAATTGTGACTGATGAATTGTTATTATTTACCTGAAAAGTTAAACATTTATAGCATCTTAAAACTTGAAATAATTGAGGCATTTCAATTGAGAAAAACAAAGCGTCAAAAATGTTGAAACTGTTTTAACTGAATTATAATTAATTTGTTGTTTGTAAACAAACAGAAAACTAGAACAATAACAGTTGACAGTTTACTATTGACACTATCCTTATACTTTATAATACTCTATGATTGACACTAGTGTTTTTTGGCAATTAACAACAAATTTAATATAATCTGTGATATCACACCACAGTTTATTTATACCTGTAATGTGATTTAGATCCAGCAAACATAGCAGGAATTTAATTTCATTTAGAATAACCTACCTACTTCTTCATAATTTCTTTTTTCTTCTATAAGATTTGGAATCAGCAATTATAAAGTCACAATTATAAGATTAGGTATAAATATATTGTACTTTGTGGTATGAGTCAGGTCGGATTGACTTTACCTTTCTTCTTTCAACCTTTCAATTGTACACAAACAATCTAATTAAGAGGTTCAGTAGAAATTTTGTTGCATGTCTAATTTCTCATTGTCTAATGTCAACAATAACTATCTTATTGATGACATTGCTTCTAGGCCTGAAATCAAAACGTTAAGACCTTGCAGAACATAGCGAAAAATATGTGAAGCTATGTCGATGCAGTATGCACTACTATGTAGGATGCACGGAAAAGTGAAGCTTTAATGTCCAAATATATCAGTTGCGATACATACCACCTGTAATCCACTAAACCACACTAAAAGTTCTAAGAACGTAAAAACTGAGCAAAACTCACAAACAAAACGTTTTTTTGTGTTGAGACGAGATGAAGGTTCTTAGCAATCCATGGATTCACCGTGCGGGTGCCGGTCCATCGCGTTGCAAGGAGAGGAGTGCAAGCAGTGCCTGGGACTTGCGACCCAGGAGTAGGTTTAAGGGGCCCCGTTATTGTGCGCAAAAACGGGCACCTTCACCCTCCACACTCCTCTCCCTACCTTTTTTTTTTTTTTAAAGTGAAACTTTTATTACATCGTCTCAAACTTTTTCGTCTGTGTGTTGCATGTCGCGTGACGGTCGGCCGCGGAGTAGGGATAAAGTGAAAGGCGCTCGTATCGATGCGGTTTTTACTAGATACATTGAAAAAATCGAATGTAAGTCACTGTTCACGTATTTTAGTTACCATAAAATATTGGTTACATTTATAAACTGTGAAATTCATGATGAAGATGGAATTGATAATAGAATGATTGAAAATAATTGAAAAACCGATCAAAATGACTCAACGATTATAAAAAATTGTGTTTTAATATGTGTATATCATCTAAATAATTGTTAAGTATTATGTATGTCGTACTCTAAGACACAGAGTTCAATAAAAATATTAGTTGGAGACCTAGTCTACTTTCATCATTTCCCATTATCATTCCCATTTTCTAAGTATAAAATTAAGATTGATGAAGCAATTTTTATACCCTTAATGGAATATTAGTCCGAAAATTTTTAGTTAAATGTCTATAATGTGAAAAAAAGTTTCACTTTTACGGTGGTTTCATAAAACCACACAAGTTTTTTTTTTTTTCGTTGGAAAAATGCGTTTCCGCATCGTCACCCAAACCAGGAAGGCGATGGCCGGGTGGTATGTGCGGCACCTGGCGACTGCCTAAGGCACCCCACTAAAAAACCAACGGCTGCCCACGACGCTCGACTGGGACGCCACGGGATCGCTTTCGCACTCACCGTGGCGCCCCGGCGAAACTCCTCCGTATAGGGGTACCCCGGGCAACCAGTGTACCCCTACCTCATAGACCTAGTGCATTTGCGAGAGTGGTCGCCCCCCCCTCTCACCTAGGCCTACGGCTGGGAAGGAACGGGCTAAACCCTTTTCCTTCGCAGCCTCTCCCGCTGAAGCTCGATGTGACTATGTTGCCATAGCTACAGCCGGCTCCGTGCTGGGCTCCGCCCTCGAAGGTTTCGCACCAGGTGCTAATCCTCGAACTCGCGGAGCCTTGCACACTCGGCTCCTCAATAGGTGGGTCGCTGAAAGGCCTCGGTCCGCACAGACCGCGCATTCCGGTGCAAGTGGCTCGGGTATGCCCCTCACCTACGCACCGGAAACAGGCGGCACTACGGTCGACCGCGGACGGGCAAGCCGCACGCACATGCCCAGGTGCAAGGCACCTGAAGCAGCGCAGCGGCTGTGCCTCCAACAACTCCACCCTGGCTGAGCTCCAGCCCACCAAGACTCTTTCAGTTCAGGCAGTTTCAGTTCAGGCAGTTTCAGTTCAGGCAGTTCGTGATGCGGCAAATCACGTCGACCACGTCTTCTTGTGTGACAGAGTCGTCCAGGCCTTTAAGCCTTACGGCCACCCGCCGAACCGGCCGGACGACATCTGCTACACCCGCTAAAACTGGACGGATCTTCTCCGCCAGTTTTTTCGCCTGTTCTGGAGTGCCCTTGGGCAACTCCAGAAGTCTGGCACCCGCCGCAGACCGAATCTTAAGCCCATCTCTGAGGCCGATGTCACCGAGACTGACCATCTCGGCGGCACGCCTCAGAACATGGGCATAAGTCACCCCCGCAGCTGCCGCCTCGTCCTGCAGCTTGATTAAGACTGCAGGAGAACGAGGTTTGGGCAGTTTCGGAGTAACCGACTTCGTCCCATCGCTTTCGCCGAAGACTTCCCCTTTGAACTGGCCCTGGGAACTACTGGCATTTGGGGAGGGCCCTTCTTTTTTCCCTTGCCTTTACCTCCCCTACGGACAACCGTGGACCAAGTCTCGGTCGTGCCGGGGGCCTTGGAGGACGGTATCTGCAGAATCGGCGATTGACACCCCTGCAGATTGTCCTCTTCAGGAGCCAAGCTCGACTCCTTCCTCCTCCTGTCCGCCGCGAGCGGCGGCCGATGGATCCGCGCCGGGAGGAGACGCTCCTCAAGTCCTTCAAAGCGGGAGTTAATTAAAACTCCCACCGAGGACAATACAGAGCGCCTCAACTCCTCGATCGCGCCTTGATCCACCGACCTCGATCCGGACGGCAACACCCTCGAAGAGACCGCAGGCCGAGGCGAACCCACCGAGCTTTTAAACTCTGCGAGCTCATCCCGAACCTTAACAATCTCTTCCCTGAGGAAGGACACCTCACAGCAGAGTCGGGCGTTATCCGCCCTAATCCGCCGCGAGTCCTCAGGCTCTCCTCTAGACGCCAAAACGTCTACCACCTCTAAAAAGCTGCTCGCCGCTTCTTTAAGAGCCTTCACCATGGTGCCCTTCAGGTAGCCGCTCTTTTTGCAGACCTCGTGGATCGAGGCTGCACTCCTCATCGCAACGACGCGCAACTGCTGCGCATCTAAAGAAGAAGAAGGCTCCATCATGGGAAGCGCCTCCAAAGACAGTACGTCGTCTTCGGAAACCCGGCGCACTCCCAGTCGGAGCCTTCTTCTTCCCGCGGAGGGCCCGAACGCTCAGTGCGCGCTCAAACTCGGCCTCCTCCGCCTCCTCCTCCATGGCCCGCAACTCGGCCCTTGGCGAGCCCACTTCCTCGTCCTTTGGGCGCACTACGTCCACGCCTAGCGGTGCTGCACTTAGCCACTGCAGCACCGTACTCGGGATCGGACTCTGATGCAACCTCGGGGGAACTACGGATAACCCCATAGGTCCGCTTCCGTCCAGCGGACGGCTGTGGTTCTGACAGATCGTCTGAATCTGTCAGAACCACAACCGAACTCTCATCACCACGCCTCACACTATTTTTGTTTATCCTGGTCGGTGTGGTGTCGACCAGGGCAGGGACTCCTGCACACGAGTGGTTTTTGTCCCTCCCAGAGTACGAGGGGCAGACGGCATCAGCGGCCGTGCGGGATTCAGCACCCGCCTGGGGACTTATTTTAAAATCGCTCATTCCATTTTCGTTGGGCGCCCTCGTCCTTACACGGTCCTTCGGCAGACGCCGCACCTCCGGACCGACACGAAACAAAGAAAAGAAAAGACGAAGAACACGACGAAGAAGAAAAGACGAAACAACGACGACACAACACAAAAATAGGGTGATTTTTTTTATAGAGGTTTTCTTCCTCGCAGCCAGACGATCAGAGCAAGCTCCGTCAATCGAGCCCTCGTTCCCGCTCAGTGCGGGCTTCTGAGATCTTGTGGCCGTGCAATGCTCGCCCCGAAAGGCAAGCAGCCACACGCGCTAGTAGCTGTCCGCGCCGGCCGAAGCCGGTGCCCCTCATATCTGAGGGGACCTCCCCTATCCGCAACCCGGGGGACGCGCCAGATGGCGGCACTAGCGACCGCACACTGGACTCCTCTCCCTACCTTTTTTTTTTTTTTTTTTTGTCGTTGGAAAAATGCGTTACGCATCATCCCAGCGGCCAGGAAGGTGATGGCCGAGGGGTTATGTGGGACTACCCGGCAGCATAGAGGACGCTGCCATTTTTAAGGCTACCCACTAAAAAAACAACGGTTGACCTCATCGCCATAGTGGAGCGCCACGGGATCGCTTTCGCACTCACCGTGACGCCCCGGCGGAACCCCCTGCGAGGGGCCCCGATCAACTCAGGGACACCCTCACCTCGTAGGCCTATAATGGGTGGGAGAGGTCACCCCCCTCTCCCGCCCAGGCACTATGGCTGGGAAAGGAACGGGCGGGCGGGCGGCGGTCCCTACCTAACCTAACCTAACCTAACCAAATTTGGAAAGAACCTACTAATGCCGCCTTTGAAATACGTTCTAGAAATGAACCGATGCTTGTTCTAGAAAGGCCAAGGTCTTTAAGTAGGCAATAGAGAGATTTTGCTGTTATACCTCTCGCTCCCACTTCTACTGCGTACAAACTAACTATAAATTTATTCCTGATCAGTTCGTTGGTTAGTTCGTAATACTTATTGAGCTTGAATGTGTGATCCCTTGGGATGTTTGTTTCCCAAGGAACAGTAAGCTCCACAAGTATCACGCGCCTCAGATGTTTCGAATACAGGAATAAGTCCGGTCTGGATGACGAAACACCAACATCCCCAGGGATTTTGTAATGCTTTTCATACGTGTCCATCATGAGAATCCAATCAGGAGCCGCGCCTAATATTGAATAAGGCTTCGCTTTTGATTTTTTGGAGGAGCCTTCTTTTACGAATTCTATAGATCGTTTGGTGGTTGTTATACCCTTCCGCGCTCTTGCTACTGAAAGACTAACCGCTTCCCGTATAATTTCTAATACCTTGTCGTGGCGACGCGAGTATTGACCTTTATCTAGAAGTACCCTACAACCTACTAGTAGGTGTTTCGCGGTTCCTATTGCCTCCCCACAGATGTTGCAAGACTTTTCGGTGGCTTTGCCCCATCTTACTAAGTTACTTTGATCTGGGAGAGTCATTTGGAATGCATTAAGATAGAATTTTAATAATGCTGGGGACCAATCATAAATTAAGGTGCGCCACTTCAAAGCTAGTGGAATACAAAAATCTCCTATGGTCACCCATTCGTTTTGAATTTCTAGGCTCATCGCGTGGAGTCGGTAATTATCGTTTTCGTCTTGTCGAATAAAAGATTTTGTTATGTCTATGTCTTGAACTTTCCTACTTGATCCTAGCCCTACTTTATTCGTTTGAGCACCTATCATAAATTTTTTATGGAATTGAAGTCGTCTTTTGGGAGAGAAGTTACAGTATCATCTTTAGATTTTCCGATGATATGTCTTTTGGTAACTCTTAGATGTTTGTAGAGCTCCGATGGTTTCTTTAACTTTAATCCAAAATTGTTTCGGTCTCTTAATAAGGTTGAAGAGTCCGCTGAGTGCGCTAACCCGAGCCATAACTTCAATGTCTTTATGATGCTTGCATCTAACTTTGACAAAAGGGTTTTATTAATATCATAAACGAGGAACGGCCAATTTAGACGTGATGTTAAAAAATTATCGAATATCCAAGCTTTTTTGACGTTACTTATTGGCTGGTTGTCTACCTTTTTGAGATCATTTAAAAAAAAAAGCTATCGACTATGCTTGCCTTGATAATCGATTTTTTTTTACCTAAAAATTTAAACGGAGCTGCTTCCGTAACCGTAGTAACGCGCTGACCGCCTATTATAAGACCCGGATCGTAAGAGGTATATTTGGTATTCCATCTACCCAGACACAGACTAAAACATTTACTTGGTTTTGTCCTCAATCCGCCCGTCCACGTACAGAAATCCTCAACTACATTTAAAAGTACCTGACATTGTTTCGGATTACGTGTCAGTATCGCGAGATCATCTGCAAAAGCTAGTATGGATTCTGTGTATTTGTTGTTGAACTTAAACCGATAACCCCACTTTTTATAAAATTATTGAAAATTTTATCAATATTTGAAGAAAGTCGTAGAACAAATGTTTTTGGGATTGATGCAGAGAGGTTGCCTGCAAGAGCATATGTAATATATGTAGTAAGTATATATATATATATATATATATATATATATTCTTGGTCTGGCCATAATAACTGTTACAATTAAAAATAAAAAAAATATTACAATTAAATTTGAATGAATCTCTCATTTTTATACGATTGTTCATTGTGTTTTCTCATTTTGGCGCCAATACAATATTTTGCGATATTAAAATGGAGTGGGGTGATAAAGAGAACTGAATCGCTGGGGTGATAAAGAGAACTGATTGCATTACACAAAGTAGGTATGGAGCCGAATGCAATTTTAAACTCCCCATACACTTGGTATTAGTCAAATGTTTGTGTTCCGAAATATTAATAGGTACAATGAGACTTCCTCTGTTTGTGACAGAGAAAGATCTGGCCGTCCACGTAGTGTTCGTACGAAAAAGGTGGTCAAAGCAGTAAGGAAAACAATTCGAAGAAATCCTGTCCGAAATCCTGTCCTTTCTTAACTGATAAATTAAAGATGAAGAGGGTGGTAAAATCGAAACAACAACTGAAGCGGTACGGATTGAGTAATATTTTAACAAACAAAATGACCGTATTTATGTTCAAAGCTCTAAACAAACTTCCCAATTAGTCGACAGAGTGCAAAATGGGCATTTTCCGACTTCAGTGATGGTTTGGTGGGGTGTTAGCTATGAAGGAGTGACTGAGCCATATTTTTGTGAAAAAGGTATCAAAACATCGGCACAAGTGTATCAAGATACCATTCCTGAGAAGGTAGTTAAGCCCCCTAATAACATCATGTTCAATAATCAAGTATGGTCCTTCCAGCAAGACTCTGCGCCGGGTCATAAAGCTCGTTCCACGCAGTCTTGGTTGGAAGCGAACGTCTCGGACTTCATTAGAGCTGAAGACTGGCCGTCGTCTAGTCCCGATTTTAATTCGCTGGATTATGATTCATGGTCAGTTTTAGAGAGTACAGCTTGCTCTAAACGCCATGATAATTGGGAATCCCTAAAACAATCCATACGATTGGCAGTGATAATTTTCCCATGGAAAGAGCGCGTGCTTCTATTGATAACTGGCCTCAACGTTTAAAGGACTGTATTGCAGGCAATGGACACCACTTCGAATAAGCTTTTTATATTTTTAATTGTTTTATATTTGTGTATTGTTTTATATTGTATTATATATTATAACTAACACATTGTAAAAGTAATAAATGTTATTTGCAATTTAAATTTTTATTTTTTTTTTTAGTAACAATACTAGTTATTTATACATTGCTTTAGTTAAATCATTCATATTTACATATATGTATATATACTTTTTTTTGAAGATAGTAAATAAAATATGATATTACCTTATAAGTTTATTATCTGAACCACATTCATCACAGTTTTCGTATATTTTATCAACATTTCTTTTTCTAGTAACATCAATAGACCAGAGATAGTTTATATAAGTGACATGTATCTAAAATAAAACATACTATTATTTATGGAATATTTTGATAAACGATATATCATAATGTTGAGCTTTAACAATAACAATATTAGTTAGAATGAAAAACCAAATAGATTTAAGTATATCGACAGGTGACTATTATTTTATACAATAAGAGACATAAGTTTAATTAAAAGTAGATTTAATGTTACTAGAGCAGACAGTGGTTTAGGCGCCACTGACAAAAGATCGAAAGAAAACAAAATCCATGTATTTAAAACAAAGCAAAAATCGTATTAGTTTGTAAATCAAGAATAATTGTACGGAATTCACTGCTATTTGGCAACTCAGCCCCGAATAGCAGAATGAAATAAAGTAAAACATTTAATTGATAGAGAATCAAAGAGAATAAATACAAAAGTATATAAAGAAAAACAAAATGTCTGTCTGACAATCTTGTCATATCTATGGCAATACTTATTTTTTGTTTTATTGAATATTTTTTTTATAATTTTACCAAGTGAAATATAATTAAAATCTTTACAACCGTTTTTGTGTTACTAAATGTTTCAGAGATTAAGTTAGATTTAATATGACTGCACCGACTCGGAAATCGGAGATGAAGTCAATATGGTAGTACTGGCTGGAGCTTCATTGATTCCTAAAATTTGATATGACGTTATTAACTCTGGTGTTTTAAAAAAATGGATTCTGTAATGGGGTTTATGGAAGAGGAAAAGAGTATATAACTCATAAATTTATATACCTAACTATTTAAACAAATATGAAACTTGGACGAACAATCTTAAACTAATATATTTACAGTTTTGAGCCTTATACTAAAACTAATGAAGAAGAGAGTAGATAATAGTTAGATTTAAAAAATATTACACACGTGTAGATACGATTATGATATATATGTGCTAAATGGTATTAATTAAACTGATATAAAGAATCTAAAATGAAGTGATTGACATTCTATCCAGGGTTAAGAATATAATTTTTATTTCAACATTTTTATATTTGTATAGCTGTTTACAACCACAATTGTCGCGGTCTTCTAAATTTTTTTATATGCAAGTAATTATCACCTACATTTTGAGCAATTTCGACGAGAAAATACAAAGAAGCTTAAATACAAGAATGCTCTGAAGAAATAGTTAATGTAGGTAAATACTGTTTTTCTGCACTTAATTAACTTTTCTAAATAAATCTTGCAGTCTCTTTTCTCGAACCTTTACAGTTAAAATGTTTACGTACATCTTAAGTATATAGCCTTTTCATATTATGTATAAACATACAACAAAATTGTAAAAAATATATTTACATAAGATTAAAATCTGCTACATAATTACTTCCCAACCATATGATCCATAAATATGAGCCTTTTATACCGAATAGGAACAGATTTATAATTTTCAACACTTGAAAATTCTGTATCATTACTAGAAAAAACACTTTCATCAGTCCTTTTAAGATGAGATGAGACCTATGCTATGGAAGAAGACATCGAATAACCGGTAGTACAACATCTGAATTATTAAAAATCGCGTTAACTTTGGCACATCAGATTTTGACACAAAAATTGGCACAAAATAAGCACGCATAGAGGCCTCAAAATTAGGCCTAATCTCTATGAGAGTAAGGAACTTTTTAGAGTCTTTTAAGGGGCTGCATCTTGAGCCGCTATGTGCTGTGCATCACCGTCGTCCGTCTCGTATATCCTCGACGCGCCGGCCCTCCGGAGCCCTGCGCTTCACACTCCCTTCGAACTCTTTCTATTATATCTGCTACTAATTTCTCTTCTCTTGACTTCCTCTCCTCCCAGTCAGTTTTGTTGTTGTATTCTTCTGGAACTGTAAATAAAGTTTCATCAATTTAACATTTCCTACACTTTTTTTTAGATATCCTACACATTTTTTACATTTATATTTTTCTGCATTTCGGCACTCATGAATTCATGAAGTTATTAAATATATATATATATATATATATAAATACTAGCGGACCCGATAGACGTTGTCTTGTACACGCGTCTTTAATTTAAAAAATCAAACTTTAAAAAATATATATTAAAAAGTTATTACAATGTCTAACGTCATTACATGTACATTTATCATAATTCGACCAATAGATACCGTATGAATATGTAAATAAAGATTTTTTGTTTGAATAAATGAATTTGTTCCAATATTTTTTTTAAATTTAAATTTTGTACCTAGCATATTGTATTTGTACCTAAAATATTTTTCTTATTTCTATCGCAACGCCAACTGTCAGGGCAGACTATAATTAAAATATAATATTATTTAATATTTGACATTGCCATGGTAACGCAGTCGGTCGGAACCAATATGAAACATTCCAAAATCACCACCTACTTACACATTAAAAAATAATAAAAAAACCATCTTCCAGTGGACCAAATTGTGAATCTAAACAATTCTCAAGTCCCCTTGAACACACACAAAGAATTTCATAAAAATCGGTCCAGTCGTTTAAGAGGAGTTCAGTGACATACACACGCACACAAGAAATATATATATAAAGATATATATATTGCATTTACAATAAGAGCCTACCTCGATTGGTCTTATTAGTTTTTTTGGTTTCTGGAGCGCGAATCAACACGCTAGCAGTTTGTCTCACGTTGTTTTGATAATTGGGGACGCTGGATTTGGGGATCGACAACTCAGGATCTGGTTCTTCTTTGATCTCAGTTTGTGTGGTAGTTTGTGTGGTGGTGGTTTGTTTCGACGTGGTCACAGCTTCTGAGTTTGTTAGGACGGGACTAGCATCTGTCAGGACTTCACTGTGTCTGCTGGATAGATGACCGATGTATCCTTGAATTTAAAATATTAATTAAAATTTTATTAACTTACTTATATTTGAAAATATCTATAAACATGTATAGCCATGTTAAGCTTATTTAAATTAATATAAATATAGAATGAAAAATAAACCGATACGGGCAGGGATTCGAACCCGCGACTACTGGGAAACCGTCCCGTCGCTCTACCAACTGAGCTACCGTATCGCTGTCCGCCTCGGTGAATTAAGCATTCTATATGTGATCGTCTTTATCGAGACGGTGGTGACATCTATTAGGTTTCTTTCGAAAGTCCTAACCAATGCTTCTGACTTTGCAGTATAGATAAACACTGAAAAGTTTTTTGTTTTTTTTAAAACACTTTTTCATTCTATATTTATATTAATTTAAATAAGCTTAACATGGCTATACATGTTTATAGATATTTCCAAACTTAATTTCGGTAGAGGCATCTTTTCAGTGTTTATCTATACTCCAAAGTTAGAAGCATTGGTTAGGACTTTCGAAAGAAAGCTAATAGATGTCACCACCGTCGTTAAACCGTATCGGTTTATTTTTCATTCTATATTTATATTAATTTAACTTACTTATATTTTTTGTAACAGGTGACGATAGCAGGCATGATACATACCTAGATGTAATGTATATGCTTGTATTGCTATTTTAATATTATTATTTTTCTATCACTCAAATAGCTCAGATGTAGATCTGCCCTAAGTCCAATTCAATACTCCGAATACTGAACGATTGCCCCCTTGTTAATTTTATTTTAGGGTGGCAACTCTGGTTATGTAACTTATGTGTAAAATAATTATTTTAAGATACCTTCAAAATGTTTATATACTACATTTATTTTAAAATTGTCAATACATATGTTGATCATGTTTATTTAAACTTTAAATAAGTATAAGATTAAAAAATAATCGAAACAGGAAGGATTCGAACCTACGATTTCTGGGCAAACGTCCCATCGCGTTATTAATTGCGTTAACATGCATACTACTCGCTTTAATGTATCCATAAATCTTTGTGTAGGTATTTGTCTTAATCGAGACGGAGACTACATCTATCTAATACTTACCTTTCCTACTCTTGAAATAGACCAGACACTGTTCACATTGAAACAACGGAGACGGGTTCAGTGGATGTATTACATGTAGTTTATATTTATGTCTGTACCAATGTGTTCTACTTTGTAGTATCTCTCCACACAGCTTGCAGACCACACTACCGTCATTCCTAGTCATATATTCCAGAAATTCATTCTTAGCTTTTGGAGTTTCCTTAGCATCTTCTTTGCAATCGTTAGCTTCGTCTGCGTTGGTTTTCTCTGTTAGAAAATGTACACCTGTGTCTTCGATTGTACCTTGTTGGTTGTCAAAATCACTCACATATTCAGTTCTTGATGAATCTGACAGAACCTCGAGGGTTATTATTGGCATACTGTTAACATCAGCGTCATCTTCGTATGTGTAGTGGAATTCTGTAAGTTTAAAGATAATTTATTAACGGCGCTAAGACTATTAATAAAAATAATAAAAAATAAGTAAATAATAGTACCGCTGAATTGATGAGGATAGTTTGAGAAGAATCGGAGTGTTCTTTAAACAATTACCTATAAAGAATGTTATGAAATATAATGTTGCAACCTTGAAGAATAGATTTATCAAACTTATTAAAAAGCAACCATATCAATGACGCCGCAAGTTGGACACAATTCATATTTTTTTATATATATTCGATATTTCAGACCGCGTATAAAGATTTTTTTAAAACGATCACGGGATATAAATAATCAACACGTAGTCTTTATAGTTTTATTTTAATTATTATTTGTAGTGTACACTTTTCCACATTACAGTTCAATGAGTTGGTAAGATTCATTTCCTTATACATACCTAATAAATTTCTTGTTACATAGAAATTATTCCGTAGCTTAATTCAAGTTATTGTTAAAGCTTTGCTGTTTGCAACGATGATTAAATTCTAAATTAACATAATTATCCAGTTAAACTGTGGTACTTAGTAATGTTAACGTATATAAAGATTATAGAATATCTAGACATATTTAGTACTTATAATATAAAAATACTATAAGAATAGTAAGATTAGTGTCCAATAACAATTATAGTCTCTGATTATCTAAAATGTTATCGACAGTTTCCGTCCCCAAGTAAACAGCGTAGACATCTAACTCCAGATAATCTAAAAACATAATTATACATAAAAAATATACAAAGTAATAAGAGTAATACTAACTCCGTTAGTTGTTAACCGGAACAAATAAATATTTCTCCGTACTTAGTAAAATATTAAATCAATAGAATATAGAAAAAATCAACACACGTAAAAACATTGCACTACCTTGAATCTAACTGATGCATGAAGAGGTTTCAAGATATATACTTATAAGATTATAAAACATCGAGGGATATTAACTGCATGTGGAAAACAGAACATTTAAAATATTATTAATTTACAATAAAATGTTGCGAATATCTTATTTCTAAAACGATTCAATCTGTGCTGACCCAAAATTTTTAATATACCTACATTTTATTAACAACTCTTACTACAACGAATGTAATGTATAAAAATACCGAAATACAAGGCACTTGAAGATGTAATCAAATGATTGTGGTCCAATAATAATATATAATCTATATCTGTTTTAACTATGCGCTGCCTGGCAGCATGTGGGTAGAAAGAAAAGAAAATGATATAACAAAGAACTCGCAGCCAACTTAGTTGGCACTAATATCACAAAACAAAATACTACAAGAGAAAGAAAATAAAATATAAATAACACGTCACCATTCGATAAGAGCATAATATGAAATTGAAAAGAGGTTTAACAGGAAAGGAAAAACATTTTAAAATGAAAATAAAAGGTTCCCAAATGTTATTTTGTGCGATCGACTGGCGCTGGTAAACCTATCTAAAAATCACACTAATAATTGTTAATACCTTATCGGCAATAAAATCTAAAATGATCCAAGTCCAATCTTAGTTATATACATTAATAATAACTTGAACCTTAACCTTATAAAACTTAAATTGTGCGCTAATTTCAAACACAAAACTCAATAATGAAATAATCTTTTAAGTAGTTAATATAGTCTACCGTCTAAACATAGTCTAAAATTCAAATATAAATTGCTCATATTAAAAACTTCTTCATAAACATAAACTTATCATAACTTACTATAACGTGGTGATTAATCGTAACATCTAATTATTTTCTTATCAATGGAAGAACTGCTGATTGTCGTTTCTCGGTTCTAGAGTCATCTAGAACCATCTCTAAACTAAGTTCTATATTGAAAAGATTGAATTTAATGCAATATTAACTTGCATTATGGCACTAAAAGATTTACGTTATTATTGTTATAACTTCAAGATGACAATAAAAATTTAAATACATATAGTAACAACAGGCTCACTAATATTTAAACAGTTATTATATATCTATGTATATGGTCTTTATATAAATAAACCCTAAACTTACATATCGATTATAGTTTCACAAGTTATATTGTATTCATTTTATTGCCTCTAAACTGTATCATCTCTAGATGGAAGTGTATAACAGGCCATATAGCAACTATTACGCTATGTATAAAAATCGTTCCCTTGCTACTTAGATTTATAAAATTCTTTATCATTATTGCGAAACAGATAAAATACAGTCTTTGGTCGGTGTCTTGCTGACGGATAATATACCGAAAGTGTAAATTTAAGCCAACTCCGGAGATTTCGAGAAGACGAGCATATAAAAATATTACGAAGGCACAATTCAGACTCGCAAAGCACCTTACAACGCTAACAATGTAATTATTATTTAATACGCCGTAGTAGTTGCGTAACTGGCCTCTGATAAAGTGTTTATATTGTCTAATATATGCACAACCATACTTTTTACAAGTAAATGAGCTCTATGTAACAGACATTAGATATTAAATGCATAACATATTGGAAATACTTATCATACAGTACATTAAAATTTCACTCCAAAAATAGAACAAATACTATGCCCATTGAACTCTGGACTCTACTATTTCTAAAATTTTCAAGAATTCCTAAAATATAAAGGCGTTTCGAAGGCACTATTATAAGAGTCCCAAACAATAACAATATAGATAATCTGGAATCAATAATACTTGTCAGATATATTTCACTTAGACTTGCGTGGGATCGGGTGAAGAATGAGAAGGCGTGGACCCGCGCGGTGACCCGGAACCGATCGCTTCTAACTTTATAGCGGGGGGCAATTGACCTTCTATGCCAGGTAACATGAAGAAGGCGTTCGGAGGATAAACACAATCCTTCGGTACGTAGCAGTCGTGCGTTGTCTTCATGTGGTTTTTCATTTTATCCGGCCTTGAGAATTCTTTGCAGCAAACAGGACATGGGAAAACTTTCCTCTGCTGACCCTCGTGGTAGAGGAAGGCGTGTCTCTGGAATGAATACTTATTTTTGAACGTCTTTTGTATGTTTTCTTTCGCGCATTCCGTGCATTGGTACACGCCCTCGTTCACCGAGGCGTATCTGAACAGATTCAGTCCTCGCACGGACATTTCAGTGAGTTGTTCCGCGGGATCGTTGGACGCGGAGTTGGCTCTCCTCCTTATGCGTCGTCTGACAGCCGGTCTCTGCATTTGGTTGCCTCCTGTTGGTAATGTGTTATTATTAATGGAATCATTTTGATACTCGTTTGATGTGGATGCAGATTGTGTTGCGGGGTTTATGCGTAGTTTTCCTTGCCCATCGTGTGTGGGCGATTGCACATATTTTATGTCTTTGCTTTCGAAATCAGGTGTGCCACGCCCTGAAATTAGGTAATTGTTTTATATTATTTAAATGTATAAAAATATATAATCCAAACATCGAGCTATATATAAAAAATAGCAATACTAAAATGGGATCGGAATAAATGTGGGATAAAAAAAAAAGAAACAAAAGACGAAAATATATTAATATTTATTTGTTCAAATTTAATGAAGAAATTAATTACACCATGATAAAAACGAAAACCATGACAGATGGAACTACTTTAGAGACGAGCTGATCGTTACAATAAAGAATTAAGTAGCACCAATCTATTTAACAGAGTATCAATAAAGCTTGTTTGCACAGATAACGACCAACTCGTCTAGAAATAACTTCCTATACAAAAAGAAACAAAACATGAAATAGTATTGTACATAAAATCTGCAGTGCTAAATAAATTTTCATTAAAACACTAGGCAGTTATATAAAAAAAAGAAGAAAAAAACAACGGAGTTGCGAAAAGTCAATCTAAAACTATTTAAAGTAATATCTAAATCTACATAATAAATTAAAAAAATAATGTAACAAAAAAGATAGTAATCACTATGTTAAAATAGGACTCAAGTGATTGCATTTGGAACTATTTCGGCAAGTGTGGGTTGTGGGTAATTTATAAAAATATTACCGGTTTCCCTTTAAGATCACATAAGGTGGGTTACATATTGAGACAATCTGGCAAGGACCATGCTAAGTATAAATAGCTGCCATTTACATAGCCTTGTAGTATTCTTTACAGGACATCTAATTCTATTTTTTTTATTAAAATACAAAAGCAACAGTTTGTACTGAACCAAAAATACTTTGTTTTCGTATAGCGTCAATTTGAGCAACATAGAAAGCACGTTACGTCACTAGTTCTAACCACACCAGCTATGTTATAGTATCATGACATACCTACCTGGTCAGTCCTCTCTCCGTGACTACTAGTTTTCTACAGAATAGAAAATTCACTCCATTGTAAACAACACAATTTATGTCTATATTATAAATAACTTAAACTAATCTTTTACTATTAACCCGTGTTGTTACTTTGCTACTATTAAACATAGTTTTGATTAAAAATGAATTATATATAAGTATCGTTGCTGATATCACCGTCGATAGGTACGCTCTAAGGTATTTATATATAGCATTGCGATGTCATAAACGAAATGATTGCGACATTATATATATATTCTATGCTTATTGTAATACAATAGCTAGGGAAATAGAAACTAAGTACTTTAACAAATATAACAGAAGTCAGTGAGGACGTTCCTTTACAAAAAGATATTATTGAAACTACAAATAGTAACGGAACATCCCCACAGAATAACAGAAAAAGACAATAAATTAAAAAGGTATAAAATGAAAATAACGAATGGAACATAATAACCAAACAATAACATTAAATACAAAAGATCATTTAGCTTTAACTTTTATTTTTTTAAAGACTCTAAAAATAGTAATTAACACCTTATTGTATACCATCGTATTCAATAACAATTTATTCTATGTAGTGTAACCGAATCTAAAATTGTCTATACATTACACTTTCCTCTATTGTCTATGTGCAAGTAACAAAAGATATTTGAAGTCAACGTTTGGCTATAGCTATAATATTATTATTGTGTCATGTTGAGATAAAATCCGTATAATATTAGAGAGGTGTAGAACTGTCTATCTATTTTAATCTGACTTCTTGATCGGAAGGTAAACCGCACTCTAACTTAACCTAATACTGAGGAATATTCTATAATTCTAGTAAAATTCTAAATATTTCGTGGCCCGGTTCTATCTAATATTTAACGGTTAAAATTCATTTATTTTTCAAATTATCTTACGTGATAACGAATCTTAAATATCACTAAGT
Source organism: Napeogenes sylphis (assembly GCA_959347405.1). Taxonomy (NCBI): domain Eukaryota; kingdom Metazoa; phylum Arthropoda; class Insecta; order Lepidoptera; family Nymphalidae; genus Napeogenes; species Napeogenes sylphis. The sequence goes on along the minus strand of OY365783.1, from coordinate 33,778,252 downwards.
GAAGACACATTTTATCACAATAATATTCTTTGTATTCGTTCTATCATTTCACGTTATTGATGGAATTAAGTATTTTATTAGCAATTATAGAGTTTCCGTTCCTCAGTCACCTGCAATTATACTACTGTTATATTGAAGGTCCAAGTATATTCTGAATGTTTCTAAAATTATGAACACCTCTCTACTTGTATCATATTTAATAATTACAAGAAAATAATCCACATAGTAACTGTAATATAATATTAAATATTTTATACTCTGCAAATGTAATTTAATATCATCTCTACAAATATTCAAGAATTTAATATATTATGTAATTCGTAATATTATAAGCATACATAACTATAATTTAATTAATCAACCGACGAATAAAATCCTATTTTGTATCTGCGGAACAATAATGTTATGACAAGATGCGTTATATGTTTAATAAATAGAATCTGCACAAAATAATTAATATATAAATATACAGCGGTAAATATTATCTATTACCCTCGAGATAATCAATCAATCAATCAATCAACAAGGGCGATACATATATTAAAACAACATCAACAAACATACACTTTAGGGACAATTCATTTATGTCACATCACATGTGACACCTTAAGTTTAATTTAGCACCAATTGATGATATAGCTTTTATTAAATAATGTTCCATCGATATAGAAATAAGATACTATAAATAATAACATAAATAGACATTTCATACAATTGTTTCAACAAATACAATACATTTTATTATTTATATTCAATAAAAAGGAACTCTGAAAGGAGAATGATTTATTTAAGGAAATATAAGAAGTTTCATTAGAAAACAATTAAGTTTAGGCACTGGCTAAATTGACTACTTTTATTCTCGAAACTTCCAATAACAGTTAGCCTCGCCTCGACGTACGTCTAAATTTTCCTTTAAGTACCTATCCATTTCAAAGATAAATTTTTCATATAAATTTTATGAAAGGTACAATAAATTCGTTTATATGAATTTAACAGTCTTAATATTTTTTAACTAGGCGTTCGCCGATTTTATAAGAATTTATAACGAGTTGCTCCAATTTACACGTAAAGTGGGAAACATGAGATGACACCCCTAAATGTTACTATAAACTTCGTAATTAACTACTTGGGCCTAGAGGTTCTATAATCCTAAGGAAGCTTCTTAAAATAGATTGTAAACTTCGAATAATGAAAATAATTATACATAATATTCTTTGAAATTTCTTAGTCACCTAGTAGTCGATATAACTTATGAATACAAGTAAAGGCACCTAATAGGCAAGCGTTCCCTGGACCTACTAATTATTAATTTGAAAACTGTTTCATTCGGATTGATAAATAAATTATAATGCCGCGTCCACACTTATGTAAAGTTGTCGTGAATAAATTCCTGTTTACATCCATGACATTATAGAAGTCCGAAAAGTGTATAAGGGTGTAAACTTTAAGATAGTATTAAATAAACAAGAAAAACAAGTGTAGCTATCAATACAATATGGAAGACTACTTTGCCTCTAAATATAACTAATAATTTAATAAGTACCATTTCCTAATATATTTTTAAGGCAATTTGATTTCTACTACAATAGACTTAACAAATCATCTCATGGTTCCAATATTTTAACTTCTCTAAGCACCTGCTAAAATCACTTTCGACGACTATCGTTTTTGTCGTAATACAAAAGTAAAGGTAAATATTCATATTTTCGTAGTAAATAATTCTGCTATAACATGAAATTGGTAGGAGTTTGTGTGACGCTCGCTTTATAACGTCCCTTCGTGATATTTACACAAGTATTATATTATATGATTCTCCTACTATTAATTTACAATATTGTCTTCGACAGATACTCGTTTACAGAGGGTATTTAATTGACCTACAGATATATGTAAAGTGTATAAATATATGTATTTCGATAATGAAATAAGAAAAATGGAAAATATTAGTCTCTTTATCTACGATGAAGCTGCGAACATTTGAGGAACTGAACCTAAACTACGTCTGTTTTAATGAGATTATAAGGTATTCCATTGTCCTTAACCAAAGTACGTTATGGTCTAACTTGAATAGAATAACATTTACAACCAAACATTTCAACATTAATAAACTATTTTAAATTAACCTTAACAAAAATCTACACAATAAAATCATAGCCCGTGTTGAGTTTTACTTCGAGAAGTTATCGTAAATTATAAAACTAAGATCACTATTAAGGCAAGTTAATGAAAATGCATTTCACACCACTACTGCTATAATGGCGTTAGTGAAAGCCTTTTTGTATATCGCATAGCCTCTCTTCAGGAAATATTAAATATTCTGACCCCTTAATAAATATATCCGTACTAATAAGTTTACAAAAAGGCTCCGCCATTGGTATATTCGTAAAAATAACTCCCTAAACTACATTAAATTATTCAGTTCAATGAGAATTGCGTGTAATCGAATAGACTACGTTTGAATCAACGATCACCGTGAGTAGTTACTTTGTACCCTGAAATTTTTGTAAGTAATAAAATTAAGTAACAAGTGAGTGCAACATAACAAGTAAAATCATAGAAATCTTCAGAAATCTCTTCCAAGTTCAGCACTCTCGAGAAACAAATGGAACAACATAAATAAATAGATAAATATAACAACGAACGACATACGAGTACATACGAGTACGTCGCTCAAAATACCAACAACTTATTGATACATCGTGAAACGTAGAGCTCGGACGCTATTCAATTGCAATCTACCTTCAACCGCTATCCGTAATTCAAAATCTAATTTTACTTAATGGTGAATTTTAAAATTAAATCAGATCTGTAAATAATTAAGTAGAACGTAAGTATTTAAGACTCTTGCTTCGCTGTCTGCTCGTTGGCGTTGGATATATTTTTATGAATGATTTTGAGATGAGCGATCATGTTGTCCTTCCGAGTGAACTCTTTGAAACAGATCGGGCATGGGAAAACTTTTACATCTTTTTTGTGAGAGGTCACATAATGTCGACAGAAATTGCTGATGTGAGTGTAAACTCTAGCGCAAATTTTGCATCGAAAAACATTTTCGCCTTCCTTGATACAATAGTCCCTCACGGACTCATTGGTCTCTTCATGATAATTGCCAACGTTGCCGATATTATTTTTTCTGATGGGCGACGGGAATATGCGCTGTTCCCAATTGGTCTGCGCCAACTCAGACACTTCGTTACTAACCATGTTCAGACTATTCTGTTCTAATTCGGCCGCAAACAGCTGAGTAGCAAGAGCCGGCATCAGAACGGTTTCGGGGGGAAACTTATCAAAGCTATTAAGTGCAGGATTTAAATTAGACAGACCAGAGAGCTGATTGAATAACGTACGGGCTCTAAATTTAGACATTTGGGGTTGTAATTTTTTACTATTCTTTGGCTTTAAATTACGACCTAGTCTTATTTTGTCTTCAGTGTCCTTTATCGGCCCATCCTGTGAGTTAGAATTTTCACGGCTTCTATCCGGATTGTATTTGTATTCGATTGGCTCGTTATATTCGTCGTTATTTTCAGAAGTCGGTTCTTGTTTAATTGATCCATTTTCTATTGATAATATAGGACCGTTAGATGGATAATTTGGATGAATTTCCTCTTTGGGCGGTTTATCAATATCTGAAATTGTATAATACGGTTTCTTACTTTTTGATTTGGTGACTGTTTTATGTAAAATATTTGATGAAATCGATTTAAATTGGAAATATTTTAGTGTCTACGGACGTGGTGCCGTAAAGACGTATATAATAAAAATAAACTATAATATTTCCAATTTAGCCTTATATGAAGGAAAGCTATTGGGAATAAGCCTTGTCTGTTTTCCCTTTTCTCGTTAAGATGTATATATTTATTTTAGAAAAATTAAGAGTGAAAATATATTACTCAACCATTACCACACCGAAAATGCCCCTGGCCATTCCTCTAATAGCTCTCCCCGAAAGCAGAAAAGCAAGCAATAGTTATATTTCTTTTGTATAAGTAACAAGCGTTTATTCTCGAATACGTACGTCATAAAAATTTTATAGATTAACACTTACCCCTTCAGAATAAAGTTTAAATAAATATGATAAAAATATTTTAATTACACTTCACTTTTCACTTATAAAAAATGCCTAACATCAAAGCTTATATCCCAGTAGCTTTTCTCTTAAAATTTTCATGGTATTTTATTATCTTAAACGTGTTAGGTAAATGGAAAGGAAGATTATAATATTTACAAAAGATAAGCGAAAATTAACTTGATTATATCGTATTCACGGTGTGTTTCTCTACAACAGTTAAATACGAGACCGTTGATTCAAGTTCAAGTACTGATGAAGGATAACTTAACGCTAAAAGTATATCTAACAAGACCTAAATCCGCCAATAATTAACTTAAACTAACTTGTGTATTTTAATGTACGTACCTGCGGATTCCGAATCTTTGCCAGAAGTGGGTGCCTCGTTGGACTGCGCATCGTCGCCTTCGTCTATCATCAGTGCTTCCCCGGCATCTTCACCTCCAGACGTCACTCCATCTTCTGCGTTAAAACCATCCATAGACATTTTTACCTCCAACATTTCTGGCGAACCACGAATTAATTGATCTCCTGCTCTATTAGAAGAGGCGTGCGATGCGGATTCCGGTATAAATTCACCCGGGGGACTGGCGGCGGCGTTCAGGGCATCACTGGAGCTCCCGCTTAGTTTTCTTGGTCGACCTCGTTTTCGCTTCGGCTGCATTAAAGCATTGCCCAATAAAGGCATCAGCAAATTAGGAGGCGCTCCTCCGCTCGGAATGCCAGACGCAGGCCTCTTTTGATGCATATATGGGTGTATTCTGTGTAATTGCGGCGGAGGGGTGTGTGCAGTGTTGGTCTGTTGTTGTTGAATCAATGAGTTCGTTAAAGCGGGGATATCGCATTTTTCCTCATTCACTTCCGTAAGTCCTTTAATTCTCAAACTTTCAGCAACTTTTAAAAATGCCGTCAGACGTTCTTGATCAACGCTGACTTCCCCTCTGTACATGAAATCCAACAAACTTTTCATGTCTGAATAGGGGACATCCTTCAGAATAACGATTGGATGTTTCTCTTGGTGATTTACAAAGAGGGCTTGAAAGTAAGGACTGCAAGCCGACAGAACCATTTTGTGAGCCTTAAGCAATTGGCCTTCCACAGCCAGCGTGACGTCAGTGAAGGTCTCGGCGTGCAGGAGCTGGTCGAACACTGACAACATATTGGTTTGGTGGTTGTTCCACCGCAAACAAAATCTTTGCGTAGCCATTTTTACTCTGTATTTCCTTCTTAGGAAGATATGATAAATACCAGTCGTGGCATAAAAGCTAACGTATCAACAATAACTCAATGATGTATACATAAGTGTTCTCTCGTATTCCATGAACAATACAATAAATCTTTAACAATGAATAATGTTTACTTAGTAGTCATCTTTATTTGTTTCATAGTGCTAGTGCTATCGGTGACGGGCGCAAGGAGATCTGTAAAAAAAATGGAAACATTTAGCTAATTCTAATAAAACTAATTCATTTAATACTAGACTATTGTCTGTGTATTCTTGCACAAGATAACGCAAAAATGTCATATATCTAGTCTCTAAATAAGATAAAAAAATAATCCTTTTCCTCAATCAATTTAGCAAAACAATCGTGAAAGATGACAATCTGTTTAATTATTTCGTTTTTATTCGTTTCTAGTTAAATTATTATCTATCGAACTATATTTAAATCATTATTGGTTACATTGATGTATCTATATTTAAAAATATCAACTAAAAGAAACGATTAAAATTGTGAGAAAGCAGAGTCAAATGTTACCAAATGCATGTTCAAATAGACTACAGAGGATTATTGTTTAAATCAATGAAGCCATAAAGGATTCGTGATCTTTCCTATCTAACCATTTGTTATATCACAACTAGTCAAATAGAAATAGATAATAGACAGATAAGCAAAAATAATACATTTTCAGAATACTGGTTGCTATTTTACCTATGTACCTATTACATAGGTATGTCTTAGAAATAAATAAAAGATTTACGGATATTTCTGAATTCTCTAATACCTAATGGAAAGTAAATAAAAAGACAACCAAATAACACGATATAATAGTTTTTAATAAGGTTCTCAAACTATTTACATAAAGTTATAATATTAATGAAGTCTCGATTCAATTCAATCATTTTAATTTAAACTGCGATAATGAATGAATGAATACTAACTATCGAATTTACAGGCAGAGTTCAAGGATGTATTATTTTTAAAGTTTATTCTATTTGTAAGTGACCCAGTAGATACCTAGTAAATACAATCAAGGTTACAAAAGTGGAGGGCGCCTCTAGCGGCGGGAGGTGAGTCCGTGCATCAGAGCGCACTGCAGTAGCAAAACATTATACGTGTTAACGCTAGGTATGTACCTACACAGTTACGGTTAAATATATATGTAGATTATATCACCGCAAAGCTCTAATATACTCAGTTACACACGGTTACGAATACATATTAAATAATTCGCGGTAAAAATTACGCAAAATCCTATTAGAATCTTATAAGACAGTTCAAATAATATATTTAAAAAACATAATATGCTCCACATCCACAGGTGCCGAGTGCTGACCACAAACGTTATCGGTATAAACGGGCGCACGAATTATTACTACGCACCCAGTCGAGCGCGTTACATTACGTCATCACAATGGCATTATTACCTACGATATCCACATTAACTCACGATACGACGAGATAAGAACAGTTTGCGAATAATTATATCACTTCACTAACATAAGAAAACATACCACGCGTATCTGCACCACAATCAACTCGACCCTTTTATGGGAATGAGGATCAGCCCTTCCGCCATAGTCCGAGACCGCGTTTACGTCGCACCCCGCTCACCCGACGACTGACGGCCGCAGCCCGCAACCCCGCGCGCGAACACCGACTCGCTCCGCTACTCGAATATCTCTCACAAAAAATACGTCGTCATCATCGAAATGGCGGCAGCGGATATATTCAGCGCAGGGTGCACGGTAAAATATTGATTTATTGAATTTTATTGATTTCCTCTCGTTCTGCCGAGATCGCCCTTACGCCATCCGGAAAATATCCAATCTGACATTTTATTCATCCTCGGGGTTGTCGATTTATTTTTAGCATGATTATCTGTACGAGATTTATTATCTCTTATTTGAATAACGTGTAAGGGGCGAGGCTGGTATTTACTTATGCTGACTAGTTCCTAATCCTCTTATATGGGTCTTATTTCAACTTTACTTTTGAATTTGAATATGAATTTTACGTCAAGTATGTTGCGGATTTTGACACTTCCTAAATTTTGACAAATGTATTATTAACGATACGAGGGACGTCTAAAAATAAACAAAATACATCTTAAAGCCTTACGGATTTCGTTTTTAACTATTAAACTTTTAAATGAATAGATAATTTGAAACTAATTACTAAATCAGGATTATTTAAACATTAACATCATCATCGACATACCTTCTATAATAAATATATTCAAGGGATGAGTTTTCCACGTGAAAAACATCAATCCATTCGTGTTGTCGCCATGTCAGCAGCGAGTTCTGTCTCTGTTGCACACGAGCGGGGTGGGTGGGACGCCTTCCTCGCGGCGATCGCCGCCGGAGATGCCCGATCTCCGCCACTTTTCGCAACCGATCGCACCCGACACCGATACGGAAAATAGACCGGGGCGCACTATTATTTTTTTTCAATAAAAATACACTTTGAAAACACTTTATTAAATTTTGTCTTAAATACAGTTTAATCCAACTATACACAGAGTTAACAAAAAATAACAGAAAAGAAGTTAATAATTTATTGTCAAGGATGCAAGGATAAACGAAGAGTACGCGCGCGTTTTGTAAGTCGGAAGTGTTTTTAATAAAAATGGCCTGCCGCCTCGGCGGGAGGAGTGGCAATGGGCAATGAGGTCGGTACCCTCTCTCTGGCAGCGCGCCCCTCCCTGCCGCACCGGCACAGGGTTAGAAAGTTACTAAAGTGAATCGAGGAAAACGCAGCATGGCCGCGCATAGGCCGTCTGGATGATGGGAACAGATTGCTGCGATAGGGATGGGAACTACATCGAAATTACAAAATATATCAACCTTTTTCAACACTAATAAGTTTAACTTGATTTTTTTTTCTTTTTAAATTCTAATCTCGAACCATGACGGACTAAATAAGTATTATTCACTTGATTCTCTATTGATCAAAGAGTATACGAAGGGTATAAACAAAAAATAATATGATAACATTATCATTGGCACTCCTTGTTTAGGGCGGCCTCATGTAAGATCAGGCTGATATCAGTTTATTATCTGTGTAAATTTATCTGACATCAATCATCAAAAATGGGCTGCACCAGCCGAGTAACATGAGACTACATACCACACTACTCTGCTTTATGGTGCGATAACATAATGTAATTTCAAAATAAAAATAACTTATTTGTTTAGCAATTCTCTGTATAGGATAAATTCAAAGCCTTTTGAAGTAAATAATTCGTTTGAATAGTTTTATATAACATGTACTAATACAATAAAACATATTTTGATTCATATTCACAACTAATTCAATAACGTCACGGATTACGACATTTTCTCAATAAAGCAACATTGAAATATTCTAGTCATGTAATAAATCTAAATAATAATAAAAATCGTAATAAATACATTCCTGAAATGGCATATAAACGTGGTTAGCTATGTTATACTTATTTTAAAAATAATATATTATTTTTTTATTATGGATTTCTTTTACAAAATATCTTCAGGTTAGGTTTTAAGAGTTTTAATATAATTTGAATATTTTGCGACATAACTTCATTATTCCTTCACTTTAATTACAAATTATTATTTTTTGGTAATTAGATAAAAATGGAATTTTAATCACTAAGATGGTTAGCATTTGCTCGTAACTCATTATAAATTATTACATTATAATGATTCGTACGATTTAATGATTTATAATAGATATTACAAATAAATTACACCATTTTCAAATAAACCTATTGATGGTCATAAATCATTTAATTTGTTAATTATAAAAAGTTTTTAATATCGTATACTAGATACATATAATCTGTCAGGTTTTTATATTCTTTTTTTAATTAAATCTTTTATTCATAGAAGTTGTTTGTTTTCATTTGCACTTTAATATTATAGTTTTTAAGTATACCTTATTTACGAGTAATATCTTTAACCCACAAATTAAGTAAATCCAGTTTCCTTTTCAGATTTAATTCCTTAATTATACAATCTGAGCCTAAATTCCATTTCGCGGCAAAAAATGACACTAAAAACTCTATTATCGATTTGTAGCAGTCATTCAGTGGTGACCTGACCTAGGTCATCGTGTCACTGTAATCTGAAGTCCTTACAGAGGTGACCCAGTTTTCAGGCTCGGTTAGGGCATAAAGGCTAACACTTTCCACTTAATAGTAGACTTGCCCTGAAATCCTGAAACCTACTAACATATTTTCGGTGATTAAACAACAGCATCTTTCAGAAATTATTTTAAAATGTCATTGTTATACGGCAATAATAATATATTTAAATATTTACTATTTTAACAGCGTGATCGAAACCTATAAAGTGTGAAAGTTACAAATGATTGTCGGATGTAACCTAAAAGGAATTACATTTAAAATATTGAAAATGTAGGTTTTAAGTTAAATACCTACTTACTTGTTATTTATAGTAGTAGTAGTATTTGTATAACGAACGAACCATACAGTTTTGTAAAATTGTTAAACTGAAATCATCAACATACCGGCATAATGTATTATAGAGTTTATTCGATAACGTATTAGATTTTCATTTAAATGATCGTAACTTTGACCATATTCCAAGTTCCTGTACCAAAATATATTCCGTAGTAATGACATATTTCATGTTCCTGTACCAAAATATATTCCGTAGTCCTGACATATTTCGTGTTCCTGTACCAAGACTGTTCCGTGGTCCTGTATTAAGACTTTGCGTGTTCCTGTACCAAGACTTTACCGTGTTCATGTACCAAGACTTTACCGTGTTCCCGTATTAAGATATATTTCGTGTTTCAGTACCAAGAGACATATATTCCAACATCTATTATATAAATAGGAAAGTTTATTAATTCTTCAACCGTTGAAACAAAATGAGTAAATTTGATGTACGTGCGTTTGTAGTTTTGAGGGCAAACTTTCTACGTGATCTCAACCCTTACGAACAAACGCTGGTACACGACAGTTTTCTCATAATTATGTCGAATTACTCAGAATTTTAATAAACATATATTTTAGAGAAGTTAAAATAAATAGTGTTCTTTTAAAAACAAAACTTATCTTTAGTTAGTTATTGATTAAAAATATATACCTTATAACAATCAATCTAAATTTTTACAAAATAAAAAGTAATTGTAACAAATAAGGAACCATTTTCTTAAATTAATTTTATGCACAGCGACATGCAACGACCATTTCGGAAGTAAAAGTAAATTCCAATAAAAAATGACCAACAACATCATTATTAGTGTTCCAATTTATGTAACTAAGTCTTTTTTATTATATTTCTTTAATGAGTAATCAAAAAGTCATAGCAAACACGGTGTGAAATACCTACACTTCATCCGATGAATAAGCAGAATCTCAGTAACGGCGCAGAGAACGGTAACTATAAACTACGAGGTAAAAGCTGCATACAAAAAGAAATCCTTCAGCTTTCTAACAGACGCGCATCTTTACTTCGGTAATTTTATCTTTTGTACTATCATTTCCTAATTTGTTATCTTTTTATCGCCATGTAATTCTTGATTTTGGTTTTAAATTCTATCTTTATCTTTAGCTTCACATAATGTTTACGATATGAAATCCTCATTGCGTAAGCGGTGTCAATAATTACGCTGATAAATAACACTTGGATCGTCAACGTGAATGGGGGCTCAATTAACAAAAAGATAATCTTATGTTACATTAGACCACAGTTATTGAATAACAATAACATTGTTTATTGAATAAACATTTATTTACTTTGAATCAATGAAAGCTTTAACAAATCTGTGTCGGCCGTAAGCACCGTTGACGAGTGTTTTTTAAGAGGCTACATTCCGCAAGCACAAAGTTATAAGCGATGAAAAAAATTGGGTGCAATAGTGGGAGGGAGAAGGGCCTGTCCTGCTAGATTTGAGTCGTCTAACGGTGTGATTCGGTTCATTGACTCGATTCGGACGCTCAATTTTCGCTGTACTGTTAGATCTCAGCGATATAACAGACACCGATGAGACGATGGTGTTGTGGATGTTTCTGTCCTTATGAAAAAAAAATAATCATTTAATAATTATAAAGTATTAAGAGTATCGATCAGTTAGATTTATCGCATTCGGTTATAAATTGAGAGACACTTGTCAATCGTATCCAATCGGACAGGATTGCTTTGTGTTTGTTTGATATTAAATTCTCTGCAAATTCAGATACTTCTGAAGATTGTTTTAAATCCTAAACCTGTCAAATCAAAAAAGGTGATAGAGACCTCCCACTACGACCGACAAACTAATAAAGATAACTGAGTGAATGATAGAAAAAATATTCGTTGTAAGTCGATTCTTGAGTAACAAACCATTAGTATCTGTTTAATTTGAGTCCATTAAATCGCGGGTTAAATTGTTTTCTTCATAGTTAAATTACAAGAGTTCAGGGACAGCTACGGTGATACATATATATTTGTCTGTGTCACAAGGGAGTGCCACGTCCTGTCAGCTACTCCCAGTTCGAAGAAGGACACATGTACTGACATTATCACTAATGTTTGGTAAAATATACAGTAATATTTTGCAACTTTTTCTTAGACTGAATTCTTGTCTCCAAAGTTTAAAAAATAGTTCTGTTATGAATCCTAATTATTTTCGACATTATATTTTAATATTCCGTAACTGGATATTTACAATATAAGTATTCAACTGTAATTCTATCCGCATAATAATATATATCATTGTATGAACTCTGTTATCCTAAATATTTCATACGTGAGATTGATAAATTAAATACCTGAAATGTTATTTTTTCGAATGCAGGTCAGGAACCCTTCAAATGCAAATTTCATAAATTAATGCATGCATGCATGTACACGCTCTCGTTACCTCGAAAATGTGTGGTTAAAAAGATATGCATTTTGCTATCAATTAATGTTAAATTTATTCGTTCACATTTATAGAGATTTCCTTTTAGAATCACGTAATTAGTACCGATAGGTATACTCTTTATAATTTCGTTGTAATTTAATAAATGACTTTTAGGAATTTGTATAATTATGGCATTACATTTTTAAACCTTGGCTAATAATTGGTAAATTAGAAGTATAAATGGTAAGGAACAATATATTGATCATGTAGCTCAAGGCTCTTTAGCTATTTAATCAATAAAAGTTAAATAAATATACTTTTAAATAAAGTTATCTCAGAAACACCTGACAAGCAATCCGTTGCGTCTCTCCGTTAGTATAATCCGTTACACAGATTACTGAACAGTCCACAGAGTACACTAATTCTGTATCACGACAATGCTACTTTCGAGGAATCGATTAATTCTATCTTATCTGAGGACTGATTTGTTTAAATAGTAAAAATACTATGAGATTGTTCTCCGAGGTTCATGTTTTATATAAAATATGTTTTTTTTTATTTATAGTTATCTGTTCAGTGTGAAAACCGTGCATCAAAAAGAGAATTGTATTTATATTATTATAATTCTAGCTAAATAAGAATTAAAATGTTCTAAAATTTTCTTCATCTTTCATGTATAGTAAGTACATAGAAAATTCTAGAACATTCTAATCAAATTCATCAACACTGACAAGTAAAATGATCCTTTTGAAGTTTGTCGCAATGGGAAATGCAGTAGAGAAAGAAGGTCAGGGGCTCGCAGTGCGCTGAGAGGCGGGGGAGGGGATCATTGTTCTCGGGAAATTATACTTTCCACTTAGAGATATTTTTGCCTTTAATACTAATATTTCATTTTGACTGTTCCGTATCGTTTGAAACGAAATAATCCTCTGATATGACACACGAAACTATTTTCTTCTAAGGCAAATCGTGTTTATGTATTTTATAATTTAAGTTAAATATCATATCAGCGTGGATTTTGTTATAAAATATACAAAGTTGAGTTCATGAGGGTATCACAGGGCAAGATGGCGCTGATGTGGAGGCGCGCCTGAGTGGTGGCGATTGCGTAAGCCCGGGGCCGATTTCTAGCTCGACTCGGTCGCTCCCACGCCGCAAGGTCAACCTTTAGGTTTGCTCCCACAGAAGACGTTGCTAAAACTATTTTGTGTTATAAATGTTAATGCATACACTTATAAAACCCTTCATAGATGAGGAGGTAAACTTTCAAGAATGAATTATAAAAGAATAACATAGACATGCTTTTTTTATTTATTGTTAACAAATCCTGTATAGCAATTAATACAATGATTTTGACAACTTTTGCATCGACCTTTTGGTTAAGACTCTCTACAGAGACTAGTTCTTTATGAACCTACATTTACTAACTACAATTTGAACATAGGTTAACTATTAAACTGTGAATGTATGCATTTTAGGTTTAGTACCGTTTTATAGTTGTTTTATGCTTCGGCGAGTTGATCAAAGGTATTAATTCCTACACGTAGCGCTGCACAAATGATGTACGTATTTCATATACAAACAGCTTTGTATATAGATAGGTATGAACGTACTTAAATAGATAATCACAACCACCATCATAGCGTGAGACCTTGGGACCGACGCCTGCCTACTTCATGTTAATACTAAGTACATTTGCACACAAGCCGATTCTATGCTTTATTAAAAGAGGCCGCAAGACTTACAACTAGCGGTTACGTGGTATTAGTGACATTGGTTACGATTGTCTCAGAACACCAGAGACTTGGGTTAGTAGTTTTGTATCGAAACATCTTAAAAGTATAATTTAGGGTCCGAAGTAGTCATGGATGTTACTAAACGATGAGTTGCTTCCGCAAATTACACAGCCATACAAGTTGATTCTTTGTAATCTTATCTAAGATAGAATATTCATAGACGGTGTGATACAAGGCAGTTGTTTTTAATTACTTTACAGTTTACATCTTTAGAAAGTAGAATATGGATAGAAAATAAAATAAAAATTTGTTGCTGACCTTGAAATTATTTTTTTTTGCCAATTTTCTAATATCTATCTGTTCTATTAAAACGATTTTTTTTATATTAATTAATATTTCTTGTATAAAAACTTTTATAAAAACAATACTCTGCTGGATTAACTTTCTAAAGCAAAAATGGATAAGGTGGTTACTGTAAAACTAAAGACGAAATAAACGAACCTTTCCTTCGTTAAGTTGGCTCTTATGTCAACTTATACACACAGACATTTTAGGAACTTACGTGTGAAGCTATTAGGTACAACAATAAATCTTATAATAAAAAAAGTACAAGTGTATTCATAAGGATCATTACTAAAGTAAATATAGTAGTTTTCTGTAGCAGCAAATGGGAAAATAAGAAGAACGTTAAGAAGCGATACCAGTGGCAGAGCCAAGCAACGAATGAAAAAACATCAGGTAAATGATAGAAAAAAGTGTGTTCCTTTTCCCCTACTTTTCCACGAGACGCTTTGTGAACAGAACCGTGCGCGTTTCTACGTATTGAAATATTTGTTATAAACTTTTACTTACTTAAACTTACTTCTTTTTAGTTTAGTTAGGATAATATGCTGTTTAGTTTTGATGCAATTTTAATGTTTGAAAATATCTATAAACAAGTACAACCATGTTAGGATTATTTAATTAAAAAAATATATATATAGATTGCAAATAAACGTAGGTATACCGGAAGAGATTCGAACCCGTGACTTCTGGGAAACCGTCCCATCGCTCTACTGATTGCTAACTCTACTATTTTCTATTTTAGTGAAATAATAATAATTATATTATAATAATTATAAAAAAATATTTTAATAAAATAATATTCTTCGTAATCCATATAAGTATTTTTTCCCATGTACCTGTTTATGCAACACCTTTTTCTGTTTGTCTGTCTAGCTCATAGAGCCCTCTCTACAGAGGTTTTTTAGGCGCCTCGGTTGTAGTGCGCGCGCGCACGTGAGAATCCGCGCGAGGAGTGTAGCGATAGTAATAGAGAAATGTTAGTAAGAGACGGTGAATGAGAAATTAGGGTGGTTCCACGTGAGTTCAATGACCCTCCGCGACACGCGTGTCTGTGATTTTTATAATTTTGATTTTTGAATAAATGTTCATTAATAGAAAAAATACTAATTCTGCTTCATTGTGTTAGGGAAAATAAATATAATATTGAAGTAATAAAATATTTTATAACTAAGTATATGTATAATATCTATATTTTCTATTTTCTTAGAATGTTTAAAAATATGAGTAAAGTATTTGAGCAACTTTACGAAATTAGATATTTACGTTTTACCAAAAATATTGTGAATTCTGCAAAATAACAAAATAATACTACGTAATAGTTGCAGTTAGCTTAAAATAAAAATATTGAATGCAGATTAAAGACGTGTACAAGATATTAATTTACTTAAATTAAACAACGGTTAAAATTAGGCTCAATCCATAAGATATTTAAAATAAATAAACGAAAATCTATATTTTTTATTCTGATTAAAAATATATATTTAATAAGAACATATTTATTTGTTATCTTTTCCTTGATAGTTATAGTTACGTTAGTTAATTTAGAAATATGTATGTGCATAATACAGCCAAAATATCCTGACCCCTCTACATAAGAGTAAATCGGTATATGATCAGTCTTGTTAAATGGTTGAGAATGAATGCAACTGCTGTATTTGAAGAATTAAAAATTCATAAAACTTTCAGCTATATGAAAACATATTTTTTAATGTTTCTTCATGTTACTATGGTTGCCAGACTTTTATTAGGCCTTGGATTTTTTATTGTTATTTGGATATATTAATAACAGGATGTTTTTAATAGCAAGCAATTCTTGCGCTAGTATACTTATAGGTATGTTTTTTGTTCGTTGCACATATTGTATGATATTGACGACCTTCTCTATTTTAATATTATCATCCCCAATATTAACAATTTAAAATATCTATTCCTAGTTTAATTTATCTGCTATAGGCATAAAAATAATAATAATAATTACAATAATTAAAAAAATATATATTAAAAAATATCTGTCTGTCTTTTCGGTGTAATCTTGCAAGCGGCTAAACCGATTTTAATTGAACTTTTAAGTCTTGAAATGAATTAAGGAGAATACCAAAATACTTTTTTATCCAGATAAGTATATCTTTAAAGCAATAGCTACACGTTTTTAAAAAAGATAAATAATCCATTGACACACACATATATTATCTAAATATTTATATACCTATAGTGTGTACGCAGCTTAACACCTACTATTATCGCGGATTCAGCATCGCCCTGGTAATTGTACAAAGTAAACCAATAATTACGCTAACACACACATTAAATTGGATTTATTATTAAGTTATGCAAGTGTGTGTAATATTAATTGTCATTATTACATATGTGACTATTTACTGCTAATTATCTAGATTACCGCTAATGCGATTATTTGTATACATTTTACCTATTTGTTATTATTTGCAAACCAATCTGAGAGAAATTTAAATTTTAGATAATATTTTTTATTTTTTTGTACAATAAAAAATATCTTCCCTAAATGTTAAATTTCATATTATTCCTAAATATAATTTATATTTTATAGTTTTGAAATTAATATTGATCATAATTAACCACTCCATAGTAATATAATTTTTCTCAACGGGACAATTTATATTTAAAATATTGTATAAAATAGAAAAAAAAACTATTTTCCTGACCTTATTAAAACACGTGTAGGCTGATAGTCAAAAGATAAAACTTACTCCAATCTGTGATTGTAGGAAATTATTTTATTTGTATCGATAAACAAATAATTAATCAACATTATTTGTTCAATAAATAGAAATAAGAAGACTAAAATGATCACCTGATTGGATCCCAAAACCTTACAAAACAAGTTAAATTCTAAACGGAAATAGTCAAAATTCGGTCCCCATGCAGCCTCTCGACGGCGCCTTTCTCTGCGTTCATCGCCTCCAATAGTTTGGGAGCCTTGCGCAAACTCTTCCCACGTGCATCCGAAAGCAGCACTCATCGGACCGTTATTTTTCCTACTTCACAACAAGTTACAACCATTCATATTAAAGTAGGAATGTTTAATTAGAGAAAGGGCTTTATGTACCTACCATAGTCTTGCAAATGGCTGACAAAACCCTTCAATAGAAATTTATAAGTATATTAAATTTGCTTTTAAAAAGCATGAATCTTCAATAAATCAATTTATTACAATAGTGAGCATGTGTTATGTAATTTCTAGCATCATATTAAATAATAATTCAATGAATGTCATAACTGTATAATGTACACGTAACATAAGCGGCATTAAATTGAAATAAATCCTTACAACATGGACATTTTATATCACTATAGCAATTCGTTAGTAGCCCTGAGGTGCGGGCGACGAGAGGCCCCGAGAGGTGACCACTGCGCCTGCGTCGCCCTCCCCCTCCCGCCCCCTCCCGCCCGCTACACCCTCTACACGTGACGAAATCTTAATTCAAACTATGTATATACAAAAATTTAAATTTATATCCCTTCTTTATATTTAACTATCTAGCAGGATCAATATATATTTCTATTCAGTCACAAAAGTTTATTTAAATTAATTTTAATTTTTGAATTAAGACATTAACTAATATTGTTTTATTATAATAAAGAATGATCAAATTTAATTATTTATTTAAATGTATATCAAATGTAAACAAAATCATTGATTTGAAAATAAAAATAGCGCGTAATTCAGCGACCCTGAGACGGCGCGGCGTGGTCACGCGGAGGCCGCCATAATACGACGGCGCCGCTCCCCCGCCCTTCGCGCGAAAATTTGTACTTATTTCATTTAAACGACAGAAGATTACAGAGCACAATGTATTTACACGTCACTATAATCACATCTGTGATTTCCTATCCTTGCTCGCTATGAATATGTAAACAGAATGATATTTTAAATTAATTAAACTTGGATACTTTCATCCTACGAATCAACATTTTTTATAAATTCAAGTTGAAGTATTCTCTACTTAAAAATATAAAACCATTTAAATAAATTTAAGTGCATTTAAAATTTATAACTGTTAATTATGAAGAGAATCACAGTAGAGAAACTGTTGTTTGGTAGTTTGCGTCTATAATTGTTGGTAGTTAAATAACGCAACTTATTTTAAAAATATCCCCCAATTTAACTAAAATTAACGAAGCATAAGCAGTCATTAGGTGAGTGAGAAGAAGCTTCATAGAATGTTATGAGTACCTACTCTTCATATTTCATAATAGTATATCTATCATTGTAAGAACACAGGACGCGAGGGGCTCACTACTACATGTGGAACATAATGTCCAAGGGTCAGGGGTCTTGATAAGAGCTCTCCACTCTGCTAACCTTATAGAGCTGATTGTAAAGATATGTTGACTTGTTAGCTGACGGAGTTAATTTTAAGATTTTAAAGTTACGCCTGTCTTTATAAATTTAAAAATATTTCTTTTAATTTGTATTTAAGCTATAAAAATAGAAGAAGATTATTTTAGCGGTTTAATACAGTTTATTATTTAGGTTTATGATAATATTTAAATATCTATAAAAAAACAATAAAATGTCATAGAAGATCAAACTCTACAAACTCTATAACAATATTGTAACTAACTCTCTGTTAGTTAAAATATTGTAAACGAAAAGAAAAACTATGTTCCTACATCTAAAGATGTTCTGACAATAACCTTATCTAATGTGTAATACAACAGAACTGATACATTAACAATTAGTTCTTAAAGTATCGCTTTGTTAAGATTTATAAAAATAATTTTATTTTATTTTAAAATAAAATATATAATAGTAAGCACTGTATACATATTGAGTAACAGTGTTAAGGTAAGTCATAAAAGAATCCGGTAATATGCCATGATGTGGAAACAATTAAAAAGTTATGAATATGGCTCGTTTACAGAACTATGATTTTCCGTCATGAAAACGTAGCGGATACTGACATTTACGAGATTACAATCGGGGTCGCATCAATGAGAGGGCACGGGTTCACCGGAAGTGAGCTAGCGAGGGTACTATTTGATTGTGATGCAAATTCCCTATTTCCGCTGGGGGACGCTACAGGTGGGGGTCGCGCCACCGAGCAATCACTACCACTCTAACTGAGAATAACAGTAACAAATATATTGACAATTAGGTCTACCTATATCTAGACTTTTATTTTATTAGGTTATTAAGAGAAATAGGTATACTAAAATAATTTTTCTACTAATAATATATTAAGATAAGTATTATTTATTCCTAAAGTATCCTAAATTCGCTTTAAATAAGGTCTACTAATAAAGTATTATGACAAGTTTTATTTACTCCTAGAGTAACCAGATTCATTTTTAGACTCAATCTTTTTCATATCATAGAAAGGTCTAGAAATAACTAATTAATCTATAATTAAGAAATCACAACCATTACACAAGTAATTGCTATTCAAATATCCTCTTCCGGTGTGTACTGCAGGGTGGGAGGGCGGTGTTCACACTACCGTTAAAAATAAAATGCCACACACTTTACAATCATAATTGTTTTCGCCCCCCCATTATATAAATACCTTTAGCCAATCTACTTCCTTCAATACCTATTGTAGGAACCTAATAATTGTTTTATTTGAAGTTCAGTTATTACTTTTGCAAAAGAAGTATTTTTTTTGTTCTGTAGGCTTATTGATTATCTGTATGTTAAAAAACACCAACAAGATGAAATACGTATAAAATAATTTTGAAGATGTTCTTAGTTGTGACATCTTTTGTACAACGAAAGAGATTACGTACGGCCTGTTTTATGTTATTTTCTACAATCAACAATTTGTTAGTTTAAATTTGTATTACAACTATAAGAAATTATGGCAACAAAATATATTAAAGTAAGAGAATTATTTTTGACAAAATCTGCAAAATTATATCTTTATAAATACTTTGGGACGTTAAGGATCGTCACCCAAGCGTGCGCAGACGCAGGGGGCGGCCACCCCGGCCCGAGGCCATTCACCTCCGCGCCCTCCCCACCCCGCTCCGCCAGTCCCTCACAATCACAGCCCTTTGTGCGCCCGCGCAGAGGGCTACTAGCGGAGGGCAAGGACCATTTGTTTCTTTGTTTTGAAATGCCTTCTAAGTTGAAGGGGTCTGCAGGTACTCGAGAACTTAGACTGGGTATTGGAATCTTTGTTTCCGAGAACGAAACTTGTTAGATTATTTAACACAAAGGATTGGAGATGAAAAGTAATGAATTAGCCAATATTATTTATATTTCTACTTACAATATTTGCATACTTCATAAGTATTTTAACATCGCATGTAGAGTAGAAAATTATATTTGAAGTGATAAATAACAATTATCTTTATTGTAATGGCAATTGTGTGTTTCCTTCTGGGGTAGTTACTGGAGCGATACCTGTTCTTGGAGTATCGACCCGTGAAGCAACCCTCGCTGATTAACGAACTATCACACAAAACGTTATCACCCCATTCGGTAAGGAATATTTATATAAAAACAAAGTAGATCTCCACTAGTTCAAAGCAATATATTGTTTCATTAAAAAACACCCTTACAAAATAAACGGAACATAAAAAGAAGCACCCCACCCGCATACCGACGGAGCAACTCAATCGTGTCAAATTGAACAGAATTTAGTACATCACAGTACCAATTACAAACATACATTTAACGTATGTTTATTCAATATTCAACCTTATTATAATTACATAAAACTGAACTATTATAAATATTATTTTAAGTTTAAACATTCTAATAAATATTAGGGTGCGAATAATAGGGGTGGTTTGTTTCAATGAATGAAATAATTTATTCAATCTACATTAATTCATAGATCGTACTGATATTATACAAGGGTATTTTTTTGTAATTTAATTCGTTTGAAACTCACATCAAAATGCTAATTATCGTAAAATATCACGGGAAGTAGGTACCTGTTGCTTTGTCAGAAATGTATGTCTGTAAATTATAAAAAATATATTATCCTATGGTAACTAGCGTAATAACTTAAATAAATGAAAAAAGACTTTGTACAAAGATAATGTACTAATAGTAATTATTAAAATATTTGGTTGAGTATTTTTATTATGCTTATTTAGATGTTAAATACATTTGACTCTGGATACAAAAATGTAAAATATATATATATCATTTTTATAATATATAAGCAGATAGAGTTGGATTTAATTTAGATACTGGTAACACTAAAATGACTAAACAAGCAAAGTCGTTGGCAATAACAAGTCTTACAATCAATCAAATTGACAGCAATTGGTGTCATTTCATTATGTAGAGAGGAAGTAGGTTTGAAGACGTGATGTGCTCTAATAGAGAGTTCCTATTAACACTACCTAAGATGGAATTAACAAAAAATCACTCAGAAATGTAATTTGTAGGTACAATAGAATAAATGGTACAGTTGATCGATTTAAAATGATACTTGTTAAGCTCAGAATAATAGAATAATTATGAGAATATTTTTAATTATGCGAAACACAGAACCTCCGTGGTAGGTAATATTAATTTACTCGTTTCTCAACGGACTTAAGTAAATGGTAATTAATATTTGAAGTAGACTTAATATATTTATTAAATTAAATTATATTATTTTATTTTTATTTTTTTATTATTTTTGTATGTCTATACTGTTAGCCCTGTTGGCTATTACAGCGTCACCGGTGGAAAAAAAAACTTAACTTTGCGCAGAGGCAATATCGTAACCAATGAGGTTAATTATATTCTAGTCAACCAATTATAGGTGGGTACTTTATATCCAAAATAAGATAAATGGCTAATAATTTTGGACGACAAATTATATCGATTATTCCTTCCACTTCTGTTTTTTCAAGTATTCAAATACAATTTTTGTATTGAATATTGTTGAGAGATCCATAATAAAGATCAAATCAAACTTAGATGTTACAATGTAAGTATCTTTATGTTGTGTTTTGGTATACGTCTGTTACTTAAAATATATTATATCAGTAAATCAAGTGAGGTGGCTATAAGCTAACACCCACGGAATAGTGTAATAACCTGTAACTGAAGCACCCTTCATGCTTATCGCTGGGTCGCGGTGTCAAACGACAAGTGCTGGCATACTTCGATATACAGATACTGGATATGACTAAGCAGTTTATATAGTTGAAGAAACTTGAAAAATTTTAAATAACATTGTGTAAATAGTATTGGAAATAAAGATTTTTCTGATTTGGTTTCGTGCGAGTACAGAAAGTTCAAAATTTACGAAACTACTGTGTTTCATAAATTGTTATAGTATCTATTTTACTTACGCACAGTAACTAAACAGTAAAAAAATTAACAGCAGCATAAACGTCTAGAATAAATAATTTCAGAAGATCAGCTATTGAGATATGTTGTATATATATGATATAAGATATGTTTATTTTTATAGATACTACAAAATTTAATTGCCTATATGCCATTAGTATACCTATATAAGATGGTGATTAATTAGGAATGTTTTATTTATGTTATTTCCAGCAGACGTATGTCAGTGTCCATGACGTCACGAGTAGTCACGGCATGTCACGTGACAACACGAGCACCGACATGGGGAGTGCACTCATTCATATTTCTGCCGCGCTCTGCTGCCCGTAAAGAATGACAAATGTAAATACACCACAAACATATTTAATTACATTTTTAAATTTACATTATGGCATAGAGTCCGGTCCAATAAAAGCTTCTACGCCATTTTTTTGGGCAGATGGTTATTTTTAGAATTATTGTGTGTAGGAATTATTAGCGATTTCATTTTTATTTTAGTTTATAATGTTCTTTGGATTTGAGCGGTGTAATAAAGTATGGAGAGATACAAGTTGCTTTTGCTTCGGGTAGAGTTAAATACTAGCAAGTATTTTTTCATCTTGCAACTGAGTCTATCTAATGTCAATTGGTTCAGCCGTTGCGACGTGAAAGAATGACAAATAAACAAAACTACAATATCACACAATACAATATACACTGAAATGATTTAAAATTGTTATTTGAACGGAAAATAAATCAAGTGTTTAAATTTTAAAAAATATCCTTTTTATTTACAACCCACCCACATCAGTATAGCAAAAACCATTTTTTTTACATGTTGGTAAAAATATGTTTTTGTTATACTGATATACTATACCTACTACCTGGAGATTAACTCCAAGAAATAGAGGTGATTATTGTTTAAAAAAAATAAATGAACTATAATACTAATGAACAGTTCTAAGCACAACTCTGTACTTATTATAATTATGTCTAAGTTATAAAAACGCAATCCTTTGTTCTCCAGTAAAACGTTACTTAGCTACATTATTTCTAATTGCTTTATACATCTGAATCTTGAAGAAATCTCCCACGAGCCTGTCCTCGAAGGGGTCGGCTGAGAATGACGAGGTTTTATACTTTTTTCAAGGCATCCGAAGGGGGATGACCGGCGTCTTTTTATTTTTATTCCTGGTTGAAGTTTTCGAGTTTTGGTTGCGGGTTGGAGCGTATTTTAAGACTGGATGAAACATATACTATATTAAGTTTTACTGTACCTGTCTGTCTGTCTAATTTTAGTACCAATGTTCTGTTTTAATATTTAAATAGTGTTCAGATACTGAATACTACTATTACACAAAAATATACATCTAGGTGCAACAAATAAAACAAAAAGTAACCTTATATATCCATTATTAACGCCTCATATGTACTTGTGCAACTTGATTAATATTTAACCTAAAGTCAAATGAAAATCTATTAATACAAGATAAATACAAGAAAACATAGTAAAATCAGTCTTATTAAAATGAAAATGTAATAAAAATTTCCAACAATAAGCCAAGTAACTGTAATGGACAGTTAACTTTCTCTTGTAGTTATATTGTTTTAACTTTAACGTCAATAAACTTAGAAGTTACTCACAGTTTTTATAACTTGCAAATATTACTGCCTTAAGGTTTATTGTCTTATAACCATAGGATAATTAACAAAACGTTACACATCATGTTTATTTGGTAATCTTGTCTAACACTCGAAGTCTGTCTTTTACCGAAGGTATTGTGACTGCAAATTCTAAGAAGATATCCGTTATAACATATTTAAAATGTTATATTATTCAAGTATAAGGTGGTACCGAAATAAGTACATTGTTAAATTATGAATAAAGCAAAAGATTTCTGATAATGGATTCTCCACTCCCAGGTAGTAAATTAGTTAGATGCTAGGACGCTAAATATAAACCTAGATCAATAACTGAAATGAACACTGACGCAATAACCATTCTCTGTTAGATTAACTTGACTTCAGTTTGAATAGAAATATAAATAAATTATAAAAGCTGTCGGTTTCGTGTTTGTCGCAAGTTCTTTTTTAACTCTCTTTTGCATAGTGTAATATGAAATTCCATGATTATTTATATAATTAAATAATGCTGTATCATCTATAAGAATTACCGATGGATTCATAATTGAAAAGACTACCTATTAGGTGCTTATAAAATCTTACTTTCATAAAAATAATTTATATTTTAGTGTAGAATAACAATTACCATGTTACCTGATAACTAATCTATTTCAGGCAGTACAACCCCTGCAAGCGTGTATGCGGGCATTATCGACAATGTATCGATAGGGAGGCACCACCCCCCATAGAGGTGGCAGATATCTGAAAATAGCTTCTATTACAATATGCTAAGGTAGATGCACTATCTGCGCAGATCGATGAGAGTCACTACCAACACGAAAAGTCAATTAATACCCGTATTCGGTGACCTAATTGAAATATTCCTGGCTTCATTTAACCTATAAACTGTCTCTGTACTTACACGTGGGTGTTAAAGGGTTAACCCCAACCCCAAACCGATGTATGCGGAGAGTTTGTTATAGAAAATTATACTCTATTTCTGAACCGTATGTCAGTTATAAAAGTATTAGTATAGAACAGGTCTAAAGTTAACATACTTAGGTATTACAAATATCAAATTGAAAACAATAAATACACTATCTTTCTTTGTACGTAATACATAATGTATTCAATATAAGTTATACAAACGTTGCTATACAATTGAGCTATAATTTCCTGTAATATAATGATCAATTAATCTCATTGACGCTGTACGTCACCAACTATGTTTATATTTTACATTTTAGCAGCATTTAGAATATTTACCAATGTTCTTAAAAATTAAAGAACTAGCAAGTAAATATTATTTAAACATCTCCAACTCTAGTTAAAAATGTACGAAAGGCTTTCGAAATATTTATCTATATTGGTTGGTATTCTGTTACCCGAATTTTAGAAGAATGTGTTTATTACTGGGCATTGAACCTGAAAATGTATGTGTGTCTGTCACTCGACTGAATATTATATAACTGGCCGTACTAAGTTATTTGAATCAGAGAATATTACCCAAAAATATATAAGGTAAGTTTAAGATAATTCACAAGTTCAAATATCACACGGATATTATTATAGATTACAGTTATTCGCTATTACATGAAGTTGCGAAGACAATTTTGTAATCACTAAATGTCAATTAGTGATGTGCATTCGAATGTCTAGCGCTGGTAATAGTAGGTAATCCATAAAGTCACCGGTGGTCATTTGAAAGGTTGCCACCTCGGGCACACACCTGCACGGCAGACATTCTCGACACGGCAATAGCCGAACTTATCACCATGCTGTGACGCAACTCAAACAGGATCCACCTCCCAACAAAAACTTCCACGGTCACTATTTCGAAACTCGCGCACCTAAATAGAGAAAGGCATCTATGTGCTTGTACATCATTTGTAGCTCCGCTAGTCGCAACCCACGGGGTACGGGGTGAATGCCCTTAATGTCCTCCGTCCTCCTCGAGCATAGCGCCTTCCCGTTCTAGCGTGCGAGAATCCCTCTTCTTTGGACTTTGAAAAGAGGGCACGTATTTCATGCCAACCATCGGGTTTAGACCTTAACTCTTAGCAAGACAGTTCAATATCGATCGAATGGATCATTACTGTGCTTAGTTAAGGGTGTGTGCGCACGCGCATTGCGTTTGTATTCAAATGAGGACAGTGCGTTCCGCGCCAGAGAGCACTATGATTGTACTTTTTTAGTCCGTGAGCCGTAATCAGCTACAAGGAAATGGGCATCCTTAGGGGTGGCGAGGCGTCGGACTCGGACACACTGAATTGAGGACAGTATCTAGTTAATACGACAATTATGAGACAAATAGTCGCATATTGTCCACGAGCACATGTGCGTCTGTGCGTTCTCGATGACACTCCATATTAATTTATGATCGTATCGTAGTTTGTTTCCCATTGTTCTATTTTATGATTAACACTTTTTTAATGCTAGGTTTTTCAAACAAACCTCAATCGAAGCAAATTGAATTGTATTATAATAACATAGAGTTTAGTTTGAATTATTCAATTTTGTAACGTACTCTAAACAGGTAAATACACGTGAATCATTACCAATGACACAATTAGTAATTAGGGCAATCAATCATATCTGCATGCAAATATTACCTAATATTAATATTATACCAACTACCTACAATATTACAATATCTAATTAGCTAAAGTGTATGCTAATATTTTTATTCAGAATATCTCTGCTAAAATAAATGGTTTTAAATGTACCCCGATTTAAACTTACTTTGCACTGTGTTTTTATTTTTTTATTTGAGACATTGTATATATGTGTTCTCCTACAGATTTATTTAGATATATCAAAAGTTGTCAGGAAAATGTAGCTAGGTAAATAAATTAAAAAATGACAGGAAAATAACTGCCAGTTTTAACGATAGCTTGTAATTATTTAAATGAAATAAATATGAATGTTATTTCACGGGCTCGGTAACAGGAGTTTCATAACAAAATAATATCCCATTTTGATTAAATATTGTTGTTATTCAAATAATTATATCAGTTATAAATGTTAAAAGATAAAACTTCTGTTACATATTATAAATTATTTCCTTAATATTAATAATAATACGTAATTCATTTGTTTCCTTACAACTCCACGCCTTTTATTAGTTAAGTAAATAACACTTATATATAGAAAAAATATATAAATAAAATATCAAATTACATAAGTGTTATGACAGGTGACATCTTTTTAATAGTTGAGATCCAATATAGTAATTATTAATAAATTACTTTTATCACAACTCCTAGAATAAAGCGCTACTAGTGGATTTGTTGTAATAACGATACAAAATACAAAAAAATCACCAAACGCAATTTTGCTTATTATTATGTAAAAATCAATCAAAATTTTACCTGATGTCTAAATGTATATTTCTGTCTCGATGAATTCAAAAATTGTAATTATTAATTTATTAAATATTATCGTATATAGTGTCAATTATTGTATGATTACATAGTATTGGAAGAGTGTCGTGTGTGCACGCCCTATCAAGTAGCAGCATGATCTCAGTCTTTAGGTGGGCGGTTTGACCTTCGCAAATCCTAGCTCGTCTCTTACCTACAATACAACTGATTAGTGGTTTATACAAAGGACTAGCAAAGAACAAGGTTATCCAATGATAAATAGACACACTGCTTGTAAATAACAATTATTGTATACATCTAATTCACTATACAATACTTTACAAATCTATAATATAACATAATCAAGGATCAGTTCACTGCTACTGCCTAATTATAAATATGTATATAAATTCGTGTTATAAATTGAAAAAATACATAAGATGCATAAAGTTCTAATAAATAAGGTTCGCCCACTCTTGCGCAGTGGCCGGTGGTGCATGGCTCAGTAATAAAATATTTCTTTTTATGTCTCCTCGTGTAACGCGTTTGAGCCCGATTACGTAAGGTACCCGTGTTTACCAGCGGCCAGTACCCTCTTTGAGGAAGTCAAAAACGTGTTTCGCCTATTATCAGTCGAGTGAAGTTCAATATAGTCTGATCTTAGGAACTTTTGAATATTTAATCATTCGGTTTTACGACAGCTATATTTTTGTCCTATTTTAATCATACAAAATATATTTTATTTGTCTAAGGTAAATTCTATATTTAGAGAGAACTTTATATGGTTTAAATTGTATCTAGAATCTTCTAATAAACTTAAGCATCACCTGCTTTGGTGAATTTGAAGAAGCAAATAGTGAGTTTAGTCACTATTCCAGTATTATTTCGATGTCATCTATCGACACGACATGATTGTCTGTCTGTTAACGATAACGTGACTTGTCACATCAGAGATGTAATGAAAGATGCTGGCCTTAAATACGAAACTTCTGTATCGTGTTTGAAACCAACACGTTGCTTTACTCTGCTACTACGACCGTTTTTATGTCATTAATTCTCATTTACTATTAAAGTATTCGAACTGTCAATAACAACTAATTCTCTAGTTATCGTAAACAATACCCTTTTTTGTTTGAAATATTCATTTAATCACGTTTATACTAGTACATTTTACTGAGACGCAATATTTATAATACGAGTAGAATCAATCAATAATCAATAACCAGCACTATTATTTTTTTTCTAAAATACTCCAACATCATACATACATTTCCGAGATATTACTATTCTTGATTTTTCTAAAATAACTTTTAGCCTGTCCGACACATTAAGTTCAGATTTTTACTTATACGGCGCTAGTGAAGTCGCTGATCAAAGATAGTACGAATAACTTAAATATACATAAACAAGTCGCTTGGGTTAGTCCTCAGACCTGCACACTCAGCCCGACTGTAAACGAAAATTTGGAATGGACAAACATACAGCAAATTTATTTATCTCGCTTTTTATACTATACAGTGTTAACAGTCAGTTTCAACATCATTGAATACTTCGATCCGCTATAATCACACAATTATTTCTCCCATATTATCTATAATTTTATCACAATTTTATTGACAAAAAAATATATTCCAATTTAATTTTTTGCTGTTTGATAAGTTTGGGGCAGCAAGTTAGCGACTGGAAGCAGACGGAATAATTACTTCCGTTGCTTTAGAACATTTTTAAGTCAATTTTACAGTCAGTGACCTATTGAATGACTATTACGAGATCGATACGAGGTAGACTCAATAGCGGTACATTGTGATATTATTTTAGATATTTTTAAAATTGAAAATAATTAAACATACCCGCTCATTGTTTTATTTTCAATATTATTAAAACTGGTTGCAATTGTATGGCATAAAATTAATGAATTTCTCATTGTATACTTTCGTTCGTTGGTTCCGATGTTATCTATTTCATTTTAACGTCGTTTCGGCAGAGCGGCCTCGCGGAGGTCATGAACTACAATTACATGACTAAGATATGACCCGCCTGATATTGAATACGAATTTGCTTTTAAATTATAAATTATTAAAACTTTGAATATTTCTGCTCGTAGCGAATATTAAAGAAATATATGTTTATCTTATATATCCGATAATTTAGAATAATAAAGAATACAAACATTTTTATAACTCTGAGGTAGTGTCCTCAATTCACCCCGCTGTCACCGTAGTTTCCATTCGCAGTCGCAAAAAGTTGTGAACGGAGCTACGGGCGGGGCGGCGATATCAACTATCTTCAATTACGCCCAGTATAACATGGCCTGCGTAGTCTTAAATAAAACCCCTATTTTATCTTCAAATCTACGAGGAGCGGGAGCGTGTGAAGACCTTTCAATCTGGCGTCTATTTAATGACACATTGTTGGTGGCAGACGAAGAACGGTTTGTGATATTGTGAAGTTCTTATGCGATGCGCAGGCGCACACCGTTATCCTATTTCCTCCCTCTTTGCTTTATTGTAGATAGTTACTATTACTTTTAGCGTGTGTATGCTATTTCAATTTATGTCAAAATTTATTTACGGAGATTTCACGCCTTTCAAACTAATAAAGCGCCGACACTGATAGTTAGAGCAAAACAATTAATAAATCACTTTACAATACACAATAAAAAGAAAAGAGAAACATTTATTTTAAAACCCTAGTTTATATTTGTATTTGAGTATTTATTTTTATAAAGATATATTATTTGTGAATTTTAGCTTTAAAGTTAAGTATACAATATGCACCTAATGCTACGGCTTTACCACGAGGTTATAAATTGCTTTTTGACAAATCAGTCAAAGTTGATGATATAATTTTATATTTACTGACCAGATATCTTTTATAAAAAAACATTATTTAGTTAATAGAATTCATCATTTATTCTCTTTTTATTAATTCTTATTTATTTCTCTTTCATTCTCTTTTATTCTGTAAGTGTAATATTAATGAACATATGTATTAAAAATTAAACGTATTATTACTAAATACCAGTTTTTTCAATTATGAATTGACATAATCAAAAAAACTCACGATTTTCCAAAAAGTATTTGAACTCAAGTAACAAAAAGAATAATCATTTCATGCATTAAAAAGGGGATACTTTTTGTCAAGTAAATTTTGTAAAGACGTCTTGCTGAGGTTCAGTAGTTAACAAAAAGTGTTTGCATAACACAACTGCATTAAAAGACTGCACTGATGTAACGACAGACAAAAACATATTTAAAAGTTTTATTTGACAAACATTACAACAAATTTTCCAAAATAATAATAGGTACCATAATTGTATCAATTTTGAATTAACACTGCTGATAATGGAAACGTTGTGATATGATTAATATAAACAAATTAATCAGTATTTTTGGGTAATCTTAAATATAGGTAAGTGTAAATCTTGGTATGAGCGAAAATACACTTCTTAAAATACACTTTTTACACTTGATAAACAATCAATCATACCGCAGTCGCTGTAAGGAGGACGCAGCCATAAATATAATAGCTGGTGATTATTATGAACTAAAAGCTATAGAGTGGTTCATCTAAATATCCTAGATTAAAATTGCATTATCTTACTAAATAGTCTCAATTTTAACTCATTACTTATATAGAGATATCCATATCCTAGGCTTTCATAAGAATCTTTAATCTGCTCTTAGAGCTTTCTCAACAAAAACTGGCCTTAACTGTTTGTGATAAATCAAAGGTCTACGAATAGATGGCTCATAAAGGTGGCCACAAAAGCCGTGGTTTTAGAGCCCTTCAGAAAGTGTGTCGACTAGCCCCGCTCCCCGCTCCCCCTGCCTCACACCCCGCTCCCTCTCTCATCACCCGCTCTCCATTGGAAACGCGAGTGTGTGCATTTTATAGTTTTCCTACGAACTGAGAGCGGCCATGCCACACGTGTATGTTTCTAAAAAAATATCTTTCTCTGGTTTTTCAAACATTCTAGCGAGTAAAAAGAAAGCCTCAAAAACCTCGGGACATTTTTAAGCTTGTCTATTTCGTTGCTATTTATTTGTTGAGAGGCGAGCGATGTACTTATATATGTATATATATATATATATATATATACATATATATATTACGTAACCACTGAAATGTTTTCAAATCAATTCTTTTATATCTTTTTTATTTAACACTATCTCTTTTTTTAACACATATGTGTACTTCACGTCTACATACAATTAGAACATTATCATTTTTATTGAATAGTTTGGGTTGAGGGGAATGACCTTATATTTTAAAGTACAGAACGTACTTTAATCTAAAATAATGCTTTTTTTTTAATAAAAACAAACACAAAAGTTATAACATATCCGTAAATAACAATTCTCAGGTAAATAAAACTAGTTATACTAAAACGAATCAAACAACATTTTTAAGGTCTAAACCTTCATGTACTTGGTAGCAGAGGGCAGTGGTCTCAGGTGGGAGGGGGCGAGTTGCGCAACGCATCACAATAACGCGACATTACGTGCTTGGCCGCTGCGCCTGCGCAGGGTCAACGCAACGGTTAACAACTGCCATTGTCACGTGCATCCCAACTCTTTTGCAGGTTCCAAATGAAATTTATTTTTTTTAATTCTGTTGCATTTATACATTATAGACTTCCAGCCTATCCATCTGTCCGTCGATATCTGTGAGTATTTACTCAAAAGAAAACATTTAGGATACGTGCCAGGTTTTAGTATTGTGTGCATCTGACAAGAATAAAACAGTAGTCTTTGGCCAATCGGAAACATCTTCTCAAGAAATTATTGAAAATAATGTTAAAGAAAGTAAAGGTTCTAATGTAACCTAGTACTCATTGAATACTAATTTTAAGCTGCCCTTGATACCATTATATGCGATCAGAATTAATTGGCTTGATCGATGTATTTATATCAGAGGGTAAACTGCAAATCAAGCCTTGTTTAGATCATTTAAATGTGTTCAATATCAGCAAGTACAGTAATGATTACAAAATCATTTTAAATTAACATAGATTTTCAAGATTATTTTAATATGACTTTTAGTTAATTAAGATATAGATCTCTATATTAATCAGTATGTGACTAGATTTGCACCGAATAGTGGTTTCACGCAATAACCGAATAGTATTTAACTTTTACCGAACCGAATATTCGGCCGAAATATTCGATTTACCATTTCATTGTTTGTTTGTCATAAAAAGTTTGTAACATGTACGTTACGTGTGGCTGGTGGTTATACTAAATATCCACTAATTTTAGGTTAGCAATAATAAAATAAATATATTGACTTCATATATTTCGCAATAAATGTTGATTGGAAGCTAAATTGCTTTATATTATTAAGCTTTCTTCAACACATGATTTATAACATTTCTTTGACTTCTGATATGACATAAATGTTCGTTATCTTTTAGTTTTTTACCGTGTCGTGTAGTCAAAAAAATTGAAATACTCAAACCTAATATATTCGGCACCAAAACCGAATAATTGGGCCGACGACGAATAGCGAAAAAGATGCCGAATACATCGAATACTTCCGAATAATCCGCACATCTCTAATTGTGACGCATGTATTGAAAATCTGTTTACAAATAACTCCAATTATTCTTATTATTGGACAATTATCTCAATGTCAATCATAAAATACATAAAGTACTTTGTCATAACAACTAAAAAGCCTTATAATGTCAACAGTGTAACAATGCTAGAGCTATAGATCTACCCATCTACGCAAGGATGCGCAAGCGACGTTTCTTTTTAGAAAGTGGCACGTGTCGGGGTTGTTCACCCTACGCAATCCGGGTCACAGGCCCCCCTTCCCGCGCCCGTACTCCCCCCCGCCCCGCTACTACGTTACTAGTCCTTGATAAGGAAACTTCATTGACACCATAATCGAACAAACCGGGTCGACGGATAAGGCACTCCTTGTAAGATATATATAGGCCGGTGATACGCTGTTAAGACGAAAATTAACAGTTTATGTTATTAGCAATATAGTTTACCTCATAAGAAGAATTTACTTACTACGTCTATTATTATCTATTAAACAGTATAAAAAATATATGTAATAATATAATAAGAGTATAAAAAATATGTGTAATAATGTAATATACGTAATGTTTTAATTGCATTTATTTCGTCAGTAAATTATATTTTATTCAATCAGCATTTATAGCGCTGACAGGGCTACTTGATACGTGTGGCAATTTAATATTATAAACCAAACCTCAACAATAGGTATAAACCAATGAACAATGATCATTGTCCGGAACTACATTCGCTAATTCCTTGTTATAAAGACCAAATTAATAAAAGATAATATTATAAGACCAATGTGAAATGAGACCAACATTTTGTCATTAATATAATGTTATTAATAATAGTCCTATACTATTTATTATATTACTATTAAATTGTGAATAAAATAATGTTTGTATGTTACTATTTTAAGTAAGTATATAGCACCGTATGTTCGATTTATATGTAACTTTAAGTTCGGCAGTTATTGTAAGACGGGAATAAAGTTCTCCGTGATGCATTTGAATCCATTAGAATGTTAACATTCTATAACTAATCGAAGCAGTAGCTCAATTGGCAGAGTGATCGGAAGGTAGCCCGGAGATCGTAGGTTACAGTCCTGCCCGTGTTTATTATTTATACCTTATATTAATTTATTCTATAAAAAGTTTAACATTGCCATGTTTATAAACAATTTCAAATATCGTAAGGTATGAAAATATTAGCTAGGTAAGTAAATTTGAGTAATTAACATTTGCTTATATAACATAAATATATAGAATAATAATCAAAACTTTTATTTTACAGTATCGTCTAGAAGTTCTTAACAACAATTATTTTATTCCATAAAATCATGCGACCGTTATGTTATGACAGTTATTATGTAACTGGGAAATGGAGACACACCCTCAAAATTATTTTTATATTAGTAGCTACGTAACTATGAACACAATTTGAATTACATTAATTCTGCAAACATATTTGTATCATTCAAATTGGGATGCACATAATGTTTACCTACTGGTTAAGTATCTATTAAGACCAATAAGTATATAATATACATTTTTTTAATACATTATTTTAATATACATTTTATTTTTTTTATTATAGCGAATTTTCTTTACCTTAACTAAAAAACATAAAAAACAGATAAAAAACCCACTAAGCTAAGAACTAAATCTGTAACAAACTAAATGAAATAAACATGGATTATTTTATATAGGTACACAAATGGCGTTATAATTTTACTAATATAATAACAAAATATAATTAGATGTCTGTTTCTAACCTTAGTTTTTAATTTCGCAAGGGGTTGTCACCCGCGTCGCGACAAACAAAACTATACGACTTTAAGTGGGGCTCATGGCTCCCGCAGCCACGAAACTAGGTCAAGATGATTGACTTATTTCTCTATTTATGAGCTTAGTTTCCTAACTCCTAGTCTGCTATTACTAACACTACAATTCTTAAAAAAAAAAAACTATTTTTCAATAAACCTTGTTACAGGCAATAATAGACCACCTTCAAATGTGAATTCTTTATTCTTTTCATCAGGAATATATCGATAAATATACATAAATAACTTATAAAATAATAACTTATATATAACTTAAATAGAACATGGATTTTAGATCTATTTTTTTATTCTAATGTGATGTTTACCTAATACCTAAATAATACCTAAATACTTATTATTGGCGAAAACACTAATTTTATACAAATATACATATACTAACATTAATTTTATACATATATATCATCTTATTAATAATATAAAATATTCATCCTATTAATAACTAGAAATTGATCAGCACTTATGGTGCTGTCCATCAGTACAACAAAACTCCTTGCCAGCAGAGAAGTTGGTGGCCGTCCACTCTCCTCCACAGTTCCGGATGAAGAGGAAAGCCTTTTCCCTGAACACGTCTCGCTCCACCGCGCCGCAGATGACCGGTCCCGCGCGCGGTAAGTACTTGAGGATCTGGTATACATTATTTGATTACAATTTCATCTCAAACGGTGAGAACAGGAAGTAATCCTGGAGCATAATACTTTCTAATGGTTTAGTATCAGAGCTTAACTATTACAAGAAATTGGTAATGTTAAAAATCGTGCCAATTGGGTTGTTAATTCTTAATATTAGGTATATTGTAACGTTAATAACATAACGTTGAAAATACTTAAACTATTTTAATTATAAGTACTATTGAACGATATCAGAGTAATAAATCAATCCGGTAAATCTATTATCCAAAACTGGACATAGAGATAATATATATAAAATAATTGAAATAAATTTCATTTCATTTCTCATATTCAAAGAAAGTGCCTAGAGTCGAACGTCTGGGCAATGAAACGGTAAAATGTAATTAAAATGAAAAGCTATGAGGGAAGTGGCTGCACGTTATATATTTTATTGTTTGTCTATATATTGCTTTCTAAAGGTGTTGTACACAATTACTTGTCTTTGCTTAGTTTTATTTCTAAGTAAACGTGTTATTACTTTATTCTTAATGAGAAGCAATCCGGACTTTTATTGTACAACCATTATTTGCCTCGAAACCTCAGCTAAGCTATTAATATTTATTAATTCATATTCCAAGATATTATTACCAAACTCATAGCTCATTCAAATCACTCGATGGATCATTATTCATATCATATAGGATTCATACCACATCCAGACACTTGCTAATGCAGTGTTTGAAGCCCCCGGTACATGGTAGGCTGGGGCTGTCTGTGTCGTACGTGACCACAGGCTCGCCCTGAGGAGGACCTCGAGGTCTACGTCGTCCTTCCTTTATTACTTGCTGTGACATAAACACTCCGCATTGACAGGGCTGCAACTGAAATAACAATATAAGAATTTAAACTATAGACAAAAAATGGTGGGAATGATATACCTAGATGTTAAAATGTAGATCGATAAAGTAATATCAATTCAGAACTTAAAATGGCGTAAATAATTTAAAGACTGTATGCGTACGTCATTGCATGTTATTTTCTACTAATACTACTTCACGTAATTTTATTGAAATTAATATAGAGGAATTATCCTTAAAAGTTTTAATGATGATGAGAGGACATGGGGTGATGTTGCAAATCCATAAATTAAAGATCACTTGATTTTCATCTTAATTTTAACCGTCAAAAAAATAATTGCTCCAAATGCATTGCAGATACTCACATTTTACAGAGTTGTGGTTTTAAGCGTGTAAAATCTATAACTTTGTAAATCAATAGTCTATTATGTTTTAGTCTATATAAAGATTTTCCCGGAAAATGGTCAAATTTTTATGTAACGCCCAGAAGATTAAAGATCTTTCTTCTCAATTAAACTAACAGAAGATAAACGTAGTGAAATAATCGTGGCTACAAGTTATTTTTTAACCCCCGACTCAAAAAGAGGGGTGTTATAAGTTTGACCTGTCGATCTGTATATCTGTGTGTCTGTCTGTGGCAATGTAGCAGCCAAACGCGTGGACAGATTTTATTGCGGTTTTTTTTACCGAAGGCCTGGTACGTGGAGATGGTCCTTAGTTATGTTTGGTCGAAATAGAAACAGTCGTCTCCAAGATTTTGAAAAACTTCAAATTAGTGCGGGTGAAAAGTTCTCATACAATATTGAGAGAAATACTTAAAAAAGTGAAA
This sequence comes from Napeogenes sylphis, assembly GCA_959347405.1. NCBI lineage: Eukaryota > Metazoa > Arthropoda > Insecta > Lepidoptera > Nymphalidae > Napeogenes > Napeogenes sylphis. The sequence continues at coordinate 33,741,129 of OY365783.1, read as the reverse complement.
ATTTTGTGTGTCCGTAGGTTTATTTAGTACAATAATGTAACCAGTAACATAACTTTAAAAAGCAGAAAAAAAATATTAAAAAATTAAAAAAACCCCGATACAAAAAGACCACTAAAAAGAGTAGAAATTATATTATTATGTACTTATTGAAGTCCTTGCGTCAAGAAATTAAAATGCAAGTAAGTTACAAAGGCAAATAAAGAAATTACGATATCGATTCCTATAGTCTAAGCCCTCGTAACTTTATAAAATGGACACCATCGTCAACGTACGTATAACGGTCCCCCAACAGAACGACTTCAATAAGTACATAATAATATTATTTTTATTCTTTTTAGAGATCTTTTGTATCATGGGTTTTTTTTTAATTTTAAATTAAATTTCTTTATAGTGACAGTTTAATAGGTAGACCAACCGCAAAATATATTTTCCACATACATGCATTGTATAAGCACCGCAATAAAATGAGGTCGCAGGTAAAACTTGGCAAGCAAAAGAAGAACATGAAAAACATATAAGAAAATATTAAATTGTAATAAAAACAAATTTACAATTACAGATAATGCCTATTATTTTAGCCTGCTTGATCATTTAAATAAATGGTTAAATTGACCTTTTAAGAGATTGAATAAGGTCTTAATTATCCAGACTGTTATTTAAAAAATTAAAATAATAAACATGATAGTAGGTACACATCGGCAAAAACATTCGACATTGTCTTGAGGTTTAGTAAGTGACCTAAAATGTATATTTTGCAACCCTTAGATAACTAGGTAAAACAGTAATAATAATAATAATAATAATATCAGGACAATTACACACATTGATCTAACCCCTAAGTAAGCAAATTATTTGCTTGTGTTAAGGGTGTTAGACAACGATACAAATACATAGAAATACACATATAAATACTGAGAATATATTTAATAAACGACCAAACCCAGAAACACAGACATCTATGCTCATCACATAAATGCCTGTCTCTGCCGGGAATCGAACCCGAGCCCCATTGCGCCGTGACACGTTAGGCGTCTGCGCTAACTACTCGACCAACAGGGCGGTTAACAACAATAAAAGTAAAGACGAAGGTGTAGGGGCATAAATTAATTATGTAATCAATTACTTGACACTAAACCTTTGCAAATAATAGATTTCATAACATAGTTTACCTCATCATATTCCTCATCAAAGTCGGTCGTCTCAATTGACTTTAAACTTTCCACTTCGTCTCGCTTGAGTTTCCTCCGGGCGTCGCTGGCTACAACTAACCACAAAAATGCGGCAAGAATCCCCCAGCGCCGGATGCAAATCATTGTACAGTTGATGAAGTTATCTAAATAATTAAATTATTTACATATTAACCGCAATATTTAAGCGTATGCACGTGGTAGCTGCTAACGCATAAACAATGCTACCTTACGGTCTTTACTGTAATCTTTTTATTCTTGTTTTCTTAAATTAATCTTTGATATAACATATAGAGTTAAAAAGGATTAATATCAAAAATTAAATATTAGTTGTCTTACCTTCGCTTTAAAATAACTATCAACCCTTCACATCGCTCGTTACAAAAACCTTAATAAAATGAGGTTAATCTGCATTTGCGCCTATTTAAGTAATGCTCAAAAGAAATGTATCAAAGTACGTCACCACAGAATGCTGGCTCAGCTTTCGTTACGTGCAAAATACTTGCATTCAGTCTCGATTTTACAGTCTAGGTACGTGTCAGGCGATGATTGAGATCTCGTGTCGGCAAATACCTTTGCATAGTAATATGATAAGCCGTTTTCTAGAATTCCTAGATTACCTGCTACGTTAGAAGTTACAGATCGGAAACATATTTTTTTAAGAGATTGATTAAATAAAATTCAAATATCTAACGAACTATATTAAATTGAACTGATTAAAGATTTGTTCATTTTTAAAACTATGAATATTCGGAAATTAGCTATCTTATGTAATAACTTTACGTTTAACAAAAGTATTTAGGTTAATAAAAATATGATAATTAACCATTCCTATATTCCATTTACCCGCTTATAAACCACGAATTGAAGCGAATTCGTCTGACTTCCCCTATACCCACTTCCGACTCAAACTATAAGCCAGCTATAATCTAAATCTCTCTAAGTCAAAATTTAAACAAATCCATGTAAGCATTTTTTACTTTATTAAAAGTAATTTTTTAACCCCCGACTCATAAAGAGGGGTATTATAAGTTTGAAGTGTCGATCTGTTTATCTGTGTATCTATGGGTCTGTCTGTGGCATTCTAGCAGCCAAATGCCTGGACGGATTTGATTGCTTTTTTTTTAATCGAAAGCCTGGTTCGTCGAGATGGTTCTCAGCTATGCTTATTCGAAATAGAAACGGTCGTCTCCAAGATATTGAGGTTTTATGCAGGAATTACTTAAGCAAGTGAAAATTTGTCTGTCCGTAGGTTAATTTAGTACAATAATGAAAACATTAACATAACTTTGAAAAGCAGAAAAAAAGAAAAAAATTTAAAAAACCCCTGGTACAAAAAAACCTCTAAAAAGAATAATAATAATATTATTATGTACTTATTGAAGTCGTTGCGTCGGAAGACCGCTTAGTAAAGGATGAAATTAAAATGCACGTAAGTTACCAAGGCAAATAAAGAACTTACGAAATCGAGTCGTATAGTCTAAGTTCTCAATAATTAACTTCGAACATAAACACCAATCACCATCGTACGTACAACTGTCCCCGACCACAACGAACTCAATAAGTACATAATAATATAATTATAATTTTTTTAGAGGTTTTTTGTATCAAGTGTTTTTTAAATTTAATTTTAGTGTTTTCTAGGCTTTCACGAGTACTTCACATTGAAATAAAATTATTTTTACAGAATTATCTCGCGTATATTGAATTAAATTTTAAATTTACATTTTAAATCTAACCCGACGTTTCGAATGCTTTGCAGCAATCGTGTTCACTGTAAGACGAGATGGAGGTATCTGTCAGTCAGTCAACTAATTAGTCATCTACCTCCAATGGTTTCTAAGATCCTACCGATAAAGTTTTAAAACAAACCGCCGCGCCGATCTAATACAAAAATACAGTCTTAGATTAAAGTTAGACCAAAAATCACTCATACCATCATATGCAAAACCACCAAAATTATATGGGTTACCCAAAAATATACATAAACAAAATTTGCCACTACGTCTCTTTGTCAGCCAGATTGATACACCAACATATAAACTGGCTAAAAACGTTGCTAGGATACTGACATCTATCCTGGGACATACACAAGCTTATGTCAAGGATTCTTACCAGTTTGTTAATGATATTCAACAAGTAAAATTAAATGACAACGACATTATGGTTAGTTTCGATGTACAGTCACTATTTACCAGCCTTCCAGTGATTAACTGCATTGATATTGTCAAGAGAAAGCTGGAGGATAACAACATGCCTGTAGAATATGCAGAATTACTGAAGCATTGCTTAACATCTGGCTACTTGATGTGGAAGGATGAACTCTATGTACAAATTGATGGAGTGGCAATGGGTTCCCCAGTCTCCCCCGTTGTTGCCGAAATCTACATGGAGCACTTCGAGGCAAGGGCCCTGTCCACTGCACCGGCTATACTGGTGATCTTTAAACGGTACGTAGATGACCACCACCTTCACAATACTACCTATAAATCAAACATCTGCTATTCTAGAACACCTTAATTCCATTAACAACAAAATACAATTTACAATGGAATTGCAGTGAAATAATACTTTAGCTTTTCTTGATATTCTTATTATCAAGAATCCTGACAACACATTAGGACACACTGTTTATAGGAAACCTACACATACAGATAGGTTCCTCAATGGTAAGTCACACCACCACCCTAGCCAGTTAGCTACCGTTGGCAAATCTTTAATTCAGAGAGCACAAAACATCTGTGACGATGAACACCCAGAGGGCGAGCTGCAGCATGTCCGGCATGCTTTGTTCAACAACCACCGGCCCGTACCTCCTCGCCAGCGTCGCAGAAACCACATCAAGCCACCCACAGTTGAGCGTCAACCGGCACTACTACCATATGTGAAAGGAGTTACTGACAAAAACCGAAACGAAATTAAAAACATCCTTATTTTAATAGAGAAGATGGTTGGGGATTATCTTACACCTGGGTCCCACTTTTGAAAAATATAAAATCCCATGTCTGTGACTGTAAAACTTCAAGATACTGTTAGTGCGTTTTGTGTGAATCCTGCAGGGCTATTCGCTAACTTTGACTTTTCTAATGACCATCAAGCGCGAGATGCACACCGAACCTTGAAGGCCACTGAGGTTGTCATCAAATTGGTATTACGTATAACAGTGAGTGGTTATCTGAGTGACAGGACTAGTTTCTATCGACTTAATGCTTTTAAATCAAAAATGACTTATGACCATTATGTCCACACTTACTGATAGTGATTTTCATTTTAGCTGTCAAAAAAGATACACAATAGCCCTGCTGAACTGTACGCCCGGAAGCTTAGAAACCGTTGGAGGTAGTTGACTAATTAACTGACTTACTGACAGACACCTCCATCTCTTCTTACCGTGAACACGATTGCTGCAAAGCATTCGAAACGTCGGGCTAGATTCAAAATGTAAATTTAAAATTTAATTCAACATACGCGAGTTAAATCCATAAAAATAGTTATATTTCCCATTTTTTTTTTATTGTTGGTCAATTCTGTAATTCATAGTATTATGTATGTTGGGTTATATTATAATCAGACACGAAATTTTGTTAGAGTCTAATATTGTTGAATTGTATGTTTAAACTAATTTTGTTCGGTTTCCCCTTGGAGATTAGAGAATTTTCGGTAGTAAAGTAGGTATGCTGTTCAGGACAATAACCTTCCAAAGTTAGCCTTGGAGTGATTCGCGATAAATAAACAAACAAACAAATAGTTAAACAGGCGTATAACTTTAAAACTATTTTTTTGAGCTCTGATATGTATTGAACACGCATCAATTTTTTTGTTTTAATGTTAAATGTACACATTTTGATTTAGACCTTTTTTTATTGTAGGTTTGTAAAGGTAAAAGAGATTTTAATGTTATGGCTTATCACAGACGTTCTACAAAAAGTTTTACCACTCATCTCTGTAAAAAAACAAAAAGAAGGCGGCAGAAGCAGTACCTACCTACTTACAGATGAAGGAATTTACACAAAGCAATTTATACTTTTAAAAAACCCCAAGAACGCTAACCAACGCCTATTATACTACCTACCAATCTGACTGTATGTTGAGCGCAGATTTAAATGACTTGTACATTTTGCCAAATTTTGTTTTTCGGTGATTGTTCCTCAAGTAGGTAGGTATGTTCCTACATCGGTTCGGTCATGTGACCGAACACCTATTTTTTTGTTGTTAAACCATCGATTATAATTTTCTATTATTATTTAAAAAACCGGGAATTAACGCGTAAGAATAGGTATCACATACCTTTTATGAATCGAATCCGTGGGGAAGAAATTTCTACATCTACCCGCACATCTTCATTATTATTAATATCCCGATTTCTTAAATAATAATATATAATGAAACGCGATAGTTTAAAAGTTAGTATAATTTTACTATCAAATACAAAGAACCCGATGATAATCGGTTCAGTAGTTCAGGAGAAGAAGCATCAGAGAGTTCGCATTGAAGGCAACTAACTACATGAGCTTCGCTCGCTGCTTAGCTTTTCGCTGTGCTCAATAACCTAAGGATTGTTTTCTTATAATTACCATACATCTATTGCAAAATGGGGAACTCCAGGGGATCCATTAAGAGCCTAGAGACGCTGTCGAAGATATACTAGAACCATTAGGGCCTTATTGTAGATTGAGGGATCAAAGCACTATTAAGACTTTGAAAGAGAAAGTTAAGTCCAGCCGCGCTACAACTCCCTAAAAGCGAGGAATGTCTGTTATTACCATTCCCCAACTGCCAAGAAATACCTAGTTCTATAAACTTTTATTAAACTCAAACTACTAGCTTGTATTTTACGCATATTGTTGTTCTATTAAGAGCTATTTATAAATTATTAGGTAATAATTTATAATATAATTAGGAACAAACAAATATTGGGTAAGACAAATAGCATGGCTCATAAATATTATACTAAAATAGGCATAGTAATCAATTATATTGCTATCTATAATACGTATTCAAAATTACTAATACTAATTTTGGACATTGCAATGAACTATTTAACAGTTTTTGAAAATACGTCGTTTGTTTTATCATGAACGATGTAAGACTCAAAACCTGCTAGACAGATTATGATAAAATTTTGAGTTTATAGTTTATTATCCAAGTGAACGTAGTATAGGACTTCCATTAGATTTACCGTCGAAAATTAATATTCACAGAAATATACAGAAACTGATTTGAACCTTCATAATAAAAAAAACTACTTACTTTAATAGATTTTAGGTTAATAGGTTTTGAAAACATGGGTGTGCTTATTTTGAGAGTTTTAATACGTGGTACGGTTTTACTTCTCAAAGTGGTTTTAATTTCCCAGAGTGCTAAGAACTGTTTTAGTCTATAATTATAATAAAACCAGAAACTTGATTATCAATTACCTATCACTTGGTCCGAGACAGTTTAGGATCTAAAGAAGGCAACAGATCCATTGAAAGAAAAGAGTATATTAACATTTTATAAAGTATTATGATATATTAAACACATACAAAAACACAAACTTGGAAATCGTAAGCTAACATTATGATTATAAAAGAAACGGAACAATCATAGAAAGATACGTAAGTAATTCAAAATTCTTCAACTCTATTAATACTGATTGTATGAAATTTATTTTTCGTTAAAATATAGGTTTAATATTTAAAGGCCATTTTTTAAACATCTTACACTCACATTACTGAAAAGTTAACAAAATAAAATGTTTTATTAAAAAAATGTTACTAATTTATAATTGATACAGATCTGCATATGCATACATGCATACAAAAATATCTGCATGTTACTTTTTTAATACAGATTAATGTTATAACCTGTTTTCCTACAGCCATATTATTGATTTTGTTTTGTACTCCTTTGTAATTATTATAATTATATATGTCATTATTGCTATTGTTAGCAATTATATTCATAGGTTTTATAATTTTAGAACAAAATTGAGCCAGAGCCAATAAAGTACATTCATTATTCATTATTTGTAGTTACTCAATAAAATAAATAATATTCTACTGATATCAGTCTTAATTATTTGTTTAAGATATTGTATATAAAAGAATTGATCAAAGTAAACAATTTATTATAAAACTTCTTGATCATTGAGTTTTTCTTTTAATTCAATACTAAAATTGGAACCTTGTTGTTCTTTCAATTCAATATTAAAATTGGAACCAAATATTTGCATACTGGTTGTAAATATTTTAATGTATTTTTTATATAAATATAGAATGAAAAATAAACCGATACAGGCAGGGATTCAAACCCACGACCTCTGGGAAACCGTCCCGTTTAATAATTATATTCATATTTTATTACATTAATATTTAATGTAATTATTTATTTATATAACTGAAGTTACAAAACTGTAGTTCCAAAATCACATTAATTATATTTAACAGTCTTTTGCCAACATTAACTTGGCTTCACCCTCAAAAACCACCTTCTTTTCTTCCTCAACAACACAGAAGAACTTAACTTTGAGAATTTTCCTCACATCAACAAGTTCTACACTTATTGTTAGCTTCTCTCCAACAAAACATTTATTAGGGAATTTCATTGTTTGTGACACTAAAACGGTACCTGGACCTGGCAAATGTGTTCCAATAAGACCAGCCACCAAACCGTTTAAGAATGCTCCATGTACTATTGGTCGTTTGTTTCCACTATTTCGATGCAGATAATTATGATCGCTTGTAAGGTTTGAGAATGTGTCCAAATCTTTTTGAGTTAAAGTTTTCTGTATTCTTATTTTATCGCCAGCTTTGAATGACGCTCTGCTAAATGAGGACTGAAGTTTACATATCTTTTGATAATTTTTATTATTGATGAGGTACGGAAATCTATTTGACAACATTTTATTCATCTTATATTCAATTTCTGGATTTAATTAGTTTTTCTTAATTTTTCTAAGAATATAGAAGCAAGGTTAGAAATCACTTTGTTTTCTGATTTTGTTAATGTTTCAATATCTTTCTGTAAGTTTAAATCATTTATTGCAGTCCTTGCATGACTGTCATGCAGATAAATAAAAGTGGTAATGGCATCAGCTACAGTTTCATCGTGTTCAGAGTAAAGTAACATAGAAATAGGTTTAATGTTTTCATTATTTAAAATATAATCAACATTCAGTGGATCTGAAATTAAAAAATGTATACAATTATTTATAATTTCAAATATATTCTATAATTCTATATAATCTTTATAAAATAGAACTTTTTTATAAATATAGTTATTGAAACAAATATTTACCTATACAAAGGTTGCAGATACCACTTGCAGCAAAGTGTCTCAGGTTATTATTTTGTTCATTCTTTATTACATGGAAAAAAATATCTAACACACCAACATTTCTTATAAATCCAAAGTTTATTGGATCGTAAGCAAAATTGGCCAAATTTGCTAGAACCTGACTTTTAGCATCTGAAAATAAACAACATAAATTTTAAAAAGATTGTTTTGGAATCCACCTTCTTTTATGACACCATATACGTACCATATGAAGAAGAATTGATATATTCATCAACTAACAGCGATAAATAACTTTCGCGGTCAGATCCATTTTCTGGTGTTCGCTTTCGGAGTTGAGTTTTACTACTAAACATTGAGTATATCTTAATTGTTTTGTTTGAATAAATAAATCTATTTTAGTATATTCTTTGTCATTGAACAAGGTTACAATTATAATATTCTAGATTCTTGCACTTAAAAACGAAATAATCCGATGAATTATCCACTATAATAGGTAACGTATTTAAATAATCACATATTTGATATTGATACTTTTTCGTTTTTGTTAAATGTTGACACTTGATATTTGGTTAGTGATGTCACTCTTTAACTTTATAACTTTATTAAAATCGATACACCTAGCAATAATGATATGTAATTATGATAAATATGTAAAATATTATTTTACCTAATCATTTTTTTTGTAGTATATATAGCAAAATCTCAATTATATTATATAGTAGCAATGAATCATTGCCGTAAGGTTTATTGAGAATCAATAGTATCGAAAGTATCGAAAAGGTCTATTAAATTGGAGTGCAGTGCTATTATCATAGAGTTATTATACAAATTCTATGGCTAATATGGATAGTGATTCAAAGTGTAATGTTTTTATACTTTTTCAAAACTTTGCACTTATTGCTAGATATTACTGGTTTTGACATTTCGATAACTGAACCAATTTTTGGGTAATTAAAAAATATTTTTAGATGAGATGGTTGGTAGCATTTTTAGATTACAAACGATAAAATTATAATTTCACGATTTTAGTAAATGCATTTTTTAGTTACTCATAATATTAAGAAAAAAAAAGCACTAAAACATAGTACGTTTATTAGAGCAAAATGCATTTTTAAAACGTTAAAACTTTTTTTGTCGGATCCTCAAACGATTTTGAGGACTTCATTGTTAAAAATCACGCAGGATTGTAAAACCTTTCAGGGTTCAATTAATTTTAGTAAAGCCACATTGTTATCCTCCATCCCAAGGTGTTCAATATTATCGTATTTTGTGATTTAATTATGATTTTTATTAACTTATAATTGTAGTTTATAATCAAAACGTTCTTACACGTTAGACAAGCTTAAAAGACTCTAGAGCTTCAATTTATGACAGTTATGCCTAACCTGAAACGCGTGGTTTTGACGTGTGTTGTTATGGACTTTTGACAGATAGAATTAAAAAATTCGGATCAATTCCAGTTTTAACTTTTAAGAAAAATATTATAAACAGATATGTTTACACAAAATTAACTGAAAGGATATATTTATTACTAACCATGGCTACTCCATCAATCGCAGGTAAATTGTATGCCATAAAAAATTGATGTCTAATTTACCCGTAATTTAGTTAGGTTATTTAGTAATTTTTTTTTTTGTAGGATTAACTAATCGGAGCTTATTCCGAATCAATTTTCAAGAACCTTATGAGGAAATAATAGTAAGAGATGAAACTACTACCAACATACGCAGTACTATATTTAGTCCAAAGGGAACCTATCTGGCGTACAGGACAGACAAAAAGTATGTTTTATGTATTTTATTACTACATTGTAATAAAATCTTATGGGATTATTTTACAGTGATCACGTGAACTCACTTTATGTTCAATATTTATTTATGTATTCATATTATTTCGATAACATTAACTATTTTATGTATGCTTAATTATAACTTATTTAATTAATTTTTAATATTCCTAGAGTGGAAATCTTAAAATGTGCCGACTGGTCTGTAACTGCATCAATAAATGGAAACTTCAAGGAAATGTATTTCTCACCATTAGATAATTATTTTATTATTTGGGAAATGTTTGCTATGACTAAAGACAATCCACAAGTAAGTTATTTTAGTCAATACTAAAACCTATACATAATATGAGTGTAACAAGACAATATAGAACATAGTTCAATTATTATAATTATTTCTCACCAAAATATATATGAACTACAGAAACAGTTTTATCTGTTGTGAACAAAAACACATATTAATTATCGAATTTACTAATAGGGTAAGCCAAACTTGCATGTTTTCGAATCATCCTCTGGTAAAAAGGTGGAATCATTTGTTCAGAAGAATCAAATTGGTTGGTGAGTACATTTTAAATGTATAAATAAATATTATCCAAGAGAAAGACATTTAAAATATTTGTTGGATAGACATTTAGAATATTTGTAAATTAATTTATGTCTAAACTTATTTCTAACCAAAACCCCTCTCATATATTAGAGAATAAGTCACCCCTCCACAAACATATATTTATATGTAGCATCCAATTACCTCAAGATAAAACTAGAAACCTATCTCACTGACCACTGGACTCACAGGAAGTCTTACAATGACTCTGTCTTCTATAGATTAATCTAGAATCAGATATTTTGTATTTAAATAATATTGATAATCTTGAAACATTTAAGGGAACCAAAATGGTCTGCAGATGAGAAACTGTTTACAATGCTAGTCAACAACCGAGTATTGATATATGAAGATGTGAAACTTGATCGGTACACTCACTCAATTCAGGCAGAAAAATTGCAGTCATACAGTATATCACCCAGTACTGCGCCTGCTTATTATATTTCTATATTTACTTTGGGTAAGTCACACAATATAACTTCTCTTTCAAAATTTAAAAATAACCTAAGATTTTCCTCAAATCGGTTAAATGACTGAAGATGCAAATTTTTATTTTTATTCTGTTTTAATGTAGTTAGTTAGTTAAAAACTCATATTTATTTCTTTTAGGTAAGCCAGGTCAGCCGTCATTTTGGCGCGTGTTCAAGTTCCCTAATTTCGAAGTTAGTCAGGCAGTCGTGAGTCGATCCTCGTTTCAAGCTGACAAAGCAACTTTTCATTGGAACAGACGGGGCACTAACGTCTTTGCATTAACACAAACTGATGTATGTATTAGATTTATATATAATTTTTAAATTACAGGTATAGATTTATCTTTTGTAGCTGTATTTAAAGTGCGTTTTGTCTTCATTATTTATGGACACAGACTTTACACTTTTTATTGTATATAAAAAGGAGTTATATAATAATATTGTTGTTGTTTTAGATAAATGTATACTTGTTACAGGTAGATAAAACTGGTGGTTCATATTATGGAAAACAATCACTATCATATGGAGATGTTAAAGGAAATGCTGGAAACATGACATTTAGTAAGTAGTTAACATGTTATTCATAGTATTACAATAGTACTAGACACATATACAACTGTTATGAAATGAATAAAGATTGTTTATCTCTAATAACAAATTATTTATTTATATTTAATAAACCACCCTGTTGGTTGAGTGTTTGCTTATTGCTTACATAGGGGTTAGATTAATTTGTGTAATCTGTCCATATATTATTATTATTACTATTGTAATTACTTATTATTTAAATGTAATCTATCCAGGTAAAGAAGGACCAATCCACGCAATATCCTGGAACCCCGGCAACTGGAACGAGTGGGTGTCAGTGTACGGACACGCCCCCGCCAAGGCCACCGTGTTCAATGCGAAGTGTGAACCTCTCTTCGAGTTCGGTACGGGCGCCTGGAACGCCGTGTACTTTTCACCGGAAGGAAATTATATCCTTTTTAAATTATTATTAATGCCCCTAAAAGAGGCGGAGGTTCTGTTTTTGGCTGTGTTTTTTTTTAATTTTAATCTACAAAAATACAGTATTTCTGTGATTTTAGTTTCACACAACACAAGCAGACACTTATGCAATGATCATTCAATACTAAGTCTCTATTGAGAACTGGATATGGGCGTTTTTTTACATAATGGCGTAGATCGCTATTGTCAATAAAGAATATTATTATCTAACAATTTAAAAGATGTGATTGCATTTCAAACTCAAGTAATATAGAATCAATGAATGCTAATAATACCTTGACCGCCCGCACTGGTCCTGCTGGGTGGGTTCGGTAACATCGCGGCGGGGCAGGTGTCGGTGTGGGAGGTGCGCGCGCCGCGCTGCGTGGGCTCGTGCACCGCGCCCGACACCACTCAGCTGCAGTGGGACCCGCGCGGGGAGTGCTTCCTCACCGCCACCACGCACCCCAGACTCACTGTGGGCAACGGGTAACCAGACTACACACACTGGGGGCATTCCACGAGAAGGACGAGGATGGCACACATTTTTGGATTTCCATTCATTATCTCAAAATTTTGTAACACCCGGTAGCTTAATGTCTATATTTTATTAATCTGTGAAAATGTTGTCCGTAGAATCTCAAAATTATATAGAATTACTTTGGAGTAAAATTTATCGCAGCTCATCAAAAAGGAAGAATTCCGTACTTATTATATCACAGAAAAAGTGGACATTTTTGTAGTTTAACCAAATTTCGTTTTTAAGTGCGCATTGGTAGAGGGTTGGATTTTTGTCTGACAAGTCACATTCATTGAAACAATACTTACACAGTACATAAAATATGTTTGTAATTTTTTTAAAAGTAATATTATAAAATGGTTATAAATCTATGCTAAAACAATATTTCATTATTGTTTAATTTCTGATTTATAGTAGTAACTCAGATTTGGCCTAAATTTTGGAATCAAACGTCCCACCAGTCAGAGTGGAATGCCCCAATTACTATTTATAAAGTATATTAAGCAATACATTCGCAATAAAATACTTTTTAATTTAATAGAAATAAAGTGGTTACCCATTTCAAAATATTATTTTCATGACATTTCACATTTAATTTGTTTTACTTTTCCTCAGTTTCTTGAATACAGATAAGTATATAATGAATACATTTGATGTTAAATACTTAACTCTGATTGGTTGATATGACAAACAACCGGTCTCAAATATTTAAAGTGCTGTCTTTAGTAGTTCATTATCATAGTAGCTGTCTTTAGATGTTCTATAATATAATAAGTTAACTAATGGTTAATGAATCATCTAGCATCAGTTAGTAAATAGCAAGTGAGCGTCAATAAGTTAGAGAAAATCCAGAAACTAAACTATTTAATATTCTCAGTTACAAAATCTGGCACTACACGGGCGCTCTGATGCACAAACGTCTTTGCGTTGACAAGGAGAATCTCCTCTCAGTCAGCTGGCAACCAGGAACATACCCTAAAAGTGACTTATCAAAGTCTGCTCCCAAGAGTTTAGAGGACACCCCTAAAGCCACAGCGGCGTACAGACCTCCAGGGGCTAGAAATAGGCCCTCGACCTTTGTCTTCCACGAACACGAGAAGCCCCACAAACCTGGTCAAGTGGCTGATGGTAATAAAGTTTTTTCGATGTTTCCCCCACTTATAGCCACTTCCCCCACTTATAGCCACTTCCCCCACTTATAGCCACTTCCCCCACTTATAGCCACTTCCCCCACTTATAGCCACTTCCCCCACTTATAGCCACTTCCCCCACTTATAGCCACAATTATTAATATTTTATCTATTAAGCATTTTTTATGTAATATGTTATAGTAAATGTTTATTTTATTATTTATCAAACAGCAACACCATCCAAACAAGCAATCAAGCAGAAGGAGAAGCGTGAAGCACGCAAGGCACGAAAAGCTGAAGAACGTGGCGACGCCTCACCCACGCCCACTACCACTCCCACTACACCCAAAACACCATTCGTCTCCACCGGTGACCTCGAGAAGGATAAGAAAATTAAGAATATTAATAAGGTAATTAGTAGTTTTTAATTATTTTAGTCAGTGCTGTGTCAGGCTTACAAATAGGACCTCTTCATACCATCTCGAAGGTGTCTTAAATGACAGCTAAGAGGGAATTTAAAGATGATATTATCCTTCACCGCTTATACCAAAAATGGTTGAGGGAATCCCAACATCAACAATCAACCATACAGAAAATTTTAAAGATTTTGCTACAAAAAACAAAAACGACAGGTGAGGACAGCAGGTGATGCTCTGTTTTATATTCACAGAAACTGAGCGATATCGAGAAGTTGAAACAGCAGAAGGCAGCCGGGAAGACGATGGAACTCAATCAACTTGCGAAGATCGAGAACGAAGCAGCCTTGCTCAAGGAACTCTCACAGCTTAGATTATGATGTAAATAATACAAATAAAATGTATATGTACTTACGTTTCGTTGGAAATGATTTGTAAAATTTTCGTTTTTTATAAAGAATACGAGTAATTTGCTGCCGTTGATGCATTTTGTGTAAATTATATTTAATTATAAGGAGTTATATTTTGAATAAGTTTTAATAAAATATTTCATTATTAAAATAAGTTTATGATCAACTAGCTGTTTGCCCGCAACTCTGTCGGTGTTGTGTCTGCTTGTTTCTTTTAATATTAAATATAACATTTTGAGAATTATTGCTTTAATTGCTTCTAAACTTGGCCTACAATTATATTATGTATCTGGGGTACATACCTCGTTATTAAAATAACAGATGTATTTCGCAAGTTACTAACTCTACATGTTTTGTTGTTTTGAGACTAGGTTTGTGCAAAATGAAAAAAAATGTTGACAAAATTAACTTTCGTTTACTGACAGCTAGTGTATACACAAATTTCATGGTAATTATGCAAAATACTGTACTATAAATAATTAATTTTATATACTTGTTTTAATCGACATTCATTTCGCTCGCTCCTCCCTAAAAAATGCAAAATGCTTCGTTCATCTTCTAACCTTAAAACGGTTATTCCACCGCATAGAAGTGATTTCTTTCACAAATCTTTCACAATTCAAGCTTCACTACTCTGGAACGAACTACCTGAAAAGATCAGAAAAGCGCCCACAAAGACTTCTTTTAAAAGACTAGTTAAAAAACATTTCTTAGAGTCATCTTGATAAATAATTCTAATTTCTATTATGTGTTATATAATGTTTATATAGATAATTATATATGTTATGTGTGTATATGTATATAGGTATATGTGTATGTTAATAATTATATTTATTATATTATTTCAAACATGTATTTAATATCTATTGTTTATATTTAGTAAATTTAAGGACTTATAAATAGATTTTTAGTAGCCTACCGCAATTTCTCACCATTCGCAGAGGTTAACTGGTAGAGAATGCCAATAGGCATTAAGTTCGCCTTTTGTATTAATCAATAAAGGGTAAATAAATAAAAATAAATAAAAATAAAAAACGTTTTGCTGTTGATTTTATATTTCTTAAACAATATAGGTGTTTGATGTATACATATGTATTATATATTTTTATACTCAATACTTGTGTCTATATCTAAAATTATCTATTTTTAATACACATAAAATATACTCGTTGATTAGATTATGTAGTATTACAGATTAACAATGTAAGTGGTAAATTATATGTAATTGAAATATAATTTGGGGCTTAAATAAAATATTGCATAATAATTGTTTTATTATTAGTTGTAAATAACCTTACCTAAATAGGAAATAAAATTTGGCACATTTACTATACATATAAATGTAATCATCATTCTTAACAGCGTCTCTGTTATTTAAATCAAATTAACTTTTCTTAAAATATTAATTTTTAAGTTTGGACTTTTTGGAAAAAGAGATTTTTACTGTTTGAGGGAACATTTTTTTTTATTTTTTGTGTTGCCCATGTTTGATTTTTTAAATTTTTTATTAAATTAAACTAGCTTAAACAGTTTTAGTGTATAGCAATATCAACGTCAGTACCACTTTCCACATAGTAAGATCATTGCTCTTATCTGACCTTGTGTGATTTACACTATTTAGAGATACAACGATGTGTTGCTATTAGTTTAAAAGTAATAAATATTAAAGTGTATTATTTTATGAATGTCAACTCTGCTTCAAAAGAAATTGATGTTAGATGATTTTATATACGTTGGCATATTATATATTCTTACATACATAACTTAACAATATAAAATGGGGAATCAATATTATATATATATATATATATATATATATATATATATATATATATATATATATATATAATACAAGCTATTGACTGCAACATGGTCTGGTCTCCATCTCTATTTAAATTCTCTAATATCTAGTTATACAACACCATAGTTGTTGGTTTTATTTAATTATAGCAAAAATATTTTTTTTTTCGTATAAATATAAAGTTTTGCGAGCAAAAAGGAACTCAAGTTTGGTCCCGATAGCAAGTTAACGCGGGACATAATAAATTTCACCCTAATCCGTCTAGTAATTTTATTGTTGTATAGCTCAAAAAAGCTTTTTTATTTCTTCCGCGAAATTGAAATAATTTTCCGTAGTAAAAAGTGTCATTTATGTTGTTCTGAAGTCTGAGCTAAAAAAGTTTACCCACATTTTTTTTCAAAAATTAACAGTTTTGGCATAATGAGCGAATATTTTTTTTTCTTTTTCTGAAAATGAATTGAATAAATAAGTAAACAATTTTTAACCAGATTTTATTACAATCATAAAAGACAGATTTTGCTTCCTTTCTATTTCCCTAATTAGGTATATGTAAGAATAAATAGGAATAAACAAATAAGAACAGAATAGAACAAACATACAGTAGGTACCTATAATAACATTTGGAAATATTCGAGAAGTTAATAATATCACCCAAGTAAGTATCACCTGACAAAATACTTCAGATCTTTTTTATTACACTACCTTCTTATAGTTTAATAAAGCATCATGGGTGGTAAAATCTGATGCATGAAACAATAAATATATTTAAATGGGCAATTTAATAATTGTGAAAATTTTAGTTCTGCATCAATCGCTTAGAACTAGCCCTTTTACCTTCGAAGTTTTTATTTACTCCAGATAAGATATTGATAAATTGATCCGCGAGGTGGGTGCACCATTTAAATTGTCACTTCACGTAGTGTTGACTCGCTGATAAGGATTTGTTTACTATTGTAGTTGCTGCTACAATGGACAGAAAGTGTGAGGATAGTGAGGAACGCGCACATTTGTTAAGTAATCCGAATGATATACAGACATCCGTGCGAGAATATAGGAATAGTGAAACGATGGCGTCGTCTTCCGAAACGATAGTGTTTGATGGAAAGCTGTTTAAAAGTTCAACTAAAACCGGGGAACTGGCTGCCACGTGGGGCGGCCACTACTCTTTGCCGGATTCTGGAAGGTTACGACGAGTGCATTCCTGGTCAGGAGGACCGCCAGAAGTTCCCTCCGAAATAAGAATATTAAGAGAAAGGTATGTTTATATATTAGTATATTTATTACATTTGTGTAAATCACTTCTTAAAATGTTTGTAGGAGCATGAGGTGTGTTAAATTTTAACTATTGCTACCGTTAATACGAGTTAGTCTACTATCTCTTATTGACACCAATTAAAAAATAAGATTTTTTATATTTAATTTAATTTTATTAATGTTCTAGTAACTAAACCCGTTTCAGCGTATAGGTATATTTATAAATAATGAATATAAAATGTTTTAGATTAGTCCGAACACAAGCGAGGTTACGGCCCGGTGCAGTGCGGCATCTCTCCCAACATCAGCGTCTCACGCTGGCCTCCTTGGCTCTTGTGGACTTCATGAGTTTCTGTTCTATGAGCGTCATGGCACCATTCTTCCCAAGAGAAGCCGCGGAGAAGGGCTTGTCGGAAACCATGTGTGGCCTGGTGTTCAGTTTTTATGCAGTAGTCATGTTCCTCACTTCGCCTTTTTTTGGTAAATATGTAAGTAGGTATTTAAAAGCTAAACGAAAAGCAAAAATATATTAAACCAAGAAAATGCCTTGTCAAAACTCAATAATATGTTACGTATAATTAAATTAAAATCAGGTAAGTGTAATTTACATATTGTACCTATACTTTATTACTTAGGTAGGTATATCAATAATTTTCAATTAAAGTTAATTATAGTATCTACCTACCTAATATAAAGTGCAGTTTATCAGCTCACTCTTGGAAAGATGTAGACTTTCTAAAATTTATGTATATTTAAATTTCGTATAAATATAAAACGTATTTTTAAAGTTTACTGATTTTATTGATGCTTCTATCACAAAGTAACTTTAATAAACACCACGGGTTTTAAAATATAATAATAAACTTTGAATATAAATATTTTAATTGTTTAATTATTATATGTTGATCTTATTAATTATGATTAACACATATAATGCAAATATTGTATCGAACACAATCTCATCTCTCATCTAATTGACAACGTATGGTTTTGTTAACAGTTACCGGCACTCGGTGCTAAGTTCATGTTCACGGCTGGGATGTTCGTCGCTGGGACTTGTAATGTTTTATTTGGGTAAATTAATAATATTCTGTTTATATTTTTATAAAATAATAAAGGTTGAGGAAAGCCGATAGTGGTCATAATTAATGTTGTGTCAAGTTTAGGTGCTTTTTACTTCGCATACAGTCTGTAGTATTTGAAAAAAATAATCTTAACATAAATGACAGTCAAATTAGTTACACTATGATTTTATATCGCTATAAATTAACTTTTTAAGTCTTTCCCTGTGAAAACCAAAAATTTGAATTAATATTTTTAGGGATACCCAAAGGGTAAAAAGGGAGACTATTATTAAGACTCCACTGTCCATCTGCCCGTCTGTCTTTCACCAGGCTGTATCTCATGAACCGTGATAGTTAGACAGTTAAAATCCTCACAGATGTTGTATTTTTGATGTCGCTATAACATCAAATACTTAAAACCCAATAAACTAACACCTATGAAACAAAACGTGTTTTTTATATTAATGGTATGGAACCCTTTGTGCGCTAGCCCAACTAGCACTAGCACTTGGCCAATTTTTTTTGTAGTTCTAGTTCTAGTCAAGTTTTAGGCTGTGCGGTTTATGTGAATCATTCAATGAAATTTTATATGGAAGATTAAATATTTGCAGCGACATATAAACTTATTTTCAATTAACCATCTATCACTTTAGATGAACATTTAACATTAATGTATTGTCAGTGTTATTGTAAATATTGCTCAAACCAATTTCTGTGTTTTTCCGTGAAAGTTATTTATTTGCCGGAGTGAAATGAAACTCATCCTTTATATTTATCAACTTATACAATATGCCAACACCACATAATTACGATGCAAAAAAATATTTATATTTGAAAAAAAAAAAATTGACACATATTGTTGACCTGCACAATAACTTTAAGTAAATATAATTAAAATACTCTAATCTTATCCTATTAATCTTTACAAACAAAAATATATTGTTTTGACTTCATGCAGGTACTGAACACGTGCATTATTTAAAAAATATATTTAATGTATAGATTTTGACTAATTATTTTTTTTTTGTAAGTTATAATCATTATCTCCCAATTTCCAATTATTCATGTTTTGAGTTGTCACCGGTATTTCTTTAAGTGATTCTAATCACAAAAAAATAAAACAAAACTTATGTTAGTAAATGTTGGGTAAAAAAATGGTTTTAATTCCTGTCTTTAATTTCTTGTTATCCAGGACCCTCGTATTAATAGAGGATACGTTCACATTCACCTTGCTATGTTTCATCGTCCGCGGGATGGAGGCTCTCGGGGCCAGCGCGTACTCCACTGCCAGCTACGTGTTCGTCGTCAACGCCTTCCCTGAGAGCATCGGATCTGTTTTAGGAATTCTGGAAACTTTTGTGGGTCTGGGGATGTCTGTGGGACCTGCGATTGGAGGGCTCCTGTATTCGGTATGGATTGTTTTGGTATTAGGAAAAAATTGGTGAGTTGGTGGAGGGTTCCAAATTTTTGTTACTGTTAGTTTTAAGTACGAAGAATATATTCGTGAGAATGAATGTTCATGCCTCCAAAACGAATATAAGACATGCTAAATACGCCGAAACGGTTATCGATACGGTGGCTCAATTGGTAGAGCGACAGGACGGTTTCCCAGAGATCGCAGGTTCGAATCCTTGACCGTATCGGTTTATTTTACATTCTCTATTTATTTAATATTAAAAAAACTTAACATGGATACGTTAAAAATATTTTCGAACATTATCTCTATATATTTGATTTTATAAATGTTATATATGTTCCAGATAGATCGGGGGATTCGGGCTTCCATTCTACAGTCTGGGTGTAGTGATGGTGCTAACGGTGCCCATCAACTTCTTTTTGCTAACTGATTGTGATGGTGCTTACTTTTACATATTTATTAAATTTTTTTCCTATGTATGTTTTAAAAAATACTTGTTAATGTAAAATTTTAAAAGACTACAGAATTAAGTAATTTATATCCTTTCAATTCTATTCTATTAATTCAATTTAGGTTACATTTAATTATTATTAGTTTTCAATATTATTTTAGAATATGTCTCTGGTTCCAAGACTGCTTCCATCATGCGGTTGTTCAAGATTCCGTCTATAATCATCACAGGTCTGGTGATAGTAATCGTCTCCAACACCTGGGCCTTTCTCGACCCAACCCTAGAGCCACATTTACGACAATTTGGATTATCAACTAAGCAAATAGGCCTCATATTTTTACTCTTTTCGAGCTTGTATGGAATTTTTAGCCCAATTTGGGGCTGGGTTGCTGATCGGTAAATATTTTATCTCCGTAATTATTGTTGTTTTAATAATTTATTCTTAATGGGTATGCCTGGTTTATATAATATTAATTGCAAATATACATTTTTATTTATGTAATAGAATCTTAGCATTTTTGTATGATTTAAGAGTTTCAAATAGTTTCTTATTATTTGGTTGTCCTAACTTCATGTTTTGGGTGTTTTGCAATAATACATAAATAAAAAACACAGACAGTCTATACTACAACTTGCTTTTACTTTAATATATAAATGAATACTGAATCTTTCTGCTTTTTTAGCGTTCACAATCATTGGTGTATGATGGTTTGGGGTTTGATACTCTCCACCATAGGACTGTTACTTCTAGGTCCTTGCCCATTTATTCCTGGTCTTCCAAGGTTTGTATCATTAAGTAAGATACTTTAAATAGATATTATATTTAGTTTATTTATAAATGTTTATTTCCTTTTCAGAGACTTATGGTTGGATCTTGTTGCACTATCTATCCTGGGAATGTCAGTTGCACTGACTCTTTTACCAACTTTTCAAGGAGTACTAACAAGTTCTATGTGAGTATTACGACCTATTTTTAACTTAGAAAAAATATATAATAAACTATTTTAATCATATTCTCAAAAACAGTTGCAAAAAGAAATTTCATCGTACAAAGCTAACGTTCCACTAATCTAAATCTCACAATTCCAGCTACGAGGGCGGCTGTCCCGAGGCGCTGACCACATACAGCGCGGTGGCGGGCGTCTGGTCGTGCTGCTACTCGCTGGGCGAGGTGCTGGGCCCAGCGCTGGGCGCCGCCCTTTCACAGAGATACGGATTCCCGCTCTGCGCCACATTATGTGCTGCGGCCTGCTTTACTATGGTAGGTAAAGGGTGCCTTTTTTGCTATAAATGAGACTACCACGTACGCAGAGAAAGGTAAAAAGTCTTGGAATTGGGCTCTGTCAGGTACGTATACCATACGATACGTGCTGTATAGCCATTTTACGTCAAAATTTTGTTAGAAGGTTTAGACCTATGGCCGCGGTCGGTAAATATTTTGCTAGATTTTCCCTAGATATGACAAATTTTTGCAGGCGGTTGTCACCCTAACATTCTTCTCGTTGCGCGAATCTTCCAAGTGGATGGGTGACGATGACTCCATATCAAGTTCCTTCGCATACAGTGATACGACGTGGAACAGTAACCAGTTCTGTCGCACGCGCAGCGCACCTGAGAGTCGGCTGGCGGAGAAATCTCCCTTACTCACTCCTTGTTCGTGTTCATCTAAAACTGGTAAGACTTAACTTATTAGAAACTAAAAGCTTAAACTAAAAGCTTTAGTATGATTTCAGGGAAATTATAGCGCGACGGTTTCTCAGAGTTCGCGAGTTACATTTATTTAAAATTTAATAAGCCTAACATGGCTATACAAGTTCATAGATATTTTCAAACATTGTTTCTGTATTTCTACTTTATTAGGACCTAATTGCATTAGGTACCTTAGTTTGACAGAAATCTGATTTGTATGTAGTTAATAATAGTGAAAAATATAAATTTTACAGCATATTATGTGTACGGAACATCCCCATCTAAACAAATATGCTTAACACACGACAGAAGCAAGAAGAGTGGTTCAGCTAGTATTACAGACATTATCGTAGACTTTCTAAAGTTCCAGTATTTAACCAACATTAATATTAGAATACGAAAGTTCTACAGCAAAAGTAAATCCAAACCCGATAGTGATAACGATGAACTATATCAGAATTATCTTGAAAATAACGAATCCGAAACTGAAACTCCGAAACCATGTGATCATGATAACGGCGTCATGAAAACTCAGAACGAAAATGATAATACAATTTGTAACACTATTGTAGAAGATGAAGGTTACTGTTCATATTTAGATAAAACTATTTTCGGTCCAGTTGTTGTCAAAATGAAGAAAGAAAATATGATCATAAAAAGAAATAACAAAGGTATTGTCGCTAAATTGGTAAAGTTCGAAGAAAAGCAACATTCGGATGAAATTATAAAACACAATATACAAAAGGTTCACTTTTATGAACAGATTCCAGAATGTGCTACACTTGATATTTTCGTAAGTATTTATTAACTTGTTTAAGTTAAATTAGCAAAAGGTGACCAAAACTTAATTTATTTACCACATTTAAAATAAAATTTAGATTAAGATTTTGAATACGAAAGATTATAGTCATTTATTTAGAATCTCTCCTAATGTTGTGAATCATAAATACTATTTTGATCAAAAGAAAAGCCAACATAATATATGCACAATTTATATTTTCCATTTAGAACTTATTACCTACCACATATTGTTACTAGAATATATTATCCTAGTGGGTATGTATACATCGACTATATTTAAAGACTTACGGAGCAAGACTTACTGACTTAACAAGAAACTAAAAAGATTCCAAATTGAAAACCTACTTATTTTCAAAACCTCGTTAAAAATATCTGTATACCTACCACAATGGTATATTTATACTATCTTGAGAATTGTAAAAAATATATATGACAGAGCTTTATTTATATTTGGAAATTAAACGAAACATTTCAACGTAAATATTGCTTTATTCATTAAAATTATCTTTTGTTATTACTCTATGTTTATATGTAAACATACCTATATTTATATGCTCTATTTTTTTCTTAATCTATTAATTTTTATTTAAGGATGGATGCGACTGCAGAGATGATGTCACTTACGTGAGAGGAACTGTTACTGTATCATCAACGGGAGCCTGTGAAGTATAAACAATCGTTATAATTAATGCATTTCTAGCCTAGGTTATAAATCTATATAATAAATGAATTCGATTAAGATTATGTTAATGATATTATTAAAAATTACTCAAACTAGTTTTTCATTTACGCCTTTGACTTTGAATAGCAAAAATATTTTCTAAATCTCGCAGAGTATTAGGACCGTATAAATCAAAGGAGGTTGGAAAATTCTTCGAGAGGGTGGCACCCCTCGTGCTTTTCCCCTATTAAGCATCGGGCCATTTGTAAAATACCTCTTCGAGCGTTCTGTTATCCGAATAAAATCGACCTCGAGACGACTATCGATTTCCCGACGCCGTATTTTTTTTTGAATTCGGACCACTTTTTAAGCTGAACCTCGTAGGTTTTTCCACTTGTTGTTTGTTCACTTTTCATTCGTAACCATATCTACGACCAAGATGGCTACGAGGCTACGACCTTTTGAAAACACCAATACTAGGAGAGTATAATTGATGAGGAGTTTGTCGATATTAAACTAAAGTCAGTTTGAGGTTTATAACTACATTACAGTTAATAATGAAATATTAGATAATTTTAACAAGAATTGTCTTCTATATTATGCTTATTTAAGTTTATCAAACATAGTTTAATCATCATTAAAAGTTGACTGAAATTTTCCTCAACATATGAAAATTTTCACGACCTATTTTGGAATGGTAAGCGTAGCTATTACCAGGCTTTCATAAAATGGTGTTATGATTTTAGGTAAACTTCAACGATAAAAAACACAAAAGTTACTGGGCTTCTATAACGGACACAAATTAAGATTAATAAAATATCAATTAATAATATTAAAAATAAAAAGATATTGTGTTAAAGGTATTTATGAAAACCAAATAAATATATAAAGAAATTGCTGTGAAGTGTGCAAAATTTAAAGACTCTTGGGAGGGTGAATGTATGAGGGTTAGGGAGTCGGAGGGAAAATAAAGAGAGGGAACAACCCTCTTTAGTAGAACGAAATAGAGCTATCTACCTTTTTCGCTTACATCCAACCTCTAAAGCTATGGTGTCCTAGTAAATGCTACGTCAAAAGAAAATTCTACGAAAACATTACAAAACGTGTAGAGGGAGCAGTTTTCTTTGAAGTTAGTTTCAAAATTGGAGCAATGAATTCAACTTTTATCTCATATATTTATTTATTAATAACATGTAACATTATAGTCAGTGTTAATATAAATGAAAACATATCCAGAGACTTAGATACCATGATATAAATTGTAATTAAGTCCATTTATATTATTTAGTATTTCCTTACATATATAAAAATAATTCATATGTCCCGTACCGCCACACCTTAACAACGACTGGACCTTTTTGGCATATTTATTGAAGTCTGAAATGGTTCTTATGATAAGAAAAATTGGAAATATTGATCGAAAAGCGGTAAAAATGCACTGTCTAATAAATGTTACTAATTCATGTTGCCACGGCAACATCTGGAGGGTCATCTAGAGTTTTTATAATAATTAAATGTAATATACAGGCAAAGCCGCTAATTATTAATAGTTAACCGCACAATGTGGAAAATTATCGTCAATTCAATGACAATTATCTCTCTATGACTCGTCTATTATCTAATAATAAAGCCAAAACAGACGCCCATTAAATCGATTTTAATTAATCCATGTTCTCATTTGTTTGATTGAGAATCATTTTGTAATATATCGTGAAGCTACAGCGGACGTGGTGGTCTTGACAAGAGCAAAAAGAATACCAAGAAACTACAATGAAAACTATTCTAGTTGTGGGTGTTATTGTTCTTTTATTGGAGAAGACTTTATGCAAAACCGACGAACCTAAAGAAAAAGAAAAATGTGAGGGAATACATGTCCGAAACAAGTTCCATAAGAAGCATGTCATTGGCATGGGTTTAAACAGACCGTACCAACTCGCCTACGATCACACTGACCACAAGGTCTTCTTCAGTTTTAATGTGGGGAAAGACTATGAAGATTTTTTTGAAATTGGATTCATCGAAAAAGGTCACATCAAACACAAGGTTGTAAAGGATGTTGAAAATGGATTCGCCATTGCAATAAATAACAAAGACAATGTTGTTTACTTTGGAGGAAGTAATGGAATTTATAAGCACCATTTTAAAACCAATACCAGTAGTGTTCAAAAAGTAGTCGGCGACCACAATATTTGGGATATGTTTTTCAAACACCACCTGTACTTCATAAACTATCCATCGCAACATTTGTTCAAGTGCATACACGAAGCTAATGAAACTAAAATTGAACATCAAAAACACATCCACGAAAAGATATTTCAGTTTGCCATCGACGGAGACGATGACATTTTTATAACAAACGAAACGGGATTATATAGGATCAAGAACGGTACTGATCATCGAATCTTCTACGAGGGTCCTAAAATGTATCGAGCTGTTGAAATTAATAACAAGGGAGTAGCCCACTTCAGCGGTCAAAATGGTATTTTCGTAGCGAATAAAAAGAATAATACATTGGAAAAAATAGCACACGTCAAAAATATTTTTGGTTTGGCGTTTGATAATGAAGATAATATTATATACTCAGACCCTCACGAAATTATAAAACTTTTACCTGAAGAATGTAAATAAAGGTTAAAATATTTACTATAAAATAACAAGTTTATATGTATCTAACATACAAATTATAGTTCAACAATATCCAGTGAAATAGTTAAGTTTTCTTTATCATTAGTATTAATTTTATTGTTATTGTTTTCTTACTTGGTTCATAAATAAATAAAGATATTAACATGTGGTAACATTTAGTACACTTTAGAAAAATAATTTTTTTATTGGAATACAACACAAGAACGTGCCTCTAAATGTGAATCTAGATATTAACTTGGTTTTTTTTTTATTTTAATTTGATATTAAAATAAATTATGTTAATTATTATGATATAATAGTAATTATATTCTATTTTATAATAATTAAAATAACAAGAAATGACAAAATATGGACAAGTTTGTAAGATTTTTTTTCAGTTTTTTTAAATTATCGATTGATTTAAATAAAAGAAAAATTGTTTTGAAAATTATTTCTAGCTGCGGATTATATTCCATTTAAGTAACGAAATATTTAAGTATCCAAATAAGTAAAAACAAAAATATATTTCAGAATACTAATAACTTCAAATACTTCGTTGAAAATAATTAAAGAATCATAATAATCGTATATATACTTGATTTGCTTATTAGTCAAATGACTGTTTGTGAATCATACGTTACCCCGTTCGATTTTTTTAAATATTTCTCAATCCCTCTGTGTATATAAATATTTGTTGATTCATAAGTATTCTGTTAAAGCACAATAGGTACCTATTTACAGAGTAAGTAGGTATATACCATTTTACCTCCATTTTCTTTAGTAATAATTCAACGACGTTTTAGTAATTTTTCTTTGATCTCAAAAACTTCAAAATACGACAGCGTTCAAAAGATATCGTCGATAACTAATTTGACAAACATTTGTAATCCAATTTGTAACTGCTGGGACGGTGATTGTTTTTTAATATTGAACTTTATCATCTTGGAATAGAGTCTGATTTTCTTTAGAATGTCATCCAAGGGTAAATGTCAGTCTTGGCTAATGACGTCATAGTCTCCCTGGTAGTGTGGGTGGGACGTAAAAAGGTTTTCTTTGAGCCACCGCTAGAAAGATATTAATTCATATCAAACCAAAATACCCGAGTACTATTTTAGTACGGTACGGTTATAATCATTATTCGGATGATATCTAAATGATTATAATTTTAATATACTTAATAAATACTCTTACTATTATGAAAGAAGAGAGCACGTTAATAAACTAGATTATTAATTTTTCGATAATAATATTATTTTAGATGCTTTAAAAACATAAATTTATTCGCCTAGAAAGAAAGAACATAACCACCGATAATAAAACGAGTAGGTATTTGATAAGAACGAATATAAAACAAAAAACTTTTTTATATCCATGTATTGTTAACTTTTATTTATAAAACATTATGTATGTAAGTAATAATGATATTTATCCGTTTGAAAGCGTGGGCGTATCAGGGAGTGGTGGTAGTTCGTAAGTTTCCAACATCGGTGACAAGTTTGAAGTTACCAACTAATTGGATTTTCTTCTTGAATGACTTAAATAAAACTATACATAGTTTTAAGAGCCGTAAAGGATTATTATCATTATTTATTTATTTATTTATTTAAACTTTATTGTACAAAATTATACAATTGGCGGACTTAATGCTAAAGCATTCTCTACCAGTCAACCGAAACACTACACAGAAAAATAACAACTACAAGGGTATAATACAGAAAATAAAAAAAATATAAAATTCAAAACGAATGAATGGGATGGGATGGGAAGCCATTTGAGCTTATTACGATACTCAGGTATGTGATCAAATTTACGTGAGCCAAAAATGAATCGATTACAACTGTTAAAAATACGATTTAATTTATTAAGATTGGTTTCAGAGATGTTAGAGTAGCATACATCGGCATAGTCAATGAGTGGAAGAATGAGAGTCTGCACTAACAGAGTTTTGGTCCGAATAGGTAAAAAGTTTTTATGTCGATAGAGAGAACGTAGCGAATACGTCACTTTTCGACATAAATCAACTATGTGGGAATTCCAACTGAGTGTACTATCCATAGGAAGATAAGGATTTTTTATTGATGTCAAGAAAGGAATATTAACATTATTATATTTAACTGGTACCGCATTACTGCTATTAAACTTATTCAAATGATGTAAATATTATTTTTAGTATCTACATAGATAATAGAATTTATGGTATTCATTTTTATTATCTTTATTTTATTTGTCGAAATTAAATGAACATAAGGAGTTTTTTACAATTTTTATTACGTTTATCTTTTTATATGTGTGTCTGTGGACAAGCTAAAATGACTGTAGGAATCGGTATGAAACTGTTGTAAATTACCGACAGATCAACGATAATTTTAATTGGAATTGGGAGGTTTTGGAGGGGGACTGACCTACGGACAGTCTAACAATCTCTAGTATATTATATAAGGATCTCTTTTTTTAATCTCTTGATCAGACTACCAATGAAAAATAATTTAGTTGGTTATTGAACTTTATCGTTTTGAAGAGACAATAAAAATCATTTTATTACATAACATAATATGTTATAGTTTAATAATATTTTTATTACTAGTATAAATAAATATTACAATCTGTCTATAGTCTATACATTTCTTTGGTATATTTTCGAAAAAATAAATTAAGTTAGCAGGAACCCTATCTTATTGCATTGGAATAATTTTAAACATATTTATATTTTTTACATGTAATATACAAACTGTTAATGAATATATTTTAAGGTTTTTATTTTGAACTTAATATTTACGTCATATAATAAATATTAACTGAAACCTTGGACAATACATCGTTTATCATACTTTAGACTACTATGAGTTACTCACATTCAAGTAATAAGGACGGAACTAATGAATATAAGTAATTCTTACTATAATTGCTTAAGTCAATTTATGAATAGTTTATCCTATGCAGATATCGGCTGCCAATACGAAACAAAAAAGTATTAAAATTATTAATTACTTAAAAATTCTATTAATATGAATTTATTATAAAAACATTCAAAATTAATTCATCCATCTATAAATGCAATTTAACTTAAGATGAACTAATGACATATGCTAATAAGCATGAGATTATCGAAAAAAAGACGCTCATCAATGGTTTATCAGCGCTGTTCCCACAGACCATTCTTCTTGAAGCGACAGAAAGTTTTTTGTTCTGTAAAAGAGCATGCACTGAGTCTATTTCCCAGCGCAGCATCGAGCCAGGTTCTCTTGAGAACAGTACGGTGTAGAGTTGAGCTGGTCTACCATTAGATGCTTCTTGACAGAAATTGAGGACGAGGTGATCATTCACAGCTTTTAAAACCTGGATTGTGCCATCGAATTGCTGATAGTTGGGTCGGATAGTTAATGTTCCTGTAATATATTTAATTATTTAAAGTGTATTATATTCAAAAATATATATTATTTTAAGTAATAGGTTGTTGGTATGTATCCTTGTAGCAATTTAAAACCGTTTATAATCATTTGTTTACGAATTCTTAATATACCCAATGATCACCCAGGACGGAAATGCTACAAATATCATGAAATCAAGATCGTACTACACCACGAATAAAACAATAATTAAAAATACATCCTCACCATTCTGTCCATGAAACACTTGCCAATAACCAGCGGAGTCATTGCGGAAGTACATGGCGTACTCGATGGTCTGCCCAGCCTCGTCCCACAGGAGACGCAGGTTGCGGTACTCCTGCCTGAACCGCGCTGTCATGTGCTGGACGTGGTGAGGAGGACTCTCCGTGTTAGGCTGCAAAAAAATATCATCAACATAAGCGTTATCCCTGACTTTCTTGGAGTTCAATTATTAAATTATTTTGATTAAAAGAATAGAATGTTGCTTAATTACACAAAAATTAGAGCTGGCAAAAAGAGATACGATTTTTTCCTTTCCTTCCTTGACTCCTAACCATGACAGTTCTTATTAAAAGAAATGTAAGAAAATATCTATCAAACAAAATATGTTTCTATTCTAACATAGTATGTGAATTCATTGTAACTCGAACAGCTGTATTGATTCAATTGAGTTTAGTAATATTTTGCATCATGCATCAGAATGACGTTGATTCAGGTTAGTTAGTTGAATGTCGTTTATTGTTGAATCCCATCCTTTACAAGGATACAAAGAAACTTTTGCTACGACCTCTTTTAATCTCTCATCATTCTCCTTAACATTATTAGGTCAGTCTTATTGACCCACCCAGTGCTCATTGTCCATGACTCAGCCTAATTTACGTGGGTGAGACAGGTCAGCCCTAGCTACAGGTCAGATGATAGAAATTAGATAAATATCATCTCATTTCCTAATTAGAGAACTATGAAAACCGAAATGGAGATTGGTTTCGATTATGTGTATGTTTATATTTATAACTTTGAAGTAATATTGAAAAAAAAAATTTTTTCAACAAAATAAAATAATTAATGATTACTACTTTCATAAATAAATTAATTATTTCATTAATTCATTGGGTTAATTACCTTTTTTTTAAAAATTACAAATTGTTTTCATAATTCATAAATTACTCATTTCTAACAAATTATAATCGAAACAGCGTCGGTTCAGCTGGAAGGAAACGAGGGTCGATGAAGGGAGATAACCGGATAATTCAAATCAAAATCACAAATATGCTGGGAAACTGGGAAACCATACCGATACATAATTATCCATTAATATTATAAGATAGTGAATTATCTGATAAACTTATGCTATTATTAGATTATTTGATAGAGAGAAGAAATTAAATCAAAATAGTAACTGACCTACATTTAATATTATTTAATTTATAGCTACTTTTGTTCAGTAAAATATATTTACCAAGTTAAATGATAATTTTTACAAGGTCATCCCATAGTTTAGAGTCCAACCTAATAGCTATGATAATTTAAGGTTATTTGCTACAATAACTGTTACTAACAGAAACAACTGGGCATCTGTTATGCAATTCAATTCTCAATTGAAATTGTTATTGTGACGGAGACTTGGACTTTAACGAGTTTGAAGAATTGTTTTTTATTAATTCATAGGTTATTTTTGTCAACGTTGCCATCATAATATGATGTTTGTTCAAAATAATGCCCGTCTGTCATTGCTATTATAATAGGTTCTTTATAGAGATCTAATAACTTATATTGCTTTTAAATATTTATTTTGCACTAATTTGTACGTTCGTAATTTTTATTTAATATGAGTTTAGATGATATTACAATACTTCTGTTAATTTCAAAACAAGACCTATGTGTCTATAATATTATTAATGACTTAAATAATAAATACTTTTGATTATTTTGTTTATCTATATGTTATCAATAAACCAGATGTAAGTTTCTGTATAGACATGTGGTAATTCCCCAACAATACATTTGACATCTCTTATATCTTTATTGCAAAAACCCAATCAATGTAGTAACTGTAACAATATTGTGATGAATATTTACTAAGTTGGGAATCTACAATGTCTAAGAAAGAGCCGTACGAAAATATACTGAATATATTTTACATTCTAATTGAAAATAAATTAAAATATTTCAATTGGCAATTAGTTTGAATTTCTCTATAAATCTTGTTAAACTTATTTAATATATTCTATATTTATTTCAAATTCCAATTATTTATTAAACCGTAGACGAATTATAATAACATATTAAATTTTCTTAGTCAAATATAAACATACCCCAAATGTCGAAGTGGGCATTTCCTCGGTCTCCCATATCGTGATCGTGGGACAACTTTTATACACTTTGACACCCTCCTTGCTTATATGCATGTACAACTCTACAGCTTCCCATTTTCCAGTAACATTCCTTATATCCATATGATCATAATGATGTTCGACCTCACACCTCACGGATATATCAGTATTATTTGAAAAATCTTCCGCCAAACAGGCTTTGAACATACAAAATAACAAGAGACCAAACACATGACCCTGAATACCCATGGCCGTGTATGTGTTAACCAACTTTTTAAACACACATATTTATGTTATAAGTCTATTTAAGAAATATATACAATAAACCTTGTACGTGCGTGTAAAAATAGCTTGTCTAAGCGATAGACAGTACTGACAGGCGTAGCAGTATTGCGCGGGCGCTCCTGACTCACTTCGCTATCTTATTTGACCCCTAGCCTTACAATCGTACAGAGGTTCCACTCAGTACAAAAATTGCTTGAGAACTGAAGGTGCCAATTAGAAGGTTAAGGGGTCCTTGTGACAATGTCCAATTACGTTTAGTCACACCTCGGAAATATGAGACTATTAAAATAACATCTGTTATCCATAATTTGTCGTCGGTAAAGACTTAAAATATTTAAATGTATATAAATAAAGAATGAAAAATAAACCGATACGGGCAGGGATTCGAACCTGCGAGCTCTGGAAAAATCGTCCCGTCGCTCGACCAATTCAGCTACCGTATCGCACAATTCCTAGACCTCAAATGGTAGAGCGACGGGACGATTTCCCAGAGCTCGCAGGTTCAAATCCCTGCCCGTGTCGGTTTATTTTTCATTCTATATTTATATAAATTTAAATAAGCTTAACATGGCTATACATGTTTATAGATATTTTTAAACACTGGAAATATTAATCATGCTAAAAAATGATAATTTTCTTTTATTATTCTCAATTCGTTCATGACAATCACAAGAACAAAAGACAGCTGTAAAAAAATAAAAGACAAATTTATATGATTACCGTTTATACGAGTATAATTATCAAGTCGTATTGTTATGTTTCTGCTTACAAGGCATTCTTCGGTATACTATGTACAAATAATGTTATAATAGTCTGTATAATTTTATTGGTCTTTTAAAGTATATTTTTTATCTATATATTTATTAATGCTTTGAATGTTGATTGTCCTGTCTCTACATACTTAGGTCTGTAGAACGAGAACTGACATTCGTCGCAATGATCAAGATGTGAACGAAGACTTCTAATTGTTTCTATTACACAATTCCAATCGATTGAACACTAGGTATCGGCTTTTAAAAATAACAATTATAGGTTGTTCAAATATCATCTTTTTATACTTATTTATTTACCCGACAGACGTTACACTGCAATGAATATCGAAATTTTGTCGAAGCGCAATTCGTTCAGCGCTGCGCCAACTATGGTTAACTATAAATATATATATATCCTGAGGTTTCAATGGATCACTCAAAATAAATAACAAAATTCATCTTAAACTCTCCAATTAGTGTCGAAAATCGGTAATCAAGTAATGACTTGACCGAATGGGATCTTAACATGCTATATTTTTGTTGACAGGTGGTGCTGTGGTCTAATTATTAATAGTCTTCATCCATATAGCAAGACCCACATGGCACGTTCTTAATGGCTAAATTTAATATTGGATCTTCGGGTTAAAATCGAACTGCAATTGATTTCTACAAACACTAGCCACAGGTCTTAACTGATAACTCAAGTCAATTTTATCCAAATCTTGGAGGCTAATGTCATGGTAGGTGAAGTAGCGTCCGAGTTATTAATAATGATTTGTATTACAAGTTTAATTTAATCCCGTTTGACAAATTATTTGTAGAGTTTATCATAATTTGTTTTCATTATTATGATACTAGCTGTGCCTGCGACTTCGTACGCGGAGATTTCGATTTTGATGACTATAGACCTTCAAAATAAGAAAATACGAGATCACTGACTTCTTTATTTGTTAACCGATTGTTAAAAAAAAAACAAAATATTAAGTGAATCCCATGACTATATATTCCCGAAAACTGCATCCAAATCGATTAATCTATTTCTGAGATTAGCGTCCACAAACATACAGACATACAGACGAACACACAAAATGAAAAAAATTGTTTTGGGTACTCTTGCTCTTATAAAGGCCCCCCTGTATGAATTTTTGAAAATATATTTTTTTTCGTGTTGTTTGCACAACTAAAAGATAAACAGATAAACAGACAAAGATAAAAAAATGCTGAAAATGGATTCTGTTAGTTATCACTTCACATGATGGAATATATTTTTAAAAGAATTTCAATGTACAAGGACTACTACAGATTACAAACTACAGACTTATTACATGTGTAGATTAAGATTTGCATGATATCTATTACGTGATTGACATAAATTGAGGTAACTTTTTTTATTTCTTAACTGACTTAGATGAAATAAACACTAAATGTATCAGAAATGGATCGGTGACAATTTTATTATATGTATACATAATATTTTGTAGTATTATGTACATTTATAATAAAACAATGGTTTTATAATTGTCTTGTAAGATTTATAATTAAACCTACATTGAAATTCGATGTAGTAATGGCCATGTTGTATTTGTATTGTATCTGTATGTTTTAATTTTTTTTTATTATACGTTATAATGCCAAAGCGTCTTAAATCTTTTGAAGTCGTTGGTATATTGTTGTATAACATTATTTTGAATTTGTTATGACTTAGACAAAAAACGTTTGTATCTTTTTTAAGTATGTAAAAAACTGACGCAAATAAAAAAAACTTTAAAGTTATGACGTCTCGTACAAGAGTTATAAACGCAGGCCGTATTAAGTCAAACCAAAAATATATAAAATGTATTATTTTATATAATATGTTTGAAATGAACTCACCCGGTCTAAGGGTTCTGATATATGTATGACGATACAGGTCCTCGCGTAATCAACCCTGGCGTCTCCAGCCAAATGCTGGATGAATTCTACTCCATACCACATCCCCGTCAAACTGTCTACCCAAATTGCATTCTGAGGAGAACGGTTCACGCAGTAATCTTGATTGTATTTCATGAACGGCATCTCATACGAACTGACTCCTCGACCGTACGTCTGGTCACTGTAACTTTGACCGAAACCATAGTTCTGATTCGAACCATAGTTTGGCGTCGTATAGCTCGGTAGATAACCATTGCTCGTTCTCGGTGAGTTGAACTGGAATGGCGTTACAGTTGAATATCCAGAGTTATAGTTTGGATATCTAGTAGCTTCTGGAAACGAAGCCACGTCGCTGCCATAGTTAGTTTTATAAGGAAACTGGTTTTCGTTGTATAAATTCGCTACGGTTGTGTAACTTGGGTATTGATTTGTTACTCCATATCGTTGGTAGCTTGCGCCATGTGTTAGGGTAAATAAAATTGGTATTAAAATAATTTGGTTCATCGTCACTCTGTCAGTAAACTAGCGTGTAAGGATCGCGTGATAGGTAGCGGTTGATAATGTGTGACTGCATCAACTACTGCTACAGTGGGATGTAAATTAATTAATCCTAATTGCTATCACCCAGCCGCGTACAAAGCTCTGTAAGTAAAGAAGCGAATTTTTCAAGGCTTACTACACAATAAAGTATCAAACGAATTTTATAATTTTGTATACTTACACTTCTTCTGAAGCATTTTTTTTTTGCATAATGTATAATGGGATGAAGAATAATAAGTACATTATCATGGTGAAAATATATTGAGTAAACACAAAATTTTCTCAAATTTTTCACTACTAGCTGCTTGCTGTCAGCTGTTTTTTCTGACCATGCTCCAGATTCAAATAAGAAGTCACCTATCATCATTTCAAATTTCCATTTTTTTGCATAATTGCTCATAGAAACTAACTGACAGTAACAAGTAGATAAACAGAAAAAAAACTTTGGTTTTGACGTCTGTATCATATACTAACAACAGCTTTAATTTTTATCAAAAGTATTTAATGTACACTACATACATACATTTAATGTACATTAAATTTAATAACTGTTCCTGTACTGTAGGTTAACTAGGAAATTATCTTCTTACTCCGTATACTCCGGAACTACTATCAGTAGCTCTGTTCTAATATTTTAAATAATTACTTATTCTGCTTTGTTGTTAATGGCTCCTAACCCTCATACTCTATTGTTATGAGTGTTTCGTGTGAATTTAACAAACAGTTCACTTAATGCTAATATAATATAAATACTAATATAAAAAATAAAAGCTATATTACTCCTAGTTAACAAAATTAGAAAAAAAAACAGATAAGTAGTTTAATTTGCTATCTACAATATACTTTATATATAATATAAGCTATTTACTTTACGGATTATTGATACTTTAATACTTAACATTTCTAAGTTAGATTACTTGGTAAGATCAAAATACAGTACCTATCCCTAGTATAAGTTTTCATGTTACGAAAACTATGAGTTTACCAAATCGTAAAATATTATATAACAAATATTATAATAATAATTTATCTTTAGTTATTTAGGATCTTTCTATAAGTCATCATAAATTACATAATTTTTTAAGGGATTATTAATTAGATTTTGATTCTTAAAGTGAATCAAAATTGTATGTCTAGTTTTGACGATTTTATAAACTGTCATTGTTTATGTAAATTCTAAACTAATACTAGGGGTAGGTAGAGTTCTTATCCTTTCACTTTACAAAATACGAAAAAATCGAAGAGATATTCTGTTTTATTTCAACTCCCACTCTCAACGATTCTGTTTTACTAAGAGTTCTTAGTTCCTTTATTCTTAAATATACTTTTACATATTTGAATTAAAAATTAAGATATATTATAGTAATAATATTTATCATGAAATTTCTCTCCTAAAAATAACTAGATTAGGTAACTGTTTATACTTAAGTATCATATTAGAAACATAAAATGCTTTTCTGTTTGAATATTATAAAAGTGTTAATAAAATATCTTTTTCAGATGTTATATTTGAATGTCTTTATAATGAACTTTGGGGCTATAACTCTGGATTAGAATATTATTAGTAACTTATGGGTATATTATTTACATTCATTAATCAAATAAAATCTCAATGTTGTAAAAACTGTAGCCACGCATATTCATGCGTTCATGCGTATGTATAATGAAATCCTTTAAATTAATTTGGTGTTTTAATCACCTTAAATCTATATTCCCAGGAATGTGATCGAGGACTACTAAAGTTATTAAAGTATTATTGTAATTAACACTCGATGAAACTTTCCAACTTTCAAATTCAAAACTCCAACTTTCTTTGTAAACGTCAAACTTCAATGAAATAATTAATCCAGTATTTAAACGGCTTCGAGACGGTCTCAACAAATTTCTCCTAAATAAAAGCCTAAGTCATTGTAGAAGTCGGCAGATTAGACAGATTTCATCGTATTTTAGTTTGTGTAAGTCAATCAGGAAATTTATTCATTTTATTAACTAAATAAAAAAAGGTTGTTGGAAATTGTTTACATGTTTAGTTTATTTAACAAATTAATTTTAAATATATACATATCTAATCGCTCTGAAAATTGAGCTACCACAGTGCTACCGGGTGGCTCAAATGGCAGACCGCCGACATGGTTTCCCAGAGGTCGCAGGTTAGATTTCTGTCTGAGGCGATTAGTTTTATTTCTATAATTATTCTAAAAAAAGTTTTTGAACTTAGAAGAACAGAATCTCATTCCAAATTGTTTTCTGACAACGTACAAAATAACGAGGAAATCTTTCAAATCGTAATAATGACACTTAGGTCGAGTTATGTATAATTAGGTATACCGGACGAAAAGCAAATTAAACTATTGAATGTATTATAATTGCTGGGTTAATTGGCATAATCTTGTCACAGTTCCTGTCCATCTTGACTGACCCCGTCTGGTGAGGTCAATAGTTACCACATCCGCACAAACAACATTAGTGAAGGCCTTGTCTACTGTCTGTTAAATCTTAAAATCTTTTCTTTATTAGGGTCACCTGACGAATTATAAACGCCGCTGAAGACTTTTGTAACACCAGATGAATTTGCGACCATATACCACATGTACCACAAGAGTTTATGTATTTGTACGTTGATGTTACACTTATAATAAAAATCTTTGACTTTTAAACTTGAGTGCTCATATTTTTGTATGAAATTCTATTTTATGCACCTTATTATTGAAACTAATAACATTGTTCCTCTCGAGGCTGTTGCTTACAACAGCAAGCAAACTATGTGGAAAAATTTGGTGCCATTCTCACCTCATACAAGGTGGCGGAAAACCCATCAACACCCATTTTCATAAACGTTGAAGTCGGGATGTATATCACAATTACCACCAAATCTCGAGCAACATTTTAAAAAATACTGTGTGGTAAAGTGTCTGATGTGTTATTGAATGTGATGAGATGAGCGATCAATTCTATTTCTAAAAATTAGAATGTAGTACTCGTGAAAACCTCAGAAAACACTAGAATAACTCAGTTATTGAAAATGTAATGAGCATAGATTTATATATTAACACAAGGCGTTGGTTAAAAATGCATCGCAACCTACTTCTAGTGATACAATCATGGAATAGAAAAACATTTTTTTTACAACAATACAATTATTCTAGTTATGTATCCTCTTGATGTATTAGAGAGCAGAAAAAGTTGACGGTTAAGAAACAATTAAAACTACGACCATATCATATAACTCCTTTAGTTTAGATATTATGTTTGAATAATAGGGTTTTTTTGATTATGTTTTAAATTTGTAAGACGTCATTTTTAATACACCATACCTAAATGTAAAGATGTTAATTACCGACTTTGAACAAACTGGTTTAATTTCCATTAATTAAGTTTAAATTTTATTTATCTCTTATAGGTAACAACGACTAAAGCGATTTTGATGAAATTTGATGTTATTGTTACCTCAGTCAAGATATATCCTCTTTTTAGTTCGGATACTTAAATAATTTTCAAGGAAATACACAAAACTATAATATTGTAATTATAATATCGTAAATATTTTTAATAAAAGGCAAAAGAAAGATAGGTATCTAAACTAAGTATACATATATTTTCAATTAAGTAAATAATCTTAAAACTATAATACAGATTAATAAAAATAAACTAGAGCTAATACCAGCCCATGCTGCACATACAGCAGAATACCGATACACATTGGGTAATTCAAATTTATAGAACTCTTTCTGGTATTGGTACCACTCATATTTATGCACCCTTGATGGTGATCTTCGTAAAATAAGTGTAAATAGCCCCCCGTTACCTAATTCTGCGCAATGATTCAGAACTAGCGTATGTTCAGTAGCTTTTAGTAAACGTATCACATCTGGGTGACGTGGAGGGTCATCTGGGTACCAGACATCTGTAATAAAAGAGTATGATATTGTCACTATTAGCGGAATAAATCAAAACTAACTATGATTCACTACGGGTTTTTGGTAATTAATCATTAATAATAATAATAATATAATAAGTTGCTATTATTGAACCAATAATAGATTTTTTATGAATCACTATCATTAGATGACTTGTAAATACATTTTAAAAGTATAAGAAAATAAGTTCCTTTAGCGTATTCAACATTAAAGTAGCCGGCTACCAACAAAAGTAAAGATGAATATTTAACTCTTTAAGGACTTCGTTTTTTACTCTTTATTGAACCAAAAAGTTAGATATTAATATAAAACACACCTATTCCTCTCGATATCAGTTGTCTTTCCCCAGGTCGCAACACCTCTGCGGTCCAAAGACCAGGTTCCTCCGGATAATATAAATAAGTTTGTTCCAACGTATGACCATCTTCATCCCATAGGACACGAATACGCCTTTCGTCTGATGCATCCCTTTTGGCTCTTCTTTTTAACCGAATATCGAGCCACGATCCCGCCATGGCGTTTTCCGACCAAGGGTTGCTTTTAGATGATCGCCATTTGTCATCTGAGAAATTCCTTTGCTGAAACTGATCGACCGAATTTTATAATTGACAAAATAAAAACACAATAGAGATAAGGTGTGAACAATACTTACAGACCAGTCAAGCCAATTATCTTGAACATCATTAGTTGCGTCAGTTATATAAAGAGACACACAGCCAATTTCATTGGGCTTATTAGTCATATCTGGGTTGTGTTGCGCATATCCCACACCGTACCACATCCCATACACATCGTCGATGTTGACTTGATGAGACCATCGGACAGTGTCCCCGCAGAGACCTTGAGCCTCATTAACCAAGATCAGTACAATATATGGCAGAAGCCAAACGAACATGATGACTCTTGGGATACCACAGAGTATATGGGACAAGGCGTCGTTCGTAGTCGTCTCTCAGTTAATTAGCAAATTGGTTCAGGTAGCTAATATAGTACTACGGTGTAATAAAGTATGATTCACAACACACGATACTTTACAAGATCCTTATAACCTATTTACCAAATTAATTAATTTATATATATATATATATATATATATTTCTATTTAATCAAGTTCAAAAAAGAATTTTGTAACTGTCACTAATATTACAGACATGTTTGTTATTTATTAATCACCTACGGCACTCTAAATATAGTCTAGAAAAGAAAAATAAACTATCCTGAAAGAACTTAATGAATACAGAAGATTTATCATCGCTATATAATACTACAAAACTAGATAACAGAGGTTTAGAAGGCTTCGGGTTTCTCTTGATAACTGAGAACAAATATATATTTTTGATAAAATAAATTACATAGAAATTCTCTATAAATTAATTTTCATTTCCATTAATATAGTTTATTGATATATAAGCAAATCAATTGTAAATATTAAATATTTTGCATCATTTTCCTCAAATTATATTAGTACTGAAGACTTACGAATACATGAGAAAATCTAATCAGTACTTTCAGAAATGTGAAAAACAAAAATTATCAGTGAAAGAAAGAAAGTGGTAAAATTTTCTAAAAGGAAAATAAAAAAGTAAAAAAAAAATTAATATAAGCTTATTAACAGGAACTTAAGGCTCGAGGCTTTGATCTGCAGTCGAGATAGACGTAATTAAGATATAAAAAAACATTCTACTTTTATTTAATTACTAACACAAGTTATTAATTTCTAGCAATAAAACATATTAATATTAATTTCTAGCAATAAAATTGTTTAAGCACTAATTGTCATATATGGAATTATTTAAAAGTATTTTGATCATCTCAAAGGCAGAGACATGTTTACATAACTTGTGTAAATTATCATACATTGTATTAACCAGCAGCAATAACGTAATGCATAAATTATACAAATACTTATTGTATTTTTTCCCTCTCACATACTATCTGGCTTTAAACGTCTTCTCATTTTGTAAGTGCTCTGTTTTATTAGCATTATTTGTGTAAGTTGTAAACTAAAATTATTCTAAAGGCTTATATCCAATTCCTTTAATTGAATAAAAAATACAAAATTTTAGAAATATTTTTATTGCGTTACATATCTTAATTATATTGCATAGACTTAATTTCATTTAATTAATTCTTTATTCTTTATAAATATAAAATACGTGATTTAGTTAATAAATAGTAGAAAATCTAATATTCATATGAAATTAATTAACGAAGTCTCATAAATATTGTTAAAGCAGATAAAATTACAAAACTGGACAACTTTAAGCTTACAGCTGAACTTTCACAGACCCGTTTGAGCGCAGATGTCGACAGATTCTTAACGGTGAAAATATTGTGAATACTGGCTAAGTCCTCGGGTGTCAATTGGTTTTCATTTCTTGCTAATACGACACTATAGAGCTGGGAATGCGGCAGCCGCATGCAGAAGTTCAGCACCAGGTGGTTGTGAGATACCTTCAGAACTTGGATAACACCTCCGAAGAAACGATACATCTTGTCAACAGCTGGAATAGCAACAATTTTATACTCATAATTTGGTTCCAAAAAATAAAATACCAAATAAAAAGTAAACGTTGTAGATTGATAATTTCTTAAAGTCAAAATTAAAACCGTCAAACAAGGACAATAATACTTTATTGTAATAGTAACAATAATTGTTCTTGAAATATCATACTAAAATAATAATAGTTTCTTTTAACATCTGTAAAAAATTTAAATATTAAAAGACTTGCGTTATCGTAGTTATTAAGATACATTCTGATTTTGAAAATTAAGACGAAAAACTCTAGGAAAACCTAACTTACATCCATTTGGCACGTCTGTCGGCCAAAATCCTTTATGTGAAGTATTCACTTTAATGTGATAGTCATCCTTCCAGAGTCCTTCATGCCATTCCAAAACAAAGTGTCTGATTCTGTATGGTTCCGGCAGATTGTACGGCCTGCTTGGATACGGAGAATTTGTTAACTGCTGGTACGGTGTCGGAGGAGTTGGCTGATGAAAAAGAATTAAATGTACAATTAACATTAAACGACTGACTGTTTTAATCTTGACCTAACCAAATAATATAAGACGTCCATGGTTCTCTAAAGTTTACTGATCTGATCAATTTTATAACGATGGCGTTAGTATTATGCCGTCCACCTGGTAAAGATGAAAAGGGCACCTCGAAAGATAGGACCACTCTCGATGTAAGGTTTAGATATTTAGATGAAAGCATTGCTTCTCCTCTTCTTTTTTCCTGTCTCAAAACATCTCTTATTTCAGATTTCTTTTACAATTCTTCTTTAAATGATTAATTTTAGCCTATATTTTAGTTTGTAGAGCAACAATAAAATAGATTTAAATATTATACCTTTATTAATAATTAATTGTAAATTTATAATCCTAGGTAAATACCGAATCTTTTGCTGTCATACTTGTTATGGATAAAATATTAACAAGGAATTATTTTTCTTGGCTAAACAACCTTTTATTTATTATTTTTAATATAAAGTGTACAATCTCCGTCGTGTTTTCCATTCCACATAACATTGACGAAAAAAGCACAACCACAACGGATGAAGCCGGAATTGAAAAAATATTTAAAAATAACTTAAAATATACCAAATATATCTATTAGTAAAAGATACGAGAGTAAGTAAAAGAGATTTTAGGAGATACTCAATACTCTCTATACTTTTTTTTCACAGAAACACATAACGAGATACTTACGAGATTCTTGTTCAAAAGCCCACCACTTACATAGTCTTCAAACTTTCTTATTTGAACTGTAGGACAATAAGGGTTATATTCCGTCCTCGTATCATTATCCTTATGGTAAATATACTCCTGTATATACCACAACCCTAGAAGAGCTTCTTCATCGAAATCTTGAGTTGGATGCAAATTTGGACAAAAGTTTACATCAGCAGTAAGAATTTGGGATGAGATGAAAATTAACACCAAAACCAAAAACATTTTAACCCAATTGTTTTAAATACCCAATTAGCATATACGTTTAAGGATTGGAGTCAAACGTTTAATTGAAGGTGGTTTTAGATCCACAGACGTGCATCAGGACACGAGCTCATCGCGCACTCTTAACCTGCTAATTGACTCGGCGACCCCACATCCTGGTGTATATTAAGGTGTAATATATCAGTAGTTATTTTTATTTTGTAATACACTTTGATGTTTCCGAAATGCCATTTTTAAATACAATACTTAGTTATTAGATCGTCCGAAAGGCAATTATTATATCATTAATGATATTGGTCATGTTTCTACATCAACGCTGAATATTATAAATGACACTGTAGTTGTGTTATCAGAGAGAAGGTTTATTAAAAATAAAAAGTGAAATTCGCTTAATTATTTAAGTTGTGTTTTATGAGATAACGTTTCAATGTGTTTTTATCTTGAAATCGTTTGGAAATTTAAATTTATTACACGTTTAGTTGATACTCTCGAAAACTTGATGTATTAATATCACTTGTATAGTTATGAATATTAATGTTTATTGAAAGAGTACTTAAAAATAAATAATAACCAACCTGAATGTAAAGTTCCTTGATGTCAATAAAGAAGCATTCGTTAGTATGCTCGATCTTGTATTCTCCTTTAGTATGTGGTAGTTTTTCAACTCCGTACCAAACACCAGTAATTTGATCCAGGTCTATTTCACCGAAATATGGAGAGAGATCGTCACAGTATTTATGGTTTTCAAAGTAATAATTACTTTGTCCGTAGCATTGGATATGTCCTACAAAAATCACTGATAGAAATAAGAGTAAATGTTCCATAATTATAAACCGGATAACCCGGACAAAATCGGATAAGGATTCGGATAAACTGAGCCTGGAGTACCAGGCGACTATACGCTGTTGGAGGTGTCGTGCAGATTAACCAACGGATTTGGTAGAGATGCCAAGTGCCCGGGACATGTGGGCGGAGTTTGAAGCCACATTCACTCAATTGAAGTTCTCCTCTGGTAATTTGCTAGTTAAACAGGAATACTTCCTTTATACACATAATAAGCTGTTTAATCCTTGCAATCATATTCAACTTTATAGATAAATAATGTAATAATAAAACATAAAAAAATTAAATTGTTATCAAGGAATATTTAAGAAAATCTCGTAATTAAATTAATCAATCATATTTGAATTTTACTATGTACAATTTTAAATTAACAAAAACCATCTAGTTTTTATATAAGACCAGATACTTTTTACCACAAAAGCAGTTCAAGCATAAATTAAAGCAACACATTCCGCTTTC
Source organism: Napeogenes sylphis (assembly GCA_959347405.1). Taxonomy (NCBI): domain Eukaryota; kingdom Metazoa; phylum Arthropoda; class Insecta; order Lepidoptera; family Nymphalidae; genus Napeogenes; species Napeogenes sylphis. The sequence continues at coordinate 33,696,186 of OY365783.1, read as the reverse complement.
TTCATACTTAAGTTTCCTCTTTCCTTAAGATTTCCACGCCCAATATAAATTTCCCGAAACGAAAGCTTTCCTCGGCATACTTACATACTAGGATCGCAGAAACAATAGAATATGAGGTATATAAAATCAATATCATGCAATGACGTCACATGGGGTGTCCATCGATCGCGTGCGATTAGACGTGTGCTGTTATGACTTTATTGATCGTGCACTTTTATGTGTGAGTGAGCAAACACTTCGTTGAGAATTTCCGATATAAAGAGCGAGATGGAAATATTTGTGATTTGAAAAAAAATATATTTTCTAATTTGAATATGATCTTATATCATTTAAGCTATATATAATATATATAATGTCTTAATATTTGGGTATAGGTTTGAGTTGTAAATTGTTGTAATATTTAAGAGATTCTGTAGTAGGGCTTTAAAATGGCGGCTGTGACGTACGATCAGCCATTGTACTCTACGAATGACGTCATGCGCGGTGTTTTAACTTTATTTTCGAAGTACTACGATACCATAAAAATGAATTTTGGAATACCTCCATAACATATTTAAGTTTTAGAAAAGCAATCTAATACCGTTTTATTAATAGTAATTGTGTGTTAATATCTTTGATATTAAATTAAAGTAAAGAAAGTAATCAAATATAATATGAATTATTGTACAATAATTACACACTGGATGTTGCGGTGAGCAATGTACCAACAGAAAGAACTTACAACAGATATATATATATATATATATATATATATATATATATATATATATATATATACCATCCCGTTGGTCGAGTGGTTAGGGGCAACGAGGCGCGGGTTCGATTCCCGACAGGGACAGCCATGTATATGATGAGCATAGATGTCTGTATTTCTGGGTTTGGTCGATTATAGAATACATTCTTAGTATTTATAATGTGTATTTCTCTGTATTTGTGACGTTGTCTAACAACTTTTACACAAACAAATTATTTCCTTAGGGTTTAGATCAATTTTTGTAATTTGTCCCGATACATTATTATAATAATGATTGGACATAGGTAAGGTGACAGTAGGTACCTACTCCGCCAATTTCCGAAATCTAAGACGTCTTGTACTTTTAGACAACGGATAGAAATTCTGTGTTATATGAGCGCGAGACTACTCTTGTGAAGGAATGTTGAAATAAAAAGCTCGATAGCACTAGGGCCAGCACCGTGGCCTACGTTCTTTTCCAGTACCTACTCGATTTCTCAAGTCCAAGGAAAATAGATCTTTCTGTACAGCTTGTCACATGAAATCCGGCCTGTCTGCTGAAATATCACGGAATGGTATATTGTGTGCAAATATGTGGTCCTCTAATGACCATTTTTTGACAAAAAGATTGCATAGAGAAGATCGTCTTTCGGGGATCGGGTTAGTTTTATTATCAATACTTTAAGATTAGTTTTGGAGTGGAGACAATTGAACAATTCTAATGTTGAAAACTTTACATAATTGCTATTTACTCGGACGCTCGTGGCTGCTGCAAGTATGTTGACGCTTTTACTTAGGTTCAAAACATCTATTCCATTATAATACAATTTCTAATGTGTTGTTATTCACTATTAACATTAAAGAAACTCTGAAGTGTCGTGATTGTGCCACCTTTTAAAATGATTCCCATATTAGTCTCAAGGAGTAAAGATGAATGATGATATTTTTTTATTAATATAGAATATATATCTACGTATAAACTTAAAACGACACACAATATTGGTAATCAGCGAGTGAGCAACGAAGTTCTGTATTGTTGGGTGAAATGCATTCTATGTCATAGAATTCCTTTGCTGTTACTTGAGTATTTTTTTTTATATAGAAGTGTGTGTCTGTTGTTTTCTGGTGTTTAAATAAAGTTGTTTACTTGAGTCTCGACGCTGTACTAGGACGGTCTCCTTATTTTTTTTTCCGCATTCCTTTCACATCACTGGACTATTTCTACAATGCAAAGGGTTGGTCCCAGGATCATTTAATTCAAAAGCAGGAATATATCTTATATTATATTAGTAAAAAGAAATATAAGAGATTTCCAGTAATTAAATCTATTTTTATTATGCTGATAAACACTACGTTATCACAACACTATATTTATTCAAATCTTTCTTTATCATTATATTTTCTGTAACGAGCAATTAAATGGAAAATCCTTTTAAAAAAGTTGGTATTATTTTTTAACAATAAATAGTTTCTAACAACGTAACTATTTCAAACGATGATTAAAATTTTAAACCTAATGTTAGTTACTAGGTTGTTTGTACTAACATATGTGCCAGGGTAACATAAAATCACAGCGATGTTTACTTCTAAGTCTAGATTTCGTTCTAGATCATCTCTCTTGAAAGCTGGTACCTTAGTACTTAGGCGTTACATGTTGTGACCTGCGACGACTTGGTATGAGTTAAATGCCCACACGTTCACTGCTTCATACATATAGATAATCTACCCACACATAAAAATAGCACACACATGCAAATATTAAACTACCCGCTTGAAAATCTTCAGTGTAATTAAAAAATAGAATAAACAAATATAGTTCAAATAATGTCTTTATTATTAATTGATAAATAATTCTTGATCAATATTACATTATTTCTTCAAACTATACCTACCTCTTAACTTTGTTACCTTACCCTTTATACATTAAATGCTTTCTTTCCTTCACACACTCTGAAACAAACCGGAACTGGTTATATATCCTACTGTTGCCTCTTAACTTAATATTCCTTAAATCTTAAATAAATTAAAAATGGGATTCCTTAGACTTATATTGGGACACAGATAAAATTAAAATATAAAAAAAATAGTTTGTACACAAAATACATCATTAGGTTCACCCCATGAATGAAATACCCACTGGCTTTTATTAATTTTTAATTGCTGGTTTCGAAACTTACCAAATCTCTCTTTGACCTAGTTATGGTGTCTGGTCACCTTTTTGCAGATTGTTACTTAAAATATAAACGTGTTGTCACCATCATTTGATAAGACATGTGATCATGTAAATTAATAAAAAAATACCTAAGTGGGAATCTGGATTATTACCAGCCAGTTATTAGTGTCCTTTAAGTTTTAGAACCTTATTGTCATCATTATTTATTAGCAAAGCTTTTACAGGTCAAAATAGTTCTGAAAGGAACATTATACCATTACGTTCTCTTTCATTAGCGTAGCTAATACGTAGTAAAAGAAACCTTACTACGCCTATCAACGCCGCCCAAACCTTCGTAGATTCCGCTACGAATTCGGTCATTTTCATGGTGACGTAACACCTTAACTACGAATGTACTAGAGTAACATAAGTTGTCAGGAGTGCACCGACGCTACGCTTTAGCGTCGAGCGCCGTCAACCCGCGCAAGCTAGTGTGTTATAATAGGGTAACAGGACAGCGAATAGGTGTAAATAGTTTGCTCCAACTATAACAGGGTGGCTCTCCCTCTGGTGAGGGTGGTAAATAACCTAACGAAATATCGAGACATATGAGGGAAAAGAGACAGATAGAACCACGATTTAACAAGGTCTAGGTTATTTTATAAGAATTTAAGTAATATAAGAATATTTTCAAATACACGCAAAATGACTATTAATATGAAATATTATTATTTTTTTAAGATAGGATTTATTTCTAGCTTTATGTTGTCTTTTACTCAGGATTTTATTTAAAAAGTTCCTATTTTATTGAATAGTAAAAAAATGATTTTGAACATCATAAATTTTTTTTGAACATTTAAAAACTAAAAATTAAGCAAAGGTCATTTTCTACATTGATAACAAGATATTGTGTAGGGGTGAGTTAAACCGTTCATACTTCTCTGTGTTCATGGTATCCTGGTGCAAGGGGTCACCAACAAACACTGACGTATTCGCTGTGACACGTGCCGGTGAGGGGTTGTTTCATCCCTTAAGGGCTGTGACAAAGCCAACTAAAATACAATTGACGTCGTTATTTAGCAATCCCTTTTGTAACTATATTTAATTTCAATAGTTATTTATAATTTAAATTTATTAGTTTATGATAATGGGTATGATAAATAAAGATAGATGAACTAAATATTAAAAATGTATGATAATACAGTTTACAATAGAGAAAACAATAAAAATAAAACATAATTGTTATATTACAAAGTAATTGGTTTCAAAATATTCATGTACAAAATGGCAAAATATAACAACTCTTCCTAAACCTTTGGCATTTAACTTTGACCTTTCAACTGCCAAGATTACGCTCAGCAGGGGTGACAACACTGCCTTAGAGGTCGGTAGTACTAGGGTGTCATGAACAAAAGAATATTTATAAAACACTACTACGAGGCAACGAGGCAACTATATAATTTAAATATTAGAAAATGTAACTTAAAGTTCAAAAATAATTCTTTTAATTCAGCTTTTTAAGTTTAGTAACTCTTTAGTATTAAAACACGTTTAAATATTTCTTATATTTTTTTTTGTCTTAAAGCAATATTCAAATACCATTTGTCAATTATTAAAGTTGAATTTTAACTTTTTAATTTAAATCATTTTGACATGAACATGTTTTACGCTCAATTTAGCTATTCTGTTGTAAAGAATCGTGACATTATAGGCGAAAAAATAATGCAAAATATAAAATGCTAACAATATACTAGAATATTAATCATATCTTCTATTTTATCCATCTAAACATAGGCACCTAGGTATATGTTTGGATCCTTTTATCTTTATTTTATTTGTAGTATTTATGCATGTCTTTTATAAGGCATGATCCTGCTAATCGAAAATATTGAAATAAAACATGTATCGATGCAGTATTCAGTAAAAACGTAAAGCAATTAGAAACTAAATATAATGTATAGTATCTCTCGCGTTATAGACCGTAGTTACTTGTGAGTATAACATAAACAAGTTGAATGTTTTTTTCGAAAAGTCAGAGTCATTTAATTTATGCTCTCTCAAGCAAATTGCTTATTGAGTGTATATAATGCATACAGTATCTATACTAATATTATATATGCAAAAGTTTGGATGTTGGGATCGATGGACGTTTAATACTCAATCACGGCAAAACTACTGAACAGATTTTGAAGAAACTTAGCTATGTTTTAATTTATGTACTAAAATAACACATAGCTTTGCTTCATATCGACACCTCGGGGTAGAAAGGTCGTAAACACCAAAATCGTAACTTTACAGGAGACGCAAAAAACGTAACAAAAAAAAAGTTATTGCTCATAACTTTTTTGTTTTTAAACGTATTATTGAATGAAAAACTGTTAAATCTTTTGTTTTAAATAAATTTTAACGCCACATAGTCTGTATTTGAAAAAACCTCACAGGTTTTAACTTAGCATGGAGTTACGACGTAGAAATTTGAATAAAATGGTAGATACGTCTGTTCAGAAAACACACAATATGGCGTAACTACATTTATCTTGACACTCTTAGCAGATTGGGCTTAAAAGCCAATGTAATCTTATCAATATATCGATACCTCGGGGTAGAAAGGTCGTAAACACCAAAATCGTAACTTTACAGGAGACGCAAAAGGCTTCGACCATTTCGGGATCGCCTATAAGCCTCTTTGCTCGCCTCTCAATTGAGTCCAGAACCGCAAGATGAGACTTTGCGGCACCAGCAAATATGTGACCACAGTGCTCAATACACGACCGGATCTGTGCTTTGTATAAAACAAGAAGCTGTCCCGGTGTAAAGTACTGCCGGAACTTCGCAAGAACGGCAAGCTCTGCTGCTGCTGCTCTTGCTCTGGACTCAATGAACCGACCAAAGTTGAGGTTCGAGGAAATCTCTAAGCCTAAGAACTGAAGCCGGTCACTTTATTCCAAGGATACATTCTGGAAAGTAGGCGCCAAGGTGAAAGTGCTCCTTTTGGCGGTGAACAGACACGTTTGCGTTTTGGTGGCGTTGAATTTTACAAGATTGGCATTGCTCCATGCGGAGACTGCCTGAAGTTTGTCACTCAAACATTGCACCATAGCTTCTCTTGCAGACTGTACTTGATCTCTACTAGCCCGAGTACTCGGCAGATATCTTTCTACAATTTGTAGCAGAAAAATAGTTGCAGAAAGAACGGACCCCTGAGATACTCCGGCATTTATTGTCAAGGGTTCCGAGGAACACCCGTCGGTAACTACTCGAAGAGATCAGAAAGCTCAGAAAGTCCGTTATCCAGCCGATCATACCAGGAGATATACAGTACGCTGAAAGCTTACTTAAATCATTATTATAATCAGTTTCATCTTCGGTGTCAGTACCAATAAGTATATTTTCAATTATCTTATTTTGAGGCAATTGCAGATATTCCTGGTGGTATGCTTTAGGTATCACTTCGCTATCACAAAGACGTTTCAAATTATAAAATTGAAATAGGTAATCGGGCAATATATAAATTAAGTAATACAAAATCTGTATTCTGGATTCCTTCATCTTTGACATCCTCTTTTTCAGTATTTTTGTTACTCTTTCCCTTCTCTTTTCCTTTTATTTTTGTATAAGTAGGTATCCCGCTCTTTTCTAGCTTCCTCAAATAAACTAACTTTTCCTGCAATGGCTTCTTCATTGGTGGAGTATTTAATACAAATTTAATTAGGTGTTTTCTTTTTGAAGGTAGCAATTCGAATAGTTTTGAACTGTCCTTTTTTTAGAGTTTCTTTAGTGAAAGTTTTTAAGGCAATTTCTTCCCAATTTATAAAACCATTGTTGTAAAATTTCAAAGGTCAGAAAGGCGTAAAAGACAAATACTTATTACATTGGCTTTTACGCCCAAATATTTTACATTAATAACAGTGATACAACCAAAACAACTTTATGATCCCATGCAATTGGTAAATACACCATTATTTATTTAAAAAACTAGTTTAAGGTATGAAAAAATATGGGTCGTATAACACATTTTTTCTTAAATAATAAAATTTTGTGAACACAGATCGATAGAGCTTGAAATTCTAAACAAAACTGTATCATTAACTCATTTTCGCCAAAAGTGGTCTTTACGACCTTTCTACCCCGAGGTGTCGATATGGTACCTGGTATACCATATAAAAAATATTTTTACAGCCCACGTGGATGGATCCGCGAGCAACAGCTAGTATAGTAGTAATATAATATTGTTGTCAAAACAGTAAATTAATACGAAATATTCTTGGTTTAATGTTTTTTATTGTTAATTGCTTGTTTGTTACTTGTTTCAACCAGTGAGCGTATTTGGTGTAGTCAAAGTTTATAGTTCGAGTTGACATACGAGACACTTTTTAATTTTAACTTAATAGGTACTGAAATTAAATTAACCATTGTGAACCTTCTTCTTTCCACTGACGCAACAACTGCTAGTGTAACAAGCAAAACTATTGTGGAACAACATTTAAATAACATGTGTAAATTCTCTGACATAATATTTTTATGTAAGTAAGAAATAATAAAACACTTTAAAAAAAATATGAAAATAAAAAAGATGAGTAAATCGTTAATTACTTTTACTTGCTCACTGTACTTACTAACTTATAATTATAATATAACTTTAGTGAACTTTACTTAAAAAGATAAAAGTTTTTCCAGATAGCAACACAGTTATTTCGGTATAGCCGAAAAAAATTGTTGTTGCAAAAAGGATCACTTGTAATAATCTCAGTGGCGTAGCGTGAGTGTCGGCTGCCCGGGGCGGAAGACAATTTTGCCGCCCTCTTATTTAGGTATTTTATTTTAATGTATACTATGCATTACATACATTAATTATAGAGAACTTTTCGGAGAGAACAGTCATCATTATTTTGTATTATACAGGCTAGATTTTAAATAAAAAACAGTTTATCTAAGTTTTACAATCACGTTTATTAATACAAAAATTCTTTTACTTTAACCAATTAGATACATTGATTTAACTTAGGTACCTATCACTTAAGATTAGGTACACCTTGAGGATCGACAAGATTAAATAAAATCAATTTTTATTTAGAACTAGAACGATACTATTATATAACATTTTTATTTTTATTGAAAAGTAATATGAGTATTTCTTAAAAAAACAAAACAAAACTTCCGTCTTTAATTAAAAATTTATACGTCTACTTTTTTTAAGAGCAAAGTCTTTTATTGCACCGTCAATGTCTATCGCATCACACACCTCTTGCTCAATAGACAAAATAGCCAAATTAGTTAGTCTTAGAGTACTCATTGTCGATCTTAAATAATTTTTAATCAATTTCAATTTTGAAAAACTTCTCTCACAGCTGGCATTGCTTATAGCAACTGTGAAAAATATTCGGAACATTATTAAAATATTAGGCAGAGTATCTTCCAGCTTGGATTTAACAATAAATTTAAATAACTCAAGTGAGTCTGCATTAATCAATTCATTTTCGTTGCCTGTAGCAACAACGAAAGTCCGCAGTCGAAGTCTTTCCAGCTTGAAATCCTGCTCGTCAATTTCGTCAGATGCGTAGTCTAGATTACATTCAGTGTTGTCTGGATCTAATAATATAGCCGGTGTTAGATAAGCAAACTTATCCGTTAAATTCTGTAGCTGTTGAAAACGCTCAAGAATTTCTGCAATAACTCTATCTAACGAAGAAAACAGCTTTCGTCTCAACTCATTTTCACAAGACAAGTTAGCATCTCTAGTTCCGTCATCAAAAATATGCTTTCTTGTTATGCGCCTCCGAGGTTTTATGGAAATTCCAAGTTCTTCACACATATTTTTTGCATAACCTACAGCGCCATTTGCCCATTCCTCTCTTTTTTCTGTCAATATCATCTGCAAAGCATTTACTTTCTGAGCGCACAATCTTATGTCAAGTCCCCTTGTTTGTAAATATTTTTGTGCATCATTCACTTCATGTAGCACCGGTTGCCACAGGCCCAAAAAACAAAGAAAGGAAAATGACTGCATCGAAACTAGTAAAGTACCTGCATCTGTCCTAGTGTTTAAGCTTTCACCTGCCTCCGTCAGTTCTTCCAAAGTGACGAGAATATCTTTGTAATGATGCCATGTCACATTTACGGCATCGCCTCTTGCACTCCACCGCGTGTCTTGAACCCTTTTTTAAGCTTTTGCCTGTAGCTGTTATCAGAACTTCCCAACGATGTGTCGATGAGGAAAAAAAAGAATAGCAACGTTCTAAAGTGCCGAAAAAAGTTAGTGAATCCACCTCAACTGAGGCAGCGTGTAAACAAACTAGGTTTAACGAATGATTTGAGCAAGGTACGAATTCAGCTTTAGGGTTTATTTCTCGAATTCTTTGCTGAACTCCTGAATACTTTCCAGCCATAACAGCAGCATTATCATATGCTTGGCCTCTACAGTTGCTTATATCTAGGCCATCAGCTTGAATTTTGTCCAAAATCATCTTTGAAATTCCTTCAGCAGTTTTGTCTTTAGTTTCAATGAAATCTATAAAAGATTCCATTACTTTAACTTCCTGATTTTCAATTACTACGTATCTTAATACCTGACTTGTTTGATCTTTATGAGAAAGATCTGGAGTGCTGTCGAATATAATTGAATAATACTTAGCCTTTTTTATTTGTCCGATGATATGTTGGCGAACTTTATTTCCCAAAATGGCAATAAATTCGTTTTGTATTTGTGGTGACATGTAAGTGATTGAAATTTTGCCAGATATTTTAGACCTTACAAGATGTTCACGAAGTACAGGATCGTATTTTGCAATTAAATTAACCAATTCTAAAAAGTTTCCTCTATTGGTACCGGTGTCGTTTTCTATATGTCCACGTAAAGCCAAATTTTGTTTGGCAAGGAATCTTATAATATCAAACATTCTGATAAGAATTTCCTGCCATTTCTTTATTTCTTTTGCCACTATGTCTTGCTCTTTTTTGTCAATAGTCTGTAATTTTTGAAGTCTGCTCTCCAACTCCTTCCATTTGCAATAATTTTGGATGTGTAGTGCACTTGATTCGTGACTTGAAACCTTAGGATTTAATTTCCACCAAGTATTAAATCCATCAGATGAGCAAAATTTAGATCCATTCGGTGTACTTACGTTCTCAAATAAACGACAACAAAAGCAAAATAATGATGCTTTAGCTGGAGAATAAGCCATCCAAGTACGTAAAACTTTTTCGCCGTTAGTCAATGTACGATAAAACCAATCCTTAGTAAGCCTTCTTGTCTCTCCTTTTGATTTTAAAGAGCACGAATCTGAGCGTGTTACTGTTGACATTTCAGCGAAATTAGTATCAATATGCTGAACAATTTCCTGTCCTTGCTGAATGAGATGCAATCGAATATTGTCGTCTATGTGTTCAGGCCATTTTCCAATATCGTCGAAATTTTCCTTTCGTCTTTGGTACTGAATAGCAGACAATGATGATGTTGTATCAATCTCTGTTTCGGAACTATGCATGTCCATGTCTGAACATACAGATGGAGACACTAATGCAGTGGAAGTTGTTGGAATTTGATCTTTAGGAACAATGTCAAGTTCTTGTATTTTTTCAGCTTGTTCTGGGTTTAAAGGCCCAGTTGTCTGTGATGAATTTAAGCCTAACGAGGAATCTGACGTGTCAGGAACAACACTTTTCACATATTTAAGTAAAGCTCCTTCATTTGCTCTAATATTTTCCAACTTAGCTCTTCTCTTATTACGGTAAGAAGCCCCACTTTCTTTTACTCTTTTCATTTTTGATGCTAAAATCAAAAAAATATTAAATGAGAAAAGTACAAGTTAGTGTTGTAAACAAAATTATCGAACATTTCAAAAGAAGTACCTAGGATATTAAAAAAAAACCTTGCTTTACTGAAATTTTCCGTTTTTAGGGTTTTGTACCCAAAAGGAAAAAAATTGAGCCTTTATCTATCTTTACTTTTATTAAATCATTTCATTGACCGTCTGTCTGTCAAGACCTTTTTTCATAGGAACGAGTACTTACACATATTAAATTGAAATTTATATCACAGTTTCCGATCAAGATCCCTTTGAAATGTGAAAATACTTTTATGCACTTCGGCGTTTCTTTTTTATTTTAATAAATTAAAGTTTGAAGTTTGAACAACATATCAGATAGTCCAACATACAATTAGATAAATATAATATTTAATACTCACTCAGTTGAAAGTTGTTCAATAATTTCACAACCACTACACGCACTTATTTGCACAAAAATCACAATTTGGAAAGCGTAACATAATTAAAATACGAGACAACGTGAATTGGACAACTGACGATCCATCAATAAAACTTTCTTTGAATTGTCAAACTTTATCAAAGCACGTAATTCTCCGTACCTTAAAGGGGCTTTCTCGTACGTGTGATAAACTATATTGAACTTAATATATATGTAATAGAAGTCATTCTCGCTGATTGTTAGTCATAAACGGGGAATTCCCACAAGTCAGTATAGACGTTGTTGCCAGTCGCTACAAAATATCATTCAAAGAAAAGGAATTCCCCGAATTCGTCACAAAATAAGTAATGAAAAATTCCGTGCTCCTTTCAATAGGTCCAAATTTGTAGTTACGATAAAAATATATATTTTTTATTTATTGTTAAATTTTGCCGCTCCCTATAAAGTGCCGCCCGGGGCGGGCCGCCCCCGCCGCCCCCACTACGCTACGCCACTGAATAATCTGTATATATATTGAAAAAGTTAAAATGTTACTCATGTACATTGAACATAAACATATTTTTACTAGTTTTCTATGTTAGTCTGTTAATCTGTTTGTAGGCGTCATGTGTGAAAACTAGAGATGATATTGATAAAAATTCGTTTGGCGATACCTTTTTGCCCCAGTTTGATACCTATAAGATCTTTTTTACTCCGTTTAATACGCCAATATCGACTGTCGAAAACCTTTTTTATTATAAAATCAGGGCAAAGGTTCCTACGGGCCACGTGGTAAGTGATCACAGCCGCCCACGATCTCTTACAATATCAGAGTATGTACAAGAGCATTGATGGCATTTGATAAGAGAGTAGGATGCTCTTTTTGTATCTGGATAAACCCTCAAAATACTATATTTGTAATTTAACAAATCCACTGAAATAATTTTGATGGGCTTTGGTGTAGTCGGGGTTAGCTTATTCATTTCATCAATATATAAGATGGTTTTTATTTCCGAATATTTATTCATTCATTCATTCTTAAATGAAAACACCAATTACTTTGGGCTTTAATACCCTTATTAAAAAATTAAAAAATACGATGATATTTGGCTTATTATTTAAATAGGGTCAGGGGGAAGAAATTAAATTGAAAAAAAATATTAATTAAATGTTAGAACATTCCAAGAATTCTACTATAATATACGTAAGCAAATATAACAAAATCTATAATATTTTATCATAATGAATCTATTGAAAGTTAGAATGTCAATTTTAAGAAAAAATATAAATGTAAGTACAACTAATAATAATAAACTAATAAGTAGAAACTGATTCTATTTAAATAGTATATTTACTAAAAATTACAATACAAAGCTGTAAAGAAATTAATTTTAACACATGAAACGGAAAGCTGAAAGTGAAACCACAAAGTTGTGCCGATGGCGCTGCTGGCAGTCACGTATAACTATTATAGGGCTTCATAAAATAACAGAAAAACAAAATATTAAAAGGCTTTAGTAGATTTCAAGAGGTTTCACTTAAATAGATTTGCACCCGTAAATAGATAATCACATTATGAGTTTATACCCAGTTATTGTTAACGTCTGAGCTGTAAATAAAAATACCTACATAATGATTCATAATTCCTATTAATATTGAAAAACATTATTTACTAAATAGGTATATAACTAATTAGGTAATCTGAAGGATATTTTATGTCACAGTCACAAATGTTACTTCAAAATAATAACATCATTTAATAAAAATAATCATTGTCAATAAATACTTCGACTGAGAAAATCGTATTTTGTAAGCAAATAAAATTTGGTCATCATTTAATATGAACTAAGTCCGCTCCGCCCTAGCCCGCCCAACAACATTGTATAGGGCGGAAACAATTTTCCACGGGCGGTAGAGTTACCAGGACCTCATATATTGCAAGGAGACTATCAAAGTAATAGATATTTTGTCTACGTGTAAACTCAAATCCATACTACACTATCACACGTGCTTGTGTGAATACACGCATGCGCAATAAATGTCGTAGCCCTCTCCAATTTCGTAGCTGCTAAGTAATTTATGGAAAAACTTATTGAAGTGCAGCATGTATCTGAATTTTGAAATACATTTAATTGATTATGTCCTGGAATTTGTAATAGAAAGTAAAATATTGTTTTATATTATAAAGTTTCTATTATAATTTAGATTTAACTGGCTTAAACACAAAACATGTAAATAACAAAAAACAAAAACCTTTTAGCTCAAATTGCCTACAAAGTAAAATGACGTCTGTGTTGACGTAGAACTACACATACTTATTTGATTTTACGTAACGTTGGGAGTTCCATGGCATTTCACGAGGTTGCGGGGTTGGGATATTGAGCTTGGGCGTACGGCGTCGTAGGTCGTGACGCGACGCCGATGACGTCACTCGGCGGGTGGAGGGTGCGACAACCGACCAGGGTAGGACCCCCAGTGAAAGTCAGCGTCAGTACGATCCGTACCGTCAGATACAATACACGCCGCGATTTCGCAATCCTCTATGTACGCCGAGGAAATAACCTCCGAACTTTATGCAGCCTTGCACCAGTGGTACTGTGATAGGTATTGTTAACGTGTTGTTAATTAAAAAAAAAGGATGCAGATAATATTGGACAAATAAGTAATGAATATAGGATATGTTATGATGCGATTGCCTAAGACTTTTTGCACGTTCAATTGTTGCTTTTATTATATTGTGCTATTTACGTACCTATATGAAATATAATTTAAAATTTAGGACGTTCGAAACCAGTATAGCTTCCTTATGAAAAAAGGACCAATTCCAATTTAATTTATTATCTAAATTAAATTATTTTATTAAAAACATATTTTTACTTACATTATATATATATATATATCGGAGTGAACCTGATAAACGCTTTGCTCAATTGTCTACGCAATGTCATTCACAGTTGTGATGAGATAAAAGATGACCCATAGAATGTGTTCATCGAGGACTACGACTTGTGTTAACCCAAGATTTTTATTTACAATCTAATTTCAGCGCCAATGCACGAAAGCTGCTAAAAATAGTCGGGGTTCGCGCGCTCGCGTCGCCCGCAACCGGCACTCGTTTTAACTACGCACACTATTTCTGTCTATAGGAAACCAATAAGATTATATATGCCAGAAAATATTGTTGCATTCTTGTGTGGACAATGAGAAAAGTGCGAAAAAAATATAGATAGTCGCGAAGCGGCAAAATTCGATGTTATAGTGACTACAGTGATTATATACTTCACATTAACGACGCGAACGCCTAAAGTAAGTAACAAACTGTTTTAATTATTTTCTTTTTTTTTTTACTTTATTAAAACATTGCATTTATTTTAATTTCTTTGTTTAATTGTTATAATGACACACTTTTTTGACGACTAGTGTTGCTGCTCACAGTATTATTTATAAATATGATATAAACACAGATACAATGTTAATTAATAGGTAATGTGCGAGTAGATAAAGATATAATGATAAACACATAGGTACTAATGACACTAAAACTAGGATAGTATGATTTTTTTCAAATAAGCATTTGATATTATAAATTGATAGAAATATCGCGTACAAAATATATGCTATAAAAATTAAAAGTATTATTTGAAAAAATAGAATATTGATTAAGTTCGAATAAAAGTTACCTTCTCATGAAACAAACTAGCTGTTGCAGCGACTTCGTCTGTCCCCTTAACTTTCATCGATTACTAAAATTAATTATTTATCATCATTCAAATTTAATACAAATATAATATCAAATTATTGTATTTATTGAACAAACATTTTTTATATTTTCCTGTAAAAGCCAGAGTACTTTTCGAAATGAAAAGCATCGTAAATGTTGACATGGATATTAACCAAAGCACCACACAAATTTATTTAAAATCAGTACGGTAGTTTTGTAGCATTGTAATTATTGAAATAAATTTTGTTTATAGCCATGAAAATTAAAGATTTTTTCGAATGACAAAACTCTTTGTTAACTCTGCAACAATTTACAACTACTATTATTAAACTAAACTAACTAAATACTAAATTTGATTTCAATTCGTATTATCGTATAGTAGTTTTGAAGTATGTGCGGACAAAGAAACAGGTAAACATACCTAAATACACAGTCTCCTCTACTGAACGTTACACACTTTCTCCAAAAATACCTATTAAATGTGCAGATTTATTCACGTTACTATTATAAGTATTATATGTTTATAGCAAATTGAATTATACTGACTTATATACTGTTAACCATATTAAAAAACATCGTATTTCTTATGTACCTATAGAACAAATAGTCTATACTAATACGAACACGTTCTATGCATGACATAGTGAAATTAAGTATTAGAAGCCCCTAAAGTGCTTCATATATTAAAAAAAACTGGTAGTAAATTATATTATCACAACCTAAAAAGTAAATATACAAAATCAGCACATTTCTAGTTCTGAGAAAAAAATGGGCGCTATAAAAAGAAACCTACATGTCACTTTGACAAGACAAGCTATATTTTATTTTTTAAATATCAACATCCATAAATGTTATATAGGTAGTTCCAGAGATAAGAAAAAAATCAATTTCTCATTTCCAATAATCCTAACACCTAACAAATATAAATAATAAAAAAAACATATATGTATTGACTCATTATTTTCGATTTTAATTGATGTATATAAAAAGTTTACTAAATACCTTTTCTATTTGAATATTATTATTTTTTAATCCCTTCACATTTTTAAGTTTTAAATGGTAGTTTCAAATTAATAACAAACTTCAAAATTAAAAGCTAACTTTAATAAAAGAAGGTATTATATTATAACACTTTTATTTAAACACAACAAGAAATATTAAAAAAAAAATATGTAATTGTCAAATTGAGGAACTTGAATGTTAAGAATCCTAAGAATAAAATAAAATTATAAATATATCTTGTGACAATAGAATAGCATGTTAAAAAATATCTAAGAATTTGTGCTACGAAAATCATTAGTTATCTATAAAAATCTTCTTAGTAACAATATAAACTTCATAAAAATACATAAAAATCCTATAAAATAATAACAATTCCTTATATAAAATAATTACTAACAACTACTAGCTACCTACAAATGTAAAAACAAGGCACTAAATAATTGCCCTCTTAATTTTTTGTGGTTGTATGTATTTATATATACTAAGGTATAGAAATATATAATAATATATAATATAAAGCTGCATATATTCTATGACCAATGTACATTACCTATAACATTTCTATGTCATACTATTTTTAATGCAAACAATATGGCTATAATATATAATCTATCATTATTTGAAAAAAAGGATTGACGTTTCTCACATTTCTTAAAAATATATTGATTGATTAATAGATGATAATTATTTTCAAGATAATTATGTGTATTTATAAACATTAGAAATTATAAAGATTATTAAGTAATATTTTGTAGCAAACTGCAACATTTATATAACTGTAAGTACATTTTTATAAATTCTTATAATGGAAGACTAATATCAACTATAATATTTTTATTAATAATGCACTTGGTATAAAAATAAAAAAGAATACTTTGGCATTTAAACTGTCAGAGCTGGCATAAAAAATATGGAAACTGTTGTTTCTTATTTATAAAATTAAATATGTTAATAATTTAAAAGATTGGATCCAAGTAAGCAGTTACTTGTGGCCATATTTCATCTGATGTGCGTCCTTGAAATTCCTTGAGAATACCTTTCTGTTTGTAAAAATTAATAACAGGACGTGTGACAGTCTCATATATTTCTAGTCTTTTTCTTACCGCTTCTGGCTTGTCATCAAGACGTTGAATTAAATCTTCTCCAGTGACATCATCTTTACCCTCTACTTTTGGTGTATTGAAGCCTATATTATATACTCTTCCGGATGGTAAATGAAGCCAACGATTTTTAACTCTATCTATAATGACGTCAAAAGGAACATCAAGATTGAGCACCACATCAACGGGTTGTACTTTCCACAGTGCCTCAGCCTGTGCCACTGTCCTTGGAAATCCATCCAAAAGCCAGGATTTATTTCCAACATTTTTTAATTCTGTAATCATGAACTTTATCATCACATTGTCAGGCACTAATTGTCCTTCATTGAGATATTTTTTTACTTCAATTCCAAGCTCAGTTTTTTTTTCTATGTGATCCCTTAATTTATCTCCACTGGATACATGCTGGACTTTGTACTTTTTTACTATTCTAGAAGATATTGTGCCCTTTCCCGATGCTGGGGCGCCTAATATCAATGTTTTTAGTAATTTGTGTTTAACAGTCATATTTTTTATATTGACCTTTGAATCTTGTACTTTGATATGAAAAACAAATATATCTTATCTAAGTGCGACTTGCGTACGGACTAATTAATTCAATTATATTAAAAACATGTTTCGATCGAAATATTCGTCAACTTTCAACTCGAAATTAATATTTAAAATTTAATTCACCTTATCCATATCGCACCTGATAAATTTTCCAAAGTAGTTACATAAAATGTATGAATCCTTACACCCGTATACCTATAGAAGGATTTTACTTATGTTGATGTATAATACAATATCAAAACATTTTAACGTAATAAAATTATAAAAATGTACTTTGTACATTTAAAAATACTAAATCTACTTGTAAGTTGTAGGTACCAATAACGAATAAGTCTTAAGTCAACAGTAGTCAGATTTAGAATTTGACAGTGTCACGAAAATAGTGACTTAAAATGTCAGCTCGCAATGGGAGCGTTCACATTTAAAATTAAACCTAGCCGTTTTGTTTTATTTGTTCGACTTATTAGTAAGGGTACCTTATCGTATAAAAAAACGTATTTATTTTTTAGTTAATTTATTTTGTTTCCTTATGTTATATATATTTAAATAAAAATAAACAAGTAGCAAATTTGATATTAATTCAATATTATATGTGAAAACCATTTATTTAATATTTAAGTAAATAGACTTTTACGCTATATAATTTAATGATTTAGTAACTAAACTGTCACATTTTTCTTTTATGTCCCTATGACCGAAGTACATGTATCTACGTACCTATGCCCTTCTTCTCATAAAATTAACCAGTTTTGAATATTATTAATTTTCCTCATACCCTCCTGAAGTTATTTAGATGATTTAAAGACTTTAATCAGAATTAGATCTGATATTGAAGAATTAAACTATTTATAAACAACTTATTGAGAATTCATTTTAATATATGTATATGTGATCGGTACTAATGCTTTATCCACTAATACTTACCGCTAGCTCTTTTGTCGACAAATATTCTCTTAAACTACTACAAATAAATACTATTTTCAAATTATAAAACTTACTGATTTTATTGTTTTTATTGCTGAATTCTTTTTCAGAATGGCGCTTGTTATGCTGCCCTGTGACTTACCATGGTGGACGTCTGTACAACGTCATTTAAAACATCTTCTGGTAGCATCATCTGCTGCGAAACTAACGGCCAGCATGTTAAAGATTCACGATATGTGCAAGTTGGTATTTTTATTATAACTATTATTTTTAACTGACCCTTATTATATAAAAATACGTAGACTTTTACCCCTTATCACGTCATTGACGCAAATATGACTCAAATTATTAGTTGCTATTAATTATCAAATTTGCATATGACCTCTGCTATCACTTATCCTAAGAGGAAATTATTGTGTTATTTTTTTTTCAAATAACGTTTATAGCATGTATTCTAATAACAACCATTTTCGAAAATGCGATTTTCTATTCTACAAGAATATATATCTTACAGTATAGGAATAGATCCAGACGATGATATCAAAGACCCGGAGCTCATGAAAGGGCTGGAACAGTTCCTAGAGGAAGAAATGTCCGCTGAGGAACGAAGAAATTTTCTTGATAACACAATTCGCATCATGGTGAACAAAGCCCTGCACCTGAAACGATGGCGTCCACCCAAAGGACTTATTTTTAGTTTACAGCAGCAAAGTAACTATAACTTTTATCGAAAATCCTAGACGGCTTATTTTTTTAACTCTCTAATCAAACTTACTATTTTAATATCATTTATTCATCTTGTGAATATTGTTTTAAAAGAACTAAACAATCTATTATGTTGTCAAGCACTATAATAGAAGACTTGAAGTTCGTTTCGTTATGTTTCCGTAAAATGGAGAAGCTTCCTGTAGACAAATGTATGAGATTTGTCACAGTCGCGATATATCATATAAAGTGGTCTAGAGTCTAGACAATGTTAAATTCAGACGTGGAACATTCACTTAATAATAGTTCTAAATCGAAACATATATTTTTATTCAATTACATCCTTATTTCTACATCCTTATCCTATGTTTTTAAATATAAAAACGGGATTATGATTCAAAAACGTTAGTCATCAAGTATAAAGAAATCTTTATTTTTTTCAGGCGATGCAACTGAACTTGATTATAATTTCCTATCCTCATTGGTAGCTCACGCATTCTTTTCTACTTTTCCAAAACGGACGCTCAAAACACATCCCACATTGCAAGACTTCAATTTTACGCATTTTTTTAAGAATCTACATAGGTAAGTTATTATAACTAATTCAATAACTCATTACGTAAAAAGTTGTTAAAATGGTTTTTTTTTCATAGTTCATTTGACAGCTGTTTTTTTTTTTTTACAGAAAATCACAAAGGAATAAATTAAAAAGCTTACTGCATTATTTCGAATGGTTGGATAAAAATAGCAATGAAGGTTCTATTAAGTTAAGTAGACAGGTAATAGAGCTGATAACTTATCTAATACTTATAAAGATAGCATAGTATACAAATTTGATAGCGCGATAGGATTGTTATCATTATGACATACTTCATAATTCATTAATATTTAAGTTTTCCAGGTTAAGGCTAGGTTTAACTATTAACGGCGTACAAAATTTTTGGCAAGACCCCAATTTTTACTCTAGGTATCCGCTAACTGAACTCAATCAACGAAATACCACTATATATACGAACATGTGGTATTTATTATAAATGATTATATTAGTGATGATATCATTATTGCCTGTTAGAATAGAACAAACTAAATTTAGATAAATAATTTTGTATATGCATATAGGGGATAGCTCCACATTGTTGTATTTTCTTTAAACGAATTACCAATAAGAAAAATGATTTTGTTTGCAGAAAAATACTAAAATACATACTTTATAAAGGAAAAAACTGTTTCTACACCATAATATATTGACATTTTATTAGGTACCTACAGCGCACAGTAGTTATTAGGAATATAAAATGAAATACAAACCTGTTTCCTTTTAACATGAAATTTTAATATTTTTTATAAAGAAAAGAGGTTTAACCAAAGGAAAATAAATTTTATCGTATTTCAAAAACACATGCACCATAACTACCTTCCAATCGTCAATATCGATCAATCATCGATCCTTAGATAATGACCGCAAAGCAGTGGTTGACGATAGAAGACTGGTTGGAGTGCACGTTGCCGCTGTGCAAGCTGCTGGTCCGGCACGAGGGCAGGCCGGAGCGCTGCGAACGTGACGACGCGCTGCGCGTGTGCTTCGCAAGCGCTCGCCCCGGGGGCGGAGCGCTCGTCGACGGAGACACGCAGGTAGTAGATAACTAACTAACTCATATATGCTTTAATTGAGGTTTGAACGCCTTATAGATAATCAGTGTGGTGATGGAAAATCGGTCTGATTATATAATTACTTAAAAATCATAACAATAATATCACATGAACTACATACATGTTTTTATTAAAATGTTAAGAAATGTTAATAAAAAAAATAACCAATTTATTTGAATTTTCATATCTTTTCCTGTTAATGTCAAAATCGTGGATATTTTGGTCATATAATTAAATTTAGGAACCCTCATTTTTAGGAATCTCTTACAATGTTTATGATGCCGGAGCTGTTGCCCATCATGCTGTCCGTGGAGGCACTTGAAGACAACGAAGTTTTAAAAGTAGAAGGAGTCAGAATGTTTAGCAGAATAAGCGACAAGCGACAAAAAAATCATATTGAATTATTGGAAGAACCAAAAACAGTAAGATTAACCTTAAACATCTAATATACAAACTACCCAGCAACAATTCCGTTAAAAATACAATAATTAACTGATCAATATTCATTAAATTACTAAAATTATCGCGACACTTAAATACAATCTCATTTCCTATTTAATTCTTGGTATTTCAAAATAACGTTACTCAGCGAACAAGATGCTGATAAAACTGAACACCAATACAAAATTTAAGACTACCGTCGCCCTGATATTGATGATTTTTGATTTCGTGTTTTAGGGGTCGTGTTACTTGTCTCGATATTTAGATCATGTTGTTGCTTTATCGACACAAAGTACCTATACCTAGGGTTTATGAAATGTTTCGGTTGGGATCATGTCCATAACAATGAAAATTAAAAACTAACCAATAAACTTCAGGCTACAATATGTCTAATGGACGCCGAAGACTACAGCGCACTTCCTCTCGGTCAGTGGGAGGAAGACAACGTACTTCGAGAACTAAACAAATGTCTACTTGCCTTCCAACAAACGCCAATGAAGAGCCAGGATAAACTTGAAAGGCGGCTTTCGCCTATAGGTAATGTTGACATAGGTATATTCCTTATATCATTGTTAATATTTGTCTAAGATATTAAAAAAGCTTCCGAACTTATGAATAGCTAAAAATATGTTCTTGTATTAATGTTATAATTTTAATCTTGGCTTTTTTGTTAATATAGACCTGAAATAAAGTTGTTATACTTAGCGTATAAATCAATCTCTGAACTAATTATCATAAACCGTAATCCAAAATTTTTAGATTATTGCCTCTACATTACAGGAGAATCCTTCAGCCAAACTCCGCCGGAAGTGGAAGCGACAGTGATGATAAAACAAGCGTCGTCGTCGAGCACAATCAACAGTATCAACAGCAGAAGTCCCTCTCCACAAAACTATGCCGCCGCGTCGCTGAATTTAAATGACCCAAGTAAGTTTATTCAGGATTTTTTTTATTTCTAAAATGTTCGTCTTCGTGATAAAGAATTCATTGATTCTTAAAGAAATATATTGGAGGAGCTCTAATTAAATGTAAACTTTTATTTTACAAAAAATATATATTATATGATTATCCACGTTTCGGATGATAGACGAATGCCCCCACGATCTTCCTTCCACTTGTATCCTAGTCTCCTGCAACCCTTTTATTCCTAAAGGGTGGCAGGCGCATTCGAATTTGAATGAATGTCACAAATGCCACGAGCGACGGCACCACTTACCATCAAATGGACCAATCCCATAAAAATAAATTGTGTCACATTCAACTGTACATTGCACCATTAGTGATGAATGTTTATGCCTCACACAAGTCAGAAGACACTACATGTTAATTATACTTATCAGGCGTAGAATTACAAAAGCGTAAATGTTGGCTTTCACCCGACGCGGGAACGTTGAACAACCGCCGCGGCAGGTTCATAGTGCTGGGGTCGTCGGGAGAGTGCCTTCCTGTGACGCGCACGGGACACGAGCGAGACGCACAGGAAGACAGCTTGTACTCCAGCTGCAACTCCAGCGATGATGAATACCACAGCGCCAATGATAGCTTTGACTATGGTAGGTACCAAAAGTTTTAACACCTCCTTGTTTTTTACATCCTTACAGTGTATTTTTTTTATGTACAACATACGTAAATTTGAAAGATTTTTTTTGTGAAAATTCGGTCGAAAAACTCATTTCATACAGTCTTAGAACCTATCTTTATAATACCTATTTACTAAGAACCTTTTTGCAGGTAGTGAAGACGAAGGCAGGGGAGAGAGCGCTCGTCCAAATTCTTTCCAATACTCGAAAGATTTATCCACAGAGGAGAGGCGGATGAGCTTCGCGGACAGATTGCGGGAGGCACTGAGGAGGGAGGCCGACACCTCCTGCACCACCAGCACCACGGGGGACTGGTCCACTGACAGCTCTAGCTACGCCGTAGGAATTAGCATTTCTGGAGCGGAAGTCAACGATAATGACATAAGGTAAGGTGAATGTTTCCACATTCAGAACACTTTATGAAAGACACCCTTCCCGTCCGTCTGATTGGAGCTTTAGTAGATACGATTTTAAGGCTACTGATTTTTTCTAGGATTCAGAAGAGAAGTTTGGGTGTATCCCTAAATTTAATATTTTAGGTTTTATGTAAAACTGTGACGCTGCTTCTGAAGTCGCTCGTTTATTAAAGTTTCTTATAATTTTCGTAATATATTTTTATTATTATTATTATACGTAGATCAAGTTTTTTTAGACGTATTTTATCTAAATCATTAAAGCTGTCGGTGCAAAGCCGAAGTGTATTGCTATTGTATAATTAAACTACTGATACTCGCATATGTATTGATTCCTCAAGTTTAATGTTTCTATATATTGTCACAGAGTAAAGCGAGGCGGCTCAGTTGGCTTCGTTTTGACAGACAAGGAGATGTTAGAAAACGGTAACGAGCCCCCGAGACGACATTTATCGAGAAAAGAAACCGGAAATAGTTCAAAGTACAGCTTTAGTACGGAATATTCGTAAGTATTTTAATGCAACTCTTTATTAAAGAATAAATGTGAGCTTTCAGAAATTGTAAATATTTTTGTATACAGTTCTGAGCTAGAAGAGGTATACGAACAATTCAACCAGTGGCTGAACGACCCGATACTGGACACTGAGAACATAGAACATAAAAATAAAGAATTGGACTCCCGAGATTTGGCAGTGATAAGGTGACACTCTAAAATTGTGAAGCTTTTCGTTATACGGAAAAAAAATGTTAAATGAAACCACAAGCGTAAAATTCAATTCCTAATTCTGGCAGATTCGCGGGGTCGCTACTGAAACGGACGCTGAGCGAGTCGATGGCCAGCGGCGCGTGCGCGGACGCGTGCGAGCTGTACGGCCGCGAGGCGTACGGCCGCGACGTGTACGGACGCGAGGTTCGCGAACGAGCGCCGCGACGACTCGCTCTCGCCGCGCGCTCGCTGTCGCTAGAGCTCGCAAGACACCGACACAGACTCGCCGCTCATCTGGTACGACATCACTTTTCTTGTTACTTAGTACGACTGATGCTTACTTGTGAAGAGAATATCTTTTGGGTTCGAATGTTGCTCACTTGTTATCACCTCATTTTTCTAAGTATGTGTACGAATTTGGTACGTCCGATGACCCTTTCTTGATAACATTTTTTTGTGGGTACGACTGGTTTTTACTCTATTTTTACAAACTTATTTTTGTTGACCGGAACGAGTGTCGCTTACTTATTAGGTCTTCATTTTTATTAACTTTGATAAATTAAGGCCGTTATCGATTTCTTTTATGGGGTGATGGTGATAAGGGGAAACAGGTTATCGAACGAACGAACGAATCTTGTGAAAGAAAGTTAGGTATTTAGTAAACAAACCTCATACCTCCCAGCTTATCCCATGCAGTCCACCGCGCTGGTAGTGTCGTCTTATATATGTACATATATGACGTATATATGACGAAGCTAACAATTATAAGGTCTCCTTTATTGAACTGAGCGTAAGCGAAGCTCTTAACTGTTTGGGAATCAATTTTTTGAGGCAAAATCACAGGATAACCACTTGATTAATTTTAACCAAAATTGGCACGCATGTCAAGGACATGACTGGGCTTGTTCTCCAAAAAACAGAATAAAAAATATTGTTTCGTTTTAAAGATATGGTCAAAAAACTGAATCTCCCGTAGACTTAAGCTAACAGTTTCTAGATCTCAACAGAGGTCGCTGTGCAAGTCCATCGTATTTCTGATTCGCGGTATCACATACAAAAATGTTGTTATCATAGTAAATTGGCTTGTTAAGAATATAAGAAATATCTTCAAAATATTTAGCACGGTCCTGCCTTGGAATTAAAATAAAAATCATCTGACGCCATTTTGTTCATGTTCATTTGTTAAATTTGTCGTTTTAATATCGATATTTACAGTTTATAATACATAACTGTTTGAAATTTGAAGTTCGAATTAATTGAACTGAGCGTAAACTTGGGAATCATTTTTTTGAGGCAACATCACAGGAAAACCACTTGACCAATTTTAACCAAAATTGGCACGCATGTAAAGGACGTGACTGGTCTTCTACTCCAAAAAACAGAATAATAAAATATTGTTTCGTTTTAAAGATATGGTCAATAAACTGAATCTCCCATAGACATAAGCTTAACTGAACCTGCGCGCGCTCGCCAATCGTTACTCTTAACCTTTCCGGTGACAGCAACTTGATTGGAAGTCCTTTTGCGTGGTTTGGACCGACTTCCCCTTTTTTGGTAGCATAAAAAAGGGGAAGGGCGCTCAGCTCACCTCCCGCAGCGCATTGAGACGGATCCTAGTTATTTGTAACTTTTATTATTATCAATAATATTATGTTATTTATTGTTAGTGAGACTGTTTACTGTTTTTGGGTTTATGTGGGGTGTTTTGTTTTCGTATGATGGTGAAATTGCTTTCTTCTGAAGTCGTAACTTATGACCGATAGTCGAGGAATTATGAATCTTTGGGATGGCTTTAATTAACAAGTGTCAATACAGATTACCAAAACCTATAATAGCTTTTATAAGAGGTACCAACTTCTTAGTTTGTCATGTTTGTACATCTGTTAACTATTTCCTGCTCCAAATTGATCTAATCGTTTAAACTATTATGTATTTAAACAAACACTAATGTGTACTAAGGTATTTGTAAATATAACAATACTAATTTTCAAAACTTATTTTTCTAAAAACCTATAATGAATGAAATAACTCTAAATTAATGTAAAACTCACTGTTATAATATATTTTGACAGAAACGTAAAGTAAAAGAATCGATACTAGAAGAAATATTAGAGAATTCGAATATCCAAAGCGATAAAGAATCATTAACGAATGCGGGCGAGGGTAGATTGAAATCCCTGGGTTCATCCACTGAGACTTGTTCAACTCAGCTGTCAAACCCCATTGTAAGAAAGAAAAAACTTAATTGGGTAGTAAATATGATAGTAGAAACTATAGAAGAAACGGTCGAATGTGAGCCGGTGACGATAAAAATTAAGAAACCAAAGGTCAGACGCGTTGTCAGCTGCTAACCAGTAAATGAATCCTTAATTACTAATATAAATCCACTTCAATGCACTTGGCTTGTTGGTATTGTCGTGTGATCTGGATTAACTGTTTTTAACACATTTTCCACACAATTGCTAGTGAATTACAATTCTACAAATCTAACAGATTTAATAAGCTATTGTGTGTTATTTATGTTCTCACGTTACGTAAGACTCTATAATAATGTTTGAAAAACAAAATAGTCTCCAAACAATTATATCTGTTACATTACTCTGAAAGTTGTTTTACTTAATATGTTTTACCTTATTTTTTGGAAATTTAATTATCTCTAAATGGGATATGAGTGCTCTATATAGCGCTAGCTTATCACTCTTACTTTTAAATTTCAGTATAATTTCAAAAGTATCAGTTTTTTTCCGCTTTGATAAGTAATTGATATAATTTTTACCTTTCCTTCCTACATGGAGCTAAATGGAACCCATCGCAAATTCTAGACAGACAATGTTGAAAATGTTGATATTTCAATTACAGTTAAACCAATTAGCCTATAAGATAGTATCGGGCGGATCGTGTCGCCCGCTGGCCTCGGGCAACTGGGGCTGCGGGCAGCGACAGCGCGGACACCCGCAGCTCAAGCTGTTGCTGCAGTGGCTGGCGGCCAGCGTGGCCGGCGTTCCCGCACTTTTCTATTATACTTTTGGAAACGAGAAGTTGTTTAAGGTATGTAGTTGGAAATATTTTGTAAGTAAAACGGTATAAAAGAACTGTCAAAATTTCTACTTAGATTCAATTGATTAGATCTGATAGTCATTGAAAATTTATATAAATATACAATGAAAAATAAACCGATACATGCAGGGATTTGGACCCGCGACTACTGGGAAACCGTCCCGTCCCGGACGTTCCCGGTCCCGGTTTCCCAGTGGTAGTAAGCTCAACATATACATATCGCTATACATGTTTATAGATATTTTCAAACATTGATAGTTATTTTTTTTCTTCAACCTTTTAATTCCATATTATTTTTCGTAGCTGGATACACTAGTGCGGGTGCTTACGGACAGAAAGTGGACGGTGGGACAACTCGCTAAAGCAGTTTTAAAATTCGCTCGGCAAACCCTTCACGAACCTCACGTCGTACCGGACAACCATTCACTCTTCGACGAACTCATCGGCATCGAGAAAATATCAGACGATTATTAATTTTCATTTACTGAGTGACTCATAATTTTAATGAATTATTTGTAAGGTTCGACTTCGAGTGGTCAAAATTGAAATCAAATAAAAGTATTTATTATGACCTGAACTTAACCATTTTCAAACTTTTATCATTTTGTAACATCAATATGATTTATAATATCTTTAAAAATATTTAAATTTAGGTATGTAACATTATTTGACTTTAGATTATGTGAATAGTGTTTATGAACTTTACTCATAAAAAGTATTTATTAGACCCAAAACTCGTTAAAAAATAATCAATTTTCATTCATTTATTTTATTAATAACTGTTTAAATGAAATAACATATCACTTTAATATGTTATTTACAAAGCTCAATACATATTTCGATGCATTTATTTTATTTAAAATTTCAATATCTTCATGTTATTTATGAGTCGTAGAATTTCAAAAAATTACCTATGTAATGATCCTAGTAAATATTGTCAGCTATGATTTTACTACAATATTAATAAATATTTGTAACAATACTAGGACATATGAACTAATAACAATGCTGAAAGAATGTAAGATTGTAAATCTCTAAAGATAAAAAAGATAAAGAGAATGGATCGGTCTGGTCAGATATCACTGGAGAAGAATTCTCAAGAATGAAGATTGAATACGATAAAGATTGGATATTTGAGCGGTGACAAGAATCAGCAGTTCATAGTGTCTTAATAAATAAAATATAAAAAGTAATTTAATATAATAGTATGATGATTATGTGATTATGGCAGCTGTGGATTACTTATACTATTTACGGAATTTGTAGCATTAAATAATAAGACGCTTAAAAGCAATAAATTAATGGGAGAACTAAAATAAATATTTTTGTACAAAATATCAGTACAATTGTGTGTTTCTATTTGTATTGTAGGATTTTTATGACGTTATTTAATACAATAATCGTATAAAAAATAAAATAAATAATATATAAGATAAGGATATTTAATTGAATATGGACTAAATTTTTCAGTAACATGTATTTTAAAAATAATAATAGGTCATTTTTTTTATATCTAGATACACGGAAGCAATTAAACAGTACAGGATATTCTAAAAGGTCTTCCATGGCATGAATCTCAATGTGTCCAAAGGTTTGTTAAATTTGTGTTATTAATTATTGAAATAACCAAATAATGATGCGAATAAATTATGGCATCACGATATTGTTTTTTATTTTATAATAATAGAAACCCTATTTACCAAATCCGATATTTTTATACTATTACTCGTCTCAAATTTTATTATTATGTTAAATAAAAGAAACTGGCTGTTATAAACAAAACTGGCTGTAAAAAATCCTTATAAACACGATCGAATAAAAAAAAATTTCACTGAAAAATCATTTATTTGATGTTAAATATCGAATGGTATCAGACATCAGTAATGGCCCTAGAATTATTATTCATAGAGTAGAGGAGTTATAGGCAGACCTGTTTAACAAATAATAAAAGAGGTTAGATGAGAAACAGATACTCATCTTTGTCTAATCACACATGCTAGAAAGAGAGACAGGTAGTAATTTGCTTTCTCTTGTTTTTCGATGGACATATTATAGGGTAGCATACTCTATGTATAATAGCTATATGGTCATAGTATTTAAAAATTATTTCAATACATAACCACAGAATTTAAACATTATATAATATTTTCGAGCTTGTTTTAGGTACAGACCTAATATTTGATACCCGATTGATATTATTAGCACATAAGTTCCTTATTTTAATTGAATTTGGAAAATTAGAACAGGTATTTAAAATGCCCACAGATAAAAAAATGTCGTGTATGCTGTGGGTTCTTATAATTCTAGGTATCTAATATTAGCGTCCTCCCTAAAAGAAGAGTCCTCGCATGCGTCGCCCCATGCCTTGCCTGTCGTACAATATATTGAATCTGTTCACTAATTGGTTGATCGCGTTGCATCCTTTTGTAATCGTACCCAAGTAAGTCATGAGCGCCACATCGTTGCATTGCTAAAAATAATTTATCTATATAGTAAAATAGTATTTAAACGAATTTGTAATTATCTGGCATCGCGAGTGTTTTGATGATCGGCCGTCTTCTATTTTAGTCTTAATTTAATACTACTGATCAAACGACTACCTCTAAAGTGTCAGACATATTAAAAACATTATTAAATATGCGTATCGTTTTCGTACATTATAAAAGTGTGTGCGGAACTG
Source organism: Napeogenes sylphis (assembly GCA_959347405.1). Classification (NCBI taxonomy): domain Eukaryota; kingdom Metazoa; phylum Arthropoda; class Insecta; order Lepidoptera; family Nymphalidae; genus Napeogenes; species Napeogenes sylphis. The sequence continues at coordinate 33,666,586 of OY365783.1, read as the reverse complement.
CTGCGAGGTGAGCAGGGGCAGCCTGTTGGAGAGCGCGCGCGCCTCCCGCAGCAGCGCTGGCCGGGGCGGTAGGGCTCCGTCGCGCACCGCACGCACCGTCGCCAGCACCGCGCGCACGCGAGACACCAGCATCTTGATGGCCGACCGCTGGGCCGTCAGGTGCTCCGCCACTGCAATATTTAAGTTGAGGTCAATTATTTTATTAAAACCAATTAAATTAAAAAGAACATAGTTCGGGATAGCCAAACACAATCAAGACCTAGAATGACCACGACTGCTGAAGATAAAAAAACCATATCCTGAAACAATAGGTATCCTGAAAGCGATAAGGACAACTGAACAATTAAATAAAAATATTGTTATCGCTTAAAAGTTATACACATGTACATACCTAAGCTATTAAGAGCTCCTTCACCAGATGATACTCTAGCAACATGGTCCACTCCAATCCTTTCTGCTTCCTCGGCAGCAAGGGTGTACGTCAGTGGAGCCAGAAGCATGGTAGCATGACCATTTACTACATCTATGACTGATTCGTATAAAACTACTGGTAATTGCTGAAACCAACAAAAATTAGCTACATGTGTAACATTTTAATAATATGTTTTATGTCACATATTTATTATTATTGTCTTAGACAAATTGAATTGCAAACACTTTTTCTAAATATAAAGTTTAGCAATATATTACATAAATCAAATTTCTAAGTATTCAAACAAAAATATATACATCTCCCTTTCTTCCAGCTGGGTTGAGCATCAACATGACTGGGCACTCGTTAATATCACAGATCTGTCGGTGAACTGCTATATCTCTTTCAGTGGGAGCCTCGCCTGTTGTATACCATCCAAGGAAGTCCATGTCCGAGAATACTTGCTTGACTGCAAAATGAAAAATTATTTCAGTTTTCTCATAACAAAATATGTACAAGAGGCCTTCCATTATTCACATGAAAATCGAAAGGACGAGGGGGGGGGTTCGGCAAAAATCACGAAGTTTAGTGTTACCTTAACCTAATGAGGTCGCTACCTAAAAACAATGCTAAAAAACGTCACGTGAATGATGACTTCTTACTTACTAGATATGTAATTTTCCTGTTGATCAGTTTGATCAATAATATCTATTGCTAAATAAAAATATTATTATCGATAGTACTGTAGGCTTGATTAATATATTTTAGGGATGCATATATACGGATAATTAAGAATAAATATTACAATCCAGAATTCAATATCTTTTTTAATTAATATCTAAATTTATATAAAATTAAACCCACTCCCTAATCTCGACCTATTGAAAAATAGTGTTATGTAATTTGTTTATACATGATATCAACCTTTAGAAATTACCAAGTGGCATAAGAAGGAAAAAAGGAAGGAAAGAAAAGACCCACTTCTTTAATATGAGATATAATAACTGCCAAATATCTTGAATGAGAAGAAAATCCAGAGTATATAATAGTATGTAATGTGCTTAGCAATACTTAAATACAATATTAAAAGAAACACAACTGAATTGTTTCTTTACAAATGACAATCTTTTATAATTAACAAATTTGAAATAAAGTACTTACATTGTTCTTCTTTTAAATTATAGTATTCTCTATCTATAATTATATCCCCTTCAATGACACTAAACACCAGCTCAAAAGAGTTCATAACTTCTATGTTGCGGCCTTTTTGTTTACCAATAAGAGCTCCAATCACTGAAAATAAATTCCAGAATATAGTAACATCACTTTTAATGTGTCTTACAAGTATTTAAAACATTGTAATATTTCATATAGTTTAGAAGGTAAACAAGATCCAATCCATTCTTACATCAAGTATAAAATAAAATTTCATCAAACATTTAAATATAGAAATGTAAGGTTAAATTTTTAGTTAGCTAAGTACATTTATTTAATTATTCAATATTGTCATAAATATTGGAAAAAAACAAACCCGTTTTCATCACTAAGCATCAAAATAGATATGGGCATTTTTTTGATATTGGGTGTTATATCCTTTTTTGTCAAACTTCACAACTTTAATATTTTTTTTAAGTTATGTTCATTGAAATTCAGTAAAAGATATGACAAGAACATTTGTAAATCATATCTAATACTTTTGTAGACAATTAAGTTTAAGTGGGTTACTATATAAACTATATAACTGTTTAGTGGGTTACTATACAACTTAAGTGGGTTATTATATAAACTCCAATTCAAAACATGCGTGTTTGGATTTTTCCATTTTTCCATCTTTAAATCAAACCATCATTTAAAGTATTTTTTTCCACGGCGGCAAGTGAATTTAATTGATTTTGTTTATTGATATGCAAATGTGAACTTTATTGTTGCATTTAAAAATACTAAAGCTTTTATATTCAGTTTAAAAAAATACCTTCTGGAATAAAGCAGTTCTGTTTTTATATCCCTAATTAATAGATATATTATTACTGCATATGCGACTTGCCTGTTTGAGGTGAACCCTCCTGCGCTCTTAAGCGAGTCCAGTGTTCAGAAACATTCATAATAACAAGTGGATGAAGGGATACAGTCACTGAACCGGATGTTGCTGTGGTTACTACGACGCATTTCGCACTACCGGAAGGTGGAGGTGCTGGAGACGTAGGGTTTGGCAAATCCACGGGTGGACCTGATGATGCACTTTCAACTTCTACCTCCATCTCAAAATCAATTCTGTCGGCACTAGACATGACTGACTTGATATCAAATTAACTGCTTTAAATTTAAGACGGTGAATAATACTTGAATCTTAATATAAGATGTGTTAAGAAATAAAGAATAGAGACTTAAAGAATGGTAACTCGAGGGTAGAATTTAATGTTTATAAATCGTATAGTTTGTCACGTTGACATTTGACACTTGACAAGTCGCGGTTTTCTTTACGAATTATACAACATTTCTATGGTTCTTAGCAGTTTGGAAAGAATGCTATAGAGTATAAACGAACGTCAAACAGCGTTTGACGGGATGGCGTTTGCGAGACAGAATGATTGAATTTTGAGAAAGGTGTTACCTTAAAATGGAAAACACTCCCACCCCATGGATAGCTTAAGACAAGAACTAAAATAAAGGCCAATATAAGTTTTAAATCGACTAAAAAAGACAAGGCTTCGTAAGCACCGGATAAAAAAAGAATGGCAATTTATTGTACGACATGATACAAACGTTATAAATTAATAAATAAAATGTACATTGTATATCTCTTGATAAATTTTTAACCTGAAGTAGAACATTTTAAGCACATAAAACATCGTAGCCAGACCATTAAATACTAGTAAATACAACACAAACTATTTATCATCATCAACGGGTTATCAATTATTTAAACTAGTAATTAAGACTAATTAAAAAACTGTATTTATTTAAAATTATATTATCCGTAACAGTAAAATAAGAATCTAATAATTTACAATCTATTTTAAAGTGGAGAGCATTAAACTTACTAATTTAAATATAACTTATTTAGGGAGTTTCCGTTCATTATCGCTTTTGCATTGTAAATCGTAATACATTATTCGAACCATTATATGAAATCAATTTTATAAAAAAACAATATCAAATTTGCAACAAATAAAACTGTATTTCTGATATTAAGATTATATATTGATTGTTCATAAACCTTTAATTCCTTAAAAAAAAGTAGGATATATTGCAGATATATGAAATAACCATCAACAGAATGGAACAAAAATTAGTATTGGCGTGTCTCATTTCCATAGATGGTTTACGATAAGTTTAAAATAACTACTTGTATATAGCATTCTCTGTTGGAGGCAGATAATGCCTTTTAAATCTTTTTAATAAAATTTTTAAATTAATAATAGCACTTACCTGTTTTAATTTAAAATACATATATTTTTAAATTGACTTTGTATATAAGAAGTTAAAATGTTTTTTTTTAAGTTTAATTTGATAAGTACATCAAAAGTACATCAAAGAACCAAAAATACTTTAAAGGGAACGACTGACGTACTATAATACTTACGGCCTGTTGGTATGTTATTTTTATGGGTTAAAATTGTTTTTTTTATTTAAAATTATATGTACATAGATATCCATGTCTTGTATTTAAATTATGGTTTTTCAAAATGTTTTATAAATAGATAAAGTAGGGATAGAATAGAGGAAGGTTATTTTTTGTATATAATAAATTATTTTGCGAAATTTAGAAAATATTTCACTCCAAATTTTTTGGAGTACTCCATTTTTAAAGTTAGTATTTGGCAAGTAGCAACATTTCAATCACTCTTCTTTCATTTACTCTGTGCTTGAAGATTGATTTGATATTTCGATAATTGAAAAAAGAATAGAAAATGTCAGACAACAGTCAAAAATAATGTGTTATCGTTTTGGTGGTTATTTGTTGTTTATCGTAATCGTAATATTTAATTTAATGAAAGTACACTTAGTTTAATTCGTTGCTCGAATACAACTGACGAAGTTTAAAAGAAAACTATAATAATAGTTTAATTCAAAGAAACGCTCTCCAATCTCCAGGTACACAAGCCGTTTTATTTGTCATGGCATCTGCTGCTGCTAAAGTGTCCGCTATTGCGACGGATATTTCACCTCTTTACTATAGGATTTTGTCGAAGTTTCCACAAAACTTTACATTCTGTTTTGCTTACGGATCCGCTGTTAAACCTCAAATAGGAAATGAAAAGAAGCAGAATATGATAGACTTGATATATTGCGTCGATAATTCTTATCGATGGCACGGCGCTAATATTGAGATGAACCCATCACATTATTCGTCACTCCGTTTCCTTGGTAAAGGATTTGTTGCAAGATTTCAAGAAAATTGGGGAGCTAAAGTATATTTTAATACTCTTGTTGACATAAAAGAAGAAAATGTTACTATTAAGTACGGAGTAGTATCCCAGAAAGACCTTATTGCAGATCTCCTGGACTGGAATGACCTGTACCTTGCTGGACGTCTTCATAAACCAGTGGAGATCATCAAACAAACAAATAGTTCCCAACTTCAAAGTGCTCTACAGGCTAACTTAAGATGTGCTGTTCATACAGCTTTACTTATTTTGCCAGAAACATTTTCAGAGTATGACTTTTATTTTGCTATATCTAACTTAAGTTATGCGGGTGATTTTAGAATGACATTTGGGGAAAATAAAAATAAGGTACGAAACATTGTACAACCACAATTGTTGAATTTCCGGGAGCTTTATAGACCAATCTTGCAACAATTCCATGCCTATGTAGACTTCCCAACAGGAGATGCTCAGTGCCACCAAGACACAAATCCAGAGACTAAACTACATCACTTAATGCAGTTGCCAATGGTTCCACAACAGAGAGTAGTTAAGTTTTGGAACCATGGTGGACTTCAGCAGGACATGGAAGATGTTCTCAGAGCTGTTGCCTATGATATTGATTGTGCTGTAATTTTGAGACAAATATTAAAAGACTTGGTGTGGCAATCTAGTGTAAGACAATCGTTAAAGGGTGTACCAACAGCTGGTATTATGAAATCAATTCGGTACAGTGCTAAGAAAATAGCCAAAATGTTTTAACAACAATGTGTTTGCTTAGCTTAAGACAAAAATAAAATCATGTATAAAATAAAGCTAGAATATTATTTAATTTAAATTTTGTTTTTATTCCACTTAAGTTAAATCCTTTATTTCATTTTAGGTTCCATTATGCTGTCTGATGAATCAAGCAGTGATTCAGAGACTGGTAGATTCAAAAGTCATAACAAAAATAAGGAAGAAAGATCAAATAACAGTAGTCAAAAACGAGACCTTGCATTTGGTAGATCTTCAGAACGAAGTAGGAGGTATGATGATAGATTTAAGGACTTGGATAGGAAGGCGGATGGTCGAGAGAAGTATGAAAGTCGCTCAAGAGACAGGCATGCAAGAGATAGATTTTCGAGATATTCTCCATCAAGAAGAAGACATTCTCAGGACAGAAGTAGAAATAGACGCTCACCTGAAACAAGAAGAGAAAGACATGAGAGAGATTTTAGAAGAAGATCTAGACCAAGAGATCTTCGAAGTAATAGTATCGATAAAATTCGCTGCAGTAGTAGAGATAAACATAGACGCTCTAGATCAAGATCTCATAAATCTCCAACCAGAATAAGAATTACTAAAGATGACGACATTGCCAAAAAAGAAGGAAGTTTAGAAAAAATCCAAAACAACCCTAAAAAAGAAAAGTCATCATCACCAGAGGCTGTTAGCCAAAAATCTGCAGTACATAAACCTAGTATACCTGTATCACAAAAAAAAGTTGGTAATAGTCCAATTTTAATTGAGGAACAAACCAGTGATGTGTCCGATGAAGTTCAACCTGGCTCCTACTACAGTATGATACCAGCCACAGTTAAAGATAAATCGGAAGAATCAAGTGAAATAGATTCCTCCGATGATGAGAGACTTAGAGCAAAATTGTTAAATTTAGAAAAGGAATTGCAAAAAACTAAAAAGAAAAAACATAAAAAGAAACATAAACGAAAAAGTTCAAAGTCCGACAAAGAAAAAAATGATTCATCTGCATCAGTTGAAGTCAGCAGCACAACCGATATTCAAGAAGTAAAACCAAAAGATGTAATTAAGGTTGTTGAAATTGCAGAAGTGACCTCTACTCAAAAGAGTAATCAGAAAGAGAGCAGTGAAGAAGGAGAAATTATGAGTGATGACTCGCAATCCGATATAGATATAGATCCGAACGATTTACGTCATAAATTGAAGCGCTCTAAATTAGAAAATACGGATAGAGCACAAAATCTTGATGTCTGTGGACCAGCCTTGCCGCCACATTTTCAAAAAGGTTCTCGTAAAAGTGCTTCTCCATTAACTGAAGGTCCATCCCTACCTCCACACTTACAAACCAAGAACCGTAATGTTGGTAAGTTATGTATATTTTTATGTTTCCTCAAATTATCAACATTAGTTCAACCTCGATATTTTTTTTTTAAGGACCTTCCATACCAGAAGATTTACGTAAAGTGTTAGCGGAAAGAAGTGAGGATATTGAAGTTATAAAAAGTTCCGATGATGAAGATGGTATAGGTCCACTACCAGCGGGGACCGAGGAAAAGTGGTCGGAAGCACACCAGCGTCTCGAAGAGAGAGCTATTGAGATGAAAATAAAGGCTCTCGATGGACACTCTCTGCAAAATACCAACATCAAGTCACGAGAGCAGTGGATGTTAGAGCTTCCTGAAGGGAAAGCCAAAATTTTGGGTTTGGAAGCTCGGAGTTTTAGAGCCAAAGAGGGACCCGATATGTCTGACAGGTAACTAGTTTTACTTCATACTTTTAGCACCATTCCTCAAAAGTTGTGTAATTTTAACATCCTATGAATATTTATACAATTAAATGTATATAAGTATATATTATTTATTTTTAATTACCATATTGTAATGATTATCAGACAGTCACATGAGCTGTCTAGTATTATAATGTGTTTAATTCAAGATCAAGTTGGACGGACACTCCAGAAGATAAGGCGAAGAAAGCCTTAGGAATTGTAAAAGAAGAAGATTCAAGCGAAACACTTCAGAAAGATGCAAGATCGCGTTATATTACAAACAGAGATGAAGAACAAGAAAAAGCCGTTAAGTAAGTGTATTTACTTCTATTGGTAAAATATATATTAGCATTTGGTTAGGATTAGGATATTAGCATTTGGTTTGATTGCAATCAATATAATTATTATTACAGAAAGCACAAAAAGAAACACAAAAGAGAAGAAAGTCTGCTGGACATTCATCAAAAGAAACTGAAGAAAAAGAAGAAGGTAAATATTATTCAAATTGTAATAAAAAAAAAAATAATAAACAAATATATTATAACAGAATAATACTTGAATTTGTTGAGCTGAGCGTAAACGAAGCTCTTAATCGTTTGGGAATAAGTTTTTTGAGGCAACATCATAGGAAAATCACTTGGCTAATTTTAACCAAAATTGGCACGCATGTCAAGGACGTGACTGGGCTTCTACTCCAAAAAACAGAATAAAAAAATTTGGTTTCGTTTTAAAGATATGGTCAATAAACTGAATCTCCCGTAGATATAAGCTTAACTGAACCTGCGCGCGCTCGCCAATCGTTACTCTTAACCTTTCCGGTGACAGCAACTTGATTGGAAGTCCTTGGGCGCGGTTTGGACCGACTTTAGTAGCTTAAAAAAGCTCAACTCAACTCCCGCACCGCACATTGGCAGATCCTAGTATATTAGTTACTGTGACTCCATATTATATAAAAAGTTTCTACATTTGCTTCGAATTAATGTCGAAATGTGACTAAACATTAAATCTGCTTTTTTGTGGTTACAAAACTAACGCCAGTTATTTGTTAATAAGTTAAAAAAATGATATTAGAAACTAGCACCTTTTAAAAAAAAAAAAATCTTTTCTTGACATATATTTTTCTGAAGTACTCGCCTAATTTCTATTGTTAGATCAACATCCACCTGTTCTTATGAAGATATTTTTTTATCATCCATTCATTTTTTCTTCCGTAAACGGCATCTCTTATCAACATTCATAAAAAGAAGACATTAGTTTAAGGGATATATATATATTTTTAACTATATATACAGGGTTATTTCTAATTATTTGGCCGGCTTTTGCAGACAGCCTCTCTACATCAATCCCAACAACATTTGTTCTAAGACTTTTTACGAATTTTGGTGAACAACCCAAAAAATGTTTGTTTCTTCTTTTACTTGAGATGGTGATGACAGAAAGAATTAAATTTTATGTATTATACATACATATTTTTTAATAATTTACAGAAGGAAGAAAAAGATGACGAAAAAAAGGAACGGCGCCCCTTCAGTCGCGACCTCGACCTACAAGTGAACCGGTTCGATGACGCACAGAAGAAATCTATCATCAAGAAGGCTCAAGGTTTAAACACCAGGTTCTCAAGCGGAGAAGCCAAGTTCCTGTAACAATGGTTCCGGACAGTTATAGTTATAAGAATGTCAACTGGCAATAATATATATTGTGTTGTATTTAGACAATTCTCTGTTGTTTTAATAAGGTTAATAATATTTGTAATAAAATTAATGATTCAAGCTTTTACTATTTTAATATAAACATTTTAAATGTGTATCCTTTGTCACAAACAAATTATTTTATAACATATATATGAAACCTGTTTTAATAACGGTATTTTTGTAAGTACCTACAAGGTAGCCAATATAATATATTCTGAATACATCACATTTTTTGTATTTTTCTTAGTTCGACATGAGCTTACGTCCGGATAGACTGATTTATAATATATATTCCAAAAAATTTAACAAATTAGTGATACTCAATTAAAATTAACAAAGTAGATTGAATTTAGTTAATATGTGTAGTAACCATGCTTGCATTTCTATATTCCGTTACACGTTTGAAGTTAGTTTTGTCATAATATACTGGTTGTATAACACTAGTAAGGTATTTAGATTATCATTTAGTAATAATTATTATTATATTGGGAAAATGGAATGTTGATGAAAAAAAAATCATTACTTGAGCCAAGTTAGGTTATACAGTTTGGTGAAAAGAGAGACACTTTATGTGATTTTTAATTATCTTTAAGATAACTAACTAAGGTAATGAGTACTAAAATAAAATCGTAAATGTGTTAAATACTTTACATGCGATATTGGTAAAAATCAAATAGCACACAAGTACAGAGAAGGTAATTGCACCCACTATGACCATCCCAAATATCTCCAAGTAGGGGGTATTTTGTACCTGACTTAACTTTATAGGTCTACGTTATCAATTTTTCATCAATTAAATAATTCTTATTTGACTAAATTGATATATTATGTAATGTTCTTAAAAAGAATGGTCAGATGAAAACACAGGTTATTCAAGTAAAATAATATTATTATTGTATCAAGTGAAGCAAACTCATTAACTATAGATTAATTGTTAAGTATCCTTTGAATTGTAATACATATGCTATTTTATGCGCCCATTTCATTTCATTTCAGTCTACAGCGTACTATTTGAGTAAAAGTTCCCACCAATCAGATGGGAACACACTTATAGCCTTTTTACAATGTTTTTACAATGTATAATATATAGTATAATGATATGGCTGCTTTAAAGTTTTGAACAGTACATTATACTAAGTTTCAAAATCATTTCTTTATTGTAGTATTCAGTACAAAGGTTGTAAATAAATGATTGATTTTTCTTGTATTGTTTTATTTAATATTACTTTTTATCAATTCTGCCATAAACCTAAATTATAAAAAAATAATACATCAAATTTTATTCCAAAATGCATTACAAATATCATAAAATGTAAAATTGACAATTATTATAGTCCCTTAGGCTCGACAGTAGTCGATATGCCTTCATTAGAAGTAGAGGCACAAACCTTAACGTTTTCGTTTTCGCAGCAGAGAGGCTCGTGCGCCGACATATCCGCGTACATCCACGGTCTATCGCATGTCTTGTAAAATGCTGACAGCTGCAAAATAACACGCTTATAAGTATCTACAATAACGACTTACGAGAACAGAAGAATCTGGATTTATACCTTTAACTCATTAGCGTCTTTGAGTCTTGCGCACAACATTTCGGGCCCTCTGGCCTCGGCAGCCGTAGCCAAGGCTATACAAAGATTCTTACAGACTGCCTCGCCAGAGTCGTCGCATTTCACCGCTATTCCTGGAGCCTGCGACAATAGGGGCTTGCTGGTCTCATCTATTATGATAGAAGAGAACCCTCCACATGTGCAGTTACCCTTGTCACCATCGTTTAAAAGTTGAGCGGTACTGCAGAGGTAAAAATAAAACAATTAGACTAAAAATCTTAGTAGATAGTATATTCATAATAGAAAACTTTGAATAAAAATGATATTCACTTATTGAATTCGGCAGAAGTTTTTAAAGGATATTAAAATTAACTAATAGGTATAACCATACCTTTGTATAACCTGTGACTGACCAGCACATAGGCCGAACACCAGACAGCAGGTGTAGACTAACTCGATAGTTGATGCCATGTTAGAACAATATTCAACTGATGAAATCAATTTGTTCGGGTGGCTTAAATACCTGCAGAATGTTTTAAGAGTATAGGGTGACCAGGCTCATTTACACGCAAATGTACGCATTAACTCTCATTAAAAAGTAAGAAATAAAGTACCTAAGCACTTTAAGATAAGGTTTAAAAGAATAGTTATTTACATATATTTCAGAATTTATAAAAAATATAACATTTTAAAACAACAAAATCATGGACATTGTATCGTAATACAAGTCGTAAGTAACAATATTTTGATGAGAACACGAGCAAATTGTTATGAAAGTATCAACTATCAGTTTAAACAATAAGCAGTTAACGTTTAGTCACATTTGTTTAAACAAAAGTATCTGAAGCCTTTAGCCTTTTGATATACGAAATACACGGAAGTAAATTTATTCCAATAGATGTAGACGTACTACTGTTGCCCGTGACTCCGTCCTCGTGGATTCAAAGTCTTTGACTTTTTGACTTTGACTAAAATGATAATATTTTTTATGGAACATGAAATCAAAAACCAAGTGGTTTCAAGTTTGTTCTTTAATCTCCGGAGAATTAAGAGCATGGAAGAGTATCAATATTATTCAAAAAGTGTACTTTTTCAATCCTTTTTAATTCTCTTTTTCAATCAGGGTAAAGTAACTTTTAAATTATGAAAAATATTTTCATTATAGGTATGTATAATTGAACTAAAATTTACGGTTTTCCCAATCTTTCCTTTATCTGTGCTATATGCTAAGATTCTGAGTTCACGTGAAGTACCCGGACGGTTTGATTTCCTTGCGAGTTTCGAATATTTGCGGAAATTTGCGTCATAAACGCTGTATCTTTTGAGTTATTTATCGAGGTACGGAACCCTAAAAATGGTTATTTAATGTAAATATGTTAAATAATCAAGGAAAATTAATTCGCTATTCTGATATTTAACTAAGTATTTTACTTCGAAACGCTTAAGTTTATTCAAATAGTCTAATAAGGGCAACTTAGAAGGTCGCTAAATAGGGCCAGTTCTTGACAGAAGAGGATATTACTTTTGACTGTCCTTTTAGCAGTTTACTGACCAAGTTGAACAGTATATTATAAGCACTATCTTGTTTTCATAGTTAAATTTTAATTTTTAGTGCCATATTTCATAATAAGTTCATTTTAATAGAATTTCATAATGTTAGATATCATTAATCTAAGGCCCAAAATTTTTTTAATTGTCAAAAAAAATATTTTTCTGTATTTTTATTAAAGATGTTAATAATGTTACGAATAATTTTCTCAACCCTACAAATATTAATTGCGATATTCTAATGAGGCTCCACTGATATTTTATTGATTAATTAGGATTGGAAAGTGTACCTTATTTATTGGAAATTGGTAAATGACACCTATGTAAAAAAAAGATGTTGTGTTCTTATTGATAGAACCTAATTAAGTAGACAACCATTCTGACTGAGTTAGTTGATCGCAGATTCAATCATTTTAATTGTACGTTTCGCGATTTTTTTATTTTTCAGATTATTCCTCAAGTACATGACCAATCACTGATTTTTTTGCTTAAATATCAATGATAATGCTGCTATCAAATACAAAAAATCTTGATGACAATCGGTTCAGTAGTTAAGGAAAAGAAACATCAGGGAGATCCCATTGAACTTTGCTCCACACTGCGCTCCAAAAATCTATAGGTATTTTATTACGGTCCTTTTTAAACCACCTACTTTTAATGATAACCATAAAGGGATACTGATAAGCAATAGTGTGTCAAGCCACAAACAGTTTTAGTTTTAAGAAAAACGTGTTTAAAGATTTTACAAGAATTATAACTACATTGTTTGAATAATATAAAAGTATTTTATTCTTTTGGAAGTTAGTTTCTTGCCACTCACTGAACCAGTGAATTATATTTCGAAATAAAATGTCAAGTATCATACCATCTTTTCAGTGATAATAATCTGATTGACGAATAAACGTTAAGGACGTTAAAGAATTTAATGTAATGTGTGACAAAAATATATTGTTTTGATACTTTTTGGACTTAATTGACTTAAAGTGGTTTTGTTTAATGTTTAATATACAAAATATCTCCAAAAATCACTTTTTGTGGATTGACACACATATAAGCAATAGCTTATCTGCATTCATTATTTAAGACTTTTTTGAAAATATATTTATTTTAAGTGAAATTATAAAAGAAACCCAAAAAAAATTATTGATTAAATTCCTAATAGACTAGAGAATATGTATTTTTGTGATGTTTTATTTTTAATATGTGTGTTTAAAATGTTGGATTTTTTTTATTTGAATTAAAGTAGCTCTTATTTGCCTTATAGTAAGTTTATATTTATGTATTACAAAGATACAAATATATTATTATTATATTTAAGTAATCGTATCAGTATCGTACACTTTTTACAGAAAACAGTAAGTAGGTACCTATAGTATTACAATACAAAGTGGTTCTTTGTTAGACTGTTCTTGTGTTGCATTGATCGTAAATGAACAAGTAGTAGGTACTTTGTGTGATAGTCATTAATTTAAGGTTGAAATAACTGTATTATAAATAAAATATTTATCGGTCTTGGTAGCTATAGCACTTTGTTTTCTTAATATCTTCAGGAAGAATTTATCAAACTTCGCTAAACGTTATAGAACCCTTCTTCTAAAATTTCTCCTAAAAAAAAACCAAACACTTCTTCGGGACCCCTGAATGATTTTTTTTCATATCAGAATGTTTACACTGCCAATTTTTTTAAGATTTTGACAAGTTATTAGTTACCTACACGTTTATTGTATTATAAATCAATATAATCCGAAGAATAATAAGTCTTTGTGTTATTAAATATACCTACCTATATGTCGCAGATCACGATAATTTAACGATAATTAGTAACTCAATTGATATCATTGTAACAGTGTGAACGGAATCGTTTTGGAGGGGCACCGGAGACATTTTAAATATCGGAGAGCATCGAGACGAGTGGATTATTGATTAGTGTGAGCCTTACAGTCCGGACCCCAAACGGGACCGGTGGTTCACGAAACTCTGATAATTGTATACCTACTAAGTAATTTGTGATTACCTACATTTAATACAAGTAATTGACATATTGTGTCTGTGTGGTTTAATTGCCTAAGACCTACGCCTCGGATCCTGTACCAGAAGATGTCATCAATACCGAATAAGCATCTAATATGTCTTCTATTTCCGACATATATATAAAAAACGCGTCGCGAAAAGTAGTTAACCTCTATATCAGGATTTAAATTTATTAAGTTATTAATTTAAATTGTTTGACTATATCCACGTAGACTGTAATAATAATATTTATGTTTTTGACTTATGTACTTATAAATATTTTTTTTACAGTCTACGTGGACGGAGTCACGGGCAACAACTAGGAAATAATAAATCATAGATAAAAGTAGCCTAAGTTACTTCTTATTTCATAAGCTATCTGCAAATGGAAGTCTGCGTTTCAGAAATTAGCGTTAACAAACAGACAGACGGATAAAAAATTAAAAAAAATGTTATTTTGGTATCATATGCTGTTACTAAAAAGCGGTTATTTCAATATTACATACAGACACTCCAATTATATTTGTGTATAGATTAAGAGAAGAATGTAGCCTTTTCTGTTATCCTCTTTTCTTATACTAGGATTTAAGTCGTAAAAGATGAATAAAACTTTTTCAAATCGGGGTGACTGTAAACAAAAAGAGGGGAAATACAGTTTTTTTATCGGGCCGGGGATAATTTCGTTAGATCCGATGCTACCCCGATAATAAGAATCTAAAAAATAAAAAAACGTCTGGCACATATTTGCTATTGCATAACTCGCAGCATTTATGTTTAGCCCTGAGCGAAATTTGGAGGGGATAACTGCTCATCTGTACTTTCGCTCACCCAATATAACTTTTGTAACAAATATTATTTTTCTATTTATTTTAAATAGTACCTAGGTAATGTAATATTTATCTAAAAGTCGTATTGTGTGAATTTAAGATTTATATTGAATCTTAATTAATAACTTTTGCCTACCTATGGTTTATATTGTATCTTAGATATGATTTATTAAAGCTTATGAGTATTACGTATAGTTACGAATACGTAGAAAAACACAAACTGAAAAAAAAACAAAAATAAGTCAATAAAAACGCCATAAAAAAACAACAAAATATTAATAGGGTTAACATTGAGAACTTGAGTGTACACTGAAAGTGTGCAAGGGGACGTATCGGTGCGGGGGACGTAACGCGACTGCAGAACCAATTATTTATTTTTTTTTTTGTTCGTGTCTATGCTGTTAGCCCTGTCGGTTATTACAGCGTCACCGGGGGAGCGGGCGGCTCTGGAGACCCACCCATCAGTACCAATTACACTCGTCCTTCATCTTCATCTTCTGCGCAGTCATCAGAGATGCTTCGTGCCGCTAGTTATAGTTAAGTAAATATTTAATCTATTTGTTTTAGTATAGAAAATACCAGTTATATTTATTTTCTACCGCATTGATTATGCTGAAATCGCTAAAACCGGCTATGATCTGAAGTCCGGACTTACCCATGAGGGGGAAATAATCAATCGGAATGCAAAAAAAAACTTGCTGTATATGAAAAACGTACAAAGCAAAAACGTTTGAATTTACGAGGAAAAACAAAATTTTAAATTAAACTACGATTATATTTTAATAATGTGCTATTTACATATTTTTTTTTGTCTGTCTATGCTGTTAGCCCTGTTGGCTATTACAGCGTCACCGGGGGAGCGGGTGGGTCAGTAGACCCGCCCTTAAAAGGGGGGGCCAGAGGGGCCCCCATGGGGAACAACGTCCCGAGGGCGTCTCAGATAGAGACACGGATCTCGGCTCGGGGCGTCGTTAGTCAGGAGGGAAGCTAAGGAAATTTGGACACTAGCGTCCTCCGACGGCAGAACGCCGGAGCAACGGAGCACTTACTCAGTTGGGACCTCGTCTATACCGGTATAGACGGTGTGTGTCTGTATGTTGTGTGGTGTCACTTATGTCTACGCGTACACGTTATTACCTACTGTGAACGCGTCGTCGGGGTCAACGAGTACCGACTTGGGTCTTCTTTTTCTCACTAAAGTAGTCTTACGTGGTCTATACTCTGCGGCGTCAGCCACCGGTGGGTTCGGGTGTCGCTCAGCACGTTCAAAGTACTTTTGGGAAAGCCCCTTGAAGTACTGAGCGATGGTCGGAAGGTCAAAGTCTCTATGGAGATCGATGTTGCGTACGAACCACGGCGCCCCGGTTGCAATCCGTGTAAACCTGTTCTGAATCACCTGAAGGGGTTTCAGATTAGCGTGCGCAAAAGCGGGACTCGCATAGGACATGACGGAACGTATGCAAGCTTTGTAAAGTGTCACCTTATTGCGAAGGGACATTTTACTCCGCTTGCCTAAAAGCGGATATAAACGACCTAATATGTCGGCCGCTCTGCTACGAACGGTCCTAGTATGCGCAGTGAAAACTAACTTTCTATCTAACGTTACTCCTAGGTATTTTGCCTCGTCTTTCCAAGGTATCGGTCTATACTATTTACATATAACTAGATATAAATACCTGAATAGTATTAGAAAAAAAATATATTTCTATTGCATATCAATATTTAGGATAGACCTAATTTTTTCGAGGATCCCAGCATCATATCCTGGCTTGTTGACATTGGGAACATCTCAGGAGCCAAATTTTTAAATAAATTGGGAAATGTAGTCCACGATTGAAGATGTAATAACATACCTACATAAAAAAAAAATAATATTGTCGAACAACCTAAAAATTCCTTTTTAGAAATCAATAAAAAAAAAATGTGTAAACACTTTAGAATCATATTGTAATGGCTTATAAACTTTTGAACTAGAAACATTGTTAAAATATATAAATCAAACCAGTGCAGTGGGAAAAGATCAATTTATCTTTTTTTGTAACATTTTATGTGTAACTTCAGTAGTTATTAGTAATTAAAAAAATAATCAAAGAAGGGATCTGCAATGAACTAGACATTATTTTTACTAGAAAAGGTTGACTTTTATTGTCATATTTGTACTTTTATATTGTTGATATTATTAAGGTTTAATTAAATAACAAATTTAATACAATAGTCTTTTATAAAATAGTACATTTCATACAATTTCTTTTCTTTTTATATTTATTATCTTTGTGGTGCTGGGCTTGGTTTTGGCATCTTTCCTAATAGACCCTGGATTTCTTTTTTTTCGTCATAGCTCTTCCACATTTCATACAAGTTAATAATTAACCTTACTATTTCCTGGATCTGAAAAATAAATAATATTCATTGAAATATGTATATTTATCTATTAACTTAATTTCATATTATGGGCAACAGAACAGTGTAACGACTTACAAGTATTTATGAATATGTTAGTTTATTTATACAGAATTACTACAAAAAGAATAATTCTTTGTTGTTTATTTGCCATGTTTATGTACATATCACTGTCTATACTTTGCTATGGTGTAGAAGATATTTTCCAACCTCATTTTCAAATAGTTATATACAGTAGAATCCGTTTATTATGACGCCGCCTATACTGACCAACCGGCTATTATGACGTAATTACACAACTAAGTTTGGTTTTCATATAAATTTATTTGTAAAAAAATGGATATAAAGACTTCGTTTACAGTGACATGTCGCTTTTAAATAATTATTTTCGGTTATAATGACTCACATGCTTCTTTACACTTTCGGTGATGTTCGTTGATTCCCGATCATAGAGATTGTATATTAATTCTATGTTCCCGATCCCCGAATAAGTTCGACACGACACGTTCGAGTAATTACTAATTAATACTTGAAGGTCACGCATTGTTTTTAACAATCATGCATAGCATCTTGTGAACAAAATGTTATCTCAATGTTGACATCTATAGCGCTCTTCTCGCATCCGAAGAATCCACCGATGAAAATATCGTACAGAACATTAATAATAAGGAACAACTCGAAAGTGATGGGCAAGAGGAAGTCTAGGAACTGCAGAATTATTATCACGATTTAATTTTATAGCAATATTGAAAATGATAATTTAACCATGGTTATGTCTTCTTTCTATACACAATTAATAGTATAAAAAAATGTTAATAATAAATAAAATAAAAATAAAATGGAAAATTGAAAGCCGGCAAAACTACAGATGTCTTCAATCAAAAAATAAAAGATCGAGAGTCGGCAAAATTATAGATTTCTTGATTAAAAAATGTAAAATATATTACATACATACTAAAATATATTGTACAGTGTAAGGCAATCGGATAATACAATGTATGAAAAAGCAAGTTTTGTGCATGTGCAATACACGTGCTATAAGTTTATTAAAAAAACAGACAAATATTAACGAAAATTGACTTGTAGGTATTTAGTATGAGGCTGAGGATATTCGAACACACTCTAGCCAATGGTACGTTATAAAAACAGTGGGAATTTTTAATTAACCGACTTCAAAAGGAGGAGAATCTCAATTCGGCCGGAACATATATATATATTTTACTGAGGTTTCTGAACCGATTTACGTAATTCTTTTTTTTTTGATGCGGAATAGTTTTGAATTGGTCCCATAAAAAATGATTTAGGTAGGCCCATTACTTTTTATTCTATGAGAGTTTTTGTTCAAGTTTTGTACTAGCTCCTCCGGAAGGAAATCGAAACATACTGTGACTAATGACATCTGTTGTTTAAGATATAATAATTTCTTATGGACTGTACTTTCATAATTTCTTATTATATTAATATTTATATTAACGACATCTATGTGAAGTCTGACGCGCTGCTGCTAGCCGGTTCTCACGTTGCTCAGAAGACTCGGTTGCTGTACGGTTTCTTATCAATTCTAATCAGTGAGCCCTCTGTTCAGCCGACTAGTTCTCTAAACCCTCATTAATGAAACCAAGTCTATGAGTCCTCGGCTAAAATTATTACTAGCTTGAATCGATACAGAGAAAAATAAAAAAAATAATAATTACGAAAATGTATTCAACCGAATTCCTATACTAAATGGGTTGGCAACGACTTCAAACCTATTCGCAAATACCTAGTACATAAAAATAATAGGTAATATATAATAAACATCTTCATTATTTTTTACTTTTTAGTTTTAAAGTCTGTTTTTTTAACTTAGTTATTTTTATTATCCTCGCCTTTAATATAATTGTTAATCGGTATTCTTACGGTCGCTTCTAAATACACTTTTAATAACTTTTTAAATATACGCCATAATTTAAAAAAACCCTACAAACAAACGATAAACACAAAAAAATAATAATTAACTCGTAGCTACTAAATTTCGACTTCACTTCTGAGTGTATGCACATATACCAGGTACCACAAGATATCTAAGATCCATTTTTAGTTTTAAATCTAAAATTAAAAGTATATCATTAAAAAAATCTTATTATCACATTCAAGAGTTTCTGATTGATCAAAATGTGTGGCACTTGGGTCATTGACTAATTTGTAGGGTTAATGTTATAATGTTTAAATCAAATATTCTTAAATTTCATTTAAAAAAAGGAATTGTTTAGATTTTAGGCAGCTCTTCCCAGCAGAGCAGAATTCTGAGCTGGTGATAGCTTATTCACGGAGTGACTATACTGACCAATTTAATTAAATTTAATTAATTTAAATTGTGCAAGTTCGTACTTGAATAAAGATATTTTTAATTTTTAAATCTTTTAGTGGTCTGGATAAATGAGGCTCTATTGTACTTTTTATGTGGAATTATTATTTTGATTTAATATGCTATGTTTTCCTATTAAAGTACATATATTAAAATTAAAAATATATATTTTGACACACATTACTTTGTATGATGTGTTTTTCAATTCGCTTTGATGTCATTATAAAAGGATTCCACTGTATATAAACAAGCCCAAGAAATTTACTATAAATGCACATTTAAAACAAATAATTTGAATGCTAGTTCCAAAGATGAATATGTTCAAACAAATTTCAAACTTCTATCCTATAATATTACTTATTAGTAAAGTCTTTACTGTAAAGATTCTAATAAATCAAATAATTTTTTTTAATGTTTAAAACTTTTTAACATACCTTGTCCATGTCAACATTTAATTCGGCAAACCAAGGCTTTAAATTTTCTTTACCAAGCATTACACATGCTATATGAAGAGCTCCTATTGCAATCTGAAATCAAAATGGTTTCAAGCACATATTAAAATTAGCAATACCTTAATTATAGATTGTTATATAAAATAATTGCAAATGGAACCATAAAGGTGGTATGAACGAGCAGTATTACTTCAATAATAATTATATTATTTCTTTGATAGATACCCATGCCTATCAATAAAAGTCTAAAAGTAATGTCTAAAGGAAGGGAAGGGATATGTCTAAAAGTAATGTCTAAAGGAGGGCAATAATTCTAAAAAAAAATGTATACCTGATATGGGGGGTAAATTAGGCTAACATCAGTTCTCAAAGAATCATTAACAATTCTCCAAGCATAGGTGAGAAGTTGATCATCTTGCCCAATGTCTTGAACAAACAGCAAGAGAGGTCTGTATGGCTGATACACAATGAGACAACAATCTAGATTCTCAAGTAAATAGAATTCACATTCTAAAATATGATTTGTCCTATAAGGAAATTCTTGCTGACCATAGGCATAGCTAAATTTGTTCTTAATAACTGTTTGGCAAGTAGTTATTAATCTAGAATTAGAGATAACACCGAATTCTTCCACTTTGGACGCAAGAAACACGCATGTTGGAGCTAGTAGCAATGGATCTATACATTTTAATGAATTTCTTGCATAGAATCTTTTAAAATACACTGTAGCTGTTGCAATAACTTGTTGACGTAGTTTTAATTGTTCGCCTAGTACTTGTATTATGCTCGCAAAGAAATTAAATATTTTTTGATATTCCTCGTCACTCAACTTAGCTAAATCATGTTGACGGTCTCGGATGAGGTCTTGTTTGTCCAATATCCATTGCTGATGATGAGAACTTTGCCAGAAATTGCCAGCCATTTTGTGATCAACTTTATTTATTAAATCACTATTCTGTATTTGTAAAATGACTGTTTTTTATAGTATCAATAAATGAAAAAAGAACATTTAATCTTTAAATATTTCGTAGTTACAACGATTCGCTAATGTTTTTAAATACGCTTGAAATTAATATTGTCATTTCCCTGTCAATAACTTCAAAGTCAATTGTCAATCGTATAACAAATTACTTCAAATCCCCGTAAACACTTTAACACTAAACAGTGTATACAGGCTACAGCCTACAGCATTATGTTCATAATAATACTCTATGGTGTACACATAATGCAACCGTCTACGGTAAACAGTCAATGTAGAAGAGAAGTTAATATAGATGTAGGAAGATTACAAATGTGAAAAACCTTGGATACAAAAGTAGACTAATATTTTGGATATAAATTAGAATAATATTAGGTATTTTTTAACTTCGGCGGCTACAACTTTCGACCACATATTATACGTAAATTTTTAGAAACATCTAAAATCTAAATGAAGACTAGATATAACCTTACAATTTATTTACAGTTTTTGACAATGTAACGAGATCCTTACATCAACATTAAGTACATCGATAAGTAAGAACAAAAAAGTTATATTAATAATTATATTATAATGATTTAAATCGACTTTTTTAAGTTACCTAGGTAAGTGTAATGATAAAAACCACTTGGTTTGGTTAACTACTTAGTTAACTGTTATAATTTTGTATTTCTACTGGTATAGCATCTGGACCCACATCTTTCCCGTTTTTTTAAGCATTGTATCGCCTTTTCTTATTTTATTCATACAATTTTTTTCCGTCATATTCATATTTTGCTTCTACATTTACCACCGACCTCTCCCATTGATTCTCTTCGTTCACCAAGCTGACATAGTTTCCTTTTTCGTCTTTCGTTTTTAGAAAGCCTGGTTCGTCGAGATGGTTCTTAGCTATGTTTAGTCGAAATAGAATCAGTCGTCTCCAAGACATTGAGCTTTTATTAGTTCTGGTTTTCTTATGCAATATTGGTGGTAAATACTTAAACAAGTGAAAATTAGTGTGTTCGTAGTTTCAGTTTTATTTATTACAGTATTAATTAGGTTAAATTTTATTTAGTACAGTATAAAAACAAGTAACTTAAATTTAACAAGCAGAAAAAAAAATACCGCCGAAATAAAAACACTTCTAATAAGAATGAAAATTATATAATTATGTACTTATTGAAAATAAGTGTTTGGGAACATTAAATAAAAAAAGAATTTTAAATGCAAGTTAGTTACCAAGGAAAATAACGAAATAACAATATTTAATCGTATAGCCGATATACATTAGCTCACCATCCTCAACGTACGTAATACCTGGAAGGAGCCATGTGATAAAGCTTAAGACAAAAGATGGTCAAGAACTCACATGCTGCTTCCCGATCCCTACTCGGAGACTATACTCATCGAGCGAAAGTCAGCGGCAGACAGAGGGTATCGATGATCCACATGCTCCACTCCACATCGTACCATCATACACAAGATATCCCAGATGTTGACATTGATGAGATAAGATCGGCACTAAGACAGCTTAGTTACAGCGGGCCCCGGATGATGACGGCATTACGACCGAGCTGCTAAAGACCGGTGGACTACCCGTCCTGGACGCAATAGTTGCATGGTCCAATGGTGTAGTCTTCTTGATCTTAAAGAAGTATGACAAAACTTTCTTGAAGAATTATAGACCGATTGCACTTCTGAGTCACGTCTATAAGCTGTTCTCTAAGGTTGTGACAAACGGTCTTTCCACTAGACTTGACGAATTCCAACCAGGAACAACAGAACAGGCCAGATTTCAAAAAAGCTATAGCACCGTGGACCACAATCATACTGTACGTTAGTTAGAAAATCTTCGACTCTATTAAAACCTAGGCTGTTCTAGAGTCTCTGCAGTGATGAGGTATTGACTGGCGATATGTCGAGGTGATGAAATGGCCCTCTAATTCAGCGACGATACCGTTCCACAATTTTCGCTCAAAAACTTTTGTTTTTAAGCAACGGTGCCGAAAAAAGCTGATGTACCTTGCCGAATGCCGCCTCGTCCAACTGAATCCTCCTGTTATCTTACTTATCGAAGTTGTGCCGGCGGAGTTGGATAGTCTGGCCCAGATAGATATATTCCTGCACAACCTCAAGAAGGACCATCGTCGTGAACTGCTCGTGGTATGACATGGTCATTGAACATGGCCTTGGTCTTGTCCAAATTTGGGAGAACTGATTTAGGCCGTTCAATCATTCTAGATAATAAGAGACTCTGCCACGATAATAATACTGTAATAATATGTATTACTGTACTGTATAATCTATTGTTCTACAACTTTTTATTATTAATAGTTTTTAAAATTTGAGTTTTCCCATACAAAATTTATTTGTTGCCTCTGAACTCACATTAACTCTGAGCGCAGGTATGGAACCCGGGCGTTGACATCTTAAGCACTTCTTACAACATAAAGAGTAATAATTCTTCTAGGTGGTAGACCATAACATCGGGTCGCCGGCAAAGTTACCACCCATCGGGCAAAGTCGTTCCGCAAAGCGACCTAGTCGTGTTCCGGCACGTTGCTCGATGAAGCCGTTTACAGGAAATGGGTCTGAACAGGTTGGCGAATCGGTTTGACGTCGGGTTGGTGTTTGTTTTGTCGGGTGTCTAGTCGAGGAGGGTAACGGGATCCGAAGCGACGGCTTTCCGCTGGCCGCCCGCAGATAGTTGGGGGCCTAATTAGTGGATTAGCCACCCACGAAAGGCTGCCCCGCCAGCTGTGAAAAATTCCAGGGTGGCTCTATCGTGCTAATTGGCGATCAGACGAGGTGGCCCGATGGCGATCCCTGGGGGGGTTCGGGCGTCCTCGCAGTCTCCAGACTAGCCTCCCAGTGGCAAGACATTACCAATTTCGACGTCGGGTTCGATACGCACCGCCTCATTCAATTGCCATTTCCCATCCCTATTCACTTTTATTTATTTTTTTTATGAAGAAAGTCCAAAAGAAGAAAAAGTTTTTACAGCGGTTGCACTCCTCCTCATTTAAAGTGTACCTCACTAATATCGGGGGTTTGCACTCTAATATCTTAGCTGTCCATCACCACCTGGAGACAGAGCAGCCGTACCTCTTTTTTTGACCGACAGTACGGGTTTCGCCGTAATAGGTCTACTGGGGACCTCCTAGTGTATGCTACAAACATTTTAGGCGAGGGCATCGAGAAAAACGGAGAAGCGGTCGCCGTTTCTCTGGACGTCTCGAGGGCATTTGACAGGGTCTGGCATGCGAGCCTTATAAGCTAGCTTTCAGCGTACGGTATATCTCCTGGTCTGATCGGCTGGGTAACGGACTTTCTGAGCCAGAGATCTTTCCGATTAGTTGTCGACGGGTGTTCCTCGGAACCCTTGACAATAAATGCCGAAGTGCCTCAGAGGTCCGTTCTTTCTGCAACTCTTTTTCTGCTGCACAGTAACGATCTGTTGAAGCCCGGTATCTATGGGTATGCAGACGACAGCACGGTTGTAGAAAGATATGTGCATAGTACTCGGACTAGTAGAGATACAGTCTGAAAGAAAAGCCATGGTGCAGCATTTGATTGACAAACTTCAGGCAGTCTCCGCATGGAGCAATGCCAATCTTGTCAAATTCAATGCCACCAAAACGCAGACGAGTCTGTTCACCGCCAAAAGGAGCCCTTTCACCTTGGCTCCTACTTTCCAAAATGTATCCTTGGAATACAGTGACCGGCTTCAGTTGTTGGGCTTAGAGATTTCCTCGAACCTAAACTTTGGTCGGTTCATTGACTCCAGAGCAAGAGCAGCAGCAGGAAAGCTTGCCGTCCTTGCGAAGGTCCGGCAGTACTTTACACCGGGACAGTTTCTTGTTTTAAACAAAGCACAGATCCGGTCGTGTGTGGAGTACTGTGGTAACATATTTGCTGGTGCCGCAAAGTATCATCTTGCGGTTCTGGCCTCAATTGAGAGGCGAGCGAAGAGGCTTATAGGCGATCCCGCATTGGTCAAAGCCGACCTCTAAAGCCTTGAACACAGACTTAGAATTGATATATTTTGGTAAGTGTGCGCAGGAATTGCACAATCGAATTCCCCCGGCCCCCTTCCATCACTGGACGTTCTGACGCACGACAGGCATCCATCCTTTTGTTGTGGACATTCCACCTGTCCGAACGAAGCGCTTTGCTTCGTCTTTTTTACTTCGTACAGCAAAGGATTGGAACAGCTTGCCTGCGTCGGTATTTCCGGCCGAATACAATGTGGGTGTCTTCAAGAGAAGAGTGAATAAGTTGCTGGGGTAATGCGCGTTACCACCTAACACTACTTTCCACTTACCATCAGGTGGAATGTAGTCAAGCATTGGCCTAGATAGTATAAAAAAAAATAAGTAAAGGAGGGAGCAAAATATGTTTGGTTCGTGTTTTTTGTGTTGTTTATCAAGATTTGTAAAAAGGTCATAGAACAAATATTGTTGGGATTGATGTAGAGAGGCTGCCTGCAAGAGGTGGCCAATTAATTACAAATAACCCTGTATAATAATATATCTTTCTTAACCCGGCGTGAATGAGGTGGGGTATCTCATACCCGTGAAGTTTTAAAACGCAAATTGTTTAATGTTATTGTTGCTATGCAAGTCCCGCCGTTGCAGTAGCTGGAGGTAAGGGTGGGCTGGGTGAGGTTCGGCATCGAGTTTATTTATTCACCAATTGCGAATGGAGATATACGATTGCAAACTTCGCCAGGGTATGACATACCCGACCTCGTAGTTGGTGTCACATATTTGGAGTGACAGTAAGTTTATAATTTATTCTTATTTTTAGTATTTTGTGATTTATTTTAAGATTTATCAAAATGTTTTATGAAAAAAATGAACACCGGTTTCAAGAATTGTTGGTTGACAATCAAAAAAGGTTAACAATCTAGCTGCAATAAGGAATATTATGGATAATTTAGTTGACAATATTAGTGACCATTATGTGCCTTCCGAGAACTTTACTATTGATAAAATGTAACTATCGTTTCATGTATAAATTCCTAACAAACCGGCCAAAGGTGGACTCAAATTTCAAGCTCAATATGCGAAAAAGTTTTACATTTTCAAACTGGAGCTATACGCAGGGAAATAACCACCTGAGTTATATGGTATACTCAATATGGCTCCTATAAACTATCATAATCCACATGGAAAATCACTAAAGGTGCAAAAAACGCATTATGCACCGTGATTATATTCGTAATTTAGGTCTGAAGTCTGAACCTAATAAAAGATAGTTTTTGCAACATTCAAACTAAGTTTGTCTTCCAGGGGAAATACGAATGAGAATTGCCGATCACCTGTGGAGACCTTTACCAGCAGCTCCCAAAAAAATGGTTAGCATATATGTTAGACATGGTATGGCTGTCCTCAAAAATGAAATAAGAAGATAAGACATTGCTGTTCTAAATGTATAAAGCCAATATCTATGGAACACGCGAATTTTGTGTGCGGACATTGTGCTGATTTTTAGGTGTAACTTCAGCGATATGTTACATGATCTCATAAGATTGTTCAGTTCTTCTTTGAGTTAGAATAGTTAGAAAATAGTCTTATTATGTTGATTTAACAAAGAAGTTAGAATTTTGCTAGATTTTTATGCAAAAAGTTAATTAACCACCGAAACTTGTATTTTTTTCATAGAATATTTATTAACATAGTTATTTTATTAATCATTAAAACTGTATGTACTTAAACCTCTTTTCTTTTTTGTAATCTTGTTTGTTTAAAATTGCGTTTTGATTGTTTTATTATATGTAATGCAAATTAAACGTTTGTATAAAAAAAATAACATTAAAGTTTTGGGTATCTCATACCCACCTCATAGCTGGTGTAACAATTACTCACCTCATTCACGCCGGGTTAATATATATAAATTACGTGTCACGTTGTTTGTCCGCGATGGACTCCTAAACTACTTACCCGGTTTTAATCAAATTTGCACACTGTGTGTAATTTGATCCAACTTGAAACATAGGATAGCATTTATCTTAATTTATAGTCGCAATATTATTTTATTCCAAATTATTTGTTTTCAATAATCTATTCGATCCAAACAAGTCTAACAGATGGCGATGTATCTATTGACTACATTGAGTTAGTGTTCGACAGATAGCGTAGTGTTAAAAGTGCAAACAAATAACTTCATTACTCATATACAATTTAACATCATAACCGCCACCCGATGCTGAGACTAAATTGTAAATAAATTTTTAGTCGGCCGATAAAAATTTACTTACAATTTAGATATGCGGCCACGTGTTACTTAGACTGAATTAATATATATAAATTCATATTATAATGAACATAATACAGTCAAATTATACCTGCTTCTTTGTCGAATCTAATTACGTGAGATGGATCAACCAAAAATAATGTGCACCGATTAGTGCAAAATTAAATTAAAAATTAAACTATTCATAATTTAAAATGATAAATATTATTTTCATAAATTTAAAACTATCTGCCCTACCTCATTTTTAAATTTGTAATGTACTCATTTGTTACCACCTTATATAAAATAATAATAATAATTAAAAATAAATATATCAACTGTACGATAATTTTGATCAATCGTGTTTAAAGACCTTTCCCTTCAAATCGCAATCCAGTGAATTTTTACACTGGCTTTAACGTTTTTGTCTTTTTTGGTAAATAATAATTTCATTCTTTCAACCACCCCGTTGGTCGAGTGGTGGAGCGCAGACGCCTAATGTATAGCGGTATAGTGTATCGTATAGTATCGTATAGTATTGTATAGAAACGTGTTCCTAAAAAAAAATTGATCTCGAACCGAATATATTCGGCATCAGAGCCGAATAATTCGACCGAATTCGAATTGCGAAAAAGATGATTACAATACACCGAGTACCGAATACTTACCAAATATTTGGCGCATCTCTAATCATTATTATATTACTGTATCAAGGGTTAGGTACTGGTAGTAGAAAATCAGTCATAGAGATCGCCATGTTCTTTTACAAATTGCATCTGTAAAAAACACAGCGGTCCACATCATTAATGAGTATGAACTTTGACTATACGATAATATCAAAATATTGTTATTTCGTTATTTGCCTTAATAAATTTACTTGCATTTTGAATACTTCCTTAACTTAGCGGTCGGGGGTTTTTTATTTATTTTTTATTTCTAATACCGTTACTTACTAAATAGTTTACTATAATGTAATTGCTATGTCAAAAACCTTAGCAACCACAGCAACGCGTGGCCGGGTCTGCTAGTAACTATAATATATAATAATATATAGTCTAATAATAATATGATAAGAAATATACTCTCCGTTGGCGATGACGCCTCGTTCAGTCCAGTCTAGGGTCTTAAAGAGATCCTTCAATATTTCAAAACACTGGATCAAAATTGCCCTTCTTGAACCTTAATTGTACCGCGCCTGTCATAAGAGGAGAAATCGCAATTAATAAGTTAATTTTCATAAATACAAATGTTTTGTAAAATATTGTAGATATCTGTATATTTTGTGTATAGGTACAAAATTAAATTAAACAATAAAACGATTCAACTGAGTGACCGCTAATATTGTTTATTTAATGGTGCGTTTAATTGAAACATGACCTTAGTACTTCGCTATGTAATATAAGTACCTACAATTATCAAATGCTAGGAAAAACCGTGACATTACATGATTAGAACATGATGACATGTCACAGTGCTTCACTAACCAAATAGATACCTACTTCAGATATGAATGTAGATATATCAGTCAAAATCTCAAAAAAGTAGTTTAAAGCTTTTCCTTTTTAACCATCAATAATATATGACATGTTTCATTGTTATTGCCCGTGTTTAAAATGCGTTATTGGTCTTATAATTGATATACAGTAAATCCACGACAAGTTAAAATCCAAGGGAAACACAAAATACTTTTAGTTATAGAGTTTTTAACATATCAAGGGTTTATTTTAGAGTGATAGCGGGGGGAGGAGAGGCGTTGTCGTGAGTTTACGCTTAGCTATTACCTGAATGTGCCAAAAGAAGAGGTGATTGGTGAATAACAAAGGAACAAGAAAAAAAGTCTGAGTTTTTCTTTTGTTTTAAATTGTTTACAGTTCTGTACAGATTCTCTTTGATAAACCGATACCTTGGAAAGACAAGGCAAAATACCTAGGAGTAACGTTAGATAGAAAGTTAGTTTTCACTGAGCATATTAGGACCGTTCGTAGCAGAGCGGCCTACATATTAGGTCGTTTATATCCGCTGTTAGGCAAGCGGAGTAAAATGTCCCTTCGCAATAAGGTGACACTTACACGGATTGCAACCGGGGCGCCGTGATTCGTACTCAACATCGATCTCCATAGAGACTTAGACCTTCCGACCATCGCTCAGTACTTCAAGGGGCTTTCTCAAAAGTACTTTGAACGTGCTGAGCGACACCCACTGGTGGCTGACGCCACAGAGTATCGACCACGTAAGACTACTTTAGTCAGAAAAAGAAGAACCAAGTCGGTACTCGTTGACCCCGACGACGCGTTCACAGTAGGTAATAACGTGTACGCGTAGGCATAAGTGACACCACACAACATACAGACACAACGAGGTCCCAACTGAGTAAGTGCTCCGTTGCTCCGGCATTCTGCCGACTGAGGACGCTAGTGTCCAAATTCCCTTAGCTCTCCTCCTGACTAATGACGCCCCGAGCCGAGGTCCGTGTCTCAATCTGAAACGCCCTCGGGACGTCGTTCCCCATGGGGGCCCATCTGGCCCCCCCTTTTTAGGGCGGGTCTCCTGACCCACCCGCTCCCCCAGAGACGCTGTAATAGCCAACAGGGCTTACAGTATAGACAGAAGAAAAAAAAATGTTCAGATTCGAGTTCCAATAGTTAATAGAAAGAGCACACCATTATTTAAGTTGCTATATTTCCCGATAAAGGATAATATTTGATTGAGATTTAAAATTATTTCTTAATATTTGATTGAGATTTATAGATTTTAAAAACGTAAACAAACATTGTTCTAAAATATATTCTTAAAAATAGCAATTTATTGCTTGTATGTGCTCATCTATTGCTTCTTATAAATTCCTTAAATGTCCTTTCATTAAAAATGGTGGAATTGGGAGATAGTTTAAGTTATACCACTAACATTTTTTTAGTTGTAGGGGCCAACACTGAAATTATTTATTTAAGGTATCAAGAATACGCAAATTCTAAGTTACAGAGGTTTTTGGGTCTGATAGTAGGGTTACCAAATACCAACCATGCTTTATAATAAACTATTCGACTTTATTTTTTACTTAACTGTTTAACATATAAGTTAGAACAGATGATGGAAACGATATATAATTACTGAACGAAATGTATCTAATATTTCATAATTAAATGTTGATTTTCAAATAAGCTTTGAAACATTTAAATATAGTAAAAAAATGTTATACGTTTTTTTCGTCAAAAAAAGTTGGCAACCCTATTTGAGGGTGAAGGGAACAGATTACGTTACCGTTACGTATATACGTTACCTCGTGTTTAGATTATTGTGTTTTCTAAGGTATTATTTACATTTCAGCTTTAAATTACTGTTTTACTTTAAATGTTTTATTTGAGTCAGATTCGATTTGGTATGTAACTAATAGTTTGGTTTGGTATGTAATAGCGGACATATAAGTCTATTGCTAAGGCGAATTACACACTAGCGGGGTGTTACTGAATAATAGTCCAATAAAAATATATTATATTTGAATCATGTTAAACAATTCAAAAACAGCTACATATTATGGCCGCCCTGAGTTTATGGAGCATTTTTTATTCTGATTATTCCTCAGATTACCGCTTTCCAAGGAAGTACTCCTAAAAGTATGCTGTAATTACCTAAGTTCATAGATTTCTATAGAGTATTAGTACATTTAAAAACATACTTTTATCCCCATATGGCATATAGTATTCAAAGTTAAAAGATAATAAATATTTTGCAATTTTAGATTCATAATCGTTTCTAATTCAATTTGCTGCTGAGATGAAAATACAATCCGTTTGAATAATTGGTGGATTTACAGCGTATAATAATATAACCTTAGGTTGGTTTTTTGGTTCGGAATGTAGATCGATCAAAAATTCTGCCGTAGATTAAAAATAACAACTAAAACTATATCTATATGTACGTAATTTATGAATGCTAATAATGTTATTTAAGGATTCCAACATTTTGTAGCTACTACTCAACTATCAAACAATACCGTTTGTGGTAAGCCTACGTTTTTAAGTTCATTTTCTATATAAAGGCATTGTGTATTATCCCAATTATTACGTTATTGTTATGACTTCAAGCATGTGGCCCGTTATTTGCGCTTTAGTCTACATTGCAGCACCAGTAGAGTCGTCTAAAAAAAATCTGTATGTTAATTTAGGTGAGTTATTTAGTCTTAACAACCATAATTAGGTCATTATAAAAATTCTGAGTTTTATAATTATAATAATTATTAACAGTTGAAGGGAACAAGGTGAACTTAGGGTCGTACAATGGCCAGGTGCAAATTGGAACATTGGCAAGTCTTTATAATTTAACGATCGAGGAAGACAGACGCAGCGCCAGACTAGCACAGGCACTTGAACTATTACGAAACTTCTTCCCAACTGGATTACTGACCATTCCTCCGCTAGACCCTTACAAAAGCAACAAAGTCAATGTATTTACAATAACTTTGGCCAATTTTACACTTAAAGTTAAGTAAGTTTAACCACAAAATTTTATTGTTTACTTTTATATTTTAAGCTAGTACCCATCTCTACTAATAGTCTGTGGAAAGAAAATGCAAGCGGGGAAAATCGACCCCCTTGAGTTTTCATACAAAATTCGTATCCTATTTATGTAATATGTATACTTAACAATTATGTAGTGTCTAGTAAATAAACTTTAGTATACTTATACAGTGAAAAAGCTTAGTTAAATTCGTGGTTTTCAGTGGGAAAATTGAAATCCTTGAAGTTTTATTAAAGGGAGCCAAATCTTTCAATATAAAATTACTACAAATTCGGATGAAGAATAAACCCAGAGCTGATTTTGATGTCAAAATTCCGTTACTACATGGTCACGGTATGAATATTTTTTTCTTATTATTTTTAGACGTTACAATTGATAAAATAAAATATATTAATATTTTAATTGCAATAAATTTAGTATTTTCCTAAATTTTCAATTACACATTTAAATTAAAGTATTCTTTACATATCAACTCGCTTTATTAACAATAATAATATTTTTATTTATTTCATATTATCAGCTTAAAATTTAACTAGAGATTCTCTCTCGTCTTCCCTTGAACAGGATTATTGTAAAGCATTCGAAAAGTCGGATTTAAATTTAAAAAAAATAATTAAAAATTTAAAAAACCTCCGATACAAAAAAGACCTCTAAAAAGAATAAAAATAATACTATTATGTACTTATTGAAGTCGTTGCGTCGGGGGACCGTTGTACGTACGTTGGCGATGATGTCTATTTTACGAAGTTCATCATTGAGGACTTCGACTATACGATTTGATATCGTAATTTCTTTATTTGCCTTGGTATCTTACTTTCATTTTTATTTCTTTCTTTATTAAACAGTCCCCTGATGCAATGACTTCAATAAGTACATAGTAGTATTATTTTTATTATTTTTAGAGGTGTTTTTTGTATCGCGGGTTTTTTTATTTTATTTTTTTTTCTGCTTTTTAATGTTATGTTACTGGTTTCTTAATTGTACTAAATGAACCTACAGACACACAAATTTTCAGTTGTTTAAGTATTTCTATTAACCTATCCTAATATTATAAAGAGGCAAGATTTGTTTGTTTGTTTGATTTGAATAGGCTCCGAAACTACGAAACTACTGGACCGATTTAAAAAATGCTTTTAGCATTAAAACCCTACATTATCCCTGATGAACATAGGATATATTTTATAATCATCATCATCATCATTATCATCACTATTATTATAAAGAGGAAAGATTTGATTGTTTGTTTATTTGAATTGAATGGGCTCCGAAACAACTGGACCAATTTAATAAAATATTTTACCTTTAGAATCCTATATTATCCCTCTGATGAATATAGGCTATAATCAATACGAGAAAAAATAAGGATCCGCATGAATAATTTTACAATTTAATAAACTATAAATGTATTGAGTAACATGATTCAAGACTTTTTTATATAGGTATATACGAATATTAATAAATATAAACATTTATAGTTAAAATGATTTGCAATCACTAATAACACTATGATAAAAGGGATTTTCATTATCACTAGCTGTTGCCCATGCCTCTTTATGACTACATCATAAGCCATATAAATATATTTTTTACAGTCTACGTAGACGCAGTCACGGGCAACAGCTATCCCTAATAAAGTACTTCACCTGAGTAAATAACTGTAAAAACTTCTTGGCCTACATAACAAGGTTTTTTTCTATATAGCGCGGGCGAAGCCGCTGGGAACAGCTAATTATTGCATAAGAACCTTTCACCAATAATATGTCAAAATGTCAATATCTTGGAGAAGACTGTTTCTATTTCGACCAATCATAACTAAGAACCATCTCGACGAACATAGCTTTCGAATAAAAAAAACCGCTTTCAAAATCATCCACGCGTTTGGCCTCTACATTGCCACAGATAGACACACAGATATACAGATACACAGATCGACAGGACAAACTTATAACTCTTTTTAGTCGGAGGTTAAAAAGTTTGATGGATCATAAATCAAGTTATACGCTAGTTAGATTATAGAATGAATATACATTTCTATGAGTTAGATACGCAAAATATAGTTCTATTTAAGCGCTATATTTAGTTTTATGTTATATAAATTGTAGTGATAACCGTCTGAGTGTTTAATAATAATAATATTTATTTTCATATTATTGATTTATTTTACATACAGAAAACATTGTAAACTACTACAATAGTAGTACAATACTAGTAAACTGTTGCGACCGTGTGCCTACATCCATTTCGAGACATGGTGCAAGTACTTTCTAATATTATACACGTTTATATTTATTTACGTTATGCTTATAATTAGTGAGTAACAAAGATGTCTCAATCTGAGACGCCCTCGGGACGTCGTTCCCCATGGGGGCCCATCTGGCCCCCCCTTGTAAGGGCGGGTCTCCTGACCCACCCGCTCCCCCGGTGACGCTGTAATAGCCAACAGCGCTAACAGCATAGACAGACATTAAAAAAAGAAAAGAGTAACAAAGATGTCAATAAAGGCACAAGTTAATTTCTAATTATTGTTACTTTTCCAGTTACATTCCACGCAAACCTGAGAGTAGCAGATATGGTTCCAATCAAAATTAAGGGAAAATTGATGTAAGGAAACGTTTTTAGAATTTTATATTTATTTTCTATATTCCTTTATTTATTTACCTAACTACATAGTTAAGGCAATGAGTAAAACTGTTGGAGAGTGTTTTGTTCTCTTTGGAACAAAGTTAAAGACATCTATCTCATCAAGATACAGGACATCCATTTTAAGCAAGGGGATTTACATACTAGATGTATAAATATATACAATGTACAGTATACCATATAATATACTTTTCCATATCTATATCTATACTAATATTATAAAGAGGAAAGGTTTGATTATTTTTTTGTATGTTTGAAATAAATAGGCTCCGAAACTACTGGACCGATTTCAAAAATTCTTTCACCGTTGGCAAGCTACACTATTCCCGAGTGACATAGGCTATGTTTCATTTTCAAAAAATTAGGGATGATTACTAAAACTTGAATATTATAACCGCCCCGTTGGTCGAGTGGTTAACGCAGACGCTTAACGTATCACGGCGCAACGGGGCTCGGGTTCGATTCCCGGCAGAGCACAGGCATTTATGTGATGAGCATAGATGTCTGTGTTTCTGGGTTTGGTCGTTTATTAAATATATTCTCAGTATTTATATGTGTATTTCTATGTATTAGTATCGTTGTCTAACACCCTTAACACAAGCAAATAATTTGCTTACTTAGGGGTTAGATCGATGTGTGTAATTTGTCCCCATATTATTATATTATTATTATTATTATAACGCGAGGTGTAAAAAAATAAACAAAAAACTGCGTGCGCTGCGAAAACGGTGAAAGTTACGCAAAAATGATGTTCTATGAAATTGTTCCTCTTTAAAAGTTCTAAAAAGACGTCCGCGACAAGATATAGCTTTTAAGGTTGACTCGCTATAACGTTTTCTATGGTTATGAAATTAGTTCTTAAATAATATACACTTTCTAAGGTGTTTTAATAATTAACTATAAGTCTATTATAGGTCTGGATAATTGTAGTTTCCACAGATTACGCGAAAAGCTACACGCGGGCGGAACCGCGGGCAACAGCTAGTATTATATAAATCCTACCTGTGTTTTTGTATTTTTTGTGCTAAAAATGTCTTAAGACAATTTTAAACATTTTATTATATAGTTTCAAGATTAAAGGACTCAGTGTGAAAGGCGCAGTCAGCGCTGTGGAGACGTCGCACGAGGGTATGGAGGTTTACCAGCTGAAGAATTTACACGCAAATACCCACGCCGATGAAGTTAACGTGTGTATTTTTTAATAATTTATATATTCACAAATTTAGAAATTTCTATCAAACTCGTTCATTATACAGTACTAATTTTAATAAATGAGCCACCTCTTACAGGCAACTTCTATACATCAATCCCAACAACGTTTGTTTTACGACTTTTTACAGATATGTAAAATAAAATACAAATTACAAAATAATAAAATAAAAATAAATAAATAATAAATAAATTAAAATTTTGTCCATACAAAATTCATTTGTTGCCTCTCAACTGGCATTAACTCTGAGCGAAGGTAGGTATGGCACCCGAGGGTTGTTATTTTAGGTACTTTTTACAAAATATAGGAAATAAATAACGGAGGGAGCAAAAATTTTTTTGTTTCGTTTTTTTTGTGTTATTATCGAGATTAAAAAAAAACGTAAACAAATGTAGGTGGAAATGATGTAAAGAGGCTGCCTGCAAGAGGTGGTCCATATTAATTACAATTAACCCTGTATATGTGTTTGATAGAACTTCCCATTCGCGTTACGACAAAAACATCACAAACATACAATTTACGGATGAAATCTTTTTTGTCATTCAAATCATACCTTCTTAGTGTGGATTCCTATAGTACGTCATAGAGATATGTAGGTATAATAATTGTATTTGGTACGTACTTTGCTTTTTTATTTCAAGATCAATTGTTTTGTATTTTTTTATTAGGTCACCTTAAAGGGACTTGGAAGGGGTTTGGTACAAGATATTTCACGATTCTTAGAGATGAATAATTTTGAGAATGCATCAATA
Source organism: Napeogenes sylphis (assembly GCA_959347405.1). Lineage (NCBI taxonomy): Eukaryota > Metazoa > Arthropoda > Insecta > Lepidoptera > Nymphalidae > Napeogenes > Napeogenes sylphis. Next base: position 33,630,158 of record OY365783.1, on the reverse strand, counting down.
ATTGAATCTACCAAAACAGTTATAAACAAATATGTTGCAAAAAGGGTGTTAGAAGTAATAAATTCAATATTGAAAGGATTTAGTGTGAAACAAATCAAAACCTTTCTCAAATGTACGGATAATTTATAAAAGTTGAGAAATAAATGTATACATAAACAATCGGACTGATATATATTTTTTAATTTTACCTATGGACTCTGAAAAAAAAGCAGATATCAGATATGGTTCTTTATTTCATATCATTATTAATAGCCTGAGCACTTGCACTGACATCTAGAATAGTTTTGACGAAGTCTGAAAGATTCACTGTCTTGAGGTACTTGTTTGCGTGAGGAACCGCGTAATTTCTGGCGCCTTTTTCTATGTCATGGCGATGCCCCTTCAAGATGGTCGCTCCTTCAGCGTTTATCACTTCATTAATTAGAAATGAACTTTTCTCGAGATTAGCCTGAAAATATATAATTATTTTTAAAGGTACACAAAGATAATATTACAGATAAGTAAAAGATTTTTTTTGAAGATATTGGCCTTTGCGATAATGTTCTGAATTTTGTTAGTTTAACTATAATTCTATCAACATTATTTTGAAGTAGCAACTGCCCGCTTCACCTTTACGTTGATCCACAGAAAAAACTACCTGCGAGATTTTGAATCTTTTCTCTATTTTAATTTTTTGTTTTCTAAGGATATAAAAATTGGTAATCATTCAATCAAAAAATTTTCATAAAACTAAACCGGTGGACATATTTAGCGGAACGCAAAAAACAGACTGCAAGATCATATGAAAACACATTTTTGTTGTACAATACATTTGATTATTATTCTGAATTAATTAAATTAACATTTTTGAACATAAAAAATCACAAAATTAAAGCGAAAGAAACGAAATTAAAGACAATAAGGTCAGTGACTTAATTCTGAAGAGTTTTGACCTAACACAATGAAAACTAAAGAAAAGTTAATATTGTCCAAATGACTGGTTTTTTCGCGATGGGTGATACAATCAGTATTTAGTGTTGCCACCTCTTGCTGTTAAAACTGCCTGGATGCGTCTGGGCATGCTCTCTATTAAATTGTCAATAAAACTTTGCGGCATTGAGTTCCTTTCTTCAACCAATGCGGTTTTGAGGTCTCTTACGTTGACAGGTGATGGATTTCTTTGTTTAATTTGTCTTCCCAGTTTGTCCCAAACGTGTTCTATTGGATTTAGGTCTGGCGAGCGTGCCGGCCACCCCAAAACCTGGATTCCGACCTCATTAAGATATTCCGAAACTAATGCCGCAATGTGAGGTCGAGCGTTGTCATGCATTAGAAGAAAATTGTCTCCAATGAAATGGGCAAAAGGCATCACAATCTGCTCTAAAATGTCGGTTACGTATCTTGCCGCAGTCAGGGAGCCGTTTTCTACGATGTGTAGCTCCATTACTGACCCTCCACCATACGGCTCTCTCCCAATAATGTTACACTGAGCGTATCTTTCTCCGGGTCGTCGCCATACTTTGGTCCTTCCATCATCTGGTTTGAGACAAAATCTGGACTCATCACTAAAAAGAACTTTTCCCCAAGCGTCATTATTCCAATTTAGGTGGAAACGAGCAAAGCTGGCCCGAGCCACTCGATGACCTGCGGTGAGCTGTGGACCTCTGGCAGGCAAGTACGCCCCTATACCAGCTGCCTTCAGTCTTCTTCTGACGGTTTTGGTACTAATTATCACTTGTCGAACTTCCTGCAGCTGGTTTCGTACCTCAGAAGAAGTCAAGGTACGGTTTCTGAGAACACTGCTGACAATAAATCTATCGTCTCTCTCTCCTGTTACTCTTTTGCGACCTTGTCCTTTACGCCTGGTATACCTACTCTCCAGTCTGCCGGTATCGTTTAACATTGCGGAAAATCACAGACTTGGAAACATGTAATGTTTGAGCCACTTCATTGTAAGTGTAACCATTTTCAATTAAAGTTACAGCTTTAGAAACCAGAGCAACGCTGAGATCCGGCATTATCGCCTAAATTTATCGAATTAAGTTCACTTCACTCAATAATGACAATTTTTCGTCAAAAAAACAACAGAAATAAAGTTTTTGTTAAAAACAACAAAAGCCGACGAAAATTCCATACACTACGTGTCTCAGAAATTAGCAGATAAACAAAAAAAAAACAAATGAAATTTAAAATAAAATTATTTTTAAAATCATCTTTTTTTTTTAATACATAATATTGGTATAGTGGCCAGTACGAAAATATGAAAATATTTTCCGTTATTCGACCTTTTTTTTGGGTTCCCCTAAATATGTCCATGAGTGTATTTAGTTTTAACATGCTGCTTACAAATTACAGTAAACAGTGAAACAAATAAAAAACTAAAAACTACTATTTAGGAGTATATTTTGGGAACATAGCGCGTAGAAGGTAATTAATTGCTTTTTTATATACTTACAAGCTTGGCCTTGTATTATTTAATGATACTATAAGTAGGTTATTTAACGACTACTTACCGTCATTTTGGTAATGTTAAAATCTAGTGCAAAGTTGTCGACCTTAGTACTAACATCACCAACATTCACAAATCTCACAGTTATCAACATTTCGACATCGTTAAATTGGATTCTGTAAAATAATATTTTTTTTTATTTAAAATGAAAATCACATAATGTAACAAAATAAAAGATATTGACAAATATTTATAACGGTGTAGGAATTTTTGAAAGTTATCTTAAATATTTCAGCGTAGATAATAATAAATAAATTGCAGATATTAAAAAAATATATTATAGATTTTTTTTTCAAAATTGATAAACAAACCATAGTTCAAATACTTTTGATTTCTTATAATATTTTGTAATTTTTAAAGAAATAATGTCAAAGTCAATAATTGAAAATGCTTACTGGTCAATGTACAAAACCTCATCTACTTGTATTGCCCAAAATATTATGCGAAATATAATTAAAATGTAACATTACAGTGAGCAGCAGTTGAGGTGTTTTAGATTATACATAATACAAAAGCAAAGCAAACACGCCCTTTTTTAATAATATACGCTGACATACCGCCACTTTTATTGTATGTATATGTATGTTTGAAGAACTCTTACAAACACGAAGAATGTGAATAACATAACAAACTGTATATTTTAATAAAACATTTTCTTACGTCATTCCTCCGGATCCTCTTATTGGGTAGAAATAATATGCATTTCCCTTAAGCGAGTAACTATCTGAAAATAATTAATGAAAGTTTAAAAATCATCAAAAATTATGTTTAATACTGTTTATGAATTAAATGATTTTGCATTTGATTACATTTTTCTATTTACAGATAAGATTAGTAATTTTCTAGATTTTAAATGTATATGACAGTAAATTAAAAATCTTATCTAATTTATAACCACCTGAATAAAGTGTTAAAGTTGAAACACTGATTCGTCCTGTCATCTCCAAATATTTGTCAGATTGTGTCACCTTCAGCGTCTCTAGAGTAAAAGTGTCGAGCCCAAACAACTGCATTTTTCCAATGGAGAACGTAATCCTGTGATAAGTAGAAATATTAAGTCTGTATGACGTTCGTGGCGTACCAACGTCAATATCCTACTCCTTTGTATTTTAACTATCCGGTTTTGTGCTCGATCTTTGTTTTAATCAGCAAAGCAAATTTTATATCTTCAGGAACCTTACATACTTCAATATTGTTTAATAAATATTATTACAATTTAAACATTTTTATTTTTTCTATAAATTGGAAATACGTTTATTATCTTACAAGCTCCGACATAATTTCGGCCATTTTACTTTTTGTTACAATTAATTACTATTTTTATTAAATTACAGTATGAAATAGAAACAGGTTTGAAGTGATTGTCCTGAAGTAAATTGGTAGGGAGCCGTCGGACGTTTTAGTATCTACTGTCTTGATGTATCCATTTGCCCTTATATTTTTTTGGGATCTGCGCAATAAGTCTAAATTGCAAGCGATTTTTCAAAAATATTAAGGACCAGCCATCGTCATGAAATAAACTCACAATGTAAATCGTGATAGTGAGATTTTATCCACATTTCGGATGTGTTGTAAGATTGTATACACATGTATTTTAGTTCATATTAAAATATCGTACTATCGGCAAATATATAACAATTGTTTCGGAAAAAACATAGTTGCTATATTTTGAGACACAAAATTTTCCAAAACTCCATGAGTAATAAAGAAATGTATCGCGAAAACTGAAGATTCAAGCTAGGATTCGCTTGTGATTCAACAGGGCCTCTTGAATGAAGCTTGTATAAAGAACCTCGAAGGCTAAAGGATTCCTCGATACAAAGAACCTTCCCGATTCAATCCCCACTGCTAAAAAAGTGACTCAATCGATTTCAGCACCTTTTGTTTCAGAAGCAGTTTCTGATAACAAAAATAAACTTTAAAAGATGAAAAAATACAATACAATATTACCAAAACATAAAAAAATACAAGAAATCTTCGTAGCTATAGAAGATGCGTAAGTTTTGGTGGAGGATGTCTGATCCAGAAGTTATTAGTCTTAATTTTCATAAAGGAAAACTTGGACATAATATATCGAAGGTTTATCAACGATGTTCCCTTTATCAAGGTTATGAAACCTCTCATCAAAACACTTCTTCAATAACGTACTGGAGAATTTCCCCAAAGATTCTGTACCTCTTTAAAAAGTATGAAGACGGGTCCTCTACCTTCGGAACTCCAACGGATCTGAAGTCCTTAGGCATCATGAACAGTTTTAAAAAATATATATCCTGAAGCCAATAAAGATTTGCATGAATTCTTAAGTAAATAAATATATTTTTATTGTTACCCACCTACACATAGCGGAACAGCATAGTATTCATTGCTATACAATATTAAATATTTATTAAGTACCACAAGTAACTTACTTTATTCCATTGGCATTGTAGTAACTTTCTAGTCCGTCTATGTCTATGGCTTTTATAGAGGGAAGTTTAAATAAGTTTGTCTGTACAGCTCCTTCCCGCCATTTCGTCAAAAGTATCAGTATTTCTTCTTCGAGTTCATTTGAAGCTAATTTAATAAAAACAAAAACGTGTCAATTTCTAACTATCGTTGTATTCTAATAAAAAAAAATACGATTTTTATTTTTCTTTCTGCACATGATTTTTTTAAGTAGACATGTATTACATTCGCTTGTTTTATAAAATAATGCACTTAAAATAATAACAATACTTACGTTTAACACCATCTGCACTAACAAGAGAAAATACTAAAACTATTGTAAAAAAACAAATAACACTTCTCGCCATCTTACCACTATTTCCTACACGAAATTTAGAAATGTGAAGGAAAATCGTAGTTTTAAAGGTTTATGTTTATCTACGCACCATTCAGATGTGATAATGGTATTTGCATAGCTTAATTAAAATGTCCTTTTCGGTAATAATAACTTGCTATCAAAGGTTTTAGTTTTATTGCACCAGCACGCATCGCGACACTCCTAATGAGAGTTTATATGCACGGTAATAAAATAAAATAACAACCATCTACGTTTTATCAAAGGAATGCCAAACTTTTAACGACACCGATACCTGGTCATGGATAACTGTGCTGTAAAAAAAGAATTATAACAATTAATCTAATCGAGATAAACCACAACAAGACAAAGAATTTTACTGTAAATGGTTTGAAACTCAACACGTCTGGTTCGGTTGACCTGATTAATCAACTTATTATTGTTGAGTCCTCGTTTAGCAAGAAAATTATTTATTTAGGCCACTTAAGACTAATTTAAACAAAAGGGTAAGACTTAAAAATATGGTAATAAATTTAATAAAATGTATGAACAGAAAACATCGTGTTACTAACACGATACTTTCATATTTTAAAATAAACGATATGTTTTTTTCTCCAAATTACAAAAGCATTTATTTTTTATTGTTTATTGTATCAGTATTTGAGTAGATAATAAAACTAATAACTAAGTAATACTCTACCAATTAATACTAAAGACCTAGATTAGAGCAAATGCTTACTAGCGTCCCCTATTCTGGGAAAAATAAGACATTTTTCAATGTTTATACGTATAGCTTCATCTCTTTTACACCATGTTCTATGGAAATACTAAATAATCAAAATGACAAGTATGTGGATTACAAAACACAATTTACATTACCCAAAAAAAAAATTATCGGATTAGAGTTTTATAATTAAATAATGAATTGTAATTACATACTGGACAATACGATTTTATGGACTTGCTATTGAAACTAATAAATAAAATCAAGATTATAACATGAAGAAGAAATTATGAAATATAATTTATAATATTTTTAAAATACATTGATTGTCTGAAATAGAAGAAGTAAGAATGAAAAGAAATACGAGTTTTGGCTGAGAAATGGAGCATTGGGGTCCTGATCTTTACATGGTCTGTTTTGCTACACTTAGAACGAACTCGAAACAGCATAAACAATGATGAAGAATAATTTTATTTGTGATATAGTGACGATCCAACATGTTAAGAAGCCTAAAGTTATTATTTTTAAAGTGGATTGTGTACATTTGTCTGTTTTTATGTGTTTCTTCTATGAGAATATTATACGTCAGAAACACTCGATTCACTTCTTACGTTTTAATTAATTAATGCCCTTTAGCATCCGACGGGCGTTAGGAAACGCCCGTTTTGAAAAAGTGTAAACATCCGCGATAACGTTTGGGCGTTACGAAACGCCCTAAACATAACTCCTTGGGAATTAATAAATTTACGAATTAAATGTTTATATTCTTTTATTTCTAACATTACTAATGCATTGCCAAATAACCAGAAGCCCGTAAGAATTTTTTTACTAACTCGGCTTAGTAGAAAATAATTACGTAATCGTCTTTCAATTCAGCGCCTTTGTTCAGTACGGGCGTAGAACTGCAAGACGATCAATTGTTACGAATATCTTTAAATTTATGAATTAAAAGCGGAAAGTAATGTTTCATTTCTGTAGTCGATAGTGTTTTCAACCTATATAAATTACAATAACAGCCAGTTTTGTGTTTTTATTGATAAAAATATGACTAATATGTAACCTTGAAATGAATAGACTACAACAGTCCCGATTTCTAAAAGCAAATTTATTATTCTATTTTTTTTATAATATTTTTATATAATTTATTATAAATTATAATATTTCGAGCAAGTCAATAAAAAAATATATACAGGGTAATTGTAATAGGGAACATGCAAAAAAATTTAAATGGTCTCAAATATTTTTTTTTCGATTACTTTTTATCATCTTATTATAATAAAATCATTTTTTTTTAATTTACTAATCATTTAAGGCCATAAAATAATTTATAAAAAGTGTAAATTTAGGGAGCGAAATTCAAAATTCCAAAACGCGCCACCATTGGTCGAAAGGAAATGTGACGTCATTTGACACGCCATTCAATATATCGGTGTTTAAGTTCATACTGTGGTATTAGTGTGACTGAGAAAAATAAATAATTTAAACCTATATTTTCGTGCTTAAAGGTTTTATTAAATGATACAATTGTTTAGGTAATCTTAAAAACATTTAAACACTCAAACAACTCTAACAAAACAAATACCTACCAACTCTTTTTGAATAGTAGTTAGCATGCTACTACACATTACATTGTTAAAATGTTTCTTCCTCTGAATCATTTTTCACTTCACTTGACTCAGATAAATAACTTGGTTGATAATCAGCAGATATAGAAGATATAAGATGCTATAGAAGTATTATCAGCTGTGTTTTCAGTAAACAATTTTCTTTTTAAAACAGATAGTTTTACTTTTAAAACTGTTGTGTAACAATGTTGTGTGTAAAATGAGGAAATGGTGACAATGCTACATTTTGTTTTTCAGCAGGTATATTTACATTGACACCTTTACTTTCATACTTCGGTTTAATATTAACTTGCACAGCTTAGTCACTTGGTAATTTATCTTTAATATGCAAAAAGCAAGGCTCTGCCTTATGATCATCACATTCAATAGGAGAAGTCTTGGCTGATTAATATCACAGACATTTGTATGGGCAGTACTAGGACTTACTACCTATATCACTTCTTCGTAAAGGTCACCAATTTTTTTAAACACTACTTTTGATAACTAACTCTTAAAAGGCTTCATTAACCGATGTCAATCTTTGCTTTTTAACTATGCACATTCTCATTCTATCAGCTGTTGTTTTTGCCACAAAAATATATAAGGAACAACTCCTTTCTTCAAACTTAGATTACATCTTTCTCCTTGTTGTTTCGTTACACATTTTATTTTCAATACAATTTGCGGTATCTTCCTTAACCTGAAATAAATCGACAGACCATAAAAATTGCGTAAAACAAAAAAAGATTACGGTTTTTATAGAAAGTTATACTGAAATTTGTAAGATAGGTTAGGTTAATTTTAAACTCAAATTTTCTAATATTTAACACTTACTATAAATTTAAACTATTAGATTAAACTTATTATAAATAAAGTATACTTACGTTAAATTGATCTTCACAACCATATAGACACGATTTAGGACATATTATCCCTTTTAATTACCACACACCATTGTGTTGTGGGAGTATTTTGGTTATGTAAATAACAATCACGTTATAATCCACATAATATTTTATTAAAATCAGTCCTTTTATATCCCTATTTACATTCTTGGTTTGAATTTTATGTTTTTTACTTTTTTACAAATTACCACAAAGGTAGAGTGATGTGCTAGTGGCCTATGTATTAGTGGCCTGTATAAAGCATGTATACAATTTCAACACTCCTCCTCACATCACTATTTACAGTTGAGTCCCATTCTTTGTCTGAGATTAGACAACCGTGGTCCATGCAATGCTTTTGTCAAAATATCTGCCTCCATGTCTTCTGTTGGTAGATAATTAACATTAATATGACCATCTTGTATGCAATCTCTTATAAAATGCAACTTCAAATCAATATGTTTCGATTTAGACGAAACTATCGGGTTCTGACTGAGTTTCTGTGCTGCTTGGTTATCGTTCCAAATAATAATCTTGTCTTGATTTATGCCCAAATCATTAAATAGAGATTTTAAATGAATTGCTTCTTTTGCAGCTTCAGTCAAAGATACGTATTCGGCTTCTGCTGTAGATAATGCGACAGATCGTTGTTTTCTGGTTGTCCAGCTGATACAACTACCTGCATATTTAAAACAATATCCTGAAAACGATTTTCTATCAAGTTTACAGGATCCCCAATCAGCATCTGACATTTATATCAATACCAAGTAATCTTTTTGGTATACCCATGTCTTTCATATCAAATGCTTTTTTCAAATAATTTCTTACATTATTCAAATATTCTTTCTTTTTATACGCAATTAAAATATCGTCAACGTAAATTGCCACAATGGTTTGATCTTTGTCATTTTCTTCTTTAATAAATACGCAAGGATCAGCAGATGTTGGTTTAAAATTCATTTCTTTTAACTTTGAATCTAACTTTATGAACCATTGACGACCTGCTTGCTTTAAGCCATATATTGCTTTCTTAAGTAAACAAACTTTATCTTCCTTCAAATTATTCATTTTCTGTAACATTATTTTAGTTTTTTCAGTCAATTCTTTGTCCATGCTGGAACCTTTCTGTTACGTTTAGGTCTTCCCTCGGTTATAATTTGTTGATCATTTTCATCTATTTCGGGTGAAATGATTTCGTTTAGAGATTCGTCTCTATTATTTTCGTCATCCGGGTAAATTTCTGAAGGCGATTCTTCTCTATTATTTTCACCATCAGTGTTAGTATCTGAAGGTTTTGAAGTTATGTTTTCTTCTTGAAGTGAGACTTTATTTTCTACGCTATCTATAATTATTTGTAGTTCTTTTTCTGATATTTCTTTTTGTCTCTTTACCTTCATAATGCATTTTGTTTAATACTTTGACGTTTCTACTAATTATAATTTTATTATATTTATGAACCCATATTCTATATGCTTTAGCTGACTCTGAGTACCCCATGAAAATACCTTCAATCGCTTTGGGATGAAATTTTCCTCTCCTCCTATCATTATTTAAAATAAATGCTTTTGCTCCAAATATATGTAAATGTCGAGCTGAAGGAGTTCGATTAACCCACTTTCTGTAAGGTGTGTCTTCAATGGTTTGGTTGTGCACTCTATGCGCTAAATAATTTGCTGTATTTATAGATTCGGCCCAATATTTTTCAGCAATTTTGCTTCTATTAATAAACAGCGGGCTTTGGCAAGGAGTGTGCGATTTTTTCTTTCTGCTACACCATTCTGTTGCGGTGTATATGGCGCAGATAATCGTCTTTGAATCCCACAGTTTTTCAAAAAATCTGTGAACTCATTATTTAAATATTCTCCTATGCCATTATCACTCTGTAAATATTTAATTCTCTTACCTGTAAAGTTTTGTACTTCATTTCTATATTCTTTAAAATACTTAAAAACTTCATTTTTCTGAGCCATAAAATAAACCTTTGTATACCTTGTATAATCATCGGTGAATGTAACAAAATATCTTGCGCCTCCTGGTGATATCGTACGCATTGGACCACATACATCTGTATGTATGATTTCTAGCGCTTCAGTAGTTCTGTTTTTGTCAGATTTAGGAAATGGAGGTCTGGAAAATTTACCTTTTATACAGGTTTTACAATTTCTTAATTTTTTTTCAAGGTAAAACCTTGTAAAAAATTGTTTTTGCTACCTATTTTTAAATCATTTTCATTAATATGTGCCAGTTTTTTTATGCCATGTTTCTATATTATTTATTTTATCCTCATTTTCTGAACAGGCCTTAACACTGTGTTTACATTTATCGTCAACATAATAGAGGCTATTTTTCTTCTAGGCTTTTAAAATAATTTTACCTTTACGATTTCTGACAATGGCTCCTCTTTTATCAAATATTACTTTTAATCCTTTGTCAGTCATTTTTGATACTGATAGTAGGTTTGTTTGTAAATTTGGTATATGAAGCGCATTAATTAATGTTATTTGTTAATTTTATATCAATATTACCTTCACCTTTTATAGGTGCACTGTTGTCAGAACAAGCCAAGTTTATTTCTCCTTTCTCTTGTGGAAAATATTTTTTAAATCTGTTTTTATCTGAACACATATGAGCTGTGCTTCCACTGTCTAAACACCATTCTGTATGTTTTTCGATTCCTGCCGTAAAACTTGTATGGACTAAATTTGATACGGCATGCGTTTTTATTTTTTCTTGGTTATTTTTCTTCTTCCAACAATTTTCTACAGAATGACCTTTTTTTCGACAAATTTTACAATAAGGTATGTGCTTATTTTTCTTTTTTGTAAAGAATGTTTGCTCTTCTTCCGTTTTATTTTTCCTGGCTTCACTCTCTTCTAATATCTTTATTTTAAGATCTTCAGGAGTAGGGAGAGTGTCTCTAGTTTCGATTGCGACTCGAAAATTTTCATATTTTGGACTAAGAGAATACAACATAATAATACTTAGTAAATCTTGATGTATTTCAATATCCATGTCTTTTAGTTTGTCGACTACATCCATGAAATTATTTAGGTGACATCGAACATCGTCCGAGTCTTTCATTTTAGCCAAGACAATTTGTTTTAACAAATTTGCTTTGCGAGCCGGTCCTTTACTAGCAAAAATGCTATTTAGTGTATCCCAAACATCTTTTGACGTCGTACAATTTTTTATTTGTTTTAACTCACTGGGATCTACTAATAAGATTAATTCGCTTTTAGCACTTACGTCACCTTGTAGCCAGATCTTGGTATCTTCAATATGTTCTGGCGATGGGTGAATCTCGGTGCCATTAACGTATTTCCATAATCCTGTTTTGATTAAAACTACTTGCGCTTGAAGCTTCCACGTGTCGTAGTTATGCTTCTGCAATGGCTCTATCTTATAATATGAAGCCATATTATTTTATTTTATTTTATGCTGCGCGCAGTTTAGGTGGACCTGGGCCCATAACCTGTTGTGGGAGTATTTTGGTTATGTAAATAACAATCACGTTATAATCCACATAATATTTTATTAAAATCAAACAGTCCTTTTATATCCCTATTTACATTCTTGGTTTGAATTTTATGTTTTTTACTTTTTTACAAATTACCACAAAGGTAGAGTGATGTGCTAGTGGCCTGTATAAAGCATGTATACAATTTCAACACTTTGTTTTTGTATTTTCGCATCTCTTGGAATACAAAAAACACTTTGTCGGGTGTTTTTCTAATACTATTTTTGCACTCCGCTACTATACAATACTCGTAAGATGATTTATATCTTCTTCCATGACTTGTAAAGCAATTAAAACTTAAAATATCTATGAAATAACTAAAAAGTTCATAGTAAACATTCACTGGACGTATCCGGTATCATTTGACGTCACGCAAAACGCGCGCAAAATGGCGGTGTTTAAACGGGTGAAATTTACTCAATGTTTTAATTTTCACTTTGAAAAAAAACTAGAATCTTTTCAAGCCTATTTATATTTTTTTCTACGATATAGAGAGGTAAATGATTAATTTACGTCAAAAAAAAATACGTGAATGTTCCCTATTGTATTGGCTAACTCTTGCAGGCAGCTTCTATACATTAATTCCAAGAACATTTGTTCTACGACTTTTTATAATTTATAGTTTTTAAATTTAACTTTTCCATTAACATTAACTCTGATCGTAGGTAGGGCGCCAAGGCGTTGCCATTTTAGATACTTATAACAAAATACAAAGTAATAAATAACAGAGGGATCAAATATTTTTTTTTTGTTTTTTTATGTTGGTTTTAAAGACTTGTAAAAAGTCGTACATCAAATGTGTTTGGAATTGTTGTAGACCCATAATCGCAATACTTCAAGCAACATACTTGTTTTTTCATCTTTTAGTATACATAATTGATTACATCCTCTGCAATGTGGTTTCCATTCATTTGATATTATCTACCACAATAGCCAATCCTCATATAACATGATTTCAGCAATGGCTGTAAATTGAATGGCTAATTGACTTGGAAATATTGTTATGTGTACTTCGCTCTCGCTAAATAATCAGTTTGCCGTAATAAATTCGCGTAACTCCTATCACTATTCAAGACGATAGAAAATCTGTTTGAAAGAGGCCTAGTCTTTTTTTAATGGTATACATCATCTAGTTACCAGACCGCAATCTCTTGCAAACATACATTTATAACTGGATGAGATTTCTAAAGGACATATTAATTGTACATAAGATAATAAAATATAATGTAATCTTTGGTCCAGACGAGATGTCGTTCGTCAAGGTCGATACTGTCATTTGACATTTCGCAACCTACTAAACGTCCGATTTTGTGAGACGTGAACAAAAGTCATAAATAGAAAAAGTAAAACGGCCGCTAATTTAACCTAAGCTAATATAGCGCGCTCAAAATCTGGGGACTAGAAAAGTAGTCCTAAAATAAACTTACATTTTTACCTGCTTTTCTTTATTAACGATGAATATTTTATATAAATATCTCTAACATAAGTAGTTTGAGATTGTTAATCGAAAGCAAAATGGTTAATCGAAATAAATTTCAAGAAATTTACTACGAGTTGAAGAAAGTGCTAACTTGGAATTATTTGAAAGGATTAGTCTTAAATCCAGCTCAGATAAATATTGTTGCTTTCCTAATAATAATCGCAGAGTTGGTTCTTAATGTATTTATAGTGGAAAGAGTGCCTTATACCGAAATAGACTGGAAAGCTTACATGCAAGAATGTGAAGGATTTCTAAATGGTACCCTTGATTATAGTAAGCTTCGAGGTGACACCGGACCTTTGGTGTACCCTGCAGGGTTTGTCTACATATATTCAATATTATATTTTGTAACTCATCAAGGAACCAACATAAAATTAGCTCAGTATATATTCATTTTCATTTATTTAATATTACTTAGTTTAGTTTTAAGAATCTACAGAAAAACGCGAAAAGTGCCTCCCTATGTACTTGTTATAACTGTTTTAACTTCATATAGGATACATTCTATTCATGTTTTACGTATGTTCAATGATCCCATAGCTGTTCTATTTCTCTATGCTTCTATAAATTTGTTTCTTGATTCAAAGTGGTATTGGGGTAGTTTCTTTTATAGTTTAGCAGTTTCTATAAAAATGAATATTCTTCTTTATGCACCTGCATTGTTTTTTTTTTATTTAGTTAATCTTGGACTAAGAGATACTATAAAACAGTTATTGGTTTGTGGAATAACACAATTAGTGTTAGGAATGCCATTTTTATTAGTTGCTCCTTTAGCATATATGAAAGGTAGCTTTGATGTAGGTCGAGTTTTTAATCATACTTGGACTGTTAATTATAGATTTTTAGATATTAAAGTTTTTGAAAACCATGTTTTTCACCTAACATTGTTGGCCATCCATATTATACTATTACTTGTATGTTTACCTATGTGTATTAAATATTTTCAAAGTTATTGTCGACTGAAATTTGTAGAGAAGCAAGTACAACCCCAAATTGTTGCTAAAAATCAGGAAAATAAAAGATTGTCTAAATTAAGAAAGGATATCAAACAAAAATTTAACCAGACAGAGCCAAATGAAAATCTTTCTAAAGAGCAAGAGGATTTTCTTAGTTCTTTTGAAGCTATGCTTAAGAACTCATCACAAAAACCTAAACCTGATAGAAAAGTAAAAGATTATGAAAAGGAGAAGCATTTTAGTATAAATTTTGATGTTTTATCTCAACTTTTTATTCTTCCAATGTTTTTAGTTAATTTTATTGGGATTCTTTGTGCTCGAAGTCTACATTATCAATTCTATTCTTGGTATTTCCATACATTACCATATCTATTGTGGTGCACCAATTATTCAATTATCATTAGATTCCTATTATTAGCATTGATTGAACTTTGTTGGAACACTTACCCCAGCACAGATGTTTCAAGTGTCTTACTACATATTTGTCACATTAGCATATTTTATGGAGTTTATAAAAAAATGGCATCAGAATTGAACATGACATCAAAAGTAATGTAATTAATTTCTAATGTTAAACACGGGAATTTGTTGTATTAACCTAGAAAATATGTAATTTGCAAATACTTATATTTTATTTTCTCTTGTAAGTTTTATACATTTGCATACTGGTTCATGTGCAATAAAAAATATTTTTGACCCTTTTTTTTATTTGATTTTAACAGTAAGAACTACCTAGTATAAAGACTTAGAAATTATATTGAATTCAAATATACCTATATTCGATATTATTTTGTTGAGAAAACACGAGATATTGTGTCAATAATATCTATCAATAAATCAAAATTTAAATATTCAATTCAAAATAAAAGACTGTGTAAGCGTTTTGAGAAATATTTATTATGAACCTTATTAAATACAACTAATCAAAAGGGAAATCTAATTAGAATCTTAAATTTAGAGATAGAGGCATAACATTTCCTCCTTTATCACAAAGTCCACTCACAATGAATGGAATCAAACACCTCTGCCTAATATTTCCCAACGAATCATAATAACAGTCCACCCATTATATTCTATGGTCATATGTATGTCTGTATATGTCATGGTATAATTATAATGAAAGTTTTTGATTATTATCAATGTGGTTTAAATACAATTATAATTTCCTAAATGCTGTTTTGTTAAGTTATAAATACAAATTTTATAACAGCCACACTGATGATAATAGTCATTTTATTGTAATTTTACTAAGACATACAAGACAAGCTGAAAAGCCTTTAATGAATCTTATAAGGCAACATAAATAAAAGGAGAGAAATGCATGTAATTAGTCTGTATTCAAACAAAAGGTAAAAATATTTGTAAAGAAATTTACTTTAGAAAAAAGAGAAAACAATACTATTAGCTATTGCCAAAAACATTTATAAAGTATATATAATGATGATTTCTTATCTTGCATCAAGATATGCCAGTCACGATCGGACTAAAACTAATTTAATATACACCACTGAAAGGCGCGTTCAGCAGACCACATGAGGTTATATCATATGACTGAAACAATTTTAACTCCTAGTTATTTTCTAGTTTTATGTATCTTAAGAATTCTATTGATTGGTTTGCTACGCACTTGTGCTGTCCAATAAATGGGGCCTAATTTAAAAAATGGACATTAATTGCTTTATAAATATAATTATTGAGTCAAATAACCCCAGTCATTTAGTTTTCAGTCATATTTGTCAAAGATATACAAACCATACTGTTATGTATGTACTAGTAGTGCTAACATTTGACGTAGATCTATGGCGCTCTATAAATACAGACGTACAGTATCGTAAAACTAACACGGATAGAATACAACGGCAGTCTTAAGTGACTGAACATAAAACAAATCAAACTTGTAGACGTTCCAAACGAGCATTTAGACAAAGCCAAAGTTTTTAGTTTTGATAGCAAGTAATAATTTATGCTTGAGCACATGCCGCGAGGAATATAAAGGTATGTAGAGTCTAGAGATGCAAGTGTTGGCGGTGGGGAGATGCGCGTCATCTGCTGGTCGAATGGTTACTGAGGGCATAGGTTGGAAACCTTCTTCTGAAGCCGGAAGCGCTGGAGATCCGGTCCAAAAATAAACCTAAGACAAATAATATAATATAACAATTGATAGTGCAATTTATATTTATTATTGTTATTGACACAAACAAAATATGTATGTAATGAATACACAAAACTTACTAAATCTTGTCTTTCTAAATGAGTCATCTTGTCAACAATAGCCCAAAGCCATCGTTTGAATCGCGCAAGTCGCTCCGGAGGTTCGCCGCTCTCATCGTTAAAGCTCGTGTACGATACTAAAGCCGCCACATTGATGTCCCCTACACCATTTAAAAGAAGTCTAAGATCCTCGGCGGTTAAACCTTCTACAGCTGATTCGGGAAGCACATCTAGTACTCCAACTCTCATTGCCTGTAATTATAGTAGATGTTAGTAATTCGTAATAAATATAATAGCCATAATGAAAAAAAAAACAAATAAACCACAGAACCTCAAGAGCTTTTTCTTGTGACAATAACATGCGGTGTTGTGCGTATTTTCGTACGTAGTCGTATACATTAAGTGCGGTTACTTCAATTTCACGACCGCCAGGAACTAATTCGACGCAACCACCACCTTCTTCTTCACACATTTCCAAACTGAAATATAATAAAAAAACAGTAGTATATTTTAAAAATAAATATAAATAAGAAGAAAAAATACATTTTTATTATAACATACCTAAAGTTGAGATCAAGAGCTGCAAAGAGTGAATGTGAGTCGCCGGTTTCGGCATCGACCACAAGCTGACGCAGACTTTCGTACACGACAGGATCGAAGAATGCTAAGTCGTGAAACCGCACCGGCCTTCCAAGCACATACTTCAGTACATGTCTATTTAGGAACATTGGACACAGCTCGTTTTGCAACAAGCATAAGCCGACTATTCTGTAAAATAAATACTCTTCTTTAATTACACCGGTCAAATCTACGGTCGTCCTCGTCTTATCTATGGTTTTACTAAACCTTTAACACGTACATAACTCTAAATTCATACACTGTACACATCCCTCAATCATATATCTAATACAGGCATTCACAGAAATAGGTAATAATAGAAATCGGTAAAACAATAGGAATATCAATCTAACCTGCCAACATTACGGAAGGCGTTGATGCGCTCCGGCGTGGCGCGTCCCTGCCTGGGCGAGTAGTACCCTCGCTTGCCGGGCGAGTAGAACAGCGGCGCGGCGTCGTCCGAGGCCGCCGTGCTGGCGCCAGCCGCCGCGCCCGCGCCGCCGCCGCGCTCTGACAGCGAGAACACGTCCAGGTCTAAGTGAAACAACACAAGCGACGATACAATAGTATTATACTTTTAAAATACTTTTTACATATGCTACAATTTCGATCCTTGGGAGTTAAGAAGCATAAAGAAAAAAATGCAAAGGAAGTCAAATTTGATTAAAATATTTTGTTACCTAATATCGCTTCAGATGGATGCATCACGATGAGGTCCATTGCTTCTCGGACTTTCTGTCGCAGCGCGTCTTCGCTCGCCAACAAGACTAGAAGTTGAGCCGGCGTCAACTCTAGCAACATGCCCGTAATTTTACCCGCAAAAGTGGGGTGTAGAGAATGAACCTGCGGAAAAAAATATTGTTACCCCATATATTTACACAAGTCTTCAACCAGCGATTATCGGTATTAATAAAATCGTACTTCAGAATAAAGTCGTACTTTAGGATAGAGTCTTTCACCAAGTTGAGCTTGATGCAATGTGAGGTGTTCATTGTGTCCTCCGGGGCGATCCCCGCTGTAGCCGGCTCCTTCGGTTCCAGGAGCAGCCTGCACATAAATTTCCTCATGGTATAATACACATTTGGTGTACTAAAAGAAATTTGTAGACAACAGACTCTTTTGATCGATGAATGATGAATAAATCTACCTGTTAAATCATCATTATAAAAAATAAGCAATCTTATAAAAATGCAATGAAAATTAAATGTAGTTTAATAAAAAATAAAACAGCTTTTATTCTACCATAACTTATCATATATATATATATATATATATATATATATATATATATATATATATATATATATATATATATATATATATATATTATCATTATCCTGCTTTGCTGACGTAGAATCTGGTAGTATTTTTTGTATTCTAGGAACGGGCGTATTGCCAAAGAACCTAGTCTACATTAAAAATGAATTAATTTGCACACGAAAAAAAATTAATATAATATTAATTTTGAGTACGTTCAATTATAAATGTGTTGCCTAAGAAACGTACTATTGCGCAATTGTCCAAAATAACTGATTTTTGTATGCTAATGTAAGAATATTTGTGGAGTTCTAATTCGCCTAAACTATCATAATTACTATTTGGTATGATGCCTGTAGAGGATAAGTCGTAAGATGATAGGAATCACTCTGACTTTGTTTTGATGCCACATCTGCTGTATTTCGTCTGCCAGGGGAAAATATTTTTGAATTTTTTCTATTTTTTTTTATTTAAGGTTATCGGTATTAGGAACTGAGATGTCTATTAAGTAGGTAGTTTTTTATCTTTTCTAACTAATGTTATGTCTGGTCTATTGTTATTTATGCTCTTGTCTGTTATTATATCCCTATCCCAGTACAATTAAGCTATGTTATTTTCTAAAACATTTTTAGGTTTATAACATTATCATCATTATATAATTTCTATCTTATTATTTACATATATATATATATACATAACATAAAAAACAACATTATAAATATAAATATAAAAAATAGTATTCCGCCGATGTGGGCTTACGAACTGTCCGTCGGTGGTTAGGGGTATAGGAAACTTCCTCACAATGCGTGCCGTACCCAAAACTGCTGCCTTTTGATCCAGTTGTTTAGTAAGAGCCTCTTGAGATGATGATCGAGACTCTTCGCTATAAGACCATTTACGGAAACTACTATCAGGACAATTATTGTTGAGTCAACATCCCACATGTCGGTAATCTCGTGAGCTAAGTCCAAGTATTTTGATAGTTTGTCCTTTTCAGCTTTCACAAGATTAGTGTCACACAGGACGCTGATATCAACAAGAAATGCCCTGCGCTCTAACCGATCTACCAGCACGATATCAGGCTCATTGGCTACAATAGTCCTGTCCGTGATCATAGATCAGTCCCCTTAGCATGACCATTTTCCAAAACTGGCTCCGGTGTGTACTTATAATATGGCACTTCAAAAGACCGTATCGAAGAGCAAGTTGTTGGTGGATAATCTTGGCTACTTGGTTGTGCCTGTGCAAATACTCTCCATTGGCAAGATGAAAACAACCGGAAATAACATGTCTGATGGATTCTCCAGGTTGGTGGCACGCACGACATATATCAACAGTGCCATCCTTTATTATGTATTTCCGATAGTTGTTCGTCTTGACAACTTCGTCAGCAATAGCACAAGCAAAACCTTCGGTTTCACCAAAGAGATCACCAAATCGTAGCCAAGCCACGGACCCCAGGTCTACATCAAGCCCATAGAGTGCCTGGTGGAACCGTCCATGAAGCTCCTTACTCTTCCATATATTTATACGGTCGTCAGTGCTAAGTAATACCGGTTTAAAGAAGCTGCGACCCCCACACTTTCGTGGAATATACAATCTCATCACTGATGAGCGCGGATGTTGCATGCGATACATTGTCAATAGTTTTCGGGCCTTTCGGTCTAGGGCATCTAATTCAGTCCGAGTCCACCTTAATATGCCGAAACTATACATCAGAAGGGGCATTACACAATGCCTCTTGAATGCACGCACTTTGTTACTTCCTGACAAAAGACTTTTTAGGACTTTTGTCCAGTTTTTCTCTAGCTGTTTAATGTCCCCACTTAATATGTCTAAGCATTTCGACATACCAAGGTATTTGTAGGACTCGGTTTCGGCCACTCTGCACCAAACTCCATTCTAATGTCATTACTGAACGTTTGCGTAACGTTTAGTAACGATACCAGATCTGCTTTATTTGGTGCAAATAATTTGAGATCGTCCATGTACAAAAGATGAGAAATGATCTTACCCCCTCTGCGAAAGCGAAATCCCAGTTTTGAGTCCCTAAGCTACGTGCATAAGGGGTTCAAAGCCCGGCAAAACCACAAAGGACTCGAGCTATCGCCCTGGAAAATACCTCGCCCAATGCCTACAGGTTCGGAAGTAAGAAGACTTCCTCCGACCCTTGGAAGACAAAGGACCGTTGTCCATTGCCTCATACATGAATCAAGAAAAGCGCATAAATCTGTGTCTATCTTACACTTCTATACTCGTCTCAACCATGTATCAGGCACCGAATCATAGGCCTTTTTATAGTCAATCCAGTTGCGGAGAGACCCTTCTTACCTCGGCGAACCTTTTTATTGATGGCCATGTTAATAAGGAGGAGCTCCTTAGTACCACGAGACCCAATCTTACATCCATTTTGAGCGGGATCTAAAATGCTATTTGCATACAAATACATATGTGTTTAATTTTAAAGTCAAAATGGGTGTAAGAAGCTTATAAATTGTTGACTTTGTTATTTGTTAGTTGACTAATGGAGCAAAAAGGTGATTCCTGTTGTCATAAGAGATGGTAGGGATCCGGACACGATGGCTTCCTGGAATTGTCCAGCCAAGCGTTTGTGAGAACACCGCAGCCATTTGAGCCAAAAGTTATGTAATCCGTCCGGCCCAAGACTTTTCAAGTTATGGGTCGAACGAATCGCATCCCTGACATTATCTGGGCTTATAAATATAGTCTCCATTGGCTGCAGGTGTTCACACGCGCGCTCAACAACACGCAACCAGCCACCATCGTCGTGATTAATAGGCACCGACCAAATATTTTTCCAAAATGTAAACATTTCTTCCATAATTGGTAACTGCCCATCAATCACACTTGTAGCAGATTCCTCCCAGCTTCTATAAACTTTTGTTTGGTCATTTTGGAATATGCGATTCTTTTTATACCTATTTACGCGTTGTTTATAACGAAGGATACGATTTGCACACGCACAAACTTTCTGCTTCAAGTAGTCTATACGTTCTGTTACATAGGCCATGTAATCCTGAGGTCTATTGCCAGTATTATTATTAATATTATTTTTGTTAATAAGTATTATTATTATTATAAATTGTTAGTATATCTTAATTGAAATTCCTATTTTGTATATGTTTATGTATCAACATTTTAAAAATTATTTGTTATTAGATTGTGGAAGTCGGTTCTGCAGCGTAGGCCTCCCCCAGTTTCTTCCATCCGCCTCTATATTTTGCTTCTTTCCTTCACCTTGGTCCTCAAATATCCGTGAAGGTATGTTCCCATCTTCATTTTGGTTTACCTTTGTTTCTTTTTTATCTATCAGACTCTATAAGTTTAAGGGCCCATCTATTACACGACATTCTACATACATGAGCCGCCCATTTCCATTTTAGATTTCTTATTGTGTTGTGTATGTCAGTTACTTGTGTTTTATTTCTAATGGTTATGTTCTTTATTTTATCTCTTAGTTTTATGCTAAGCATGTTTCTCTCCATTTCCCGTTAATGTACCGATAATTTGTTTTCTTTTTTCTTACGTAGAGACCGTATCTGGCATGTTTCCTTTTTATTTTTGTCCCTATTTTTCATAATTTCGCTTAAACTCCAGTAATTTTTCTATGCAGTCGCTATCCTTCCATTAATTACATTTCAGTCTGGTCTTAAAATGAAATGGACTGGCCTGGTTTGATCTAAACTATTTGTAATTTTCCATTTCAGTTTGCGTAGCGTTAAGGAATAAACTAAGGATATAATTTGACATACCGTCATAGTGACGCAAACTTTTACTTTGACATCAAAGTAAAAGTCATCATCATCAAATAAATTTATTTATAATAAATAGGTTTAGGATGATAAAAGGTACAATGTATCTGCTTCTATACTATAAAAACAAATTGCTACTTTAGTAGCATTTAATTTAAAACACTTCGTTAGAAGGGATATAACGGTGTAGTGTTAGTCTCGATCAGTCTTAGGGGTGCTCTCTGTCGAACGAATAATTGAACTATCCTACTTTGAGCTCATTGAACATATTATTTTATGCGTGTACCGACTCCTCTCTGGTGACTTTGATGAATTTGAAAACAAAATGGAGGATAAAATATAATAAGCTTTGTCAAAAAAACAAGTCCATGATAGTGTGCGGTGACTTCAATGTAGATATATTACAAGTAACTTCGTCAAGTATACGTTTATTAAATTTGTTTAAATCTTTTAACTTATTGAACATCTTTTCTGAACGTACTCGCATTACTAGTGTTTCCGCGACGTGTATTGATAACTCGTTCTGTCGCTGTAACATTTATGATGAAAAGGTAATGACGAATTTAAGTTCAGACCACTGTGGTCTAATAATTTATCTATTAGTTAATCATGAAAATGAAAAGCCCCAAAAGTTTACTTGAAGACCAAGTACAAAAAACCGAAGAATACTGTTGACCAAAAAGTGGGTAAAGTAGACATGACCGATGATAATCCTAATAATTTATATAATTACTTTTTTTGATTTTTTGTTACAAGAATTTTTAATATTTTTTAGCCAAAAACTATAACAAAATACCTAAAACTTTAATTTGGTGATTGGGCTAGCGTGGGTTTATATAAAAGTAGAGATAATTTATATGATTTATATGGTGAAAGGCAGTGAAATCAAGATACGGTGTTCTTGAATAAAGTTAGGAATTTCTCTAAAATATTTAAGAACGATTGCGTTCAAGCTAAGTGGATTTATCTAGGAAATAAAAGTAAGTTACTAGTTTAAAAATAGATAATATTGAAATAAAAATAGTTTTAAATATGGCAGCTATTTTTGAGAGAAATTCCCGTAACAGTCACGCTTGATTTAAATTCTTCAGCATTTGATGCAATCATATGAAATTGTTAAAACTTTTAGAAACCCTAAATAAAAATAAATTAAAAATTTAAAAAACCCCCGATACAAAAAGACCTTAAAAAAGAAAAAAATAATACTATTAAGTACTTATTGAAGTCGTTGCGTCGGAGGACCGTTGTTACGTTGACGATGGTGTCTATTTTACGAAGTTAATCATTGAGGACTTAGACAAAAGGATTCCATATCGTAATTTCTTTATTTTGCCTTGGTAATTTACTCTCATTTTAATTTCTTCCTTTATCAAGCGGTAATCCGACACAACGACTTAAATAAGTACTTAATAGTACTATAGTACTATTTTATTCTATTTAGAGGTTTTTTTGTATCGAGGGTTATTTTTATTTTCTTTTTCTGCTTTTTAAAGTTATGTTTGCTGGTTTCATTATTGTACTAAATGAACCTACGAACACACAAATTTTCACTTGTTTAAGTATTTCTATCATATTGCATAAAAACTAAAGAACCATCTCAACGGTAACATCAATGATTTGCCTTTTTACGTAAAAGGACTATGTGACATTGTACTTTTTGCTGATGACACCTCGCTTATTTTAAAGTTGAGCGTAATAAAGCTAATTTTAAGAAAGTAAACAGTGCTCTGTTACGTGTTCTTCATTGGTTCGAAATTAATAATTTTGTGTTAAATATTAAGAAAATGCATGGAATTTACACTTCCTAATGTAAAAAGTCAAAATTGTAGTTTACTTCTTAACAATGAAATGTTAGAACTGACTGACTCTACAATTTACTTAGCTATAACTTTAGACAGAAAGCTCCAGTGGAACCCCCATCTCTCGACACTCGCAGACAAACTTAGCTCAGCCGTCTTTGCAATTAAAAAAATAATACAACTAACAGACGTTAATACGGCTCGACTCGTTCATTTTAGTTATTTTCACAGTATTTTGTAACACGGTATTTTATTACTGGGCAGCGCTGCCGTAATTAATTCTATATTTATTTTACAAAAGAGATCCATACGGGCTATTTGTAACTTAAAAGCTAGAGACTCACTAAGAGATGTTTTTAAAGGAATCTAATCTGTATTCTTACAGTCCCTTCTAAATATAACATTAAAAAAAAACATCATAGGGGCCTTTATAAGAGCAAGATAACCCAAAAAATGGTTTTTCAGTTTGTCTGTTTGTTTGTGCACGTTAATCTCGGAAACTTAACCAGTTTGGATGCGGTTTTCAGGAATATATTATCAGTCTTTACTTTACATTTAGTGTTTATTTCATCTAAATCAGTTAAAAAATAAAAAAGTTATGTCAATTTATGTCAATCACGTAATAGGTACCATGTAAATCTTATTCTATAAATGTAATTAATCTGTAAGGACTAGTCTTCGTACATTGAAAATATTTCATACATAACTAAATATAAATAAATAATTAGATGAACCCTCTACAAAATATAACTATTGCAGATAATATTACCTGCGGCGAGTAGGGCCGCGCGTCCACGCTGAGCACGCGGCGCGGCTCGCGGGCGGCGGGCGGGCGCGGCGCGGGCCGGCCCGGCGCGCGACGGGCGTTGTCCTTGGCACGGGCCCGTCCGGCACCACTGCGGCTGATGATAGATACATCTTAATAAATATTTTAATTAAATAACATAAAACAACAATCGATCGTTTATTATTTTATTAAAGAAAATATCTAATTGGAGTATTCATTAAAATGATCAACGACTTGATTTACAATATATGCTCCTACCTAGTGCCGCTATTGCCGCCGGCGCCGCTGACGGCCGTGCCGGAGGAGCCCGAAGTGCCGTTAGTGGTACTGTTATTGCTACCGCTACCCGTCGTCGATTCTAAGGGCGGTAGTTTCTCGTTTGCCAGTAAAGCCTGAAAATTGAGAGGACTTAAACGAGTTCCTTGAACGTCAAACTTTTAGATAATTGTCAAATTTACCTCAGCGACGCTCGTGTAGAAGGAGCGGGCGACGCCGCTGCCCTCGCCCGGTTCGTCTCGGAAGGTAACCTTCACGCGGTTGACGGAGAGCGGCGGCTGTGCGCTGTGAGCGCGGCGGTTCTGTCCCGCAAACGCGCTGTTCAGTTCCGCAAATGTTTGTTGTAGGAGTTTTGCTCTATCGCGTTCCATCTATCAATAAAATTTCAAACTATTAATCTACCTAATACAAAACGATAGATTTGAAATCAAATATTAAACCAAGATTCTATTTTACCTTATGTAAAGTCAGATCTCGTTGTTGCGAATTCCTAAGCTTTTCCATATCGCGTCGGAATTTCACTTCTTTTACAGGGAATCCACCGAGTTCTGCGACCACCGAGCCGGGTTCCAAGCCGACGTCCTCGGTGAATACACGTCCGAATAGATCCAGGGATAACCGCCAACGACCCAACAGCAAGTCGTGGGACACAGACGCACCGAGCGATGGACACGCGCGTCTAGAATATAAATAACGATAATTTCTAACTAACAAACAACAGTCAACAAAATCAAGATGTAGTTGAAAAAAAGATACTCACGGTTGAACTGGCGCATTGAGCACTTGTGGAGGCAGAAGAGGCGCGGGAGGCAGGCCTGTGGTCTCAACTGTTACGTGGGCTGATATTTCTTGAGACTCCAGAGGATCTGCCACGCTTAGCAGTTCACCCTAAAACATTTCGTGTAGATATTATAAATTCTTATTGAAATATTCTATGACAATTAAAACCCAGTTATACTTTACGTTAAATATCTACTTTTTTAATTTCGCTTTTACCCATTAATATTACACTGCATTAATATAGGTAATATTTTTTTTTAAGAAAAAGTCCCCCGAATAATTGGAATGACTTACAGCACGTACAATAACGCTCTTGCCAGGGCTTCGAGAGGACGATGCGCGCGGCTCCAGCGACAAAGCGCTCGAGCCACTGGGCCCTGAAAAAACTTTAATTAATTAATGTCTAAATATATACAAGACCCTTATATATTTTTTATAATAATACCTTCATTTCACAGTATTATTACTGTGAAATGTGTGCATTAAAAAAATAATCAACAAACCTAACCTAACTCAGTTTCAAAAGAGCAATGAGAAGTGAACAAATTTTTTTTTACGCTCAAAAATGTCATACATGTCCACCGACTCGACATGACTGTTTCTAATGTAACATAACTAACCTGTAAAAAAAATTAGCCTCGAAATTGCTGGTATAATATATAATCGAATGATAATAATAATAAGATGATATTCTGTTATAAGCTTTATGCCTAATGATTTATGTCAGATATAAAAAATTACCAGGCATAGATGAAACATTCTGTTGATGAGGGGCTTCAATGATAGAACAAGCCGTGTCGACTAACGTGTGGAATTCTGAAGCACTTGCATTTGTTTCTTGATGACTATTCATTGTCGTGGCATGTGGATGTCTACATAGAAAACAATTAAATAAATACCACTATTTTATTTGTTAAATTAACTTACAAGATATGTCATTTAGAGTAGATATAATATAATAAAAATACAACTTTACCTGTGGTGTTTTTTCCTAGGTATCTGTCTGTCCACTTGTCTAGCTTCATTCGAGTCAGAATCTGATAAATATTCGCCATCCGTGTCAATTTCCATTTTTGTCACAGTATCTTTGGCGCATGAGAGGTCCTATAAAATAATTATTAATATTATTTATATCCACCTCCATATTCATATAAATTATGATCGTGTTCATAAGTTACCTGTGGTTCGTCTCTAGTGAGGGTGTGGTTGTGTGTGGGCGGGGCGGAGGCGGGGCGCGCGGGCGGGGACCAGCCACGCTCCGTGCCTCGGCTCGATAGCCCTAGTCGCCGGGGAACCACTGCATGCAGTATTATATACGTAAGCGGATAATCTATTGCATATGGCTATTTGAAAACGATTGGTTTAGTTTAAAAAAACTACTCTTAAGTTATTTTTTATTAAAGATGCACTAAAAAATTACTAGAAAATAATTGAGACTTCCAAGACACGTAAGTGTGGTTATTAAAGTTAATAATAAATAAATGCTACTAAGGATTTTTAATGTTTTAAAGTTAGAATGTATCTACCTTCTAACGGATTGTTGATACCGGGCGGTCCGTCTCCCGTCGCGGGTACGGTAACCGGTTGTCGTGGCATTCCAAACAGCTCCTCTCGACGAGCGTTGGGTTGCAGCAGCTGCGGCTGATCCGCCAAAGGTAACGCATCTTGCATTGTCACTGTAGAAATGTAGTTACGATGATAAAGGATAACGATACCAATATAGATGCATTTAGGGTTACTAAAAGATATTCAACTTACTGTTGAAAGGATCGGGCGGCGGACATCCTAGACAGAGTGTAGAATCCGAGCGTTGAAAGAACGCATGTGTACGTCCGCGGGCACCTTCGCCTTCGCCGTCCGACTCAGCAGCGGTGCCACCGCCGACTACCATTTCCTCTTCACCTTCCTCATTCTCATTTTCATCCTAAACGAATTATTAACTACAGCAAAGTGCCACTTTTTTGTAATTAAGTATTATTACATATCCCTAAGTACATATAACTAATATAAATCATTTATGTCAAGTTTGCTTACAATAAACTATTTTTTATTTCACATGTCACTCCCTACATAAAAAACAAAGTGACAGACCATCAAAAACCGTTCGGCAACTAAGTAATATCAAATATTTGTAAATATGTACACATAAATGAAACATACCGGTGTCCATAAATGCTGGTGATGGTGTGGCTGCGGCTGGGCGGCCCGCATGTAGTACACGAGTGCGTCCAGTACGTACGCTACGTGTTTTAACGCGGCCACGTCTAGCACGGGTAATTGTTCTGCGTGTTCAGCGCTGTGCGCCCGCAATAAGGAGAGACAGTATGCTAAGAATTCTCGACGGGCACTCCCAGCTTCTACGCCTATGATATGTTTTTATGTAAATTGAAACAATTTAATTAAGAACTTGCTATTTCTTATATTTTAAAAAACAAAAAAACATACAAATTACCTTGTTCTCGATCTCTACGGGGAGGCGCTTCTGAGAAGCCAATAATTCTTGTCGCAGGCGATGGAAATGAAGGAGTTCGCCGAGTTGCAGGCGCTGAAGAACGAGTGTCTCCATTTGTAGTGCTCGCATTGTTAGAAGTTAGTGATGCTCCGAATCTATTTAAAACATTTGCATTGATTAGATCAACGGTTTTTGTCGCTGGTACATGTGTGTAATTTTGGTTAATTAGTTTATACCTTAGTTGTGCCTCAGTAGCGTCCATGACTGTCACCAGCCAATCCCAAGTCTGTTTAAGCTGTCGTTCTAAATAGCATTGCAGTCGCAGGGCTTCTCGGTAGGCAAGCGGCAACATACGCGGCAAAGGAAGTGTTACCCGCTCGTATTCCCAAAGCAGATCTGCTATTTGTCGTATTACAATGCCTATAATAAAAAAAATATATTAAAATTGATTTTAGGGATATGCTAGAAGCTGTGACAATTATTTTAAAAGATATAGAACATAAGGAATTTTACAGTTATACCAAAAACTATCAGATTTTCGTTACATATTGCTACAAAATAAAACAGAATGTTTTGAAAACAATAAATATAACTCACAGAATATTCCTTTTTGGTTATCTTTATTTCCATCTTTTTTTTTCAGATATAGTAGTTATAAATAAAAAAAAAAATCCGTCTCTTCTTCACATGTTCTACGATATTTCGATATAATTTTTCTCGTATTTATGAACATAAATTTATTTTTTAATTAAGGTTCTAAGATAAATGTTATTGGATCTACCTACGAACACACTCATTTTCACTCGTTTAGGTTTTTATTATAAATATTGCTTTTTTCACCAGCACCAATAAAAGTTTAATATCTTAGAGGCGACTGCTTTTATTTCAACCAGACATAGAGACAACAGACATTAGAGCAAGAGTAGCCAAAACAATGTTTTTCATTTTGTCTGTTTGTCTGTATGTCTGTCTGTTTGTTTACGCTAATCTTAGAAACGGATTACTCGATTTAGATGCAGTTTTCAGAATATATAGTCATGGGTTTCACTTTATATAATTTTTTTTTTAACAATTGATTAACAAATAAAGAAATTATTAATTTATTATTGTCTTATTTTGAAAGTTTATACTTTTTACAAACATTGGTTACTTACCAATGTATGTAAAAACTATAATACTTAATTAAACAAAGGGTACTTTTTATCAAAATCGGAATCTAGGCGTACGAAGTCGCAGGCACAGCTAGTTTCTAAATATAGTACATGAAAAAACAAATAAATTAAAACTATTAGGTTTGGTTTATTTGTATATTATGCCCGACACTATATGTACGTATATAATAGTAGCTTAGATACCCATCTGTTACGAAAAAGCGCCCTAAAAGCTGCCTGCTTTTAAGCATGTTACAAGTGAGACTTACCGAAAGCTCGGGCAAGGAACGACGCAGTTGTGGACGTGGAGTGGGGGTCATGAGCACCCGCAGCCGCGGCGGCCGTGGAGCGACCCAGCGCGGTTGGGTCGATGAACACCAGCGACGAGCGACCCGTCAGCCGTACGCCGCCCGTGCCGCTGCTGGTGCCGCGGGACGTCTCGCGGGAACTGGGGGCATTACTTATTAAACATCTATGAGATTATTATGTGAGACCAAATACACAAGCAAAACAAAAAAGATATTACTTGATGCCAATCAATCTTGATCGTTTAATGATTAAAAGTATACAATTATTTTCCATATCTTAATTACAAATGATTTCATTTAACTGCCTATTAGCTATTATATCGTATTAACTAATACCGAATGGCCCATTGCATAGAATGCGGCGCCAAATTGGGCCTCGAAGGAGGCGCGGAGCGTCGTTCAAGCGGCTCTCCGTCGTGCAGAGGGAGCTCGGCCTCAGCGTCTTGTTCGTCAGTCTCACCCGCTTCGGAGTCCTCGTCCTCGGGTTGTGTGGAGTCACCGCTTTCGTCTTCCGGGTACAGCAATAAAGACGCTATACCTGTTGCGGTGAAAGAAACAACTTCAATAATAAATAATAATACATCCAAATTTCTTGCCTGTTATTTTGTAAACAATTCTGAGATTGTGGCAAATGTTTTACCTTGTAAAATTCAATTGTTTTCATTCAATTCATTTTATTTTCTTTCTCTAATAATGTGAAAGGGAATAGATTATTTTTTGTAGTTATAGAGGGCTTTAAGCTATCGAGGGACTATGATTATATTTGAAAACTCTTAAGTTCTTACCGGCATCAGATCCTTGTGTTGCTCCAGTTTGTACACTTCTTTGAGCCGATTCTGCATTGTCCTGATCATCCGAGTCACTTTCCGTTTCCACTTCCGCAAGCAAGTCTAATTCACTTTCGCTCTCTCCACCTTCAGCACGCTCCGTGCCGTTTTCAACAACCACGTGCTGCTCTTGTCCTCTGTTATTTTTTTTTATTGATAAGGATATGTTTTTTACAAGATAATGAAAAACTTATCTCGTGTATTTACTAAAACTCCTTTAACTTTTTTTTTCGTTTTTTCCCAATATTATCTTTACACACCTTTAAAAGTTTACAAATTCTTAAATGGTGAACAATAGTGTAAGATGGAATTTACTTTTTTTTTAACAAACTTCCGTCTATTTTAGGTGCCCGCTGTAATGTACAATGTAATTTATTTTGCACTATCAGCATATGTATACATAGCATATGCATCTAGCTGAAGATCGTCCGCGTATAAATGGTAACGGTATTTGAAGTTGATGATGGTGATATTTACAAAAAATCGACTACAACAATGGGCAGAGTATGCCGCCTTGAGGAACACCGGCAAACCAGTCACAGGATCAGTCAGATGTATTTCCATCAATGCGAACAGCCTGTCGACGACCCCAAAAATTAGAAGAGATCCAGCCTTGTTCTATTAGATAAATACCCAGTTGGCATAAGATGGCCTATAGGATGCCATAATCGATAGGATGCCTTTAGCATTGGAGAAAAATATCCAGAGAAGGTCTCAGATCTTTATAGTTGCTCTAGTATCTACCATCTTATGGACATCAGTGTTAAGAACCCAGATTGTAATGAACTTAAGAAGTTGTTGTTGTAATGTACAATCGTTTCTGGGACTTACGATACGAATTGGTCAGGAAGTGAGAATAGCTCATGCTCATTTCAGACCCATTGCTATCCATCCATCCGTGAGGATAGTTACAACATGAGTATTTCGATAGACAGAAGAATAGGACCAATGGATAGATCGAAATTTATAATGTTACTCACATTATACAGGTAGAACATGTCGAGGATTGTGGTGCGAATTTCATCCTCGGTAACGAGAGAATACCGAAATGTACAGGAAGTATTTGAAATATAAAAAGTAGTGATGAAGTCAATTCATGAAGTATATGAGAAAAGGAAGAAGTAACAGATGACATCGGATAAATATACCAAGTTTGTATCAAATACCCTTAAACCTAACTACCTGATTTGTTCTGTTCATAGCGTTCCGCAGTTCTGGCGTTATCCATGGAATAGGTGGACGCTTTATATTAACAGCAAGGATAGACGGAAGTTTATTGTATAACCCAAAAATAAATTATTTGCCTTTGGTATCTACGTTGTGTTTGCCTTTTATGCGGGACTAGCAGCATCATATGAGGGATAATTATTATTTAAAAAAGTGATCTTTCGAAGATTTAAACCTGTACACGTACAGGTTTAAAAAAAAAACCTGATATGATGATATTACCTGTCGCCCATTGGATCATCATGATGTTGTGACTCCGTCGGCGGCACGGGTGCTGGTATGTTGGGTTCATCGGTCTCCGAAGCATCGTCATCGCCTCCTAAAGCTTCACCAGTAACGTCATCTGGATATTCAGTCGCTACTGGTGTAGAAGAACGATCAGGCACCAAAGTCGAACTGCCCATCGAAGTGCCACCGGCTACTGTACCACGACCTCCGACTAAGTTGGATTCCCTAAAAAATACTAACAATTACTGACGAATTCTTTAGAAAAAAAATAAAAAAAGTCTTTTAATCTTTGTGTTTATAGCGACAACATATTTGAATGCTTATAGCAGATTCAAAAGGCTAACCTTCTTGTATGAGTGATTCGAGAATGCCCGGTGGAAAGAGGTTCAACACCAAAAAGATCTTCACTTCCATTAACAAGGTCTACGTAAGTAGTTGCAAGCGGGAAGGGCGCCGTCGGACGAACTACGCCCAGGCGTACTGGCGCTAGCAGGGCATCAGCTGCTTCTACTAACTCTTCTACTGCAAGAGCAACTAGTGCTCCAAACACACGTCGACAGCGCACCAGTGACGATGTAATGGATAAAGGACTAAAAATAAATTATTCATGCATGTTAGATTTTATTGATAGTAAAAGGGCTATTATAAGAGTTGTTAAGTAATAATAGTATAAAATTATCTAATATTATTAAATACTTTTTTAAGACAATTTTATTTTCATTACTGTTTGTAAAGTCCTCAATTACCCTTTCTTTTTAGCAGCGCCTGGAGCCATTTCAACGCTAAATATAACAAAAATCCTGGCGACAGAGCGCACGAATCGTCTTGTCACTTCACGAGCACGCTCAGCCCGACCAGGTACAGTATCATTTTGTTGTTCTCTGATCAATGTAGCCAAGAGAGTATCTAACATCTAAAATAAAGCAATTCTTTAGTTACCTCTATGAACACAATTAGAATATTTATGTCTAAAAAACTTTAAAGATAGTGACTTGGTTGAGGTACAAGAGAATAATAATCTGATAGTCAAGTAAGGACTTCGTATTTTCTTACTACGAAACTTGGACCGTAAAAAAAATGTGGGATTTGCAACGGGAATTTTTAGGTATATTATATTTCTCTAGATCAACGTGAAACTTACCTCATTAGTGCACTTAACTATGAGTGCATGAGTAAATTTATCTAACAAGGTAGTGCCAGACTGGTGAGGAGCAGGACTGCTCGGTCTATTATCACCTTCGGCACCATTAGAACCACACATTATCGCCGCTTCCACCGCAGGCCAATCACCTAAATAATATTCGAACATATATAAATTGTCTAAAATAAAACAATTATATTTAACTTCAGAATATTTTTGGACAAAAAAAGCTAATTATATATAATTACTTATGTATTGTTTACTTGTATACCTAATAAATGCATAAGAGCGCGTCTAGCAAATCGCGGGGGCTCGAGATCGTGGTCAGGAACGTCCACTTCTGCGTCGGAACCGGGCTGTTTGCGTGGTCCGCGGCCCCGCACGCTGCCCGCGCGGTACTGGCGCTGCTCCACCGCCTGACGACCCACCGTCTGAACTAGGAATAGCAGGATTGACTCGCCTCTGTGGATGGAACATACTTTAATTGTGGTTCGTTATAATTTCATTATCGATCATTCATACATTCTATTACACTAAATGTAGATCTAAAAAAAACGTAGATCGGAAATAAAGAAATTGCCATAGTATTCTAGTATTAGTGTCAATCGTATTAACTGAACCGTGATTGAAAGTTCACCTAGAATTAAAGTGTGTAGCGAGTTGTGTATCTCTAGCGAGACGCGCGAGGAGATCGCACCTCGCCGGCCAGTTTCCTCCCAACAAGGCTTTACAGCGACATTTCTCCCAACAGTCACAGTAAGCGGTAGGCGAGGTGCGTTTGAGCTTGCAATCGTGGCCTTTGTGACACACCTATTCACAAATAAAAAGGACCGATATGAGTAAAAACATAAGACTGGTTATTAAATAATAATAAGTATTAAACCCTACCTTAGCACATTCAGTGCAGCAACACAATGATCCGGTGAGTCCACAAGTTTTGCACTCAAATATATCCTGAAAAACCACATAATATTGAATGGAGATGTACCAATATACTGCCATAACCCTAGTACGAGTTTAAACGTTACGGAGACTATGACACTTTTCGAAATCGTCAAATCAAAATCTATTGGTATATTTAAAAAGTTAGGTTAAAATAATTATTTATCATTCGTTATTTAGGATGATTTATAGTAATAATCCTATAATGTTTAGTTCAAGATTCGTGGTAAAGACACTTCTAATTTGTAATTAATAGCAACACAATCAGTTCAGGATTTAATCATCCTCGATAAATAATATATCAAATGCAAAATAATATTTCAAAATCCAAGGGTAGTTTAGGAGATTAACTCATTTAAACAAACATAAAAATAAACTTTCCCACACAAAATGAATATAGATAATAAATTACTTGGTTAATATGATCCTGGCCTGTCCATGTAAAGCTGCACGTGTCATTACAGCACAGTACCAGCAGAGGTGAGTGGTCGGGATGAGCATTAGGAGGGAATATGGCGGCTGAACGCTGCGTTTCATCGGAATCCGGGCAGGATCGTATCGAGTCGAGTATCACTAGAGCGGCTCGGTATGCCCGCTCAGCTACTGCAGCCATCAGAGGAGTCTGACCCATGCCATCTCTGTTGTTAAAACATATTTAATATAATTGCTGTGTCGACTTTCTTTTATTCTTTATTTGAAAAAGAAGACTAAAGGATAAGTAAGAATAGTTCAAGTACATAAATAGATGTGTTTTTAGTTAAGAATATATAACATTAAAATTTATGATTTATCTATGTTTAATGAATAGGAAAGCTTTTTACTCACTTGCCAGTAAGTAGTTGCATAAGATAAGGCTGCAGCACTGAGCTTTCGCACAATGCTCGTAGGGCTGCAAGGGCGTTTCCACGACGCTCTACGGGGTCTGCGCTCACTGAGCTGCTCCCGTTGTTACTACCACTTGTCATTTTTCTACAAAATTATAATATACTTGTAAAGCAACACAGTTCAACTAATTTCTTAGAAAGATTATTAAAATCCATTGTATCCTTTCTCTTACCCATTATTGGTGAGTCCCATTAGGCTGTCCTCATCACCGGAAGCCTCGAACGTTTCTGGTGGCCAGGACAGAGCTGGCACCGCTTCTTCTGCACTTGCACCACCGCCACCAGTACCAGATGGTACATTTGGTATTGTGGCATTGTCCGCTGGTAATAAGAATACAACAAAAATTGAGATTTACCTAAAACGCAATTTGCATTATATATGTACAGCCGACTGCTTACCTATATCGGGTTCCTTATTAGACGTGGGCGCGCACATGTGCACGCAAGCGTGTAGAATATTTCTATTGCCATCACAGCGTTCTTGTAATATTGAAAGAATTTGTTGCTCTGCAAATGAAATATTGAAATCATATAAACCAGAAAGTCATTAAAATATTGATGATTATAATAAATAACTAAACTCACTGTTCGAATCAGATTCTAGCTGATGCAGCAACTGTCGTAGGCCGTCTAGATCGCAACGTAAGACGCGAGGCATCATCAGTTGGGGTTCGGGAACCATTATAATGAGTGCCACCTATGAGTCGATATTAAATTTGATGCGTTTAATTCAATTTAGTAATGATGCAAATGATGACAAAATAAACATAAAACCCAGGCTCGCA
This sequence comes from Napeogenes sylphis, assembly GCA_959347405.1. Taxonomy (NCBI): domain Eukaryota; kingdom Metazoa; phylum Arthropoda; class Insecta; order Lepidoptera; family Nymphalidae; genus Napeogenes; species Napeogenes sylphis. The sequence continues at coordinate 33,594,280 of OY365783.1, read as the reverse complement.
GCGGGTACCTGTGATTTGAGCGCGGGGTGGTGTGGGTGATGTGGGTGGTGAGGCTGCAGCGGCAGGGCGTGTGCGGCGAGCGCGCGGGCCGGCGGCATGTTGAGCGGCGGGGGCTCGCGGACCGCACCCACGCAGTCTCTTGACACGGGGTACAGGGCCCCATTGCCGTCCAACATCATCACTACTGGTTCACTTCCCTGTTTAAAGTTTTTAGGGTATATAACACTGCAAATACATAATATATGCACTTAGCACTATATAAATACTACACAAAATATACAATTTAAGTTTTTTTAAAGTTTTGTATCACTTTTTAGATTTACGTATACATAGTTTTTAGATATATACACTGCAAATACATAATATAAGCACTCAGCACTATATAAATACTACACAAAATATACGATTTAAGTTTTTTTAAAGTTTTGTATCACTTTTTAGATTTACGTATACATAGTTTTTAGATATATACACTGCACATACATAATATATGCACTCAGCACTATATAAATACTACACAAAATATACAATTTAAGTTTTTTTAAAGTTTTGTATCACTTTTTAGATTTACGTATACATAGTTTTTAGATATATACACTGCACTGCACATACATAATATATGCACTTAGTACTATATAAATACTACACAAAATAAACAATCTAAGTTTTTTTTTAAGTTTAGTGTTACTTTTTAGATTTACGTATATACTGAATACGAATATCCCATTTATGCTACTACCTACCTCGGCTGCGGTTGTGAGTTGTATAGCTTGACCGTTAGAATATCCCAACAAAGCAGTGTGGTCTGTGGGGAAAGTGCTGTCTGTGAGAGCGCGAGTGGTCCCTACAGCGTATACGGCATAAGCTAATGCTCCACCGGGACGACGAACTACTGCGTGTACACCACGATTATCGACCTGCATATACATGGTTTATCAATTTTGAATTATACAAGACTCATATTACAAAAATAATGTGTATAACTTACAGCGATAGTGATAACAGTTAGATCAGGAGGTAAGGCTATTTTCCTTGGCGAGCGCTGTAAGCAATCGGGCCCGCGGGGCCCGGCCGTTCCTCCCGCTCCCCACTTCACAGCTACTAAGTCGTCCTTGCGGACTAATCGGCAATCCTGTAGCACCGTTAACATATCATCTGGAGTTGATGGCACTATTTCTTTTCCGTCCTTCCCAACCGATGGGAAACGAACTGCCGCATATGCACCATCTACTTTTAGCACACGACCTAGTGGTACACTTTTGACGTCTTCTAAAAACACAACTTCTTTAAGGGGCCACTCTTCTTCGTCTCGTTTAGCGCCGTCGTTGGAAGAGCCTTCTTCTCCGCGAACTGTCAAGCGTTTAGCTCGTTCTGAGAGAATAATAAGGATATGTTGTAGTACGTCGATAAATAACAATATAACATTTATTAAATTTTAGCAAGATACTAACTGTGGGAAGTGCTAGTATCACTGCAAGTAGATGAAGCAGGGCTAGGTGGCGGAGGCATATCGAGACGATCTGCCATGTCCTTATTGCTGTCTTTACCGCCATCTTTGCTGCTACTGTTGGATGATGAGGCTTTCACTGACGACACTGTTAGCGGAGACTGGTTCTAAAAGACATGTATAATAAAGTTTGAAATTATATTATTCAGTAAGTCTGTATGAATCAATAAATTAATTACGTAAGTACATACCTGCAAATCTCTCTTATCTTTGTCAGATATAGAACGATCAGGTTGTGGAGGCGGCAGTAATTTGAAACGACATGTGTCGGATAAATTCCATGCGGCATTTTGTAAAATTCCAACTTTTGGCACTCCAGTAGACATATTGAAACCTAAAAATAAAGCAATTTAGTAAGACGACATCTGCCGGGAAAACTTCTTAATAATTCTTCAAGATAATGTGTATCAAAATAATCATACCTATAGCTCCTGGTTGGTACATGGGCGCGTTCTTCATGGTAACACTCTGTCCAGCTTGTAGGTCCGTGGGAGTGTTAGACGAATGACCGCGTTGTTGTTTGCGGGATCGAGCGCGATGTTTCTCCCAAAGTCGAGCGCGTTGCCCCAGTGGTAATACACCCCTAATCAAAAAGTATATTTTATATACAGCAAAAATAAATTGTGTTATTTTAGTATATTACGTACCACCAATAAAGAGTTCCCGATTCCAGTCTTGCAACAGTGTACAATGAGCAAACATGCAGTGATATAGCTTTGTCAGATCCAAACTCTGTAAATGTCTGCAACTGATGTTCTAAACGAACCGCTCCCGGAGCATGTGCTAATAAATAATAAATATGATACAAAATATGATAAACTGCCCGATTTAAAAACTTGATTAGTCAGTAACAATATTTTACCTATTGACTCGTCCAAAAATGTAGCAATTCGTCCCGCATCGCTAAGAATAGACACGCGTATACCGGCAGCACTTACACTCAAAATTCTCTCACCCGAAGTCAACCCGAGCCAGTTTCCACGAGGGTGGTAGATACTACCAGAAGCCTGTATAAGATTATTTATGTTATGTATACCTTAAGTTGATGATCAATAATCGCAAGTTAAAAACCAATGTATATTACATCATTTCGCTGATATGGGTGTGCATCAGCCCAGCGCCATTGGTGCAATTGTCCTTGCGTAGATATAGCGATTAGTTCACTATATGTGGCAGCAATATGCGTGAACCGAATACTGCTATCCCAATATTCCAGCTCCTCAGATACCCATAACGGCGAGGCCGCCATTGCAGAATCCTTTTTCTTGTTTTCAACTATTATTTAAAAAAAATGCATTATTATTACTATTTTTCCTAGTAAAAATGTTAATTTTAAAAATTAGATCTAGCGATTGAGCAGTAAGTACCTCCTTCCTTATCCCAAGATGTGTCTCTAAGGGCCGATTCGAGCCACCTGCGTGGGCCGAAGTACTGCCTCTCCCGCCAGCGGCTGAACTCGGAGGGTCGCTCCTGCGTGGAGCTGCTGCTCTCTCGACTGGCGCCGGCGCGGCCTCCTCCGCTGCCGCCGCCGCCGCCGCTGCGACTATTCAACAATTTTCTTAAACCTTTTTACATTTATTGGTAAGCCAGACTATACCATCACCATCGTAAATTCGATACGATCATATTTATACTATTTCCAAAAATTTAATATCATATTATATTCTGAAATAATCTTTTACAAATTTGACAGTTCCACCAAGATAATGATGATGATGTAGACTAAAATATAACACAAAAAATAACTCAAGAAAAATAATAAAAAACACCCAATCACGAGACAGAACTAAAACTGCGAAAGCGAGTTGCGTGCTATTTTGGGTAGAGGACTAAGTTAATACTACTGGGAGGAAAGATCGGGTCAAGGAGCGTAGCTTGACGGGATACCTTCTGACAGCCGCGTACCCGAAGATGTCCTCCGAGAACATGGCGTCGGCGTCTATGATCACAGATTGGTCTTGTTGCGTGGCGTGAAAACCCCCGTCGAGAAGTGAAATGAGATCCTCCGGCACGTAGCCGTCCCCGCCCTCGCCGCCCTCCGGCTCCTCGCCCTCCTCGTCGTCGCGGGACAGCAGGTTGTTCACCGCCTGATTCACGTCTAGATTTGTGCGCTGTACGAACAATATGACAAAATTACAAATAAAAACTATTGAAGAAAATAAAAGTTTGTTGCCGGACTTTGGACATTGTTTAATAATAAACCTGCAGTTCCCGTATTATAAGGCTTCTGCTCTTGCCCTGTAGGACCACTTGGGCTTGCGTTACCAGATCTTCTGGAACAAATGGCGCCGGAACTGCAGAAACCACTCTACTCGAACCGGATGCTCCAATAATAACGCCAGTAGCTCTACTCGTGGAACCTGCGAATATAATTATACTAAAGCACTATTTTATTACAAAACTTAATTTGTAAGGTCGTATTATATTTACTATTCTTTTTTTTTATTGTAACATAATTTAGTTTTTTATCGTACCTTGCGAGCTTGGTGCAGCGCGAATAGAATTCCTCATAATTCTAGCTCTTGTGCGGGGCTGTTGCCTTGAACCACAGCCTCCACCACTTCCTCCTTGCTTCCCACCGCTAGTTCCACCGCCGCCACTTCCCCCACCGCCATTTCCTCCGTTTTTACTTGCATCTGCTTTGCTCAAGTCCAGTCTATCGGGAATGATGGAGAAGGCAGCTCGACAAATTGTACCATCTTCCAGCAAACAGGCAATATGTGCAGGACCTGCAGCAACAGCTCTAACGCCTCGTAGTGATGAAAGAGCGGATGGTGCGGCTCCTGTTCCATACCTGTTCCAACGTTCAGCCACTTCTCTAAGTCTACAAATAGAACATATATTTTAATTCTAAATGCTTCAACTTAGTCTTAACTATGGTGATTCTGATTTTTTTATAAGAACAATTGGTTAAGTGTAAGTCAAAGCCGAGCACATAGGATTGCAAACAATAACTACAACTCAGATCTTATAAAGTATGATGTTCAAAATGATTTTCTGTTGTTACAAAAATTAAAAATGGATACTTTTTAATATATAAATAACAGACACAAAGTACATCCAGACTCATAACAACAATCTTTGGATCACAAAACACAACACCAACAAGTCATCCAAATCAAATAATGGGATAGGTGTAATCATGTGGAGAAATAATATTCTATTTTTCTCTCATTTTATTGCACAATATTACAAAGTTACAAAGTATAGGGTTTAGGTAAAAGGGAATTATTGGATCAGTTTTTAGAATTCAGTTTATTGAAACAAAAAGATCAGTTTCACTTCAATTATTTTGTGGAAACCCTTTGGAACCATTTAGAACTTTACAACATGTCATTTAATATAAAGACTTTTTTTTTTTGGCATCATATTGCCAGCCATGCCAAGACTGGCTGGTTCAATTTAGATGAAATTAACTGTGTCTGAAATGGTCCCTAGATATTTTGGATTTGCAATTAGACCTGGTAGGTAGTGCTGTCAACAGATACAAAGATTTTTAAGGCCAGACAAACATCTACCATGCCAGCTCGGAATATAGGAAATGTTATAAAACATTCTTAAGTTATCATGTCTGACAAAGACAGGCATTTTTTTGATGAGCATAGATGTCTGTTTTTCTGGGTTAGATCGTTTATTAAATATATTATAATGATTTATAATATGTATTTGTATTGTTGTCTAACACCCTTAACACAATGAATAATTTGCTTACTTAGGGGTTAGATAGATTTGCGTAATTTGTCCTGATATTATTATTATAATAATTATATTATTAGGTTTTATTGCAACCTTTACACATTGGTTTTATTTTGTTCTGTTCATTTGAGAAACTATTCCTGAAGATTGCATTAGTCTACTTTGAAGACTTACAAATTAAAGATACATGTTGTATATCTGATAAAAAAATATATAAAGCCTAAATATAAAATAAACAAGCATTTTTTTTTCTATTTTCTCATGCAACATTTTCAGAATACATCATGCAGTTGGATTTTTTAATTTCACTATAGCAATGCTGAGAGGTTATATTCAAAATGTTATAAAATAACAAACTACTATTTACAAATTAATCATTGTGAATAAAAATATTAAAAAAAAATGATATGAAGAAAAAAAAATGAAATGATGGGAGAAATTAATACTCATTGTCATTTATAATAATTAATAGAGAGGTAGAAAAGAGTGTAATATCTAAATACAATATAATAAAAATGGTGATGCCTTAAGATATGAAATATATATAAAGGTTAGGTTATAAAGGTATTTTGATAAATAACACATACATACTTATATAGAAGAGTAATTTAATCTTTTGAAGCTATTATTTATTCCAGTATAAAGTACATAAAGTTACATAGACCTTAATATCTACTTGCTGTCTTATCATAATTTTCACAAGTAAAACATGTAAATCCTAATAATAATTGTATTATTGAAACAAAATGTATTATTATACTTATTTTGTTCTCAATCACATCACTATGATTAAAGATGTATCAAAAACTTATAAAATCTTGGAAAATATGAGATTTTTTAAATAAATGATTGTTCAACCAATAAAGAAAAGCAACAGGTAGATTTAAATTAGCTTATATGAAAATATGAATGAAAAATCTTAGATTATTAAATTTTCTTTCTTTATTCAAAACACTTGTCAAAAAATTGAAGATTTCAGAAGCTCTCTACAATAATATATATGTATATTTTTATATATGTATCTTATTGATATTTATCTTTTGATATATTCTACTAGTAAAAACTTTAGTACAGGATACTTGTCAAAAAAGTAGCTAGAAAATTATGAAAAGAACTATATACAGTGCAATCTCACTTCATCCTGCACTTCTATAAGACCAACACATCCAATAATATAAAACTCTCTGCACACACTATTTGTTAAAATAAAAATATTATAAACCAAAACCAGCTAAATTGGTCAAGCCATTTTGGATATGTTTAATGGTCTAAGTTTCATCATAATTTTTAAATATTGTAGTATTTCTAATATAATATATTTATCTAATTAATTACAATAATTTATTACCAAAGATCATGTCACTACTGTTAATAAAAGATAAATATTTTGGAAACAACTGTTTATTTGTATAATTTAAAATACAGCTACAAGCCATTCAACAAACAAACTTGATTTAAATAAAAAACACTAAAAATGGTTTATTGTTTAAGGAGGTATGATGCTACAGACTGACACACAAACACCTGTTAGATCTATACAGCTTTCATATTTAAATAAAAATCTTTAATGACATTGCTGGTTAAACATATGATGTATTACCTAAACATACATTTCAGATATTAAATAAAAAAATAAAGTCCAATTTACATATAACAATAACCTTAAAATGGCTTTATAGGTTTATGGATATTTTAAAAGCTGCCAATGGGTTAGAAACAATTCCCTACAAGAATTAAAATATTATCCATTGCAAAAAAAAATGCGAATCATTACTAGCGACATCGTGCTAACAAATCGGTTATAAATTACACCATTATTCATCCCAATCTGATAACGAGGCATTGGGACGTAACGTCTTCAGAGCCTAATTGGTGTGGAAATTTTCAGCTGCCAAAGGTTGCAGCAGATTAATCGTCATATTTGGGACACTCTCGTGCAAAACCGTTTAGTTGAATAAGGCGATAACCATTATACAATGAAAGTATTTTTGTCGAATTACACATGATGTATGTAATGGAGTCTAATAGAAAGTGAAATAAAAGCTTACCTATCTATCAATTGATCCTCCGTACCAGGTAATGGATGAACCACAAAATGCATTGAAGACATTTTTGTGAGATCTTGTTATAATTTTTATATAAAGATCACTTTCACATTTGTATTCACCAAATAACCATATGAACAAAAGAACACTCCTATCTAAAATCCTTTTCTAACCACCATATTTCTTGTAGATTCTCTCAAACTTCAATAGCGTTTTTTCGTTCTCAAATACATGTGAGTCGGTACATGACGAAAAAAGAAAGAAAATATCAACATGGCTTCTATGTCCAAAATGTTGGTAGTCATGAAAAGTACAATTTTCTGCACAGATTATAATTATATGACTTCAATTTATATATATTTTAGATAAAGACTCTTGTACACATAGAAACAAGAAAAAATAATATAGAAATTCTGCGCGATATTGATACAAAAAAAAACTAAACAAGCTTAGTAAAAAAGGGGTATATCGCTTGATATTAAACATATTTGTACTTGTACATTAAGTTATTTTTTTTAAGCACCTTCAGTTATCAATTACTAGCTTTTGCCCGCGGCTTCGCACGCCTTAAATTCGTAGTAAAACAATTCCCCTTTCCTTTTTTTTGTATTGGCTTATATATGACTCGTTTTAAGTGAAACAATCAAAATTACGACATCGGCAGACATCGCTCACTATCAAAAATCTATTTAAAGTTTTTAATAAGGATGCAATCTAATATTGCATCCTTACTGTAATTTTTTTATACCTCTCTTGTTGATACTTAAACGTCCATTTAAATACTTTTTAAACAAAGTACTTAATAACCATTCTAACTGTATATCACACTTATAGATTTTCATTAAAAATAATCAAAACATGACCATGTAAACTTGAGGAATTCTGAGCTACACAATCGACATTATTTTGACCATCAACTTGTAGGTCTGGTTTTATAAAAAAAAAAACTTCGATTTTAAATGCTAAATAATATGTATTAGACATTCAATTACCTGTATGCATTAACAAAATTTTCAATACTGAACATTAACAAAAGCTATTTTAAGACGGTTTGCACGGTTCGTATCGTATCGTACGGCCGCAGACGCGAAGTCCCTTTATTTTAAACCTATAATATCTTCGAAAATATTCATGTAAATTACATGCTGTAAAGGGCTTTATTGTTCCATATGAAATGTAAAATGTATTTAAGATACTTAATTAGATAAGGATTAATGCAGTATTGCTTAAAATCGCTTCGTAAATAAAATATTATTTCTCGAAAAAGTAAAGAATAAGAATTGGCTATTGTCAGTTATCGCTAAGAGATAAACTTTCTTGTAGAACTTTTTAAGGTATGCAATACTTAGTACATTATTTTGATCTTTCTCGTAGAGTTCAGCCAGCGTTTGCAATGTAAGCGCAAAATAATGTGTTTATTTACGACTTCGCATTAGAAATCTTGAAGTGGTCCTCTAATATATTAAGCATGTTATTATAACACCTTCCTATTGAATCACTCTATCTATTAAAAAATAACTGCATCAAAATCCGTTGTGTAGTTTTAAAGATCTAAACATACATACAGACATAGGGACAGACGCGAAAAGCGACTTAGCTTTATACTATGTAATGATGGTTTATGATTTTGCAGAACTCATTACTCACCAAAGAGTATGCAAAACAGCATTATTTGTATTTAGGTTCTCTATCTCATTTTTGGTATTCACGGATATGTCATCGCCATCTGTGACTGAAAATATAGAAAAACAATCACAACGTCAAAAATGGCGGCCAAGTCAAAGAGGCGGCTGTCTAAAATTGAAAATAAATTGTTAAAATTAGATAAATTAGAAGTTAAGGATGTTATTTGTTCCATTTGTCAGTCAATTTTAATAGAACCAGTGACTCTCCCTTGCCACCATGACTTTTGTCAACGTTGCTTCAATAGAAGTATCGAAAATAATGCTTTGTGTTGTCCTCTATGTCGATTGCGAATTGGTTCTTGGGTTCGTACAGCGACGAAACAAAAGAATCTAGTGAATACAAAGCTTTGGAATTTCATTAAGGAAAAATTCTCAGCAGAAATTGATAAAAAGAATAAAGGAGAAGATGTAGAGTTGTCGCCAGGTAAAGGTTTCCATAATGAAACGCTTACTATACCTTTTAATAAATAGTATTGAATCTTCTCTATTAGTGTTGCAATTTGTTATTATGTGAATTATTTGTCTATCAAATTGAACATTTTTTTTATTAATTAACAACGATATTTCTTATTATTATTTATTTATTAGAAACAACGACAACTCGTCTAAGTGAACCAGGTGAAATAAGATCTGAATACGAAGCTGAACTAAAACGACTTAGAGCAGAGCGAGTCAGACTTGAACAGAAACACTTCCAAGAGACAGAGATGCTTATTGAGTATGTGCCTTTTTTATGTCCTTGTATTCATTTTATAGATTATTGATGCTATTAATTTAAATCCATTATTTTAGAAAACTTCACAAAGAAGAAGAAGAAGCACATAAAAAATACTTAGAAAGCTTAAAGCAGGATGAAATAATGGCATTAAAGATGCAACAAGAAAGCCAAATAAATATTAATCTGTCTGAAACTTTAAAAAGTTCAACTGTGAAAAGTTTGTCAACGAAACCCAGATTAAAACCTACAACTATTGATTCTTATTTATCTAAACCAGTTCAAGCTACTATTTCTAAAGGGTAAGTAGTAAATAATGATCTTTCAGATTTTTGTTTTTAAAAAAATATTTAAAAACCTTTAATAATTCTTCAATCATTTCGGTCTATACAATCCTTTTATTAAAACAATATTTTTAAGCCTATTGGTTCATTTCCCTCTTAATCAGTGTGGTTATTTAATAGTGGCTAAATATTACTACACATATAATACTTAAATTTTAGTTGAATTGATAAATAACAATTTATTATTTATGGTAAATATTATTATTTTTTTCATTAAAACAATATGTATTTTCAATTAAAGAACATTTAGTGGTGTTAAAAACATTCCAATTACAACATGAATAATATTATGAATACCCTGTCATTTACTTTGGTAAATTTTGTAATTTCAAGTTTGATTCATTAAAATGACCCAGATACACTTTGTAGTCCCATATTTTTAAGCAAAATCTGTAGGTAAAATTGACCAGCAAAACAAGATTTTGTTATCTGTGGTTGTACAGTTATATATAGGTTGCAAGATGCTATTGTCTACCTAATCATTTGTTATTTAATCATATATCAATTGTTATGTCCAGATTCCAAAAAGGTTTTTTTATTAGACATTTAAATACCTATAAGTTATTAGTAGTTATTAGATAGTTAAATACCTATAATTTTAGGAGCCCCATTTTGACTGATGACAATACAAGCACCAAGGAGTCAACTCCAGTAACACCATCCCATAAATCAAGCAGTAGGTTGTCGCCAGAAATGTTACCTAACTATGGAAAACTTTTAAAAAATTTTTTAGATAAGAAACTCAAAAGTGGTTCTGTCTTTTGGAACAAGGAGAATGGTAAACGAAGATTTAAGGATAAGGTAAACTAGTTGTTAAAGCATATTTTTCTTTTACGGAAACATACATTTTACTTATGAAACAAACACAATTCCAAAAGCTAACAGCCCATTCACAAGACAGTGTCAGAAGAAATTCTATGAGTTGTTTCCAACAACAAATTTTACTTCAAACTTAGTATTATATGAGTTACCTCTATATCTCAAGTGTTATTATTTTAAGCATTTCTATCTCATTATAACTAATAACTTAATAATTATGATTGTATTTAAAGTTTTTTTTTTTAATTTTATTTTGTGTACAGTTATTTATATTTACCTTCAGGATGATCAACAGACTAGTGAAAAAGACTTGGATAAAAATGATGAAAAATGTTCAGTGAAGACAAGGAATGGAATACAATCCCTGCTTGTTTCTCTGCCATTACCTCAGACAAGCTTACTGCATCATAAACCTAGTGTTCCTGAAAATAGAAACTTGGAAACAGGAAGTGTGGATTCAATGAGACAAGAGTTGTGCTACTTTAAACCTATAGAAGGAACTACTCCTACTAGGTAACTTAAGACAATATAACTTGTAGCTCCTCTATGTAACCTATTCTGTTAAAAATAAAAGAAATATTTTTTATTAATAACAAGTCATTTATCTACATGATGATATTATTTTAATTAAAAAATACATTAATTATATTGTTACAATACCAAATATTTTTCCACCTCTAAAGACAAATTTAAATTACATAATAATATTCTACTACAGCAAAACAATCCTATATACTTTCAGTTTTGCTACAATTAAGGATCCCTTAAGGGTACCAAGCACACGGGTTGACAAAAACCAAACTATACCTCCAAACAATCCTCCGCCAAGCCGAGCCCAGTTCCTAGATGGTCTATGTACACTACGAAATATTTCTTTGTCTCACAAGCTGCCCTCTGCATTTGTTATAGCGCTAAGCATATTACAAACTAAAAAGGTTTAGTATGTTTTAAATATATTTTTTTATATATATTATTTAGGGTACTGTTATTTGCTTATTTATTTACATGTTATGCATAAATTTTAAAGATAAAATGTAATAAGAACTTCATGTTTAAAAATTTGTAATATAGAATGATAAATTTATCAACACAAGCAAAGCTCATACTGCATCCTTTGTAATATCGTTGCTCTGCTAATTGAGCTACTATATTGCTATCAGTTTTGATGAATCCAGTGTTCTATTTATATAGATAAAATAAACTACGAAATAACAGTATTTTATCGGGCTGACATCTATTAGGTTTTTATTCTAAAAACCTGATATAATTTTTGTAATGAAAATTTCAAAGAACAATTTAATACTTTTACAGGAAATCCCAAAAAAATATGGAGCAAATACAAGGTCAAAAGCTAAAAAAACCTCACTAACAAATCCTTGGCCTATGACAACATTAGGCTCCCGACGAAGTACTTACAATAGAAATAAACAACAAGAAACTATTGAGGGTATTAGTAAATTAAACGCAGACACTTCACTCAGACGAACCAGGTCTATGGGGAGTATTTCTAAGGATGACAATGAAGTTACACCAAAAAAGAAAAATAAAATAAGAAAATTCCATTCGGAACGAAAGCCACATTTAAGAAGCGGTTCAAAACGAATACCCATTGAGAATAATTCATGCAGCCCACCAATAGGTTCCACAATTAATAATAACGTCAATTTAGCTGTTAAAAATTTGTCTAGTCCTCTGGAAAATTGTGATGTGAAAAGTATTTTATGTGAGCAGCTTAGGATTGAAAAATTAATAGAACAAGAGAAAAGCGATCTAGAATTAGCGCTAAAAATGGACGCCGAGTGGAATGGACGCAGACAGTTGAGGCGAACTGCAACTAAGCGACAAGTCACTCTCAACTACGCCCTAAGACCTGCTAAGAAACTTAAAGTTTAAAGCAGCTACCTCAAATTTTCAAGTCATTTAGTTTTTACTTATAACAGTATTTATTACTTGTGACCCATGATTTAAAAGTTTGTGTGTATATTCAATAGTTTGGTGAGTAATTGTTTCATTTCATAAAAATCAATTAAGATTATTCATTATATTTGTTATTTGCAAATTTTTTGATGTATTTTTATAGTGGAAAAATATAATTTTAAATATACCTGCATTGCACTCACTTCTACCATAAAAATTAGTACACTGAAAGTGTCTATTTTTGTCTTCCGAGCCATAGTTTTGAAATATATATTACTATGTAATGATAGAACAAATTCCAGAAAGGATAGATTACAACTATCTGGTCACGTACATTTTAGATAGGTAACTTTTAACAAACACATTGTATTAAAAATATATTAAAAACAACATTACCCAAGAAAAAAATAAGTATAGTTATTAAGGTAAATAGATCTCGTCAATTTAATCAATGTTGTGTGTTTTAGATAAGACATCTAAGATGCATTCATAAAGACTACTTTTTTATTTTGTATTATCTGTAAAATTATATATCTATGAGTACTCTGGTTAGCTGTAAATTATAATTTTATCTTAGTCATAATGAAGAAATGTTTATAATATGTTCGAATTCGCATGCATATAGATAAATTTAAAATAATATGTTTAGCAATTCATGTTTCAAAATTATTTTAATATGAACACAATAATTGCCGTATTTTGCCTAATAATAAAGATACATATATTTTTTGTACTTAACGGCCCATTTCTTTAAATGCAATACCACAATCAATTTACCCTTATCCTGTTAATATTATATAGATCCCAATATTTACTAACTGGAGGTTTCATTTTATTATGAATGAATAAAAATTATGAAATAATATTTCATTATTAATGAAATATATTTTTTTTCATACCAACCAATCCTATTTAATCTGGTCATCCATATTAACAACACTGCCCTCTAAGTGAAAACATGAAAAATATGTTATTTTCAGTTTTCAAAAAAATATGACAGAATTCAAGTTCATAATATCTATAAACATTATCTTTGTAATTTGCCATAGAAGTATGATAAGAATTGTAATATTTTATTTAATGTTTTATTATATTCAAAAATGCTTGCTGTGATATGCTACAAGTGTTGATAATAAGATGAATATTACATAACCAACTATCATGTTAGTTAGAATATTTATCTCAGCTATGTTATTAAATTAAAATGTACCTTGCGGTGTAAATAAAACATTTAATTGGTACCTAATATTAAACAACATGAATAAATGAATGCTTTAATATATTTTTTCTTAAGATGTTTGTCTTCAAATATTGCTCCCACTTGTCCTATTATCTAGAACAAATAATATAATTAATATGTATAACTTTTTTAGGCAAAAAAGTTTTCCTTATCTTAGGGATATTTAGCAACACATTTTTTTATATGAAGGTAATACTAAAATAGCATATCCCACTGACACCCTGATTAACAGTAACATTTTAGATCTTAAAATAATTTATCTTTTATGTTAACACAGTTTTGGTATCTCAAGTATAACAACTTACCTTCATATACCTTGCAATGATGTACAAAATGCTGCTCCTTTCAATAGCAGACTAATTGAAATCCGAGTATTTTTAATATAATATCCTGTTTTCCCTGAAAACAACAAATTCTTGAAAATATGTAAACTCATATGACCTTTAAATAATGTAACAAATATGTGCAATAAATCAAAGAATATAAAACAAAAAGGACATATTGATAATTATTTCTAAATAAGACAAACAAAATATATTCACTTTTCAGCACAAATTGACATCACTGAACACACCATTATAGCAACTCACTCACCACTTGGATGCAGATGCACTCAGGTGACACGATTTAACATCAGGATCAATGTGGGGCTCATCTTGTTCATACACACAGACACCAAGGCATCTGCTTCATATTTTCTTTATGTAACATAAACTCACTCCCTATCAAAATGCATTCAAACATCAAATGCTCAAGTATTAAATAATTATATACTTGATCTATCATTCTCAAATAAGACAAAATATACCCACCATGACACAATTGAAACATCCATCTCAGAATGCCATACTTTATTATAAATTCAATGTCTCTCATATCATACCATATCACAAAATTACACACAATACATGAGTCGGCTTAAATCTAATACAGATAGGAATTCTACATCAAATTTATGTGATAATGCTATCACTAAAAGAATAGATTTTGACATAAAATCTTCACAAAAATAATTAATTTACTATCAATAAAACTTATTTAATATACTTCTTTACACACTCATCTCTGGTATTTACATGGCGTGGGCTCACCTCATGTCTGGGGTTTGTTGTTATTATTCCATCCACTGCTCGATCCAGAAGGAGCTGAGCCACCTCCGCCATTACCTCCCCAGTTCTGTCCATTTGGCCAGTTTCCTTGGTTCCAGTTGCCACTCTTTCCCCCTGTCCAGCCAGGATTACTGCTCTGATTCCAGGCTGGAGGTCCATTTTGACCCCAATTTTGGTTGTTGTTCCAACTTTTGCCTGAATTACCTTGGGGAGGGCCACCTTGCCAATTATTTGGTCCTGAATTTGAAGGTCCACCCAAAAACCCACCCCAGCCAGCTTGATTAAGTGCAGCAGCTACAAGACTTATTGGCAAATTAAAATTAGCTGGTGGCCCACCATTTGGATTAATACCCAAGTTTTGCATATTTAAAGTATCAATATTATTATTACTTCCATTTCCTCCTGATCCTCCTGTTGAACCAGATCGATTGCCTTCCCAATTACTGGGTCCATAAGAGTCATCTTTCCAATTTGCATTAGATTTACTTTTAATTTTTGGTGCAGCACTTGAAACTGATACTGAAGCGCCTTTAATAACATGATCTTCTCCACACAAGCTCTGAGCTACTTCTGGATCTAAGAAAGTAACAAATCCAAAAGCTCTGAAAGGCCTTGGGACAAATACATCAGTTACTTCACCAAATCGAGAGAAATAATCCCGTAAATCATCTGCAGTCATGTCTTCCGTACACCGGCCTACAAATACTTTACAAGGCATTTGTGGCACGACTCCTTCTTTAGAATTCGGAATGCGAACATCGACCCAACGACCATCAATATTATGCCTTTGAGCTAGTGCTCTCATTTGTGAAGCATACGTTGCAAAACGTATAAACCCAAAACCTTTAAAAGAACCGTTCTTGTCTCGTTTTAACTGAACCATAACAACTTCTCCAAATTGCTCGAAATATTGCTTTATGGATTCCTCCGTTGTTTTCCAAGGCAAACCGAGACATATCAAATCAGAGCAAGTGAGTTTTTTTTCTAAACGCTTTGTTTTGGCAGCTGAATTTTCAGGAGAAACGTCTTCCATTTTGCGCTTGTTTTCTTTTGGAAAAACGCAGATGTACAGGTGTTTTCCCCAGCCAGCATCACTTGGCGGGTGAAGCTTACCATCGCTCAGGCGAATACCACGCGTCGCTTTGCTATCAGGATGACGATATTTTAATCCACAAGCACCAGGAAATTGTGCTACAAGCGTTGAGAGCAACATAGTACCGTCAAGTTCACAAGGAATCTCAACCGCATTAGTATCATCTTCATCTTCGCTTACCTTTATGTACTCAAAAAGGTCTTCGTTGTAATTACTTTTATTATTCATTTTATTTGTTCGTCGTAAACGTATAATATAACCTCGTTGACCCAATACTTTTTTATTCAATATGGAGAATAAAAGTTAGTAAACAGCGTTATTTTTGCACTATACAAGAAACAAGTAAATCAAAATGGTTACCTCAATTTGGCATCCATTTGTAAAATTGATGACACTTGAGTCTTGACAGATTATAGATAAATATAAATTTGTAGTGTTGTAATTATAAAGTTATAATAATTCTATGGTTGTAGGGCTGTATATCAATATTTATAGATTTAATTAATAACCGATAAAATATCAGGTTAACAATTGCACTTATTAAAAATTGTTTTGTTTTTGTTAATTAAAAAAAATACCAGTAAGATCATATAAAAGGACTCGATCTATTATATTCACTTAGATTCATAAGTTGCATTGTATATTGACTTTTAGTTTACGGCCAGATCCAGAAGCTATAAAACTCCCGTCGAATTTCACTGGACGCAACTTCAGCTGCTATATTTGATTAAATGTATATCGGCTTTTTACCATTTTTCTTCTAAATAAACTAAAAAACATTACCTTACTAAGATTAGATCTCTAATTTAAGATGTCTAAATAAATGTTTTACACCCCTCAAATTAACAACCATTGTGCGAAACTTTGAAACCATTGTCGACTTTTGAATTTTGAAAAAATGGCGGCTAAAACCAGTTCTTTCCAAATATGAATAAAAATCAAATTAATGAATAAAAATCAAATTAATAATAGGTCCTCTGTTGTGCACAACCATAATTACTTTGTTTTTTCTGACCAATTAGGTCAGGGCTTTGGGTCTCTTTTAAGTAGGGAATTAAATAATGTACATAATATATGCTCACCTGGTGCTAGTTACCAGCACAATATAGATAAAATAATTAATTTTGACTCAAAGTTGACTGAAAACAGTACTATTGTACTATTACATGGAGATGGTTTGTCGGTTAAGAAAATTGAAATAGTTAGTAATATTGAAAAATTATTGAAATTACATAATAAGAATAATTGTAAAATTGTAATTTGTGCATTTCCATATTCATCTTCTTATTCAGACAAACAAAATAAATATATATATAATTTAAATTTGACATTATATAATTTGACATACCGTCATAGTGATGCATTCTTTTACTTTGATGTAAATAAATTTATTTATAATAGGTTTAGGATGACAAAAGGTACAATGTATCTGCCTTTATATTATAAAAAACAAATTGCTACTTTAGTAGCATTTAATTTAAAAAACTTCGTTATAACAGATATAACGAAAAATAAATGTACTTTAAATAATATATTACTGACAGAACATAAGCGTTCCACTTTAAACTAATGGATAAGACAAAGCCTAAGTTGTTTAATATTGTCCATCAAAATATACAAGGCTTAGGTGGCAAGGAATTGGAAGTGGAACTCTTTGTTCAAAAATATGACATAAGTTTATTGTGCATTACAGAGCACTGGTTATCAAAGAATAACAATATTATAAATGTAGAAAATTATAAATTGTCAAGTTCGTTCTGTAGAGAGAAAGCTATTCGCGGTGGCTCACTTATCTTAGCTCGTAACGATGTAGTGTTAAAGTCTCGATCAGATATAGTGGCGCTCTCTGTCGAGCGAATTATTGAACTATCCTGCATTGAGCTCAATGAACATATTATTTTGTGCGTGTACCGACCCCCCTCTAGTGACTTTGATGAATTTGAAAACAAAATGGAGGATATTTTAACTAAGCTTTGTCATAAAAACAAGTCCGTGATTGTTTGCGGTGATTTCAATGTAGATATATTACAAGAAAATTCGTCTAGTGTACGTTTATTAAATTTGTTTAAATCTTTTAACTTACTGAACGTCTTTTTTGAACCTACTCGTATTACTAGTATTTCCGCGACTTGTATTGATAATGTGTTCTGTCGCTGTAACATTTATGAAGAAACAGTAATGACAAATTTAAGTTCAGACCACTGTGGTCTAAAATTTTCTCTATTAATTAAACACGAAAGTGAAAAGCCCCAAAAGTTTACTTGTAGACCAATTACAAAAAACCGGGTCCTAACATTTAAGAATAATGTACAGCAAAAAGTGGGTAAAGTAAACATGAGCGATGATAATCCAAATAATTTATATAATAACATTTTCGGTTTTTTGTTACAAGAATTTAATAATGTTTTTAAGCCAAAAACTATGACTAAATACCTAAAACTTAAATTTAGTGATTGGGCTACCGTGGGAATATATAAAAGTAGAGATAAGTTATATGATTTATATAGTGAGAGGCAATGGAATCAAGATCCGGTATTCTTGAATAAAGTTAGGATTTTTTCTAAAATATTTAAGACCGTTTGCATACAAGCTAAGTCGATTTACATAAGAAATAAAATCTTAAACTCAGAAAATAAAATAAAGGCAACTTGGGATGTTTTATCTAGTGTTTCTGGAAAAAATAGGGCTGCTAATGGACCTATTAAGTTAAAAATTGATAATATTGAAATAAATTCAAATTCAACTGTGGCGGCTATTTTTGAGACTTTTTTTAACGAAATTCCTTCAACAGTCACGCGTAATTTAAATTCCTCACCATGTGATGCAATCGTCGAATTGACGAATAACGTAAGAGTCAGTAATAAATGTTTTGTTTTTAAACCTGTTACATCATATGAAATTGTTAAAACTTTTAGAAATCTAAATATGAAAAAAACCGGTGATCTTTGGGGTATATCAGTAAAATTACTAATAAGTATTATAAATGATATTGCTCCACAATTATCCTTAATTTTTAACAAATGTATTGAAACCGGTACTTTCCCAGACTTAATGAAAAATAGTAAAGTAGTTCCTTTGTTCAAAAGTGGCGATAGACTAATACCCGGAAATTATAGACCTATCTCTATTTTACCCACTTTAAGTAAAATTTTCGAAAAAATTATACTAAACCAAATGTCAGAATTTGTTTATAGCAATGAAATCATGCATAGTGAACAATATGGTTTCACCAAAGGCAAATCAACAACTGATGCGGGTGCCGCGCTTCTTAAGCACATTTACGACGCATGGGAAAAGTCACAGAATGCAATCGGAGTGTTTTGTGATTTATCTAAAGCCTTTGACTGCGTGGACCATCAAACATTACTTTGCAAACTTAATCACTATGGCGTGCGTAATGCTGCGCTTGATCTTATTGCCTCTTACTTGAATCAAAGAGTTCAGACGGTTGATGTAAATAATTGTAAATCGGTTGGATCTCACCTAAAAATGGGTGTTCCACAAGGATCTATTCTAGGCCCTTTCTTTGAGTTTCTGGCCAGCTCTTCTCAGCAGAACAGCATTCCGAGCTGGTGGTAGCTTACTCACAGACTGACTATACTGACCAATTTAATGTAATTGACGATTCAAAAGTGCGTGTAAATGCCTACTTGAATAAAGATATTTTGAATTTTGAATTTTTTGAATATCTCCTTTCCAATGCATTTTTTGAAAAAAATATTTATGTACAAAATTAAAGTAGAATAAATTTCCTACAATTTATGTATTTATATTTTTTTTCATAATATTAATAGTTTTTGGCGTACGAGCGTCACAAAGTATCTTCATCTACACCATCACGTATTTTTGGTATATTTTTTCTAAAATATTCTACTATTGCCACCGGTATTGAAGAAGCAGTGTGGGTCTTTGTGTTGGGTCCCTTTCTTTCGACTATGGAGACTAAAGACATTGTATAGCCTCCATACTCTCGACTTTCAACGAAATATCTGTCCGTAGAAGTTACGAGAAGTATTTAGTTTAGGCGGAGTCATCAGTATACGTTTATATGTATGTACGTCGTACAGTGTTGTTTGTGTCCATGGCTTTTAATACAGAAAATTGTTTTATTTAAGACAATTTAGCCTTATTGGCAGTGACGGTAATGAAAATATCATCAACGTATTTTTTGAGCAGTTGCGTTTTTTTTTATTTGGGGACGGTAATCACCTTCAATTTTGTCCATTAATTCGTCCAAGGAAAACTGACACTCATTGAAATTATGTTTAAGGTTAGAATTAATGCATTGCACTATCTATCTCATTGATATAAATTTGTTCATGCAGGAATTGAGATACTATGCATCTGCTGCGGTTTTTCGACCAAATTACTGGACTATTATAAATTTTTTAAGTTTTAATTGTCAAAAGGCAAAGATTGACACCGGTTAATGAAGCCCTTTCACAGTTATCTTAAGTAGTAATGTTTAAAAAAATGGTGGACCTTCACAAAGAAGTGATCACTAAGTAAGTCCTAGTGCTGCCCATACAAATGTATGTGATATTAATCAACCAGGACTCAGTACTTCTTCTTTTAAATGTGATGATCATAAGGCAGAGCTTTGCTTTTGCATATTAAAGATAAATTACCAAGTGACTAAGCTGTGCAAGTTAATATTAAACCGAAATATAGAAGTAAAAGTGTTAATGTAAATACACCTGCTGAAAAATAAAATGTAACATTGTCACCATTTCCTCTTTCAACACACAATATGGGAACTTTATCAGTAAAAGTAAAAATTAAAAAAAAAAATGTTTGCTGAAAACACAGTTGATAGTACTTCTATATAGCGTCTTATATCTTCTATATCTGCTGATTAACCAACTTATTTATCTGAGTCAAGTGAAGTGGAAAATGATTCAGAGGAAGAAACATTTTAAAAATGTAATGTGTAGTAGCAAGCTAACTGCTATTGAAACAGAGTTTGTAGTTGTTTTGTTAGAGTTGTTTGAGTTTTTCGGATTACTTAGAGAATCGTATTGGCGTGTCAAATGACGTTTCCTTTCGACCAATTTTGCGCGTTTTGGAAGTTTGAATTTCGCTCCCTTATTTACATTTTTCACAAATTATTTTAGGGCCTTAAATAATTGGTAAATAAAAAAAAATATTTTAATATATCATCTTATGATGATAATCAGTGTTCGAGAAAAAAAGATTTAAGAAGAAAAGAAAGAAGACTATTTTTAATTTTATGCATATTCCCTATTATTACTTTACTTTGATTTTCTATGAGAGGGTGCTACTGTTCTGGTCTGTTGTACTGTGTACAACGGACAAAAATAGAACCACAAATCCTTAAATTGTAAAGGTTTACTAAGTCAATTTTAATAAGTAAGACATACATATCATTTATATTAATTATTACAAAAGCAGTACCAGTTCGTTTATAACTCCACATTCTATATAATATTTAAATATTATGTCTATCTCATGTTTATTGTATGTTTAAGTTCACAGGTGAACCGAAAGCGGATATGTACCGCCAGTAACTTGACGGCCTTGAATCTTGACTTTTACTATTCATTGCCTAATTTTAAACAAGGCAATAAAAATGACACGCATCGATTCTTCTTGACATTTAGGATTGGTATTTACCTATATATTTGTGATATAATACCTAGCATCTATAACAAAATCACAGACATAAACTTATGTAAGAAGTAAATAAAATTTTTAATTGTAAATAATCTAAATTAAATGTAGTTATCCTGGTAATACTCTTAACAATTATATAAAGTAGATAATTAGTATACATATATCATTAGGTACATCCTTTCCATTCTTTAACACATGTCCTTTATAAATATACTAACTGTTGCGAGCGACTATGTACGTCTCTTTCGTCTCAGACACAAAACAAAAAATTCAATAAGAGATAGAGATAGAGAGAAAAATGAGAGATATTGGAAAAATGGGAGAGACCTACTCTATAGGTACACTCAACATTTTATAAAAATTCCTTTTATTGTATTGTATCTTGTATTATAGCTTAAATCAGTGGTTCTGTTGTCGCGTGCAATTTAAAGAATTTTCACAAAATATAAGATTTATATGTTCATGTAAATTTGACCAAAAACTGTCCAGAATTTTTGCCCGTGACTTGTACCTCGCAAGAAAAAAACATACTCAAAAAAAATCTGTATCATATAGACCTTATAGACTGAACACGAAGCATTTAACTTTAAAAAAATAAATGAACAGATTTTACCTCTCCACTATTTGAATATATCTATGTAGATTACCTTACCTATATAAACATTATTTGGCGTCCAAATGTCGCGAGGTAAACTTTAAAAACGACTGAATTTTTAATCTAAACCGGTCATGGATGTCAAACCAGCAAATTGCTTCACTGTGTTAGCAATTTGAATCCACAATAACATTTAAATGTAGGTATTATTACCGAATACGTATTGTTTTTTAAATATTTTAATTTCTTTTATACACCCTCACCATATTGAAATTTTCCATACAATGTAAGGATTATAATACACACATATATTAAATTTCCCTCAATTTATAATAAAACTTTATTAATAAAAATATATTTTATTACTCATTTTAATTATTTTTTTGGACAAAACAAAAGCTTTCGATTTCTGTCGAAGGTCAAAAAGCGGTTTTATGATATTTGTCTGCGAGCTCGGAACAAAGGCAGTGTGCAGTATGCAAGTGACAAGTCCCTTCACTGTTACTTAGTTACATATACTATCAGGAAGCTTGTCCAAGGATAACATGCTAAGCTGTAGTTTGCATTCCCTTTTTTAAATTATACAGTTTATTTTACGGTTAATTAAAATTATTTTAAATCTGGATTTATTTCTTCGCTGGATATTATATAGTATTTTTTTGCTTATGACATCAACATTACACTGATTTATAACTTAACTTTTTTATGTTTAAGAATCGTGTAAAGAAGCCGATCTGGCTTCTTTTCAAGGGAGGGCCAAAACGATTATGTGGGACGAGAGCGCTTCCTCATTATGGAGCGTCGCGGAATCGTTTGCTTATCCTACTGCATAAACCCGGTGAATTGGCGGCACTCGCAAGACTATAGGTCACAGCTTTAGTCCTGCCTTCTCTCTGTCTGCCATCAGACAGAAGACAGACTTCAGAGGTCATTGCGATTCAACTGTTCAGCATTGTGATTATTATGCTCACAAACGAGAGGTTGTCGTCTACGCTACCAGGTGTCTACACTCGGGGTTGGATACAAACGTTATATAGTTTAAAAAATATATACTAAAATAATACCGTGATCGTGTTAAATACCCATATTTAATACCTGCAATGGGAATAAACTTGTGTTTATTACGATAAAATAAATATATACTTATTATTCAAACTAAAGTGCTGCTTGAGTCAGAGATGGCTATAAAACTTCCATTGCCCTGACCCAAACCCTTGCTTCACCCTTTACTGACACTTCCAGAAGCATCTACGCCCAGGGCGGAACGCCGCGCCGGCTTGAGCTCTGGACGCCGGCTAAGACACTACGCGCGTACCAACTACCATTATATCCATATTTAGACATATAATAGTAACGAAGCTTAAGTATGTACATAACATAATCTATAAATCTTTGTATGATGCAATACGACAATAGTTTTATATTAATGTTAAATTGTGGAAGGGGAAATTAAAATTATAAAAGGCCATCTAAGATTTTAATTTTTTACGAATAAAACACTTTTCACATTGTTATGGCGCAGTTTGATAGTAATTTGTTAATATGTAATTTAATACAGTTTATTTGTTATGTAAGATACTTTGTATTGCGATGTTAGAAGCATACTTAGTCTAGCACGCGGACGGATTTCCACCTGTCGTAAGTTCGAGTCCTTCTTAAAAGGAGTAAAGACAAAAAATGTTTTTTGCTACATCAACAATAAACTAGATATATATTGAGTTTGTAATTTTTTTATGTTTGCGAGACGTACACAAAGTTTCTGATATTAGTGAGTAAATAGACAAAAAGACTAGTATCTTATAAACAGTTTACCTTGAAAAATGTGAAAGTAACTCCTAAGGTAATAAGTTTATAATTATGTATTATTAATTATTTGTCCGGTATACTGTTTAGACAAGTACTTAAAGTGCATTTTTCACAGATAGGTACTGAGGTAATTAATTACTTATATTCTTAAACCACCTGGCTAAAATATACTCATCTATTGCTTTCCATCATGATCTATTGCTTTCCATTGATGGAATGTTACTAAAAAGTAAAAACTATCATCGTTACATGTCCATTAAATAATTATTAAGTAAACATGTAAATAATTTAATAAAAAACGTAGATGTGTGTAATAATATACCTACCTATAATGATTATTTTTAGCTTCCTTCGAATAAGGTGAGATATCTCATTTTCCTTATAATTTACTCGTTTGCCTAAAACTTGTGGCGGCCGTTTATTATTCTCGACGGGTGGTAGGTAGTTCTACCTACGACAGTGGAATTTCGCGGCGGAGTGCGGCGCCGGAGGCCAATGACTTCTACAATTGCATACTTCCATCACAAAATAAATTGCTGAGCTTTCGGAATTTTATTCATACCTCTTCTAGTTTCTGCGTATTTTTTAAATTTTTAATCGAATAACGTCATATCGTATAGTTTAGGTATATTATGAGCAGCTTATAGTGTGTGCATTAACGAAATACCTAGTAATGAGGCAAGACTAACAAAAAATATTTTGTTGTATTTTTTTTCGTACTCATAAACGTACCTAATTATGTACATAACAATTTATAATATAGGTTTTTGAAATGTTTATTTGTTTTTGTATATTTGTTTGCAAGTATAGGAACAAAAGTAATATAGGTAAATACCTACTAGAAGAAATGACTAGATTTGATACAAATTATTTGCCTAATACAACAAAACCATTTGATAAATTTTATTAAAACTTGGTTTCGTGTTGACTTATTATGTCAGCACTAGCAGCATGGACTTATGCTGGTAGTTTTATCGAGGAAAATTAACTAATTCTTACTGAAAAAAACAAACAGTTTTTGTGGGATAAAATAAACGTACAACCAAATTAATAGTACAGATTACTGTGAAAAATATCGTGTTGTAAATGTTATTGTCTACTTCCAGAAGGAGAAAATAAAACAAAAACTTAATACCTAAATCAGTATAGGTATTAGGTAGGTACCTACATTTCAAATGCTGACCATCTTAGTTTTAGATTCGAAGACGCTGGCAACAGCGAATCTATTCTAGATAAACTAAAAATCAACTTCTATAGTGAAACTATCTAATTGATAATAATGACACTAACTAGGTTTTATGACATAATAATTAATCATTATTTATTTTTAGAAGTCTGTTTGTTAATTGAGCAAGTTATCATTATTGAAGTTTGCGTAATAAGAGAGCTGTAATTGTGGTTTTCTGTCAATATTTCTGCCTTTTAAAAACACCACCTACCAATGATGATTCACGTAAATACAATTATCTTGTCTTATTTATTGAGTATGTGCGTGTTGTGTTGAGTATTAGTAATTTATTAGGTAAATAATTATATTTAAATAAATCATGAACCCCCTGTCTTCTATATGTTAATACGTGAAGAGAAAACTTTTTAAAGTAGGTATCCCTTTTTGCTATTTTGTCCAAACCCTATTAAACATTCAAACTTAAAATTAATATCGAACTTGGGCCGCATGTCAACCATTATTATTAGTAATAATAAATTTGCCCAATTTGTCAACCAAGTGCAGGTCGTTTCAAAACAGTATAGCAATACCTACACAGCGTGTTATAAATACCTCGTATTTTTTTGTAATTATCTTGTTACAGTCGGTAACGTAATTTGTGGCTAATCAGAACGAAACGAAAGCTGTAAGTAAATATATGCTACAAGTATAGGTACAGCAATATTTCTTAAAATATAAAGCCACCATTCCAATTACAGAGAGTTTTTAAAACCTTTGTGATTGTAATGATTAAAAATTAGATACCTATGCCTAGATTTTAGTTAATTTAATATTGTACTTTTTTAGTTCGTACGTCATAATTATCTAACATTATAAATTATAAAGTTTCGTTAAGCTATTGTCTTTATTTAATTAGGTCGATAAAAAATCAAACAGTTAATCCACTCTATAGGATGATACTCTATTATTTTTTATTTAATATTTGTATTCAAGTCAAATAACGCTACCCAAGCAAGGAGCCGTTACGTGCATTATAGGAATTCTTAATTAAGTACCTACGTATAACGATTCAGAAACGAAATATTTTTTTTTAGAAATTATATTTTTTGTCTGTTAAAGCCAAAAATTTAAACAGTAACAAAAGAATATTATTGAAAATAGTCCACAGCATTGATATTGTCTGAACATCTGAGAACATTTTAGTCGAAGCCACCGAAGACTTCGACGCTTTGATAACCTCCTAATTATATTAAATGGCTTACAAAAGCAATAAAACGGTAATGTAAGAACCTAAAGGTAACGCAATAAAATATAAACCTGTATCTAGTAAAAAGATTGATTAAACGAATTTCTAAAAAATCACAAGAGTGTCCAGATAAGATATGTGTATCTTTTGCGAAATCTTCCATAGGAATTATATGCTGCGTTACCTAACATGTTTTGAACCAAAGTGAAGTTTGGTTTGTCGATAAAAGTGAAAACGCTAAACAAATTCACATCGCTATTTTCTAGAACGTGCTTTATAATGTAGTGAGTCTGAACTATCTGAGCTACATGAAGGCTATAATAAGTTGATTGTTAGATAGTATACAAGCCAAATAATTAGTTTGATAATTTTAATTAATTATCCTTATTATTTTTAAGTAGGTCTATAGGTTGTAAGTAGGTAGATCCATTCGTAATAGCTAAGTTTATTAAATAATAAATGTTATGTTACTTTTTGTAGGTAAATTATGCTATTATTAGGGTAATACGTATTCCGATTTTATACATGCATACCTTATACCTATACTATTATCTTTCGTATTCCGTACTTTTTCGAGACAACAAAGTTTGTAGGCAAGCCTTTTGAACATAAAATATTCAAAGAAAAATCTAGGAACAGGATGGTTTTGGTTAAGAAAAGTAAACTTTATTATTATACATTTCATATTAACCATTTTTGAGGTTGATTACACGTGACTATTAGCTTTTGTAATTCAAATGTTATTTAAATGACACTGAGACTATTGTGACAAAAGAATTTATCCTACACTAAGCTACATGAAACAATCTCTATGATGCAATGTTCGTACTTTATCATTTACTGTTTTGCAATTCAAAGTTGTAAGTCAAAAAACACTTAACAACTTTCCAATATTAATTTAATTTACGACTTAATAGATTTAATATTAAACATAATGATGACCATCAACTGGGAAATGACGTAGAAAAAACTTAGTAATAATTAATACTTGTCAACCTGTTACCTAGGTTATGCAATAATTATTTACGGATAGATAAATATTAAATAATGCCACGACTCGCCTTAAAGGTTACCGAAATATTTATAGACAGACACATGCATTAATAATAATTATTATAGCGTCATAGCATAAAAAGAGTAATATTGACTTTTTAATGATGGAATAATATGTTTTACATATAAACTATGTGTATTAGATAATAATACTTCAAACTTGCATGTACGTTAAAAAACCTCTAAGTTTATCTCTCCTGGTGCAACACGCTTGAGTCTCCGGCCACTGACCGCTTTTGACCGAACCTTCTATGGTGCTGATGACTTAACTAACATTTTTTAATGATTTTTTATTTATGTGTGTTGCATTTTGTTACATAACAAACCTCTTTACAAAATGGTAGGAGGCTTTTTAATTGAAATATTTGCTTTTGTTCAGCTGAAAAGCAATTATCTACAGCCCTTATCTCGTGTAATGGTTATTACTTATTACAATTAATTAATACAATAGTATTTCGGTACTAGTTGCTACCACCAACTTCGTACGTTTCCTACAAATTCAATAATCTAAATAATATAGGTTTATTTGTCAAAACATTATATTCTTTATGATTACTTATCCATTAAATATAAACTGTAAATGATTACACTACCTGTAGGATTTTATTAATAAATTAAAGCGGGAATAGGAAAAAATAATAATAATTTAAAGTTAGACTATTTCTTTTTAACAGCTTATTTGAATGCGAACCTCGTAATGGGTGTGCCTTGCGGTTTTCACAATAAGTAGTCTTACTAGTATTTTAATGTTTAAGCCAACGTTATTAATATCCGATATGCAACGGATATTTATACATTATCATAAAAAGAAAACATTTTTTTTTGGATTTAGCTCGCATTTTGTAGAATTAAACAATATTTTTTAGCCGAAGTTTCGAATATTTTGGTAATCGTCTTCAGGGAAAGTCAAGATCCAGGAGTCAATAAGTTAGTCAGTCAGTTAGTCATCTATCTCCAACGGTTGTTAAGTTTCCAATTATAAGTTCAAGATGCACATGTAAATATAATAACAGTATCTTGGTAAATACAGTACGGTCAGAGATTTGTGATTTCAAATTTGTTCTTGAGTAGTTCTCAAATGTTTCTTAGCTTTAACCAATAGGTATCTCTATTTCAATCCGAATGTTTTTAGTTAAATAGCCTTGCGAATCATTCTTATTTGTAACGGTGTTAAGGGATGATATATTTTCGATTATCAAATATATTATGCGATAGTCTATGATCTGTTCTCACATATGACATAGCTGACTTTGGTGCATGTGTTAGATATTATATAACACATGCTTATTCTTGACTTTCGAGATGTATTTTAACTTGATTTAACTTAACGAGATTTAGATGTTTCTTTATTCGACCAATGTATAACAATCTTAAATAATACTAAATTCTAACCTATTCAAATGAATAGTCATTACAAAAGGCAATTAATTAATTATTTTGTATTAACCTCGAAAATATGAAATGCTTAATTATACTACAGCAGTGAATGCGTAATATATTACTACAAAATAAAATAGATTTGCATAAGGAAACTAGAATATTGAAAAGTTATAAGTTTTAATTTTATCTCGCGAAACATTTCGCAACGAAGTGAGCGAAGGTGTGTTATTATTAAGCTAGGTAACGATCAAAGTTTAATAAACTGAAATGAACCCATAGACATTATCAAAGACCTATAATCCTTGGATAATCGTAAGCATAATAACATAGACACACCTCTCAATTTTGAAATGAACGACCTACTGCCTTGCCTGTCACCACACACCTCCACCGACTCCTCTGACGGCGACCTCACAATATACTCATACAGCTGTACAGTTCCTACACATAGGCTATTGCGTTATTACTGTGTTGAGTAATGCTTACACCAACTAATTTCAGTTTGATAGACAAGACTATGACGAAACAACAAACTTTCAAAATATAATATCAATGTGGTTTTATTTCAAAACATGTCTTGCTGTGCTTAATTGATATACCTATATAGTTATAGGATTGTGTAGCAAAAGTTCAATACATAGACTAATCCAGCCACCTTATTACATGCAATAAGAGGATAGACTACCCAGTTACTAACATTGTTATTTCTGCCAAATTACACGATGTAAACATATTTATAATATCTAGGTAAATACAACAAGTAAGAACGAAAAGTGTAACCGCACTCGTGTGTTAAGTTCATTGACTCGACAAATCTAATAGCAGATTATTTGTTTGGGCCGAGTTAATCGTCATATTATTTTAGACAGACAAGAGTTTTAAAAACCATTTATTTACTTGCGAAAGCTTTCTAGAAACGAAAGCTTTAATTGTAAAAGTACAGTGTTATTGTATATATATTATAAACTTGTGTTAATAACTTAGTTACGTTCATGAATGTACATGATTGCTGTGTCTCTGTTGAATCCAAAAAGTTACTTACAGTGTGTTTCACTCTTATCTCTACCAAACAATAACATAGGATATAGAATAGCTCCTCACTTCTTCGTACAATGACTTAGTTGTTTTTATTTACCTAAGAATGTTAATAATCTATATAAAATGTAAATACTTCTCCGAAAATACCAAAATAAACTAGCAAAAGTCAAAATTTGTTTAACGAAGTAGGTACGTGTAAGCATATAGGAACAATACATACCATGTGGATTAAAAATTAAATAATATTAATAAATATTAATAAATAATAATTATGATTGATAATATTATATAATATATAGATATAACTATCAAATATTGAGGAAATTTGATGAAAATAATGAATTAAAAATATGAATAGCAGGCTATATTAGGGTTGCCAACCATACTTTACAATAAAGTATTAAACTTTATTTTTGGCAATTATAATTTATTATACTTTTGTATACAAATAAAGTATGTGAAAATACTTTATTTCCTAGCTTTACTGCGATGCATAGAACAAAACAGTTGTTATGGGATTTATGGGTAACTATTTAAGATATAAGTTAGAACAGATGATAGAAACGATTTATAATTACTCTCCCAAATGTGTCTAACATTTAATTGAGTCAGTCACATGTTAATGTGAATCTGTTATCACCCGAAATATTTTATAAAATTATCAGTATTTTTTCACTTTTCATTGATAGGAGCTAAAGTTATATGACAAAATGGTTTGATTTTAGCGAAGATAACTGACTTTCCATACATCCTAATATGTCTTTGAATGATTATGATGATGTATTTAAATGAGATTATATTTGAACATTTTGAAATGGTACCAAATTTAATTAGAAATGAATTGTTTATCTATTTACATTTCAATGTTGATTGTCAAACAAGCTTTGAAACAATAAGAATAGTAAAAATAATGTTAGCTTGTGCTAAAAGTACAGAAAAATACATTTTTAAGGCAATATAAGTATAACATTTTAAAAATACTTTTTTTTCTTACAAATACTTTTTTTATCTGCTCAAACAATTTTATTAGTTTTTTTTTCGTCAAAAAAAGTTGGCAACCCTAGGCTATATCTGATACTATCATATCAACATATAGGTGATTTCCTAAATTGATAATTTCTATAAGTTGCAATTTTAAAGTGCTTATGCAATTGAAGTACGTACCTAGTTGCTTACTAATTATTATACGACGTAGTTATCTTTTAATAATTGTAAGGGTACAAGGGACTTTTAAGAATTATCAAGTAATAAATTAATCAAAGCAAACCAATTAACATTTACCGATATCTGTGTGCGATTGATTACGTGGAACCGCTTTGATCTTACTCTTTATATCAGATAACAGGAATTATAAGTGTCCATTTTATAAATATTATTATCTTTAATATATATATATATTAAAAAAAGAAGAAGTAATATAATTTTATATATATGGGTATGCAGATGACAGCACAGTTGTAGAAAGCTTGCCGTTCTACCAAGGTCCGACAGTACTTTACACCGGGACTGCTACTTGTATTATACAAAGCACAGATCCGGTCGTGTGTGAAGTACTGTGGTCACATATTTGCTGGTAGGAATTACACGAGTTAATTACTCCATCCCCCTTCCATCACCGGACGTTCCGACGCACGGCAGGTATCCATCCCCACGTTGTGGAAATTCACGCTGTCCGAACGAAGAGTTTGCTTCGTCTTTTTTAATTCATACAGCGAAAGATTGGAACAGCTTTACACAAATACAATGTGGGTGTCTTCAAGAGAAGAGTAAAGAGATTGCTAAGTTAATGTGCCCTACCACCACCACTTATGACTACATCTTCACTTTACATCAGGTAAAATGTAGTCAAGCATTGACCTAGATGGTAGAAAAAAAAATAAAAAAATGGAACCGGTTCTAAATACTAATTAAGGGATTAGTATCAGAATTTATTACAAACCTTTTTATTTCTGAACTCAACAACCTTGACTTTTAACTAGAATATTCATGTATTTTAATACATTTTAATGATAAATATCTTATATTTTAAATGTCAAAGGTGACAGATTTGATCTTAGTGACTTCCTTTACCAATGAACTAGGTTTTTAGATAACATATGATCAAAATAATTAAGTATGTATGTTTTAGAGTTATTATTATTTTTTGTACCTAGACATTAAAGCTTGATGGCGGAAATCATTTGATTTCCTAATATCTTTGTACTATCTAAATATATTTTGTATTTATATGAAATTTTGTTATTAATAACATTTTTTTTTATTAGCTCTTAGTTTTATAGCCATTTGTTACCCGGTAGAGTAGATATTTTTTCAGGATACAAACAAAAGAGATTTTTTCAGTCAGTTATAAGTTAAGTGATACAAAATGAAGATAGGTGGCGGTGTATATTTTTGTGGGTGCTCTGATGAACCCATTAACCATTTTCTTTTCAATAGTACTTGAACCTTTAGAGAGTCTTTACCTGTATTATTTAGGAGTTTATTGTAACTCATTGATATAATTTTTTTTTGCTTCTGAAATAGCTCTATTAACGCTAGAAGCCTAATCTACGTCTCGGAGACGTAGACGCATTCGAATATCGTTTGTATTTTTGAAACGGTTGAAGCTAGCACCTCGTGCTCTTTTGTTACCTCGGTGGCCGACGGGAGCTAGAGGATGGTACCCCTATCGTTAAGGTAAGTCCCGCCATTTTTGATTTATTGAAGTGTTGCACGCCTGTGAGACGTATGTTTAGGCTTTGTGTAACTTTTAACTAAGATTTTGTGATTTTACTTTTGTTTGTTTTTCGTATATTTTATATCTATTTTCGGCGTTGTTTCAAGTATAAATATGACAGGGTCTTATATATTAGACGAAGACCAAATTTTTGAAATTTTAAACTAGGAAAACAATCCTTCTCAGGAAGATGTAGATTCCGAGGTTGAGAACGACCATATTATCGACGACATTCAATGCGAGACGAAAATAATGAAGAGTCTGAGTATGTTTCGTCTTTACAAGAAACCGGACCCTCTGAAGAAACCGACCCAACCCTTGTTGCAGAAGCTGGTCCATCATCTGGCGCAGGCCATGTTTTACTACCTACCAACTCAAAGTGGATTTATTGTGTTCGTGGTCGTACTCTTCGAGGTAAGAATGGACATATTTGATTCACTGATAAAGCTCAAACATATCACAGAACTCCAGCTACGTTGTAACATTAATTTGAATAGAAGACAATTCATGAAGCAATTCAGAACAGATTTGGATGGAGATGAGACTTGAAGCTCCGACATTGATGAGATCTTTACGTGAAAATATAAGCCAAATACTTGATAAATCTAAAGATTCAAATAAAATAAATCAAAAAGAAGGACCCTGCCCAAAAAAAAACGGAAATACTGCTCCTTTTTCTGATATAATGGTGGTAGACCATTTTCTTGGTGGTAGACCATAACATCGGGTCGCCGGCAAAGTTACCACCCATCGGGCAAAGTCGTGCCGCAAAGCGACATAGTCGTGTTCCGGCACGTTGCTCGATGAAGCCGTTTATGGGAAATGGGTTTGAACAGCTGCGGTACGTTGGCGAACCGGTTGACGTCGAGTTGGTGTTTGTTTTGTCGGGTGTCTAGTCGAGGAGGGTAGCGGGATCCGAAGCGACGGCTTTCCGCTGGCCGCCCGCAGATAGTTGGGGGCCCAATTAGTGGGTTAGCCACCCACGAAAGGCTGCCCCGCCAGCTGCGAAAAATCCCAGGGTGGCTCCATCGTGCTGGTTGGCGACCAGGCGAGGAGGCCCGATGGCGATCCCTGGGGGGGTTCGGGCGTCCCCGCAGTCTCCAGGCTAGCCTCCCAGCGACAAGACATCACCAATTTCGAAGTCGGTTTGATACGTACCGCCTCGTTCAACTGCCATTTCCCATCCCTATTCACTTTTATTTATTTTATATTATGAAAAAGGTAAAAAAAAGAAACAAGTTGACACAGCGGTTGCACTCCTCCTCATACAAAGTGCACCTCACTAATATAAGGGGTTTGCACTCAAATCTTTTAGCTGTTCACCACCACCTGGAGACAGAGCAGCCGCACTTGCTCATTTTGACGGAGACGCAGATACAATGTCCTTTGAGCGCTACATAGTTGGATTATCCCGGTTACTCGTTGGAGCACAACTTTCGCTCACGGGCCGGAGTCAGTATGTACGCGCGGAACGACCTCTGTATTCAGCGTCTCCGTCACCTTGAAGACCCCACTTTTTCTTCCCTATGGGTTTTAGTGGACACAGGAAACGAAAAAATCCTGTATTCCTGTGTCTACCGTTCGCACAGCGGTGACCAGGAGACAACTCGTTTATTTGAGTATCTCAGTGAGGCTGCAGATATGGCTCTGTATCAGTACCCTTCGGCGCAGCTCGTCTTTCTGGGGGACTTTAATGCCTGTCATCAGGACTGGCTGTTCCCGTACCAGAAGACCGACCATGCTGGAAGAGAAGCGCGGAAATTTGCGTTGTCCTTGGACCTCTTTCAGCTGGTGGAGCAAGCGACAAGGGTACCAGATGTGGTAGGCCATACAGCCAATTGCCTGGACCTTCTGCTGACAACTGATCCGGACAGGTATCGTGTAGAAGTCACCTCCCCCTTGGGAACCTCCGATCACTGTCTGGTGAAATCTGTGTTTACATATTCCCCACCAGCTTTCGAACCTCATGGTGTTAGGCGAGTATGGAAATACAAGTCAGCAGATTGGGATGAGATGCGACACTTTTTTGCGTCTTATCCTTGGCGGCAGGTCTGCTTCTCTTCTTTGGATCCGTCGAGTTGCGCGGATGCTATAACCGATGTGGTGCATCAGGCAATGGAGTATTTTATTCCTTTTGCTGACGTACCCATCGGTGGCAAAGCTCGCCCATGGTTTAATGCTGAATGTGGTCATGCTCAAGACCGAAAACATTCGGCATATCTCATTTGGGCTGATGCTCGAAGCCGCAAAACTCCGGATGTAAGTACAAAGAAGAGAGCCTTCAACCAAGCTGCCAAGTCCTACAAGAAGGCATTGCGGAAGGCTCGTCTCGATCGAATCGCTAAGAAAGGCGAAAAGCTCTCTGTCAGACCAACTGGCAGTCGAGCTTTCTGGTCTCTTGCCAAAGCGATCGAGTCGAACTTTTGCCAACCCTCACTGCTTGCTCTGCTGAAGCCGGATGGATCCCTGGCCCACACAGCAACAGAGAAAGCGAATGTACTTGCTTTTCTGTTTGCTGATAATTTGCATCTAGACGCTGGCAATGCTTCTTCAGCACATCTTCCTCACTGCGGTATTTCAATGCCTGAAATCCGCATCACTAACAAAGAGGTATGGAGAACATTGTGTCGTTTAGATGTGAATAAAGCCAGTGGTCCTGATGGTATACCAGCCATTCTGCTCAAGACATGCGCAGCTCTGAGTTGTCTCCTGTACTGACACGTCTGCATCGCCTCTCTTTCATGACTGAAATAGTGCCGAAATCCTGGAAGCTTGCTAATGTGCAACCCGTGCCCAAAAAAGGCAGCCGTGCCGACCCTGTCAATTACAGACCGATTTCAATCACCTCCATACTCTGCAAGATTATGGAGCGTGTATTGAACTCGCGTCTACTAGCATACCTAGAAGGTAACGATCTCCTCAGTGACCGACAGTACGGGTTTCGCCGTAATAGGTCTACTGAGGACCTCCTAGTGTATGCTACTCACATTTTAGGCGAGGCCATCGAAAAGAACGGAGAAGCGGTCGCCGTCTCTCTGGACGTCTCGAGGGCATTTGACAGGGTCTGGCATGCGAGCCTTATATGCAAGCTTTCAGCGTACGGTATATCTCCTGGTCTGATCGGCTGGGTAACGGACTTTCTGAGCCACAGATCTCTCCGAGTAGTTGTCGACGGGTGTTCCTCGGAACCCTTGACAATAAATGCCGGAGTGCCTCAGGGGTCCGTTCTTTCTGCAACCCTGTTTCTGCTGCACATTAATGATCTGTTGAAGCCCGGTATCTATGGGTATGCAGACGACAGCACAGTTGTAGAAAGATATCTGCCGAGTACTCGGGCTAGTCGAGATCAAGTACAGTCTGAAAGAGAAGCCATGGTGCAACGTTTGAATGACAAACTTCAGGCAGTCTTCGCATGGCCAATCTTGTCAAGTTCAACGCCACCAAAACGCAGACGTGTCTATTCACCGCCAAAAGGA
Source organism: Napeogenes sylphis (assembly GCA_959347405.1). Classification (NCBI taxonomy): domain Eukaryota; kingdom Metazoa; phylum Arthropoda; class Insecta; order Lepidoptera; family Nymphalidae; genus Napeogenes; species Napeogenes sylphis. Next base: position 33,557,998 of record OY365783.1, on the reverse strand, counting down.
GCCCTTTCACCTTGGCTCCTACTTTCCAGAATGTATCCTTGGAATACAGTGACCGGCTTCAGTTGTTAGGCTTAGAGATTTCCTCGAACCTCAACTTTGGTCGGTTCATTGAGTCCAGAGCAAGAGCAGCAGCAGCAAAGCTTGCCGTTCTTGCGAAGGTTCGGCAGTACTAAAGTACTGCCGAACCTGTGTGTGTGTAACCGTGTGTGTTACCGGTGTAAACACCGGGACAGCTTCTTGTTTTATACAAAGCACCGATCCGGTCGTGTGTAGAGTACTGTGGACACATATTTGCTGGTGCCGCAAAGTCTCATCTTGCGGTTCTGGACTCAATTGAGAGGCGAGCAAAGAGGCTGGACTCAATTGAGAGGCAGGATCCCGAATTGGTCGAAGCCGACCTCCAAAGCCTTGAACACAGGCGTAAAATTGCTAGCCTCTCAGTATTCTATAGGATACATTTTGGTGAGTGTGCGCAGGAATTACACGAGTTTTTTCTTGGTGGTAGACCATAACATCGGGTCGCCGGCAAAGTTACCACCCATCGGGCAGAGTCGTGCCGCAAAGCGACCTAGTCGTGTTCCGGCACGTTGCTCGATGAAGCCGTTTATGGGAAATGGGTCTGAACAGCTGCGGTGCGTTTGCGAACCGGTTTGACGTCGAGTTGGTGTTTGTTTTGTCGGGTGTCTAGTCGAGGAGGGTAGCGGGATCCGAAGCGACGGCTTTCCGCTGGCCGCCCGCAGATAGTTGGGGGCCCAATTAGTGGGTTAGCCACCCACGAAAGGCTGCCCCGCCAGCTGCGTAAAATCCCAGGGTGGCTCCATCGTGCTGGTTGGCGACCAGACGAGGAGGCCCGATGGCGATCCCTGGGGGGGTTCGGGCGTCCCCGCAGTCTCCAGACTAGCCTCCCAGTGGCAAGACATCACCAATTTCGACGTCGGGGTCGATACGTACCGCCTCGTTCAACTGCCATTTCCCATCCCTATTCACTTTTATTTTATTTTTTTATGAGTAAAGTTAAAAAGAAGAAAATGTTTTTACAGCGGTTGCACTCCTCCTCATTTAAAGTGCACCTCACTAATATCAGGGGTTTGCACTCTAATATCCTAGCTGTCCATCACCACCTGGAGACAGAGCAGCCGCACCTCTTCTTTTTGACGGAGACGCAGATACAATGTCCTTTGAGCGCTGCGCACCTGCATTATCCCGGATACACGTTAGAGCACAATTTTCGCTCACGTGCCGGAGTCTGCGTGTACGCGCGGAACGACCTCTGTATCCAGCGTCTCCGTCACCTTGAAGACCCCACTTTTTCTTCTATATGGGTTTTACTAGACACAGGAAACGAAAAAATCCTGTATTCCTGTGTCTACCGTTCGCACAGCGGTGACCAGGAGACAACTAGATTATTTGAGTATCTCGGTGAGGCTGCTGATATGGCTTTGCATCAGTACCCTTCAGCGCAGCTTGTTTTTCTGGGGGACTTTAATGCTTGTCATCAAGACTGGCTGTTCCCGTACCAGAAAACCGACCATGCTGGAAGAGAAGCGCGGAAATTTGCGTTGTCCTTGGACCTCTTTCAGCTGGTGAGGCAAGCGACAAGGGTACCAGATGTGGTAGGCCATACAGCCAATTGCCTGGACCTTCTGCTGACAACTGATCCGGACAGGTATCGTGTTGAGGTCACCTCCCCCTTGGGAACCTCCGATCACTGTCTGGTGAAATCTGTGTTTACATATTCCCCACCAGCTCTCGAACCACATGGTGTTAGGCGAGTATGGAAATACAAGTCAGCAGATTGGGATGAGATGCGGCACTTCTTTGCATCTTATCCTTGGCGGCAGGTCTGCTTCTCTTCTTTGGATCCGTCGAGTTGCGCGGATGCTATAACCGATGTGGTGCATCAGGCAATGGAGTATTTTATTCCTTTTGCTGAAGTTCCCGTCGGTGGCAAAGCTCGCCCATGGTTTAATGCTGAATGTGGTCATGCTCAAGACCGAAAACATTCGGCATACCTCATTTGGGCTGATGCTCGAAGCCGCAAAACTCCGGATCTAAGTACAAAGAAGAGAGCCTTTAACCTAGCTGCCAAGTCCTACAAAAAGGCATTGCGGAAGGCTCGTCTCGATCGAATCGCTAAGAATGGCGAAAAGCTCTCTGTCAAACCAACTGGCAGTCGAGCTTTCTGGTCTCTTGCGAAAGCGATCGAGTCGAATTTCTGCCAACCCTCACTGCCTGCTCTGCTGAAGCCGGATGGATCCCTGGCCCACACAGCAACAGAGAAAGCGAATGTATTTGCTTCTCTGTTTGCTGATAATTCGCATCTAGATACTGGCAATGCTTCTCCAGCACATCTTCCTCACTGCGGTATTTCGATGCCTGAAATCCGCATCACTAACAAAGAGGTATGGAGAACATTGTGTCGTTTAGATGTGAATAAAGCCAGTGGTCCTGATGGTATACCAGCCATTCTGCTCAAGACATGTGCAGCTGAGTTGTCTCCTGTACTGACACGTCTGTATCGCCTCTCTTTCAAGACTGGAATAGTGCCGAAATCCTGGAAGCTTGCCAACGTGCAACCCGTGCCCAAAAAAGGCAGCCGTGCTGATCCTGTCAACTACAGACCGATTTCAATCACCTCCATACTCTGCAAGATTATGGAGCGTGTATTGAACTCGCGCCTTCTAGCATACCTAGAAGGTAACGATCTCCTCAGTGACCGACAGTACGGGTTTCGCCGTAATAGGTCTACTGGGGACCTCCTAGTGTATGCTACACACATTCTAGGCGAGGCCATCGAGAAGAACGGAGAAGCGGTCGCCGTCTCTCTGGACGTCTCGAGGGCATTTGACAGGGTCTGGCATGCGAGCCTTATAAGGAAGCTTTCAGCGTACGGTATATCTCCTGGTCTGATCGGCTGGGTAACGGACTTTCTGAGCCAGAGATCTCTCCGAGTAGTTGTCGATGGGTGTTCCTCGGAATCCTTGGCAATAAATGCCGGAGTGCCTCAGGGGTCCGTTCTTTCTGCAACTCTTTTTCTGCTGCACATTAACGATCTGTTGAAGCCCGGTATCTATGGGTACGCAGACGACAGCACAGTTGTAGAAAGATATCTGCCGAGTACTCGGGCTAGTCGAGATCAAGTACAGTCTGAAAGAGAAGCCATGGTGCAGCGTTTGAATGACAAACTTCAGGCAGTCTCCGCATGGAGCAATGCCAATCTTGTCAAATTCAACGCCACCAAAACGCAGACGTGTCTGTTCACCGCCAAAAGGAGCCCTTTCACCTTGGCTCCTACTTTCCAGAATGTATCTTTGGAATACAGTGACCGGCTTCAGTTGTTAGGCTTAGAGATTTCCTCGAACCTCAACTTTGGTCGGTTCATTGAGTCCAGAGCAAGAGCAGCAGCAGCAAAGCTTGCCGTTCTTGCGAAGGTTCGGCAGTACTTTACACCGGGACAGCTTCTTGTTTTATACAAAGCACAGATCCGGTCGTGTGTAGAGTACTGTGGCCACATATTTGCTGGTGCCGCAAAGTCTCATCTTGCGGTTCTGGACTCAATTGAGAGGCGAGCAATGAGGCTCATAGGAGATCCCGAGTTGGTCGAAGCCGACCTCCAAAGCCTTGAACACAGGCGTAGAATTGCTAGCCTCTCAGTATTCTATAGGATACATTTTGGTGAGTGTGCGCAGGAATTACACGATCTAATTCCCCCGGCCCCCTTCCATCATCGGACTTTCCGATGCACGGCAGGAATCCATCCTTTTGTTGTGGACATTCCACCTGTCCGAACGAAGCGCTTTGCTTCGTCTTTTTTACTTCGTACAGCAAAGGATTGGAACAGCTTGCCTGCGTCGGTATTTCCGAAAGAATACAATGTGGTTAAATTCAAGAGAAGAGTGAATAGGCTGCTAGGGTAATGCGCCTTACCACCTTAGACTACATTCCACTTACCATCAGGTGGAATGTAGTCAAGCATTGCCCTAGATTATATAAAAAAAAAAAAAAAAAAAAAAGTTAATTCCCCCGTCCCCCTTCCATCACCGGACGTCCCGACGCACGGCAGGTATCCATCCTTCTGTTGTGGACATTCCACCTGTCCGAACGAAGCGCTTTGCTTCCTCATTTTTAGTGCGTACAGCGAAGGACTGGAACAATTTGCCTGCGTCGGTATTTCCGGCCAAATATAATGTGGGTGTCTTCAAGAGAAGACTGAATAGGTTGCTAGGGCAATACGCATTACCATCTAAGACTACATTCCACTTACCATCAGGTGGAATGTAGTCAAGCATTGCCCTAGATCATATAAAAAAAAAAAAATAAAAAAAATATTAAAAAAAAACTATGTCACAATTAGTTTGTAATAAATGTAAAAAATCTGTATGTAGCAAACAAAAGATTGATATGTGTAGGCTGCTCCTAAAGTAAAGCTAGTGTTTTAAAATCTAATTAGTTGTAATATTTGTTTTAAGAATAAATAATTATCTTAAAAAAAATGATATTATAAAAAATAATAATATATGAATAATAATAATAATAATAAATAATAATATATAAACCGGTGGACATATTTAGCGGAACGCAAAAAACAGACTGCAAGATCATATGAAAACACATTTTTGTTGTACAATACATTTGATTATTATTCTGAATTAATTAAATTAACATTTTTGAACATAAAAAATCACAAAATTATAGCGAAAGAAACGAAATTAAAGACAATAAGGTCAGTGACTTAATTCTGAAGAGTTTTGACCTAACAAAATGAAAACTAAAGAAAAGTTAATATTGTCCAAATGACTGGTTTTTTCGCGATGGGTGATACAATCAGTATTTAGTGTTGCCACCTCTTGCTGTTAAAACTGCCTGCATGCGTCTGGGCATGCTCTCTATTAAATTGTTAATAAAACTTTGCGGCATTGAGTTCCATTCTTCAACCAATGCGGTTTTGAGGTCTCTTACGTTGACTGGTGATGGATTTCTTTGTTTAATTTGTCTTCCCAGTTTGTCCCAAACGTGTTCTATTGGATTTAGGTCTAGCGAGCATGCCGGCCACCCCAAAACCTGGATTCCGACCTCATTAAGATATTCCGAAACTAATGCCGCAATGTGAGGTCGAGCGTTGTCATGCATTAGAAGAAAATTGTCTCCAATGAAAGGGGCAAAAGGCATCACAATCTACTCTAAAATGTCGGTTACGTATCTTGCCGCAGTCAGGGCGCCGTTTTCTACGATGTGTAGCTCCGTGCGTGCTCCTAAGCAAATACCGCCCCATACCATTACTGACCCTCCACCATACGGCTCTCTCCCAATAATGTTACACTGAGCGTATCTTTCTCCGGGTCGTCGCCATACTTTGGTCCTTCCATCATCTGGTTTGAGACAAAATCTGGACTCATCACTAAAAAGAACTTTTCCCCAAGCGTCATTATTCCAATTTAGGTGGAAACGAGCAAAGCTGGCCCGAGCCACTCGATGACCTGCGGTGAGCTGTGGACCTCTGGCAGGCAAGTACGCCCCTATACCAGCTGCCTTCAGTCTTCTTCTGACGGTTTTGGTACTAATTATCACTTGTCGAACTTTCTGCAGCTGGTTTCGTACCTCAGAAGAAGTCAAGGTACGGTTTCTGAGAACACTGCTGACAATAAATCTATCGTCTCTCTCTCCTGTTACTCTTTTGCGACCTTGTCCTTTACGCCTGGTACTCTCCAGTCTGCCGGTATCGTTTAACATTGCGGAAAATCACAGACTTGGAAACATGTAATGTTTGAGCCACTTCATTGTAAGTGTAAACATTTTCAATTAAAGTTACAGCTTTAGAAACCAGAGCAACGCTGAGATCCGGCATTATCGCCTAAATTTTTCGAATTAAGTTCACTTCACTCAATAATGACAATTTTTCGTCAAAAAAACAACAGAAATAAAGTTTTTGTTAAAAACAACAAAAGCCGACGAAAATTCCATACACTACGTGTCTCAGAAATTAGCAGATAAACAAAAAAAACTAATGAAATTTAAAATAAAATTATTTTTAAAATCATCTTTTTTTTTAATACATAATATTGGTATAGTGGCCAGTACGAAAATATGAAAATATTTTCCGTTATTCGACCTTTTTTTTGCGTTCCCCTAAATATGTCCATGAGTGTAGTTGATTTTGAAGAAGTAATTTTTCCTTGTTTCAATTTAGGCATATTGTTTTTTCCTCATAATGAATAACTGTTATTATAGTTATTATTATTAACAGTGTTGTTTTATTTTTAACTTATGTTCCAAATTCAAATTTGTGCTAAATAATGATAAAAGTAATTAAATAATATACCTAAAATAGGGGTTTTTAAATGTGTACGCCTTTGCGACGTATATTAAGGCTTTGTGCACGTCCGAAATAGATTAGGCTTCTAGGGTTAAGTAAATTACTGAATTTATTTTTTGTATATTACAATTGAAAGCTCTGTAGGGTGGGGTAGTCAACAATGAACCAGGTGGATACAGTGAACCACTATAGTTAGCGACAAAACGAAACGTTGCCAGAATATGCAATTTGCACAATAGAACCCCCCCGCTTACCCCGATCAACTTGTGGGCCTCCATTGTAAGTTTGTGTACGCGGACGTTTTATGTGTTTCAGAGCGGCAAAAGTAAGAAAATTACGTGACTTTATTTTTTTTATTACTTTTTTTCTACTACATGTATCTCATTTTCAATTATATCTTAGGGTGGAGTGGCTTACTACGCGTTTTTAGCATGAATGTTAATGCTTCTACGTGCTTCTAGTCGTGGCTAACATAACCTAAATTAAAAAGTGCTTAGGTAGTGCACATTGAACCAGTACCTGAGGGTACACAATGAACCTTGGTTCACTGTGTGCCTTAAAGCAATGAACGATGGTGCTTTGTGTACACATGTTATTATGAACGAAAAAAGTAAAATTAAACTGAAGGTAACTCTTAAAAATTATATTTGAATTATTGTTGTAGGATGAGGAGGCAAACAGGAGGTAGAGAAGAGCGAAAAAAAGGATAGCATACATCATATATGAAAGCTATGACCCCGGTGAACATTTCAAATGCCTTCAGAAAATGTGGTACATTTCCCTTAGACGATAACATTTTCTCTGAAGTTGACTTTTTGCCAAGCAAAGTTACTAATAGACCAGCACCAGCTACTCCCGATATTACGGCAAACGAAATTGTTGAACATGATAGTTGTGAATCATCTTCCATTTTGACTTGTTCTATTTTAACCGACCAGGACTTACCAATCCTGCCATAAATACGACATAGTATTCCAGAGCATAGCAAACTAGAAGATTGCCAGCCTAGTACGTCTATTTGTAAAGATCTAACTACTGCTTCTGGTACCAATTCCGTGGTAAGACAAGTTCCAAGTCAATTCGTTTCACCCAAAGTCTTTCGACCGCCTTTGAGAGCAGGTCCTCGTAAAGGCAACCGACAAAAAAGGCGTGCTGGAAAAAGTATGATAGCGACCAATACCCCAGAAAAAAATGCGTTAGCCGAACTCAAGCAAAAGAAGAAGATAAAGGTTGTAGATACTGTGAAAACTGTGAAAACTATGGACGAAACAATATTAGATGATAACTTTCTTCCACTATCACAAAAACCTCGTTTAGATGATTAAGTCATTATTATGTTTAAATTTAAAAAATCTAATATTTACTATGTTGACAAAGTTACTGAGGAGTTGAAGGATGAAGACCTTGATTATGTTGTTTCTTATTTAAAATTAAAAAGCAAATGGAATCAAACATTCTCTGAACCATTCGAACCTGATACTGCCGGAGTTAGCTTGAAAGAAATAAAATTTCTTCTTCCTTCTCCTAAAATAGAAGGAACGAATAGGCGACAGGCGACATACAATGGAAAAAAAATATGCCAAATAAATATATAAATAATGTTTTGGTTGTATTCTTATGCCATAACAAGTTCTGTAAAGTAGAATAGTGTTAATAAGCACATTTCACATATAATAATGTTTAATTTATTTCCCAAATTTTAGGGTATCCAGCCCGTGGTTGATTGTAAACTACAATGGTTCATTGAATACTACCCCCTGGTTCATTGTGCACTATAGGGTGTACACATTGAACCATTTCCATGCTTTTTTTAATCTGATCATTAAACAAAATTTGTAGGAAATATGCAAAATTATAGTATTAGCGATTAAACTTTAGTAAATTTTCTAACTTATGGTATAATTTAATCTATAATAATCGTTTTAGGATAAGAGTTATATCTCATCAAACTTTTTGTGGTTCATTGTTGGCACTCCCACCCTATATAATCATTATATTTAAAAAATACAACTACTATATATTTTGTATCATAATAACATAATGACACCTAAATATTTAATAATATTTAAAATTTTAGACGCTATGATACATAATATATTAAATATAGTAGTAATCATCAGTAATCATAGTATTACTAGGTAATCGAGAATCATGTACGGGAAGATTAATTAATGTAAATATATTATTCAATGAATTGTTTATCATTAAAACAATTAATTATATTTTAGGTCTCATTAACAATACCTTTATGTTGCTTATTAGTTTATTTCTTTAAATCAGTTAATTGGTTATCGGAATAATGAAAAAGGTTTATAAAAAATACATTACGTTATACAATTTTATTTATTTATCATAATATCTATTAAAATATGAACAAATTTAAAAATAAAATAACCTGATAATCTGTTGCACAGATTATATATATTTGACACAATCAAAAATACGTTTTCTATTATATTTCCCGTAGTGTGCGTTTTTTATATTAACGTTATCTTTAGAACATAAATTTAATGGTTCTATTTCATTACGAATGATAAAACTGCATGAAAAAGCCGTACATATTTCGGGGACTTACACACTATATAATTTCGTTTTGACTAGCCATTCGCTGGTATAAACAAACCAAAATACATTACTAATTCATAAACCGATCAAATAATTTTTGCTTACAATTAGTAAGTACATAATTTGTGTTTTATAATTACTTATTTCATTATTATCCTTGTGAATGATTTTATTGTAAATAAAAAGTCCACGTAACGAATTTTTGAAATTCTTAATCGTAATAGATCCACCAAAATATCAAATAATATATATACAAAATATGCTACCAGTTACTTATATCTATATAAAGTGAAAATTATTTTAAAATATTATGCGGAAATATACAAAAATAATGTTATAACGTTCAACTGTAATTTATAATATATTAATATAGGAAAAAACTTATGTTATCAATATCAAGTGGCTCTTATCACTTAGATTTCCTTTGTTTATTAACGATAATATAGTTTTATACAAATTATATTTCCTAAATCACTAAGAAATTGATACGCAATATATTTTTAAATGCAAATAAACAAAATTATTTCTTCTTACTTGCATTTGTACTTTTTAAAATGTAAATCTAAAAAAACCTACAATATTAAAAATTACTATTCTCATTACAAATTGCGTACTTATACATATTGTAATATTGACCATACCTAAATCTCCAATATACATAAATTTAACAAAAACGTTTTTAAATCTTCTAAAACAGTTTAAAATATATGCACATCTATTCTTATTACAGTATTGATACATACATATTTCGTTAAATGGATTTATATAGATAATATATAACAAAACAATACATTTTTTTTTATGGGTTTAAGGCACTCTTTGTAGAGCAGGATAAAGTTAACAGATTTCGTTTTACATATTGAGGCTCGACCTTGAACATAATGATAGTAACAATCAAATTCAAATTATGCAATGGAATGTTACATTACGCTTAAATTTACACTTTAAATGATATGCTAAATCTATAACGAAATATTATTGTTTCAAATATTGCAAGATCTGAATACCATGTACTAGCAATTTAGAAAGATGAAAATTATTGCCTCAAGCGATGCCTCATTTGAAACGTTCTTACCAATTCGTATAAAATATATGTTATATTATCACATATAAAATATCTTACAACAAAAGTTGTGCTAGGAGAGATCTTTTGACGTCACGACCTTAGTTACAATTTATTCGACAGTAACGGATTTTGCGAGATTTCTAGGACAGTCGACGTTACATTCCCGCAAAACGGCTATGTGGTATGCCAACAATTGCATGGGAATAACTGTCAAAACTCCTTGTAAACAATCTACAGTTTTAGGAACTTCCAGGACACGAGATGCTAGTGAAAAGGTTTCCGTGTCACCCTCCTCGCATACGACTATCGGCCTGCCTTGACGCGCAGTCACCTGTTGCAGTGCATTCATGCACTTTATGTAAACTGGGTCACGCATTACGATCATCATAACGGGCATGGAATCATCAATGAGGGCAAGGGGACCATGTTTAAGTTCTCCCGCCATAATACCCTCACTATGCATGTAAGTCAACTCCTTCACCTTCAAAGCTCCTTCTAAACACGTAGCGAAATTGTAACCACGACCCATGATCAATAAGGATCGTTGGCGGTACAAGTCTTGCGCTAAAGCTTTAACTTTGTCATCCAATGCCAGGACCTGTCGTATTTTAGAGTCCAATTCGTGAAGTCCTTTGATAATGTCAGCTCTACGCTTCAGGAGAGAAATACGGTCTTCACTGATCACCAACGCGAACATAACAAGCGACACAAATTGTGATGTATAGGCCTTTGTAGAGGCAACACCGATTTCAGGACCGGCATTAATGTGGACACCACAATGTGATTCACGGCAAATGGAACTACCAACAGTGTTTGTTATGCCAACAATCAGGGCTCCGTGACGTTTGCAGTAACGAAGCGCCATTAGAGTGTCGGCCGTCTCTCCAGATTGTGATATAAAGAAGCACACATCATCACGGAAGACAGGTGTGTTTCTATCCAGGAAATCGGATGCCAGCTCAACCATTACAGGAAGCTCAGTTAACTCTTCTAGTAACTGACGAGTTGCTACAGCACTATGGTAACTTGTACCACAGCCTATTAACATTAACCTTCTGCAGCGCTTGATTTCTGGAATATAATCTTTAATACCCCCAAGAGTCACAGTACCATTAGCAAAGTTGAGGCGACCTCTCATTGTATTCACAATAGATTCAGACTGTTCAAAAATTTCTTTCTGCATGAAACAATCATAATTACCTTTCATAATTTGTTGTAATTCAAGTTTTAGTGTCAAAATTTCTCTCTGGTGAGGGTCAGTGCTGCTGCCAGACATTCGGTGAATGCTGAGAACTCCATCTTTAATATGAGCAACATCATCATCTTCAAAATAAAGCACTCTGTTTGTGTGTTCAATGACTGCAGATGCATCTGATGCAAAGAAATACTCAACATCTCTTTCTTCTTCAGGCTCAAATTGAGCATGACTGTTAACACGAGGGACGGTGGGTACCACACCTCTGGTTGCTTTGTTGTTGGTATACATTATTGGTACATGGTCACTAGACAAGCGACGCTTGGTTTTAATTCCCACAAGCAAGGGACTTCCACGTCTTGTAGCCACACACTCATTTGGGAAATAGCGTGATTTAAAACATAATGCAAATGCTCCCTCGAGTTGCTGAATAACCTGCTCAACTAGCTCTTGGAAATTGTAGCCTTTGTGCTGGTTGTAAATATGATGAACTAACTTGGCAATAGCTTCTGTATCAGTTTGGGATTCAAAAGTGTATCCCTTATTTTCCAGGAAAGTTTTGACTTCCTTGTAATTGGTGATAATACCATTGTGAATAACCACAAATGAGTTATCTTCACCAGAGCGTTGAGGATGAGAATTAACTGCACTTGGCTCACCGTGAGTCGCCCAGCGCGTGTGAGCAATGCCACAATGCGATTCTAAACAATCTTCAATTGCTAAATCGCAACTCTGTTCCTGAAGTAACTCTTCAAGGGCAGCTACCTTACCACTTCTTTTAAGGACCGCAATATCCTTTTGGTCGGCAGCATCAATAGCTACGCCTGCAGAATCGTAGCCACGGTACTCCAAACGTTTCAATCCATTAACAAGCAACTCTAATATTTCTCTTCGGCTCTTAGGCGTCAGATGATTAATATATGCAAAAATTCCACACATCGTAAACGAAGTAGAACGGCAACGCTGATACAAGTGCACTAAACCACAACCGACGAGAGACTGTGCACGGTACGAAACACAACTGATATTGAAGGCCTCCGTCTATAACTCCTACCACTAATGAGTTACTTTCACTTATGGCAATGAACACGTCATCATGTTTCGTTATCGTAGATACAACTTGACTGTATCGTAAATATCAGCAGTGTAAAAAACCAGTTCCACTGTTGACTATCGGCTCACGGATGTACATAGTACCATCATAAGTCATTGTCAGTGTCAATACCCTATTGACATATAACATACAAATGAACCATAAGCTGCATTCAATTTTTTTTTAGTGTACAATAAAAACGTGTTCAAGCCTGAAATAAATAAAGAAATTTAAAGAAATAATAAAAAATAAGAATTAGGGGAATTATTGTATTATATCAAAATTTTACTAATATACTTAACTATTCCATCAGGTATATTTCTGGGTACGTTATTTGTAGATTTGAATTTAATTAAGCTTGAATTTGTTGCTACTCTGTAAATTGTTATCAATATGACTGCACTGCTCCCGGTGGTAAAAAAATTCCTTTAGTTTTTATTATATTTCAAATATTGTAGTCCATTACACTACTTATCGAAAATACAAGAATGGCACAAAGTCTATTTATACAATATAATTCTCATCTTTGTAATAAAAACAAATTAGTTTTTACTAAAGAATGATCTTTGTTTTATTTCAAATAAACATGAAAGGTTTTAAATATTTTATTCTTGAACTTTTGGGAGTTTCTTATTTCCAAAAAAAAAGGAATTATAAATCTATGAACAATTAAACGAAAAGAATACACAGCTAGTATGTTCTTTTTTTTTATTAATTTTGTTAACTAAATTTTATGCAGCAGTACAGTGCAAAACCTAAATAAACTATTTGAGTTTTGTGTAAATAATATTTAAATGAAACTAGGTGTTACCAGTAGCTTCTTTATTGGTTAATCAGGATCAAGGTCTTTACAAAATTATTGAAAAAATTACAAAGATACATTTAGCTTTAATAGCATTGAGTTTTCTTCGTACCTAATAATTTCTAAAATAGTGGAAATTTAAATTGAATTTTTAAACCTTTGGCAGGCAACTCAGTCATTAAATATCAAGTAGAGTTTCGATTAGGAACAAAAAATAGTTACACTTTACAAAGTCCTCAAAATTTCTATCAAAACGTTTATAACGTTTTATAACGTACTGCTAAATTCAACTATCGGCAGCCGCTTTACAACCGGCCGCTCCATTTTCTACACTCTGATGTTTATCACCTACTTAAGTACTTACACTTCGTCAATCTTATGAAAATAACTTATTTTTCTTCTACAATGTTATGAATCGTATAATCTAAAATCAGTTCACAATATACACAAAAGAGGTATCAGAAGTCAGAAGAGACGTCACAATTCATAAAAAATAATGTTTACGTTATACTTAGAACTTAGACATAGTAAAATTACAGATTAAACTCACCAACCAATCTAATAAAAAGAAGGAGATGACGTTAAAAAAAATAGTAAGCTATTTAAGGATGAGATAATAGACGATCAGCTTCTCGACCGGCGACACTTCGACTTCATCCTGGCTTAAAAGTTCAATTTCAACTTCGTCGTCATCCTCGTCGTCTTTCCTCCTGAACTCCTTGCGATGGAAAAACAAAACGAACCGCGACAACAAGTACGGCAACTCCAACTTGTCACGTAACCTACGTCTAAAATAAGCACAAAGATATAAACCTATAAAGTAAACATAACTAAGACGAACAAACTTGAGTATCTTCTTGAGATAAATGCAAGAGGGGGGGTCGGGGTCGATATCACCAGCGAAGAAGCTCCGATCGGGGGAGTACACTGAGTCTACACGGGGGAGAGGGGCTGCCGGGGAGGCCGGGGGGCAGCGCGGGCGGCGGGGTAGGGTGAGGGGGAGGGGTCGGCGGCGGGCGCGGGGGGAAGGGAGGGGAGGGGTCGCGGGAGTCGCAGCGCCGCGGAGGGAGGTCGACGGCTGCGGACCGTTACTCGAAGAGCCCCATAGTTATTTTTTCTTCTGGGCCTTCTCCGCGGCTTTGGTGATCTTGCCCGTAGTGACTTCCTTGAAGGTTACGCTCTGAAACAAAATAAAAAAACCTTGAGCGTGACCTTCTCGAGAAGTAGTTTCTGGATTCTAGAAATAATCTTGACGAATCGATACCTTAATGACTCCGACGGCCACGGTCTGACGCATGTCCCGCACGGCGAAGCGCCCGAGCGGAGGGAACTCCTGGAACGACTCCACGCACAGGGCCTTGGTGGGCACCAACATCACGATGGCCGCGTCGCCGGACTTGATGGACTTCGGCTCCACTTCTGTGGTCTTGCCTGAGGGTGCGGGGTCAGCCGTGAGTTGGATTCAAACAAATTACGACCATGAAACTTTTCTGATGCTCCTAAAGGTAAGTCGACACCTAATAACAATCTGCATTAAGTATCTACAATTTCATGTTGACTCGAGTGAAATAATCGAACAAAATTGGTTACAAAAAGTTAGCGGACGCCCTGACATGGAGATTTTTAGGGGAGGTGTACCTCCATGTATTTTGGCCCCCTGATTTCATATCCTCTATATCATTGTAAAATTACTAAGAGACCATCTTCTGACCCGTCGGGGTGAAAATGTAAAAGTCGTTGTTGACTCCGTATTAGTGAGGAAGTTGTAGAGATGCCAATAGAAGTTGTGTGGAGTCAGGAGGAGTCGTACCAGTACGGCGGTCGCACTTCTCCTTGATCTCTGCGAACTTGCAGGCGATGTGTGCGGTGTGACAGTCCAGGACCGGCGTGTAGCCGTTGCTGATCTGCCCCGGGTGGTTCAACACTATCACCTGCGTATAGCATTATGTATTAGACTTATTTGAAGGGATGCAAGGATATTCAGAGAAAAGAAGAAGAAGATACGAAAAATATTCTATTGTCACATTATTAAGCCTTAATTTAAACCTTTTTAAATTTGTATACAAGTTTAGATTATTATTATTTTTTTATTTATAATAGTATTTACCTATTTTTTTTTTCGAAAGACTTACTAATATTAATGTTATATGTATTAATTCTTAAAAATATTCATTTTAAATAAACCATAAAATATTTTTTAAAAACAACATTTACTGGTTTTGGTTTACATAATTAGAGTTATCAATAAATTATATTATTTTTTTGAATTACATAATTGTGTATAAAATATAAAATAAGTACATAATTAACTAATGTTGGTTAATTTACAAATAATTACATTGCAAATTAATTAATTATGAATACTATTATTGTTTCGCAGGGCGACGCTTGCGCAACAATATTTTGTAAGTCACTAAAAAAGTACAATAACAGGTTTTGGAATGTGTTGGCTTACTTCACACAAATCAACTCTGCGTAATAAATATAAGGCCTAGGTCACATTTGTAACGATGCCGCAATATATCGTGTAGTAACAAAAAATCACAAGATATCGGAACAAAAAATGATGGTGTAACATTAGTATTTCAATATTTGTTAGATGCGGGGTCCTCAGACAGGGCAACCGGCTACTATTATATATATTACCTGAGCCGTAAAGTCCGAGGCTCCCTTGGGCGGGCAGTTCTTAGAATCCCCGGCCACGTAGCCGCGACGCAACTCCTTCACCGACACGTTCTGATACACAACATGTTTCATCAGGAACAAACCAGTTACTATATATTGTACTGTATCGAGTAGTCCTCTATTATATTATAGAAGAGAAGAAGAAAGTAGTTGAGTAAAAGAAACTAGCAGAGAAAAAAATCGACTAAAAGTAGGACTCTTTTTTATGAGAGGCGATCACTTCCTGATCGTCTATTAAACATTGAAAGGAAAGATATCCTAAGATAGCAAAAAAAAATGTAGCTGTTTTAATAACCTTACCTTTACGTTGAAGCCCACGTTGTCTCCGGGCATAGCTTCCTGGAGAGCCTCGTGGTGCATCTCCACCGACTTCACCTCCGTGGTGATGGCCGCGGGGGCGAATACCACCACCATACCTGGTAGCGTAGCACACCACTCGTTTATAATGAGCATTCGAGTCACGAAGGGTGAGGGGGCTTATAAAGAAGCCCGGGGCTTAACTCCTTATTAATTTATGTGAATAATGTACGTGAATGAGACGGTGCAAAAAATATTCCACCTATAGAAAATTTCCGCCATAGGCCATTCTGAAGTCTCCCGTGTATTACATACGATAAAATTAGGATTCCATATTACGTCGTTCTATCGTGAATGTTATTGTGTTATTCGACAAATGAGTCTCATTCCTGTCTCAACGTGCGCACTAACCGGGCTTGAGTATCCCTGTCTCCACTCGTCCGACGGGCACGGTGCCGATGCCTCCGATCTTGTACACGTCCTGCAGCGGCAGGCGGAGAGGCTTCTCCGTGGGACGAGACGGCGGCTGGATCGCGTCCAGGGCCTGCGAGAGGACTCGGAGTTTATACTATATTTACATAACGTGTGTAGTAAATGCTTTATATTATTTATTTATCTTTTATTATATTATAGAATTAGATTGTGGAACGTGTTTATTTGCAATATTTAAATATAAAAAAAATATAATTTTGGAGAGCGTCTGACCTCGATGAGGCACTTGCCCTCCACCTTGCCGTCCTTGCGGTCGATGGTCCACCCCTTGAACCACGGCATCTTGTCGGAGGGCTCCAGCATGTTGTCGCCGTGCCAGCCCGAGATCGGTACGAAGGCCACCGTCGCCGGGTTGTAGCCTAATTTATTATACTTTTACGTACCAACCGGCTCCGAATTGAATATTTAATAGCTTCGGAACGGTCGCTTGTGGTTTGTAATGGCGAACCGTAACTCAATATTTGATTACATAAATTTCGGTTCTGAATATTTTATGTAAAATAAAAGTTCAAATAAAAATATAAGCACTTCACTGTGTATTTGCTTACCTATCTTCTTGATGTAAGAGGACACCTCCTTCTTGATCTCCTCGTAGCGAGCCTCGTGGTAGGGCGGCTCGGTGGAGTCCATCTTGTTGACGCCCACGACCAGCTGCTTGACGCCCAGGGTGAATGCCAGCAGCGCGTGCTCCCGCGTCTGTCCGTTCTTGCTAATACCGGCCTCGAACTCGCCGGTACCCGCCGCAACGATCAGCACCGCGCAGTCGGCCTGTACCGCGTGCAGGAAGACGATGCAATTCAAATTGCACATGGTATATCCAATGATATTTGAAGTGAGTTGGGCTTACTTGCGAAGTGCCCGTGATCATGTTCTTGATGAAATCCCTGTGACCGGGGGCGTCGATGATGGTCACGTAGTACTTGGCGGTCTCAAACTTCCAAAGCGCGATGTCGATGGTAATACCGCGTTCGCGCTCCGCCTTCAGCTTGTCCAACACCTGTTATGTAGAGTCGCAATGAGCATGTCAAGTCAATTCTATTGTTAGGACGCTAAAGCGAGCTACACTCTCACCCAGGCGTACTTGAACGATCCCTTGCCCATTTCCTGGGCCTCCTTTTCGAACTTTTCGATGGTACGCTTGTCGATACCACCGCATTTGTAGATGAGATGGCCGGTAGTAGTGGACTTGCCGGAGTCCACATGACCGATAACCACGATGTTGATGTGCGTCTTCTCTTTACCCATCTTGATGCAGTTATATCGATTTCAACAGATAAGTTAAGAACTGGAGTAAAGAGAGATAAAATGTTTATGTGTTATTCTTTTCAAAAGCTAACAATAAATAATTATTAGTAAAAATAAGATCCATATAATTTAAGTACTTTTACTTAAACAGTAAGCGAATGTTATATAAGTAGATACGTAATTCACTGCAGCATAGATTGTAAGTAGCTCCAACACATGATAATAATTATTATATTATACAATTGATTCGCTTGCGTGATGACCTTTCCAATATCTTCTTGTGCGCACGATATTGTGTAAGTAACGCGGGGGTGGAATTACTCTATACAGTAAATGGTTATAAGCTGATACATATTTATTCTTCCAACATCTACAACTGCATTTTTAACACGATAAGGCAAGACCGGAAATAAAAATAGAATAAAATTAAAGCTTATATGAATTATTAATTATTCAGAGTAAACCGGAACAGGATGTTAAAAACAAATACGACCTTCACGCTATTCTCTTATAAAATTGTCGCAATAACCTTGATTCCGAACCGATATTTTTTTAAAAATTGTCATAACCATTTATTTCCGTTATTAATAGAAATCCTTAAATCATTATTATAAAAATTAATATAGTAAAGAGTTAAAAGCTCATTTAAGAAACATAGTAACTTCAATCACAAGAATTACTTCCTTCTCTGAAACACCTGACTAGAAATCAAGATAATATTCATATTTAAGATTTATTTCGCATCTTAGAGAAAAAACGATCTTACCTGATCGAAGTCCCTAACAACACCAATAATCGTTGAAAGTTAATCACTCTTAATGGTAATTAAATGTAATCTGAAAACGAATGCACCGTACAAGTCTAGAATGCACTAGAAGTGGGAGGCTTCGATTGAACTGGCAGCAAATCTCCGGGACGAGGTGCTCCGGGCCTGCGCAGGACGACCGGGACATCAATACAGTCAGCCTTTCACCCAAATATAGATCACTTCGCGAAATAGCTCTCGCAGTATATGTACCTTGCCATAAGTCAGTATTGATTTTGTTGCACCTATCTTGCTTGTACGTGATACCGAGAGTTCATCTTAATTTACGACTAAAAACATACCTATACCTATTTTAAGAATTCTTATACGCACTTGTTCTGTAATATCTGAATTGTATCTAACAGTATTTTAGATTATAAGGAAGTATTAATATTGATATTAGAAAATATAGGGACGTCAAAAAGAAGTACTGTGCTAAGTGATCATGATTATTACGAGATGCGAATGCATATCATCTAATTTTAGCAGACCAATATATATAAATGTGTTCAAATAGATGTATTAGCAAACGACATGCTTGCAGAATTAGAATTTGTCGCGCATTGGAATACGTGGCGTGCATTATATTGTTTACTGAGACACGTCTATGCGCACATGTCCGGGGAATCTGCATCCATCTTGTGCAATAACTGCACCACTTTGACTTTAATTATTTTTTCTATAAATAATAATGTGTTAATCGCAATGACAATTAAAATAAAAATGGATGATTGTCAAGTAGTTATGAATAATCTATTTATTCGTATAATTAAAACGTAAAAGCCTAAATGTTATCGTCAATAAACTCTACGCATGGCAAATATTTTAAATTTTACATAGTTAATGATTATTATGATAACAGTTACGTCTAACTTCACATTTTGTTTTTATTCTTATAACTTCAGTTGCTTACAAAAACCTGTGGTAATCGTGGTAGATTGTTTTTATTTTAGTTAAATTAGTAAGAAACGTTACGTTTTACAAACAATACAAAAATTGCATAATTGTAACATAGACAACCGGTGGTGTACTTTTATGAACGTATGTCGAACTGATTAATAAAAATACAATATTTTAAAATACAAGATTCATCGAAACCAATGGCTTGTACTGTTCATTGAATTTATCTTCGTTTAAAAGAAGAAATAAAAGATAAAGTTGAGAAGACTTACCCTCGTCGCTGCAGCCACGAATTTTCCTGACGATTTTCAAGCATGCGCTGTGAAACTTCACCCGGGAAATGAAATCAATAAAATCAAACACACGTCATTTATTCTGTTTTGACAAAGTTTTATAAAACAGAACCTACAGATGTTTTTTTAAATAAAATTTAGATATATATATTGGGTTTTAATTTGAAAAAATATTATATTTACCTGATTCCCATATAAAAGTAAATATGAAAACCCGGATGTGCGAATTTTTTTTTTTTTTTATAAACAAACCAGTTCTAGTTTCAGCATAGACTATAGTCTATATGTATAATTGGTTTCTAGCTTGTATCTAAAGCTTTAAGTATTAAGTACCTTGTAGCGTTCTCAAAACTATTAAAAAATAACCAATGTCGTGACCCATTTTACATACTTTCCTAATGTAGTTAAAATAAATCTGTTTGTAGTGCCCTGTTTCAATTTAAAAGTAACAGCGTAGTAGACAGGACATTCAAATTACCCAAATTCATATATTTGTGTCGTTTATTAACTTTGTGATATGTGAAAATAAATTGTATTTTTTTAAAGGCTTCACAATACATTCAGTATGTTTTATTTTTATGTCACGGAAATTATTTTTATGCTTTAGTAAATATAAATAAATAAAATACATATGCATGTCTAGTATATTCATACTCAAATATTTATATGAAATGGATCCTTTTTGTTACAAGGAAGAACTTAAAGGTCATTAATAACCCACTTTGCGTAATAGAAGTAAGCTATCTTTAGTTTTCCGATTCTTGTGTAAGCTTTAAAAGTGAAAAAAAGTTTTTTATGTAACTGACTTTTAATGATTTTTGAATTGCATTTATTAATTAACGTTTTCAAGATATTGTTCGTCGTCGTTATGTGGCCGCTATTTCCTTTTTTTAATTAGCTTAGTTTAGTTTTATTTTCTAAGACTAAGTATTTTGTAAGTACTTATATAAAATTATTTTTTATTCATTTTCTAAAGACCACTATTAATTATTCAAGTAATAGGTAAGGGGCAGGGTAATTCTTTGTCAAAGAATTATAACTAATTAACATTACCTACTATTCAAACAGTGCTTCTAGCATTATTTACAATATTCCACGCAGACTACAATTAAATATAAGACCAGTCCACGTATGGTAGTTTATGATTTACATTGCCATTTTATATATTGTTTATTATTGTTCTTTTTGATCAGTGTTGTTGTAAAAAACTAAGAAAGAAGTAACGAGGCAAAGAAATATTTAGTTACCTACACATAAAAAAGAGTTGCTTTGTGTAGGTACCTAAAATGCATGACAAACAATAGTTTTAAATTTATATTTGTTTTGATTGTTCGCAAATCGCGAAAAAAGTTTCTGAACAGATTTTCATGAATATTTTTACGGTTTTTATTGTTCATTGGTACACCTTTTTCTATAAATTTTAAAAGACTATTAGACTATTATAAAGAATTGAACATGAAATTAATTACGACAAAACCGAAATGGTCTTGCCACAAGTGTTTCTATAGAACAGAAGGCAAAACAAATAAAAATGTAAATTCAAATTGCAATACAAGAATATACCTAATTAATTTTTATTTTTAACATTGCATTTCAATCCGATTCTATTCTATCCTAAATATAACATATATATCCTACTCGTCCATCTAAGTATGTTTGTAAATAAATAGGTTTCGCGCAGAAACTACATCGCAAGATAGATCCTTGTGGCGTTCTTCGCAGGAGGCCTATGGTCGGTGGTATTTTTGATATTTTGCACCGCCTCCAAAAAATTCAAGATCCGAAACTGATAAAATATCATTAATCACAATAATATCGCAATATTAGAGTGTATCAGTTTACACCATGATATTAAACTAAAAGGTTCATAAACTAATAGGTTATATACTAATAAAAAAGACGCCAAGAAAAGGAATCTCATTCATAAGTACCATACTAAGAGTTTCCTCTCGGTGTTTATCCGTAACCAATCAAATGTCGAGTCAAATGGCAGATTCCTGTAAAACATCAAAAAACACGTCACGTCACGCTATAGACATAAACACCCCAGACGGCGAATCATACAAATAAGTTGAATGTACATATATTTTCTTTTTATACCACAATGGTGGCAAGAAAGCATACGGCCCACCTGATTGTAAGTGGTTACCGTGGTCTTTGAACGCCTGCAACACCAGGGGCATCATATGCACCTCGCCGACCCTTTAAAAACCTATTTAACCGCCTCGTTGGTCGAGTGGTTAGCGAAGACGCCTAACGACAGCGACGCAATGGGGCTCGGGTTCGATTCCCGACGGAGACAGGCATGTATGTGATGATGATGTCATATTTATTGATGATAATGTCATATTTATTGATTGATGTCATAGATGTCTGTATTTCTGGGTTTGGTCGTTTATTAAATATATTTTCAGTATTTATAATGTGTATTTCTATGTATTTGTATCGTTGTCAAACACCCCTAGCACAAGAAAATAATTTGCTTACTTAGGGGTTAGACTTCTTGTGTAATTTATATAGTGTTGTTATTATTATTATTTACTCCTATTTTGAAGAACCCCATATTGTAACCCACAGCGGAAACCACGGCAAGAAGTTCGTTCCATAATCGGACGGTCCGTGGGAGGAAGTTCCTCTGAAACTACACTGTACGGGACCATTTTGGCTTCAATGTATGTCCCTGTCGATGGCGAGTGGTGCGATGATGCGCGCACTATGGGCCATATTGCCACCGGCATTCTGCAGTGATGGAAAGGACGACTGACAAAAGTTTCCCTCAGCAACTTTGGCGAGTGACCAGAAGGCACGACTCTCAGAGGGGTAGCCAACTAGTTTCTCGCCAAATCTGCTGATGAAATCGAATTTTGTTCTGGCAATTGTTCTTTTTCTGGACAGCATTCAGTTTGCGTTCCACATCTGAAAGATTGGGATCATGGTTGTTACGAGCCGTGGTCCATGCCCTGTATGCGTTTAAAATGAAAGTGAAGGAATTCTACCTTAATTCGCTTAACTCTTCCTAAAACCCTCTTTTCTTTTGCCAATGTTTCTTGCCTAGTCTTCATTAACATAAACTTTTTTTAAATAGTATCTAATATTATTTTCGTGTATTTATTATATTACGTATATATTATGTATGAACATATGTATGTATAATATATATTATATGGTATATTTTAGTGCATATATGTTGGATTATATTATATTATATTTTAGTGCATATATGTATGGAGCAGAGATGACGCTCCTCAAAAACTATACGATAATTGAGTAATTGTCCTGAAGAACAGCTATATGAAATACAGCTTATAATTGTGGCTCCTAAACATTTCTGAGTCACAAATAGAAGCTGACTATATAAAATAATTATAATCGTCTAGCATCAAGATTTGATAACTTCCATACACCGGAGCAAGCTGCGTTTTGTAAATGTCTTGTTATGGTATACCAGGAAAAAAGTTTCGACTTCGTTTAAACTTTTGCTATTCTGGAGTCTTTGCAGCGCTGCTCTACATACTACTCTACATATTAGAAATCTCTACCAAATGGCAACGAGGTCAGTCCAAGTAAATAACCACCAAACAACTCCTATCCAGTGGTCTTGAGGTGTAGGATAGGGTGACGTTATATTCCCGAAACTTTTACCACTGCGCTGGAGGATGTTTTCAAGACATTGTAGTCGGATTATTGGGGCATCAATGTCCATGGTGAATAACTCACGTACCTTTGCTTTACCGATGGCATAGCCATAATGCAGCAGCAGCAAATCCTATAGGAAATACTGTCTAGCCTCAATGCTGCCTCAAGACGTGTTAGGTTCCGGATGAACTTGGACAAGACCAAGGTAATGTTCAATAAACACACCATCCCCGAACCGAAAATTGCGTAACATATTTGAGTCATCTTTGCCACAATGCTTTAAGACGGAGCCGAAATGTGCAACCTGACGATGAAGCTGGACCACTGTCTGCATGTCACCCAGAGAACTATGGAAAGGTCTATGCTTGGGATCTCACTAAGGGACACACTCCTAAACGAGGTTATCTGGCGGTGGCAGTGGGCTGATCATATTTGTGGCAGAACCGATGGTCGGTTTAATAAACAGGGTCTCGAATGGAGGCCTCGAATGGCAAACATAGTGTTGGACACCCACCGGCTAGATGGACCGATGACTTGAAGCTGGCAGTGACGAGGACTGGAGATCGGGTCCAATAGTGTACCCTGAGGGAGGCCTAAGTCCAGCAGCACATAGTCTCACTGCTGATCTGCGCGATCAACGGCCTTCTACGCCAACAACTGTACTTTTTATTTTGTACTGTGTCTTTCCGAGGAGTGGCCAAGCAAAGGGAAAAGAAGTCGAAGTATGGGCAAAATATGGCGGCCTCGTTCTTTAGAAGGATTACGCGACAATTGTTTTAGAGGATCAAAAGAAAGGTTACTGCTAAATGGTGCACGAACTACTGTTTGCCAGTTATTTTGGAAAAGGTTTGGTAAAAACGACCTAGCAGGAGAATCCTACTTCATCACTACAGCGCCTCGTCGCACAATGCCGGGCTAATAAACGACTATTTGAAGAAATCAGACGCAGAATGGGTCATCCGTTTAATATAACACTGACCTCGCACTTTGTTATTTTGATTTATTTTCGAAAATAAAAGAAAAACTTTGAGGAAAACGTTTTATGGACGCCAAAGAAGCAATGGCTGCGCTTCAAAATGCTGGCGAAAAGCCCTAAAGACGGGTGGGCAAAGTGTTTTTCTTTCATTTCTAGGAACTTATTGTGACACTCGTTATATCAAATATGTACTAGAAACAAAATAAAAACTTGTATGGGGCTCCCATACAACAAACTTCATTTTTTTGCGCAATGTTAATAAGGGCAATAGACGCTTCACAGAATATTTATTTATATATTCGTTTAAAAAACCTAAAAAGGAATAACTACTTATGGAGGAATAATATATTCCTCACCCACCAGATTTTCAGATTTGAAGCAAAGCTGCATCCAAGGGTACGATGCGTAGAAATGTCGCAATCCATCCCAGACTACTGATTTATATTGCCACATGTGCCGCAAATTAGTTGGTCGAGGTGGATTTGGGCACGCGCATGGTGCTAGAGTCCGGATGAGGCAGTGATTAGACGAGCCGAGTGGAGCATCCACTGTGATGGAATATCCATCCGGAGGTTGGGTCAGCTTCTGCTGATAGAACTAGATTCTGTTTAATATACAACTCGTATGTCCCTCAACGTCAGGTATTCTGGTTGAAGAATGTACCTGTTGTGAGAAACCATAGGCCAGAACGAATTCGTGAGCACATCTTCCCACGTAGTCAGTGGACCGAGAACTAAGCCATTCTGTGTGATTGGCGTTAAAGTCTCTTAATATCACCAACTCCGCAAAAGGGTATTGCACAAGAACTCTATCATTCGTCTTATGCAAGTGCTCAAAAAGTCTCATCTTGCGGTTCTGGACTCAATTGAGAGGCGAGCAAAGAGGCTTATAGGCGATCCCGAATTGGTCGAAGCCGACCTCCAAAGCCTTGAACACAGGCGTAGAATTGCTAGCCTCTCAGTATTCTATAGGATACACATTGGTGAGTGTGCACAGAAATTACACGACCCAATTCCCCCGACCCCCTTTCATCACCGGACGTCCCGACGCACGGCAGGTATCCATCCTTTTGTTGTGGACATACCACCTGTCCGAATGAAGCGCTTTGCTTCGTCTTTTTTATTTCGTACACCGAAGGATTGGAACAGCTTGCCTGCGTCGGTATTTCCGGCCGAATACAAGGTGGGTGTCTTCAAGAGAGAAGTGAATAGGTTGCTAGGGTAATGCGCCTTACCACTTATAACTACATTCCACTGACCATCAGGTGGAATGTAGTCAAGCATTGCCCTAGATGATATAAAAAAAAATAGTCGTGTTGTTTCCCTGTCACCGCTATGAGACCTGTATGGACAGGTCCCTGTCCTCAAAATTATGGAGACGGCGACAGCAGATATCCTACCGAACGAACATGCATACTCCGGCGCATCTCAAGAAGTTAGGTTCGAGTTTGTAGCCGGGATAATCCAGGTATGATGTATCGGCATTTTGTAACAAAAAGGTCGGCTGCGCAGTTTCAAGATGTTCGTGGACTGCGCTAAGATTGAAATGGAGTCCCCTGATGTTGCAATAGTCCACTTGTGTGGATAAGGGTGCCGTTGTAAAACCTTTTTTTCTTTTTCGCGGTTTGGCAGTTCAGCCTCCCAGGGCGAAGATTAAGTAATACCTTTTTTCAGACCGGTGTGCACAATAATTAAAATAAATAGTACATTTTCATTTCATTCATTCTCCGATATTGCAAGAGACAGTGTAAAAACACAAGAGACATTGTAAAAAGAACATCCTCATATAAATATTTTGAGTGAATGCGCTACTACTGGAATATTAATGTGTTTTGACGCACTCAAGTGATGTCTGGTATAGATTTAAAGTGAAAAGTAATAAATACATATAGACTAGGAGACTACTAGGCGATCCCGTGACTATCCATTAGGACTTTGAGGGTAGATCAACTTTTATTATTTTGTTTTAGTAATTTTAAAATAAATCTTACTACGTTCTTCTGGGCTCTTCTGGGCATGAGAAACCACTTCACTATACACGGTCCGTAGTATAATATTGAACATTTTAAATGTTCATAAAAAAGTACTAAAAAAAATATTAAGAATAGTGATGGATATAAGATAGGAAACAAACAAAACGCACATGTAACGTAAGGCACCTGTAACTCGTCTCCAGACTAGGGGACTGTAGGACTGTATAGTTTTATAACAAGTAAGGTAAGTTAAGAGCGTCTCATCAACGAACATTTGAATGCTAAAGGATACTACAGACTCCCCGAATATCAATGATGATGCACCGTGGGTATGTAAATAGATGAACTGTCTTTCAGTCTCAAGGATTATTATATGTGTTTAAGCCCATTGAATTTCTGTAGCCAGTCCTTCTTAGGTCTATGTGTGTAATATTGTGGTGATCTGCGTGTATCGCGTGTCAATGTTTGACAAGCTGATGGAAGATTTGACTTTGAATGAAAAAAATACATATAAGTATAGAACTTAACCTTTAGTACCTTTTAATACTAGAAAAGTTTTTATGAAAAATATTATTACATAATATCATAAATAGCATAATTTATTAAATTTATTATATAAATAAAACCAATATTTACCATTTCAATTGCATTTTTCATATAATAAACTATAAATAATTCGTACTTACTACTAAACTATCATCAGGCTAACTGCATGGCTTTTTTATTTTAATAATAATATTTAGAGCCATATAACGTAGTCTCGGCCTTATAATTATTACAAAACATTCATTTGTTTCAACAATAGTATATTACACACCTAGGTATGAAAAAAAGGAAATGTCTCCTCGGAATTACATGTGATCTGAGGCTTACTTATTTTACTTCCCGAGGTGAGTTTGCTATCTTTCTTATTTTACTTTCTTATATATATATATATACATATATATACCGTATTACAAAAATAAATTACATACTTTATTTGAAATTTGTGAAACGTGGTTTGGGATATCAATAATTTTTATTATTTAAAAATTTTTATAACAATTAAATAATATCGAATTTTAATTTAAGTAAATTATACATTTTGTAAATATTGATCAAATTAAATAAATAATAATAATCACAGATTTTATATATTTTACTGGAATATTATTACTTTTCGATTGTTTAAATAAAGCTATTTTTACGGATTTAACCATAAATCCTAAACGTCTTCACGTCCGGTAAACATAATTCTTAAACGTAAAATAATAAAACAACGGGTTTTAATTTTTATTATTTAAAACTAACTGTTAGTACTCGAGTGAAATCCGTAACAATAGATCTATTTAAATTTAAAATATATTCATTTCCCTCCCGGCCATGGCAAGTAACTTCCCCAACCTTTGCTCGGATTCGGATCTTGTCCTACAAATAGAAAAACATATAGAAATAATATAACATTATCCTATAGATTGTTAATATAGCACTTCCAGGACTTAGTCACCTCTACCTATTTTTTGACCTATAAACGCTTTCAGAGGGCCGATTGAACAATATTTCTCAAAATTATTATTTTTTTGGAAATATATAACGCTCGAAACTAACTTTGGTTGGTTGGTAAAAGCTATTTAAGTTTTTTTTTAGTGAATGAAACGAAATTTAAAATATTCGGACATTTCGCTCAAACTAAGTACAAGTAACCAGGTAGTTAATTACTTTCAAAACTAATTATGGTTTAATTTGTAAAATTATATCCTAATAATAAATAATAATTTTATTATCACAAACCCTTTGCAACGGCTTGTATCTTCAGCGTCTCGTCTGAAGAAAGTGTTAATATTTTTTGAAGTACAGGCACGAGGCGACATCGTTCGTCCCCGGGCGGCAATGTCAGGAACTATAAGACACATTCTTAATAAAATAAACGATTTTCCTAATTTTTTATAAATATCGCTAATCTTGTTTTACTTAATTAATTAAGGGGCGCTAGTGTTTTTAGATATAGGATGATCTTTCAAAAACATATTTCGATGCACTACGATCTTTCTTTTAAGCGTAACAATATCAGTTCATAAATGTCTCATCTCTAATTAAAACCCGTTCGTTCGGTGAACGAGAGGTATATGGGATTATATTTCAGCAAAAAACATAAAGTAAGAGTAGCACTCAAGGCGTCAAGCGTCCTCTATTCGGAACCTTGTACTTTTAGCGAGAATTGAATCTGGACCTCTCGCTCAAATCCACGACGTACCTTGAGCGTGACATTCTTCATGTACTGCGCGTCGTGCGCGGCGGCGTGCGGGCGTGCGCGGCGCACCTCGCCCTTCAACAACTCACTGAGCTGCGACAGACGCGCGCGCTCCGACTCAGACTCCGACAGCAGCAGCGTCACGTGCTTCACCCTGACATATATATGTACTTTATTACCACGAAAATCTATGTTCCAGTTTGTTATTTATATCAACTGTTGAATGAATTATGTGTTGTATAAAATCAACATTGGACAATAAGTAATATGTGTATGCGGTGATTTTACAAACATAATAACGACCACCCACAAATTCTACACAGGTTCGTAACAACAATCTGTCGATCACACAAGAAATGTCCCGTGTGGAAATCGAAGCCTCGCTCCGCGCTTGGAGACACTTACTGGAAAAGAATACATTTGACATCCTAATGATGAAGATACACTACCAGTTATCAATAAAAACACGAAAACTCATCTTAGGGTTTTTTTTCACTTCAAATATTATAGATTGTTGTTGGATTGTCATATAGAGTATTTAAAATTGATCATAATTCTGGAGACTATATGACGAAGTCAGAACCTTTCTTTTCTAAACACGCCAGGGTGTACAGAGCTTTGTGACTCGAGGTTAAAACTTTTCGAAAGGATCATTGTTTCTTATGGAACTTGGTGTTACTTAATCATCTTCACAATAATCGTTTTATACACAGTCTTTATACACTTGTGATGATGTTATAAAACCTTTTTCATAAAATATGGTTTGTTCATTTTGATTAAACTCCTTGCCTGCTGATACAACATTGCTCAATAGTCAGTAAATAAAATTTAATCTTCCCTTGAGTGTCACATAAGAAGTATATTTTAAAATGGTCAGTTAAATGGTGACCATTGCGTCTCTAGGTCATCTTTTAACGCAACGTGGTATTTGGTACTATATTCAATCCCCGAATAACCTGCCGTAATCGTAATCCGTTCTGCTAACCGATCGTTTTGTTATCAGGACGGAAGCGATATCTATTAGGTTTCTGACGAAAATAATAACTACTGTCGCCTATTTTAGGTCGATTCATTTAGTAGAGCTATTGAATAAGAACCTATGATGTCCGTAAACGTAACATCACAACATACAGACAACACTTTTTTGTAATTCTGTTTTCAAATTCAAAAGATTCTAATGAGTTGTAACAGCCTGCTTACCTAATCACATAAGTATTAATAGTTTTAATTCTAACAACTTAAAAAAAAAACAATACCTTTCTTGTTGAGCGTGGTATTTTTTTCTAAGATCTACAACTTCCTGCTCAAGTGTGAGAGCGAGAGAGGAAGTGTCGAAAGAGTCATTGTCGGGAACTCCTTCCTCTAAGAGGCGTTCTAATGGAACAGGTGACCTCCTGCCGCTTGACAACATGGACTTGGATAGTGGCGGCGAAGGGGCTGCCTCCGAACCCTGTAATGATAGGTACTTGTAAAAATAGTACATATACTTCTAATACATAATTATATTTTAAAAGTATATACTATATTTTCGCTTACACTCTGCCTTTTAACGGTTGAGTAATAAATAAATATAATTTGTTCTCGTTCCCTGTTTTTTTTAATAATATGTTATTGTAATCATAATATTAGAAACTGACAGACAGTAGTTTTTTTGTAAGTGATCAAATATATTCCAACTGACCTCTCCTTCCTCTCGCGGTATGAGCGACACATTGATGTCCATTTCGATATCACTTCCTTCATCTTTTGATATAACTGGTAGCATATATTTATCGCGATGCGTGTCTTCATCGGTTTTACTTGCTTTTAAGTTTTCTTGTAAAATAAACAACTGTTTCTTAAGATTTTCTGTCTCTTTTTGCAGTTTTGCTTCAAGGTCCGTTATTTGTGTTTTGTAGCATTGAGTCAATGTGGAAACCTTAAATATTTTGTACAATACCGAAATTAATTTAATGAACATTTTGAATAACAGAAACTATAGTAAAAAATTCTACTATACAAGAATGATATTACTTTTTGGTTAAAGGCCAATAACCTTAAAGCTCTCACACACCTGTAGTTTATGCTGCGCGCGCTCCGAGTCCAGCTGCTGCGAGAGTCGGGTAAGGTCGCTGTGTAAGCGGGCGGTGCGCTGCTGTGCGCGTGTCGCTTCCGCTCCCGCCTCCGCCACGCGCTTTCGACCGGCCTCCGCCTCCGCACTCACTGACGTGTACTGCTCTCTGCGAATTGGTTGATGTCATTTATTTTATTATAGATGCCTATAAAAATTTTGTTGTCAATAAAACCCTAAATACAATAACACATACTTCTGCGGTAAATTTGGATATTACATAAATATAAACAAATTAACTTACTGCAAAGTTAAAAGTTTCTGATTTAATGTATCTACTTGAGCTCTGAGAGCGACAGCCGCTTCTTTCATCTGTTCCTCTTGGCTGTGGTCTACCGTCTGGTTTTGACGTAAAACTGCTTGAGCTCTTACCTATGAAAACAATTATAAAGCACTATATAATGAAGGTTTTTAATGACATTCACATAACATATTTTTAAGTAGGTACTTTGTAACTGGCATATTCCGTCTTTAAATCGGCCAATTCTATGTTAGTGATTCTTAGCTTTTCGTTTATTTCTGAACATTTGGATTCCAATTTCTTCATTTTGCTTCCCAGATCAATTTTAACCTCTGACAAATGCATGATAATCTTCTCTTTTTCACTGAGCATTGACGTCATTTCTAAGTCTGCATCTTCATTTTTTCTCTTCTCGTCCTCCAAATCCTCCATTAATTTTGTTATTGTATCTTTTTTTGCATTTATCATATTATCTTTTTCTTTCCCGTCTTCTATAGCCTGTTGCAGCTCTCCTTTGAGAAGTCTACTTTGATTCTCTTCGTTTTTAATTTGTTCTTGTAAGAGTTTTATCTGAGTTTGCATTGCTGCTATGGTTCCTTCTTGATTTTCAATAGTTGATTCCATCTGTTAATTAAATAAATTTGATTATAATTTCTAATGTATAATTTAAACAATATTATAATATTATTATACCTGTGTAATTTTCTTTTTATTATCTTCCATTTTAATAGTAAGTTCTTTCATAGATCTCTCATAGTCCTCCATTTCTAGACTTAAGACCTTCTTCTTTTTTACATCTTTAAGTGCTTTTTCTAACTCTTCTTTCGTGGACTTATGTTGTTCTATTTCAGTATCTAATAGTTTACTCTTTGAAGCAACTTCATCTAGAGAGACAATATAAATTTTATGAATAAGATTAAATTACCTATTGGTTGTGAGTTCGAAAATTTTTTGTGATCTACAGATAGTTGTTCCGAACCTGGGTTCACTTTGTGTCCTTTAATTATTTTTGTGAAGATTCCCTTGACACAGGAATATTAAAATGCGTGAGTTATCTTTTTTTAAAAGATAGAAAAGATATAAACTAAGCTGTTGTTGATTTTGTCCATATGTAATGTTTGCGATAGCTATATCCGTAACAATTTCCTAATGAAAAGTATATTAGAACATACTCTTGTATAGAAATGATTTTTTTTTATTTAAACTTTGATTTTTTAACTTTTCTTTTTTTGACAAAAACAAACTAAAGCTATTTTTGTATAAATATATAAATAAAGATACCTAAATCATTTTGATAATATTACCTACCTTCTAAGACTAAAACCTTTTTGTTTATTTTTTCAACTTCTAAATCCATTGTATTTTTTGTTGTTGTTGTCTCAAAATCTCCAACATCATTTCTTCTGCCATCCAATGAATTTTGACCTGCATGTTCCTTTTTCATATTTGAACTATTTTCAGCCAATAATTTCTTCAATCTTGCTCTCTCTTGATCTGAAGTTTGCAGTTGTGTTGCCGTTTCATTGAGCTTTTTTTTAAGTTTTAAAGCAAACATCCTTAATTTTGTATACCTATTAAAAATAATATATTAATGTAAGAATAATTCTTCAATAATAAAAAAGTAAAAAAATATATACACCTATCTTCAAATGTCTCGTCCAAATCTCTCATACGCGTATGTTCTTCAGCTCTCGAAATAGTTGACGTCGACATATCTTCATTGGGTAACTCAACTGAAACTGAACAAAAATATAGATATTTTATTATAACATTATCGCAAATACAAAATATAATAATTGATTGCATACCATTAAGTGTTTGTTGTTTCAATTTTTCAATATCTTCTTTTAAAGTTGATATTATTGCATCTTTTTCTTGAATACTTTTTAGTGCTACATCTCTTTGACTTATAATGTTCTCTGTATTCTCACTATGTTTACAAATATTTTGTTGAGCATTCTTAAGATCACCTTCTAGCACTTCAACTTTTTTAAGTAAATCTTCTTTCTCAACTTTCACGCAATCTCTATCCTTTTCTAGAGTTTCTATAAGTTTTTCCATTTCTGAAACAGCCTTTTGTAACTTTGAAATGGCCTCACCACGCTCTTTCAAGACTTGATTGATCTCTTTCATTTCATTTAATAGTTCTGTGTTTTCCGTTTTGTAACTAACAAGTTTGGTTTTTGCTTCTTCATGTTCAGCAACTATATTGTCATACTCCTTCATTTTCGCCCTGGACTCTTTAATTTCAGATAAAAGCGATGCGTTTTCCTGTTTGTAAGCAGAGAGTTTTGTCTCCAACTTCACAATATCAGCTTGTAAGGACACATTTAAATCCGATAAATTGTCAGCATCATCCTTAGGTTCTTCTAAGGAAAGCTTTAATGTTTCAACTTCCTCTTGCAGTAAACCATTCAGATCCTGTAAATTATCGTATTCCCTCTTTAACTTCTCATATTGGTCCTTTATTGAACTCTTTTCAGTTTTTATCTGCTTCACTAAGTCCTCTTTTTCTAATGAAAACTGCTTTTTATTCCTATCATTTTCAGATGTCACATTTTCTAATTGTGTTCTTAATTGCACTAGTTCTGAGTTCATTGTATCCAGGGTCACATTTAAGATTTCATTTGTTTTTTCTAGTTCTATTAAACTGTCTTTTGCATTTAGTTTTTCTTTAACTAATGTAGCTTTTTCTGACTCTAGTGCTCTTATTTGTAACTTCATTTTTTCTAGTGCTTCACAGTTTTCATTCTTGTTTTGATACTTCTCTTGCAATTTTGTGTCTTTTTCTTGTAACTGCTTGTTTATCATACCAAGTTCAGTTGTGGCATTACTTAATTGAATTGACAGATCATCTATTTTTTCTTTAAGGGGTCCATTTTCTTCTATTTTATTATTAAACTCTATTTGTTTGAGTTTTAAATCATTATTTTCTTGTGTCAACTGATTATTAACACTCTTAGACTCAGCGAGTGATTCCTGTAATTCAGAAACCTTGAAATCCAAGTTATTAGCCTCATCTTTTAATTTGGATATTTCATCATTTAAAATATAAATTTTTTGGGAAGCATTTATATCAATGTTTTCTCTGTCCTTCAGTTTTTCTTTTAAGAAATTGTTTTCGTCATTTAGAACTTTTATTTGTGAATCAAGAATATTGGATGCTTTTATAATTTCATTCTGCCATTTTGGAATACTCTCTGAATACTCCTTCACTGTTTTTTCCAAAATGAATCTAGAATTCTTGAGCTGATTTATACAAGTAGCACATTTAAGAATTTTATCTTTATAGCTCCTTAATTTAATATTACATTTTTCTTTCTTAGATTTTTCTTGTTCATATAGTTTTGTGAGTTCCTCTATTTTATTTTCATATTCCTTAAAATGATTCTCTTGATCAGCACATGCTTTTTCATCTTTTTCCAATTCTTTGATACTATTGTTCAGCACATTAACTTTATTTTGATAAATATCATCTGAAAAATAAAAGACTTATAAACATTAAACTAATATTAGCATTACTATCAGCTCAATCTATTCAGTGGTTTGTAAAGCTAAGGAAACAATAAAAACAGGAAAAGGTTTAGGTTTAGATTTTACTATTAGCAACAGTAAAGAACAACCGATGAACGATTCATAAATAGCAAATTCACCATTTTGAACTCTTTCTTCTAACATTCTTAACTGTTCTCTTTGTTGGAGACCTATTTTATTAAATTCCTCTGTTCTAGCCTCAAGTTCAGTAAGTTGTGTAATAAGTTGTTCATTTTCTTCAAGAAGCCTGTTATTTTGTCTTTTCAAAGAAATTATTTTACTGTCAAAATCTGACAACTCTTGTGATGCAGATGCAAGGTTTTGATCCTTTAAGGTTAATTCAGTTTTATGTTTACTTATTTCCTCCTCATAGATATTACATTTATTATTTAAGGATCTTATACTGTTCTGCGCTGCATCTATTTCAGTAATAAACGCGAGTTTTTGTTCAGTTAAAGAATCAACCAGTTCTTGAAGTGTTTGTAAATTGTCCTCTCTGGTTTCAATCTCTTTCTCAGAATTCAAGAGTTGTGTTTTACATTGATCAACTTCATTTTGTAGTTCTACAAGAAAATACAAATGTAAATAAAATGCTAAAATAATAAATCAACTATTTATATATATATATAATGTAAATGATTGATATAGGAAATTAAATGATTGTTTACCTGATTTTGCTTGTTTTGCTTTCTGTGCAATAGCTAGAAGGCCTTTACACTTTGTTATAAGGTCATCTCGACTAAGTTCGTCAAATGGACTCCTTTTTGGATTTTGTTCCTGGTCCTAATAAAAACAACCACTTAAATTAATTACGTTTTTAAATATACTATAAGTATTTAACGCATTAGAGGGTATTAAAAATTACCTTAGTTTCCGAATACTTATCCATGTTGATATTGAGAAGTTCGTAAGAATACTTTATTGCATTTTCTATAGAATTTCCACAAATATTCTGCACTAAAAGTAATTAATATTTTAAGCACAAAATTACTATCAAGTAACGAAAGACGTGGTTGTCTTGAGACGATTACATCGTCTTTTTTTCATTTAATAAAATAAAAAATAAAAATGTGTAATCGTATCGTAATGTGTCAAATTCTGACAGCTCACAGAGTTCAACAATCATAACGAATGAATTAAAACAAATAAGGGAATGAGCTGTTTTAACTTGCTAAGTAGAAAAGCACAACTTAGGATTCCAACTCTAAATTTGGTGGAGGGCCTTCCAAACCAAACAAATTTCGTCTACGTTATTGCTAGACTAGTTTTAGTAGTTTTTAGTTTTGAGTGCTGTAGGTCACGCATCACAACTTGAAGAATATAAATGTAATATCGGTGTTACTGATTAATCTTAATCTATGAATTATAATAAAAGTTTGTTCTTCTTTAACTAGTAATTCTATTTCATTGTAAACTTAATAATATTTAAGATATTTTTTAATGGATTCTTGGTCCTTAACACCATAGTAGGAGACAATTAATTAATATTTGGAAGACGGAATATGGCCTAAAATAGGTTTTTTTTTACAAAAATATAACAGTATTTGTTAAATTCTAAATTTGTTCATAAAGGATTTATGTCTTTATGAAATTCTCCCCTTCCATCCAGGCATTACAGCTGCTACCCCGTTGGGGCAGGACCGTTCGCCACGGCCATTGCCTCGACCGGCGGTTGGCTGCGCGCACGCTCAAAGCAGCGGGACCAGCTGCCTTCCTCCTGACGCGTGGAGCCTTGCAGGCACTGCTCCCTAGCACGTGGCCTACTGAGAGGCCTCGGTCGGCACAGACCGCGCACCGCAACATTCCAGTACAGCTGGAACGGGTATGTCCCGCCAAACTGCACCGGAAACAGGCGGTACTGCGGTCAACCTCGGAAGGCCAATTGGCACGCATGTGCCCGAGCTCCTGGCATTTGAAGCACCTTAAAGGGCGCTCCGCCAGTAGCTCGACCCTTGCCGAGCTCCACCCCACGAGAATCCTCCCAGCGTCTACTAACGCTTTCACCGTATCAACAGGGAGTCGGGCATAGGTGACACCCATACCTGCAGAGCCCCGACGAATTTCCCCAACAAACAGAAACTCACCAGGAAAGTTGGTGATGCGGCGGATCGCATCAATTACATTGTCTCTTGTTGCAGAGTCGTCCAAACCCTTTAGCTTTACAGCTACCCGCTTAACCGGACGGACGACGTCTGCAACCCCGTCAAACACTGGGCGAAGCTTCGCCGCCAGTGCTACCGCTTGCTCTGGAGTACCCTTAGGCAACTCCAAAATTCTAGCTCCGGCCGCCGACTGGCGTATCTTTAGTCCGTCCTTAAGGCCGATGTCACCGAGGTCGATTATCTCGGCGGCTCAACTCAGGGCGTGGGCATAAGTAACACCCGCAGATGCAGCTCGTCCTGCAGCTTAATCAAAACAGCAGGGGATGGAGCTGAAGGTAACTTCCCCCAAGTAATTGCACGCAGCTTTCCCGTCTTCTTCTTCGGCGTCTTGCTAGGTATTACTGCAGACTTTTGGGTGAGATTTTGTTTCTTGCCCTTTCCCTTCTTCCGCACCACCACGGACCATCCCTCTTCGGTAACGGGCGCGGACTGTGATGCCGCTGAAGGTATCTGAGACGACGACTACAATGAGGTCCCAATCTGCAAGATCGGCGCTGTAGAGCGCATTTGAAGGAGCGAGTCCCGTCCCGTCCCTACGACAGCCTCCCTTCTTCTTCTACCCGACGCAAGAGGCGGTCGGAGAATCCGCTCAGGGAGGAGGCGCTCTTCGATTCCTTCAAAGCGGGCGTTAATTAAAGCGCCCACTGAGGATATGATGGAGCACCTCAACTCCTATAATGCTTCGGCATCTATTCGCGACAACCTGGAAGAGACCGTTGAGCCGCCCACGGAGGCCTTAAGCTCCTTGATCTCCTTGAGCTCCTTTCGAGCTATCCCTATCCCCTCTCTGAGGAAGGACACTTCGCAGCAAAGACGGGCGTTGTCCGCCCGAATTCGCCGCGATTCCTCAGGTTCTCCTCTGGTTGATAAAAACTCCACCACTTCCAAGAGGCTGCTGGAGGCCTCTTTAAGAGCCTTAACCATCGTGCCCTTCAGGTTAAGGCTCTTCTTACAGACTTCCTGAATGGAAGCTGCATTCTTTAATGCGACAGCTCGCAGCTGCTGCTCATTCAGAACGGAGGACAGTTCAAGCATAGGCAGCGCCTCCAGGGACAGGTTATCGTCCCCGGAACCCGGCGCACTCCCCGCCTTAGCCGTTTAAAAAAAAAAAAAAAAACTATTATGCCGCATAATGCGCTCTAGTGCTGTAATTGGAAAACTACCATATATAACATAAAAAAACAACATTATAAATATAAATATAAAAAATAGTATTCCGCCAACGTAGGCCTTACGACCAGTCCGCCGGTGGTTAGGGCGACAGCGAAAGAAACCTCACAATGCGTGCCGTACCCAAAACTGCTGCTCTCTGCATCCGACCCTTGATCCAGTTGTTTAGTGAGAGCCTCTTGAGGAGATGATCGAGACTCTTCGCTATAAGACCATTTACGGAAACTACCATCAGGACAATTATTGTTGAGTCAACATCCCACATGTCGGTAATCTCGTGAGCTAAGTCCAAGTATTTTGATAGTTTGTCCTTTTCAGCTTTCACAAGATTAGCGACACACGGGACGCTGATATCAACAAGAAATGGCCGGCGCTCTAACCGATATACCAGCACGATATCAGGCTTATTGGCTACAATAGTCCTGTCCGTGATGATAAATCGGTCCCAATAGAGCTTAGCATGACCATTTTCTAAAACTGGCTCCGGTGTGTACTTCTAATATGGCACTTCAAAAGATACACGACCGTATCGGAGAGCAAGTTGTTGGTGGATAATCTTGGCTACTTGGTTGTGCCCGTGCAAATACTCTCCATTGGCAAGATGAAAACAACCGAAAATAACATGTCTGATGGATGGATTCTCCAGGTTGGTGGCACGCACGACATATATCAACAGTGCCATCCTTTATTATGTATTTCCGATAGTTGTTCGTCTTGACAACTTCGTCAGCAATTGCACAAGCAAAACCTTCGGTTTCACCAAAGAGATCACCAAATCGTAGCCAAGCCACGGACGCCAGAAGGTCTACATTAGGCCCACAGAGTGCCTGGTGGAACCGTCCATGAAGCTCCTTACTCTTCCATATACTTAACGGTCGTCAGTGCTAAGTACTACCGGTTTATGCCAGTTATCTTTGGCCAAGGAGAGCGGTGTAAGACCATTATCTACTGCAACAATGTCCCGATGCATTCCACACTCAGCATGAAGGAAATATTCCCTAAGATTGCATACCTCACGGTTGTGTAAATTTTTGGCATTAAGGAAGCCACGACCCCGACACTTCCGTGGAATATACAATCTCATCACTGATGAGCGCGGGTGATGCATGCGATACATTGTCAATAGTTTTCGGGCCTTTCGGTCCAGAGTATCTAATTCAGTCTGAGTCACCTTAATATTCCGAAAGTATACATCAGCAGGGGCATTACCCAACTGTTGAATGCACGCACTTTGTTAACTCCGGACAAAAGACTTTTTAGAACTTTTGTCAAGCGGTTAAAGAAGTGTTGCTTCACTAGCTGTTTAATGTCCCCACTTAGTTTCGGAGAGGGATTTGAGGGACATTGTCTCCGAGAGTTGTAAATATTCGCTATTTACAATTCGGCCACTCTGCACATGTGCAACCGCACATTTATCTACACCAAACTCCATCCTAATGTCATTACTAAACGTTTGCGTAACGTTTAGTAACGATACCAGATCTGCTTTATTTGGTGCAAACAATTTCAGATGGTCCATATACAAAAGATGAGAAATGATCTCACCCCCTCTGCGAAAGCGAAATCCCAGTTTTGAATCCCTAACTTACGTGCTTAAGGGATTCAAAGCTAGGCAAACCCACAAAGGACTCAAGCTGTCACCCTGGAAAATACCTCGCTCAATCCTTACAGGTTCGGAAGTAAGAAGACTTCCTCCGCCCCCTGGAAGACAAAGGACCGTTGTCCATTGCCTCATACATGAATCAAGAAAAGCGCATAAATCTGTGTCAATCTTATACATTTCTTGTACTCGTCTCAACCATGTATGAGTCACCGAATCATAGGCCTTTTTATAGTCAATCTAGGCGGCGGAGAGACCCTTCTTACCTCGGCGAACCTTTTCATTGATGGCTATGTCAATAAGGAGGAGCTCCTTAGTACCACGAGACCCAATCTTACATCCATTTTGAGCGGGATCTAAAGTGCTATTTGCATACAAATGTATGTTTAATTTTAAAGTCAAAATGGATGTAAGAAGCTTATGAATTGTTAGTAAGCACGTGATAGATCGAAATTTCTTTGGATCCGTGATACTACCAGACTTATGGAGCAGAAAGGTGATACCTGTTGTCATAAAAGATGGTAGGGATCCGGACACGATGGCTTCCTGGAATTGCCCAGCCAAACGTTCGCGTGAAGACCGCAGCCATTTTAGCCAAAAGTTATGTATCCGTCCGGCCCAGGACTTTTCCAGTTATAGGTCGAACGAATCGCATCCCTGACATTATCTGGGCTTATAAATATAGCCACCATTGGCTGCAGATGTTCACACGCGCCCTCAACAACACACATCCTGCCACCATCGTTGTGATTAATAGGCACCGACCAAATATTTTTCGTAAATGTGAATTTTTCTTCCATATTTTTGTAACTGCCCATCAATCACACTTGTAGCAGATTCCTAACAGCTTCCATAAACTTTTGTTTGGTCACTTTGGAATATGCGATTCTGTTTGTACCTATTTACACCTTGTTTATAACGACGAATACGATTTGCCCACGCACAAACTTTCTACCTTAGGTAATCAACACGTTCTGATACATAGGCCATGTAATCCTGAGATCTAATGCCAGTACCGGCAAAATCCTGTGTAACATAACGCATGACTCTCGGCCGGATGTTTCCCGATCTGAAGCAGATTAAATTGCCAATAATGACCCTAGCTGCGCTGATACGCCGTTCAATCCTCATCTGCCATGCGGGTGTGTCTCAGTGGACCGCACCACCCTATCAATCACAGGAAATCTGACACGGGCGGAGCGGCACGCTGCAACGGCTACACAAAAAAGAATTTAATAGAGGTATCAGTGAGACTATTGCTAGAACGAAGATAAGAGTCTAGCATGCAGTCTAGAGCCATTACAAGCGACATATTATTATTATTATTATAATAGTGGATTGGCGGCACAGAGAAAATTTTACATCACAGATTATGTTAAAATATATTTGATTTATATAAATGGCGGCTCTAGTCATCACTGCTGTCGTTTTGTGTGGATTGTGAACGTTAACTACGTTATATTTCAATAAAGGTGTAACCTGGATATAAAAGAAAATTGAAATGTGAATAAATAAACTAATCGACACTTGTGCTTACATTGTTTTCCTATACTAAGGTAAGCAAATGTCGTCATGGGGTATGGTTTTGTCGTAGTTGCAAACCTTGCGGGGCGCGTCCATGAGTAATAGTTGATGTTATTATTATACTAATACATCCTTCAAATCCGTATTGGTTATTCCTGAATGAAATAAAACTGTTTTTTGTTGTGTCATTTAATAATGTTTTGACTCTCGTTTTGCTAATGCCAGTAGCTAGAAGCATTTGTCATTTGGATTTATTTTGTAGGACATACGTAAGGAGACAGAATGTCGAGCGATGAAGACAAACCTCCTGCGCCGCCAGTGCGTTTGACCAGCAATCGGGTCACAGATAGGGGTGATTCAGTAGCTTCTGTAGATATGAGGCCTTTACCAAAAGGTATTCCAGTCATTTTTATTCATCCTTTACTGAAAACATGATGACTCAGTGTAGAGCATTTATAATATAATTAGCTATTCTTTTTAATCAATTTTATTCAAGAATAGCACTTTGTCCCTTTATGAAAGACACAAGATATTAATTCAAATATTATGGTTATCTATTTTAATTGCTACTGAAATAATATGTTGAAAGTAATTACTGTTTTTAATTTGAATAAGTAAATTTACTTACAGAACCAGATGATAGTGGTGATAGAAAAAAGAAAACTTTAAAGGCAAAAATAAAAGGATCCAAAAGTGCTGCACACAATGACAATAAGCCAAATATTAGCTATCCAACAAACTTTGAACATACTGTACATGTAGGGTTTGATGCTGTCACTGGGGAATTTACAGTAAGTTTTTGTTTTAGCATTGTACACATCAAATCTATATATTAATTAATGTATATATTATCCTTTTTTTATTTTTTTTGGGAAAACTTTTTAGACTACTATTGTTAATGCAATATATTTACTATATTGTTGCAATTAAAGAGCACTAAACCATTGTTTTACTGTTTGACAGATAATGTAAAATATTTTTATTTCTTCACTATCAGCAATTGCTTATTATTCAGTGAAAAAAAAAACAAGCTTATGGGCTTTATACATTGAGGAAGCTTTGCTTTTTCTGTGTCTGCATTATTATGCACTTCCACTGCAATTCTTCGTTTCTTGTAAATAAGTTACTAATTAAATTGCTTTCATGAGAAGGGTTCTATGTCAAATAAAATACATTTTTTGTTTAGTATTGTTTTAATCCATTCTTGTCAATGCTGATGTTGATCAAAATATTCAAGTAGTTCCTCCTTTAATCACTTGTTGTTATTAATTATTAGAACATGCTTTTAAAAAAATATACATAGTATATATGTGTTTAGTAAATATATATTTACAGTAATTAGGATACTTAATGTAGTTAAAAAGTGATTGCGTAGATTATTAAACATAAAAGCTTCTTAGATTTAATACAAACCACTGTTAACCAGTGAAAATTATAGGAGTTGCATATAACACTTAGATTATAATGATATGAAATATTAAAATATATAATATAGTCCTATAATACAGG
Organism: Napeogenes sylphis; assembly: GCA_959347405.1. NCBI lineage: Eukaryota > Metazoa > Arthropoda > Insecta > Lepidoptera > Nymphalidae > Napeogenes > Napeogenes sylphis. The sequence goes on along the minus strand of OY365783.1, from coordinate 33,515,583 downwards.
CATGACTAAATAATGAAAGTTTTAATTTACATAATTTTGTTTCTTTTACATATACCTAGTTATATAATGTTTGATGTAGGATTATAAATAGATTTAATTTTGCTAGGAGGTTTAATTTTCAACCTAGTAACATGTATTTTAATGTTCTAAGAACCATGTAATTGAGTTCCCTGTATTGCCGCTTTTGTTTCAAGCTGCCTATAACAGTAAGTAATAGCTTAGGTTCTACATAAATGCATTGTGCTACCGTAAATGTAAAAAAAAACATTTTTTTTTATATATATGAATTAAAATTAATAATTAAGTAAATTTTCAAATTTTGTAAGCTATTGTTAATGTTTTATTTTCCGCTATAATATTCATGCTTAATTAATTTTTAAAAGCATTTGACTTATATTTTTATTAATCATGTCTGTACTACCTCTGACTTAGTTTCTCACCCATAATGAAAGTATGGACAAAATATATTGTTTTCTATACTAATACTATATACTTGAGGCAATTTTATAAAAGCCTGTTACACTTTACAAAGTAAATTTTATACATATTACACAGATACAGACATGTTATAGATATCTTAAATATTTTGAGAATGGTAAGCAATCAAAACATAAATAATGTTTCTTTAATCAATTAAAATATGAAAAAATACAGTCAAATTTTATTTTGACACATTTTTGTAGTGCATCTTAAAATTTAATTAACTGATTGTAATTAAATTTAGATTATTTTATATTGTTCTAAGATTTAATGCTACACTTAAGCATGAGAAATAAATATTTATATCAATAATGTGTTAGTTATTAGCACCAATTTTACATGCACATTGCCATATCTTAGAGTTATTTTATTCTTTATTTTATCAAAAATATATTGTATTGCACACAAGTGTAATATATTTGATTAGCCTATCATACTTAAATCTTCACAGATACTCACACACAAAAGAGATAGCATGAAATAAGTAAATTTATAATTAGAAGTAACTCCTTAAATAGCTTGATAGTTTTAGTTCTAATGAGTTACATTTTGTTATGTAGGGCATGCCTGAGGCGTGGGCGCGGCTGTTGATGGCCTCTAACATCAGCAAGCAAGAGCAGAAGAGCAACCCACAGGCGGTTCTCGACGTACTCAAATGGTACGACGCCTCCGCAATGCAGCCGCCGGCGTCCAAATACATGACGTCGGCACAGATGCATACCACCCACTCAGGTTACATTCTACTTCATGATTTTATTAATAATTTTAAATATTTTAGAGCATTATCAAATAGTCTTAGTATATATGACAATGAGTTAAAATTTCCATTATTTTCATATATTTTTTTCACATTTGAAACTTCACGCAAAACTTTATAAAAACAAACTAAGTTTGGATAACAATAGCAGAAGAAGTCATTGTTTGATATAAACTTATGTTAATAAACTAATAAATAAAATAAATGTCGCATGACTAATGGTTGAGAACATAATATAAATTCTAAAATATATTTACTTGATAATTTTATTTAAAATACATAAATATGTTTTTTGAAGGCTCTTCGGTGTCCCGGGTCTCGTCTAGTAGTCCTTCATCCTCGACTCCAACAGACACGGAGCACCCCGAGCCTCCTCCGCCTCCGCCTTCTCGACCCGACCGTACTAAAAGTATTGTAAGTTGTTCTTTTTGTCTTAAAAATAGTTTTAATCCGTTTGTTGATATAGATAAATGTCTCAAATACGTTTCACGATTGCTAAAATAGTATTTTTGTTTATATCTGGCAGTCTTGTGTAACTTACGAAATATAGCTACTATTATATATTAAAATATATTTTTTTAGTACACAAAACCAATAGAAGAAGAGGAACCACCGCCTCTTCGTCCCACTCCCGCTCCTGTGTCTCCGCCTCACGTGCCTCACCCTGCGCTGACCACCCACTCGGTAAGTTCTATATTATATAAAAAACTTATTGTTATTAACTTAAAGTTAACTCCCTATTATATTCAAAAGGAAACATATTGTAATGGATCCTAGTATCGTTTACAGATATGTAGTCGATCGGAAACTGGTACGAGTCTAGATCGTAACAAGAACCCATCGAGTGGTGCACACACGCCGCCCGCGTTGGCGCCGCACCCCGCGCCCGCACCCGCCCCCACTGTGGCCCCGCCCGCGCTACCCACGCTGCCCACGCACGCACAGACCGCGCAGCCACCCAACGGAGCGCCGCCCACTGACACTGGGTATGATTTAATATCAATGAATTTATTTTTAGAAATCATTTTTAGCGAAATGGAGTTGTAGATAGATATATTTGGAATCAACAACTTTTTCTGGTTTAAATATGTATGTAGACCAAATAGCCCTGGAACCGCCGATATATAACTCCCAGGTCGAAAAAAAAAATCTTCTAGACCAAATAATTCTGGAACCAATGACCAAATTCTTATACTCAAATTATCCATTTATATTCCTTGACAGAAGAGCAACAGCACAACAACAAAGGAAAAAGAAAATGACAGATGAAGAAATTTTAGAAAAATTAAGGACAATTGTAAGTGTCGGAGACCCTAACAGAAAATATACTAAAATGGAAAAAATTGGTCAAGGGTAAGTGCTTGATCTCTTTTTTAAAAATTACAACATTCATTTCTAAACAGATATTTTTAAGTTTAAATGCCTACAATTCTTTTTTTTACAGTGCATCCGGTACGGTCTACACGGCGATAGAAACATCCACCGGAATGGAAGTAGCAATTAAACAAATGAACCTTGGTCAACAACCCAAGAAAGAGCTAATTATTAACGAAATTCTCGTAATGCGGGAGAACAAACACAATAATGTAGTAAATTACCTTGACAGTTACCTCGTTAATGAGGTAAGTTGTATTCTTACAATATAATTTCATGTGTCAATAATTTTTCAGCAAATAAAACAAAAATACCAAATGTTCCAGGAGTTATGGGTAGTAATGGAATACTTAGCCGGCGGATCTCTGACCGACGTGGTAACGGAGACATGTATGGACGAAGGTCAGATCGCGGCCGTGTGTCGCGAGGTGCTACAAGCGCTACACTTCCTGCACACCAATCACGTCATACATAGGGATATTAAGTCAGATAATATCTTGCTTGGGCTCGACGGACAAGTTAAGCTCAGTAAGTGTTTAGATATATACAACAAAATATAGTACACAAAGTAAAAACAAATAAATAATATATTTTGATACGTTATAGCGGACTTCGGTTTTTGTGCGCAAATATCTCCTGAACAAAATAAAAGAACAACCATGGTTGGAACCCCCTATTGGATGGCGCCAGAAGTTGTTACGAGAAAGCAGTATGGCCCTAAGGTATACCCTTTTTATATAATAAAAAATGCTGTATGATAAATAATAATATAATAAAAAAGTGTAAAAAAAACAGTATTAAATAAATTATTTCTAAATTGTTATAACATTACAGGTAGATGTGTGGTCATTAGGTATCATGGCTATCGAAATGATCGAAGGTGAGCCCCCTTACCTCAACGAGAACCCTTTACGTGCTCTCTATTTGATCGCAACCAATGGAAAGCCCGATATCAAAGACAAGGAGAAACTCAGCACCGTTTTCCAAGACTTCCTCGATCAGTGTCTAGAAGTGGACGTAGACAGTCGTGCTACCGCACTTGACTTATTGAAAGTAAGTCCGGTGCAATTTTTAAGAAAAAAAGCAAAATCTTTTTGGAAAAAAACATACATTAACATATTTTTGATAATTACAGCACCCATTCCTAAAAATGGCGCGACCGCTAGCATCGCTCACGCCCCTGATCATGGCGGCCAAGGAGGCGGCCAAGGGCCATTAGCGCAGGCCCGCGGCGGCCGCCCGCGCCCCGCGCTAGCGCCACAGTGCCTACCCCGCGATCACCTTACACACATCAACGAACGGAAGTCATCAACGGTTACTAGTGATTATGACGACGTCTCGGACGAAACATTAACTATCTACTTATAGAGCAATATTTTACGTTAATGAAATGGCTGTAACGGCTGAAAGGTGATCATATTTTTACAAACTAAAGATTGATTAAAATTAACGTATAGCAGTCCAGTAGCCGTAGTGAGTAGGTGTCGAGTAGAGACGTTATTTATTATAATCGACGCCGCCGTCGCGCCGCGTCACTCGCTCCGCCTTACCGGAAAAGAGATTTCGGATAGTGTTATGTAGATATAGCTTTAGAGACATATTTTGAAATGTAATGTTAAAATCTGCGATTGAAGACTGGCAGTTAACTCTTAGGCGTAAAGTTATATAATAGTAGGTATGGTAGTAATCCTACAGTTACAATCAGCTTATTCACTGTGATGGTAGTTGGTACTCGGCGGACGAAAGCGGCGCAGCGGCGCGTTTCAGTGCTTGAGAGAATCTTCCTGTACTCTTTGTTATAAGTTGTGTATTTTCATATATAGTTGAAATTAGAAACTGAACACTGATTTCATTTTAGAGCTTAAAAATACGCATTTTATTAAGATTGTGTAAAAGTGAACATTTAATATTTGATACTTATTTCGTATTATTTTGACTGATACTGTTTTATCTGATTAAGCTTAACAGTGTTGCCTTGACTGTATGCTCTTGATAGTTTGTACTAGCTAGCTAGTTTGTGTATTATTATTATTAATTATTCTGAGATTATATTGTAATATTTTATCATTTTTATGAACAATTATCAAATTATATCATTGCAATATTTTAATCGTTTTTACGTTGACATTACACTGCAAATAGCAATCTAAAAATTGATGTTATGAATCGTAAGTTAATTTAAATATGAATGTATTATTAAAATATAAAATTATTTTTTGATTGTTAGTCATGGAAGCGAAGCATTTACCTAGTATTAAGTTTATATAGTTTATCAAACTGATTATATTTGGATGAAAATATTGGCACCCTACCTTATGGCATAGATTACATTTCATGAAAAAATATATATCATCACTAAATTTTATCTGTATAATTAATTACGACAATAATAATAGCCAGCCATTATTTCATTACAATCTACAATACTCTGCTTAATAAAACTTATTCACAAATTTATAATACTGTCTCTCTGCTTTTATTTATAGGTTGTGCCGAAAGATGCTGTTAAATATTTCTTTTTGTATTTAACTTTTATTTTATTACTCTTTGTGTGAAATTGAATAAATGGGAGGAGTAAATGTAATCACAATTAATAGTGATCAACTGAGTAAGGTAGCCGGGTCTCATCAACTGAGAATTGTGTAGAAAAAGATAGATATGATATACTCTGACAATATCAATGACCAATTATGCTATGTAGACTTGCATTATGTCAGGTTTGTGTGAAACAGAGGCGTTACAGCTATAATGTTTGTATTATCATTTCATTATTTCATTTATTGTATTTTCTTTGAAAATAACTTTCAAGTATTGCCTATTATAATAAATATGGCCTATATGGCGTGTTGCAATGGCCTATGAATTATATTTTTCAGCGTCCCTTACACTCCTACTTATCACATAATTTAATGCGTTACACAACTGTCTAATGAGCCGACTATAACATTATTACAATAATATTGACCACCTGTTGGAAATGTTAATTTATGGGTTTTTCTAGGTGTGTTTGGTCGTGATTTATACCAGCAATCCAGTAAATGTTAAATCAAATAAATATAAATAGCCAAAAATTCAAGAGAGCTTGAACTAAGACATTCAGTATCTATGTAACTGACACTGTTAGTGTATTAATTATGTGATCATGGAGATGAATTTGAGTATGAGTAAGATAAGTCGAGAACTAACTGTAATTATGTACGTAATTTAAGTTGAAAATGTATTAATAAAATATGTAATATTATACTGAGACTATAAAGTGTTTTTTTCATGATTTTTGACAGTTGTAAACACCAGTGCCATGTATGAGCAACTTGTGCATATAAACTACAACCATACTATAAATAAAAGACTCAACTCTATTCAGGCTTGTTTCATTTTAAATATTTTAGTTGGACACAAATAAAACTATCTACATACAACAATTTATTATCACTGTAATCTTTGTATGTAACATTTACTTTCAATATTTATAACATGAAAATATTAGGTACTTACTGCACTTACGATTTAACTATTTAAACACATGAAAGTATTGTTTTCTATATTGTGATTCTTAAAATGGCTTCATGTGGGTAGTCTAATAAAAAAGTTATTTTGTCATAAAATATTTATTTTAGTATTAAGAGAATAACAAAAGTTATTAGAATTACCTATAATATTTTGTACTGTTTTGCAAATTAAGTGAACAATAAATAGTATATTGTGCAACTAGTGCGAGAAGTTGTCAATTGCCCACGAGTGCGAAGTTGAGCGCACGAGCAAAGCGATTGCGAAGTTGAGCGCACGAGCAAAGCGAGTGCGCTCGCTTGAGTGAGCAAGACAACTTCGCACTAGTTGCACATACTATTTCTATAATATTAAATAATATTAGAACTTATATTAACAAAGATAAAATAATTGACTCGATGTAATGGTAACTAAAATTTAATAAATGAAGGAACATACACAAATGTATCTAATAAAAAGGTGACTTAAAAATATATAATAACATATCCAAAGACGAAACTATCACAAAAGACTGTTTATCCTTTATCTTGAATGATTCATTGAATATATAATATATATAATTATGAATTTTAGATAGATTAGACTTCTTGAAGTCACTGAATCTTCGCAACAATATTACTTAAGTATAAGTTATACATAATAGGATATTGGTTTTAATTTGTCTATGAATCATACACTTCTAAGATACGTCTAGTCTACCTAGTCCGTCCGCTCTTCAGCAGGTATGAAGTCCAAGGAGGCTGAATTAATACAAAATCTTTTCTTGGTGGGCGTCGGGCCATCATTGAAGACGTGACCCAGATGAGCCGAGCACTTGGAACATCGCACCTCAGTTCGCACCATACCTGGCCGTGTTAAAACCAGTAATATATTTGCCCCAACTTTTATAGTAATCCCAAGTCCGTTCACCGAAAAGCCAATTATTTACACATCACATATGATAAAGGTAACCGCCATGAACATTAATATCCAATATGAATTTCACCGTGTTCGTGTCGTGAGATGTAGTGGGTATAGTCGTCGCAGCGGCGGAGGCAGCGGTCGTCATCCAGTCGGCAGCCGGTTGTAAATGGAAAGGTAGGATGGATTACAGGTAATGGGGCATGTAGGGCACAAGGATAAATGCATGTTATTGTCATGCACATTCCATGATTTTAAGTGTTATAGAGGAAAAAGTTGAAGGTTAATGATTGCATATCAGTTTATATAAACATTCGAAGTTATTTTATAGATGGACTTAATAATTTGTGTTTGAAATAGATGATTTACACATTAAAGTATATGTGACATTAATGATGGTAATAGTTAAATTTATATTAAAACAAAACAAAACAAATATAGCATTATAATAATTAAATAAAATGTTACAGATTTAAAAACCAGCTCACATTTAAAATGGAGGATAGGATTTAAATGTAGGGTGGTCAAAGGAATGGAAAGACAGAAAAAATATTAAATATTAACACTATAATCAGTTTTCCAACACCAATTAAAATATCAAAACAATAAGAAAATCGAATAGATAAATAATAATAATAATATACATAGTAATAAAATAAACAACATTTGTAAACAATATTACTATCTGTAACAATATTATCTACATTTCAGAACTAATACTTTTAGATAATGAACATTGAGATATCAGTAATGACTATTATTTTTAAGATTCTTTATAAACACATTAATTTGAATACAAATAAAAGTCAGTTTTGAGCTATGGAGTTCATATAAAAAATATTAATATATACAACAAAGTAGTTTTGTTAAAGCAATGTGAAAAATGTAAAAAGCATGTAAAAATGTAAAAAGCATGTGAAAAATGTAATGTATATGTAAATGATATTAACAGTAAGACAACAAATAAATCCCTTGTAAAATTGCTATTATATTTCTCATATATAATTGCATATCTCAAGTTGAAGGTTAAATTATGCTACAGAAGGTTATAGATCAAGAATGCCTCAGCATTGTGCAGTCATTTATGTCAAACAGGAGCAGGGTCATTATTATATTAGCTATTGTTAAAATTATTTGTCTTTTGCTTTTGACAAGCAAATATTGGATTCATATAATGTAGAATCACACACATAATTTGAGTATATAAGTGAATAAGTTAATAAGAATTAAATAATCCTTTTGACCCACAACCATATATTAGGTAATCATTGAAATTCATTTATATTTTATCAAAACTTAATATACATAGAATTTCAATCAATGTTAATTGTACATAGCACCGTCTAGGCCATTCTACTGTGACATTGTAAAAATGTTCTGCATGACTGAGTACAATAGAAAAATCTAGATCAGGGCAAAGGGCAATTGTAGTCATAAAGTACAATTGTTTTAATAAGATGTTTTTTTTATTTTTACAAGTTAGTTATATTTGTTTTGTTTTTCACACATTTTACTGTACAAATACATGCAAACACGCTTTTATAGTTTTGTTAATTATATATTTTAATTATATCAATTAGATAAATTATTTGCATACTACTATATAAATTGAATAAGAATATACCTGCACTAGTATCCTTGTGTAGAGTTACTTTTTCTGTAGCAAGAACGTCATTGAATGCAGGCCAGCCACAACCAGAGTCATATTTGGTTTTAGAACTAAATAAATCTTGCTTACAAACTATACACACATATAAACCTTCATCATATATTTTATTATAACAACCTAGAAAAATAAATACATGGTAATAATATAAAAAGAAAAAATCATATTGAAATTTAATATTATAAATTAATCATATACCAGTAAAGGGTCTTTCTGTGCCAGCTTCTTGGGTAACATGGTATTGAAGGGGGGTCAAACGTTTTTTCAGTGCTTCCTTATCTTCCATAGCTCTCCAGACTAATGCTAAAAATATAAATGTTTATATTACGTACAAATACTTTGGCACTTCTCCAAATGTGGACATTGGTATCATAAAACTATAGAGCGATTATATGATGCACAAATAAAAGATTCCACTATAAATATATTGTATTTATTGTAAATGTACCTGTTGTAAAAGTGTTTTTTAACTGGACAACTCTATTCGTCTGTACCGCTTGCCTAAATATAGCCAATGGTCTGATTAAAACGCGCATATCTCACATAGCCAAGTTGTAGCGCTGTTATATAAGTCTATATTTCAACTTCAATGTCATAAAGATAAGATAATGGTAGATTCTCTTATTCTAAATGTAAAGACACACTTTACTTTGTTAAAATCTCATATGTTGTAATAGTTTTAACATACACAATTAATTAAAGAGACACAAGACATTCGATAATAAAAATAATGGAAGATGTCATGTCAAATTCCATGACTGTCAAATGTCAACTTGACAGCTGTTGTCGTAGCAGAAAATCACTCAAAAGAATCCTAAATTAAGGTGCTATTATATATATATATTGTAAAAAAATATAATTTGATTGGCATTGCTGGTAATAAGCATGATTATTTAATATAATTACAACTTTATTTAAGTAAAGGTCAATGGTTATTTATTCTACAGAAGGAAGTTACTAAAACAACATTATTATCACAAATAATGTCGCCCCTTAGACCTAAAAAGCCCCTTGTACCATTTATACTAGTATTCTTTTTTCGCCTGTTTCAAAACTTATATCCGCGCCTAACTATAAAATATTTTTGTAAATAAGAAACGAAGTTGTGATCCTAGTTGAATGTGCCCTTCTAAATACATGTTTACTTTTTTTGTAGTTAGCACAATATACATATTAGATAAATCGATCTTAAGTGCCAAGCAGAGGTGTAACTCGCGCCGGGGCACAATACCGTTTCAGCGCCTCCATTTTAAAAACGATAAAATGTTAAATATACTCACAACTTAATAAATAAATAAAGTAATAAGGTCAAGAAGAGGTTTTGCATGCTTTTTCTGTAACTGTACATATCTTTATATATATATTTCTTGTGTGCGTGTGTATGTCACTGAACTCCTCCTACACGATTGGACCGATTTGTAAGAAATTCTTTGTGTGTGTTCAAGGGTACTTGGGAATTAGACCGGTCAAATTAGACCAAAAAATTAGGGTGAAATTACATAAATTCGCAACAAGCTGAATTTTGGTACAATTGTTCAAAACACGATTATAAACAATAGCTGAAAGTTCCCCATCATTCCCGTGTGTGGAAAATTTTTTATTCAAGATCAAATGTCAAAAAAATGAGGTTTTCGCGATTTTCAGCAAAACGGTAAGTTTTATCAGAAAAATACCTCAGACTAAAATTGTAGATCATTAAATTATCTATAAAAAATATAGCAATACTTTTTTTCTCACGAGACACCGTTTCGGAGATATCGCAGTGTAAAAAGTTGTAACAGTTGCAATTGTCATAACATGCCTGAGTACTTCACGTATATTCATCCCTAGAGTTGAAATATTATGTAGTATAGGTTAAAATATTTTTCTGACGGTCATTGTAACTTGCACTTAAAATATAAAATATACATCAGCTATAACTATAAGAATATCAGGTCATCTTTTGGTTTATGTGCATCTTATAATGATACATTAATGTACGAGGCAGCAGCAGTTTTTCATCGTCCTCCTCATATCCTACCACCGGAAAGTGGTACACTTATTCAATACGTGGCAGACAATGCTGATATTAATGTCAATACTCTAGACGGCAATAACACGCTTCACATAATAGGTTTAATTCAAATTGTTACTCCGAAAAATTCTGTTTTACTAGAAGAACCTATGCCACGAACAAAAGAATCTCTTTCAGCAGAAGACTTTAAGGCAAAAGCTCATGTGCCGATGCAGATCTATCAAAATGACGGAGTGGTTGGTTACAGTAAAATAAATGTTAAAGATTTTGTTTATGAAACTGAATCGGTATCTTTATTCAAGAAATCTGATGCAGTATGGTTTTACGGGAAATGGAAAAATCCATATTTACCTGGTTGGAATGGTTTTATGGAGCGTTTAACTAATAATTATATGAATTATTGTAAATCTCAGATTACATTTTCACCATTTATTCACCAACCAGCCAGTAACTATACTACCTACTATCTATACGACTTTACTTTGTGCATTAGAAAATGCAAAACGATATGGCCACACTGTATGCATCGTGACTTTCGACCAGCCTCTGTATGCTAAAGCTCGAGAAATAGTAGCAGCCGCACCTGAGAGCTCTGAAGTATCAAAAATCATCATCAGACAAAAAAAAACGCGCTAAGTACACTACCTCATAGGTGGCGTGGAAACGTGTGCATTTTATGACAATTGCAACTGTTACAAATTTTTACACTGCGATATCTCCGAAACGGTGTCTCGTGAGGAAAAAAGTATTGAAATATTTTTTATAGATAATTTAATGATCTACAATTTTAGTCTGAGGTATTTTTCTGATAAAACTTACCGTTTTGCTGAAAATCGCGAAAAACTCATTTTTTGGCATTTGACCTTGAATAAAATTTTTTCCATAAAATTTTTGCACGGGAATTATGGGGAACTTTCAGCTATTGTTTATAATCGTGTTTTGAACAATTGTACCGAAATTCAGCTTGTTGCGAATTTATGTAGCACCGAATGTCTAATTTGACCGAACTATAAGTTTGTCCCCAAACTTATCACAAGAATAAAAATAAAAAAATATAACAATAAACATTTTTTTAACTTAGCTATTTTCATTAACCTGTCATTCAACTACATTAGTACACAGAATCATTATTTGCATTATTCAATTCACATATTCGTATCTATCTTTGGCATTTAACCCCTCATTTCACCACGCTTAATCGTAATGAAATCGTGTAAAACTTCCCAAAGAAATAAATAAAATGGATTGCATCGAGGACTTCACCCAATTCTGGGCCACCCTCGCCTTCCAATCCTACTCATAATGCTCGCATCTGCACCGGACCCCTCACCGCCAAGTTAAGAACTTATTCAGCTACAAAACTTGACGACCGTGACCGACTTCCAGATAACAGTGAAACATCAGCACCGAACCCCTCACCATGAAGTCTAGAGCACATATTGCCACAAGACTTCATGACCGTGTCCGACTTCCAGATAACAGTGAAACATCTGCACCGAACCCCTCACCATGAAGTCTAGAGCACATATTGCCACAAGACTTCATGACCGTATTCGACTTCCAGATAACAGTGAAACATCTGCACCGAACCCCTCACCATGAAGTCTAGAGCACATATTGCCACAAGACTTCATGACCGTGTTTGACTTCCAGATAACAGTGAAACATCTGCACCGAACCCCTCACCATGAAGTCTGGAGCACATATTGCCACAAGACTTCATGACCGTGTTCGACTTCCAGATAACAGTGAAACATCTGCACCGAACCCCTCACCATGACGTCTAGAGCACATATTGCCACAAGACTTCATGACCGTGTTCGACTTCCAGATAACAGTAAAACATCTGCACCGAACCCCTCACCATGACGTCTAGAGCACATATTGCCACAAGACTTCATGACCGTGTTCGACTTCCAGATAACAGTAAAACATCTGCACCGAACCCCTCACCATGATGTCCAGAGCCAATATTGCTACAAGACTTCATGGCCGTGTTCGACTTCCAGACCCATCATACTATTTATCCAACATATATCAAATTTTCTCATTACAATGCTTCTCCAAATTCCATCTAGTATCATAATCATATACATAATACGATCTTTACAGAATTATCACAATAATAATATTTCTCATTATAATGCTTCCTCAAATTCCATCTAATATCATAATCATTTACAAAACGACGATAATTACAGAATTATTACAATCATAATATTTCTCATTACAATTCTTCTTCAAATTCCATCTAATAGCATAATCATTTACAAAAGTACAATCATTACAGAATTATCACAATAATAATATTTCTCATTACAATACCTCTTCAAATTCCATCTAATATCATAATCATTTACAAAAGTACGATAATTACAGAATTATGACAACAATAATATCAATGCATATCAAGTATATCAATACTCAAAAATACAGTTTAGAATCATTAACCTCTCATAAATAATCTGTAAAAATACTAACTGAAGTCTTGGAGATAGAAAATATGAGTCGTAACATAGTAGTTTCCAAACTTGTTATTCATGTGTCGGCGGAAAGGTGAAGTGAATCCCTTATTTGCATCGTTAATTCAAATAATCGGCCCTCACGAATATTGTCAATTCAGCTCCCATACTATTAATCTCTCTGATACGCACGTCCCTGAATGTAATTCTGAAACAATATTCGTCACGCAGTATCAAACAGGTCAATCACTCCTAACTGAACATCATTCAACAGTTATCGACTATCTAGCTAAAAGAGAAAATAATTTGAAATAAAATCGTCAGATCAAACAACTTCATTAAAATAACTTTACAATAAGAATGCTCAAATCATTTCCATATAAAATTACAATCAAATTACATTTTAAAAAAATCTCAAATTATTACTGACTTTATTATAACCGTATATCATAAGAGATACCATTTACCAATCAGACTAAATACACTGAAATACTTGAGCTCTACATTTCTAGCTAATCATAGCCCAGTAACCTCCAGTTACTTATGCGAACGACATAAAAAATTATGCGAAGTGAACGTTAAGTCTCTACTGGACTCTATGGTTTCCGCAAGAATTGACTGCTCACCGCGTAGCCACAGACTACAATTAATAACCACCGACTTTTGGTGAGCTATGGCTACACGAAAACTTCATGTACGGTCCAATCATCTTGCATATTCAGTTCTATTAATAATATCACGATTATTTGGCTCTACATCTTTATCAACAAACATACCCTGATTGTCTGGCGTTTTTGCGACCTGCCTAGAGTATTTACATTATAGATCTAACTTAGTCTAGTTACGTTCCTTATTTTATAATTATACAGATTGGAAACGACTTCACTTTTCCTTTTTAGAGGCAAAACGCGTTTATCCACCAGCCATACACCAGCCACACAGTCTTTCGGCATCGTTACACATCAGAGACATAGGTCTATTAACTTCACCTGTTACCTATTACCTATTAGAGGAGAAGTTTTTATCACCCGGTTCATGATACAATTCAACACAAATTGAAATTTACCTCCTGCATCTTATCACAAACTATTACCCCTAGGCTTTATCGCGGTAAACCTTGCTTTTAGTGCACTCATTTCTATCTATTTGCCTTTTAGCTCAGGACTGGCCTGTTACTAGAAGATGTGTTTAGAATTTCTTACTTTCGCAAAATTAACGAAATTATTAACCATCTGACAATTTAATATTCAATTCTGAAGTACTCGTACACCCTAATTCAGACAAAATTTGGGAAAGCATTCGCGATATTTATTAATAAGTTTGTAAACTATTTTTTTTTTGTTCAGTAGGTATATTTGGATTAATCAATATATCATTTGGACTAAATGGCTCCAAAGTATGCGTGGCTAAGCACCGTAACTGTTCCTTATTAAAATCTAGATTGGAATCATTGATTATAATAGGAATAGCGCTAGCAATAACCGTATCTTTTGAAAAATAAAGAGGCTGAGGATCTTTAAAACTGGCCAAATTTAATATTAATAAATCGCATTTCTTATCTGATAAATCCCTTCCTATATACAATTTGGTCTCTGTAAGTATTCTGGATGTATATTTCACTTTCCTTTAAATCTGTACAATAACATTAATATATTTACACTATTTATTTTTGTATAGGATAAAACCATTAATTTAATTGTTTGATTTAGTAAGCAATACTTATAAAAAAAGAGTTAATTCATGTTTTGTGTTACGTGAGAATATATTAAGTGTCTTATCAGTTTTCGTAATGACAATATCGGGTAGTTCGGTAAAGTTTTGACTAATGAGTATTGATAATTAGAAGCATTGATATTTGCTTCCACTAAATCAATGCGGAAAGAGAAATAAGTTTTTCCTAATATTGGAATGATTACGACAGCCACGCCTCTTATAGAGGGTAAATCTTCTTTTGTCAACTCCAAACCAAATTTGACTAGTTTTTTTGTAATAAAAGAACAATCGCTTCTTAAATCAATAAAACACTGAATCGAATAACAATTATTGACTACAGCTTGTTTATAATATTTATTGTTATTGGACTTATTACTATCGAACAACATACGAGTAACGCGCTTTTCAAATTTTTTAGTATTGTTTTTAAAATAGCAATCATTACTACTGTGACCAAAACGATTACATTCTTCATATTTTATAATAGGCTTAGGGCACTGTTGGACTCTATGTCCAGGTTCATTGCACCGATTACAAATAATAACTGAACATATATTTTTGCTCTTTACAAACATCTTTTAAAAATTTAAATAATCTTCTGGTTCACTTAAACGTCCCGATGATACACCAGCCCGGACCATACGGTCATCTTATACCATGTATAATACAATCGACGACCTTTTTACCAGAAATTTCACACGCATTTAATAACATATTTTTTTGTAATAATACTCGTCTGAATTTTCATAAAATTTAAGTCGCCGTTTAAGCATCTCAGACAAAAGCACACCGTAATGGATCTCAGAAGGAAAAGCTTTAAACAAAAGAACTTGCTATTCGCTCCATTTACGTAATACCGACGTTTGACCCTGATACCACTTTTTTTGCGTTACCTACAAGTTAGGCAAAGCATAATGCATAATATGTGCTTCGTCCCACTGATATATTAGCGCACACTCATTCACTTTCGATAACCATAAATTAATTCTATGATTTTTAACAGCCGGGTCAAATTCAGGAATCATATTATTTACGTTCGTATTAATAGATGATGACAAGCCAGGCTTTACAAAAGATTTTAACAATTGGTCGAGATCATTACTATTCAACACAACATTGCTCGGTGTATTGGAGTCACACTGACCTGATTTTTTAGCTTGATCTCCTACAAAAGAGCCTTGAACAGGCCCAGCATCAGAGGTAGCAAGTGCAGCCTCGATAGTAGTGACAGCAGGCACATTTAGTGTATTCAGTCCGGAAAAGTTTGATACCACCGCAGCCACACACGTGTCGGAGAGGCTGAACCTATTCGACGCCTCACCGTTCGTTTCCATCAACGAATGTTGAATTAAGTCTCGTCCGGTCGCAGATTTTCTTGAACGCGTTGTTCTATTATCTTTGCTACAGAAATCAACACGGCCCGACGCAGATACAGTCTCATTTAATTCAGGTACACCGGCGGACTGCCTACTAGTATCACAACGAATGCGAGATCAATTGACATGCGAACAATTTCTTTTTTTTTTCTTTATTGAACTTTTAGAACTCATATCAGAGGTGTACGATGACTCACTATTCATATCTTCTAATCGCCATCTTCTTTTTGATTTCCGATGTGAGTGTTTTGATCGTTTTCGGTTACCCATATTACGAATGTTATTAGGGTTATCCCACTTCTGATAATAAATATGAGCAGTAAATGTAGAAATGGCGTCTTTATTAATAATAATTATTATGTTTTTAGTTATTAATTTTAAGGTAGGGTGATTTGTTCAGAGAAAATAACTTCAATATATCCAAACTTAGTAATTTTATTCTTAATAATGTCTACACTTTTACAGCCCGTCAAGGAATTCCATCTGACAGATCATTACTCAAGATGATTAAACAAATGGCCTGACCGCCATGACATTATATTTATATCAAACCTTATTCATATTATCTCGCATATCTAACATATATTGGAACAAATTCATTTATTCAAACAAAAATCTTTATTTACATATTCATACGGTATCGATTGCTCGAATTATGATAAATGTACATGTAATGACGTTAGATATTGTGATAACTGTTTAATATTTTTTTTTAAAGTTTGATTTTTTAAATTAAAGACGCGTGTACAAGACAACGTCTGTCGGATTCGCTAGTATTGTATAAGACCGAGATTTACTTCATCATGTAGTACATAAGAAGCACATATTTAGGGATGTCTTAGTGATGTACAACAGGTATAGCGTATAATACTGGAAGCAATCACCGACTTGTAAGGAGCACCATAAATATCAAGCTGCTGGAATACTAGCCCCATACAAAGGGCGATTAAGTGAAATCGGGGATCCCAAATCTTTATAAAAACACTGGGAAAAAGTCATCTGACAAAACTGACTGACCTCGAACAATAAAACCGTCACATCTATATGCCTCACTCACACTGAAGCCTCCACCAAACGCGAGCGACCCTAGAGCCCTAGTTACCCGCCACTTTACAGACGATCTACCAGACTAGATCTACTAGATATCGACAAAATCGACGATAACTGTGCTGTGTTGGATAACTCATAATTGTGACCGAAGCCCAAAACGATTTAACGTTGGTGATTCAAATGTTGTGTTCGACAAACTTACGGGTGATGAAAGGTGGGTTAACGGTTACGATCCGGAAACCAAAAGGCAGTCAGCAGGGTGTGTCTTTCCGAGTAGTTGCCAACCAAAGTGCAAAAGTGGTTTTAGTGTGCGAAAAAGAAGGTGGTCTCGTTGTTCGGAAGAATACGCGACGATTGTTTTAGAGGATCTAAAGGAGTGGTAAGTAAGAGTAAACTGTTGAGTGGTACACTAACTACTGTTTGCCACTTATCTTGGCAAGGGTTTGGTAAAACCTTCTAGCGGTAGAATCCACCTTCACCACCTCCCATGCCACAAAATGTTTTCTTTTTGAAGTTTTTATATATAATGATACCGAACCCTTCGTGTGCGAGTTCAACTTCAAGCACTAGGCCTGTTCTTTCCTCTTTTTAATTACGAATTAACATGTATTATATTACATTGACACTAAATTTAAAATATATTTCAATAAAATTAATTATAATAAAAAATACATTTTTTTGTTTTGCGGACCTTTTAGCGCCCCTTTGTAAGTAGCGCCCGGGGCATCATAACATGAGGGTTCCTCCCTCGCTACGCCTCTGGTGTCAAGTATTAAAACAAGACTCCAACTCAAGAGTTATGAAGAGGAAATTCTAACTTAGCAATTACCATAAGTAGGATAATATAATTCGGTAGTGTGCATTAAACAATTTTGACACTCCCTTGAGTACAAGTGGCATATTCTAGCAAATATCCTTAATCAATTGTTTATAATATAGCTAAAATTTTGATGTATATGTATATAGAAGTGCGCTTTGCAAGCTACAGACTGTATGTTACAGAACTGTGGTGCTGCCTTCATTCGGTCGGTTCATCGTGATAATCCCAAAATTCTGACAGATAAATTAAGTCCTATTCACAAGAAGCCAATGAGATTTAAAAAAATAGGGAGCGTAATATGTGTAATATCACAACTGAGTCGATCAATTCCTTGAATTTTCCTATAATAAATGATACTATTAATTAATTCTTAATATACCTAAGCAAACAAAAAAAAACGAATATTAGTAAAAATAGTATTTAATTATAATAAATAATTTGCGACAGTAACACATTAAAACTACATATTATCTGAATGTAATAAAAAGATAATTTAAATTTCAACGTTTTTTGTTCCAGGCAGTAGTATTGTTTTTATTAACCTGAGTTTTAGTTTTTTCATCTTTATTTTGTTGACATTTCTGGGCAGAAAAAAATCATAAGTAGGTATATTAATAAAATTTGCTTCAAAATACACTATGAGTGAGTTTTGAAATATGTTTTAAATTAATTTATGCTTACTGCAAGTGATTCACTACTCTTTTGCATTTGCATCAAAACATACTTGGTATCTTCTTGATCAGAATCCGAACAAAGTGACTCATCGTCATTTTTATTACAGCAAGTTTTATGGCGGAGTAGAGGCTGAAAATAATAATGTGCTATTAGACATTAGACAAGTAACTATCTATTGTTCATCCTTAAAATTGAAACATCTAAATACTATATAACAAAAAAATATATATTCCTGTCAACATTGAAGATATAAAAAAGATCTTAGTCCGCAAGTGTAAGAAAATCTGCAAACTTTTAAGGGAGAGAACTGACATATGAATGCGCTTGCTTACATTATTAATCTGCGCCGTCCAAGATAAATATTTGTCAATAAATATCCAACCTAGAATTTTAACATCATCGGAAAAGTGAATAATAGAATAGAATTGTCGTATAATATATTACTGAGTTGATTATTAATAAACTTATTCCGAAGATGTCTGCTACCAATTATAATAGCCCGTGATTTTTTAGGATTCACTAAAAGCCCAATTAACTCGATCCATTCTTTTAATAATCTTAAATCATGATTTATAAGATTCACAATTCTATTAACATTTTGGAATGATGAATGCCTATAAAGTTGCAAATCGTCAGCGTAGAGATAGTAATAGCAAGAAAAGATTTTAGTGATTTAATTTATAAAAATGGAGAAAAGTAAAGGAGATAAAACACCGGTCTGAGGGACACCAGCAGAACGTTCTGTCGAACAAGTAATCTGTCGACGCCCAAACTGGTAAGTATGAAAACAGATAATTACGGGAGAATATATGTTTAGACTGCACATGATAGCTGGCAAAATATCAAATCCACTGTATTGAAGCCATTAATAAAATCTCATATTACGAGGATAGTAAGGTTGTCCGTAGTATACCTGATATCTTCAGTAACCTTAAGTAAGGCAGAGGATTTGCTATGCGCTGTATGGAAACCGGATTGGAGAGGACTAAGGAGGTTGTTATGATTTAGACAATTTGACAAATGTTTGGATACCATGCTTTCTAGGGCTTTGGAAAGAAATTTAAGTATAGAAATAGGACGAAAGTGGCAGGGAGAACTCGGATTGTTGATTTTAGGCAGAGGAGTAACATGTGCAGATTTCCAAGAACATGAAAAGGAATTTGATGGAAAGGATTGGAAATTATCGGATATTTTCTTTGTAACAGAACTTATGGCTAGACTAGGTAGTTTACAATAAGGTTTCGTAATAATAGCTTATTGCACTAGTCCAAATAAAGAATACTTTTTACTTACTCCGAGTTTTTTAATGGGAAAATATAAAGAACTTGAAGAACAATAAAACTAAAAATGTATGATAGGATGTTTATATATTGAAAATATCAAGTAATTGGAAATTACTTCAATCACGGCAAATACAACAACTGGATAATGGTGTTTCTTTTCTCGGGTTCTATATATAATATATGTTGTTAGTTCTATGCTTATATTCCTAAAGTAAACCGCGATAGCAGTTAGAGACGCGTGTAAAACTCTAAAATTAAATTATTAACAGCTATCGAGTATTGTATCGAGTGAATACATATACCTAATGTATAGGGTACTTTTGTAACATTTATTACGAGGTAAGTATTTAATTAATATACCCTTAAAAGTTTTATTAAAAAAATATATTGGATAACATAATCTTTAAATGTCATAAAATCGTTATAGTCCGGGAGCCAGCGACCAATTTTCGTCATGAATTTCCTCCCGAGTGAAAATTTGTAAACTGCAATAGAAAGTTGTGTTATGAATCTCCGCGGTCGTCAGCTGCTGCTCTGGTGGTGGAGAAGGCAGTGGCGGCCTCCCACTCACGAAGAAAAAAAAAATTTTTTTAATCATTTCCTCCCATTCTAAAATTTCTTGAATAATAGTTTATCTAACATCTTGAAGGGAAAATAAAGTCAGCTGACCATAACATGGTGGATTATACGTCAGCTGGCCGCCCGAATATGAAAAAAAAAAAAAATTCAATGATTTCCTCTCAACTAAAAATTAATCTGGTGATAGTTTATATGTTACTGTGAATGAAAATTAACATCAGCTTGCTGTATCTCAGTGGAAAGTTCGTCAGCTGGTTACTTGAAATGTGTAATATAGCTGCATTTATCACCTCCTGAATCTTATCAGCTGACGACTTTTCCCTTTACTTACAGCTAGCTAATTTATTTTATTATTTACTAGAGTATATTAACTATTCTCTTATAAATTTTCATCCAGGAGGAAATCACTTTTCTCTGGTTGTTGGGCAGTATATTTGATTTGATAATAAATATGCAGTTTCATAATGAAGGAAATATAGTTATAACTAAAGTTTAATTATTCAATAATTTATTGAAGCATAATTTTATAAATTAATGAAATTTTATTTTAATATAATGAATAAAAATACTAACAACGGTTATTCATTTTCGCTCTCGCTTTGGCTTGAGTCGCATCGGCGCAGTTTAAGAATCATATAGAATGTAATTTAATTATAAAATACATTAATTTTAATGTATGTCTTATTTCCATTTGCACCCTCCGCTGCAACCATATATAATTAGTGTAATTTATATTATTATTACTTTTGATAAAAGCGCACATACAGGTACACTTATTGCTTAAGTAAAAATTATATATATATATATAAATAATGTATATGCTTACTGTAGAAGTTCTCAATAGTGTAATTCCCTAGTTGGAATTCATTACACTAAATTATACTTTTTCTTACATTGAATTGTTAAAAAAATATAATCGAAATAGTAGAAAGAAATAACATTCTATCCATATATTTACGTCAATGTTGAAGGTGTCTCTTCTGATATCGTTCTTATTTTCCGATATTTTTGCGGCAAAGCAGTATAACGTCGATAACACTCACTGTGATACAACTGAAAATGGTTAGGTTGTGTAGGAAGCACATTATTTTGACCGATTAGATTACTAACTTTTCGTATTGTTAATATAGATCTACACTTATTTAAATTATCTTCACTAAATAATTTTGAATGAACATTAGTTTTTTTACAAAAGACGCAATAAGGTACCACGTTAGACATTTTTATTTTTAATTATCCGTTACTATAATAACACTATGTTCGACTGACCAACTTAAACATGGAATCTTTCACTTATTATTCGAGTCACATTATAATTTCAACTTACCCTCTTGTTAGTGTGTTTTACGCTCTGCTATAGCATAAAATCTGGAGAGGGTAATTTGAATCTACAATCTAGCTACAATGTAAAAAGGGCTCATGTATTACTTTAATTTGTATAAGAAAAAGAGATAAATAGAGAAAAGTGATTTCCTCCTGGATGAAAATTTATAAGAGAATAGTTAATATACTCTAGTAAATAATAAAATAAATTAGCTAGCTGTAAGTAAAGGGAAAAGTCGTCAGCTGATAAGATTCAGTAGGTGATAAATGCAGCTATATTACACTTTTCAAGTAACCAGCTGACGAACCTTCCACTGAGATACAGCAATCTGATGTTAATTTTCATTCACAGTAACATATAAACTATCACCAGATTAATTTTTAGTTGAGAGGAAATCATTGATTTTTTTTTTTTCATATTCGGGCGGCCAGCTGACGTATAATCCACCATGTTATGGTCAGCTGACTTTATTTTCCCTTCAAGATATTAGATAAACTATTATCCAAGAAATTTTAGAATGGGAGGAAATTATTAAAAAAATTTTTTTTTTCTTCGTGAGTGGGAGGCTGCCACTGCCTTCTCCACCACCGGAGTCGCAGCTGACGATCGCGAAGCTTCATAACACAACTTCCTATTGCATTTTACAAATTTTCACTTGGGAGGAAATTGGTCATGAAAATCTGTCACTGGCTCCCGGACTATTACGTTACCCCTTGGTTGTTAAGTTTTTTTTAAAAGTATATTTATTATTTAATATGTTTATGATTGAGGTGGTTTATATTTGTTAAGTTAATAGTATAATATGAGTTTTGACTCTAGCAGCTAGTAGGTAATCTTACACAATCGCATGTAGTAGTGCCAGCGGGGGTGAGTCCCTCGGTCCATATATCTGTGGACAGGTCCTCGGCTTGCGGTGACATCCAGCGGAGCAGGGCGCGCCGGCGCCGCGGAAGGTTACGCGACACCTACAACACACAGGAATTGCACTTCACATACTACCTAGTCTGGCCTAACTTCTGTTACAAATGAAAGAGTATTTTTTTTCATGAAGTATTGTAATTGGAATAAAAATTATACATATTTTCTGGTTTATTGAAGTATCAGCATAAAATATTTAAACTTCGGATTAGAAATGGCCCCCTATGGCTTTGATATAGGGTTTTAAACCATTTGACGATGTATTTGGTCAGTGAGTCGTTTAGATCTGAAGTAGTCTGTCTCAATGACAATCACTCTAGCTTCTGCCCAATACCGGTGGGCAGCAAATATTTAGGCAGAGACTCAACGACGGCACCGTAACAGACAGATAGAACCGTTTACGACTACGTTGCCTGGAACCGCCAGCGAACAGCCTACAACTGAGGTAACACTTGTAGACTGCTTTGACTGTAGAACCCGGTTAATGCCAATCAAATCATCAGCAAAACGGGTAGCAATGGGCTACTTCTGGGAACAAGACATTTTCGGGAAGAATGTTGCAGATCGGGACGATGAATCAGTCTTCATTTCTAACCTACCCCACAGGAAGAGACGGGATTAGAACTTCATATGCTCGCCCAGTCATATTACCGTTGTCGGAAGGGACGGCCCCTCCAACTTAGGTATTAAGTTAAGTTGGCAAATCCTATAAGTTCGTAGACGCTGTTCCTCTTTACCCATATCCAAAGTATATTCTATAATAGGATTCCTAGGTTCAATAAGTAGGACAGACGAGACGAAGCTTCTTAGCATTTAATGGATTCACCGTGCGGGTGCCGGGCCCATCGCGTTGCAAGGACAGGAGTGTAAGCAGTGCCTGGGACTTGCGACCCAGGAGTAGGTTTTAGGGGCCCCTTTATTGTGCGCAAAAACGCTCGCCTTCACCCCCCACACTCCTCTCCCTACCTAACCAAATTTGGAAAGAACCTACTAATGCCGTCTTTGAAATACGTTTTGAAATGAACCGGTGCTTGTTCTAGAAAGGCCAAGGTCATTAAGTAGGCTATAGAGAGATTTTGATGTTATACCTCTCGCTCCCACTTCTACCGCGTACAAATTAACTATAAATTAATATTTATTTTGAAAGGTCCGTAAGTTACCACCCTTTAAGCTTTTGTAAATGTAAGTTCATCGTGGAACTATTAGTGACCAGTAGGTTGATTCTGGGTCTCTTTTTTTACCACGCTTGAATTGTAATATGAATAAATTATGATTGTTACTCAATTATAGTCAATATGTTCAAAGACTGCATCCATTAAAATTATTGGTAGTTTTTCTCCACGAAATCTTCTGGTATCGCCTTTATTTGCAAACTAGAGCCTGATATTTACTAAGTTCAATTTATGCCAACTTTATATTAAAAGTTTGACATTAATGCGAATAGGGAGTCACTCATTCCATGGGTAATGTGGAAATGTAAATAGGGTGATAGGATTCCGTGGCAATCTTATGAGTTTGTGATCCCGGCATGTCCCATTAAGGCGATAACGGTAACAGTTGTCTTTTTGTGGACAGTCTTACAAATGGCAGCATCGCCCACTCTATCTACAATATACGAACGTAATAACATTTTGAGGGGTCTTCAAAATCCGACAGCTTCATACCTACTCTGTCAGATGAAATATCTGCAATCGTGTCTGTAACTTGCCATTCCATATTGAAATTTAATAGTCACCAAGTAAAACGGGCGAATATTGGCCGAAGTTTTTAACAAAAAAAAACACTTTTCAATTTCAGTTCAGAAAATAAAATACAAGCTTTTAAATTGTAACAATATTTATGGCCAGACTAGTTGTTTACATTATAAAATAAGAGAACACAATATCATCTACCAAGTGCAATTCCTGCTGTGCTGTTCCTATAAAATCTTTTACAGTTATTGAGGATGGTACCTGAGCATCGTGGGAACTAAAACATTTCTTAATTTCACTTTTTCGACAGCACATGTTTACTATCGACTCTTTAGCTGTGAAATGTAAAGCCAATTTTCTTATAGCCTCCCAAATCATAATGCACGGTAGTGTGACGAAAAATATTACATTAATTATAAATTCCACGGGACTGAAAATAATAACAAAACAATATGAAATATTATATATCAGCTACCATGAAATCAGTATGTAGATAGTATGTAGATAGTATCAGATATTATATCAGTAACATACACGCTGACAACTCGCACAGTTCGTTGTTTAGAGTCAGGGTGGACCGGCCAGCCCTCGTCGTCGTAAACCACGGGTCGACATCGAATTGAGCACTCGTGATATTGATTAAGGTGTCGCGGCATTTGCAGTATCAAGTGCAGACCACATGTACCAACACATTTTATTATTAGCCCTAGAACGGCTTTGCAAATCCCTGTATGAATCAGCAATATTTATGAATTATGTACTCTTCTTCTTTTTACTTCAAAACCACTATAGATACTTAGTTACTAGGAAAAGCTTATTTATTGCCTTATTAATTAAGTATTATATTATATATTTACCCAAAAGAAATAAAGCCAATAGGACTCCAATAAATGTAACAAAAAAATTTATTGTGACGACATCAGGGTAGCAAACGGAACGCGTGTGGCGAGAACGCTCCATTGCTGTCAGACCTGCAGCCAACATCTGAGCCTCCGATAAACCACGACATAACAGTTTGGAATCTTCACCTTTTAAATAAAAAAGAACGAAAAATACATACCTACACCAAAAAATACATACATAATAATTTACCGAAAATTTTTTTTTACCGAAAAATACATACATAATAATTTTAATTTACCGAAAAATACATACATAATAATTTTCTACAATAAAAAGCACTTAAGATACAAGAATATATTTACTCAAGCAGACGCAGTCGCAATGCCAAACGCAAAAACAACGGTCGTCTCTCTTAATGCGAACATCTCTAATTGCAATCGATTCATCATCTTGATTCAATAAAGCCACTTAACAAAAATACACAAACCGTTGAGATTATTACTTTAAGTCACTAGACTATAGCGTCAGAGGAAGATACGTCACTTACTAACGCAATGAGCGCTGTTGATAGCATTATCAATTGGAAGACTGAGACGAAAAGTCCTAGTGTGTCTTGGAGGTAATAATTCCGGACCTGCCATTACTTTTTCACTCCTTTCAATTTCTTCTGACAACTCAGGAGTGCATTCCCGAATAAAGACCCTGTAGTTATTATAACTATAAAAAAACTATTTAGAAAATCAATTGAAAACAAGAATAAAAAGTACCTAAATGGAGCAGCCGCCAATCCTGTATTAGTGGCTTGAACTGTCAACATAGAACGAGACTTTCTCGTTGTGTCCGACACAATCGTTGTAAGTCGTCCGAGAGCACTAAACAATCACAAGTAAACGTACATTGGATTACATTCGCCAAAAATATGTAAGTTGTCTTCTGCTGATGCTCAAAAATACTGTATGGTAGGTAAATGATGAAATTGAAATTACGAAAATACTACCCTACTAGTACAAGCTCATTTTCATCAGCCCTTCCTTCTATGTCAATCTGAGCATGATGTGGTTTTGTATGTGGCAGTTTCAAGTAATGGTCGTTTCCTCGAAATATTATTTTAAGTTTCTCAGCACTCCCTCCCATCAGCGCTCTCGTTACCCTCACGACGACTCGACGTCGATTCTTCAACAGATTGCATTTTGTAAAATTTTAAAAAAATATATTACATCTATAATAAATAAAAACACACCTCAACTTCTTTTCCTTTTGTAGATGCATCAGACAAATTGTATGGTTTATTATCTCTTTTATTAATAGCTTCCACATTGTTGATAGTTATTATGTCGTCAACTGGCACGATTATAAACTTTCCATATTTGTCTAGCCACATAATAAGAAATAATAATTAATATAATTTAAATAAATTGCGACTGACATTAGTGAATTGATAATGAAATATATTACCAAAAACTGGAGTATTACTATCGACCTTTAATGGAACCACTAAACATAAGCTGTTATTTGGAAGTGTAAATTCATTTCGAGCAAGCCAGTCAATCGGTTTATATTGAACATTTAAATCCTGATTAGACCACTCTGGATTATAAGTACTTACACTGTGAATAAAGAAACGAAGCTACAAATACAAACGACAAAAGAAAACGAGTCTTAAATTTATTTCTTTACCTTGCTATATCTTCTTTCGTTAAATCATTCCACAGTGTTTTACCTTCGGGTGTACTAAGCTTTTCAAAAAGTTGTATTTGAGCAGTATACCACAAATCGGGGTCTCCGATTTCGTAAAGAGCAAAGCTTCTTTCTTCCTCCTTTATTTTATTATCAAAAAATTCTTTATTTCTCTTTGGATTGGTATCTATAGTTGCAGTTTTATGGTCAGACACAGCGGAATCAAGAGAAGAATCGCGAAATGAATTCGATTTTTTAACATCTGAGATTTGAATAGGATGAACATTATTTTCTTGAAAATGTATATTATTTTGATTAAAATCTTCATATTCATCATAAACCCGTTCATCCTTGTTTAAATTTGTATTATCTTTCTTACCCCTGGTGGTCCATATATTAGATAAATTTTCTTCATATTTTTTTAAATTACGTCTCACTCGCGATTTTTTAGAAAGTAATGATTTATTTGTGTAGTACCAAATACTTGTGCCATCTGAAAAAGTAAAGTTTTAGGGTGAAGCTTTCAAAATGTGTAACACAGTGTTGCCTGTAAGTCTGAAACTCCCCTAATAGTTTAGCGCCAGTCCAGTAGTTGGTTTTATTTCAATGTTTGACGAAGGTAAGTGGAGATTGAGAACTCATACTTGAAACTAACAGGACGCCATAAGAAGCCAGAAGCCATATATTAAATTGCATTATTGTAATTTATATTAACGTTAATAGAGGGCTTAAACCATTTTTCACGATATTCACTTATATAATAATAAATAATATAATATTTAATAAAAATGAAAAGGTATGTTGTTCATGTAAATTGAAGATATTAAAAAATGCATAGTTTAAAGATATAAACATATTTTGGAAAATGTTTTCTTTGTTTAACTGTTTGTCTGTGTAGGAGACAAGCTATGTTTAAGGTGTTACAAGAAAACTATTGAAAGGTCTTTGATGTAATTTTAAGTTTATAGTTTTTTGCCTAGGCAATATATACAACCTTAGTAAGATGCAACCTTATTCTTCAAAAAAACAATCCTTATTTTTAGGGGAACGTAAAAATTAATCTCTGTTTTAAATACAATTAAACAAAACTACGGGAAGGAATTCTGAAGTTCAGAGGTTGCGCAGGTAAGTGTTTAAGTTGTAGCATAGGTTTACATTTTCGGCAGCAAACGTGTTTTTCTTTATATGCATTAGCAAAATAAAAGAATAAAGTATACATTTTAAGGAGCTCAGATAAATAAACATGATATAGGTAGGTACATTATAGTACACCTACATCATATTTTTTAAGAACAACATTCAAAATGGCTGCAGTCAATGTACTTGTTATTATTTTGCGAGTGTGTGTACTTTCCAATCACGTTCCTAAAGAACTAGTTTTGAAGTCGATTGAGAGGGGAGAAAACGAACACGCTCGAGCCAGCGCGAGGCGGCGCGAGGCCGGCTACACGTGTAGTACAGAGTACCAAAGTACTGTGTTAGGTTTATCAAATCTTGAAGAATATGGAAGCGTTCATCGAAGGCGTTAGATTACAACCTTGTTTGTGGAATCCTTTACATCCAGATTATCGTGAGATGCATACTAAGGATGAAGCTTGGCAGCGTGTCGTTGATCATTATAAGAATGGTTCAATACCGAATAGTAAGTCTCTAAAGTATAAAAATGTTTAGACAAACTCATTCTATACCATTTAGTTATCAATATATATTAACTTCAAGACGTTATGTATGACATTGTTAATATACCTATAATTGTAATTAATATTAGGTGTATTACTTTCGATCAGTTTTTTAATTTCTCAGTTTACCGATTACCGGCTTATGTTTATTTATATTTTTTTTATTTCGTTTTAATGGCTGGTACCAGCCATCATTAGAATTTTTCTTTAAACGAATGAAATTTTTAGGGACTGTAGTTTTGTTGTTGATTGTAATATTGTTAGATATCACATTTTATATCGCTTTCTTGTTGGCAATTGTAGGTAGATATGAACTAAGCAGAGTTATTTTAATTGTAATTAATATACCTCCTTGATTAATTTTATCGTAAGAATATTTAGGTGTGGATAGAACGATTAATTCCTAATTCATTTACATTCTCAGTACAGGTAGCAAAACTTGAATGGAAAAAGTTGCGTGACAATCATCGAGATGCGCTTAAAAGAGCTAAGCTCGGAAAAAATAAATTATTACCGGCACAAATAACAACGTGGAAGTACGCTAAAGCAATGCAGTTCCTCGAGCCACATATGAAATACCGAATAACTGAGAACATTGAAATAGATCCTCCTTCAACCAGCAGTTTTAAAAATTCAGAACAAGACGTATCAACTACTGAGAGTAGTGAAGTGGTTTATACTACACATACTTCCAAACATCGTTGTGTAGAATGTAGGAATGATGTCCGCCAAGACTCCGATGCTCTTGAATCGTTCTTTAATTGCATTCTTCAAAGTACTAAAACAATGCCGCATTGGATGCAAACACAAGTGAAAAAGAAGATATTCGCGGTTATTATTAATGCAGAAGAGTATTTATCAGGTCACGCGCATGATGAGACAGAGGGGTCGAAGGAACTACAACATGGCTTTAGCGAACCTCCAGAAAAGAAAATCAAAACTGAAATATACACGGATGATAGTTGTGATAATGAATTTCCTTAATCATTATTAAGAAAATAATATTTTTATGACGCCCTTCTATTTTATTTAAACATTATAGAGTTTAGACAATATCAAGAGAGATCATAAAAATAAACTGGTTAATACATCTGCAGAACAAAGCAATATGAGATGTAATAGCTCTTACCAAAATCAAAAGATTCTAGATTTTTCCGTGCCTTTTACACGTACCTAAAGTACTTATTATTACCGTTTTACATACCACAAGTGTTAAAGCCGTTAGTTGATAATTTAATCTGAGATATGTTTTTACGAGATTTATTAGGCTCGCGTATTTTGATAGAGAAACTAGGTTTATCATCGTGATCGAGAGTGAAGAATGAAGCAGACCCGGGAGAACCAGACCAATCTTCTGAACCACTCGGGTATATATCACGTCGTGAACGTTTCTGAAAATAACGGTTAAGTTACAATCTAAATCACATCCAATTTCAAACAAAAAAAAATATCCTCAATATTAGTTGAATACAATGCTGAATAAGCTTTTAATGTATAGACAATACTAACACTGTTATTCCGTATCATCCATTTTTCTTCGAAAGGCGCAGCAATAATACCTTTGACCGTCTAAAAATGTACACTTATATAAAATAAAATTTAAAAAAGAATAAAAAAAATCCATAAGTTAGAAAACCCATCTGTTAAAAATGTGATGGTGCAGAACTCAGAAGCGAAGTAGGTTTAACAATTAATACACATAACCATTACCTAATAATACCAGAAGTAATGTGTTCACTTAATTGGGCATAAAATTTTATATATTCTTATATATTATAGTATTTAGATCTACTGAAAACCATTAGATACCTATATTTTGTAGAATAATTTTTCAACATACAAACGGTCACGCGTAAATAAGTTCGACAACGCCTCTTTCTATGAATTATCTTACCGAATAAAGGCCCTGACTACTAGACTATTCCTTACAAATAGGCAGGTTTTCCTCTTATAAAATTAGTATAGCCTATAAATATATTATTACTTAAATAATATCAATTGTTAATAAAATTTTAAATTATTTTTTTAATACCTACATCTATCCTTTGTAATTTGTAAACTTGAAAAGGAAGTTTTCTCTGTAATCTCAGAACATAAGGGTGAAGGAGACGTATTCGTTTTTTATTTACCCCGAGAACATGATCTATTGGTATGTACTCATCTCCAGAAGCATGCTAAAATTACCATTATAATATATTATAATTAAACAAAACTCATAACATATTTATAAGGTTTCATTTTTATTTCATTTTAATTAAGTACGTCATACAATTTATTTCCCTAAAGTAAAAAAGTTACTTGGCTAACTATATATTACAAGTCAGAAGCAACTCGTAGAAAAAAGATATTTAGGTATAAGAATTCTAGCATGTAAGTACTACAAATAAATAAATGTATAGCTACAAACTTACATTTGGTTCACTACAGGCTTTAACAGTTAGAGTTAGCTTTTGTTTGCATTCCTGCAAAGCATTGTGTTTAAATAGTTCTTCACGTTGAAACCTCATTATGTCGCTATCTACGCCAGTATCTGTATTATCCTATTAAAATAAAAATTTGTACATCTTAATAAGAAACTGAATATAACAAACATATGTACCTTATTATCTGTCTAAATACTTATAGGATAAAAATGTATTTAATTTCGACGATTAATAGGAATTTATAGGTGGTTTGGTTCATAGAACCTAGTCTGTATGTACAAAAAAAACATTAACAGTAGAAATTTTGAAAAAATGTAATACGATGCTTACTGAGTTGTGGTACTTTATGAAATAGGAAGTAACTATTAAAAATTATACATTAATAAGTATTTACACGTATTTTACACTTGACGATAACCGCTCTCACTTCCAATTGCGAATTTTCGTTTTGGTTATAATTTTTATTTTCCAATACAATCGAGTATGTTGTTATAATAAGATTAGCTATAAGTATTAACTCTGAAAAAAATATAAAAATATATTATATTTGTTTTTTTTTTCTACTATCCAAAGTCGTGGAGCTCTCAAGCTATTTACTAACTGTTTATTGTAATTAACACAGACATGGTATTTATATGGCTTTATCAAGAATTAGTAGAATTATAATTACATAACTCAAGACGGCCGTAAAGAAAGTAATGACGTAAATAAATAGTCCTGACGTTTGGACGTCAGTAAAAATGTTTCACTAAAGAAGTACACCTTGAAAAAATAATTGAATAACCGCTGTAACTTAAACATTTTTATACAATACGATGTATCTCCTACTTAGAGTTAAATATTAAATAAAATGATTAATTCATCAACAGGAGGACACGAATTTATTTTTATCATTATTCAAAAAGCCTTTACTTAAAATTAACACGGCTTAGTCGTAAACACATTTGGAATACTTTCTTAAATTCAAGGTATGGCGTTCGTAAAATGCGATCGTATATAAAAAATAGATCAATACATTATTAATGAATAAAAATAATCATTAATAAATAAAATAAATCGCTTTACTAAGACATAAACTTTAGATGATAGTTGCTTATCTTTATGCAATAAATACAATAGAAAGGTACAAAGTTCTATGTTGAAGAATAAAGATAAGATAATAATAGAAAGATATGAAATAAAACAAACTTTCAGACACTATTATTTATTGAATTGAATAAGACAGTAAACAGTGTATTTAAGTGACAAGATTATTTTGGACCTTGAGAGTATACTAACACCAAAGATATAGTTCTATTACAATCATTATATGTTTTAAATGACATTTCTAATATAATTATTGATTTTAAAATTGTATTTAGATAGTCAACAGATAACTACAAGTATTTAAAAAATACACATTGATTACTGAATGTATGTTTAACACATTTCAATTGAAAAAAGACCTGATCAATTTATAATAATAATAAAATATAAACAAATCCAATATTTAATTACACAAGCACTATAAAAGTTCCTTTTAAAGGAAAAAAATAATATTGATCAGATCTCTTTAACCATTCTAAGATAGCACTTTCGAGGCTGCTTTGTATATTTAATTTAAACAATAATTATAAATTATGTATCATTTAAATTGCTAATAACCTCTGACATGATAAATATAATAATAATACCAAATACTAACACAATAAGAGAAAACAAAGCAGCTTCGATTTGTAAAATGAAGAAAATATTTATTGACTATAATAATTAACCATATTTTTCAAAGACACTACTCAAAGTACAAGCATAAAAGTTATATTTAAGTAGCAGAAACATTTAGAATTAAACATTTATAGACTTACAGCACACTGAAATATTATGCACACTATATATTTTATATTGGTTTATTCGATAACGAGCTACTAATTTTCTGAAATGTATGTTTCAAAATAAAGACACAACAGGTAAAAAGCATTTTTTTCTTCTTAAAAGTAACAATTTATGAATAATGGCATTTAAAGGTAACATAAAATCAATTCTAATAGACATTTAAAGTCTGTGAGACTGAAGGAAGATAAGGAAAACAATGCTATGTACTTATTATTTTAAACACATCATAAGCTAATAATATCTACTTCTACAGGAAATCACTCCGGATCTGTTGAAGCGTACGTCGATGCCTTACTGGTCTGAAAAATAACAAATATTATTTACTCAAATATATTATTTCTACAATTTATTATGCTTTATAAAAGGCAAGTTTAAAACCTTACGAGCATGACATGTATATTTTTAAATAATGCAATTTCGTCAATTTACATATAATTAAAAAAACTTGCACGGACGGAATAAATTGGAACATTAGGAAAATTGCTCATATTATTTTTCCTTGATATTATTAAGTAATATTAAGAGTAGTATGAAAACTAAACCGATACGAAGGGATTTCCTCAATCGGTACAGCGATCGGACGGTTTAGCAGATGTCACGGGTTCGAATCCCTGCTCGTATCGAGTATTTTTCATTCCCTATTTATTTAAAATTTAAATTAGCTGAACGAGGCAATACATGTTTATAGAAATTTTCAAACAGTAAGAGTTGTATTATTATTACTTCGCAGCTATCGTAGAACTCCATGGCCATGTTACTGTCACCAAATGTTATGGAGACCGTCTTCTTGACCGACACATGGCTGGTGTAGTCCTTGCCGGTCCACGTGCACGTGTCGCCGTCCAGCTACAAACCAAATAAAAATAAATTAAAGATCCTATACAGTAATATTTAGTGAAGTTAGTAAATAAAATAGAAATCAATTATATACATGTTTCTTTTTTTGTATTTAATTTTTTTTTCTTTATCTTTTAAAAATCTGTTTGCCAGTAGGGAAAGGCCTCCTCCAAATTAAACATACACTCTAGTAAATATATAATTGATTTATAAATTATAAATCTACGAGATATTGTTGCTAGAAAGGTAGTAAAGGTGACCTTACCTGAAATTCCGTGTCGGTGTGTATGAGCATGTCGGCGAGTATCTCCTCCGTTTTGAGGTCGATGACGAGTATCTTGGGCGAGCACATGTCCTGGTCGAAGGACACCTGCACGTGCGCGTCCTGGCAGGTGCTGAGCGTGTCGCCGGCGCGCACCGCCGCGACGCACGGCGCGTACACCACCGTGTCCTTGTCCTGGACATTGTACAGATTATTATCATGTCACCAGGTTTTATTTCGTTTGGGATGCTTAATACCGTCAGTATGTATATAGCGCCCAAATTTATGATGTCTGGTTTGACCATTTTTATTCTTAAGGGTTTCTTATGTATTTGAAAAAAAATATATAAATTGTGCACCATTCATATTTTTGTCAGTGGAATTTTTACTAATTTCGTTTACTTTTTTTTTTGTTTTAAGATCGTTATTCGTTGGTATTTCGGTACAAAATTCACTCTCACACAGACGCACCCTTATGCGTAGAAGTA